>CM073602.1:1161354-3561354 GCA_037074985.1 Solanum bulbocastanum
AACTCAAGAGTTTTATAATACTAGCACTTGAAAACAATAAAAGAAATCAGGAACTGAAAAACTGTTTATTGAAATTTTTTTAAAAACTTGATAGAAAACAACTTCCAAAGCTAGCCCGATGCCCGACGACGTATGGATGGAGTTTAGGTCCAATTACTGATGTTGATATTTGATTCCTTGCTTCCTCTAGGGTCCTCTTTCTCCTCCTCATTGATCACGACATTGCAAACCTTCCCTTTCTCCTTGGTCAAAGACAAATCGTTCATGCCCTCTGGAAGCTCATCGGTGATACTCCCCATGAACCCAGCTGATCGAAATAATTGGTGCAATGATGGTATGGGATGCCTTAATGGGTAGTAGTACCCATCGATAAATGATTGCCAATCAAGCCACTCATCGATAATATATTTATATCCCAGGACAAAAGTGGTTGAATGACGAATGATTTGTTTAGGCTCGACTATTCATTGTAATCTGGCCCCCAAACCTATCCCAAGTTTGAAACCAAACTAGGCCATCATGTCTATGATCTTCTGGATAAACCAAAGTTGCACTTCAATGTCGCCAACAAGCTCTACAGTATGAAACATCTAACTGTCTAGATGATCTCTTCCTTTAATCACATTTACACGATGTCCTCTTTCCCCACGGACTACAACTTATTCATGTTCCCATTCAAATTTCAAGCATTGGTGAAGAGTAGATAGAACTACTCCTGCCATGTGATTCCACGGACGACCCTATGAGGTTGGAATGTCAAAGACTTTGAAAGCTATTGGGAAGGTAGCAGGGCCAATGAGCATGTCCAAGGTTATTTACCCAATAATCCCCTATGAGAATCATCAAATGCTCTCATATTCTTCTTCCAGGTTTGGATCTTTGCACTATCCACGCCCAACTTTGTCAGCGTGCTCAGAAGGCAGATGTTCAAACTAAAACCTGAATCAACCAAAGCTTTGGTGATTACCTTATGCTGGTATTGAACAGAGATATACAAGGCTTTATTGTGGGATATTCCTTCAAGTGGCAGCTCATCTTCATGTACCTCCCTATGAGTGATACTAGCCGGGACATAAGCTTCACCAAAAACCTTCAAAAGGGCATTTCGATCAGTTTTAAAAGATTGAACCAATGACAAGATGGATATTTGGGACATGGTTTTACTCAATTTCTCAAAATAGAGTATTCTTTGGCTTGCACTTTCTTCCAGAAACCCTACCTGGATTTTCTAGTGATACCCTGAACCAAATTCTCGAAAGTGTATATTCTACCGAATCAATTCACTCCCGCTGCAACGTCTACTTCTTCAACTTTTGCCTTTCATTTTCCGTAATCCCATGGAACAACATGGGTATCATATGGGATAGGGGGAGGAGCTCTAAGGGCATTGAGTGAGGGCCTAGGCATGACGACCTTAACCTCAAAAGGAGCACGCCTTTGCACTACAACTGGCGTATGGATGGTAGCAGTCATGACCTCTTCTAGCTTGAGGAATAAAATGGATCCCTTCGAATCCACCATATCACCAGCTTCTACCATATTGACCTGGTGGTTAGGAAGAGGATTGTTTTCAATATTTGGTGCATGATCCTTGAGTTGGATAGCCTTTTGTATCAAAAAACATGTGAACCTTATCTTTCAAACCTCTACAAACTTCAGCAGTATGACCCTTTATCCCAGAATGATAAGCACATACCTTGTTAGGGTCGTACCATTATGCGCGGACATCTACAGGTAATGCAGGGATTGGGGTAACATAGCTAGCCTCTTTCAACCATTCATAAAGCTAGGGTATGGATTCGGCCAGAAGGGTATAGTTTTTTTGTGGGTCTTCTTTCATATGGAGGTCTGTTTCGGTAATTTGGTATTTGAATAGGTGGTGGGGATTGGAAGTATGCAACTTGGGTGTTATAGACATGATAGGTGGCTTGTTGGTACTGTGGAAGAGCATTTTAGTAATATGAGGGCATGCGATGGGAAGATATATGTTGTGGAGCTGGGGGATATGTAGATGGAAGATATGTGGAGATTGAGGATATTGAGTTTGAGGATATGGAGATGGAGGTGGGGTTGTCACTTGGTACTTACAAGGGGTTTTGGTTCCCTGAGCCATCATTGCCGAACCTGTTTTCTTTCGGTTATCTGCCATTGATGAGTCCATGAATTGGACTCATTTAGGGCTATATTTTAATATAATTAGTGTCCTCAATTTTTTTTAATCTCAATATATGATGAAAACCCTTAAGTTTTAGGTATTTAAAAATTGAAATAAAGCATGGACAATACGACACAAAAAGGAACAAACAGGCTGAAAAGAACGAAGAAATGAAGGCTTGAGTACCGCTAAGTCCACTTAGCAAGTCCCCGAAGGGTATTACCTCGCCGAAGGGCCTTTTTTTCCAGAGTGTTGAGCCTTGAAGGAAACAATCTAATTGGCGGCAAAAAGGAGTAGTCGGCGCATCGCCGAGTAGTTCCGTCAAGCAGTACTACACCACCCAATGGTCCAGGATGCGAAGATTCTGTAGGCATGAATTGAAGGCATTGAACTACACCAAAGGGCGAATCGCCTAGTTGAGTAGCGATTCCGACTAACTTCGCCGAGTGATCCGTTGCAGCACCACTTTTTGAAAACTATAAATACTAGTTGAAGTTTTTATATCAGAAAGCATTATCATAATATTCATATCATACTTTTAGATATATTTAGCTTTTAATTTCTTTATTTCCAAGGTTTTGAAGAAGAAGATTCAAAGGGTTTCATCTCCAAGCTTTTGGGCTTGGGTCTTTTGGATCTTTCATTCATGGCTTGTATTGAGACTTAAATCTTCATACCCATTTGAATGCAAACCCATTTAGGTATAAATTTCTATCTCTTAATATGTGGCTAAAAACCCTATTTCTTGGGGTGTGATTTGTTAATATGGGTTAGATTAGTTGTTGGGTCTTGCTTGCTGATAGTTTAATTGTAGTTTAATTGTAATTTTGTTTAGTAGTTGTGGATGAATATAATGAATTTGTTGTTGCAAATACAAGTTCACTCATGTGTTTTTGGCTTGATCGAGAGAGAGATCGTAAAACTAAGACAACTAAATTGTTGGCCAGTGGAGTGGGTCGACATGAGGTTCAAATCGAGAGAGTGAACCCAAATCTCATATCCACACACTCAGCTCGAGAGAGTGAGTGGGTTGAGGCGTAGGCTGGTCTTTATGCGGCAAGTGAGTGTCCGAGAGGAACCCATTTGAAACAGGGTAAGTTGCTTGAGAGAGAGATTAACCCATTTAAAGCTTAGCTTAGTCATAATTACTCTATAAGTTTTATATCAAAGGATGTACCCAATAATCTTGTTTATCCCATATTCCTATCACATCCCAAGAATTCCCTCTCATTATTTAGATCTCTTTGCATTTTTACGGTTTTTGCTTACTTGTGACAAAACCCCAAATTGATATTTGACACTTTTGTGTCACCCCTTTTTGATTTATAATATTTTTAATCAATAATGTCTTTAACTATGACTAATTCGAACTAAGTTCTAATTTTCTACTAATTCTCAAAACCTCTCCCTTGGGACACGACCCCAACCCTTGGTTGGGTTACTATACTATCGTACGATCATAGATACTTGCATTGAAAGTTGTGTCATTGATTACGATAAACATCAAAATGGCACTGCTGTCGATGAGTGGTGTTATTTGAGAATATGTAGTTTAGTAGAGTTTTTGTTCTTCTTAGTTGTAGTTTTACTAACTTTATTTTTAGTTTCGTTTTTCTCTGATTTGTTAATTGTATGTAGACACCCTGAGGATGGCTGATGAAAGCGGTGCTAGGTTGACTATAGCAAACCAAGAAGTCGAGGGTGATTTCATGCTCATTGCGCTGGCGACTCAGCTTAATGACTTGGCCACCAAAACTTCAGAGGTGGGAGTCCAATGCAACAGTAAGGGGAGGTATATACCCCCTCATAAGCGGAGGAAGTCGAGAGACTGGGAGAAAAATCATGACAAGAACACACTTCAAATCATTCTCCAAAAGATCACCAATCAAGATCAAGTGTTGGAAGAAATAAAGGAGAATATTAAAGTGTTGAATCAAATGATTGGATCTCACTTTAGATCCATCCAGCTAATCAGGTCACTCTTGAATTTCATTGTGCCTCATCTCCACCCAAATGACAAATTGGCGTTACCTAGTGACATTGGGGCAAACCCTAATAACGGAAAATGAGAAAGGACTTGCGTCGTGCCACAACGTTAAATAATGCGCTTCTTAGGAGGCAACCTAAGGTCTTAAATGTTTAGGATTTACTTTTAAAAATAATGGTGTGTTGATCTTTGTAGGTTGAAACGATAAAAGTGTTGCAAAATGCAAGTTGGTGAGCACAAGTTCCGTTCCGCGATTCGCTAAATAGGTCGGCGATCCTGATTGGGTCTGTCGTTGGCTCAACACAGGTTTAGTTTAGAGCCTGTAAAACTCGGCGAACTTGAGAAACAGTTCCGCATGTCGCCAACCAGATCGGCGTTATCGACCAGACCGCCAACTTAATCCCCAAGAAACTAAAGATTTTACAGAAAAAGGCGAGATAAGAGACCACTCGGTGAATCGCTAAGTGGGTCGGCGAGTGCGACGAACATTGCCGAATGGACACGAACTGAACGGTTATATATGGCCAAAAGTCTTATAATTTGAATTTCTTTACTTTCCCTAACTCTCAAACCTCTTAAACTCACACCAAGGTATTATTTTTAAGATTGTTTCTTTGATTAGTATTTTAGTCAGTGATTGGTGCTCGAAACTAGGATTTCTTTGCCGCCTAGCATTTCAATCATATTTTAATTGGCATTAAAGGTTAGTTCCTAAAACCCCGAGTTTATGTTTGAAATTTTTTTACTCACAGAAAGGTAACGCCTTTCTCCTTTTCAATATTTTCTTCACCTTTGATGTTTCAATATGACATTAATAGTTGTGGTTGTTATTCTCGTCAGTGTTATAACACCACTCGAGATTCATAACTATTCGTGTGCAACTGGAATACTGTCTATGTCTCTTTTGACTTTAATTTATGATATTATGCTTATAGTTCCTCTGTTGATGTGCTTTGGTTTAGCTAAAATTAATCTCACTACCTAGTTATTAAAATAGCCCTCTCATCCTTGTCAGGCCTAAGGTATCTATTAGGAGTTAGCATGCTCTTAAATTCAGTCATTTTGTGGGTTTTATTGCCATACAGTGTCATTGTGTTTGTTTATACCTACTTGTGCTTGTATCCGACATGTTAGCTTGATTCATAATGTTTTCACATTTAGTCATTCACAGTCTTTTTCTTTTCTTTTGCTTGTAATGATCTGGTATGATAATGTTGATTGTTGGTTATGTATTCCTTATAGTACAATCTGTTCTTATTCTCCCTCTTAATATGACCCCTTAAATTTTATTACTTACAGTGTATGCATGCTACTGTTAAGTAGTAAAATTTTGATTGTTGATCCTTGTCATTTGTTAAGTTAGTTCATTTTGGTTTTTCTAAAAAATCATTTGTTATCTTAGTCTAATGGTTAGGTTTGGCTGCATCTTAGTTTCGATTAGCTTCCATTTCAATTAAGTTTTGTTTCGTTTGTTTTATTTGATCCATATGCTAATTTTGCCTTCTTGCTTTTGTTGTATGAACCTTTTTGAGTCCATGGGAGGCTCTTTCTCTCTTGCATCTTCGAGATGAGACATAGAGGATCAATTTCCCTCCATCGAGTCATCCTTAAGCGAATTTCGAATAAGCAGGTTTACAAGGACTAAAAGACTAGTTGCAGTCTTTAAAAAGCCCAAAAAGGAGTTGTATACCTCTTCTATACAGTGGTATACACTGGTATACAGATACTGTATGCATGATATACAGGCTAGAATACAGAAATACAAAGCGAAAAATGCAAAATACAGGGGTACAAGTCAAAAAGCTGATATACAGGAACAATCCAGAAATATGAATCCAAAACATAGCCCGTATACACTGGTATACACTCAGGGGTCGTTTGGTAGTGTATAAGAATAATGCAAAATAGGGCGCATTAGTAATGCTTGTATTAGTGCTTGCATTAGTTATGTAAGCATTATTTCTTATACACTGTTTGGTTTGATGTATTAGAAATAACAAATCTTGCATAATTTCTATTTAAAAATATATGTTTACAAAAATACCCTTCACAGTTTATTTATTTTTACACTTCCTTGGCACAAAGTTATTTGCTAAAACGTCATTAACTCCTCTTCTTCTTCTTCATTTAAAAAATAATATTAAATAGTTGTATTATTTGATTCAAAATATTTTTGTGAAAAGTTGGCAAAGAATTTTTTTTATCAAATTTATCACCACAATAGTAAATTTTTTTATTAAATTATGTTGAAATTACATTATTTTTATTTTTTTTGAAAAAAAAAAACAGAGAATACCTAAGAGGCCATAAAGTCTATTAAACACCAACAAATTAAAATACATTGAAAAACAAATAAAAATAAAAATAAAAATATATGACAAGAAAGAAAATGAAAAGAAGGGTAAATGTTAGGAAATGTTTTAAAAAAGCTTTGAGGGTAGTTTTGTAACTATTTAATCTAATGCAAGTGTTAAATGATATGTATTACTAATACCTAGAATTACTTGGTATTAGTAATACACAACTTAATATACATGGAGTATTACACCATTAAAGAATCACTTCTTCCTTCAAGGCATTTAATTAAGAACAGTTAGTAAAACACTCCTTATTTTCTAGGAATGAGTAGTTTCTTATAGAGGGTAGAAAGAGAGGCAGAGGTAGGCCAAAAAAGTATTGGGCAAAGGTGATAAAGCAGGATATGAAGCACCTTCAGGTTATCGAGGACATGACCTTGGATAGAAGGGTGTGGCGGACACAAATTAGGGTAAAAGGTTAGTAGGGGGTGTTTTGTATTATTGTACTTAGGTTGGCTGGTGTTTAGTATTTTTGTACTTAGGGTGGTTGGTGTTTAGTAGTTTTGTAGTTGAGTTAATCATCGGTATTATTTGTTTTCTATAATGGATCTTACTCTATTGTTTAGCATGTTTTGACTGTAACATTATTGAATTGTTGTTTTTGGCTCCTTCTTGGTAGACTTTGCACTGTTACCTTATTACTTGTTGTATTCTCTTCAGTATCTCCTTTTTTTGTATCTGGATTTGTTGCACTTGAGCTAAGGGTCTTTTGGAAACAACCTGTGTACCTCCACAAGGTAGTGGTACAGTATGCGTGTATGTTGTTATTATTTCTACCCTCTCCAAACCTTACTTATGGAATTTCACTGGGTATGTTGTTATTATTGTTAGTTAGTTAGTTAGAGAGAAAATTAGCATTGTTTTAGGACTCTTCCTTGTGCAAGGTTCCCTACCTATAAATAGGACCCTCTTTGGACATTGTTATACACTTCATCAAATGAATAACATTTCATGAGTTAATCCCTCACTTATGTGTTCTCTCTTTCTCTGTTTTTCTCCCAACTTTCCTTTCCTATTTAAGGTACTACATCAAGTATAGGTATCGGAGCTCAAGATTTCTACACAAATTGTTGCACTCTCTTTTAGCACCATCAGGAATTCCTAATCCCTAAATAACAAACCTTTGTTCACACCATATAAACTGAAGTTCTAAGAGGGGGGTTTGATTAGTCATTGTCTCACTAAATTGCTTTGAGGTTTTGAAGGATGAAGATATTGCTGAGGTTGCAAGACATTGCAATAAGTAGGATCTGGACCCACCATAAGGTACTCACCTCCGTATTTGATACTACCTGGTTATTTTTCATGTGTATGGTGATCTACTAAATTTTTTGTTCCCAAAAATTCATTTCTAGATCTCCATATAGATGAAAGATAAGAAGAAAAAAAAAAGGCATTCTTCATTGCTATTGAAAAAAAGAGTCTCACTAAATTGCTTTGAGGTTTTGAAGGATGAAGATATTGCTGAGGTTGCAAGACACTGCAATAAGTAGGATCTGGACCCACCATAAGGTACTCACCTCCGTATTTGATACTACCTGGTTATTTTTCATGTGTATGGTGATCTACTAAATTTTTTGTTCCCAAAAATTCATTTCTAGATCTCCATATAGATGAAAGATAAGAAGAAAAAAAAAAGGCATTCTTCATTGCTACTGAAAAAAAGAAAAAAGGAATTACCATTTGATTAGTTTTCACACTAATTTTTTGGTTCCTTAATGTTCATTAGAAGTTAGCGTATATTCTTCGATTATAAATAGAAATATCTAATCATATACTTAGTATGTTCACTTCACCTTTATTCTATTTTAGAAAAAAAAGAATTCCATTGAGTCGCACAGTTCTTTGGAATATCACATCTCTAGGAAAGTTTTGTCAAAAGAGTTGTAAATTGCCTAAGGAATCTCAATTTTAAGTGGGGCAATTTGTGACTCCTCGAGTCTTACCAGTAAGTTTTCCTGGTACATTATTCATACTTTGTGCCTTTATTCACTCCACATATTATCACTATAAAATGGTTCTTGGTGATGGACTTAGAGATTAAACGAAAAAGGGTCGTGTATGGTCAACCAAAGATCAAGTAGGGTGCCTTGAGTTTGACTAAGGATAAGGCTCAAAGGTTGGGGGAGAAGTTGATGATGATGGGAGCATGGAGGAGCATTTGGGACACGAGTAGCATGTGTTCTACGATGGTGACTTGCATTAGGGGGGAGCTAGAGAGGTTCTAGGGGTCTCAAAGGGTTACTCTAGTGGACACTAAGGGGACTGGTGGAAGAATGAAGAGTTCTAAGGATAAGTGGAGGCCAAGAAAATGGCATATGGGAAGCTAATGGAGAGCAAAGATTAGGAAGGAGGCACATTACTAGTTACGGTGGCAAAGACTACATAGATGACAAAAACTTATACTAAAAACATAATATCATATATATATATATATATATATATATAAAAGAAAACCCTCAACCCGGTGGCGTGGAGCATTCACAAGCCAGGGATTCCTTTTTACTTATATAAAGACAAAACTACCCTTCCCCTCACACTACAACAGCCACACTTAAGCGTCACTTCCGCTTCATTCTTTCAACACCTACTATGACTCTTCACAAATGTCGTGGCTTTTACCAACGGCTGCCACCTTTAATAAACCCACCATCTATTTTGCTTCCCCAACTACTTTTTTTTCCCGCTACATCTCCCTCTTCCTGCCCACTACCTTTCATGCCCTTCCTTCCTTCTACGAAAACAATCCACACTCACAGCCCGGCGTTCTCCATGGCTTACTTCGAAGCGTTGCTCAACGCCCCACCAACATACGCCGCTCATCAGGCATGCTCCTCACTCAATTCCCCCCCCCCCCCCCCTCCACCATCTTCCCAACAATGTCTCTTTATCCTAACCATTAAAATATGCTTTTACTTTGCTATACTCACATCGCTATACTCCAACAAAATTTGGTAAATTCCTCTTAAAATCACATGGCTTGCGAAGGAAAAGTAAACACCGCTTCGGCAATGCCGCCCTTTGAAACTGTTCCTATTCCCTTTAGCCCATTCATAAGTATTTTTTATTGCTTCTTAAAGCACTCCTCTATCTCTCGACTTCCCTAAATTATGGGGATAATAGTTCGTGGTTAATGATGTTGAAGGAATTAACTGAGTTGCTAGGATTTGGAATTGTGCACACAGATATAAGAAAGATTTTTCACTATTACTTGTAGTCGATAATTGTTACCCGACACCAAAGTACGTGAATTCACATATAGTACATGACTTTTCCGAGTTGCTACGATTTGAAATTGTGGACATAGAAATAGCAAACACTAACCTTGAATGCAGACGCAATTCATCTACCTTATATTCCCCATTCGTTTTCTCCTCTACCCGGGTCTGTTAATTACTTTGAACTCCGGCCATATATTTACAAATTCAAATAATCTTAGTAGAATTATCTTCATACTTGGCAAAGGTATGCACATTATCAGATCTATATTTTGCAATTCTCTTTTTATTTTGCCAGATGAAAACTTTACGCCTTTGATTGTCAAAAAATTGAAATTATTTTCAGAGATTTTAATGATCGAGTATTTTAATTTCTGCAATTTCATTCATGTATTTTATTCCTAAGTAAATCTGTTTGCATAAGTTCAAGTCTAAGGTCTTCTAGGTTTGTTTATCTTGAAATATGTTTGGAAAGGACTCAAATGGTGTGTCCTTTGGCTTGCTTAGTACATGCCGCTTCAAATGTGGAAATTAACACAACTGCCAGTTACTCACTATTTAGAATTCAGATGTAACCTATTCTTACCGCCTAAGATGATCTTGTACTCCTAATTTTCAAATATGAGAGCTATCTTCCAACGTACTTTCCAGATGCTAGGCCAAGTCAAAGTAGGATATCCAACATTGCTTTAGGGAAGCCAATCAAATTAAGATATACTAATGTAGCTACTGGTTTGGCAGAATATGCAACTAATTAAGACCAAGCATAAAGGTGGCATACTCTCCAACAAATACCCTCAACCGCTAAGGGGTCTTTCTTCCTGGATAAGTGTCCCATGCCAAGTTTCAGGACGAAGGGATTCAGGCAACTTCTATGTTAGTTAACTCTCTGATTAATAGTTGAATTTAGATGGATTGATAAGTGTTTTTGCCATCAATTAACACAACCATGTAAATGCAATGGAGATAATAAGGTATAGTCCCATATGTATCTTTTTGGATGAACTAAATGTGTCACCAGACACAATCACTACAGCAAAAATAATTTTCAGCGGCAATATATATGCGCATTAACAAAAAGTGTTAAAGTCTTTACGAACATTAGTTATTTGCCATTGGATCCATTATCGCTATAGGCTTTGGAGACATTTACAAAGAATGTTAAAATGTAATTGTCACTAATAAAAACCTCTAAAAAGGTTTTGCTGTCAACTTACTGGACACCCTTCTACATGTGCGGGTGAACTTATTAGTGTAGTTGATGCATCTGGAGTCACACTAAAGATTCCAACAGCACACCCAAGGCTAAGGTGCAAGATCAAGTCCTCCCCTCAGCCATAAAGAGGTAAGTAAAGATTCTTAGTTTTTGGGTTTTATTTATGGAAGTTGTGCGTATTATTAAAAAATATATGTTTTGATCTACTTGATGGTTAGACTTAAATCAGCTGTAGATAAATATTTGGTTGCTTGCATTGTTAATTCATGGATGATTATCAGTGTAACAAGTAACTTTAAACTTAGCACAAATTTTTCTATATTATCTTTCTGATTGTAAGATAGAGGTGGTGTTTTTTTTAATGTATTTAGACGAATCTACAGATCAATATCTGAAAGTGTTTTCAGTCTAATATTTTGCTATAACATTTTGGATGAAATTACAACCATTACGTTCTTCTCTTTTGGTTAAGTTCAACACCCCACCCCCCGCCCCCACCCCCCACAACAAAAATGGAAAAAGGGAAAAAGAAGGTTATCACTTGCAAGTGCTCAGATATCATGTTTTAACCTTCATCTTACATATAAGTGCTCAAATATCATGTCTTAGCCTTTATCTTACTTTGTATATATAAATTTATAAGTGCTCAAATATCATGTTTTAACCTTTATCTTACTCTCTCTCTCTCTCTCTATATATATATATAAATTCATAATGGAAGAGCAAAAAATTTTACTGGGCAATGTTATAAGTTATCTTACCATTATAGTTGAAAATAATTAAATTAGTCAAGATTGATTTCATAAAAATAAAAATTAGCACAATAATCTATTTTTCTCTTATGCCCGCGGAAAGCGCGAGTAAATTTACTAGTTATTATATGAAAACTAATATAAAAGAAAAATATTAAAACTGAGAGAATAAATCTCTCCATGAACAAAACTCTTAAATGTCTACATTGTGGATGCTATTATACTCTTGATATGAGAAGACGGACCTTCGATTACTAGAGTTTCAAAACTTTTCCTCTAAGGAATAACCCAAATATGGAAGAAAATTATGCTTTTCTTTCGAGAAAATTATACTTTTCTTTCGAGAAAAGTTAAAGCATTTATGGTAATACCTTGACTTTCCTTCAAGGTAAAATTAAAACTCAAATATGGAAAAACCCTAACAATAGAGAGGAAGGCTCATGACCAGGACCAAGTGAAGTGCATCAAATATGAGGATGGTGCGGTTTTGGCTGAAGGGACACTTATTAGACATAGATGACATACATACTTTTATAAACTTTTGAATGTAGTAGAGTACAAGAACTTTGTGATGGATGATTTGGAGCACTCCAAGATTCATCGAGACTTTGGATATCATAGGTGTGTAAAGGTTGAAAAGGTGGAAGGGGTTATGCATAAGATGAATAGGGACGGTGACAAAACTTGACAAAATTTCGATAGGGTTTTGGAAGAACGCGGGCAAGACGGGCTTGGAATGGCTTACTGGATTTTTTTGTGACATTCTTAAGAAGACAAAGATGCCTAAAGAATGAATACGAAGTATGATGATCCGGTTGTACAAAAATAAGGGTGATATCTAGAGTTGCAATAATTATAAGGGTGTCTAGCTGCTAAGTCACACTATGAAACTCTGAAAGAGAGTGGTAGAAGCGAGGGTGAAGAGGAGTGCCTATTTTGATAATCAATTCGCATTCATGTTGGGGCGCAATATAGAAGTCATTCACCTTGTAAGGAGGTTGGTGGAGCAGTATAAGAAGAGAAAGAGGGACTTTCATATGGTATTCATAGACCTAGAAAACATTTACGAAAAAGTCCCAAGGGAGGTTGTTTTGGAGATAATTGGAGGTTTAAGGAATATTTGTGACTTACTCTTACTTTAGGATGATTAAGAATATGCATGATGGTGTTAAAACCAAGGTCAGAACATGGGAGTGACTCAAAACAGGTTGCATCAGAGATCCGTTCTTAGCCCATTTTTGTTTGCATTGGAGATGGACACACTAACACTACACATTCAAGGAAAGGTGTCATAATGCATGTTATTTGCAGATAGCATAGTACTGATTGACGAGACGCGAAGCGGAGTTAACACGAGGTTAGAAGTTGGGAGACAGATCCTAGAGCCAAAAGGTTTCAAGTTGAGCAAGACCAAAACTGAATGTTTAGAATGCACGTTCAATGACCTATCTCATGAAGCGTATATGGATGTAAGGCTTGACACACAGTTCATCCCCAATAGAGGAGGTTTTACTACTTGGGTCAATAATCCAAGGTAATGGGAGATTGGCAAAGATGTCACTCGTTGTATTAGGGCAGGGTGAATGAAATGGAGGCTCACATCTGGTATACTGTATGATAAAAATGTGTCACCTAGACTAAAAGGTAAGTTCTACAAAGTGGTGGTTAGATCACTTAGATCGACTATGTTATATTGAGATGAGGATCACTTAGTTCTATAAAGTTAAGTTCTCATGTCCAAAAGATGAAAGCACCAGTGACGAGGATGTTAAGGTGGATGTGTGGAGAAAAGTCATTCAGGGCAAGGTTGGAGTGGTCCATGTGGAGGATAAGATGCGGAAAAGAAGATGAAATGGTTCGAGCATGTGAAAATGAGATGTGCAAATGCTCCGATTAGGAGGTGTGGGAGGTTGTACGTAGTAGGCTTGAGGAGAAGTAGAGGTAGGCTTAAGAAGTATTGAGATGAGGTGATTAGGCACGATATGACATCATATCACCAACGAAGGTTTGGTGGTGGAGGATTAGCTAGAAAGGCTAGTTGGAAGTCGGCCATGTTTCTTTCCCGTTCTTAGAGTATTAGTATTAGTTTTCTTCTCCTCATATTTAGATTGCTATTACTACATGTTATTTCTTTATCCTCGATATCTTATGTACTTGTTGTTTTTGCTTGTTACTGCTACTTCTTTTTCATAGTTTGTTCAATCTAATGTCTATCGAAATTAGTATTTCTACCTTCTCAAGACATGAATAAGGTCTGCTTACCCTCTAATCTCCACATCGTTGTTTTACTATAAGATGGTTCCAAAAAGCGTAAACACACTAAGAACCCGTTTGGCTTTAACTTTACAAAAAATAGTTTTTAAATAGTCAAATTTTAGCAACTATTAAGTCAAAAAATAGGGGAGTACCTACTTTAAACTTGTAACTTTAATTTTGAATTTATTTTAAGTCTTTGTCAACCACTTGCAAAGACTTTAAAATAGGTTTTACCAACTTCAATCCAAGCAGGCTCAACTCAACTATGAATTTTGAAGAAATACATTCCAGCGAACTACTAAAAAGTTAAAAGGAGATAATCAACAAAGGAAAGGAAAACATTCAAATCAACAAAGAGAGAGAAAAAGTACGAACTTATCGTCAGGAACGAGAATGGGACCGAAAGTAGCTCTTTCCTCCCTGAAAGACGTTGAGAAAAACCTCCAAGAAGACGAATTACGTAACGAATTTGATAGTACGGTAATCGTTGATAATCGACGGGATGCTACGAGCATCGCCATAGCTCTTTACGCTACTAGATCAATGAAGATTTTGAAGTAAACTGATTAGATGAATGGAGATGCAAAGAATTAGTTTTTCAGCTTTTAAGCATAAATACCTTGTTTTATTACTCCTATTTAACTCCACTAGAAACTAATAATTATTGACTCTCTTTATTTCCAGATTTATTGTATATTATTTTCTTAAGTATTAAATTAAATAAAACCTCCCATTATCTTAATATCTTTGCTTCCATTACAAATATTTAAGTGCAATTTGATTTACGTGCGGAATTGAATACAAGTTTTTTTAAAAAAATTTGGGAGTTCTTTTAATTTATTTTTTTTTAAAATGTAGCTTCATAACCCATAAAAGCTTTTTCAGAATTTTTCTTTTAATTTTTATTTTCTTCATAATTTATTCAAGTCAAAATAATATCCTAAAATATGTTTTTTTAAAAAGCTACAGCAAACTTGATTTTTTAAAAAAAAAATTATAATTTTAAAGAGGTATTTATTTTCGCTCGAATAAATTATGAAAAGAAATTTAGTAAATTTAATCTAAATATCCATTATTTATTAGCCAAGGCACACATTTCGAATACTAACGTGTGAGAGACTTGTTTTCTTTAAAAAAAATGATAGATACAAATTATATTAAGCAAACACTTCTTGTAGTTTATTAACTATTTTGACTTTTTTTTTTTCTTTTTTCTTTTTTCTTGTTTTTCTTAAAAGAAAAAAAAAAAGAGAGAGAACAAGTTAAATAAGGGGTACATTTTCTGGCTATATGAATCTAAATAAGGGGTAAAAAAGAGAAGGCATAGTGGTAATAAGGAAAATGACGAGATGGATGAATTTGTTTATTTAATCACAAAGTTACTTATCTTTTTACTTTCTTTTTTAACTATGTGTTTTCAAAATTTACTAATCTAACTAATTTAAATAAGTTTTCTATCAAATTATTTTTCTATATTTTTACAACACAAAGTCAATATGTTTAATTATGGATAAAGTTTTTATCCACCCCAATTATAACGATAAGCACAAGTAGAAGTTTTTCTGCTTGATGGTTGTATCATAATTGAATTCTTAAAAAATGTATTATTTTTAATAAAATTGATACATGTTTAAATATATTTTTGAAAAGTTTAATTAACCAAAAAAAAAGGATCACATAAAAACTCTGATTGGTAGGGGAATTAAATCATGTACTTACCATAAAAATGTTAACTATTTTTGTAAGAAAAAGTTCACTTATTAAATAGTTTAATGTGTCTGTATGCATTTGGGAAAATTGTGGAATTAGCATAGAAATCGAATAATTTCAAATAGGCAAATAATATTATAGTATAAAGACAAAATTCATATGATAAATGATTGAAATTTTTTCATACTTAATAAAAAATATTGAATTCAAGCTTTAGGGAAAAAAATTTATTGGGTGCGGCCTCTTAAGTCTTATTATATGCAAATTCAAATTTAGTCGAACCTTACTATGATTATTGAACTCTGAATAATTTTTAATTAATCAAATATTAATACAATTATCACTGATCATGAAATTGATTTTATCAAACTTTATATAAATATCGGACGCGAATAAAAAACCACGCTATTGGTGTGCAGCAACTAGCAAGGAAAGGCTGAATGATAATCACGATTAGTTAGTGACTATTATGACTTTAAGACATGCTTATTAGTTCCTTATTGTGATTTTAACTTAAATTTACTGTTAGCTTAATGACAATTTTATACTATCATAACAATTCAACTTGTTAAAGAAAAAATTGCTTTATTTTTCATGTTATGAAAAATCATTTTTTACAAGTAATATTTGTAATTACCTTTTAAATAAAGTAAATTTTAATCTCAGTCCTCTGATATATATTAATCAATTCTAGCAATTTTATTGTTTTTAGTATATGTAATTAAATAAATTTATATTTAATTAATTAAAATATGAATTTATGTTATTCTATTTATGGATCTTCATAAAATTAAGGCATAATACATAAATGTGTCATTTAACTTGGTCTCATTTTACGTTTATGTCCTCCAACTTTAGATATGCACAAGTAGACTCTTAAACTTGTATAAAGTAGAACAAGTAAACACACGAGTTCTACATGGCACAATACACGTAGGACACCACGTAGGACAAAAAATGACATGTAGGATGTCATGCAGGACATGTGTGTCTATATGTTCAACTTTATACAAGTTTAGGTGTCTACTCGGGCACACCCAAAGTTGAAGGGCATAAATGTGATTTGAAAGCAAATTAAAGGACATATTTATGTATTATGCCATAAAATTAAACATGTTAAATATCGTCTCATTATTTGACTATCATAAAATTAATTTATGTTTGATTAATTAAAATGTAAATTTACGTTATTCTACTTATAAATCATCATAAAATTAAACATGTTATATATCATTTCATTATTTGATGATGTTAAATTACTATTATTATTCCATATATGAAGACAATACAATTTTAAAGATGGTCTATGTCATATCTATAGTTCTTCCTATATAAAAAAGCAAAAAAAACAAATATTTTCACAAATTTAAAGATTAAATTGTTGAGTCATATTTCACAAAGTCAAAATTAAAATTTCTCTAATAGCTAAGAGTTCAACAAAACAGTTTTTTCCCTCTTTTTTCCTCTTTATAATTTCACTTTTCGAAAATTTTTATATTTAAAAAATTCTAACAATTATTTTATGTAAAATTGTCTACACATTTTTTAAACATCTTAATTATAAAATATATATATTTGTACTTTTTATATAGTAAGCTAATTTTAAATATTAAATTTAGTATCTAAAGTATTTTAAAAGTATTTGGTATATAAGATTTTTAGAGTGTTTTTCTGTCCAATAACATATCAATGCATCTATTATAATAATAATATATATACTCTGTATTTTCACATGATAATACAAATTGAATTTACTTTACTTGAAACAAATTCACGATCAAATTATGATAATTTACTATTATGAGATGATAACTTAGAAGTAAAATACACATTCACTTAATGATACTACATTTTTATATCATATGAGCAATAAAAAACAAATTTTCTAATCCGCAAAATAAAAAATAAAAGTAAGATTTTGATTTAATTTTTTAGATTTTATTTAGGAAATTACACATAGTGTTATTGCGCCATGTTAGGTTTGGTACTTTGGTTCATATATTGAACCATATCCACTAAATAATGGAGTCAGAAGAATATTTCCTAAAATTCTGCCCTTCATATAGTTTTATTTATTTACTCTTAAATTTTTATTTTTATCACCAAAAAAAAATTAAAAATGATTAGTGGCCATTAAAGAGTAAAATAAAATATAGGGGGAACCCATCGGTGGCCCCCTAAACTTGGGACCAATTTTCATTTAGACACCTCAAGTAGGCTTTGTTCATTTTAAACACCTCAAGTAGGGGTCTGTTGTATAATTTTGACACTTTTTGTATTTTCAAAATCGCATATTAAGTGTGTACTTCCAGACGCAAGAAAAAGAAGAAAAGAGGTGAGGTCATGGGGTTTGGGATCTAGAATAAAGGAAAAAAGAAAGTAAAATTGAGTCTTTAAAAAATAATTAAAATTTTCACGTGTCACATATCAATTCGTTTATTTTTCCACATAAGAGCGTCTGGATATACGCACTTAATATGCGATTTTGAAAATACAAAAAGTGTCAAAATTATACACCGGACCCCTACTTAAGGTGTTTAAAATGAACAAAGCCTACTTGAGGTGTCTAAGTGAAAATTGGTGCCAAGTTTAGGGGCCACCGATGGGTTCCCCCTAAAATATAAGTATATAAAATGCATGTTTTTTCACTAATCATTAGCATTATTCAATTACACCTCCTCCTCCTCTCTCTCTCTCTCTCTCTCTCTCTCTTCTTTCTCTCTTCACTCTACAGTGTAAAATATCATAAGAAGAAGAGGATTGATTGTCTACATTTCTGAATAAAAGAGAACAGATTCATGAAGGGTCTAGTAAGTACGTTTTTTTTTAAAGGATTTTTACAAGTTTAATTTTTTCAATTTGAATTACGTGAGCAGCATCTGCTATTTCCAAGAAACAGAGTATTAATCTTTATTTGTTGTTGCTAATCGAATTTTTGGTGTGATTTTAGTAAATTTTATTGCAAAATTTGTGCTAAAAATTGAGTCTTGGAGCTACTTTTTGTACTGTATGTACTTTCAATGGACTTCTCTTCATCTTTGTGGAATTTGCTTAAATTGATTGTTATGACTACTTCTTTAGAGATTTACTCGATCTGGAAACTGGGATCTTATGATTTGGTCTACATTGTCTTTTTTCAGGAGAATAAGTAGGATAGGTTTCTAGAATTTAGGATTTTTCTTTTTGCAATTCCAAGATTTTGATTTTTTTTTGTTTCCTAGAATGAACTTGTTTTGTAAGTGGGGATGCTTATATTTTTGTGTCTTTTTTGCTCATCAATATTGATAGAGGGATCTAAACTGGATTGAGAACCATAAGGTGTCAGGTTCAGAGACAAAAAAAACACCAGTTGAAGGTAACTGGTATCCCGTAAAATTAGTTGAGGTGTGCGGCAACTGGTTATATAAAAAAGAAAAACAAGAAGAGGGATCTGATATGAAGCTGCAGCTGGTATACAATTGGTTAATCTCAGTGCTTTGAATTACTCAAAGCTTGTGAATTTATGTACATACACCTGATTTGTGCTCTTCTTTTCTTTTTTTTTTCCTTTTTCTGTTCTTATTGTTATCTTTATCATTTGTACTCCCTTTTTTGAACTTACATTCATGGGCGGATCTATGAAGGGCTTGGGGGGTGCCACGCCACCCCCCACCTTCGACGGAAACTCTATATATACATAGGTATATATATGTAATATTTATATAAATATAAAGCGTGGCACCCAGTGAATAAAATTGGTTTGTGGTGCCACGGTTGGAGGGAAACTTTAGATGGCTAATGTTGCGGGTTCGAATTCCATATGTACCTATTTTTTTTTGAGAAATTTGCTGCAGACATTTTTTAAGAAAAAAAAAAGGCTCCAAGCACCTCTTTTTTAAGGAAAAAAGCTAGCACATTAATCGATAAGTTTATTTGGCACCCACGGACTCTAAATCCTGGATCCGCCACTGTTACATTCATGAGGACTTGCCATAGTTTTGTGTTTTTGCTTCAGTTAAAAGCTCAGTTACTTATTGCTACAAGGTTTCTTTTTTCTGAAAATGAAAAAAAAGAAGTTATCTAGTTGAGCTCTTTCTACTGGTTTTGTCTAAATCCTTTTCTGAAATTTTCAATTATTGGAGCTCTTTTGTATCTCATTTGGGTTTTTTTCAAATCTACTCGTTATAGAATGTCGACAAAGTACCGTTTCAACTATAACTTTGGCCTAAGTATGCAATGCTGTGGTTTATCTTTTTTAGATTTTTGTCTTCCTTGAGCATCTGCATCCAACAAAAACAATGTCATAGGTAAAAAAGCCAAAAAAGACCCAGAGTCTCTTTTTCCTTATTCTTTTAATAGTGGAGAAATGCTAGATTTGAAGAACTTTTATATAATGTTGGACGACATGGAATCACTTATATTGTATTGGTAGCTTTTTAACTGACCACACTATGCATTTCTCTTCATGTGAGTCTCTTGCTTGCATATGATTATTGATTATTGATGGGATTGATATTACAAGATATGAATGGTTAAGCAGTAATAAATGCATGGTACTGAAAGACTTACCATTTCCTTTTTTGCATTTATCTTTTCCAGGCAGTGCTAATTTTGTTGTTGGCGTTAAGTCGTAGTATTGAACATACTGAAGCTCAATTTGACGGAGAATGCAAATTCAACAAGCCTCTGGAACCCAGACCTCACAGTGCATCAGTGTTGGACTTTGGGGCTGTGGGGGATGGGGAGACTCTAAATACTCTGGCCTTCCAGAATGCCATTTTCTATCTCAAGTCCTTTGCTGACAAAGGTGGAGCACAGCTCTATGTTCCACCTGGAAGGTGGCTGACTGGAAGCATAAAGCTTACCAGTCACCTCACACTCTTCCTTGAAAAAAAAGCCATTATTCTGGGATCAAAGGTTAGCCCCTGGACTGGTTCTGAAGTTCGAGCTTGTTTAGAATTTTTTTGTGTTCATGGAAATATAAAGGCTGTTGCTGTATTTACAATAGCCGAATTAATTCTTGGAAAAGAAATGATTAGCTTGAGGCACTCAAGGATGTGGCCTAGTGGTTAATGAGGTGAGTCGAAAACCATGAGGTCTCAAGTTCAAATCCTAGCGGAGGCAAAAATATTAAGTGATTTCTTTCCATCTTTTCAAGCCTTGGTGCATGTGTTGGTTGGAGGTACCAAGTACTCCGTGGAATAGTTGAGGCACGTGCTAGCTGGCCCGGACGACACAATCATTAAAATAAGAAAAAGGAAGAAATGACTAGCATGAGAGTTTGTAGCACTTAATAATGAGGTGTTGTGGTTTAGTTGCTATAAATTATACTGAAATCTACATGCAGGCAACTCCAACAGAGAAGATGATAGATGTTCTGCCACGGAAGGGTAGATCACAAGTTGTCATAACCTGCTAATAATCAAATTTTAATGTTTGTATATGCATTATGATTGTGGGGAGTAACTTCAGGTCTCAATGTATTTACATATGCATTGGATATATATACATTTGTTATTTATAAGTATACGTTTTTGCAATGTAGGATTATGCTCATTGGGATATAGTCGAAGCCTTACCCTCTTATAGTGGAGGTATTGAGGCACAAGGTGGAAGATATCGCAGCTTGATTTTTGGAGATAATTTAACTGATGTTGTCATAACAGGCAGGAATTCCTTCATTGCATTGATCTACTAATTTAATATTTCTGTTGTTGTCCCTGCATGCAGCCACCTCATGCCTATTGCTTGTGCAGGTAATAATGGAACTGTTGATGGTCAGGGTTCTATATGGTGGGAGCAGTTCACTGCCCATTCTTTAAATTATACTCGACCACACCTAGTAGAATTTGTTAGCTCCAAAGATGTTGTCGTCTCAAACTTGACCTTCCTGAATGCTCCGGCCTGGAATATTCACCCGGTGTATTGCAGGTAAGTTCATTATCTCTGTGAGAAAAGCTTTTCAATATAAGGTTCGGCGGTAAGATCTGAAATTTTCTTATTTATTAGAAATTTTCATATTTTGCAGTAATGTTGTGGTTCAGAACATATCGGTTCATTCTCCAGCTAACTCCCCATATACCTATGGCGTAGTACCAGGTTGATTTAAATATAATTATTTCTCTTACCTTTTTTACTTTGTATACAACGTTTGTGCATCTGAAACCTGTTTTAAGTGGTACATAAAGTAGCCAACACTTTTGTTTGTCCAAGAACCTCAGATTGATTTTCTAAGACAATTTTCAGCCAAAAATTGGATAATTTTCTTTACACTCAAGGGGAAGAACCGGATAGTTTCCTGTTCCTGCTTAGTTCATCAAACAATGCCAGTTTTGTGCAGCAAAACAGAAACAAGTTTATAATAAATTAAATGTATATATATACACACACTCACCAACAACAACACCATTAGTATAAATTTGAAGGTACACATAGCCTTCACTCTGGTTTTTACTTTGAGCTGATGGATGAGACTAAGTACTCCAGATTTTACTGAAACAATATGTAGTTGTTTGTTCTGTTTTAGAAATTTAGAGGTACTTTCCAAGTAATGTGAGACCTTATATGCAATTTCAGATTCTTCCGAGCATGTGTGCATTGAGAACAGCAACATTAGCATGGGCCATGATGCTGTTGTTCTCAAAAGCGGTTGGGATGAGTACGGGATTTCCTATGACAAACCTACTTCGAATGTCCATGTTCGAGGGGTTAGGCTGCAGTCTTTTGCAGGTGCTGGAATGGCTTTTGGCAGTGAGATGTCTGGTGGTATCTCCAATGTGCTAGTAGAGCATGTTTACTTGCATGACTCCCTTTTGGGGATTGAGCTGAAGACAGCAAGAGGAAGAGGTGGTTATATCAAAGATATTCTAGTTACAGATGTGGTTATGGCAAATGTGCAAGTGGGAATTGAGGCCACCGGTCATTGTGATTCTCATCCGGATGAGAAATTTGATCCGTCTGCACTTCCAGTTGTTAGTGGTATCACCTTTGAGGACATTGTTGGCACAAATGTTTCTATAGCAGGCAATTTCACTGGATTATCTGAATCCCCCTTTACTTCAATATGTCTATCAAACATCACCTTTTCCATTTCTTCCAACCCTTTTACACCATGGCTATGCTCTGATATATCCGGTTCTTCTCAAAATGTGTCTCCTGAACCATGTCCTGAGCTCGAGAGCTCATTTTCTAGTACTACTTCAACTTGCTTCGCCCTCTTACACCACCCTTACGGTCAAGTTGCAGTTTTGTAAGTGAAACAGTTCATTTCATTGAAACTATACAATGAGAAACATGTCAACTTTCAGTGCTGCTGTTCATTCTCCAATAAGATGCAATGCAGAATCTACGGTGTTGTGCTTATGCAAATATCAAGAATCCAATGATACAAACATTTTCAAAGTGGCCTGAGATCACTGATTGTCGCCTGTGTACAGCATCAGTTTCTTCATTCACATATAGGAAAAGTTTTGGTAGTGCAGCAAATTCAGATGAGTTGTTCCTCTCCTGTCCCTTTGTTCATTTGAGTTTTTTTGTCGTTTGTCTTACATTTGTAAATCAGGCAGCAAAGAAGGGGTGTTATAGTTGATTGTCATTGTTGAAATAATATTTTTTTGTCATTTGATTGAATTGAAAAGAGTTGTTAGGACAGAGTCTTGAGTTGAAGGCATCAAATTGCAAATTTTCTTTTAAGGTACCTCTACTTGCACACCCTGCCTTTTGAGGTGACTTTAATGTTGTCATATCAACATTACTAGGTATTCATATGTAGATCAAGAATTATTATGGAGATAAGTTATTTTTCCATTTGATTAAATTGAAAAGAAATCATTGCCCACAAAGTCTTGTGTTCAAGATATGCAATTTTCCGTAGGCAACATTATCAAAAGCAGCAACAACATTTCCAGTGGAATTTGAGAAGGGTAGAATGTATGCAGATTTTACCACTATTTCGTGGAGGTAGAGGCTGTTTCCGAACGCTCAAAGGTCCGTTGGTATTTAATGAAAAAAGATATATATATAGAGAGAGAGAGAGAGCCCAGGAATAATAATTATAAGCATGAATAGAAAATAAATGAACAAAGATATTGAAAAAAGTTATGATATATCAATTGTTTAGTGTCTCTTCTAAAGAGGCTCATTATTGGCAAGAAAAAGTATGTCATAGAACCTTAATGACGAGATTGAAGTGCTCATTAAGCAAGGTGAAATGTTCTACATGTTTTGAGCCTCACTTTAGGGCTTAAGCGCGCCTTTGACAATATTGTGTATTAGTTATACACTATATTGAGTATTAAGATGTGTATCACTATTTACTAATATCATAGATTTCTAGGTATTAGCAATGTAATGGTTTTAATGCATGCATTAACACGATTAAAGAGCCATTTGCCCCTCAAAATCTTTTTTTACATTTTTTCCACCATAAATCATAATAATGGAGGTATCTTCGTAAATAATTTTTTTATGCAATGCATGCTATTTTTAATACATCAAACTAAACAATGCATTAAAAAAAGCTATGGATAATTAATATAAGCATAACTAATTAGAAACTCCATGTTCTCATGTCAACATTAGAAAACATTATGGCAGGATTTGTAATGGAGACAGGTCTTTAACTGACAGTACCTTAGTTTGTTTTGTCATTTCATTTTTCTCTTTGCCCAGTTAACAATAAGCAATTGCTATCGATTTAAGTAAAAGGTGTTCAGGCAGACACTATCGTATAAAATATGAAATATGCCATAAGGAGCACAATCTTGTAAACAATACTAAGATGAATTACGTAGAAATAGTTTTCTAGCCCTTTACAAAAAAAATAATAAGTTTTATGGTCGTCTTAAAAATACGAAGTGACAGTTATATAATATTCAAATTGGAAGAGATCTCATTTCCTGGATGAATTATGTGGAAGGACATCAACTGAAGTTGTCCTGGTCTCTGCCTGTATTCCACTGAGTTCCATTATCCTTGCTATAATAGTATGTTGTATGATGGCAGTAAAAGTCACTTTGTTGCTCGAATTCTTCAAAAATGTCGACAAGTGCATGTAGAATCCTCTAACATGGTTACACCAGCATTTTTGGAGAGTCCGGACAACTGAGGAGCTAAAAGAAACAAAGATGACAGCATTTGGAAAAGAAATAAAGATGACAGCATTTGGATTCAGGGAAGGGGACAAGTAAAATAACTAGATGTAGACTGAAGAAACATTTTCATGGTCCCTGCCTATATTCCACTCAGTTCCATTATCCCTTGCTATAGTATGTTGTATGAAGGCAGCAAAAGTCACTCTGTCGATCGGATTCTTCAAAAATGTCGATAGGTGCAAGTAGTTCACTTTTGGAGAATCCAAACGGGTGCGCCTGCATTTTTGGAAAGTCAACATAGGAACTAAAAGGAGCAAAGATGACAGCATATTAAATCCAGGGAAGGGGACAAGTAAAACAAATAGATGTAGACTGAAAAAACATATTTTCAGTTCTCACTCTTTAAATTGTATATATATGTGCAAAATTTACAAAGTCGAATCCTCAAAGTGCCACAGACTATCAAATCAAGCAATAACGTATGAGGATCGTCACACTCTGCTACCTACTACAACGCTATCCAACACGAAATTGAACTCTTACAACTCGAATGATACAAAAATTACAAGCAACTGGAATTATTGCCTCATTTCCACAAGTAAAGATACAAACTTTGATGGGAAAAATCAAAGAGGATGACAAAGAAACTGTGTAAAAAAAATAAAAAAATGCAAAACCACTCTCATTCACTCGCCACAATAATAACCAAAAAATAATTATGGATGATAATAAGAAGAATTGTAAACTCTTTTCCTACTTCCTGCTTCCAGCTTTTCGCTTCATTTCAGCAGTCATGGCCTGTCTGCCATTCCGCTGATTGTGGCTAATTCCACTTGTCTGTCGTGATAGTGGAGGCCCTACTTTATGAACCACATTCCTAAAATAGGCAGTGAACAAATTATTATTAAAAGATTGCTGTTTGACTACTGTTCTGTTACATGAAGTATGTTACTTTTGAGATACAAATAAACTACAAAGTGATTGGGATTAAGACTAACCTTGATTCTGGGATCTTTCCCGGTTTTGTATTTGGTTTTTGTATCTTTGAGCCATTCCCACTACTAGGGAAAGTGTTAACTTTTGAATTATTGAATTGCCAAAGCAAATCTGGCTCCGACGAATCACTGGTAGTGGCATCAAACTCATCTAAATCTTCAGTAGCAGTGATGTCAAAGTGATTGCTCATTTGGAAAAGATTACTTGTTTTTTCTTGGTATACTTTAGATGAATCTGAAAGATATTTCTCATAAAGTAAATCTGAGCCATTGCCTTTTTCGGATTCCCAACATCCAAACAGGTTTCCAATTCCACGGGCAGCTTCCTGTTTGTTCACCATGACCTTGTCTACCCACTCACCTGAGCTCATGTTATTATCATCTTCTACATAGTTTTCGGAAGGACTGCTAACAGGTGGCCAGGGAGAGGAATTTCCTAATAACTCATCAAGATCAAAGCTTTGCCTCCTTTGTCTGGATGCAGAATTACTAGAGACCTGCAAATTAAAGCAAATTATAATATGTCAAGCACGATGATAACTGCATGTATCAAGATGGAAGCTTATAAG
Organism: Solanum bulbocastanum; assembly: GCA_037074985.1. Lineage (NCBI taxonomy): Eukaryota > Viridiplantae > Streptophyta > Magnoliopsida > Solanales > Solanaceae > Solanum > Solanum bulbocastanum. Next base: position 1,187,641 of record CM073602.1, read on the forward strand.
AATCATTACGAGCTATTTCGTTGTATTTCCATATTTATTATTTAACTATAGAGCAATAACTCCACAAAACATTTATAGATTTAGATACTTTTCACGAAGTAATTCAGATTCTTATTAATATGCACGATGGAAATACCATTAGTGTACTAGACCTCAGTAAAATATTCTTCTGCTAAACAGGAAGGGGTCTGCAATTTATCCTAAAGCGATTGAACTCAATTCGGTCGTAGAGATTTTACCTCTCTGTTGCCTACATCCTCCACTGGTCTCCTCTGGATGTTTGAATTCCCCAACATCTCTCTCCCTTGTAGATTAGATTGAAAAGGTGATGACTGCAAGCCACATGGACTGGTAGTAACCTTATAACTCATGGAGACCGGTTCCATCTCTTTTCTTGCCAAGGCAGCTTTCAGACTAGCAATCTGATGAAAATAATCATACGTGAGTATGTATACATGGACTACAAACTCGTGCTATAATAGAAAGAAGGAATGATTGATGGTGGGGGAAGAGATATGGTGTACCTGTTCTTTGAGCTCTTTGACATCTGTAGTGTCTTTATGTACTCGGGCAGCACCAAGTTCAACAGTAGAAACACGTTCTGCAAATTTAAGTGTGCTAATTGTTTCTCCTATGGCATCAGGTTCAGGACTTATGTGAACAAACATCAATGTTTTGGCTTGCCCACCTAAAACGCATGGCATCCCAAATCATATTTTTACTTAAGAGAAAGAAGAGAACCTCATTAAGATACAAGCTTTGATCAGTTAATATATGCCCTTACCTAGTGAGTCTTGAAGTAGTTGTGTAAGTTTGCTGTTACGATATGGAACGTGTGCGTTCTTTTGCGCCAGGGCAGAGATTACATCACCTAATGCTGAGAGAGACTTGTTAATGTGCTGTGCCTCTTTAAGTCTATCTCCTGTTACTTCAGATTTATCTACTCTCTCACTTCCAGCAAGATCAACCAAATGCATACAGCCTCGAAGAATGCCTCCAGAAGTCAAGTCTCTTCCTTGGACATGAACAGTTAGGCAACTGCAGGCCGAAAAACAAGACAGTTCTCATTTTCATTTGAAGTTCTTGCAAAGTACTAGAAAGTAATCAAAGAAAGACGGAATATCCATCACACCTGTGAGAGCGGCTACTGCGGTCATTGAGTGCTGTTGCACTCACTGCACGATTCCTTTGTCCAAGATTCATCAAATCAATGACGTCGGAAGTTGAAGCCACACGAACCAGACTTGCATCTGGTACTGTTAGTCCTTGAGAAGCACTACGAATTTCTAATGTAACAATAGGTTAAGGAAGACGGGAAGTAAAAGACTGAACAGTGGACTAATAATAATTCTATTGCTTTCCATAAAGACATTGAGAAGCTAATATACTCGGGACTCAATATAAGAATGTCCTTGCATGTATATATTAGATAGTCAAGTTGAGAAAAGCTTCAAAGATCATAAAAATGTAATTGAAAAGAACTGAAAAGGATATCTTTTGTGTACACCATCAGAAACAAGGAGATCCCTGACTTGCTCGTTATATATCTCAATCATTTGCACAGACACATCATAGAGGAAGGTGTCCTTTCTTTGCTCTGCAAGAAGGAACAAATCGCCTAATGCCCTGTAGTTCACCCCTTGGCTTTGTTCTGTAAGATCCTTAGGCCCCGTCTGAATGGAAATTTACAACTTCTTAGCAAATTTACAACTTCTTAGAGAGGGAAAATATGACAATAGTTGTACATATGAATTTCTTTTTATCTAACCATTGTGTAGGTTTTTCCTGATCCAGTTTGACCATAAGCAAAAATGCACACATTGTACCCATCCAGAACTGATCTAATCAGTTGCTGCGTGTCTGAAAACACCTCTCCTGCCACACAAAATAAGTAGAGAAATGTAAAAGGTGAACAACCAAAATAGAGAAGAAAATACGCCATGAAGAGAGCTACTTGATGCTAAAATTAAAGTATACATGACATTTTAAGATTGGTCTAACCAACCTTGAGTTGTGGAGGGTCCAAATACTTTATTGAAATTGAAAGACTTGCGTCCTTTCCCATTCTTTGATGGAACACCTATTGTAATGCTACCATCGTCTATATGATCCACATTACTGATATAACTTGATTGCCCAGGCAAAAAGGGTCTTACTCGACAATAAACCCTTATACTTCCTGAATAGGAGCACAAACAAACAACCTTTTCATTTCAAAACATGTATGAGAGAATGAAGATGGACAAAGTGGGATGTTGCAATAAAGATACCTTTAAGGTCTTGCACTTGATTGTAAAGCCTACGATTTTCTTCAAGAACTCTATGATAACCAGAAGCTGCGTGTGCTAGGCCATGTACATGCATGCCTATAATGCAGGGATATTACAAGATGGAAGCAAACTCAGCTCAAGGAATCAACAATAGAAAATAAAGGAAAAAAAGGGGAACATTTGTCAAGTGCATTGACTCTACCAATATTTTGCATTTCCTCATGAAACTTCATTTGCATGAACTGCATACCCGCTTTCGTAGTCAAAAGAGTTTGCTTCAGGTCCTGCAGTGGAACATCATTGTTTGTAAATATAGGTGGAAAATCCAAAACTTCCATGTTTGGGAGTCCGATCATGCCTGGTTTTGATTCTTACCTTGATGTCTCGTTGCTGTTGGTCAACAAATGTGTTTTGCATCATGTGCCTTCTTTGAAGTTCCTCATTGACGATGCGATTCTCTTCTTTCATCAGTGTTACGGTTCTTTGGTCAGTCTAATTGAGAAAGAGAAAAAAAGTAATGCGCAAGTATGAGTGATTCTCTATTCTACATTAAAAAAATAACTTTATGATTGATTACCTAGTGATTTGCAAAAATGAGAGGCATTACCTTTGTGCTGGCCGAAGAATGTTTCTGAAGGAACTTGTTACCACAGGAAACTGCCGAGTCCTTTGGAGTTATTGCTTTGTTCTGATGGAAGGTTATCCAAATACAGTGTTAGAGAAGAAGACAAAGGGTGATAACAAATTCAAAAAGGTGGAGAAGCCATTATATGTTCTGTTTTGGTAGAACATGAGATATACTCAAAAGGCATCAAATGACATAATCCAACAAAAACGCGTTTAGACAAGTGTGGCACCCAAAGAGAGAGACTCAAAGAACCAATCAGTTGTGACTACCAAATATAACATTGCTGTATCTTAATAGAAGTAAACTTACCAATTGAATTTGGCTTGTAATCCGCTGCTCAAACTCCTCAACAACCTTATTCAGCACTGACTCCACAAGCTGCAGCAAGTACACCATTGCTGTATCTTAGAACAACGACACTAGATACCAACATACAATGCAATATAGTGGCAAATTACTTGATAAAAGTCTACCCTGATTAACATTACTCCTTTTCTTAGTTCACCTTGTAATTTGGTCAGTAACTCTCTTGAAAATGATGCAGGAGCAAGAAAATTGAGGCTTGGACAAGAGTTTCTTTCGCAACTACAAGAATCTAGAAGGAAAATTTATCTGAATACAGTAAGAAATTTATTGCATTCCAACTTACATTAGGAACTTCTTCAGGCTTCTTATCAATCAGAATTGCACGAACAAGGTTGCTTAAGGAAGAGCTGGACTGTAAAGAGAAGATTTAATTGATGAATCATGTCATTGATCCGTTGTTGCTAATGCATGTAATGTTCGTCTAGCAGATTCTACCTACCATTTTGTTACTTTCAGCCTCAGTGCATACACCATTCGTGGATTTTTCATTCATTGACATACTCCTTGAGAGAGAACTTGAGAATGGCTCAGAATTTTTGCGTACAAATTGTTTTGCTGATGTTGTGGATTTTACATTTCCACCAAATTTCCAGACTCCAGTCCCACCTGTCTGTTTCCACTCGCCGTAGGCTTTAAGTCCCAAAACACAGCTGACAACCCTTGACGTTTTTCCACCCTGATAATTATATTTTAAAAAAATGCAGCTTTATCAATGAAGGTGACTCCATATTAAGCAGCAAATCCAATTCACAGTTGTGAGAATGACAATGCATCACCACTAAGACTCAAAAACTTTAAATTTCTATAAGACATACCAAAATTTCAGTAAACAGGTAACAAACCTTGCACTACTATTAGTAATAGGTTATTTGGCAATTTGGCTAACATTAAGGCACTATACTAACCTGTTCCAAATCAGATGCCTCAAAAGAAGGAATCCCCAACTCTTGTGCAGCAACCAAAAAATTACGAACATTCTCAAAGTATTGGTATGCAGACAAGGCTGCTCCATCAGCAATAAGTGCAGAGTCAACCGGACTTTCAACAACCTGCAGTTGTTGATCAAGATCAGTTTTGAAGGTAGAAAGATAACAATTCAAGTCCAACAAACTATGAAGATTTTCTTGGTTATAAATCGATCAAGCTGAATGATATAGAGGATTCATATAGACGACCGCAACTATTTTGGGGCTTAGACATTTGATTAATTGGTTGCACTGGTGTGGGGGGATGGAAATGTTTTGGATTGTATTTTACCTTGGACACAGCTCCAGGCTGCATTTTATTAAGTACATTGCAAAGAATTATTCCACTCCTTAAGCCAAGCCTGAAGTCTTCCTCAGAAGGCTCAGCTGGTAAATCTTTTGCTCCCACAAATCCCACCACCTTTCTCAGCCACGCTGCTGCTTCATACCTCCTTGTTGCTACAAATAAAGATTTCTTTCGATGTCATTCCTTATAAAGTAGAAAATAAGCAGTCAAAATAATGTCTTCTCAACAATAAGATGCTGAATTGTGTCATTGTGTGAACCATCTCAGTCTAAAAGCTTAAGTTGTTAAATATTCAACACTTCTATTTACTTATTTTTGGCCCGCAATACTAACATCATTAAATCAGTTTCAAATCCATGCTCCTCTTAATCTATTAAAGAATGAGCTGACTGAGTACATAAACAGGTCGGTAACAATGTATCTCCAACCAAAACACAATTGAATCGCCAGAAAATTATACTGTGCATATAGGTAAAAAAAAGTCTTATGAATATTTATTAGCTCAAATGAAGGACTCAATACTTGAATCAGCAACAAATGAAGAAATTGCAAATTGGTAATTAGCAAGAAGGAGCATTAGAAAGTTACCTGCTTCCTCTGCTCGTCGGGCATCCAAATCAAGATTTCTTGATCTACTTCCATGCTGCTGAAGAACATCTTCCACCACAGATGCCACAGAGAAAGACAATGCACCATCAGCAGCCATTCTTGTTTAAATATGTATCAAAACCGTTAAAGAAGGGATTTTTGTGTCAACTAATTTGAAACCAACCCCTCTAACATCAAAATTCTCAATTCTCCAGTAAAACAAGACAAACCCAAATGTGATGATTCAAACACAGTTTTTATGGCAACAAATTTGAAACCAGGCCCTCTAACATCAAAATTCTCATGCCTCCAACATTAATCTTTTCAGAAAAAACCTCAAATGTGATGATTCAGACAGAGCTTTTTATTGGAACAAAATTTGAAACTACACCCTCTAACATCAAAATTCTCAATACTCCAAAGGAAACAAAACAAACCCCAGATAATTATTTTGAAAAAAAGCAAATATCTCAAGGCAGAGCTCTTTATTGGAATAAATTTGAAACTACACCCTTTAACATCAAAATTCTCAAGATTGGATTTTTATGGCAACAAACTTGAAAGCATGCCCTCTAACATCAAAATTCTCCACTCTCCAAAGAAACAAAACAAGCCCCACACAATTCTTTTGAGAAAAAAAAACACCCAAAATGTGATGATTCAAACTCTGCTTTCTACAACAGAACAACAAATTTGAAAGTACACTTGTTCTCCAAATTGTTGGGTATACACTAGTAGTAAAATAGGCTTTATAAAATTTCCTTAAACTTTTTTAGGTTCCTATAGAGTTGTACACTACAAGCTGGTAGTATAAACTTTGGTGCTGGCCAAAATTCCCTTCTTTTTCCCCACCCTCCCCTCTTTCCCTTCTCTCTCACATTAAAATTAAAAGCAATAAGCTTCTCTCTTTGCTTTGCTTTTTTTATACAAAGGAAAATCATTTTTGTGCACAAATTTCCGACCCTAGTTCCTAACCTCTCTCTATGCCTCTTTCTAAATTAAGAACTTATACATCATATAACCACTTTTAATTGTCATGTTCCATTTTTTGAAAGTCAATTTAATTAATTTTTAAATTAAATTAGATTATATTAATTTGATATTTTAAACAAAATATTTAGATATTCAAAAAATATACGAAAAGTATTATAAACTTTAATTTTTTTGCATATTAATATGATAAAAAAATACATCGTAAAATATTAGTTAAAATTATTTAGCAATACTAGGATGAAAAAATACTTTGGCTGTTTAGCTTAAAGATATATTATAGCCGAAAGGAACAGTAGATAGCAATACTATTTTTTTTATTTGTCACCCACCCATTTAGATTGCTTAAAATGAGATGGACTTGTCATTGTGTGTTGTTATCGTTGTATTCAATCAATTCATTTTGATTTTGTACATTTTAATTCTATTTGTTTAAAAGGTCTATTATTTCTTTAAGAGAGAGGGGAAATTCATTTCTGAAAACATGACAAGTTAATTACCTAATGCAGTAATTAAATTAACCTAATAGTGTAAACAATATTTATTATCGGTGTATAGGAATTAAACTTCTTTTTTACAATTAGTACTCTATCATTTTTTATTTTTTATTTTATTGGAAAAAGAAAACATGGAAATAACACTATATAGACAAACCTTTTCCCTCCACTGATTTTTCAAATAAAAGGATATCAAAGTTTGATACTTTATTGACTATATATATTTATATCACTCTGCATGCAAAACAAGTGAGGCAATTTCTATTTCAAGTTGATGATTTGTTGGCTAAAGAAGAAATGCTAGCTTTATTTTACATATGTCATCTTTGGAATTTGCCCTTTTCTTTTAAGGTACTTCTTCTTCTTCTTTGATTCTTTGATTTTCTTATTTTTCTCTTGAATTGTGTCTCTTTCATTTCTTTTTTGGTTACGTCTTCTATTCATGTTAATTCACTATCTTGTGGAGATTTTAAAAAAAAACGTAAATTAGATATATAACTCTTCATTGAGTTAACATTGCTAATTACTTAGCTCGCAACTAATAATATATTTTTTGTTATCTCGTTGTTAAATAAAATGAACAACAAATTTATTTTTATTATTTACAATGCATATGACATATCTAATATAATTTCACAAGTAGGATCTGGAGAAGGTAGACTATATGCAGACATTACAAAAATATTTGTTTCGTTGCTACTTCATTTTTTTTAGTGACACATAATTCCAAATTCCTTTAAATTCACAGCAATAGGCTCATACTCCATAAAATAGAGTTTTGAAAAAGTAGAATGTATGTATATTTTATTCCTACCTCAAAAATAGAAATTATTTGCAATAAACTCTCGACTCAAAAATCTTTTAAACTCACTAGTGGATCATATTCCTGGTGGACAAATGTAACAATCAATAAGTTAGTTGAAGACGACTACCTAGAAATCTAGATTTCTAGTTATTAAAAATTATTAAAAAAACTAACACAACTAACTTTGGTTTAGTGTGCTTTACTACTTACTATAGCGTTTTTCAGACTTTGAATCAAAGAATTGGTATATATCAATGTATATCCCAAGGTTTTTAAAACTTTGAATCCAAGATATGCATGCTATATATTTTTATCGTTTAACTATGTATGATTAATAACATGTACTTTATTTATGATTTTAGTTGGTAATTAACTCTTTTCTTTATGATGGTGATGTTCGGGTAAGCTTGCGTGCATTTTATTAATTTCTACTGGATAACAGTTACCTACTATCAATATAAATATCGAGTAATTCTGTCTATCAAAATTTTGACATGAAAAAAATTGCCTAGAGTTTTTAGATCAACTTGTATGCATACCTCGTTTAATTTCATGACATACCTATTACTTCCCACCAACACAAATAACAAATAATTTTTCCTACCAAGATTTTAAACAGATAGAAAAAAAACACTTATATTTTTATATTCCGCTTTGTATGCATACCTCGTTTAATTTCATGGTATACCTATTACTTCCTACAACACAAATAACAAATAATTTTTCCTACCAAGATTTTAAACAGATAAAAAAAACACTTATATTTTTATATTCAGCTGAAAGCTAATCTTTGGTTTGTATTTTTTTATGGTTGAGTAATTTTATTTGGAGTAAACATTGGATTATGAGTAAGTATTTCATGTTGGAAATCAAGATTGGATTAAACAATGAAAAAGTAATAAGTTAGAATTATTACAAAAGAAAAAACAAATCAAAGTTAGGCCAAACTCTATTTCTTTGAAAATGGCACCAAGAAGATAGTTAAGTTAGAATTATATTGCAAAAAGAAAAAAAATATTTTAGATATGCCAAAGTTTTTCTTCTTTGAAAATGGCATCAAAGAGAGAGAGCAAAGACAATAAAGATGCTTTCTCCACATGGATCAAAATTTATTTATTTTTGCTTATCATTAAATATTATCAAACAAATTAATAATATGAATAGTTAGCGTGAATAGAGGTTTTCTGATCAAGCTTTCTACGGAAAAAATAAATATTTTTTAGTAGTAGCAACACAAGCTATGTCAAACGTAAATTGTTGTTTTAGTATTACTATAGTAGTATTTTTCAAAGATAAAGCAAAAACTTAATGTTCTCCTCAATTTTAAAGGACATGATGATTGATCGAAAGATTTGGAGGTCGAGATTTATAATAGAAGGCTAGCACTTGCTTCTTGTGATTTTTTAATTATATTTTCTTGCAATCTCGATTCAATAATTGAGTTTTCTCATAAACAATTTCTCATATTCCATAAAGATAAGAATCTATGGTTTATGTACATTTTATCCTTCTTATATCTCACTTGTGTACAAACCATTTTTTCTTCAAATTAACACATTTTAAAAACTTGATCAAACTAGCTATAATAAGATGAATAAAATATACCAACATGGGTTGTGGTGCACTGGTAGGAGTGCTTCACCCTTAACCAGAAGTCTCGGATTCAAGTTATGGATATGAAGAAAATCTTGTTGGGAGTGCCACTCCTAAAAGGGCCCTGCAAAGCACGATCCGAATTTAGTCGGAACTCCAATAAGAGCTTCGGACACAACCAAAAAAAAAAAAAAAGATGAATAAAATAGCATTTTATATTAATTTAAATATATTAATGATAAAAACAAAAAAAAAAGTATTGACACAAATTAACGTTCGAAAAATTCAAATAAGTGGTTCGGAACCGAAGCAAACTGGTCTGAACACCGGTCCTACAAGGAGCGTATAACGGGTCCCATTTGGCCGGGTTTTTTTTCAGCCGGCTTTTTGAAAATTGTTAAAATAACACCTTGTGGAACCCACATGTTTGTAAAGGTGTATAAAATTCCCCTTGGGAAAAATTATAAACATTTCACCTCCTTAAACTCTACAAAAGGCCAAATTGACCTCAGCTCATTTGTTTTTTCCCCCTATGATATCGATAATATCGATCTGTCTAATTTAAATTTACATTGTTACAGATATATTAAAAGAGGAAAGCATTTCGGCATCAAGAACTCCATTATTTTAGAAATCTCATCTATTACATTGTATCCTTCAATAGTTAAGTCATTAAATTTGTTGATACCATAGTGTGAATAAAACACTTTTAACAAAGGTGATCCTGCATCCAACAAGGTTCAATTTAACAAAGGTGATCCTATATTTAGTAGGGTTCAAATTCAATTTTTCTGATCAAAGATGAAAAAGTATTTAAAACTGAATCATAAATTTTGTTGGTATTTTGCACCACTAAATACTTTTTTCTTTTTTCTTTTTTTCTTTTTATTTTTCACTAGTTGTTCATTTGGTATTTCTATTGGAATTCGATCAAATTTCAATTCGTGTGTTATAGGGTTGATTTCTGAGCGGTGCTCCCAATATCATGAGTTGTTCCATTTTCTAAGACTCGAATTGAAAACCTTCTATTAAGGATGAAGAGTCCTCAACTATCCCATCACAATTGATATTTATGATACTTTTATCACTTTTAAGCAATCATTTCTTAATTGGGCAAATATTAAAGAACCATGTAAAATTTTTAGAATTATCCATACTTTGATTAATTTTTTTTCCCTTTTTAGCTTAATTGGTTTATGTATAGTAAAGATGAGTTTATATTTGTTGTGCAAGTCATTATGAATTTCACATGGGAGATCAATGCTTGCTGAGTTAGCCCAATCATGGTACTTCTTTCTTTGTTGTTCATATCATTACAAAATTAATCAAAATAATTAATGTTATACTACTAGTATTATTTAAGAATCATACAACCCCATTACCACACACAAAAAAAAAAAAAAAAAAAAAAAATTGAAAATGTATGGGTGCACTGAAAAGTGAAAAAGGTAAAATCATTATAAATCATAATGAGAGCAAAGCACATTGCAGACAAAACCATGTTCTATGACATGCAAAAAATCATATATTAAAAAGTAAAAAAAAAAATCATTTACCACTTTTGACTTATGAAGTTTATCGGAAAAATGACAAATTATATGGTTCTGTCAATTCTTGTTAGCTGAATTTAAAACATCATTGATCACTTGCATATATATCACCTTCACCTCATAAATGGTATATTAAAAATTAGGCTGGTTTTTCTGTTCAATAATAAGAGTATGGCATGGGCTTTTTTAAAGTTAAAAATAAAACTTTAATGGCTGATGGATAAATATATATATTTTAACAGGTAAGGGATATATATAACTCTAAAATATATATTCATCCAACAGAAACATATCTCATTTTTTATCGTAAAGAAGTAAATATGATCATTTACTGAAAAATAATCATAAAATCAATTATAAAAATGAATTTAGTATTTAAATTTAAGAGTTATGAATTTAATATATATATATATATATATATTGTTAGTGAATTTCTCAATAAATAAATATACAGAGTTTAAATTAAAATTATTGAGTTTCAAAAGTGAATTCATAATTTGATAAATCTTTAAATATAAAAATTGTTGTTTTATATATATATTCATCTCATCATAACATTTCCTTTCTTTTACTTTTGAGTTGGCCATATATAAGATTAAGTTTTGAGTAATCCCAAGGCAAAATCAGAGAGAAAAGTGAACTGTGATTTATTCACAGCTAAACAGTATTAGTATGCAATCTTTTTTTTTTTTTTTTGTTCCAAATGATTTAACAATTCAATATTGGAAATTCACAGAATATAACAAATTTAGATTCATATCAAATTGTTGAGTATACAAACAAAATTTAATATTAGTAGCTGAAAAAATGAAAGACAACGAAATAATAGTGTCACAACTAGGTTTATTATCTAAAGGTAAAGCCTTTTGGAAATATCGTGTAGGCTGAGATGGACAATATGACAGCATGTTAAGAGTATTTTTGAAATAGATGGTGAAATAATAGTATCAAACCTTAAAAGGCATAAATATATGGGAAAAAATAGCATGTCAATTTTAGTAGTCATAAATATTAGGACGACGTGGGTGCATGACACATTGTTAATTTCGACATAAGCCGGGAAAATGATTGATCATGTGAAACCTAGATGTATAAGGAGAAAATTAATACGAAAGATTGAAACTTTTGATTAAGAATGAAGAGATTTTAGTCTTATCAATATAATATTATTGGAAGTGGAGAGAATGGCAGCATGGGTTGTGTCTTTCACTTTTTATTATTTTAAAAAAAAAAAACATGAAAAAGGTGGTCCTCATTTTATTCCTTATAACATGATCATGAAAACCATGGCACTCCATATATACTTTTCTTTAATTAATAATTATTCTAATTTCTTTTCATTTTCTAATGAATAAAGGGGCCATAAAACTTGAGTATAGTAGAAGGAATCCAAGCAAATTACAAGGGTCAATTTGGGTACTATATAACTTAATTTTAGCCCTTTATTTTATTATGTTTTTTATATACATAAATAATCAATATACACTTAGGTCGAAAATCCTCTTTTTCCTTGCACGTTTTGACTGAACATATAGAATATCGATCGATAATATTTATTTCCTATTAAATTCACTTAATTACATATACTAATTTTTATTGTATATTTCACATATTCAAAATATGTATATATCTCGTTCAAAAACAGATTATTTGAACAAAATTTTAGTCTTGGTGATGAAGGTAAGTTTCAAATATTTGTTTGTTGTAAAACAATACCACAAGTAAATATAGGTTTTACGTTATATAAATCTTAGAAAATTGTATTAACTGATTAACAATAAATATCGAAAGTCGTTTTTTTAGATATACAGAGACATCATATTCTTGCCGGATTTAAATGAATCCCTATTATTTCAAGGGAAGTATTTTAATTAACTATTATTTTATTTGAGAAACATGACATATGTTAACTAATATATTTTAATTTTCTTTTCAGAATTTGAGGATGCTTTTATTTTGTTGTTAATCACTTGAGAGTCAGTTTCCACAAAAATTGTTTATAAATGCAAAGTTTCAAGCCTAGAAAGATGGCTCTAGCCTCAACACCGTTGTTGCTGAAATGACCATAAAAATCTGTACAAGCTAGAATGAAAGCCCTTGTGTGATCCCTCAAGATACCTGAGCTTCCCAAATTTCCATTAACATTGAATTTTAAGAAACTATTTAAAAGCTTATTCCAATAAATAACTTGACCAGTATGCTACTGGATTAGATTCTCAATATTCCACTTCCACAAAATAAATGGTTTATAGTCTCCTGACTATGATTACTACAACAAGAACAAATGGATCACTTTAAGCTTTTGCACATTATCATCTCTGGAAAGTTTATTATGGAGAGTTCTAAGCATAAAAAAGGAGACCTTGAAGGAAAGTTGTTTTTTCCTAACAATGAAGGAAGTATTTTTGTGCTTTCTAACCGTGTGCCAAGCTATTTTACTAGAAAAAAATGCACTAAAAAGTGATAGTCCAATATTTACCCTGATGAATCTCTATTTGAAGGATGATGTTGACAAGATACTTTGGTCAATACACAAAATATCAGGTATGTCATTAGAAGAACATCACAATTCACACTCAAACTATATACTGTATGTTTATTACTCTTTCTCTTTTAATTTATGACGGACTATTTTTATTACTTGTTCAAAAAAAAGTTATATTTTTATAATTAAAAGAATTTAATTTTAATTTTTTTTTAATTCTTGATAAAATAATTTATGGAAAAGGCTCAAAAATACTCCTAAACTATCCGAAATAGCTCATATTTACCCTTAAACTATATTCAGGCTCAAAATTACCCTTCCCGTCATACTATTGGGTCAAAAGTACCCTTGTTATTGACAAAAGCTGTTAAATGCCATGTGGATGTCACATAGCATGCCACATAAGCACCACAATATCATTCATTTCCACATAGACTAATATTCCTAATCCCTCGTTACTCCATTTCCATTTGAAACCATTTCACCCACCCCTTTCCCCTCATTTCTCCATTTCCCTTAGAAACGATTTCATCCATTTCCCTAATTTTCCACTCATTTCTCCATTTCCCTTTGATGAATTAAAACTTATCTGAAATCATTGATGTCAAAGAGTCCTAAGTAGAATTAGTTAACTCTGTAATGAGAAAAGAAATAAGTCAGTTTTCAATATGCATTGTTCTTATACTGTGAATGCATAGATGATGGAAGAATTTCAACTGAAAATGGAAGTAACACCTAGAAATTTAATGCCTCACTTGACTTGTAGGAAGCTTGTTTATTACTTCTCAGAAAATTTTTAAAAATATGAAGCTTGTTTGTAGTGACAAAACTGCTAAAAACTATGAACTCACAGGTGTCTTAGTATTTGGTTTAGGTACTTGTATTCCTTTTCTTTTAGCTAATTTTACTATATTTGAGGGTTTTGCATGATTTACCCTCTACCTAGCTAGTTACAACCATTCTAGACAGTTACATCAATGTAAATGAATGATCCAGTAACATTATTCACCATAGTTTAGAAGCTAAAGTTTGAAAAACAAACAGTGGCCACTACTAAATCCACTAAGCCATGAATATGTGAACAAAAATAAGCTAAAACTAAGACAATGTTGCTGCAATAAGTGGAAAATTAGGGAAATGGATGAAATTGTTTGTAAGGGAAATGGAGAAATGAGGGGAAAGGGGTGGATGAAATGGTTTCAAATGGATATGGAGAAATGAGGGGAAAAATTAGGGATTAGGAATATTAGTCTATATGGAAATGAATGAAATTGTGGCGCTTACGTGGCATGTCATGTGGCATCCACATGGTTTTAACAACTTCAATTAATAAGAAGGGTACTTTTGACCCAATAGTATGACGGAAAGGGTAGTTTTGAGCCGAAATATAGTTTAAGGGTAAATATGAGCTATTTCGAATAATTTAGGGGTATTTTTGAGCCTTTTACGAATAATTTGTAATCACACAAATATTGCATGTTTATTTTAGACCAGATATTTTTTTTAAAAGTAGTTCATAATTAATTTATGTCAAATCAATGCACGATGCTTAAATAACTCACTTAATATGGAGTAATTGACTATTCCTTTAATTTGATTCTTTGAGGTTTCGTATTGAATGTATTTGTTTTATTGTTGATTTGTAAATGTCAGTTTGTGCCACAAATGATCTTTCTCAACAACATATTCAAATACATGCATATAGTAGGGATTAAAATAATTACTACGTCATGTAAAAATTAATAATTGTAAATTATGACAACGATAAATAGACGGTAAAGAAAAATATACTTAAAAAAACACAATATATTAATATGGTACTGTTTTTACTATCTACTATTGATATATAATTGTCCCTTTTGTTTATGCGTCTTATCCATTATTAGTATAAGGTATTGATGGATGATGTACAATTGATAGAAAGATTGCAACTTGCAAGGATAATTAATATTGAATTCAAAATACAATCATTATACTCGATAAATTGTATTGATTTTCTGATATGAATTTGTGTTAGTTTTTGGAGTGTGAGTTTTGTTTAAGATTTATTTAACATGATATCAAAGTCAGATTCATTCTAGACCATTGTTTGTCCAGTGTTGGGTTATCCACAGTCCAAGATATCCACTCTTGGGCATACGGGACGGTGTTGACTCCCACATAAGATAAGATGAGGTTAATTGGTTTCCTTTTATTAATTTGAGCATAACTCGATTCATTATGAGCTAGTTTTTGGTATGGGAATTAAGTTCAAAATCTATTTAACAATGTACAAAGATGAAACGACAAAAAGAAACCATAACTAAAAAAATTCTCCCCAAATAGAAATTAAACCTATTACTAATCAGCTAACTACCAACAACTCTAAGCTACTGAGGACAAGTAACTTAATGTTGGAAGTTGAATCTCGTACTGTGGACCAAACAAACATAACCTATTTTCCTCGAAAAAAAATTTTCTTCATACCTCACACATCTTTAATATTATAATAATCTATTTATCTCACTTTTAGTCCAATTAATCAAATAACTATATAAAAATACACCCCATTTCCTAAATATACATAACAACAACATATCCAGTTTAATTCCATAAGTGAGGTCTGGAAGGAGCTAGGTAATGTATCTTATAATGTCATATATATATTGTGTAATGCCTCCGCCCAAAAAGAAAACAGAAATGGATGAGGAGAGTATAAATGCATCACTAACTGAAATAACGGAACCCCACAAGGATGAGATTTGAGAGTTATGAAAAAAGAAATGGCTGCGCAATGTCAATGGCAACCCAAGTTTCACACAAGTATTTCAACAACATTGAAGAAAGATGCTACATGCAAACAACTTTCAATTAACAGAGGTAGAATAACTTTTTGTATTTGGAGATCAAAATACCTGTTCCCTTCTCCAATGTCTGAACAATGTTGCACCAGCAGAAGTACTTCTTTTCCTGTTTCATCAGCATCCGCAAAGAAGATCAAGTCACAAAGAGGAGATCATCAATATGAAGTAGTGAATGAGAATGGATGGAAAGTCACAAGAATGAATGAGACTACTGAACAAGAGATGATGAGGGAAGTTTCTGTGGTTCGAGCTAAAGCCTTCTCTCAACCTATTCCCTTCTCCAAGTACTTGCTCTTTCAGGTTCTTGATTTTTTACCCCATTCTTGATTTTCTTTTTCTCTCTGTTTCTAGTATCATTTTAGGAAAAACAGAATGATGATCATATATTTGTTCTCTGTTATGTAGGGTGAACAACTTTCAAGACTTGTATACAAACTGAAGAATTATAAACCAGACAGGTAAAAATCATTTATTTTCTCTTCTGTTATGCATTTCTCTCCTTCTTGTTGAGAAAATTTAAACTATGCTTCAGTCACAAACAAGAAATTCTAAGTGCATTATGAACAAAATTTTATACAGAAAGGAATTTAGAATATTTTGAGCTATGATGATCTCCATCATTTCTAATCAAGCTCATTTCTTTATTATCAGTTTCTGAAATACTTGACTAAACAGGTATGCATGTTTAGTTGCGGAGGCCTCAACTGACACCCCTGAGGTAAAACAAGAAGTTGTAGGAGTGGTTGATGCTACAGTATACAGCGATGATGATGTTCTTCAGTACCTTCCGGGAGGAACAGAATATATCTATATTTCTGGGATTGCTGTATTGAACAAATTCAGGTTCACGATTCAATCGGATATGAATTCCTATGTTAAATGAATGTAGAGATGAGTTATGTGTGCCTTTTATGCTAACAAAGGCCTAAAATTGCAGGAGGCAGAAAGTTGCAACTGCTTTACTTAAGGCTTGTGATGTTCTTGCAAGATATTGGGGGTTTGAATATCTAGTCCTAAGGGTTAATGAGGAGGATTTTGGTGCTCGGCGTTTGTATACAAATGCGGGTTATAAAGTAGTTTCAGGTGATGCTACATGGAAGACAAAGTGGATTGGTCGAAGAAGAAGAGTACTTATGATTAAACAGGTCTCACATGGATCAACCTGAAACAAAAATTTCAATTCAAATTAGTGTTTGATCTTCAGGGAAGAGTGTTTCCTTGTGACTATTTTCCTTTTTAACAGAACTGACTGTTCTGTTGTTCTAGCATCATTATATCAATTACCTTAACCAGATATAGTTGTCTTTTATAGAAGGCGTTAGGCGATAGATTTCATCTAGAAGAGAATAATGTTGTTCATGTTTGAATGTACTTGAATATAACTTCAAAAGTGAGAAGAATGGACTAACAAGTTTGGATTGAAGTGTGGGAATGAATTGACTAATGATGGACAAAGACAGGGCAAACAAGCCAAGTCAAGTCCAGTCCAGGCATATATTGCAATATGCTACCTTCCTCACTAATACCCTTTTCATTGTCTTCCTTTTGAAAACCTGCTCACTTATAATTATCACACCAATAGTCTTCTCCTGTGCAGTAACACTAGTCTCTCCTGTTTGACTTCCTTCCAATGCTATATTTCTAGTTTCAGGATGGACCCAAGCCATTGTCTCATAACTCCAAATAACTTATTTATTCAAAGCCCTAAGAATTTATAGCAAGGGAAATTCACCTCCTTTTTAGAAAATTAAAGAATAAAACCTGACTTAGAGTGGACTTTGTGAGGTCTATATTTATGGATAAATAAATACTCTTTTTATTGAAATCAAAATTTAAAATTTATGAATTTTTACAATATTTTAAAATTAATATACAATAATAACTAATTTTATAATCAAATACACAAATACTCAATAGAATTTCTTTTACTACATAGAAAGTATTACAAACTTAATTGGTTCACATGAACTTATAGGTTATACTTGTAGATTCACTTATGTCTACTCTTAATCAATGATCTTTAAGTTTTGAATCCTAACATTAAAAACACCTTTGTGAGAAATACTTGGACATAATTTGATTTGATCAGGCTGAACACAAAGTTTTCCATAAACTATTTACATATATTAAGCAAACTATAAATACAAATATTAAATTTAAACCGAAGTTGCTAAACTCTGCCAACTTTATAGTCAAAATAGAAGTTGTAACATATCCCTTAGTCCATTTCTCACATAAAGTCGGGGATAAGACTTGACATACCCACCCTTTCTCAACAATTTCATTCATGAAATTATACTAATATATTATTGTTGTTGTTTGTAGACTATCACTTATTGTTGACACCTAATTTGAGTGCCAAATTTTGGAGACTAGCACCAACACCATCTCGAGGAATCATGGACTTGTAAATTTCGACAAGAACCTTCTCATCATACTCTTTCAATTAAGGAAGTTTTTAAATATAAATACATAATTCGTACCAAACTTATTGAATTTTACAAAATCGACACCATATGAAAGAAAAAAGTATTTATTGATTTGTGGATAGTTTTTACCCCATTCTTTTCTTGTTAGGACCTTGGATAATCTCTCTAGTCTATACCCCACTCGTCTCAAACTCCACTATTGTTTGTCAATTACCGTTGGCACAGAATCGGAGTGCCAAATTTTACAGCACCAGCACTAACACCAACACCATCGCGAGCAACTAACTGTCCCTGCGCAATAATCATGGACTTGTAAATCTCGACGAGCACCTTCTCATCATACTCTTTCAATTGTCTCGTTCCGAATCCACTACCAATCCCACTACTCATACACCTCGAATTAGCAATCTTCATCATCATATTCACATACGCATCCCGCATATTCAATAACAATTTCTTCGGCCAAAATCGCCATAGCTTCAGATAATTCCGACTCAACTTCAGCCTCGGCTTTAGATTTATCCTCCAGAACCTTCCTCTCCCCAACCCGACCCGATTCTTCCTCCTACAACCCGACCCGTTTAGCCTCGCATACCCTCCTCTTCTCCTCCTCTTCCAGTAACAGTTCAATCCACTGTACAAGCTTGGTGTTGATACTGATAATCCTCCTTCCATTTTATAATATTTTTTTTAGTTTTGGAAAATAAAAAGGATAATATGGAAATGAGCAGAAAAAAAAGACAATGAAATATGGTTTTTATAAAATTAAAAAAAAGGGAGAGGGAGTTGGAAGATAATGAGAAGAATATTTAATGGGAGCGCAGGTTTATGGTTAATTCGTTACCGGTATTTTTCACGGGACATTAATGGATTGTGTAAGTACTATATAAAAAGACGGTGATCCCAATTTAATTTCTCTAGATTTGAAGCTAAATTAAATAAATATCTCCCACGCCCCTATTGTATTATTAATAAAAGAGTTATTTTATTTTATTTTTAAATATAATAAATATAATATCTTGAAAAATATAATATGAAAACGATTATAACTAATGAAAATGATAAATTAGAAATTAAGTGTAAAATTATTCATTATTATTTTTATAAAGTGGATAATTATTGTTGGACATTTCAAAATAATATAGTGAACAACTATTGTTGCATGTAGAGAGTATCAATTATTTATTCCATACTTGTCCACTATACTATTTTGGGATATTTAACAATACTTGTTCAGTTTATAAAAATTGATGAATAATTTATTATTTTGTATCTATTTTACATTTGTTATTAAATACTACTCCCTCAGTTCCATTTTATGTGAGGTAATTTGATTCAGCATGGAGTTTAAAAAAGAAATGAAGACTTTTAAAACTTGTGATCCAAAATGAATGATAGAAATTTGTGTGGCTATAAATCATTCCAATAAGGGTAAAATTGACATTTTATAATTAAATTGTTGCTTAATATAAAAATGTGTCACTTTTTTATACTGACTAAAAAGAAAATAAGTCACATAATTTGAAATAAAGGGAGTATACATTTTTCAATGTTTAGATAACTTACATATAATAGAGGTGAATTGATTAAATTACTCATATCATTTACCAATCGTAAACAATTATTATTGAATCGAGGAGATATTAAAATATAAGTCAAAATTCAAGTAATTTCACTCTCGAAAAATAAAAATATCCTCACAAGTTAACGTTAGATATTTCAAAATAATGAACTTTTATTCAATTGATCATAAATTCTACCTATCTTATACCTATAATGGACAACATAAATTATTTCTAGTTAAAGTAACTTCTTTAAAGATTTTAATAAACTTAAATTTTAAATTTTAAAATCAAACACTTGGAAGGACATAGGTATAGTAATTTCCTGATATATCTCCCTATTTTGTGCAACCACCAACTAATAGAGCATTTAATATTCTTCAAGTTTGTCATCATCTTCGTATTATAAAACTATATCATAAGCACAAAATCCGCTTCCTCTTTTATGATTCTTCTTTTGTCTTATCCCTACGTACGTCCACACATTTGCGCATAAATAATATTAGATCATATGAGAAAATAATTCAATTTCACAAATAAATTTAATCATTTCCAATTAGTAAATACAGTTTCTTATTTTTGCTTTAAGTTGTTCCTTTTAAGATTAATTTATTTAGGTTGTGCCTGTAACCCATATATATTCCTACTAATTTCCTCCATTTCAAATTTCTAGGGTTTTTTTCATTGTTCAAAGTTTAAGATGAATGTTTGAATTTTTTTTTCATATTTGCCCTTTTCTTTAGTGGAGTTTCATATTTTCTAAGAAATAAATTGCATAACCTACAAAGTTATATTTATGATTTTATAAAAGACAATAGTGAAAAATAGATTTAAATTATATCCTAAATGTTTTTCTTAATAGTATTGCCTCACAAATTCACTTAATGTGGAATAATAAATAAACAGCCTTCTATAGCTTAAACAAACAAAAAGGAATTAATATTTGATTGAAGATACTCCTTCCATTCCTATTTACTTGTCAAATGTTTTTTAATTTGATTATTTTTTTTCATAATAATTTCTCTACAATCTAAATTTGTTTACCCAGTGCGCAACAAAAAAAAAAAAAAAACTCTTCCTATTATACCCTCAAATTAATACAATCATCACTTGTAATCAATGATGTCAAAGTTTGAAATAATTAATACAATAGCTTCAATCATTAAAAACTAAATTGTTTTCAGGAAGCGCATGAATTTGGCCATTACCCCATGCATTTGTATTTAATTAGTTTCATTATTCAAGCATGGCTTATTTAGCGGTGGATTCAGAATTTTCACTTAAAATAAAAATATATTTTTTCCATCTCATATTATTTGATCATCTTATTAAAAAAATAATTGTCTCATATTTTTTACTTAAGGAATTCGAGTAAACCCCTCGCTATCCTCTAAAGCAACCCATATTTCCACTAGAGAAATAGGATCAATGAAAAGTCATATAATCAATCTCAATTTATTTGGACTAAAGCAAAGTAGTTGTTATTTTATAAAAAGAGTGTCCTTAAATTAGTTGGGTGTATTTATGGAGATTTCAATATTCTTCCAAATAATAATTAGAACCATTTCATTAAGCTTTCTTCCTTCTTTCCAAAAAATAATGCACAATTGTAAGATCTCCTTCCACTTAGCTGTTTTGTTGGACATTTACAAGCTTTTATTGTGATATTTACAAGCAAGATAAAAATATTGGTTGAGTTCTATATCACAAAGTTTGACCTTTAGGTTCACTTGATCAATGCATAATTGTTGAAGGATTTCTAATATTTGGTGACACTTATTTAATTCAGAATTTAAGCAGTATACAAGTTAATACTCTTTATTTTTCTTTTTTTTACCACCGTTGTATAAGATATGGATCTCAAGTAGTTTAACTCAATCCAAAATTAGTTTATGGGACGATATTGTCAAACACCATATACAGAGAGTCAGATACCAAATCAAAAGTCTATATAACATTATAGGAATTCATTGTTTGGATCCATTGACTTAGTTAATCTAGATTCACGTCACATAGAACCTTGGAAAGAGAAAGTGCTCCCTTTTAAGAAAATTATACATTCGCAAAGCTCGAACCTAGAATCTTGTTTAACCATATTCATCCCACTATAGGCCTTAGTGGCAGTAACCATAAGTATCACTCTAATAGGTATAAGGTTCAACAACAACATATCCAGTGTAGTCCTACCAGTGAGATCAGGAGAGAGTAAAGTCTACACATACCTTATCCCTACCTTGAGAGGTAGAGAGATTGTTTTCGATAGACCTTTGGCTCAAGGGAAAACATTCAAAATAGGTCGATAAAAGAAATAGTGGACGTAAAGACACTATAGCAAAATACTATAAAGCTCTTAAGGAAATTTTTGAAAATAAAACAACCTAAAATAAGCACACCAGACATCATTGTTTTCCCTTTTTAGGAGCAGAAGTAGCTGACCTCAGATACTTCAGTTTCTTGGGTGTCGCAGCCCTTGTTTTCTTCAGCCTCTCTGGTGTTTTTACTTGGCTCGATCTCTTCATCTTGCCATCAGTTTTACCTGCAGCTGAAGTAGCAAAATCAACCTATTTATTCAGTAGTCCGTTCAAATATAGACGAGTTGAGTTATGACTCATTTGTTGGCTTGATTGACCCAATTGATTGAACGTGAAATGACTTGTCAAACTACTGAGTCAAATACTGTAACTTGGTGAGTTAACATGTAACAAAAGACCCAAATATGAAAAATCAAATTTAGAGATTGAAAATAACTTGCATTGGAAGACTTAAGTTAATACTATCAGACCTCTCTATAATAGCATCGTTTGTTCATATACTTTTTGGCTGCTATAACGGAATATTGTCATAGAGAACATATAAGATAACATAACAAGTTGGATAGATCTGTTATTTGACCCATCTCGACCAATTGATTTTGACTCAAACATTATCAGGACGGCTGAATTATGAAATGTATATTAGTCTTACTTGTTTTTACCAGCTCAAATTTGATCCAACTCTTACATTTGTTACATTTTACCTGGAGTAGTTGATACATTCTTCTTCAATGCTTCTGGGGTCTTTACTTGGCTAAGCCTCTTCATTTTTTCCTTCTGGAGATTAGCTGAAATCTTATAGGAATTGTTGATTTTGAATAGCTTCTCCTACTCTACGAATTTCTTTAACTGAACAGAGAGGAGTTTCTTGAAATTTAGGGGAAGAAATTCCTTGTACTTAGCTTCCATGAACTTTGCTATTGCTGGTTGGCTCGTACCATTTCGATCCTTCAGTGATGTTATTGCCTCTGTGATCATCTACAGAAACACAAAACATTAGCAGAAACTAAAGGAAAGTTCATAATTTTAAGGTAACGTTTGACCCTGAAATGACAATATGATCTTTAAATATTTCGAAGTTCCCAATTTTGGGAACTTCCCCTCAGAAAACTTCATGTTTTTTCCAAGTAAACTCAAATTTTCAAGTTTCAACTTCAGGTGCATATGCAAAGGTGAGTTCAAAATTTAAATTTGATCTATTTTGTCTTCATATTCTTACCACTGAACCAATTACATTTGAACTTATGAGTTCATAATCTAATATCTGTCGAAAATGCTGGTTTGATTGAACCCAGAAGCTATAGTTTACTGCTATTATATTGAATTTGTGATCAGCCTCTAACAAAAATAAACTGTGAAGCTCTACAAATTTTAGATTTGGGGGAGAAGGGAAAGAACAAATTAAAGTACCTGAAAATAGGGTGGATTGAAATCCAAAAAAGAATTCGAAGCTCGAATTTCTATAGCACAATGAATGCATACAAAGACAGATCTGGAATTTAAATTTGACTGATCCAATCTCTATGTTCTTACCACCGAACCGATTACAATTTTGGAAATTAATTACGGTTTCATAACATATTATCTACCGCAATATCTGGATCAATTAAACGTCTACATCGCCCACCTGGTATACGTGCATTTACAGGTTATATATCGAATCTATCTACCAAAAAATGAAGTATGAAGCTCTAAAAATTTTAAACAGTACCTGTATATATGGTGGATGGACGTTTAGATATGAATTCGAAGCTCGAATTTCTAAGGCATGGTGAAATACATCATACAAAGGCGGATCCGAAATTCAAATTTGATTCGTCCAAATTCCATGTCATAAACACCAAACAGATTACACTTTTGAAATTAATTATAGGTTCGTAATCTATTATGAATTATCTATCGCAAAATTTGGATCAATTAAACCCAGAAATCATAGTCCACATCACTGACGGTGTATATGAGCATTTACTATCGAATCTATCTAACAAAAATGAAATTGTGAAGCTCTATAAATTAGAGTTTACCTGAAAATAAGGTGGATGAACATTTGAAGATGAATTTGAAGCCTTCATTGCGATTGCCATGTATTTTGTTCTCTTCTGTGTGTGTTTCATTCTTTGGGATGAAATTTTGAATTTGAATTCAAATTTCATTTTGGCGGATTGAAAGCTGAGGGAATTGGGTATGGGCTTGGACTCTATTCATCTTATCATGGGCTGAAGATTGTCTTCCAACTCAATTGGGCTCTATGTTCATTTGAAGGCCCATTACTTGTACTCCCTTCGTTTCAATTTATTTGATCTTCACTTGACACGGAGTTTAAAAAAATTAAGAATATGTTCGAATTAAAGATATGTCAGATATACTTGTTCTTTATTATTGTGGTCTTGCACATGCAATATGGAAATTTGGAATTAAAAAGTTGCTTTAAAAAAAAAAAAGAGATCTCTAATCAAATATTTCAAGTTTGGGTTTTAAAAGAAAAATCATAATTTTTTTATAGCAAACTTTTTTCCTTTAATTGAGTCTTCCATAGTTGAATTATGATTAATCTGATCGGTAAATTACGAATATCATATAATTAAAGAACTATAGTCCCTTGATTTAGGTGAATAGCGTTGAAATTTTATTTTGCTTTTCACAAGATTCTCGAAACTAAGGAGTATCTCACTTATATTTCCAAGGTAATACATTAACCGCATTTTGCGAAGAGTTCAATATATTATATTATCTATTATTAACAGTATATAATATTATTTCACCAGTCTCAAAATATTTATCATATTTTATTTTTAGAAAGTTAAATTATATGTATCATGACCAACATATTAAGATGTAAGAGTTTTTCTTTATAACTTTTAAATATTAAAGTAATATAAGTTAAAAAAAAATAGTTGATTAAATCTCGAGAAACAAGATACGATAAGTATTTTAGGACGGAGCCGTATTAATGTGAAGTGTTGAAAGGAAGTATTGTCATTGTCGGTGAGGTTGTCAAGACAAAGACCACTTCATTGGTGCATTATTTTTAAGTGTACCTTTACATCTTTCCAATTCTCACTAGCTACTATCCAAATGCCTACTCTTTCTAATCTTTTTATTTTTACCTCCCCAACTACTTTTTATTTTCTCCATCACTTAAATTTATAATCTCAATCTCAGAATTGAAGGTGAAAAGTAAGTATAGTTCAAATGCATTAATGATCTAAACACAAGATTAAATAGATGCCTTAAATTAGGGTGTGCATCAATCAATTGGATTTATGTATTATCGATTAGATTAAGTGATTTTCAGTTTTTAAATATGATGAACTAATAATCAAATCAATAAGACATTTTTTATTGGTTTTGATCTTTCATGATTCGATTTTCGGTGTACCTAATAAGAAAATGCTTATAAAATAAAGAGAAAATGGTCTAAAACCCCCCCAACCTATACCCGAAATCCCAACTACACACTCTAACTTCATGGGTGTCCTATCACCCCCCTAAACTATTTAAAACTAAATTATCACCCCCCTAAACTATTATAAATTGAAATAATTACACACCTAAAACAAGTGCATGTATAATAATGAAGCTCATACCGAACTAGGTGGAAGGAAGGGTTTATAAACGGATCGAACCTTATCAATAAGGTGAAAATTCACATATAGTTATTAGTGAATTTTATGTGGAAACCCTTTTAAATAAGGGAAAAACCACGGGTCAAGAGGAGCAACTGATATCACTATAGCAAGGAATTTTTTACACTGTGTAGTCACGAATACAATATTCAAAATGACTACTACGCACTCAAAAGGAATAACACTCTTTTGATTTTTCACTTTACTAAAAGGATTTTCACGTAAAATTCTAGTGTCATTGTCCCATTTTATTTCCATCACTTTAACCATATATATTTTTGTGTTTATTCGCATTTTTCCAACACAAATGCTAATGTTTTTAATTATTTTTTAGAAAAAGGTTTACTCTTAAAATTTATAATCAAACAGAAGCTCAATCTACCGCTAACTAAATTTCCATGAAATTTCATTATAGCAATCAAAAAAATAATTAGATCGTGACAAAAAGATATATGAAATATAAATTTCAATGGTAGTAGCCCAGACAAAGTGCCAACCTTGCACTGTATTAAAAATTGTAGTAATGTGCGTATTGTTATTTTTGGTCATTATAATAAACAATTGAATAAAGGTGCGGTCATCAATATAATACACATGCAATCTCCGATGGTATGGATCAGTGACGAATTCTGAATTTTCACTAAGGAAATTTAAAATATAAAGAATTAAACGTTCAATAAAGTCAATGAATTTATTAGCATGAATATATTTTTTAAGCAAAATTTATTGAATTCGATCAAATTAACATGCAGATTACTAGCTCCGCTTCTACAGATCAGCTTTTTTTAATTACGTAAAAACACTTCCCAACATATATATTTATGGTTTTTTCTGCACGCTTTCTCACATGAGAGTATATTGATATTGTATCATTTACTATCCGACCTTGAAACAAATTTATTTCCACTTAAACGATTAAACAAATATACTTATATTTTCTTAATTATATCTTCCAACATAATTTCTCAAAAAAAATTCGAATTTTAGTTTTGAATGGAAAGTTTTCTTCAGCCTTACGTCAAATAGTCAGAACTCAGACGTCAATGAAAGTATATCAAATACTACAAAAACAAAAAAAGCTATATGCATGACTATTCAAGTTAGAATTCTCTTCTAATTTGTGTGTACACACTTGCTACATTTTAAATCATAAATTTGTTTCTACTCACTCATTCACCAAAACTCTTGCATATTGTATAGTGACATAATATAAGCTACTCTTCTCCTTCTACTTTCTTTTCATAATATATCCCCAAACTTTTTTGCCCATCTTTGAGCAAAAAAAATCAACAAAGTTGACAACTTTCTTGAAAAAAAATAAAATGGGGACTCCCTCACCCCCACATTCTCAATTCATTTTCCATATTTTTACTCTCTTTTTCTTGATTTCACTCAACCACCCTTGTTCTCAAGCTATGTCAACAATCACAACTATGGCCAAAAAACAAATTTCTTGCACTATGTGCTCTTCTTGTGACAACCCTTGTCAGCCAATTTCACCCCCTCCTCAAATATATCCACCACCCCCACCCTCTTCATCTGGCTATATTTGCCCACCCCTGCCACCAGTTTATGTGGCACCCCCGAACAATGGCGGGGGCAACAGTGGTAGCGGGGGTGATGGGAATGGTGGCGGAAACTATCCGCCACCGAGTAATAACCCTTATGGGTACCCAACTCCACCACCCCCAAATCCAATTGTACCATATTTTCCTTTCTATTTTCACAGCCCACCAGCACCTACCTCCAAATCCATTCAGCTAAAAAAACACCCTTTACTCACTTGTCTCATTTTTGGTGTTGCAATTTTCTTCTTGCTTTAATTTTGAACCCTCTAAACAAGACTAGTATTTTATAACTTCTTTATATGAAATTGAAGTTTATATTTTTCAGGTTTTGTACAATGTGCAGATATCAAGAAAGAAAAGCATAAGAGATGGAGCAGATGAACAACAAGTAGTGGAGTAGTAATAATTTTGGGGGTCCCAATTATTTCCATAAAAAAGAATGGATCCTGATTGATGAAAAAGCTGTTATTATTACTACTACTTTGTTTTCAACTTTTGGTGCTGTAAAAATAATAAAGTGGCTATGAGAATTAGCACATTCTCATTGTTGTATACATGTACTCACCCTGTTCTACAATGAATTAAGGATGAAGTAATAACTTCTTAGCACGTGTGCATTTCGATTAATTTCAAAAATATTGTATTTGTGCACTGTTATTTCTTTGAGATACTAACTTCTCTAGAATTTAAATTTTTGTGTAAATAATTTTTTTAGATTTTCCACTATATTAATTTAAAGGCTTATAGCATGTTGAGAATGCCATTTAATTTTTCGCTATTTATTTGTAAGTAGATTTTTACCATATTAGTACGTAAAACTTAAAATTCATTTCATTAATATTAATGTACACTTAGCATATTGTTAGTTCTTTTTTATAATGTGGAGTTGGGTTGGAACTCAGCTGGAAATGTATAAATCAACCTAAGGGGTAAGAAGACCAAGAAACTCTAAAGCCGTCGTGTTGTACCTCTCTCCTCAAAACCCTAATGTGAACATATAAATATAACACCATAATTTAGCAAATGATGAAAAGAAGTAAACACGTTCCATAATGGTAGTAATTTCACCACCTCATTCTTGTAAATGAAGTACCTCTTCTTAAGCCAGAAAGCAACTACTATGATAATACCAAATGAGGGGGCATAAAGATGGAAACAAGTGTATGTTTACACCAGATAATGTCATGGAGAGCCCAGGTATGACTTGTACATTAACATGTATACATATATGATATATATATCCACCACCACCAATATATCTAGGGGAAAAAGGTAACTTATACAACACCAACTCCATCAAGAAATAGAAGAAAATATTTGTAAAATCCGAACCTCCCCCAAATAGATGACAATTCTCTCTACACATTGTTTAAAGAGGATGTTTCTCCAATTTAAAACCACTCACTGACCTGCTAGCCAAACCTGGAAAGAATCAAACATTCAGAAACTACCACAAGTTTTAACTGCAATAAACCATTTTTGCTAAATCAAAGGCAAGGTTGACTAGTTTTACATCATCGCTCAAAGACCATTTAACACATCCTAATGCTAAATAATTTACACCATAAACAGGTGCTCAAAAGAACAAAAGTATTCAAAGGAAACCGTTGTCATCAGAGAGGAAATAATCATAAAAAAAGGGAATAATAACATACCCCATCAACTGAAGTTGAATCCTCCCGATGGAAGAGATATATCGGCCCCCCCAAATTCGAATTGATCTTCAATTAATGAAACCTGCACATCTTCCTCCTCCAACCAATAAGTTTCGAGGATCTTCACTGCTTTCTCATAGATTTCAGTGTTGTCGTGGCTTTGGAGGTTTTCAATCTTTTCTAGACCTTCAGCCTCGTCGATTAACTGGGCATAAACATTCACGCCTTCTGTGTTACCTAGATCCTTATCAGCTTCCCCAATCTTCAGAATATTCTCAAGCCCTTCCAAGCAGACCGTGACAATTCTTGGGTCAGGACATACCAGAAGATCACACAATGGTTTTATACAACCTTGGCTCACCAAGAACCTAGAAATCAATTTACATGTGAGCTTCAAACTAGATGTAAGGTTAACCAGATGAAACTGAATTTGCTAAAGGAACCATACTTGATTTGATCATGATTTCCACCGGACGTAGCATTTGAAATTGCCCAAGCAGCCTCTTTCTTTATCTCAAATTCAGCATTTTGTAGCAGATATACAAGAGGGGCAATAATCCCAGCCTCGATCACAATCTATTTCAATTAAACCCCTTTCAGTATCATTATACATAACTGAATCACATTGAAAAGGTCCTCTTTCTTCACTTATTTTCAGTTGTCTGTCTATTGATAAAAGAAGCACAAAATGTCAATTACCATACAACGTACCTGAATTTGATTTCGATTACCAGCTGTAATGTTCGAGATTGTCCAGCAAGCTTCCTTTTTAATGCTTTTTTTGTAATTTTGTGTCAACAGGTTAACAAGGCAGGGAAGAGCATGATGGTCAATCATAACCTAAACAATATGGATTCATCAATGTCCATCGAAAAAGAATCCAGCTGATAAATTAGGTAGGACATAATTTGCTTCAACAACCAAAAGATGTAGTTTTTGTGTTCATTTTATTTCCACTACGTCTGAGAGGTAGCAAAAAAGGAAGGTTGCAAATAACTCCTCACTGACAGAGAGCACACCTCTGCCATACAATATACCCTATTAGAGCTTCCCCACCTTGGTAGGAGAATAACAGGATAGCAAAGAAGTTAACTCAATTTCACTCATCTTACGTTTCAGGGACCAAAAATTTAGAAAATCTCCTCTACCCTATTTTTTCTCCTACAGAACAAATAGAGATGGAACACCATTTGTTCCCGTAAACATGTTGCAACAGAATGATGTGGTGCAACACTATCCCAGTGCGCAGTTGAGCAATGGAAAGTTTATTCTAAAAATAATCATAACAGTCAAACACCACTAATCCCCTACTCAGGTAGGCAAATGTGAAAACTGAAGACTGAAGTACACGGATGAATTAGCGAAGACTTTACTTCGTAACCTCTCTTAAACATGGTAGAAAATTAATGAGAACTAATTGACTAGACCAATCTTTACTTCGTCTTTTCTTTCATATTATGATTATGATATAGTTCACTATCAGAATTATTACAAAAATTGAACTATCATTGACTAAAGCTAGATTCAAGTATATTTTTTATCTGATCTGCAATAATTTACCTACATGAAAAGAAGAAGAAGATACATCTGACGTACTGATGGATTAGATATTGAGAATTCATGTTTACACAGACTCATTTAAGAACGAGAAGAGGGAAAAACAGCAAAAAAAAAATCAAACATGAAGAATTGGCTAAAGCAGAGAATCTTATCTATATTGTACATGCGAGGATGATAAATACCTGAGTTTGGATATCGTCTCCTGTGACAATGTTACCAACAGTGCGCAAGGCAGGAATGAGAACAGATGGTGAAGAATGACTACTCACAAAAGAAGATGAAGGCAGTAAGAAACTCATGATTTTAACATATCGAAAGCCTAAGACAAACCCCCAAAAGTAAGATCTATGACTTACAGTAGCAGCTCAACAAGGCGGGAACACACCCCAGCTTCAATAACAGCCTGGATTTTGTCATTAGTTCCATCAGAAAGATATGAAAGAGCCCAGCATGCATCTGTCAAGACTTCTTCATCATTTGAGTGGATAAGGCGACCAAGAGTGGGGAGTGCCGCTTTTGTCTGCGCAATGAATTTTAAAAGGCATAATCTTCAAAAGTAATATAAATATATGAAAAGATTAAACAAACTTTATCTTTAAAGTCAAACCTGCTCAAACTGCGGCTGAGGTTTTCCCCTACAAAAGTTTGACAATGTCCAGGTAGCATTTCTCAACATAGATAGCTTTGCCTGCTCATTAAATTGTGCCAGCAATGCCACTAAAGCTCCATGGCCAAGCACAAGGTCACGATACTTGGGCGAGTCACCAGCAATATTTCCCAAAGCCCAAACTGCCTATAAAAGTAAAAAAAAAAATATCAAAATAAAAGAACTTTTAACTTTTCAGAAATAAATTGGCATATTTGGTGCTTCATAGACATAATATCAGGGGAATCTTAGTAGCTAAGTTGGTTGAATACTTGAACTTCCTGTACCCCCAATATTTTTTTTAGAAAAAATAGACATAATATCATGACAATTATAAGAAGAAACATCAAAACCTAGCCCTCTTATATTTAAAGTTTTACCTGTTCACGGACATCATCGCTTGGTGAACTTAGAAGTCTGATGAAAATTGGAACAGAACCATAATCAATCACAACTTTAGTGTTTTCTGATGTCCCAGATGCAATATTTGTAAGAGCCCACGCTGCCTCAAACTAGATTATGGAATGACAAAGATGTAAACATTAGAAATTAAGATGAACTACAAAACAAAAAACAAAAAAAGCAATAGATTTTGTAAAAAAAACCTGCAGTTGAGGATAGTCATCTCGAGCAAGAAATTCAACAAAGCGAGGAACTACCCCAGACTGTATCACTTCCTCTATAGGAGGATTGCGTTCTGCCAAAACAACCGGAAGTGAAAACGCATACTAATTAAGACGCAAAGATACAGAGAGGAAAAACATTCATTGTCAAGATGATCAAACAGAAGTACATTTCGGAAAAAAGCAAAGCAACACTGACCAATTGAAAGCAGTTTCCGGAACTGTGTTGTACATTCAAGTTGCAAACTGCTGTCATCAGACCAAACCCCAGCAATCAATTCAGGAAGAGTCTCCAGCTGAAAGGTTATAAACCAATAAAATCAAATCAGATAAGTTTGTTGCCAGAGCAGTATGATATTATTTTTGGCGCAACGCTACTCCTCCATCACTATAAGGATGATTGTATTTGAAGTAGACGTCAACTAATCTATTTTTTCAGTGTATAGATTTCTTCCTTTTTCTTAAACACCGTAGTATTTTTCAAATACCTGTTTGACTCTTCAAATAGTGATTGTGTCATTTTTGCTTTGCGGACAAGGGAGAAACAAAGCAGACTGTATATTTGAACTCCTCAGGTTTCATACCTAACTATTGAAAATGTTGTGCTTCTCTAACAAGTAAAAAAGCTATCCTTAAGAACTGAGTGAAGCAAGTAATTAACGAAAAATTACAGTACCCAATTATGCTCGAAAGGATGAACACCGAGTAACCATTGATTGCACTAGCAATTCAAATAAAAGAATGTATCCATCAAGGAAAAATGAGGCTAAGAACTGAATGAAGAAAGAATGAACACGGAATAAACATTGATCACGCTAGCCATTCAAATAGAAACTGAATGCAATAAGGACTGGATAAGTGAGCCTAAGAACTGAATGAATCAAGTTATTAACGAAAATATAAGCTAGAAAGGATAAACACCAACTAGTCTTGATTGCAGTTGCAATTCAAATAAACAATTAAATCCAATAAGGATTAGTGAGGCTAAGAACTAAATTGGGCAAGTAGTTAATACAAATAGCTAATTAAGCTGGAAATGGTGAACACTAAGTAAAAATTGATAGCACTTGCAATTCAAATAAAGCGACTGAAACCAATCACAATATCTGCATCATACGAGTGAGAGTAGTTAACAAAAAATGCATGCTGCTGAATAAGCTCAAAGAGATAAAAGATGAATTAGTCTTGATCGCACATGCAATTCAAATAAGCAATTGAATTCAATAAGGACTAGTGAGGCTAAGAACTGAATAGAGCAAGTAATTAATACAAGTAGCAAATTAAACTGGAAATGATGAACACCATGTAAAAATTGATAGCACTTGCCTTTCAAATAAAACAACTGATTCCTATGACACTATCTGTATCATACGGCTGAGACAATGTTGTGAAAGGCGATTGCCTCATCATCAATGGCAAAAGGCGAGGCAAGGTGGCCCTTCAGCGCCTAGTATCTTTGTGGCGAGGCGATCTTCAAAAGGCAACGCCATGGCGACAAAGGCGTCACTTTTGTATTTTCGTAAAAAAAAAAAAGGCAACCAATTTAGGGTTTTAAAAGTTAAAAAGTAATTTTAGGGTTTTCTTTCCAAATTTGCACAGTTGCACTCGTAAACTGCAACTGTGACTAGACTTCTCCAGTGAGGCAGTGACCAGTCAGACTTTTCCAGCGACTCCAAAGTCTAACCACTGCTACTTCTTCTTTTCTTCTTCCTCGGTTTCGTTTTCCTTTTGAAGACGAATCGTACTCCAAAGTAGCCGATTATGCCAGATAGGATGACCACCGAGAGTTAACATTGATGCACTTTCAATTCAAGCAAATAATTGAATTCAATAAGCATAACTGAATCTAAGAACTAAATAAAGCATTTAAATAACGAAAAATACAAAGTACCGAACTAAGCTCGTAAGAAAGAACACCGAGTAAACACTGATCATACTTGAACTTCAAACAAAGAATTGAATCAATTATGCATAATTGAGGTTTAGAACTGAATGGAGCAAGTAATTAAACGAAAAACTCAAAGTACCGAATTAAGCTCATAAGGACACACACCGTGTAAACATTGATCGCACTTGCAAATTCAAATCAAACAACCAAATTCGATCAAAATATATGTAGCTATGCAACGAAAAAATCTATACCTTCTTATCGAGGTGAGAAACAGCAGCAGTGCTAGGAAACTGCTGAGCTTGTAGTAAACCTTCACGACGCTTCTTAAGCAAACTCTCTTCTCTTTTATTCTTCCGGATCTCCACCATGTTATCTTCCCTTCTTCTCCGTCCTTCCTCAGCATCGACAGCAACTTTGTACCTGCTCCGGCGAGCCTCCGTTCTCGAGTTCGGCCTCAGTGACATAGCTCCGGTGAATCAAAATTCTGAACTCAAATCAATAATCGATAATCTCTATGAACAAAATTCAGTTTCGAAATGAAAATTTGAGTTTTGTTAAATAGGAAAATGAGGAAGAAGACAATACAGAGAGGAATCAGGGTTTGGAAAAAAATTGATTTGTTTCTACAAAAAAAAGGTTTTGTTTCAACCACCACTATGCTTTTGGAAAGTAGCCTTAATTATGCCATTATCTACGATATTACCACTGCTTCGATTTTCAAATTTTTCTTTTTTTGTTTTCCAAATCCGGTGTTCGGAGGTCCAAATGGAGCTCCCGACTAAATTTGGATCGCGTTCTGCAGTGCTCATTCAGAGAGTGCTCCCTACAGAAGTTTCTCCATACCCAGAGCTCGAACCCGAGACCTCTGGTTAAGGGTGAAGCACTCCCACCAGTGCACCACAACCCATGTTGATAAGTTTAGTGATATCACATGCCGGATAAAATTGAAAATAAAATAAAATATTATCTTTTTTTTCAAAAAAAAAAAAACTCTTTGTATATTTAGTAAATTTTTAATTCAATTTTTCATAATTTATAATCTCTTATGCGTTGTTGGAAGAGTTAAATAAATTTTCTTCTTGATTTTAACTTAAATTCAAAAAAATTGTTTACAATTTTAATTCCGTATCCAATTAAGCCATATAAAATGAAATGAAGAGAGTAAGATTTATTATACTAATCTTTGCACAGAAATTCAATATTTATATCAAACCAGTAAATATACTATAAATAACTTAATCTGTACTTCCAAACTCTAAAATGTGTGAATCATTTGATATGCGTGTTTCAATTTTCAACAAGTACAAAAAAAGAGTAAAAGAAATATTTTATGAGAAACTATTTTGGAAATGGAAGGATGGAATAGTAACAAGAAAAACACACACTTTAAATAGGTCTTTATTGATTTTGTTGAATATAATTATGAATAACTATTGTTACATTTTAGTCGATGTTGTGATCATAATTATGAGCTGTCTTATTTTATTTATTAATTAATTAGACCTAACATAGCCATATTAGACGTTAATACTAGTTTTAGTATGATGTCTGGAAATGTGATAGATGCATTAGGATGGTAACAAGACTTACTTATATGTGTAATGATCGACAATAATAACAACACAAGTGAGTGATTATTTCTAATAAACCCTTGATTCAAATAATAAAACATATCAAAATTACTACGTAAAAAAATTCGTCAAATCGAAGATAACGAAGATAACAATTAATGCATAATGATCCTGTCATGCAAATTAATGTACTAACTATTTATCATATAATATATTATAATAATAATAATAAGGGAGATAACAAAAAAGTATCAAATCTTAACTGCTCTATCTGACAAAGGTGTGAAGATAAACTAGTTAATTAAAAGTAAGGATTTAATTTGCTTCACTATAGCAGCCTATAATGCAGCTGATAATATGCCACCAAACGTATCCATATACTCACTTTTATGGAAATGTATCAATCAGATATAACACTTGCGATGTATCGGAACATTGAGTAGGTGGGGAATTGTTATTGGGCCATTCCACAATGCTTTGTGCAAATTCTGTATTGGGTTTTCCAGAGTTGCAATTCATGAGGCTCAAGCCCATTACGGTGAACAGTTTGAGCCTAAATTCATTTTGCACACCCCCACATGGCATCTATTTTTTTCTTCAGAAGGAGTCAAAGATCAATAAATTAAGATGTGGAATGAAGAAAGAAAAAATGTGACATAAAATATTACACTAGACAGTATATATATGTACTATAACAAATTTTTTACCTCAAAATGTGTTTTTTTATAAATAAAATTTGATTAACAAAAGACTAAGACTAATAATATTAACCTTTGACAAACTTGAAATAATATCTAGTTCGTATAAATATGCAGGACCACAATTACAAGAACAACCAAGAAAAATAAATTCAACAAAGTTTAAGATGTAACTAGGGGTGTACAAAATCGAATTGAAAATCGAATCAAATCGCAAATTGAGTCAGATAAAAAAAAACCCGACTAGTGGTTTGGTTTGACTTGGTTTGGTATTGGATAAAAAACCCGACTCTATTTGGGTTGGTTTGGTTTTAACTAAAAAAAACAACCCGAGACCAAACCAACCCGACATTATATATGTAATTTTAAAATTTTATTTTATACATAAAAAAAATTACTATGATATAATTTTAAAATATTTCTTATACAATTTCATAGTTTTTATCTTTTAATATATTATTTCAAGTTTAAAACTTAGAATTCGGAATGACTCAATAAAGATTATAGTTCATAGATGTTAATAATTATAATAAAACTTAAATCAAAATCAAATTAATACTAATGCAAAAAAAAAAAATCAATTCAACACTAAGAATGACAATAATATTGAATATTTGTTCTTTAGGTTTAGACAATTAAAATAAATAATCTAATTTTAATTTTCCTTAAATATTCAGTAATGTAACTAATATTTATTAAACTTATTTTAGCATGATTTAATACTTTTAAATTATGATCATTTTCATTATGAC
The DNA here is from genome assembly GCA_037074985.1 of Solanum bulbocastanum. Taxonomy (NCBI): domain Eukaryota; kingdom Viridiplantae; phylum Streptophyta; class Magnoliopsida; order Solanales; family Solanaceae; genus Solanum; species Solanum bulbocastanum. The sequence goes on from CM073602.1 coordinate 1,224,421, forward strand.
TTTGCAATATTTATTTTATATGATGATTTCATTATTATTTTTTATTGAATATTTTTGTGTCATCAGTACTCATTATATATTTTGTGTTATTTTTTTAAGAAACACCTTAGTTAATTGTATTTTGGTTGGACTAAAGAAATATTTGGAGCACAAGTGAATTATATGTTTGAATGCAAACTTTACTGAAAAAATCTAAAAAAATCTGAAGTTTATTAGTTTAATTTGATTTATAAATTTAAAAAATTGACACATTGGTTTGGTTTGGTATTTAAAAAACCCACACCAACCCGAGGTTGAAAAACCCGAAAAAATCCAAATTTTATTAATTTAATTTGATTTATAAATTTAAAATTTTTACACAAATAATTTAATTTAATATTTGAAAAATCCAAACCAACTCTTATCACCTACCCCTAGATGTACCCATTAGTAAATGGAAACATCAATAAGACGTGCGATAGGAAAAAGAAAGGCAATCAATTGGTGATCCCTTCTTGAGTTATATAATATTCATATTCTATGTTATGCAATTAAAAAATTCATATAAACATTCAAAAAAATTACTAAAGTATTAAATATATGATTGAATTTGTAATCTAGGAAAAAAATTACACCCACTTCATCACCATATACTTAAGAGTATTTTCTAATATCAGAGAGATACAATCGTTCGTGTACGCATAAAAACATAATAGTAAATTTTATTTTATTTATATTTTGATGGAGGAAATTTTATTCATGAAATACTCCACCAGTTTGTTTTATTATTAATTGTGGGATAGATAAAATTTTTTGATATAAGAAGAGTTTTTCCTTATGAATCGTACGACATATTATAAATCTAAATTAGTTGAACTAATAAATTTCAGACAAACCATAATTAAAAAGAAGAAGGGGGAGAGAGGGGGATGTGATGCAAATTAACTTATTTATCTAATCATTTTTGTCATAAATCATAATACATAAATATGTTTTTTAACTTTGTTTTAGCTGACAATTACGCCTTCCAACTTTGGGTATGTAGTAGTAGACACTTAAATTTATATAAAATTGAACAAATAGACACACACGTCATACGTGACATAATATACATAGGACACCACACAAGACATAAGATTGTCACGTAGAACAAATACTTATATTTATCTATTTTTTTGTAAGTTTGAATGTCTACTCGTGTACATAAGCATATAAATAATAATTGTTGATATGTTTGAATCTTCTTTGTGCTAGTCACTACACAAAAATATTCACCTATTTCGAGACAATTCAACAATTTAACTTATTAATCTTTTTGAATCCTCTTTGTCACTAGTAAATACACCAAAATATTCACTTATTTCAAGACAATTCAATACTTTATAGTATATAACTATTTTCATAATATAATTAGTCAATGATGGGGATTCAACAATAAAACCCTTTTTTGTCTTTCTTTATTCCGTCACTAACTATGTGATAAATGAAAATTAATTCACTTTAATTAAAAAACAATCCTAATTTTTCATTAAAGAGATTCCAAATTCAAAAAAAATAAACATCTACTTTTTTTTCTTTTTTTCTAAATTAGTGATATGATAAATTGGAGACGGGGGATTACAAGGTGGGGAATTAAATCATTTACCAATAAATAAAAATTAATAAAAATAAAAATTCAAATAACCAATTATTAAAATTACTAGGATACATAATATAGAGTATAATTTTCAGTAATAGCAATGAATGAAGAAACAACGTGGTAGACACAGCACTTGACGGTGCGCGCGCCACGGCTTTCTATATTGTGTGGTCACTTAGCTTCCATCTCCAAACAATTACTCTACGAGTGACACATAATGCAAAATCTTCCATTTTTTAATTTAGTTCACACATCTATAATAATGTTTTGTTACCTTTAAAAATGTGCCCTATCCTTAAAGTTGTCAACAATTATGTCATAGGTTCCAAATTTTGACTCAACCTTTTATTATATTAAAAGAAAACTAAAGAATTTAAGACGTTATTAAAGTTTGTCAATCTGTATCACAGACGGTATGTTTTAACTTGTATATGTGTCATTAGGAAGCCGATTTTATAATCGTTAAAGTTATATTTGACACTTGGATATTCAGTGTTAAGCCACAAAAAAAAAAAAAAAAAAAAAAAAAAAAAAGTGATGCAACTTCTTCACAACAAGGTGTCTTTGAATTTAGGTTTTTTACTAATCTTATTCCTATTTTTGTAAAATAAAAGATCATTTTGAATAGTTAAGAAAATCACATAAATAAATCAAGATAAATGAAAGGTTGCATTGTTGCATACGTCCAAATTAGCATCACCATAAAAATAGGAAGAGGTGAGTAGGTGAGGTGGGGTTAATTAGTAGTAGTACTACGTAGTAATTATAAAGTGCACCAAATTAAACTACTTGTTTCTTCTATCTATTTATTGACATTATGTTTGGGGGTTCATTTGCATTTTCTTCACTTGTCAAATATCTTAGAAAGTGTATAGTATAGTTATATATATTATACACACTAAGAAATAATAATGGGAAGAACACCTTGTTGTGAGAAAGTAGGTCTTAAGAGAGGGAGATGGACTTCAGAAGAAGATGAAATCCTCACCAACTATGTTCAAGCTAATGGTGAAGGTTCTTGGAGGTCATTACCCAAAAATGCTGGTAATTATACTTTACGTATGATTTTGGACTATTTTAGGAGTATTTTTGAGTTATTTAGACCAACATCTTTGTCAGAAGCAGTGATGGAGCTATATAGAGTAAAAATTAGTAAGGTGGACATTGTTTGCCATGTGTTTTGTATATTGAAGTTTGGCACTTTGAGTGAAATTTTTGACTCCATCATTTGTTACGAGTCAAGTGATTGAGTCAGAAATATTTACTTTTATTTACTGAATTATGTGTTCGTCGATAATTTGTTGCAAAGTGAAAAATAAATTATTATTTTTTAATTTTATTTTTGTGGTTCTTTAATATATAGGGCTACTAAGATGTGGAAAAAGTTGTAGACTAAGATGGATTAATTATTTGAAGACTGATTTGAAGAGGGGTAACATAACCTCTGACGAAGAAGCTATAATCATCAAGTTGCGTGCAACTTTGGGTAACAGGTTCGTTTCTTTCAATTTTTTATATAATAAAGATATTATATTTGATAGACACTTAATATATCCTTAAAATACTATGCTATTAATCTATATTAGCTAATTCTTTGGTATTGATGAATAATATTTTAGCCCCTAGATATATTACACTATTTAAAGAAAAAATGGAAAATATGGTATAATTTTGACTCTCTCTATATTAAATTTTATTTTATCAGTATAATTTTTTTAGAATAGATATATAGTTCCACTTGATATGATTGGTAATTATCTCTTAAATAATTAAATAGATGCCCTTTTTAAATACGAGTATGTAGAAGTTAAATACATTTCTTTTCTCGTCAAATTTAAGTCATATTTATGATAGTGAAAATATTTTTCTACAGTGTGATAATAAATTAACTAGTTATTAGTTTTATCCAATAACATTTAGTATTTATTCTTAGAAATTAACTATAATGTTTTATAGATAATATAATTGTGTAAATATCTTTTAAATCTGAATGTTTAATTTGCTTTGCAGGTGGTCTTTAATAGTTGAACATTTACCGGGTAGAACAGACAATGAAATAAAAAACTATTGGAATTCTCATTTGAGCAGAAAAGCAGATAGCTTAAGAATTCCAAGTGATGAAAAGCTACCACAAGTAGTTGTTGAATTAGCTAAAAAAGGAACACAACAACATGTTAGAAAACGAGGACGCAGAAGAAAAATAAATACTAGTGTTTCAAATTCTACAAATGAAATTACAGTTCCTATAACAAGTGAAGAAAATAATGACATCGAGTTTGATCATACTGATAAATATGGAGAGCTAGATCAAGATTTTATTACCAATTGTTTATGGGAGGGAGAAGGAGAAAATCTTGAAATAGCTAATGATGATAATAATAATAATAAAAATGAAATCTTAAGTGAGGATAATTATGGTAAACTTGATTGTTGGGATTGGGAATATTTAGATGAAATATTGAATAATGAAATATGGACAAATAGTACTAAAGAAGCTGAGCAAGACAATAATAATAATATGTCATTATGTGACATTAATGACAATATGCAGAACTGTATGAACAAAGAAGCAACACCACAAAATATTGATCCCGTGCAGAGTGATTTGGTAGCTTGGCTTTTGTCTTAGTTTTGGTTCGAAATATTACAATTAAGGAAATAGTTTATTGAAAATAATTTTTTATTCCACAAAAATAAAGATTAAATTGTGTATATTATTGTTGTGATATTGTTGTGGTAGAAATAGACTAGGCATGTAGAGTGGGTTTAAGTGCATTTTGGGGGGTTTTTTTTTTTGTTTTACTTGAAACATGTGTGATGTATATATATTATTTATAAATGAAATAATAAAAAAGTTTTGTACATATTTTTTTGTTAGGATTTTATCCTGATTTTCTTATATATTTGAGTTTTACCTCTTTTTTTTTAAGAAAAATTAAAGTATTACCATAAATGCTTTAATTTTTCTTTAAAGAAAAATATAATTTCTTTCATATTTGGTTATTCTTTTTTTGAGAAAATATATGGAACCCTATAAATTGAAGAACATTTTCTCATATCAAGAACACAATAGCATCCACAATGTAGACGTTTAAGAATTTTGTTTATGAGAAATTTTTCTCTCAACAATTTTAATAAAAAAAAATTATATTAGTTTTGCATTTGTAGGCCAATTGGCCAAATTATATAATTATATTATGTTTTTAGTATAGTTTTTGTCATCTGACTTATTGTCTCATAATAAGTTTCCGCATGATGTCCTAATTCTTTCGAACCCAACAAGTGATATCAGAGCTTATGATTTAATGGTCCATCAATTCAATGATTGAATGAGATTGAAGACAAGTTCAAGTGATTTCAAATCAATTTGCAACAAATTTGATAATCGAAGTTAGAATGATTTATCAATATATATAGGTAGACTTATTTGTTGAACAATTTGAATATTGAGTTGTTGAATCTTTGATTTCGGCTATGATTTCTAACCTATACAATAAATGTTAAAATAAATATCTATAATTTCTTTTGATTCTTCTTCAAATATAAAAATAAAAGGATTTTAAGCTTGATTAAGTTTTGATCTTCAAATGCCATTTAGAATGTTTGAATACTTGCCATTTTATAGAGAAATATGTAACTAGTGTTTGATCCATTAACAAACTGCCTTTAGCATTTTTTGTATTGAATTAATTAGTGTGCCCCTCATCTTTTTGCATGAATCGGATGAATATATGTTTTGTATTATTACTTTATTTGTAATTGATTAGCTTTCAATCATGTATCACTTTTTCTTGTATGTCTAAATTATTTTTTCACTTTCTTATTCTTTACTTTATTTTTAGTCCATTAGTTTTCAATCATGTATCACTCTTTCTTATATGTCTTGACTTTTTGAAATTAGAGAAAATGCACTTTTTCTTATATATCTTAATTATATCTTTTCATTAACTTTCAATCATGTATCACTTTTTCTTATATGTCTTTCTCTTTCTAAAATTAGAGAAAATGCACTTTTTCTTATATAATAATAATAATAATAATAATAATAATATATTTAAAAATGCACAAAATAAAAACCTTTTAAGCATAATTATTATGCTTATCTACCTACCAACTGTCTTAAAAGTTATATGAAAATTAATATACAAATAACTTATTTTTTATCCACCTATCAAACCATCCCAAATTATTTTATTCTACCTTATATTATGTATAACTTTAAAAGTTAATATTATTATCAAGTTTTTTACAGAAAGTCCTTTGGCCTAAATTTTACTTACTTTTTTCCCCTTCTAAATGCTTAAAAGAGAAAAAAAAAAGGAACATTCATTAAAAACAATTAAATGCTTAAAAGAGATCAAAAGGAACATTCATTAAAAACAATTAAATGCTTAACAGAGAAAAAAAGGAACATTCATTAAAAACAATTAATAGTCATGACCTTAACATTTAGATCAAGGTCTAAAAATTTTAACCAAGCTATTTTATTTCTCTCTCTACCTGAAAGAAAATAAGTCTTCATTATTCTAACTAAAAGCTTTCTTACAATTTGAGACCACAATTATTTCAAATTTGATGTGGATAAATCAAGTAAAGAACATCCTAAGATAATAAAAATTCATACTTATGCTAGGATCAAACTTTTATTCACTGGTAGCATAAAGAAAAGAAAAAGAATTTACATATTCAATCTAAATTTTTAAAAAAGAATGTCACCCTATTCTTGAAACAAATGAGACCATTTGCAGGGGAAAAGGGTCAAATATATTTCTCTAACTTTCTGATTTAGAGTAGAATACCACTTGTTAAAAAAGTAATGTATATATATATCCTTATCGTTTAATAAATGGTGCATATTTATCCTTTTTGTTAACAAATCTATATTTACTTAACTGAAAAAAATTGTATTATTGATTTTTTACTTTCAAAAATGTCATGTAGTTTTCAAAAATTATCTCACCACTTTTTTACACCTCTAGATCCGACCAAAATGCAAAAGTTTACTTTCTTTTCTACTCAGTCATAAAATGAATTTGGATCGGGTTTGAATAGATTATTTTTGGTCTAAATAGATGAAAATTTGTCTTTTTTTTTCAATTGGGTTGGGTTGGATGAGTAAAAATATGGATAAGGTAATTTTATTAAGCTATGTGACATTTTTAAAATTTAAAAATCAATGTTAAGTTTTTCGTCGGTTAACGAAAAGTTGAGAAGGGTAAATCTACACCATTTGTTAAACTATAAGGATATATATGCACCATTTATTAAAAGATAAAAGTATATATGCATATTTTTTTAACGATGATATATATGTGCTCTAAATAAACAAAATTAAAAGGTATAGTTACCCATTTGCCCTACACAATATATGTGTGGTGTGTCCCAAAATATATGAAAAATGACATGTACCTAATATTAATCAGTTATTTCTCATATCGTTTTTGGCCTAATTCAATGTATAAGTGTGTGTAACACACTTGGCAAATGGCAAATTAAATGAAGACACGTGGCATATATATTAATAATAATAATAATGAATTTTGAATAGAAAAAATGGCCAATCACTCAATGACATATGTCATTTTTCAAACACAAATAATTCATAAACATATTAATACAAAGCCCACCCCCTAGATTCTCTAGCACCCCACCCCAGATTCCCAACCCCTCCCCCCACTCGAATCATCTTCTCCACCATCCCCACCACCCGATCTCCAACCCCTCCTCCACCCAAATCATTCTCCCCACTAGCCCCACTACCCGAACCCCCACCTCCCCCATCCGAATCGTCTTCTCATTGAAATTCTTCTTTTCAAGTTTATGATCAGTTCTTGACTCACGCAAGATTCATTTTCTTCAATCTTCCTTCTTTGTTTTCTCTGTCGGTTCTATGTATTCTCATAATCAAATTAATTATAGTTTGATCTATTATAATTTTAGTTGTTTTTGTTTTAACTAAGTATCACTATCGAATCAACTTCTCCACGGAAGGAGTTGAAGTTTTGGAAGATGGTTGAGCATATTCTTTGTTAAACCTTAATACCAAAGAAATGTATTTATTACCAGCTAGGCAACTTTTTGAACATCAGCATCAACTTTCAGTGGTTGGGAGGTTATATTTTAAAGTTTATTTAATAATTTGTTTTGCTCTTAATTTGTAGACTTGATATTTAGTCAGAGTTATATACTTATATAAGTATTAATAATGTGTGTGTGTATATATATATATATATATATATATATATATATATATATATATATATATATATATATATATCATGAAAATTTCTATATTACAAGATATCATATTAATTTTATATAGAAATATCAAAATACTTTTTAATTAAGTATCATACATGATATTATTTATATAGTATTCAATATTACATACCTCATTTCCAAGTAATCTAGCTAAATTTACCCTTTAGAAGTTGTTATAATTATCCCATAAAGGATAAATAGTTAGAAAAGATACATCTTTTAAATGGAATATAAAATTATCTATTTTGCATAATTAGCTACGTGCATTTTTAACCTTCTTAGTTCTTACAGTTTAAAAAAACTTAAAAAGTTTTACCTTTTTTTTTCGCTGCAAAAGAATTTCACCCTATTCTTGAAACAAGTGAGTTCATTTGTAGGGGGAAAAGGGTATATATCCCTCCATTTTGCGATTTAAAATAGCTATATTGTTTGGTAAAAGAAAATAGTAGTAAATATACATTATATCGTCTAATAAATGTGCATATTTACCTTTTTTATTAATAAATTTTTATTTTTTACTTAATTGACCAAAATAATATTACTGGTTTTTAATTTCAAAAATATTACATGGTTTCAACAATTATCTCACCACTTTTTTACACCTCTAGAGTCGATCAAAATGAAAAAAATCATTTTCTTTTTTACTCAATCATAAATTTTGGTTTGGATTGAGTCTAGTAGATGAAGAATATTTTTTTCTTTCAATTGGGTTGGGTCTGAGTACGTAAAAATATGGAAGAGGTAATTTTATTAAGCCACGTAACATTCTTGAAATATAAAAGCCAATTTTAAGTTATTAGTCTGTTAACGAAAAGTCGAAAAGAATAAATCTACACCATTTGTTAAATGACGAGGATATATATGCACTATTTGTTAAACGATAAGGATATATATAAGCACCACTTTTTTAACAAGGGGTATATGTGATCTAAATAGCAAAATTAACAGATATATTTTCCCATTTGCCCAACAAAATATATGCAAAAGCATGTGGGGTGTCCCAAAATAATATTGATCAATCTTTTCTTATATTTTTAACGAGAGGTGTATGTATCTAATATTGATCAATCTTTTCTCATATTTTGACGATGGGTATGTGTACGTAATATTGATCAGTCTTTTCTTATATTTTTAACGAGAGGTATATGTACGTAATATTGATCAGTCTTTTTTTATATTTTTAACGAAGGATATATGTACGCAATATTGATCCGTCTTTTCTCATATTTTTAATCAAGGGTATATGTACCTAATATTGATAAGTCTTTTCTGATATTACTTGCTGGACAACTTCTTGAATATCAATATCAACTTTCAATGGTTGGAGGTTTATATCTTCAAATTTATTTAATACTCTCTCTATTCAATAATAATTGTTCAATATTAACTTAATACATGAATTAAAAAGTAGTAAATGATAGGGGCAATTATTTTACCAAATCACTCTTATTAAATATAAGACATTTAAACATTGAAATATGAATAATATTTAATATTAAGAGTAAAACAAACACAGCATGATAAATTATTCATTAAATTTATAAACTGAACAAATCTTATTAAATATCTCAAAATAGTATAGTAAACAAGAAAAAATGGATAGACGGAGTAATTTGTTTGGATCTTTGTAAATTACTTGTCCTAGCCTCCAAGTAAGGGCCGGGGCAACTTAGTGGTGGGAGTATGTACCCTACAGTCATCAATTATGAATGCGCAATTATGGGTCATTTGATACCTTAGTGAGCTTATAATTTTGAAACTGTTCAAATTAAATTCTCTTCTTGTAGCGAGGGGCGGAGCTACCGCCTAGTAATGGTGGTCAGATAAACACTCTTCGACGAAAAATTATATCAAATATATAAATAAAATATAATTTAATATCTGGATATATTATAAATTGAACACTTTTAACACAGCACAGACAGATAGTCTAGCGGTAGCCATACCAATTTACTTCATAGATGTCTGGGGTTCGATCCCCACTAGCTGTATTTTTAAATACAAATCTCTTTTTAAACACAAAAAATTTATTTTTTGTGCACCTACTCATCGGTAAAAGAAAATATTTTGTGTACCCATTCCGCTAAAAAAAATTTATTGACTCTTTAAAGATTGAACACCCTTGCGAAATTTCTGGCTCCGCCACTGCTTATAGCATCAAATCATCACATGTTGAGAGGAGTAACTATTTCTTCTTCTTTCTCCTCTATTTTTATTTATTATAAGATGATATATTGATAGCTTTATGAATAGTGTAGCCAGAGAGCACTAAACATTGTTGTTATAGAATGTTATTTCTTACATTGATAGAAACGGAGACCAATATCATTTTATCTATATTCAGATATATATATATATATTTAAGTTAGATATCTATATATATTTTTAGTTAAAAGAAAGAAAAACCAAGAAAAGAACTAAAAATATATTATTATGTATAATTTTTGCAGATGATAAGGGCAGGCTGTTTGTGATGATATAAATGGAGATTTTATAAAGGAATTTATGAGGTTATCTAATTTTCATATCATTAACTTAATAATTTGATGACTCTAAATATATTTATTCACTTTTGTAATTGCATTTTTGATCTTTTTAACATATAAAATATATGTAATGTACAGGTTGATGAGCTACTTTTTTTTGGTTTTCAATCCGGTGTTCGGAGCCTACATTGGAGCTCCGATTAAATTTGGATCACGCTCTGCAGGGCCCATTGACGCTCTCAACAGGATTTTCTCCATAATCAGGGGTCGAACCCGAGACCTCTGATTAAGGGTGAAACAATCCAACCACTCCACCACATACCATGTTGGTTTGATGAGCTATTATTATTATTATTATTAGAGGAGTGAATATATTTTGTTTAAGCTAAGATTATTTCTCATGTATATACAACCTTTTCTATAGAATGAATATTAAATTGATTCCCTTTTGTTTTAATTTTTCTGATAGCAGTAAAATTCAGGAAGAAATAGCATTATCAAAGTATTTTAAGTGATGAATTCACAACAAAAATATGACTTAAAAATGTGAAACTATTTTGAATAGTATTTATTTCTGAATTGAAGTTGAACTTATTAACTATTTTAGACTTATATTAATTTAAAATAACAGAATCATATGAAAATATATTATCTTATTGAAATGAGTGATTTTTTCCATTGTCCCAAATTAGAACTGGATGAAAAATATTATCTTACAAAGATTATTAATTTACAGAGTATTAATTTAGTGAAATTTACTATATGTGATTTTAAGATGTCAATAAATATCTAAATAAATTACTCAATTAAAGATTAAACTTAAGATATTTAAGAAAATAAAAGATGAAACTGTAACGACTTGTTCCTGTCGTTATAGAAAATCCAATGGGGAAAGAATTGGAGCCAGAAAACTTTTGAGTAGTAACGTTGGATTTCCTAGCCTAGTCTAGATTTGGACAAAATCGGAGTCATTAAGGTGTAGAAAAATATGGTAATAATCGGTGACTTATTTATGATTTTGATTACTTGAGTAGTTAGATAAGTTGTTAAGGAATATGTACGACTTTACGGAATTGAATTCGGGTGAGTAAAACTCCCGAAATTGATATTAGCGTGAACGGTATTTTCTGAGCATCATTGGTTAAGGTGTGTTGTGAAATGAGGGTCTTGGAATTATTAAAATAGCTTACTGGTTCCGTGCAAGCCACTGGGGCTGGATTTCTGTCGCTAGGTCGGGGCCGCTATAGCGGGGTGAGAACCGCTGTGGTGGGTACGACGCGACTTAAGGTCGTAAATAAACCCCAAAACGTCTTTATTTTACACTTTTTGACTTTGAGAGCTAAGGAGCGACCCCAAACGAGTTATTGACCGTTTTCACCATTTTTGAGGATAAAGGTAAGGTTTTAACTCCCCGAATCCGTTTTCGATCGGTAGAAAGTAGTTTCTTAGGTAATTATTATTAGGGAAAGGTTTTGATATGAAGTTAATGGTGGAAAAAGCTCTAATTTGAGTATTGGGATTTTGGGTTGGCCAGGGTTGTTGATTATAATCTGGCCTCATTTATTGATCATTGCGTTAATTATATGTTTTTAGACCACGAACAATCGGGAAGAATTCAAAAAGGGAAGATTCAAGTGCCTTAGTGGATTCAATCTTGGATTCGAGGTAGGTGATGATTGTAATTTCATGTTGGTGTGATATATGCTTGTAATTGCTTATTATAATGCAAGTATGTATGCAAATGTTGCATTATTGATCACCCTATTGTATGCCATGAATCGCCTCTTGTTGTATGATTGTGAGAATATACATTGTGATTGTGATTTGTTGAATGGATCGGGTGTTGTGTTCCGCCACACTAACTTGTATTGGTTGCCACATTCCGGCATAAACATGGGATCGGTTGCCACGTTCCAACATAAACATTGGATTGGGTACCACGTTCCGGTATATTAACAATTTGGGTGTGGGTTCCATGAGAGGACCATTGAATTGGGTTCTGTGAGAGGACTATTGAATTGCGTTGTGTATCTACTTGTGATGATTACGTTCATATCTAATAATGATTGTTATTAGAAGACTGTATGTCGCTCTAAATTGATAACCAATATGTATTATTGAGAACGTGTGATGCTACATTAATCTTGAAAAGATGACTAATATTGTATATATTTGGTATATGTATGTTTTATAATGTTGTGGTTACCTGCATGTGTTTCACTTATTGGGATGGTCATGTGATCCTACCAATACACTGTGGTTGTGTACTGATACTGCACTTGTTTGTTCTTTGTTGAGTACATGGCATCTTCAAGCGGCTACTGCTAGACCTCAGCTAAGTGACTATTAAGCGTGATCGGATTCAAGGGTGAGCCAATTCTTTCAGGCTGCCATGGATCTTTCTTGTTTAAGTCCACTCTTTTCGGACTCAAACTATTTGTTTAAGGTGTTTGTTAGTTTCGGGGTTGTCTCCCTTGTTCTTAGAGTTGTCGTTAGTAGAGTTTTGGTATATTGACTTTCAGATTCTAGGGGTTGTTCTTTTGCATTAGTTTGGCTAGTTTGTTTAAACCTTTGAAGTTTATTGGAACTCCGTGTTTATTTTGGTCATTTAAACCTACTTTTATATCTTTAAATGCATAGTTTTTGCTTAAGTTGTTTAGTCTGAGTTGTAGTGATGGTTCTCCCATGGAAGGGTTAGCGTGGGTGTCAATCACAACGGTCTGGATCGTGACAAAGACGACTTTATTTTTTTTAAGCGTCATTGTTCTGAAAATCTTATTTAACTTAGGAAGAATTTACGCTATTAACATAAAATTGATGGTTCTTTATTTAGCATGGAATGTTACTCACATATTCTTTTTACAAAGATCTTCATATATAGATACTAAAATAATTATAATCAACATACATTCATAAACAAAATCCTATGATTATTAGGATAGTCAAAGAATGTGTTTGGCTAAGGTTATAACCTGGTTTAACACGCTTATAAGAATCTTTTGTGTTTATCTACGCATTTGGTAAACGTCAAAAGTATTTACAAGTTAAAATAGACAAAAAAAATAGTTATAATCTTCACCGCCTTTTGATTTTACACCTCATCATAAGCATTTTTTATTTGACTAAACCTTTACTATTTTGTCCTTAATATTTTTTGTAATCTTCGAAATATGTACCCTTCTAATGTGTTCTAACATATGTTCCTTCTCTTTTATATGTAAATAAAAAAATACACAATAATTCATTATCTTCCATTGGATTTAAATGCTTCTTTGTAAAATATCTTGGGCAAATGACCAGCTTAAATTATTAAATTTCCATAACTCCACCACTTATACTTGATGTAAATATGCCCATAAGTAGGGTGTGGTGTGGGGGAGGTAGCAAACACCCAAGGTCTAGTTGTAGTACATTTATAATTTGGTCCCATGATATTGACTAGGGGTGTGAAGCGTGTGGACAGTAGTGTAGAACATTAATATAGTGTCTAGTTATGTTAAATTATTAATATTTAATATTTATGGAGGCTAAAAATAGTAAATTGCTATCGCCTTAATGAGTTATTGATTTATTCAATAACCCAATACTAAAAATTGATACCGAACCAATAACCCAATAAACATTATTTATAGAATCATTAAAAACCCGTTAACCCAATAACCCAATAATGATAACAACATTTTTTCGATTCGATTTACTAATCGATTCAATTTTTGCACACCCCTAATATTGATACATGTTGAAGTTAGTAAAAAATAGTAGTTAGATTATTTTGCTTTATATTTATATTATCATACGTCAAATTGGAACCAGGCATGCGCACATGAATTTGTACGTGCCAGCGGACCTTTTTGTTCCTTATTAATTATTTTCACTAATATTTTTGCTGAGATTAATCACATCTAAATTATATTAAGAACAAGTGTAATTATGTGGTTGCTAGCTAGTGTTAATCGTTAGGTAAACACTAAAATCCTTGTATATATAATCTAAAGTCAACAAAAAACATAAGTTGATATCACTAACTAACTACTAAGATTTTACACCTTATAATCACATTTGATTTGACTAAATATATACTACTCTATTTATTCTTAGCATTTTTAGTAATCTCCAAAATAAATACCCTTCCTAAAATAACATACCAAACATATACAAAGTACATTTTCGATACTTCCTAATTAATACATAACTATTTATTTTTTAATTCATACCAAACACACTAAGTGCATCTTTTTCATTATTAATTCATCATCAATAAAGTCATTTTCCAATTTATTACCTTCATTTGAACTGATCAATGTCTATACCTTTTTGCATATTACAGCGACGTTGTGTTAGTTATTAAGGAAAATATATTTTGTGAAAAAAATATCTTTTCCAAAAAATAAATGATTCACTTATTAATTTTTTAGTGTGTTGCAAGCAAGCAAATAAAATTTGTTATTGTAAAAAAATATATAATCTAGATAATTAATATAGGAATGTGCAACGATACTCGGAGAGTGTGAGGGTGGTGGAGTCGGAGCTATGTGGGGTGGGGTAGTGTACGTGAGAACAAACATGAATGAAATATCACTTATAAAGCTTGTTTTTTCTACTTTCATTAAAAAAAAAAAAAGCAGTTTCCTAGAGAAGAAATTTCCAAAATATAAAAGGGTGCTAAATAATTTTGTTAGATTTGTTATTGTTTTGATAGATTGATGGTTGAAGTTTGAAAAACAAAAATCTTTTTTGGCAAAACAAATTTAAACATTGTGCGAGAGATTTAAGGCAATTTTGCATGTTCTTCAGACACGAAATTTCAACCTCAGTTGGTATATACCTAATTTATTTTCATAAGCGAAAGAATTCATAAAAAAATATATACAGTGACTATCAGTTATTTGGCGACCCCCAAAAACAAGTATTAATAATCACATGTTATACCTTGCGCCATTAAAGAACTTATGACTCGCTTGGTATAAATTCGATTGCTAAGGACAAAAATTAAAGATCAACTCATTTGAAAGACAAACAGTGTAATTAAATGTCACTGCTACGAGTCCAACTGTGGTAAAGAATGGATTTGGGCTTTGGCCCATATGAAAACTGTATCATCAAGGCCCAACAATATGTTTCATTTTGAGGCCCAAAAATTTTCTCCCAAATCTAATTTTGTCTCTTTATTTTTTTTCTCGTCGGAGTTGTCCGGCGGCCAAAACGGAATAGTCGACATTCATCGGTGAAGCGCACGTAGATTCTCGATTCAATTCGCCCCGGCGCCAGTTTACGCTGCTCAACAAGAGGTAAAATTCCTCGTTATTTCCAGTATTTTATGGTCTGTTGTTAAATTCAATACGCTGGGAAATCTGTTTCTTTCAATACTTTCTTATGAATTACATGATGATGATGAGTACTAAACTAGGTGTCTTACATTCTGTAATCCTTTTATGTGACTGTGTGCAAGTATTTGAGGCATGAGAAAAACACCTAGTGGTTGCCTGGTCGATGAGGTCGGTGAGAACCACGAGGTTTCAAGATCAAATTTCAATTGAAATAGAAACAGTTGGTGATTGTTTTCCATATGTAGTTATCTACTAGCCTTGGGTGGATAGAGTTATAAGGTACCTGTTGTTCTGTTTAGAGGTGGTAGCTATCCTGTGGAAATAGTCAAGCTTAAAAATGAGTTTTCTTCAAATAGCTATGTTAAGCAAGATAGTTCATTTCTTGGATAAGGACTTTTTATAGCACTAGAATGCCGTCTTCTGGTCCTCATGTGGATGATTGCCCATATGAGAAGTGAAAGGTTGGTTTATTAGTTTGAAGATCGCTGCTGTGGGATCTAGCGGCTCCAGCCACATTGACGATAGTCCTTCATTCCCGTAAGCTGACCCGCACAATGTTAATTGAACTTTTGACTCTTCATTAAAAAGCTTTACAAAAGATAAAATTGTCATTTACTATTTTCCTCAAATAATTGTCATTTAGTTATTATCCTAATTAATAATTAGGACTTTGAAATTTATTAAAGATATAATAATTAAATTTTTATTTATGTGTAAGATGTATCAAAACCCAAACACAATCCCCTACCCTTTTCTCTTGCGTTTTACGAACTTCGAGTGACGTCGATCCCTTCTAGCATTGTAAGTCTCTTTCTATACTTTGTTTTGTTCTAATTTATTGATTCATTCTTCATCA
This sequence comes from Solanum bulbocastanum, assembly GCA_037074985.1. Lineage (NCBI taxonomy): Eukaryota > Viridiplantae > Streptophyta > Magnoliopsida > Solanales > Solanaceae > Solanum > Solanum bulbocastanum. Next base: position 1,240,969 of record CM073602.1, read on the forward strand.
TTTGCTTAATTTAAGTTGGTGATTCATTCTTATGCTACTGTGGGTGAATTTCAATATAGGCTAAATCAGTGAATTGGTTGAATTTAATCTTGAGGAAACATGAATTGAATGCAGAACTTTGCCATAAAAAAATTCAGTTACTTAATGGAAAGCTAAATTAGTCATTTGGGCCTGAGAGTTTTTTTCGGAAAATGAGAGTGTTAATAATCAGTGTTGTCAAAGGCACACTTAAACCCTGGAGTGGGGTTCAGAACGTGTTGAGCACTTCGCATTGCTTAATGTGCACTTCTGTGTCATCATCAAGATTGTAAGACGTAGTTTTCCTTGCCAATGAGGACTTGTACAATTGATATTTCCCTTTATAGGATTTTTTTTTTCAATTTCTTTGTTCATATATATTATATTCATGCTTGTAATTATTATTAATATTGGACTAAACATATATATATATATATATATATATATATATATATATATATATATATATTTGTATTTTTTTCTCCCTTTGTGCCTTTTTCATTAAATTCCACATTTTGTTTGCATTTAAAGCCTCAAAGAAGCTTAGAGCTTTTCTGGTTTTGATAACACTGTATAATTCTATTTACATTCAATTACTCATGTCCCCATTCCTTTACTGCGTTTCTCCATTTAAATTCAGATATATATTAGCATGTTTGTTTTGTTTGAATCCAAATGATTTGAGTTCTTGACTGAGTTATATGAGTTTTAGCTTTTCATCCCCTTCATGTGATCCTTTCTGCGTGTCAGGATGATTTGTGATTTGTTTAAGGTTAATTGGCTTTTAAGATGAGTCATGTAAAGAAGAGACAACTCATATTTAAGTTTGACAAAGGATTGAACATCCAATGATGTTTCAATCCCTCGTCTCTTGTTCTTTGTCTTAAGATCTTGATTCAAGGTAGTAAGAAAATTGGTTGGACAAACAGCTCGTAAATTTATGTAAGTAAAAAATGGACAGGTTGTCTGGTTTGGAAACTATAGCAATTATCAGTGAGAAGGGAAGGATGTTGAAGTCTCTCAATGAGGAGCTGCTTCTGTAAGACCATTCTTTTTGCTTGTTTTAATATGTACTACGTACTGGGTGTGAGTAATAATTTGTTTAAAAACTGTATGTAATAGATTATCAAGGCCAATAAGGGAATCACTCTCCAAGGCACCTTATACTCCTCCAGAGGGTTCCAGTGTCTCTATCAAATCCATGCTACTGTCTCTTCTTTCCGACTCCCAACTCGAAATAAGGGATTTTAGCTTATGCTGTGCTGCATTGGCGTCTGCCTCTGAATCCACCTACAATCAACTCTTTTGGGTTCCCAATTCGCTATCTCTTACTGCTGCCTCTGCCTTCAAAGACCTATCTAAAGCTTATGCTACCATGGCTGCTGGGAATCATGACTTGATCAAATTTGGCGAGCTGGATCATGATTTTAAGTCTCTCCCAAATGATAAAATCTTGGCCATACACTTAATCCCTCAACTCTTGCCTTTGCTAAAAGACACAATTAAAGAGAGTGCCATTGATAAATCAATTGATGGTCATGAGATATCAGCTGCAAGCGCTAGTGTTCCTGTAGCATACGCCATTATTGCTGCTTATCAGTTTAGATGGTTCATTTCTCAGGTATGTATATCCTTAATTGGTACTTGATGATTTATTTGTATGATTATTTTCTTCAGTTGGTGGTTTGATTCTATTGAGATGAAATGAAACATAACCTTCAATATTTATCATTTGTAGGTGGATTATCCTCACCTTGGAAAAGTGTGCTCTTTGGTGATTCCATGTGCCCTAACAGCTCTTGATCACTGGTCATCTGAAGTAAAGGTGCATTTGTCTTTGTATGATTGCTGGTCTTAGAAATTTGTTGCTGTTTCAATCAGATATCTCACGTACTTGTTGATCAGTGCGTCAAACTATGCTGATAGCCCTATATAACTTCAAAATAGTTAAAACTCTCTAAATAGTGTAAAACTGTTGATTCATGCAGTGATCCGTTAATACTGTGAAGGAGAGTTAGATGATTAGATATTCTAATTGGAGATTTTTCTTTTCCTAAATCACTGTGTTTCCCTTGAGATATATTGTGGTCAAAATACATTGTAAATTGTTAGAAGGGACAGACTCTTTAAATCAAGTATTAGCTAGCTAGTGCTTAAACTTTTATGTGCTTCTACTATTTGGCTCCTTTCTGAGCTCTTAGCAACTGATGACAACAAAAAGAACATCAAAGATCACGTTTCAGTTTCTTTTCTAAAGCTTGTCCGTGGATACTCTATTAGAGACTTCTGATTGCAATAATGTTGATAGCACCTCTCTCAGTTTGTCTTTCCTTTTTAGTCATTTTTCTTCTTCTTCTTCTTCTATTTTTTGGAAAGTACCTTTCTGGCTTGGTTGTTTGGAGCATGATGTAATCCATCATTTGCATCTCATAATTAAGATTAATATTTTTGCTTTCAAGCTTAAAATGGTATTTCAAATTGTTACAAGCAAGTGGTGCTTGTCTGCTACACATTTGCATCTCATAATTAAGATTAATATTTTTGCTTTCATTAGGTTGTTGACTAAATGTTGCCTCTTACTTCAGGGACAGGGCATGATTAGCTTAATATATCTGGCGAAAAATGTCAATGCGGCTGAGATTGGTTGGTATGAAGATGTAATTCTTGATGCTTGCTGCCAAAATATTGCTTCCGATGATGAGATATGGGAGCGTGTGGTTCAAATGTCTGTACTTATTGTGACCTTCACCCAGAAAAGTAATCCTCGAAGCATATGGTAGAGTGTCTTCTATCACTATATGTTATATATTGAATCTTGGATAAATTTTTCCAACATGTACGCATGATTTAAAATGGTATTCAACTCATAAATTTACTGGAGAAATGGCATAACTTTTAACAGTAATCTTTCAAAAGATTGATGTCTGGATGGTAATGCAGAAAGAGCTGTCCTATAAAATTTTTGTGCACCCAATAAACAGTTGGATACTCTCAATGTTTTGGCTTGCACAAGTATTAAGTGAAAGTTCAACTTTTTTTTTTTTTGGGGTGCGTGGGGGAGGGGATAGGGTTACCTCTGTGTTACTCATTGAAGTTAACTCTAGGGAACAGTCGATCATTGTCAAATTTACAACTTTTTTTTAATAATTATTTTGGAAGCCAGATTTTCAAGATGTTGTTTTGGCATCATAATTGCTGTTCTTTTTAGACAACTGATATCTGAATAAAATTTCTTCATTGTTTAGAGGCTTGTGATGCAGCAAATCCCTATTTAGTTGTCTTTTGAAGTTTATGTCATATACATTTAAGTAGGTATCTGTACCTTTGTGTACTAACATGTCACATGTCCTCCGACATTAGCATTTCCAATATGTTATGCTTCAAGTATGTATTTACCTATCAAAAATATTGTGACACAGGTATGAAAAATTGTTGAATGACATGTTGAGTCACCTGGAAAGGCAACCAAGAAACAAGGAGCGACGTGTTGCATGGCTACAACATATTGAGCCACTGTTCAATGGTCTTGGTCTTATACTGCTATCTCATTTCAGGCGACTTTTCCCTCTCTTCTTCCGGTGGATGCATGCAGATGATGACAGAACTGTTCTACTGGTAAGAGGTGATGGAATTCTTTTGAGCTGGTCAGCCTTGCTACCTTTTTATGAATAAACCACAATTTTGCTGAATTCGTTTCTCCTCTAGTTTCAGTTTCTGTGGCCTGATTAAGTACTATAATTTAGTTGCATCAACAGACTTTTTGTAAAAATATATAAGAGTTAAGCTTCTTTTGCATTTAAAATTTTTCTTATACAAGATGTTGTGCTTGAAGATCACCGCTAGCAGCACATTTGAAACTCCATTTTAATTTCAGGTTCTTGAACGGATCCAGACAATTGTAAAGTTGACATGGATAAGGAATTCTCCATACATTGAAAGGTAATTCACGAAGGAATATTAGGAGTCACCCTGAATGTTACTTATATCTGCTGTTAATATGAAGAATGGAGTATGCCAAAAGTTGAAAATAAATCCAATAGTGTATTTTTTCGTTCCCGAATTCCAGTTTTGCATCTAAACTGAGGACCCCTTTTTTCAACAGTTAAACCATCTTAACTGATGATGGATTAACATCCCTAGCGTTAAACTAGAACCTTCCTACATGCTCGTCTCGCTTCTTTAAATTGTATCTGTCGGTGTGATGCAGGTTGGTGGATGAACTTGTTAGTCTATTCAAGGAAGCAGCGCTGAAAGTTGCACAGGAAGAAATCAGAAAACTTGTTCTTCAGACTATAATTTTGATCCAACAGTAAATATCATGCTCTGCTTTCTCTTCCTTCATGTGATATGTTTTTTTTTGTTTTGTTGTAGTTTCTCTCTAATATTGAGTTCTTCAATTTCTTAATATTTTCCCCTCCTTGTCAAGATCCAAGGGCTCGCAGTTCAAAGCCGCTTGGGACAAGCACAAGGATGATCCCGACTTGACCATTTTTCATCATTCCCTTATTGAACAACAGCCTGCAATGGTAAAGCTATCCCTCTGAACTATCATGAGAAAAAGGAGCAAAATGTCGGTCAAACATTCAAGATGATATTTGTTGCACTTACGCTAGGTGGTAGCATCAGCTGTCTTAGCCAATTTATTGCTGCAAAATGATCCTGTGCTTATATAATAATTTGCCAATGGTGCCCTGATCTGTTAAATCAAAATTCAAGTTCTATCTGATGGCTGTTTTTTAGCTGCTCCCTCAATCCCAATTTATGAAAAGTCATTTGGATAGCATAGAGTTTAAACTGCTGTCTTGATCACATATCGATTAGTATCGATAATTAAAAAGGTTAGTTCGACGGAGAAGAGGTGACACTTAGATAATTTGAATTTTTGAAACCTATCAAAGATGTCTAAAAATGATGTTATTAGTGAGATAGTGCCAAATATTTGGAACATTCAACTAAATAGCAAACCGTCATATTAATTGGGGAAAGCGTGTAATATTTGTGGCTTCTTGATGCAATCGTGTGCTAAAAGTTCCTGGAGTTAATGGTATAAAAAGGGGGACTTTGTATATTCTGTTTGTTAATGTTGTTTGCTGGGAGCTGTTAATGGTTAGGGTTTACCGGATTTGAATACTTGCTTTTGCCTTTTGAGTTGCCGAGGAGACTCAAATTTGGCGTTAGCTGGCAAATAAACACTCCAACTTTGAGAGTGCACATCTAGATACTTCAACTTGGTTTTAGCTAGCAACTAAAGACTCCAACTCGTTCCCACTGTGTCTTGTGGAGACCCAAGGCTGACGTGACACATAAATTTTGGAGGTGTCTAGATGATCATTTTGTAAGTTGGAGTGTTTACTTGGCAGCTGGGACCAAATTTGAGTGTATGTTTATGTATTATGCCTTTTGGAAAAGTATACAGGTAGGTCTTGCATCAGTTTGATACTCTAAATAACTTGTCACTACTCCCTGTTTTAGCTATTCATTCGTACAAAGTGGAGAGAAATGGGAGAGCTATTTTTCTCTTGCACAAATGGGCAGAAACATTTGTCTGTTTTGGGTACTAATTGCCATTCTATGCATTTACAGGTTGTTCAATTGGGAACCTTGGTGTAACTGATAAAGTTATCGCCATATGATAAGTAGGTTATAGGTTCGAGCCGTGGAAACAACCTCTTAGCAGAAATGCAGGGTGAGACTGCGTACAAATAGATCCTTGTAGTCTGGCCCTTTTCCAGCCCCCTTGCATAGTGAAAGCTTAGTGCACCGGGTTGCCATTCTTTTCAATTGCTGGGATGTGCTTTTCAACAATTCATCAAACGAAGGGATTGAGAGTGATTGGGCTCAGCATCAATGTAAATAGTTAGTCGCCCATAGGCATACTTTCAAGTTTAAGATATAATACTGTTACAATTCAGTATTTCGTATGGAGATGTATTTATTTTAGTATGATTTCTCATATAATACTTAAGTTCATCATGTGATTCCATCCATTTCGGGATGATCTTTAATTTTTGTCCTCGAATATGATGATCTTTAATTTGGTCCTTGTTGCTCATTGAATAAATATATTGTGGACCAAAGCACCCTTATTTATGACCTAGACCTAGATTCGTTAGACATAAGTTTAACTTAATTTTTCCTTGCTCGATATAAGTTATATCTCTTTCCATGTAACTTTTGAGATTTTAAACCAAACTTTTGTCTCGCTTGGCATATATTTTACGGGAACTAAATTATATCTTTTACATTATGCCTCTTACATGACTCGTGAGATTTCCAATTTGAACTTATGCCATTATCGTATAAGTTCTATAGGAATTAATCGACATAAAAAGGCATTACTTGAGGGCAAAAATTAAAATCACCTAAAAATAAGGACATTTGTGCGAATGATCCATTTAAAGGACAAAACGTGCAATTTTACTGTCAACAATCATCATATCATATCACATAATATATATATATATATATAAGAGAACCTTCGGCCCATTTACGTGGCGCTACTACAAACCAGAATTCTCTTTTAATTTATTTATTTACAAAACTAGGCTTGCCCTTTTATGAAAAGTTGTGAAATTTATGAAAAATTGCAACTCTAATGAAGAGTTGCGACTTTTATGAAAAGTTGCGACTTTGATGAAGAATTGCGACTTTTATGAAAAGTTGTGACTTTTATGAAAGGCTATAACCTTTTCGAAGGGTTGCAACTTTTTCAAATAGTTGTGACCTTTTCGAAGGGTTACAACTTTTCCAAATAGTTGTAACCTTTCCGATAAGATACAATAAATATTTCTTCACACTACCTTTTGTTGTCTATAAATAGAGGAATTTCCTCTCATTTAAAACAACAAAAAATCTGAACCTCTTCTTCTTCTTCTTCACAATTAAATATATGTGCACTTTGTTCCTGTTGAGTGGCTCACTGATATCATTGCTTATGTTATAAATGCTGATATGTAATTTTACATTTGTTTATGTTATTAAGGATAGATGATAAGATGTAATAATTTTTATTTTTTCTTTACATTCTTAATGTTTGTTACAACGTAATCTTGTATGTAAGATAATATAGTGTTTTAGTTTTAATGACTGATAGACTTTAAGTATTATTTTATAAATTTCATGATATTAAATTCCCGTGCTTTGTGCGGGTAATTTTACTAGTATATATATATATATAAAAGAGAACCTTAGGCCCGCCTATGTTGTGCCACCACAAATCAAAATTTCTTTTTAATTTATTTATTTCCAAAACTAGCATTCCTCTTTCATGAAAAGTTGTGACATTTATGAAATGTTGTGACTTTTATAAAAAAAATTACGACTTTAATGAAGAGTTGTGACTTTTATGAAAAATTATGACTTTTATGAAAGGTTTTGACCTTTCCGAAGGGTTGTAACTTTTTCAAATAGTTGTAACCTTTTCGATAAGGCACAGTAAAAATTTGTTTACACTACCCTTTGTTGTTTATAAATAGAGGGATTTCCTCTCATTTTAAAACCACGAAAATTCTGAACCTCCTCTTCTTCTTCACAATTAAATATTTATGTACTTTGCTCCTGTTGAGTGGCTCATTGACGCTATTGCTTATGTTACAGATGCTGATATGTATTTTTACAGTTATTAATTTATGCTTATGTTATTAAGGATAAATGATAAAATGTAGTTTTCATTTTCCTTTATATTATTAATGTTTGTTACTACGTAATCTTGTACGTAAGATAATATGGTATTTTAGTTTTAATGACCGATAGATTCAAAGTATTATTTTATAAATTTCGTAATATTAAATTTCCGCTCGAAGTGCGGGTAATTTTACTAGTGGTAAAGAAATGGACATGGGCCAAAGCCCAACTGTAGTTTCATTTGAGGCCCAGCAATAAGTGCGCCAAAATAAAAAATTAAAAAACACAAAATCCCTCCAATAATTTGTCTACTCCTTGCTCGATAAGCTTTGTAAAATTCAACAAATTTCTAGGGTTCTTATAAAAAAATTTCGTGTTAATTTACTTGCTTCTTCCATGAAAAAATTGTACAAGAAATGACTCAAGATATGTTATACGAAGACAGCTCCAAGATTTTCGTTGGTGTTCGTTTTGTTCTAATTGGATTCGACCCCCTTAGGAAGGAACAGGTAATACATGTTTAATTTTCCTCAAAAAAATTGCATTTTTCAAGTTATAATTTTGTCATATGCGAGTTTCGCTAAGCATTTTCGGTAGAAATGATCAATAGCAATATGGACACAAAGTATTTGTACTGTCAAACTCTAACTAGATTGAGTTTGAGGCAGAGTTGATTGATTTATTGGCATTTTTACAAGTTAATTATGGCCATGTGAGCTGAGGAAAGTAGAGTCGGTCTCAAGCCTAGATAAAAAATGAGGATACACTCTTTTGAATTGTGAAATGGATATTTAGATATCATGTTGTTGATGCAAACTAGCTTGGGATTGAAAGGCAGTTGATTGATTTATTTGTTTCAAGTTCAAGTGTTATGTTCTTTAAATGGAGTAATTATGATTTTTTTTTCATTTCCATGTTCAATTGTTATGGTGTAGTTGTAATTGTTTTTACGAGTGTGGGAATTCTTCTCTTTTTGATGGTTGTTGTCATTGTTCTACTTTAAAAGTTTGGCCCTTTTTCCTTTTTTAGATTCAGTCCAAGCTCGTGGAGGGTGGTGGAGTTGATACAGGCAAATATGGACCAGACTGCACCCATCTTATTGTTGATAGTATTATCTACGTGAGTATGGATATGTGGTCATGTTTGAACATAATTGTCTATATTTGGCATTCAGGGCGATTTTCTTTTGCATTTCTTGCTGCTTGGTTTCTTATCCATTTTTTGTACGCAACTCAAACGGCATTCCTCACTATTATAACTAGGATGTAACATAGTGTTTTCTGGAAACAGGATGACCCCATATGTGTTTCTGCTCGACGGGTTGGAAAAATAGTTGTTACCAGCTTGTGGGTTGCACACAGTTTTGATTTGGGAATGCCTGTCGATCACCATTCTGTGAGTTCCTCTGAAAATTTCTGTCTTTTATCTGTTGGAAAATACAGTCTGCTAGCTCATAATGATGCTTAGTTGATTGGTCCTTCTTCCTGCTGTGGTTGCTTAAACAGTAATGGCTACAAAGAATGTCTTAATTGACATGTAATTTTATGATATAGTGGATAGGACATATCTCTTTGGAAGTATTTGCTTTTAAATTATAACATCACTTTGGTGCATGAAAGGATCTTTAATATTATGTGTTTATGAGTCCATTTTATCAGCGGCTATTCAGTTTTAAAGGCTTTTGCTCTGCAAAATTGCTATTAGACAGTCAATTATGCAGTAAGTTCAGGAGCCAGTATATCTTTTATATCTGATAGTGAGCTTAGGGAATTCTATAGAAATTTTGAAGGGCCATGATTTTGGGTTTTTGGTGGTCATGTGAATATATCTGTTCCCTTGCTCCGTTAAGAATTCTATGTCAACTTGTCATAGGCCCGTAAGCATAATTGAGTTTTCCCTTAAATCAAAACTCAATAGATTCACCACTTCTCTTACAGGTCATGTACAGACCTCCAAGAAATTTGAATGGAATTCCAGGTGCTAAATCACTGATAGTCTGCTTAACTGGGTATCAACGGCAAGATCGAGATGATATTATGGTTTGTAAAATGCAGTTTGTTGTTCATCAATTCTTTTACTTTTAAGAGAAGTTAAATATTTTCTGATGATGAGAATCTAACAGTTGCTTGTCACGTGTTTGGTTCTTTCTGTCTAGACAATGGTGGGACTGATGGGTGCAAACTTTTCAAAGCCGTTGGTGGCAAACAAAGTCACTCATCTCGTATGCTACAAATTTGAGGGTAACTATCCCCTTTTCACCAGTTGGTATTGCTGGTTGTACTACATCTCTCCTTATTTCTTGTTTTGCTTTATTAAATGCTTAATCCTGGAGGGGGTGAATGGGAGTTTCAGGTGTTTTTGCACAAATGTCCTTTTATGTTGATGATTCGTTATGATATGTTGCTGCTGGTTAATTTTTTCCCTCCCATATTCTTTCTTGCCTTAATTTATAATTGAATATACCTTTAAATTATATTACGTAGAAGGCTTGACTTGGGGGGAAATGTCGAGTATGTGTATCTGACATGGGTAGTTCAAAGCAAACTGAAGGTCAGGGTACCATAGCATGTAATCCAGGAATATTGTCTGTAGTTGCGAAAATGAGTATTGCTGTTACATTATTAGCATTTAAAGAAGAACAAATGAAGTCATTTAAGCAGTATTAATATAAAACTTTGAAACAATATGCTGTGATTTTAGTACAACAGTGATTCATTATAAACATGAAACTATTACTTCAACAACAACAACATATTTGTGTAATACCACAAGTGGGGTCTGAGTAGGATGTACGCAGATCTTACCCCTACCTTTGTGGGGGCAGAGAGTGTTTCCGAAAGACCCTCAGGCCTCAACTCAAAAGAGAAGAGAAGAAAAGGAAAAATGAGAAAATAAAGGAGGAGAACTTTCTTTGAAGCATGGATGCAAGGAGAAAATAATATGACAACAAAACAACACTATACTGAGCAAATTAACAACAAATAGTAAAATGCATCAAGAATAATAAGTTATGTGAATACTATATAATATACTAATATGGGCAAGTTTAGAGTAGGCAAGCCCCTTGCCTATCCCACTGAAAGTGCAACACCACTTTGTCAGTTTTGCTGAATGCCTCTCAAAGTGAAAGTCTTTCCATTATATAGAGAGAATAAAGATTACACATCCCTAAAGATCCGTCATTCCTATCCCTAAAGATCAACTATTCTATCTCTACAAATCTGCTAATCAATCCCTCTAAATTTGCTTTGCTATCCCTCCAAATCAGCTATTCTATCACAATATTTATTCCTTTGATTCTACAACAAATTTATTTGATCATGCTAATTTATATCACTACATAATTACATTAATATATACAGTTGTTTAGATGTCCATCATGCTAATCAATTTGCCTACTAGAAACTGATGGCGTTGCCGTGCCATGGATTTTGTAAACACATCAGCTATTTGAAGATCACTGGACACATGTGGAAGATTAATGACTTCTTTATCTACAACTTCTTGTATATAATGACAATCTACTTCGATGTGTTTGGCCCTCTCACGAAAAACTGGATTAGTAGCAATCTGAATAGCACTTGTATTATCAGCATGGAGAGGAGTAAGATGAGATTGAGGAAATCCAATCTCAGCAAGTAATCCACGAAGCCAGACAACCTCGGAGCAACCAGTAGACATGGATCGATATTCAACCTCTGTTGAAGATTTTGACACACGATCTTGCTTTTTACTCTTCCAAGATATCAATGACTCTCCAAGAAACATGCACCAACTAGTGACTGAACGACGAGTATCAGGACATCCCTCCCAGTCAGAATCACTAAAAGCATTAAGACGAATAGGAGAATCACTTGGAAAGAACAATCCACGAGTAGATGTTCCTAGAAGATATCGAATGACCACCAAGTGGAGGTGATCGGGAGCTTGCATAAATTGACTAACTTGTTGCACTGCAAAAGAGATATCAGGCCGAGTAATAGTAAGGTAATTTAGACTCCTAACTAATTGTCGAAACATAGTTGGATCAAGAAGAAGATCGCCTTCCTCACGACGATACTTCACATTCAATTCCAATGGAGTATCTACGTAGGAGGAATCTTAAAGACCAGCCAAAGAAATTAGATCCTGAGTATATTTGTGTTGGTTTAGAAACACACCTGAAGCAACATTATGAGCTTCCAAACCCAAAAAATATGTAAGAGTACCAAGATCTTTCATATGAAAAGAATCTTTAAGCTGCTGTTGGAGGCTAGTGATTAGTGAAGAATCAGTTCCTGTGATGATAATGTCATCTACATACACCAAAAGAAGAACACAACTTGTAGATGTTTTTCGAAGAAACAAAGATGAGTCATATTTGCTCTGCTCAAAAGAAAATTGTAGCAAAGTAGACCGGAACTTATCAAACCAAGCTCTTGGAGCTTGTTTTAATCCATACAAAGATCGCTTTAACTTGCATACATCTGATGTAGGCGATGTGAACAAACCAGGTGGAAGTTTCATATAAATGTCTTCTTTGAGATCACCATGGAGAAAAGCATTTTTGACATCCATTTGATAAAGAGACCAGTTTTGTGAGGCAGCAATGACAATAATAGTTCTCACTGTAGTCATTTTTGTCACGGGTGCAAAATTCTCCTCATAGTCCACCCCATACTCTTGTCTGTTACCAAGAACAACTAATCAAGTTTTGTACCGATCAAGAGTAAAATCAGAATGAAGTTTAATTGAATAAACCCATTTACATCTAATAGGGTGGACATTTGAAGGACATGAAACAATGTCCCATGTGTCATTTTCTTTAAGAGCCAAAAGTTACTCCTCCATTACTTTTTGCCAACATTCAAGCTTGGAGGCTTGGGAGTTACCTGTTGGAATAGAGATGGTGGATAAAGTAGAAGAAAAACCATACCGCTTAGGAGTTTAAGACACTCTAGTAGATCGCCGAGGAGGCTCAAGAGGAGCAGACCTTGAAAAAATCTTAGATTTTGGTTGTGGAGCAGTCTCAAATGGTGGATCTGTTTCAGGATGGGGTAAAGTTGGCCGACGTCGTTCATACACAAATCTTGGTTTGGACCGCTTAGAAGACAATGACAAATCCTCAAAAGTAGGAAGAAGAGGAGAAATAGAAGATGACTCAATATGAGTAGGAAAGAAATACTGATTCTCAAAGAAAATTACATTTCTAGAAACACAAAATTTGTTAGATTTTGGATCATTGCAAATAAATCCTTTCTACCAAGTACTATAACCCATAAAAGCACATTTAATAGACTGAACAGAGAGTTTATTGCATTGAGAAGGAGGCAGGTGCACAAAACAAATACAACCAAATGCATGAAAACTATGATAGCTAGGATACTTGTGAAAAAGACGATAATATGGAGACTCAAGGTTAAACACTTTAGATGGAAGTCTATTAATCAAATAGACAATAGTAGACGAAGTTTCAACCCAATATTTAGATGGAACAGAGGATTCAATCAATAAAGTACGAGTGATATCTAAAAGATGACGGTTTTTATGCTCAACAACCCCATTTTGCTGTGGCGTATATGGGAAAGAGCGTTGTGATGCAATTCCTTTCTCAAGCAACCAATTATTGAATTCATGAGACATATATTCTCCACCAGAATCAGATCTTAATATTTTGATGCATGTGGAAAATTGAGTCTCAATGTAAGCCAAAAATTTCTTAAATATGGAAAACACTTCAGATTTAGATCGAAGAAAATACACCCATGTAAACCGACTATAGTCATCTATAAATGTCACATAATATTTGAAATGAGCATGAGAAATAACTGGTGAAATGCCCCAAACATCACTATGAATGACATCAAAACACTTTGCAGCTCGACTACCAAAATTAGAAAAAGGAAGAGTTTTACTTTTGCCTAATTTACAAGTAGAACAATCAAAGGAAGCAATTGAAAATTGATTTTTATTTCCCAATAAACCAGAATTGGACAAATGAGACAAGACAATAGAATTTGGATGTCCTAGATGTTTATGCCAAACCTTATTCTTAGTAGTGGTAGAAGCAAAAGCTAGAACATGAGGAATAGAAAAGTGTATAGGAAACAATCTGCTAACTTTAGGCCCCTTCACGATTATTGCCCCTGACACTTGATCTTGCACAAGGGAACCATTACGAGAAAAATTCACATTACAATTGTTATCTACCAATTGGCCAACTGAAATAAGACTAGTGGAGGGCTTTGGTGATACAAAAACATTCTTGGAAGTTTTAGTAATATCCCAAACCTTGGTAATGGGTAAACTACTATCATTGGCAACCTAAATTTGTGTTGGACCACTATACTTACGAATGTTTTTGAGTATATTAGTTGAGTTGGTCATATGATTGGAAGCGCCAGAATCAACAAGCCAAAATTTTAGATATTACCTCATTACCTTGTAGTCCCAAAGTTGAAAATGCTGACAAGATCATTTGTTGTACCGTTTCAGGAGTAAGAACTTGTCCTACTAAAGACGAGCTATCTGTAGTGGAAACCATTTATCCCAACTTGAAAAGCCTTTGCCCTACGATTTTGAGAACGTGTGGGACACTCTTTGATAATGTGTCCTTGTTGTTTACAATAATTACAGAACTTCTTGCCACAATTGCTAGCAATATGACCATATTTCTTGCAACTGTAGCATTGAGTTGTAGCCATATCCATGCCTTTTCCTTTCCCTTAAGTTGCAAATGCAACGGTGACAACATTTCCTTGATGAAAAACATTTTGTGTGAAGAGACGCTGCTCTTCACGAAGTAATTCCCTAAAACAGAGATCCAACAAGGGAGATGGATCACGACTCATCAAGTTGGAGCGAACACTTTCAAAGTCAGATCGTAATTTCATCAAAAATTGATCTCGCTTGCTTTGTTCATGAACTCCTTGAATGATGGAGAGAGATTCAGAAGGTATTTTAGCATAAACGATATTGGTAAATTGAACCCACAAGTTCTGAAATCCAGAGAAATAATCTTGAACAGAGAGACCTCCTTGAGAATACATAGCAATTTCATGCTCTAATTGAAAGGGCCTTGCGCTATGGTCTTGGTTGTAAACCTTTCGTAAATAATCCCACATGGCCTTTGCTATCTTGTATGGCATGAGATTAAGAACAATAAGAGGGTCAATTAACCCTAACATTCATGTCATCACTCGAGCATCTTTAACCTTCCATTGACTGAGCTTTGTAGGATTGGTAGGAGTAGGATCGCTTCCATCTATATGTCCCCATAATTCTTTTCCGGTGACAAATAGTTGGAATTGAAATTCCCAGGTAGAGTAATTTTTTCCTGTGAAACGAACATGGAAGGACTCAAACTGATATGATGCCATGTTCTTGACAAGCCAAGGAAGATAGAAATGTAATGATGAAAAATAACCAGAATGACCAAGACTAAGATTCCAAGATACTTTGGACTAAGTGTTGACTAACAGTAAGCAGAACCAAAACTTTCAAAAAAAATTCTGAAAGGAACCACAGATGAAAGACACTAAGAATCAAAGCACTGAAAAAGGCTCTAATACCATGTCAGTTTTGTTGAATGCCTCCCTCCAAATCTGCTTTGCTATCCCTCCAAATCAGCTATTCTATCACAATATTTATTCCTTTGATTCTACAACAAATCTATTTAATCATGCTAATTTATATCACTACATAATTACATTAATATATACAATTGTTTTGATGTCCATCATGCTAACACACTCAACTACTTACTAATCTTCTACTCTATTCCTTGACCTGCATACCTTCCTATGATCATGTCCTTGGTGAACTGGAATTGTTTCATGTCTTATCTAATCACCTCCTTCATTTCTTCTCTGGCCTACCTTTACCTCTCCTAACTCCTTCTATAGCCAACCCCTCACAGTTCCTTGCTAGCGCATCCACACACCTCTTCACATGCCCGAATTTTCCTTGCCTCCTTCCTTCATCTTGTCTGCCACATAAGTCACTCTCATCTTATCAAGTATTACTTTGTTCCTAATCATATATGTCCTAGTATGCCCATACGTCCATGTGAGCATCCTCATCTGAACTACATTCGTAAACTACTACCTATTCAACAATTTGAGAGAATAATGACAAGGAAATTAAAATATTCCGTCTGTATCAATTTATGTGACACTTTCCCTTTTCAGGACCTCCCAAAATCATTGATACCTTTCCATTTTTATACAACTTTCAAAGTTTAAATTCATTGATATTTCTCTGTCATATAACTTTTCTACCACTACTTTTGTTTTCCTTCTTTGCTAATATAATAAATAAGTTAAATTACACATTAGATTTCCTATCAAATTAAACGCCATCTCATGATATAGGATGAAGTGAGTATATGAAAAAGAGGACTGTGCTACAGTAGTGTGAGTTAATTTTTCATTAGATTCTTTCTCTTTTCTTTGATGATTTACTATGTGATTTGTCATATGTTCAGGGTATTGAGGCTTAATGAAGGAGCCTTGCTCACATATTTTTTCGTTAAGCAGCCTGTCAATTTCCATGTCCTTTGATAAATCAGTCTGTCATACTACTTAATGCTTAAATTCTCTTTTCTCGTCGAACAAAGATAAGGAAGAAAGCTACCCTAATTTCCATTTGATTTTCACTCTTTACCATGTCTGTTGTGGTATGTATTCACAACTGTGTATCAATGCTAACTGAGGTCATTACATTTGATAGGGGAGAAATATGAACTTGCCAAGAAAATGAAGACGATTAAGCTTGTTAATCACCAGTGGTTGGAGGATTGGTATGCCTGAGCTTTATTTTCTCAGTTACAGATATTTCAATTCTTAACCTGCTAAAATGCAAAGTGTCATTTCATGATTTCTTATGCAGTTTAAAGTCTTGGGAAATCCTTTCAGAAGCAGAGTATGATAAGAGGTGCGTCATTGCCATTTCCTGCCTTTTAATGTGAAGTAGCTTCATTGTTTCTGCTGTATTTTGTTTTGCTTGGTAATGAATAGTTATAATACCCCTACTAGGTTGACTTTATATTGCAGAATCTGAAACATATGAAGTTGAACATTGAGATGTTATGGATTCGAGAAACAAAAGATGTGCAGAACTTTACACTTCATGTTGTCTTATTGTGAATTTCGCAAATGCATACTTCTATGTGCTTAAGTTACATGAAATTAGAGCTCACTAGAGGTTTCTAAGCACCTGCTCAGCCCTTTTTGGATCTGTCAACTTAATGACTAATTCACACATTTTATTTTATTTAGAGTTGTGGTAGCTTCTGACTTCTGTGCTAAACAAAAGTTCAACCTCCAAATCAAAGCATGCGGTAGACAACAATTTTTAAAGTAAAAAGCAATAAAGTGATTTTACTCGCTTGCTATTAAGTAAGAGCTAATTTTGTTTTGCTCAGGCATAATATGTTTATACTTTACCCCTCAAAGGGGATTTCTTGCCAAATAAATTAACAGGAAATAATAGTGTGCTCGTGTATTCTTTTTCTGGCCTTAGTGGGTATGAGTTGGAGATGATGGAAGCTGAAGCCAAAGATTCTGAAGATGAAAATGAGGGCATTGCTGCAAATAGGTCTGCAGAGACAATAGCTATCATGGGTCCTGAAAATCCAAAAAGTCCTAATCAATTCCTTGTGAAGCAGGAAGCCTCTACAAACATGTCAGACTTAAACACATTTAGAGGCTTGTCAGGTCTTGGGAACACAAAAGAACTGTCATTATCTGCTTCAAAGCAGTCAAAATCTGACCAGGTTCCAGCCTTTGAAGAATCTCCCAATAGGCATAGTGAAATGCTTAATTCCAACTTCTGTAGAACAAAAGAAGAGCCAGCATCTAGTATGCAACAAAATGGAAGTGATTTGGTTTCTGTTTCAAATAGTGCCAGGAAGTCTCCTCATTCTTGTTCGTCCAGAGAATTCCCAAGGAAATTCAGTTCTCCAATGACCTCTGAACATATGAAGAGTTATGCAGGAAGTCCTGCCGCTACTGAAGCAGGTATAGGGTTTGATTGCTTTAACCTGTCCTCTCAGAGAGGACTAGAAAAAAGTGAGTTAGGCGTAAAAACTCCAAAGAATTTGTCGTTTTCTGGGAAGGGTCAAAGCAGTAGACTGCCTGAGAAAAGGAATATGGGCATTTCAGACAGCAGCTTCAAGTCACCAAGGACTGGTAATAATCCAGAAAGCATACCAGATGGTTATTTGACGGCAAATCATTCTGAAGAGTTAATGAACTCGTCAAAGTTACATAGTCTAAGCCATGGAGGCAGTTATCTATTGTCTAGGTATCCTGCCCCTCACTTGGACAAGGGTGTAACTTTGGAAACCATGCAGCATAATGATTCAACCATTTCCAATCCTGCGACACTAAGCACTGGGCAAGGGCATGATGAGGATGCACCTCAAAGCAGCACTTGTATGATCATGGGGTCGAAAGGGACTAGTCATGCTACTGTTGATGTTAGTGGGCCACTGGATGAACGGCATGATGTCCCATCTCCAGTTAATGAAAGAAGTGATACCCTGAAGTCTAATGTGCTTGCTGAGTTCAATAAAGCTGGAGATGATTCCATGTCAGGGTCTAAGACATTGAAGAAAAGATCACTTTCCAAGAAGACACTCGGATCTAGACAAAGTCTCGGTAAAGGGGATGGCAGAAATCAGAAAGGTTCTTTACTCATTAACAAGACTGTTCTGACGAATGATTCAGCTGCTTCCAGTAGCGGAGGGAGAGAGGAGATCGAACACCAATATATCTTAAGCTCTACAAAGGGTGAGGTTCTGCCTGCAGATAATGCTGATTCGAGCCAGGAGATGGAGAGACATAATTTTTTGAATTCTGAAAAAGAATCTGCCAAAACAAATGAATCCCTAAATGATGATACTGAGGCTCCAGAGGACCAAGAAGATGAAGAATTAAATGTTCTAAGAGAGAAGTCTACTGGTACTGAAGCACAACATTCAGGGCTTCAATCAGCGGAGAAGAAAATAAATGCAAACAAGGTGGTAAATAAGAATGACAGGAAGGATATTGCAAAGAGTCTTAGTACTGAAAGCAATGAATTTGAAACTCAAAAGACTTCTTCTGGCAAGGAGACCAAGTTAAGTAAGTCACCTTCTGTGGGGAAAGCTTCAGAGGAGAAAGTTCCCGAAGGTCCAAAATGTCTGAAGAAGAATAGCAAGAAAACTAATCTAGCTACTAAAAGAGCTGCTGCTTCTGTAGAAAGCGCAGAAAGGAAGAAGTGCAGAACTGATAGAAACAAGGTAGAAACAAAGAAAGGAAAAGGGTCTCCCATCGAAATGGGAAAAGCAACAGTAATTTCGACTGAGAATCAATTGAAGAGCTCCATGGATGTGGAGAAGGAGAATATGCCTGTTATTGTACTCCAGAATGAGAGTCATGATGAACATGAAGCTTACAGAAGTTCTCCTTATGATAAAAAGTCTCGCTCGTTGCAGGTCACAAAAGTACAAAGCGAGCCTAGGTGGTTTATAGTTAGTGGACATCGGCTACAAAGGAAGGAGTTTCAGCAGGTTATCAAGCGATTGAAAGGAAAAGTGTGCAGAGATTCTCACCAGTGGTCATATCAGGCAACCCATTTCATTGTTCCTGCTCCAGTACGAAGAACAGAGAAGTTTTTTGCTGCTGTATCCTCTGGAAGGTTTGGCTAATTACACAGCCCTAAAGAAGTTACCGGTGTAAAAAAAATGACACCCCTAAAGTTATGCCCATTCTCACAAGTAAAACATATCATCTATTGTTTTTACAGGTGGATCTTGAAGACAGATTATTTAACTGCTTGTGTTGAGGCTGGAAAATTATTAGATGAGGAGCCATATGAATGGCACAAAAAGGGATTGACTGAAGACTTAGCAATCAACTTAGAGGCCCCAAGAAAGTGGCGACTTCTGAGGGAGAGGACTGGACATGGCGCATTATATGGAATGAGGATAATCATTTATGGAGATTGCATTGTACCACCATTGGTATGGTAATTTGTTGTTTGCTGTATATGTTTCTTGAAGATTGAGTTCCTATGCTGCCTATTTGCAAGAATTTCTTTCTCTTCTGTTAACTCCTTTTATGGTGTGTTTTGTTTGACGAAGAATTATTTTCTGGAACTTTGATGACATCATTTTCTAGTTGTTGGTTTCCTTGTAGTATGGAAAAATAATTTCTCCTAACATAGCATATTCCACCAAAGGGGAAAATAACTTAACTTTAGGTGCAAGTAAATTTTCTTTATAAAACGTATTTCTTCATTATTCTTACAAAGCATAACTCATACTCATATTACTTAACATGTAGATTGCCTTTCTTTAGTACTAAAAAATTATCACTATAACACTATTTTAATATTAAATCCAACATCTTGTGCTATCATCATATGTCATGTACCTTATCCCCAATCACAATTGGAAAATGATCTAGAAAGTGATTTACTAAGATGAAACATTTCCGGTGGAATTATTTTCTGTGGGAAGTTAATTTTCCAGGCCACATGCAAGCAATTTGTAGACTGATAAATTTATCCAGATTGCATTTTGTGTATATCTCTAACAGGTTCTAATATGCTCTCTTTTGTTGAATCAGGATACATTGAAGCGTGCAGTCAAGGCAGGGGATGGCATTATATTAGCAACTTCACCTCCTTATAGTCGATTCCTTGAGTCAGGTGTTGACTTTGCCATTGTTAGTGAGGTCATGCCACGCTGTGACAAATGGGTTCAAGAATTCTTAAGGCATGAGATACCTTGTGTATTGCCTGATTACTTGGTGACTTATGTATGCAAACCTGGTTATACCCTCAACAATTATGTGCAATACAACACTCATTCCTGGGCAGAAAGATCACTGAAAAAACATGTCAATCGTTTGGAAGAGATTGTTGAGGAGATGGAGCCATCAGATGACAGTAGTAATGATATAGCATGCCAGGTGTGTGGGTCGCCTGACAGGGGGGAAGTAATGCTGATCTGTGGTGACGAAAGTGGCTCTCTTGGATGTGGCATTGGCATGCATGTAGATTGCTGTGATCCTCCCCTTGAATGTGTACCTGAGGAAGACTGGTTTTGCCCAGAGTGTAGCAAGAACATAAGTAATACATGTACCAAAAGGAAGTCCAAAAAAGGGACCTCTACTTCAAAGAAGAAGAAGTGATAATCTGTCTGTTGGCTAAGGTCTGTACAATAGCTTCAGTCAAGTTAAGTATATTTAGATCAGTAAAATGTACAAAAATAATTATTCACATTGCAGCATCTTGCTGCTTTTCTTGAAGAAGTTGATTTTCAATGTTGTGTAAAATCATCTCTTGAAGTTTTCCCTAAACATCCAATTCAGGCTGACCCCTGGATCACATTTGCCTTGTGTAGATGAAACTTTTATTTCACCCCTTTGTCTCTGACTGTTGTATTTGAGCAAACACTATATGACACTTGTGATTTTCACATTGTGAAAACTTCCATTACTTTGAATAGTATGCGCCCCAAACATGATTTCTTGAATTCAACTCTAGAAAAATGTAAAAAATATTCATGGCTAAACTGCTTAGCCACTAACACCCTTATCTTTCTTCTAAACGTCTCACTTAATACTAGTAGCAGAGCCAAAAATCTATACAAGATGATTTTAAAAAGACACTACAATGTTACATCTATGACTTTGGATGTGTGATTTAAAACAATATTTTAATCCCCTTTTGTCACTACACTACAATATTTCTTATATCATGGGACTCAATTCAAACAATTGAACCCCTATTCCTATCTAGCTCCGTCCTTGATTAACACTATTAATTGAAGCAATAAGTCTGAACTCAAGGAAAAAAGAGGTACCAAATATTTCTTAAATTCTTGAAACGTGAAATATTTTGAAACAAATTCAACGATTAATATTTGGAAACCGGAAGAAATATAAGTCAACCAATGCAGATTTTTTTTACTCTTTTAACTCAATCAACTTGTGAGATGCACAAAGATAAGTGGATATGGATTGGCTAGCTCCAAAATCATTATTACTACTACGTACCTTTTTCTTATTGGGATCGAAAAGGATAATATTAATACTTTTACTCACTAGTTTTTCTTTCTAAAATAAATAAATAAATATATCCTCAATAGTATGATATTACTTACATTAAATGTGATCCCATAGGCCTATGTCATATGATCCCCCATTTAATGATCTATTAATCAATATTATCATACTTTAAATTAACCCGTTATCGATAGTTGTATTATGTTATTTTCTTGACAGAATAAGTATTAAGAGTTGCGTTAAAAAAAGCCTAGAGATTGCTGAGTTAATTTACTATATTTTTAGAGCTAGTTTGATAAGATGCATAAGAATAGTGTTGAATAAAATGTACTAATAATGCTCAGATTGTTATTTATTCACCGTTTTATTTGGTATTTTGGTGTATTTAAAGACAATTATGTGTATAACTAATAATAACAACTCATAGTATTAGCAATACAAAAGTTATTAATACATGATTCCACAGATGAACATCTCAAAAATGTGAATTTTTAATGAGCCATTATAAATATGAAAATTTTCCTTCAATCCATTTATTGACGAATTCTATCCGAAATCTGTATTGAAAATCAACATTTTTAATAATAATCTAACAATATAATTAAATTCTAAATCCATCTCAAACTAATCACTCAATGTGCACTACTTTTTTTTTCTCTTTAATATTTTGGCCATCATAAAGATTCGTTAATCCTTTCCTTAGTGGTCATTCACTAACATTCCAGATAGGTGGATGCCATATAATCACTATTCTTTTATTGGTTTCACGTGACCTTTTTTTCTTGATTAACCATAAAATTATGAAACTTTGACAACTCATGACAAAATAATATATATATATATATATATATATGAATATGAATCATATTATTAGCAATATAGGGTATTATTCCTATTCAGGTATATCCTATTCATTTTATATAATAAACTAAACAATCGTTAAGAAATAATTCAACATCACTAATCACAATATATATTACTAATACACCCTATAATCAATGATATTCTTATATACACCTTATTAATCGATTTCTTAAAATAATACAGTTCATAACTGTCGAAGTATTGCATCGAGGTGAGGAGTAAAATGCCCTTCCGAGACTACTTCTTTTCTTTTCTTTTTCTATCTCTCTGCTATCTCACCTATTAAAATGTTTGTATCTACATAAGTTTGGAAGGTCGATTAAACTATAGATACATTTTTCGTTTACATAATATATTCACTTATTCCTTTTTTGAATTTTTTCTTTTGAAAAAAAAAATATTTTTGATACGAATACGCCCTTTATTCTTTCCTACGGATGGAATATTATTGTCACATGCATAAAAATATTTGACTAGTGCTACCGTTTCTTGCGGTCAAAGTTATTGCACCCTCTTGCCTAATTACGGCTTGCATGTGAAAAAACATTGACCATTTTTTAAAGTTTTTTTCTTAATAAATGGTCCATTGGATCACGATCAACAAAATATAATTTTTTTTTATTCGGTGTGCTAACTTAACTATTTCAATTAATTTGAATTTACGATGAACAGATTTAATAAACAAATAAAAAGGAAAATTCGGTGATTTCAAATCCAAAAACATCGATACTTTTAAATATATCATACATTTATATGATGATAAGATATTTAAAACTTATAGTCTTACATATATGTATACTAAAATTTGTATCATTATAAAAACTTTAATCAAGAAAAAAATGAAAATTATCAATTAGGTGTTTTTAAATAATAAAAATTCATTTTAAAACGATATAAGCTAAGAAAATAATGTCACGTAATTTAAAAGATCGATATAATAATAGATAATAATAGACTTGCCTCATTAAACCAAACAACATCATGTGTCATTTTAATTCTATATAATTCAATGCATGTCTTGGATTCCCTTGGCTTATTATTTTTCTCTCTCTTTAGCGATGTTACTGATTAAGAATTTAATACAATAAACTATATATTAAAAAGGATATATAATTGTTACAGATGTCTGGATGAGTATATAATCATTAATTATAGCTTATATATATAAATTATTTAAAATGTTTTATTTGTATTTTAGTTATTTTGAGTTTTATGATAATTCAAAAAATTGAGCTCAATTATAAGTGCCATAATCGAATATTGAGGTTGATATACTTTTCATGTTTGATAGGTCTATTTTGATATGCATAATGCATGTTTATTTACCCAAATGAGAGTCATTAAATTAAAAGGGAAATAAATAGGAATAGTTATTAATAAAAGAGGTAAACAGCACCAATTAACATGGGATGTTTAATATCCTTTTCACCATTTAGTTCAATATATCTACCTAATTTCACAATTGGTGTCATCAATTATTTGTTAGCATACTCATCTTCCTAGCTAATTTTTATTTGAATTGACACCACTTTAGAGGTACGTTACTGAGAACTGTGTTTGAGATAAGTATGATATACTCACTTTGTCTTTAATTAGTGTCCACTTTTGAATTGACACACCAATTAAGAAAACAATTAATGACAATGAGTTTACCATTTTACCCCTATTAATTATGAAGTGGATGAAAAAGTTCTACATTTTTCAAAGTAATTAATCATTTAATTGAGGGTATAATAGGTAAAATATAATTGTCCTTTCTTGATTTGTCAAAATGGATAAGTAATTAGAGACAACTATAAAAGAAAAAATGGACAAGTAATTAGAGACAGATCAGGGAGTATTAATTTAGATCGGAGGTATGTAGGTTTTAATTAGTAATGAATTTGACAGAATGTTATCATTTTTGCTCCTCAAATCTTATGTTAAAAATTCACTAAATAAGTACAAACAGTAAATTTTGAATACAATTCTCGCATTTAAAGTTATTATCCTATATACTTCAGAACTTATAAAGTTCAATCTTGAATTCGCTTTTATCCTCTTCCAACAACTTCACTAGAAACTTCAAGTTCGAGCTTTGTATAAAAAAATAAGAATATTTCTTAAACATAACATAAACTATTATTAATTGAAATTTCAATATGTATAAGGATATTTATTGGATGAAAAGAAAACACATGATTTTGGAAGGATCCAATAGGGTTAGGTCTAAAACACATTATTAGCTAACTCCAATTCTTCCTAATTTATGTTTGAATTGACATCACTTCGGATATCATTGAACATTGTCATATTATGGTGTGATGAATAGGATATATCTAAAATTGTGCATTAAGAATTTACTAAATATTTATAAACACTAATTTAAGAATATAAACATTTAAAGTTACTATTCGACAATTCAGAAATCATAAATATCAATTATAATTTTGCATTCACCCCTTCTCTTTTCATCAAAAATTTCTAGTTCAAACTTAATACGACAAAAATAGAAAATATTTATTTCTTTAACAAATCTTACGCAACATAAATTAAAATTAATCGAGATTTTTATGCGAATACAAACATTGGGTGAAAAAACATACACATGATTTTGTATTAAAATCCATTAATGGTGATGTTGATGAGCATATGTATTACTAGTAAATAATTAATTAATAATGGAACTAATCATATAGGGTAGGTCCAAATTGCCCTAACAATTCTATTTATGATCCTATATCCTAACTGTTAGGCTGAGCTGGAGTTCCAGCACCTTAAAGTTTGACACATGGATGCAAGGTCACAATTATTTAGGTATGATGATGTGGTAATTGAGGCATTAAATATTTCCGATGAGATTTATGGAGCAATTTAACATCAAAAATACATTATTTGACCACTATAATCTTGTGTCTTAAATCAATTCGATTAAATTTGAATTCACACGGAAAAGTCTTATATTGAGAGTAAAACACTCTCTAACAAAGGTGACTCAAATTCATACTTAAGAACTCAAATTCAAAATCTCTAATTAGGAATGAGTAAGTACTTAGTATCACTCCATTACAATTCTTATAAAGTTTAGAGTTTAAATTCTCTAAGTCAATGATATAAAAATTATTTACATAATCAGATTACATAAAAAAAAGAAAAGTAGGAGCACTAAATATTATTTTGGAGAAACTTTTAAAGACAAACCAATATGGTTGTGGACTCGATATATCATGTGCATTCATTGAATAAAATGAAAAGCAAAAGAGGAAAAAAGCATGATTCTATTGCCTTACGCCATTGCACTTGTCACTTTCTCAACACTATTTTTTGATTATATATTTTACTACTATAAGTTATCTTTTTTTGTTTTTTTTTTTTTACATTTATTACTGGTGACCACTACCATCTTCCTTACAATATTCTTAAAATGTATTTTTTTTTTTAGATCTAGCCTACCTAGTATCTTTTTTTTTTCCCCTACTTTTCTTCATTGTTTGGTAGCAAAGAGGATGTAGTAATTAAGTAGGCTAGCACTATATAGTTATTTTGATATTTTTGTTTGTCTCAAATAATTTGTCGTATTTCTTTTTATATGTTTATTAGAAAATATTAATTCAAATAATTTTTGACTATTTTATTCAAATTTATGTCTTGAAATATAATCTTTTTGGATGAAATATTAATGACATATTATCAAAATAAATTGTAGGCTACGTCAAACTAGCAACGAAATTTATAATTGATTTATGTGAGAAATTCAGAAATAGGTCAAACTATCATAAAATTCAATATACATATAATATCATCTTTCATTATAGTAAGAAATAATGTTTTTGACTTCAATCTATGACCTTTTAATCACATGATGAGAAGTCGAAAATTATTATCCATTGAGATCTAAGGTGGGTGGGGGTGGAGGTGGAAATTAAACAAACAAAAGATAGATAGGATAGATGAGTAAATTAATTATGTTGCAGCAGAAATAAATAACTTCACGCACAATATTAATTTTGTTTGGAGGCAACTTGTTGGAGTCTCATATATATGTTTTTTTTACAAGGACTCGTGATTTAGATAAGGGATATTGCTTTGGATCTTGTAGTTTAAATTGTGCTAATAAATGTAAAATTTAATATAGAAATAATTTATATAATTAAAAACTAGTTATACTTTGTCAACTTAATGTTAGATTAAAAAAAGAGCTTAGACTAATATATATTTCGTTCGTCCAATAGTAGTTGTCTTTGACTTTGTACAATTCTTAAGAAACTATAAATAGAAGATAACTCTTTGAATATAATAAATATAATGTCTTGAAAAATACAGTAGAAAAAGGACTATAATTAATGTAAGGGTAAATTATAAGTGTAATATTATTCATTGATTTCATAAAATGGGTAGATAATGTTGAACATTCCAAAATAGTATATTGGATAACTATTATTGAATGGAGGGAGTATATATATATATATATATATATATATATATACACACACACACGCTACATTCTTTTAAAATTGTGTTACTCTTTCATTTCAATTTGTTTGTCTTACTCTTATAACTTTTCATGTGACATATTAAACTTAATTACCGCTAAATATATATATTTTTAGCAACAATTAACACTATCTGTAAATGTTTTAAAGTCTATAAACTAATTAATTAGATGTAGATGAGTCTATAATTGTAGAGTGTAGAGGGGGAGATAAGTCTTTACAGAGAGAGATTCTGGCGTGGTTTGCCAGCAATGAAACAGAAGGATCAAAAGCTCTCAGTCTCTCTCTCTAAAGCTGGCACTGTATATTCATGCATTTCCTCAATATTAATGTAAACAGAGATACCCATTACCCCAAAAAAAATCAAGAAATTTTGATTCTTGATCTAACAATGGCTGCATCTCCTCCATTTCTTGCCTCTAGAGAAAAAAACCCCTGGTGGTGGGTTAGCAACAAAAAGGTAACATAAAAATACAATCTTGATTTGACCCTTTTCATTCCATTCACTTTCTTTGATGATTGCATTTGCATACATATTTAGTTATATGTGGGGAGGAGCTAGTGCTTTATCTGCGAGTTCGACAGAATTTAGTAACTTTAGCTCAAACCCTCTGTATTTTGTGCTTGAAAAACACATTCTTGATTTTATCCATTTTGATGGATACATAGTTAGTTATGCAAGGGGGAGCTAGAGCTTCGCTTATGGATTCGGCAAAATTCAGTTGCTTTGACTCAAACCTTTGTATTTTATTTTTGAAAAATACATTCTTGAACTAGTGCTGGAGCTTTGCCCACTGGTTCGGTTGAATTCAATAACTTTAGCTCATATTTTGTGTTTGAAAAACACATTCTTGATTTTATCCATTTTCATGGATAATTGCATACATAGTAATGCAAGGGGCGGAGCTAGAGCTTCATCAATGGATTCAGCAGAATCCGGTAGCTTTGGCTCAAACTGTGTAGAGTATTTTTTAAGATGTATCTTCTAGAATTCGGAACTCATAAACTCAAAATCCTAAACTTGTACTTATGCTCTGTATTTGTGTTTTGTTAGATTGTGGAAAGATATATCAGAGATGCCAAAATTCTCATTGCCACTCAAGAACCAAACGAGATTTCTTCAGCTCTCGCCCTTGTTGAAGCTGCGCTTGCAATTTCTCCGCGTTTTGAATTAGCCCAAGAGTTAAAGGCTCGATCTTTGCTTTATTTAAGGT
Source organism: Solanum bulbocastanum (assembly GCA_037074985.1). Classification (NCBI taxonomy): domain Eukaryota; kingdom Viridiplantae; phylum Streptophyta; class Magnoliopsida; order Solanales; family Solanaceae; genus Solanum; species Solanum bulbocastanum. Next base: position 1,269,196 of record CM073602.1, read on the forward strand.
GTTTTAAGGACGTAGCTTATATGCTAAAAGATTATATTCCTAGTCTGAAAATGCTTAGTGATGACACATCATCTACCTCTTCTTCTGGTTCATTTGATAGCTCAAAGGAGCAGATCAGGCTCATTTCTCATGGTGATGAATCTAACTTCAAGTGCTTCTCTATATCTTATTTGAAGAAGAAGCTTATGGCTAGTCTTTACAAGAATTGCAATAAAGAAGGTCAATGGAGGTAAGCTGTTAGAGAAAGTGCACTTTGAGTTACTTGATTACATTAATGTTTTAACACACCCCGTTACGTGTGAGTTTGATTCTTTTTCATGGGTCGAACACATGGAAATATTTGTTGCTTTTTTGGGTGGTGATGAGTTTTATATCTATGAATTCTTGTTGTGTGATTGTCTTATTTAAAAGTTGAAGCTTTTAGAGGGAACATGTGTTTAATTTCTTAATTACATCACGTCTTAACAGGTACTTGGTCTTAGGACAAGCTTGTTGCCATTTGGGTCTAATGGAAGATGCAATGATTCTGTTACAAACTGGCAAACGTCTTGCAACGGATGCATTTCGACGTGAGAGCATTTGTTGGTCTGAAGATAGCTTCTCGTTTGCCAAATTTCCAATCTCAAGCAAAAATTGCTGCACAGCTTTGCCAATAACCGAGACAGAAACAATATCTCAACTTCTCAATCATATCAAGCTGCTACTACGACGAAAAACTGCTGCAATTGCAGCTCTTGATGCTGGTCTTTACTCAGAAGCTATTAGGCATTTTTCAAAAATTGTGGATGGTCGTCGTGGTGCCCCTCAGGGGTTTATGGCTGAATGCTATATGCATCGAGCATCAGCGTATCATTCTTCTGGTCGAATTGCAGAGGCAATAGCTGATTGCAATCGAACGCTAGCATTGGACCCTTCTTGTATTTATGCTCTTAGAACTAGAGCTGCACTATTTGAAACCATAAGATGCTTGCCTGATAGTCTTCATGATTTGGAGCACTTAAAACTCTTGTACAATTCAATGCTACGGGATAGGAAACTACCAGGACCAATATGGAAGCGTCAAAATGTGGAATACAGGGAGATTCCAGGGAGACTTTGTTCCTTGGCTACAAAAATTCAAGAATTGAAGAAGAGGGTTGCAAATGGCGAAACGGGGAATGTGGATTACTATGCATTGATTGGTTTAAACTGGGGTTGTTCAAGATCAGAACTGGAAAGAGCACATTTGTTGCTAACTTTAAGGCACAAGCCTGACAAATCGACAAGTTTCATAGAAAGGTGTGAGTTTGCAGATGAACAAGATGTAGATTCTGTAAGGGATAGAGCAAAGATGTCTGCTTTACTGCTCTATAGACTGATACAGAGGGGTTACGCTAGTTTAATGGCGACAATCAAGGACGAAGAAGCAGCTGAGAAGCAGAGAAAGAAAGCTGCTGCTGCATTGCAACTGATGCAGCAACAAGTTCAGCTAAATCAAGAACAACAACAATCAAAGACTGAAACTTTTGGCACAGTTGTAATGCAGCAACAAGTTCAGAAAATTCAAGAACTTCAACGATCTGTACCTGAAACTCTTGATTCAGATGTGTGCAATACTGCATTATGTAGTAACACAAACGTTACAAACGCGACAGTGTTCAAAGGGGCGTTCTGCAGAGAGCTTGCGATAGTTGGGAATATGTTGTCTCAAGCTGGATTTAGTCAACCAATTCCAGTGAAATATGAAGCATTGAGCTGTTGAATTTTAGGGGATTTGTAGTAAGAGTTCTATAAAGAAAAGAGAATAGTTTAAAATGTTATGCCACTGGCTCAGCAGAATCTGATCTGCTCCTATACCGACAAAGATTGTGGTGGGATAACTAGAGTCTTGGGTTCAGGCCTTGGTATGGAAAAAAAAATCCCATTGGGAGCACTGCCTCCTTAAATGGGCCTTATGCAGCGCAAATTCAGATAAGCCCCAATGCAGGTACTGGACACTGGGTTGATACCAAAGAAAGAAAAGAACTTGCTCCAATATCACCGTACACATGAGTTAGAAAAGTATTTACCTCTGCTAGTTGGGAAAATTTTGTAGTTTTATCCATTTGCCATTTTATTCTCTCCTTGCACTACATGCCAGTATTAAATTCAGTATTTAGTTTATCTACTAGCAGTCTAGCACCTTTTGAGCCGAGGGTCTATCAAAAATAACCTCTACCTTCACATCCACCCCTCTCCGGACCCCAGTTTCTAGCACTTTTTTTGATTCGGGTTTAATTTAATGTGAAGACTTTTTTAAACCTTTGAAAGTATCAAACTTCAGTCTTTCTCACTTGGTAATTAATCAAGTGTTTCGATTGCCGGAAAAAAGAAAAATTGAGTCCCTCTTCTTAGCATTGTTTTCAAAATAACAAAGTATTGTATGATTGTTTCGTTTTAGTCATATTTTCACAGGACACACTTGAACAATATATGAAGAAAAGAAAAATAGGTATGATTTTAATTCAAGAATATGTAGATAGAAATTTCCAGCTACATGTAAATGTTACAGAAACAAAAGTATCTTCTCATCAAACTACATAGATACCAAAGGATACAAAATAGTTATAGAAGACTGATCAATTCCAAAACAAATGAATAAATATCTGGTGAAACCAATCTTTTTCCAAAAATGATGATCTACACCATAACCAGGACGCCGCTTCTTTCAACTTCTATGGCATAACCTACTTTATATATTGAGATACCCACTTAAATCCATCGCCATAACCCATTTTCCGTACAATACTGCACATAAATACCTCCAAAGGACGAACAGTAGAATCAGCGAGATTCACCTTACCTTTGCCAGTTGTGACACCAGTCAAGCCAAGGTGATAACGCAGTTCATCTTCTGAGGCTGCATATGGTATGTCTATCTTGTTTCCCAAAATGAGGAACGGGACAGTAGCAAGGGCTTCATCAGAAAGAAGCGCGTCAAGTTCCTTTTTTGACTCTGCAAAGCGCTCTTTGTCATATGCATCAACCAGGTACACAACTGCATCAACCTGTGGCACAGCAATTCAAGCCACTTGACACAACTCCGGAAACTCATTGGCCAGATCAATAGTCACCGAAAAAGAAGGAAATAAGGAAAATAGAAGGCGCAAGCTTTACACTAATAAGAAATTATTTAGTACCTTACACTGCACAGCTTAAAAAAGAAAAGAAAAAATTGCAACCTTGTAACAAACTAGTGGGGAGGAACTCTAGGGAAGGGGTGGAAAGAGAAACATTGCTGGAGTAGGTAATGTTTCCATAAGACGAGCAATTTAGTCCCTGAACAGTGTTTTGCGACTCTTTTAGTCCTAAGCTTCCATCTGGTCTTCAGCATATGCTCCTTACTTCCCCGGACTAAAAAAATCTAACCATCAGAACAACCTATGTCCTACTGACACTTTAGGGGCACTTTTATCCACTACCATAAAATAAATGAATATAGAAAAAGGTAATTTTCTAACTGTTGAGGCATGAACCATTATAATTTATCAAAAGAGGGGAAAAAACATTATGCATGAGGAACTTTTGTCCTTTTTTTGTTTATTGAGGCAGATTTTTTGAAATAGAGTAAAAGGTACATTAAAATATGGATTGTAATGAGTAAATTTGGTGTTTCGTGAGAATAAGGACAACTTGTCTAAGAATATTCATGATTTGCTGTGCTATCTAATCACCCAACTCCCAAGAAAAAAAGACGAAAAAAGTGTTAGCACAGTTAAGTTGTTAGGCGGACAGTAGACTATAAAGCAATCAAGACCAAGATCAAAGATGGAAAAATATCGTGAAGCCAAACTTGTAACCTTGAGGGAAAAGGGACAACAGAGAGCTTAAATCAGAGAATAACAATGTGTAATCCTTATAACCTTGGGGAAACCAACTAATCATTGCTCTCATGCTATGATTTTCCTTTTAAAAATTGGCAAGTGTACAAAGCAATTTATGAAGAAAAACTGGAGTCTTTTATGATGAAAATAAATTTAGATCAAACTAAAATGAATTACTTTTGAATCTATCATTTCCTTCCCATATCATCTATTCCCTCCATATTACTTTTTGTGATGGTGTTTAACTAGATACAAAATTTTAAAATTAAAGATGACTTTTTAACATGTAAGCCAAATATATGCAAAGTACCAAATTATCCTTTTAATTGAGCGGTAGTGAGGGTTCCATATGTATTTTGTTTACATGAGTGGTGGTAGTATCCCAACAAATCCTTGGAAGACTAAAATGAGGATACTAAAATATAAAAGTTTCCAAGAAGAGAAAGGTGTTATGCTTTGCACGACAAACTAAAAAGGAAGGGTCACAAAAGTTGGGACAAATGAAGTAATAGGTATAAAAACATGCACCCACATGTGTGGCCTAGTGATCAATGACTCAATGAAGTGGGTGAAAACCTTGGAGACCAAGGTTCAAATCTCAATACAAACAAAAAACCGCTAAGTGATTCTTCCCATCTGCCTAACTCTTGGTGGGCAGAGTTACCTGATACCCGTGTAGGTGATAGGTAACAAGGTACTTGTTGAAATAATTAAGGTGCACCACCATTACACCAAAAACAGAAGTGTATAAATATTTCAAGGATCTCTAACTCGCATTGACTTTTAAAAGTCAATTTGAGTAGAATTTTTTGTTTGCCTACGTCCATTATAATAAATGTCAGAGCTAAGCTGGATAATCATTAGAAAAAGGGCGAGTATGTGACTAAATTAGCAGTATGGGGATTACAGTGGACTGAAAGATAAAGGGAAGGCAAATCTAAGACAAATCAAATACTTCAATGGGTATCAGTGGTAGATGATGTTGAACCCCCCCGGCTACAGATGATAGAATCTTTTGTAAGCCTTTTTTCTTCCCTGGGGGTTCTTTTTTTAATTCTCTTATATTCTCACCCTTCCCTCCTTTTTCGGATGTTATCTCAGCACTTCTTAGTGTTGTTTTGCCTTTTAGGAAATCAACAATACTTACCATTTCAAAAAAAAATCTGAATCCTTTTCCTTAAAGAAACTGCTTCATTCAAACAGACGACTTTAACAAATGTGACAAAGGAATAGCCCACTACACCTTCAGTAAATGTAATTCTCCATACAAACACTTTCTAGGCACATACCTCACAGAGATAAGTGCCACCAATGAAGCACATTACTGTTTTCATGTTGCTGCAAGGGACAGCCAATCTAGAGGCTGTACTATGCCAGTATGGTCATTGAAGAGAAAGATAAGTCATATAAACAAAGGAAAAAGATAAGGAAGTGTCTAGGAATCTGGCCCAGTAGGGCAGAGCAATAGCAAAAGTATTACAGAAAAGAGTCACATTTACCCCACCACTTTCAAAATATTGTTCATACATACCCTTTGTTATACTATTTGATTATAGAACACATGGATCTGATGCAACTACATGGCAACTGACTTAAACATCCAGTACAGTTGATATAAAAGGCAATTTTGAGTTTTCTTTACGTTTGAATAAGAAAAGAAAGTGATTATTTCTTTTGATTAAAACATAAAAGATGATCAAGTTACGAAATTGAGGTATTGATATATATCTAATGTGACAGAAAGATTCAACACAATCCCCAAAACTTTTCAGTGACCAAGACAAGACAATGCGGAGAATACAATGGTGCAACAAAATGAGCAAGACAAGTTCTACCTGTGCGCAGAATTAAAATTACAGAACAAATGATTATCAACATTTAATACACAAAGCATACCTTGGCATAGTAGTCTTTCCAGACCCGACGAGCAATCTGATGACCTCCCAAGTCAAAAGCTTTGAACTTTATCTTCCCAATACTCAACTCTTCAGATGTAGGATACTGTGTTGGCTGATGCTGAACTAGCCTCTGTAAATAACGGAAGACAATCAAAGAAAAATCAAATCGAAGACGATGCTTTTATGATAAATCAATTCAATTAGACACCAACCAATCAATCAAGCAAGCAAGCAACTACACAAATATGAATTTTTCTCATTTCCACTCGATTCATGTTTTCTCAACGATTCATTATAATTACTCAATCCATCTCAAATTTCTTTTTCAGTCTGTCCCCCCAAAAAATGCTACCTTTCTACATTTAAAAACAACTTAGGCATTAATAAGATGATTCACATGTTTCAAAAGTTTTTCTTAAACTCCATGTGCATCAAGCAACACAACATAATTCCTCCGTCTCTCTCAAATTGATGTGATGCACTTTCTTTTTAAGTTAATCGGGGGAAATAAATTGCAAACTTTCTACATTTAGAAACAATTCAACCCACCATGCTTTACATATTTCAAAAGTACATTTTTTTCTTTCTTAAACTCTGTGTCCAGTCAAATAATATAACATAATTCCTCCGTCCTCTCAAATTGATGTGATGCATTACTTTCTCTTTTAGTCTGTCAAAATAAATTGCTAACTTTCTATGTTTAAAAACACTTTTAACCCATACGGTTTTTCTTAAACTTTGTGCCCGATCAAAAAACACAACATAATTCTTACATCCCGATGCACTTCCTATTTTAGTCTGTCCCTAAAACAAATTGCTACCTTTCTACATTTAGAAACAATTTAAACCATATAACAACATACACAATATAATCCCAAACAATTTAACCTACATATTTCAAAATTACATAGTTTCTTTCTTAAACTCCGCGTCAAATCGAATAAAAGGGGATTAATAGTACCTCATCTTTGAGCATATGAAGAAGAGTGGTTTTGCCAGCATTGTCAAGACCTAAGAATAAGATCTTAGCTTCCTTTTGCCACAAACCTAGAGATGACAAAACTCCATAAAACCAATCCCACAAAAACATTTTTTTTTTCCAAATTCAAGAGAGATCTGGATGGTTTTTAATGCACTCTTTTCCAAAAAAAAAAAGTAAAAAATCAGATGTTGGGGTTGTTTATATGGGGTAATTAATTGTTAAACTTAGAAATCAAAGATGATTAAAGAATTGATTAGGGTTTAGGTGAAACAAAATAGGAAAATGAAATTGAAACTAAATTTTTTTATGGAAAAAAACATATATATATGGATGGATCTGAACTGGCATTAATTGCTGACTCTTTTATTTTCTTTCTTTTTTTAATGGTGGTAAAAACTCGATGGTAATTGAAAATAAAATATTTATTTTAATATATTAAATCTTCAAATCTAATCAATTTTCTTTTGATTTTCCAATCATAACAAGAATTAAGAAAAAAAAAAAAGAGAGAGTATAAAACAAATTAAAGGATCATATATTTAGTTATTTACACGTCAATTATATATATATATATATATATATATATATATATATATATATATATATAAAACCATATTCAACGATTTTCTTAATTTTTTCTTATAATAATTTTGAGAAAACGGTGCAATATGAATTCTTTAGTGATAGATTAACTATTTATTTTGTAGTTAATTTCATTTATTAATTATTATTTTTCCAACTTTCGAAAGATTTGGATTGTAATGCACTCTTGTTCCAGAAATTAAATCTTGGAATGGTTTATATTAGGGTAATTAATGGGAGGATTCCATTGTTAAACTTAGAAATTAAATATGATTAACGAATTGATTACGGTTTAGGTGAAACTAAATGGAAAACGAAATATAAACATTTTTTTTGTTATGATGGTAATGACTAGACAAGTAATTGAAATCAAAATATTTACTTTAACATTAAATCTCTAATCTATTTTTTTTCTTTTTTTTATGAATTATAACAAGTTAAAAACAACAACAAAGCAAATTTAAAGATTATTGTAGACATCGAAAATTTGTAGACATCAAAATTTTACGAGACTCTACAAGACATGTTTAATTCAAGTTAAGATTTTAAAAGGTGTATTTAATTTCAATTAAGATTTTTAGAGGCTACTGAACTCTAAACCTAGTTCATGCATTTACAAAGAATATTCCATAAACTCTTGGTATTTATAAAGATTAAGATCTTGAATATCCCATAAATTGATATTCATAAAGAGTCTTCGTGATAATTAAATACTTTAAGAAGATCCACAAATCCTTACATGGAGACAAAGTCCAATAATCAAATACTTTAACAAGATCCACAAATTTTTTTGCGGATACAAAGTTCAAATTATCATTAGTTCGAGAAATACGCCACTAACGGCCCTTGAATTATGGAGATCAAGTCTAAATCATCCTAGTTCGAAAAATGCGTCACTAAATCATCCTTGTTAAAAAATTACGCCACTAATGACACTCGAATAATGAAAAAATCTTAAGAGAAAAGAATCAAGAAAATAAACAGATTCGTATTCATATTGTTATATCAATAAAATATTCTTGTTTCTTTATGGTTAATTCATTTTTCATATATTTAAAATTTGTTCACAAACAATCATATTCAACGATTTTTAATAAAGAATCTTATAATAATTTTGAGAAAGTGTGAACGAAAAAGGGCAAAATATGTTAGTTTGTTAATCTATCAGCTTATAGAACCTTTTAATATTATTTACTATTTCAAAGTACTTAAACGATTAAAATACTCAAATACATGCACTTCACACTGTCTGTGTATATTTGGATTTTTTTATATAATTATTTAGAGGAATATTTAGACCTTTTTAATTGCACACTGACATTTTTCAAACCATACATATTTAGTAGCAAGAGCAACAATTAGTTTGAAGCATGTCCTTAAAAAAGTCTAAATATATCTTTAAACTATTAAAAACAATAGGAATACCACTAAAAACTCAATAATAATACTATAGGATATTTATTTATATTAGTCACATGGTAATTTAGCAACAACATATATTCCATACGATAATAATTGTAATAATGTTAATTCAGTTTCCTAAGTTGTGTTGGTCTAGGATTAATTTAGTTTCCTAATTTGAATTGTAGGACTAGTTTATATTGTCCTAATTTGTGTTGGTTTAGGGTTAATTTTAAATGTAGGACTATTTTTTAATGTACTAAGTTGACTTGGTCTAGGATTAATTTGCTTCTTAACTAGTATATATATAAGATTGGTTTGACATTACATTACTTAATTCCTATATTTGAATCTTTTAACATTAACATATTATGGCTGCTAATTTTCAATACCACAATTCTTCATCAGATGCATCCCTTATAGTTCAACAAATAGATGATAGTGATATTACTACTAATAATAATTTTTCTGATTCTTTAGTCGTTTAATTTTGTCTTCAACCTATTGAACAATATAGATCTAAAGATTCTAAACCACATCATGAGGAAACTAATACCAAATCCCTTTGTTTCAACCTTCACCCTTTTTTATACGCATTGTGTGATGATATGTTGTTCTATTGTGCTATGCGTGAAAAGCTGGTAGATTTGGGTGAAGAATTCGATCAGAATTATCGTCACGTTGTCATCCATGATATGCTAGGTAAGGTACGTGAAATTATGATCGATGTTGATAGTATGAATTTGAAGGTTTATGTTGGTGTGACTATAGTCGTTGACCGGACGATAAAGGATGAACCGTCTATATTGCAACCGGTAAATAGAATGAAAGTTGATGAAGAATTATAATTTTTGTAGTGATCTCCTTTAGTATTGATTAGGTTCAATTATTCACGTTTTTCTTTTACATTGATTGATATTTTATGGGTAAAGTAAATTTATAGAATAATTCCATCTATAATTATGTCTCTATATACCGTCATCGTTTGTCCGGATCTTATCCTATGCAAGATGAGAACACATAGTACTACCCGTGCCGAAACTAACTAAAATAAACTTAGTAATATCACTTATGAAGGAGTAGCAAGTATAAGACATTAAAATGTCATCATATATTAACACAAAAGGGGAAGAAGGAAACAACATTCATTGTACTTGTGGGCATTAAGTACAGGAAATTACACTCAAATATTTAGTTTCAATACAAGAGTTTTTCGATTCCCCTTTAGTTTCCAGCAAAACAATACCTTCAGGAGTTGGGAAAACTGAAGGTACTCGGAGGGAAACTGAAAGTCGTTTAGGAAATGGTAGCCGGAGATGGATAATGCTTATATACACACCTCACAAAAGGTTTTCATGGCTCTGATATTTCCGATATAGTACTTGGCATGTTAGCCAGCATCTCATGAACACTTTCAGATCATGGCAAGCTCCAATCGTCACACACCTCCATAATTATTATGAGGTAGGACTCTGTTCCCGAGCCTTTGCCAGCTTTGCTTGGGTAAGCCTGTCCAGGATAGAAGGTTCCAGAGGAATTGGATCAAGACATCGCTCAGCAGCAGCAACAATCACCTGTTCGTTCAGGAAGATAAGTTCATTTAATCACTTGTCAGACAAAAGAACAGTTGAAGCAACAACTCTATCGACATGTACAGTTGCAAGCAAATAAACAGCAGTACAATGGACCCTTTGAGAACTTTCATACTGCACAAGTCATTGAAGCTGTAAAGAAGATATGTAGGCATTATCTCTTTACCTCATCAAGCAAAAAATCAACAGCAGCTTCATCATCGGCAGTGTCCTTCAGAGTAGTTTTAAGAAAATGGATGTCCAGCTGAATTTGTTGAAATCCACTACGGTTAAAAGTCTGAAGTCTAACAAATTCTTGTAAACTCTTCAAGCAAAGTTTCACGATAGTAGTTATTACTGATTCCTGCAAAATCAAGGGCATTCTTATCTATTGTTCTTCAAGACAAATGAAGTTAACCAAGAGACAAACACTAGCACCCAACCTGTGTATGTTCAACTTTTGTGAAAATTTCCATCTTCTGCTTGAACAATTTCGCCAAATGGGACTCAAGAAGTTGACTTCTGGCCTGCTGGGTATTTGACCGTACTATTCTGTCATCTCTTAATGGATTACTACGGGAGGAAATGGTGCTCCCACTGCTGTCAGAACGGCGATGCTTACGCTGGATCGCTTCAGGCAACATACTCTTTACTTCTTTAATGATACTATCTAGCTGGCAATAAGATAAAAAAGAAAATGTTAATTCTTGTCATGTATCCAATTACATAATTACAATGAGGGGATAGTTTTCACCCACGCCGCATAGTAACTTCCCGTTCTTATAACAGGAAAAGAAGATTAAGCCAAAAATTACCTCTTGAAGAAGCAGATCAACAAACATATGAACTTCTCTGGGCTCTTTATGCTGAACAAACAGGAAAAGGTAAGGCAAATTAGCACAAACCATCACATTGCTCCTCTTGGGTAAATACTCCTACCTCACCATATGTTAAGCTTACCTTGACCCAATTTGGCGCTGTAAACCTTTTATTCAAGATAACTGATATCTTCTGAGTTCTCATGTTAATATACTGAGAATAAATGGAGAGGAAGAGAATCAGAATTTTGATTTCATACTCTACTAAGGAAGGTAGCAAAAGAATCAACAAACTTCATGTTTCATTTATAAAACTATAATCAAGCTAAGAAGATAATTTGAAAATTGAAACAGTGAAAGATGCTACATAGATAAGTAAGCAATCCATATAGGACATCATCAAGAACCTTCAAAAGCAAGAATTGGGAAAACGTATGAAATCATTTAGATACAAGAAAAACATCTTCTTGGCCTCTGCATTCAGCAGTTCTACTAGATAGAATTATAGAAAGAAGATGCTCAGAATATAAATAACATACATGCTGCAAGAATTTTTCACCAGCTGCTCTGAAGGTGCGACAAATTTCTGCAGGAACAAAAGCAGGACCATTTTCATAGCCCCGAGTCCCACCACCAGAGAAAGAAGAGGCAATTTCCTGAATGATTTGAAAAGTTAAGAAGTGCCAATTAAATGGGGCGGAACATATAATTATACTGGCTATAACTATTAGACCACCCCTAACCTCGGTAATTCTGGGAATGGCATTTTGCTCAACAAAAACAGAGAGTTGAGCCAGCACAAGAACAAGCCCAGGAAGTATTTTGTCTCTCTGTATTCCCTCATGAAAGCTTAGATCTTGACCGGCTGGATATTTCTTTCCAGAAAGTAAGAGAAAATGATCATTAAGTTTCCTGAAGAAGTCCTGAAATCCTTCTTGTACCCAGTCAATGATCAAGTCTCTCAACTTAGAAAGCAGCTCCAAGTTTTCATCAAGAAGTTGACGGAAATCCTTTCATACAAGAAATCAAAGCAAAGGTGCAACTCAGAACAGAATTCACTAGGAATTAAGTGCCTGTAATCGTGATTTTATAGCTTTATCTTTTCTTTCACAAGGTAGGGTTCCTTGTGATACAGGAAGCAAGTTTATTTTATCTTTGATATAGGGAGCTAGTTTTTGTCTAGTTGAGTTTTAATTCAGGTAGTTGTTTTGGCCTAATTAATAGTTAAAAATATCTGTCAATTACTTGAGATCAATTTTATTGACGTCACGAGCAAAGACCACAGAGAGTATAGACATTTCAATAATTTAATAGCAGTGCAAATTTGTAAAAGCATCCTCATATTGTTAATGCATTTCAGAGAACTATTCACAAGAAAATTAACTCACATGGAAATGGATTTTACTTATTGGAAGTTCTCCACCTATATTCATAAGAACTCTTCAGTATTTTACTTCTATACATGTAGATTTCGTAATTGATGTCCAAGTAGGCTCTAACACTGAAGCTAAACACCGCAAGGGCAGAAGTAGAATTGATCAACATATGCCATCAACTATGAAAATCACTCCCGTCTCACCCTCCGATGAAGTCTAAATCTTGAGGGGGACAATACATAACTAGTGAAGTAATACTAATAACTTTAGTAGGTTTGAACAAATACAAGAATTATTTGACAGAAGGATCAATAAGAACTTTGAATAATTCCGCCACAGCTTATTTTACCTGTAAGACATCCATACTGCCTTGCACTACTGCCTTTTTACTGGCCTCAAGGGTGGCCTGCAAAGAATTTTCTTCTTCAATACCCTCCATTTGATTACCTACTTTGACGACAGCACCTGACAATTCAAAAGAACAAAGAATAGCCAAGATCAAGATGCATTAGAACTCATGCAACATATATGGTTTCAATATTAAGGTCATTGTATTGATATAAAGAGTTCATCTCAAGGTTACTCATTTGTATTGAGCAAAACTCTCTGGTTGAGAAAGTTTACTATGGACTATACATTGAGCTTTGGATCTCACATGAAGCAAAATGTACACATTTTTCAGTTTTATATCCTTTTAAAAGACAAAACATAAGTTGAACCCATTTTGAGCTGTTCTTTGAAGAATCTTACCCAATCAACTCATGATACAAAATATTCAACTTTAGGCAGACAGAGTAGGTTCTTTGTGAAGAAGGGACAGAAAGCTGGTTCTGCATTTCAATTTCGGGAAATCGGTAAATTCTTATTTTTATTTTATTTTTGAGAAAGAGTAGGTTCTTTTTTTTAATTTTTGAGTTAATGAAAATCAGAGGTTTGTTGGTTTGCACATCCTTCTTAGAGATATCTTTATATCTCTTAACTAATCTGTTACATATCTATTTGTATTGCTACTGTATCTTCTTCTTTTTTCATTTTAAATTTACATGTTATCTATTATTTTGATTTAACAGTACAAACCTGAAATATCTAGTAGAAGATGGCTAAATCTGCTAGCAACATATTGTTTAACGGCAACATGAGCAGCCTGAAACGACAGAGTCAGTACATCAATGACAATCGAGCATTACAGACTAATAAGAGGCAGCTGTCTTTTATATGCAACCTCCATAGTAATATCACGCAGACCAGCCTCAGGCAACACTCCATCCATGAGAAGCACATCAGTCCAAATAATCCCTGATGAAATATGAGTGCCATAAGATACAATCAGTCATCATTACAGTGTCCCAACACAAGTGTTGTCCATGAAAAGCTTGGTTATAGAAACAGTGGACTTGAGATTTTGGAAAGCAGAAGAAAGCTTAATGAACAAGCAAGACTGAAACTAAACAAAACAATCAATCATATTAAACATCTATAGCAGGGAGACACGCTGTAAGGTAAATAAGAAAACGAAGTCCAAATAATGGAGTTGAAGAGAAGCAATTGAAAATGCAAAATTAAAATTGAATAAGCAAAATAAAATAGAAGCCCATTTTACAATGTCCATGAGGTGAATGCTAGTTAAACTTACTTAACATGGCAACTAGATCAGAAGAAGCAAGTTGTTTCTTGATGTGCCGCTGGGTGGCTTCAAAGTGCCTAAATTTGATAGTAATCACAGACGCAAAAATATTAAGCACAAATGACAATGAGAGAACAAAATCAGCTTCACCAAGAAAGGGATGTGGTGAATAAGAAGTGCATACATTTTAGGTATGTTTTGTGCAAGTCTGGAAAGTTGCTGTTCTGAATCATGGAAAATAACTCGATAAGCACGGACAGCCTTGGAAAATTCACGAATAGAAGCCTAAGTCATGAATAGGAAATGTATTAGTGTAAATACAATTAGTGCTCAGAAGGAGAAAAAATGAATAATACAACCATACAATTCAAATCCAGAAGAAAGGAACTCCAGAAGCATACTTAAGATGGTTTCACCATCTTGTCTAAAGCTAAGTGCGGGGAACTAGAATGTTGCAAAACAAATATCTCAGCAGAGTGGTATTATCTTTCACATAAATGGGCAAGTCATGTCATAATGCAATTCAATTGAAGTTTAATTATGGTTAATTTCTTTTCTCAAGTATCATTCACACCCTTTTTGTAGTGATAATTTTCACCTCTTTTCAAGGTTAGGAGGGGTACTCATCTTAAAAAAAGTAAAGGAAATAGTGTTAGTAATGTAATTAACCAAAAACATCATTGTCATTATTCATATCCCTATCCTTAGTTTTAGTTATCCTTATCCCATTTTTTATAACCAAAAGCCTCCCTTACCCCTCATGTGGGATGACACAGGGTATGTTGTTGTAAAAGTCTCCCTTAATTAAAAGCCCCATGCTATCTTCACATACTTTATTTTGAAAAAAATTGACAAATCAAATTGTATATTAAATTTTCTTTCACTCCTGACTCCCTCCATTCTCCCTTCTTTCACCAAATTGACAAATCAAATTGTATATTAAATTTTCTTTCACTCCTGACTCCCTCCATTCTCCCTTCTTTCACCCACTTCTTCTGTCTTAGTCATTCTATCTATTCGCAATCGTCTCCCCCTTTCTCCTCTCCCTATCTTCAATCTCTCCCTCATATTCTTCTCTCTTTCTCCTTCTTGTTTCTTTCCCTTGCTTCTTTCTCATCTCTCTTTGGTATTTACATTGTAGCCTAAGACTCCAACTTCAAAGCATGAGTAAAGACCTTGCTTTAACACACCTCATGAGCAGCAGAAGTAGCTGATTCAGGAAGGTTTCCTTGATCTGCTGAAGCAGGGGGTAGTTCCTTAGATTCTAGATGGAGATCCGCAAGGAACTGTTCTAAATTTTCAAATAGTTGCACCTTCAAATTATCTACCTGCATAAAACATATACATTCAAAGATCAACATGTTAGTTTATGCTCACACTCTTTATAATTATAGCTTTACAGCCTTTTTTATTTTAATACAAGATGCTACCATTTAAAAAAAAAGATCAACATACAAGAAGAAGACAATAGAAGTTTCAGTAATTTTCATTGCACCAATAAACACATGAATTTTTGTTTCAGTCATTTTTAGCATTTATAAACTAAACTCGAACATAGACAATTATTCCCACATTGATATCCAAAGAATATGAGGTCGCAGGTTTCCTCTATACATCATATATTTTTCTTTTCATCTCGAGGGAAATTATTTCGACAAGCATGTAATGTATAATCCATACCATGAGACCAGCATTAGTTACCAACAAACAACCATATCCTTTTGGCTCTATAAAAATACAAAAATGACTACATTTACCATAGCACTACGTAAAAACACATCCTTAACATTTTCAATTCTCTACTTGAGAAAAGAAAAGGATAATTAGACAGAAGAAGCTGATTCTAATTCAGAGGTACTGGCAACCGTAGGGTTTTGATGATATTTCAGGGGACATAAGGTACCTATGTCTTATATTCCTCAGACTCTTCAAAATTGTCGTCAAGTGCATGTTGGATCCTAAAAAGTAGTTTATTTTGGAGGATCTGACATGGGTGCAGCGACATTTTTGAACAGTCCTAGTAACATAGCTTATGTCTATGTTCCTATTTTAATAGGAAATTTATCATAATCCTTTTAAAAGACCAAAAATATTTTAAGTTATTAAAGGCACATATTTTTAAGACAAGCAGTAAAAGGATCTTAGTATATGGCTATCCAAAATATACGAAAGTCATCTTAATATGTATTTCACGCGTTGCTTACCCCCATCCTTCCTAGCCATTCTTACATCAATGATGTAATTCATCAAGTTAACCCATTGTGCAATTAATTCACATTGGACTAAACTTTCAACAAAATGCAGCAATTTTACTAGCTACTGCCGAGCAAGGCATGGATAAAATTGAGACCATCGACATACACATCTTCACTCTTCACAGGATGGAGAGCTGAGAAAACAACTAGAAGCTAAGCTTCTTGCTGAGAGAGGGACAGTGATATGTCAAATGGGAGTGCAGAGTGCATTTCTTTACTACACATTTTATTTGAACTAAAGCAGACTAAAATTCTTATGAAATTTAAACTCCGTTCTAACATTCAAGGATAAATTGAACCGTGCAAAACAAGTGATAGAAATGCTCATATATAGAAGCATAAAAAAAGGCGTGATACAAACCGGAAAATTTAACTGCTTAAGGAGCATAACAGCTTCAGCCCTGGCTTGTATTGATTCAGAATCTGAAAATACCTTTCCCTGTAACCAAAGAAAAAGTAATATGAAAGCTCAACTCTGATCATTTTTGCCAAGTTCTTGATAGAAACCCAAAATGGCTTGAACCAGTGTTCTGAAAATTTGTATTCAGATTCATCTTTTCCCCTACTCCTTCAAAATTAGCCCTTAGAGAGAGGACAGATCAAAACACTCCGCAGCATGGAAGAGATCTAAATGGTTCATAGGGATGATGAAACTTTGCTCTGTTTGTTTAGAATGGAGAAGTAACGCTGGACTCAAACACAAAATCAACAACCCCCCCCCCCCGGCGCGCCCCTGTCAATCCCATTTTTATGTGACACACTTTCCTTTTTAGTTTGTCGCAAAAAGAATGGCACCTTTCTATTTTAAAAAACAATTTAACTTTAAACCTCTCATTTACCCTTAATTAGATGATTTATAGTTGCACAAATGTCTATGGCTTGTTGAAGCCAACAAGTTTCAAAAGTCTTTCTTTATCTTTCGTCTTCTCTCCTCCCTTTCCCTCCATCTTAACAAAATATCTAATTCAGTTCGAGTACCTCAACCAACTTTGGCCTCTCTCGACAAAGTAGCTGCTAACTAGAAAAAAGGAGAAACCTGCAAGTGCGTTGTAATAACAGCAATTGCTTCCTCTGAGGCTCTTTTGCAATCCTGGAACGAAGAGTCTCCATATGCCTGGTGATGAAAAAGTGCTGGCATTAAAGATGAGACTTTGACGTGCATTTACATCATACAAACAGGAAAAAAAGTGGAACTAAGATCACTATGCACAAACCTTGAAAATGGGTATGGCTCCAGTGTAGTATTTCACAGCATCAGCATAGGCTTCTGATTTGATACACTTTGCTAACCTAGCGGGTAGATCATATATGAACTGCTCTTTTCCACAGAAAATGAAATCCATGTAACTCACACATAACCAGAAACCAACTCTTATACAATTGATAGCAACATACAACATAAAGTTGCATTTTATCTATTTCGGAAAAGAAAGTTACATGATGAACCTGAACAAGTCTATAAGACTGCGAAGGTAAAAATACATTTTATTTTTTTTCAATTGAGATTAGCATTTATTTACAACTTCACCAATCCTTTTTTTGACCATTTAATCATGTGAACTATTAAGAGCTCCAAAGATCCAGTGGCTAAAATATGGGATTGACTTTCAAATTGGGGAAATTTTTTGGGATTGACTTCCAAGGTCATGAAGAGGAAGCCACAGAACTTCTGATGCAAATAGACAGTTGCAGACAAGCAAGAAAACTGGAACAATGCAGTGAAATTAAAAAAAACTAAGACTAAAGACATACAAGAATTAAAAAACTTGGTATGTTTTGATGTCAAATTTAAAAGTACAGGGAACAGAGGAAAGGGGAGGAGTGCAAGTGCTAGTACTTGATGAATTTTAAACTAGTATCTTGGAATGTTAGGGGACTTAATAATTTAGAGAAGAGGAGGCTAGTAAATAGCATGATATGGGGGTGGAAGGAATGTAGAAGATGGTAGAAGTATTGGCCTTGGAAGATTAGTACCTGAACTTTGCGTAGAAGATTACGGGTCCGATGCAATTTCTCTATGTGTTCCCTCTTCTCAAAAAGAGAAGTATTGACCCCATCACTTTTAGATTGCACGGACATTATCTGCAAATAATTATTTTGAGACTGGTAACAGATTATCTGGAAATAATTGAAGAAAATCTAATTCTTGATACACATCTTTCAGTGTTTTGCTGCTTAGGTCATGATTATAACCCAAAAAAAGTTCAAAAATTCCTTAAACAAGTAAAAAGGGAAAAAATAAATAAGCAAAAACCTTTTCAAGAAGCTGCTCCATATTTGTCTCCATGCCAACAATATTGTTTTTCATCCTGGAAAGGTAATCATATAGGTGAGTTCTTTATTATGCCAAATGAGAACATGACAAGATAAAACACAGTCCTGATTCAACATATAAGCTGAAGCCAAGCATAACAAGTTTAAAAAACCTCTAACAGTTGCCTGATCCACCTAATTGAACAGCAGAAATTGAGGACTCATGAAACATGCTATAAGTACTAAAAAACTCAACCTACGTAGAGTTAAGTTGCAACTATACCCCCTAATGTTTGTCTCTCAAGGGATGGAACGGGTTCGGAACAACTTTCTAGAACATGGTTTACCTTTTAATTGTGTCTGTGGCACTTACGAACTTGTTGTAATTTTCATATACCAGCATTTGCAGGTCAGTATCGAGATTTTTTATCTCAGCGGCCATTTCAACATGCCTCTGAAGCATACCTTCCAAATTGGACTTCTGCACCTGTATGTTTGATGAAATATATGACATTCGTCCCAGACAAATGAAATCAAAAGTCATATTTATTGTTTCCACGACTAGAAAAGATGGCATGATTAAAGATCAGCTTACTCCTTGGACAAGCAACAGATTAAGTAAAGACCTCTCTGATAAGTACAAAAGTTTGCAATACAGAAGTTTTACCAAAGATGCCTTAGTCAAAGCCAAACCAACACGGCCACTGTGTCAAAGTTTGCTCCTCTGACTTGGGTAGGCAGAGGTAAATGGGGAAGCATATTCTACAAGGAATACTGATTGATTCTATTGCAAGAGACTGCTGACTGAAACTATGACAACTCATTTTCCTTTTCTTTTCTTCCAGTTACAAGGATTAAACTGCTATGGGAATTTTATGCCTCTTCTTGAATTCTTTTAGGCTTCTGGTGAAGTTACAAAATAAAAATGTCATCGGAAATTTGTGCGCCGCATATCAATAGAAGCCATTACCCCCATTAAACAGGGTGGAGTTCAATATTTATACCGTAGTTACTATGTACTTACATCCAATATCCCAACTACCAATGTAGTATCTCAGGTATTGCTATTTGGTGGTAAAAGAACCCTAAGTTGTAGTATATCTTCATGATTGTTGACAATTTATCTTTCTTTTAAAAGATAATAATTTTATTCATACAAATGCACAATAGGTGACTATTCTAATCAAAAGCTTTACAGTTTCTATTTACCAAGAAAATAAATTACAGTTTCAGCTCCAAATAGCTCAAAAAGTTAAGTAGATCTTTAAAACTAGAAACATAGCGCTGCCTGCTCTGAAGAAAAGGAAAAAAAGAATATCCAAACATTTTCTCGTCAGGCTGTAAGAATTAATTACTACAGTTAGGCCTCTCTATATACTGGTCATCCTCCACAACAACATTTCACTATAGCAGCCAAGTTAGTTTTTGGAACCAATTTTTAATCTTATGTTATATTATATGTTCTCATAACAACATTTCACTATATCAGCCAAAAAATATGTTATAGAGCTTTGTCTGTATATGTTCAAAACATTTTATTTTCTCTTTCCAAAGACGTCGATCCAAACAAAGAAGAGTGAGCAATCCAGATTTATCCTAGTTTTTACATATTGCCTTGCCATGTTTATTGATGATGCTATAAACGTCAATTTAAATAGATTGGGAAATAGGAAAACAGGTAAGTCAAGATTAACTTGGTAGGAATTTGTAAATTAAACTGAAGGAACAACCACATTCACATTTTTAGCATTCTTTCTTTTTCAATGGTACCTAAAACATGTAAATGGTACAAGGATTTGCCTGTTTTAGGTTGGGGTAAGACCTAAGAGTAACTACTGAAGCCTTTCTTTGTTTAGCTCCCATAAATGAGCTTGGCCGAATTTGGCGTAGTTAAATACTATGCACTTCTCTCCTTTCCTGCTAGTGGATCAGTCTCATACTCACAGTACTATACATTCCGTCATCCACTGCAGTTAAGGGGTAAGGATAGGCTCCAGTTACTTTAGTAGAGAATGATATTAGATGTGCACATAGATGAAGAAGCTGCAAGAACCTTCCAGGCCTTGAAGCTAATAACTCTAACAGGTGTATTACCAAAGAAGAATCTTTTCTTCACCTCCATAATTTGGGAAGCTAAGAAACTAAGCCATTATTGCAACCTTGTAAATGGGGGATGCAAATTCTGGTTTTTGAAGAAGAACAAAGAAAAAACTGATATATTTGAGACTTTGATGCAACAGAAATTTGCGTAAGCAATAAGCCCATTATGTAACTTGCTTTGTTGAACATGGAATTTCTTGAAGACCAACAGGTAAAGCTTGGACGGAAAAGATAAATATGGTTCATTATGTTACTCCATTGTTCATTAAACAATTAAAGAGTTGTGTTCCATGTCCAAAACCAAATTATCATCTACTTACTCCTCCATCCTTACAAAAGCATTACTTCACAAAGTAAGATAGATGATCAAACACCTGAACCTTTCTAAACTCACATATCCTCTTAATAATATTTTCTTAGTCCTCCTTCTACCATTATTTAAGTACGAACCCTGTCAAATCGAAACAACATCTTTCTAAGACATTTTCGTCTAAACAAGTCCTAAAATCTTTTAATTTTGTTGTGTACACAGACATACTTCCTTGGAACTACAGAATTCAATAAAATTATTGCTTTATCAATTAAAATAAAAAAAAAAAATTGATCTTTTTCCGGGATAGCCATATTCTAAGCTAGCATGTAGCCATAGATTTTGGATCAGATTTTGAATATCTGTTTGGTCAAAGATTTTGGTTCAAATCCTGAATATCTGTCTTCAAAAAATATTTCAGCAAGTTCTTTCCAAGTAAAATGGATGTCCAATCACAACTTCAAAAACCCAAATTTTCAAGTTTCAACTTCAAAATCGATCAAATAAGAGCTTAAATTGCTAAAAATAAGTTATAAATCAAACTAAAACTAATTCAAAATCAATCTAGAACAAAATGAAGTAGCAAGCAAGTAAATGAGAGGACATACAAGCAAATTCATGTACTGATCGGCATCGAAGGCAGTAGTATTAATGGTATCCAAAGTTGCGAATCTGGAAGAAGTAGTAGGCGGAACTGAAGTAGAATTAGGATCTGGAGAGTAAAAGCTCGATAATAGATCTCTCATTCTCTTCGCTTTATCGTCAATCGGTACTTCATCATCTACACCCATTCTTTTTGTTCTTCACGAATTCAGTATCAGTTACTTAAGCTCCACAAATACTTCAATGGCAGAACTGAAGAATTTGAGATCTATCGGTCGTTTAGCTATGGCAGTGAAAAAATTTGACTAGGAGAAGATGACTCCACATAATTTGTTGAAACTTCATAATAGTCCCTTGAGTTTGAAGTTCTATTCAATTACTCACTCCTGAATTTTTTTTTTCGTATTCCTTTATTATCTGACGAACAAATATACTTCTTAACTTTACGATTTAAAAAAAAAAAAGAAGAAAAGACAAGTTTACCTTTATTGTCTAACAATATTTATTTTGAACTTTTTTAGAAAGACAAAAAAGTGACATAACGATAAGAAATTACTCCATCAATTCTTTAATCCCTCCAAAATTGACCCTCACAAGACTGAATTAGAAAATAATAGGTGAAGTAACTTTTTAAAGACATGTGCTATATTTTTTAAAAAAATAGTTCAATAAATATAAGATAATCTATCAAAAGGATAAATATGTTCTATTTATTAAACATAGGGGTCCCTTTTTTTAAATCTTGAGATGGACTAAAAATGTTATACAAATGAAATTTATGGTACATGTTGTGATGAAAAGCATGTACTGCATAATTCAAATTTAAAAGATAATGGATACATCACCTAAATTCTTTTTTTCAGTTAGTATATTAGCCTTTGTTTGTAATAACATTATGTGATATATTTAAAATCATAATATTTTAAAAAGTAATAATTTATTTTTTATTTTTTACCTCATCAAATTAAGACAAATAAATTTAAATAGATTATTTTCTCTCAAGTCAAAGATATTGGAGACTTGAATAATAACAATATTTTTCAAGGCATAATAAAATAATGGGATCATGTACTATTAAATAAAAATATGTTTTGAAATTAAGAGATATACTAGACATAAGGAAGCGGGGGATAAATGTGGGAAAGAAAAAATTCTAGCAGGGATTATTTGTCTTTCTAATCTATGATACAAGAAAGGGGTATAGAAAAATCCTTTTTTTCTTGTGTCGAAACGAAAGAATAATGATTTTTTATTTTGTTTGTTAAAAATTTCTAGTCTTGGTTTCAATTTTTTCAGATGTATCAGAATATTTTTACTTCTCACTTTGATTAATTAGCAATAATTTTTTTTGTGAACTTTCAAAAATTTGTTTCATGTAGCTTGACAAGGAAATTTTGAGTCGTGGGTAGAGGACCCTTTACATGTAAGAAAAATAGAAGAAACTTACCTAATATTAGTAGGTTTATTAGCTGTCATCCTACAGCCAACCATATTACACCTATGACACAACTTTCCTTAAAATAATAATAAAAAAATCCTTAATAATCTCCAAAAGCTTGCTCTTCTCCCCCTATATAAACCCCATTCTCTCTTCTTTTGTAACATTCTTTCAACCTTTTGGTTCTAGAACTTCCCTCTTCGCAAAGGTAAGCTTCATTCTCCTTTACCCTTTTTCCTTTTTTGCTTTCTTTATTTTGTGTGTTTTGATTTAGTTATTTTGTTTGTTCCTTTAGTTTTTTTGGTTCTTTTGTTTGTGTTGTTTGATGATTGTTCAATTTGTGTTGATGGAAAAGAGAAGATGGATCTTATGCCTATAAAGACTTGAACTTTGTAATCTGAAAAAGAAAAAAGATTTGAACTTTAGTACTTTTACCCCTTTATATAGGGATTGGAAAGTTCTTCTGTTTGTTTTGTTTGATGATTTCCAATTTGTGTTGATGGTAAATAGTAGATGGATCTCATGCCTAAAAAGATTTGAACTTTTTTAATTGAGTAAAGAAAAAAGATCTGAACTATAGTAATTTTACCCCTTTTTATGAGATTAGAATCAAAACAACCAACTTTATTGAGCAGGTTAATCATCTGATATCAATTGATTTGGTGACCCTTAATTTAGTGACATTTATTTTAGGGTTTGCAAAAACAGTAATTTGGTTTAGTTCTTTCAGCAAAAAAAAAAACAGAACTCTTTATCGAAGATCTTCAAACTCACATTTCCAATTCTTTCAAAAATCCAAAAGGATTTGAAGACTAGTTTTTAATTTTGTTGAAAGATTTGAAGGATTTTGTGTATGGTCTGTGTACACAGTACACACTACCCTCCCTAGATCCCATTTGTATGTTGTTGATGTTATTTTTGTTGTATTTGAAGAATTAAGTTGAAAAATCTTTAAAAGGTTAGAATTTTGTTGAGGTAGCAGAACATATGTTGTTGTGGTTATGTTCTTTTTGTGGTTGAATTTTGTTTTTGCCTTTTGATCGCATTTATGAAAAGTTTTCTAATATAGTCTGTTGTGTTTGATTGCAGATCATTTTTGTGAATACTTTCATTTGCTGTCTGGATTTGGATATTCTACTCAGGAAACTATTGGTTTCTTTGAAGATTGATTGGGGTTTCGTACAAAGTTCCAATGTTTGATTCTTAGTTTCAAAATTTCTTCATGTCATTCTCTATTCGCGTGCGGCGAGTTCGGATTCTGCATTCTTTCTCAGTAGTCTTTCTTTACTGGTTCTACGTGTTTTCATGAACTAGCCCTCATCATTGTCTTTTTCCAATTTGATTTAGAAATTCCGTAGCCACACTATCAAAAGTTTGGTGCTTTAACAAATTATACATAGTTACCTATTATTCCATTTTTTTTATCATTCATCCAATCTGCCTGAGAGACATGGCTTCAACTCCACAATTGGTGAGTTCTGGTTCAGATGCAGACCAGAGGTATGCGAAGTTTGACGAAAGGAAAAGGAAGAGAATGGAATCCAACCGTGAGTCGGCCAAGAGGTCACGGATGAAGAAGCAGCAGCGTTTGGAGGAGTTAAGTAGTGAAACAACACAACTGCAGAACCAGAACAGTATCTGCCGCGGTAAGATTGAGTCTGTTGAAAGGAACTATCGTGCCATTGATGCAGAGAACAACGTGCTGAGGGCTCAGCTGGCAGAATTGACTGAACGGTTGAATTCACTGAACTCCCTCACCCAATTTTGGGCTGATACTACTGGATTTCCTGTGGACATTCCTGAAATTCCCGACACTTTGCTGGAGCCATGGCAACTGCCTTGCCCAATTCAACCTATCACTGCTTCTGATATGTTCCAGTTTTGAGCTGCTGGTCTGATGATTTACGAGAATGGAATAGAGAAAAGCGTATTAAATATCTAGTTTGATATTAGCAATGTAGCTTTTGTTTCTGACTAGTCATGGTTGGTTTTGGCTATTATCGGTATTTGAATATCTAGTTTGTTATTTTTAGTGTTTTGTCGACTTTATTTAGTCTGTTGGATTATATATGCATCTTTTGGAGTACTATGAATAAGATGGCCCTTCTCATTTCTATGCAATTGCTATGTGTTCATTCTATGATATTGTGGATTTGTTTGTCCTATTTTTTCTATGCTTCATGTGTTCACTGTTTTGATCATTGGATGTCAATGCTTATAGGGGAAAGAGTTTCCACAAGGAACTCATTTTTCTGTCCTTTGTGTTGAACGAGTGTTATCCCATCTGTCATCTTCGTGGACAGTTATTTGGCATTTGTGTTGGTAGGAGATAGCAGGTACTCCTAAAATTAGATTGGTGGTTGTACGGTATAAGCTGATTCAGATAACACAATTATTCATCAGGTTTTCATCCTCATCTGCAGGTTCTTAAGTAATTCATATTGGAGTCATAAGTTACTTGAATCAAATTGATATAATTATGAATGGTTTTTTTAAAAAATATATAAAATCCCATATGCTATGCTGTGCATACACAACTTCATCCTTAACTTTTAAAGGTGGAAAAACTATTTTCAATTTCATGTTCATTCAAACTCTTTATCCACATAAATTAAAACTCGTTCGAGTAGGTATAATTAAACACCATGCATAAGAGAAGATTAAGTTTTGCAATATTGATAAAACAGAGTATCAAATTATCATTTGAAAGAAAATACAACACATGACTACTATTATCATAATCATAATCAATTATCATAAGTGCGGCATTCCTCCGTTTCTGGATTATCCTTACAATAATTCTCCAGCACATCTGATTCCTTCTTCCTATCCCTCGCATGGCTCGCCGCCGCACTCGTCTCTTCCACCACATCCCACGCCGCCTTACACTCACCGCTCACCGGATCCTCCGCACAAGCTTCTTCAGCTTCTTTAACACTTTCCGCAACTAAATCAGAAAGCTTCTTATCCGGAACTACTCTGGGTACTACTACATACATCTTCCCGTAACCGAATTGACCTGATTTCTTCCATGGGCTGTTTGGGGTTTGGAATTTCAAGGGTTGAATTTTGGGGGAATCAGATGAAATTCTTGGGGTTGTGATACTAACACCAGCTATGGACGCCATTTTTTTTTTTGCTCTGTGTTAAGGTGAAGAAGAAGATATTTTTTCTTTTTAGGATGGGGAGATTGGTATATATTATCAAGATGAAATGAGTAATGAACACACATTTCTTATCATTTTGTTGGCCAATGGTTAACATCCACGTCATGAAGATGACATCCAAAGATATTTTGTTGTTAAAAATGTCTTTATTGTTATATTTAAATTTTATTAAAATGTATCTTTACATTAAATCCGTGAAATCGCCATGAATTGTCAAGTAAATAGATGTGATTGTTGCTCTGTGACAATACGGATTCAACTCACTCCCTTTCACTTCAGGTTGTCATAGCAAATCAACAGATGAATTGTCAAGTAAATAAATTAGATTTAAACGTGATTGTTGCTCTGTAGCAATACGGATTCAACTCACTTCAATTCACTTCAGGGTGCCATAGCATGTTGAAAATAATGAGGGACATATTGCACGTAACTACTCCCTTAATTGGGGATTGTATTGCCTTACCTTTCGATCGATACAAAAAAATCTCATTTAGGATTGATTTTGGGATTGTATTGCCTTACCTTTATATATATATAAAAAAAAAGGTCTCATTTAGAATTAATTTTGTGTACTCCATGCTATCTTATTATTATTTTTGACTATCGTATCTAATATTCTTATATTTTCCTCTATTATCTTTGTATATTTGTGAAATTAGTCAGATGCAAACAAAAGTAGTAGCAAGTATTTAAACATAGTGTTGAGATGAAGTTAATTACTATTCCATTTAGAAGCTGCACAGCCATTTGCTTGCTAGTATTTTCTTGGAATTGCGTTTCGCCATAGACAGTGAAGCTCGAAAGTTGAGAGCTTTTCTCCGCTCTCAAATTTAGTCGATTGATGCTTCAAAGAATGAAACTTTGCTGCTTTTAATGGGCAGAGATGTTCATCATCTTCTTAGCCTTGTTAAGAAGTACCAAAACTATCGCAAAGCAATTCAGCAAATTCATACTCAGTTAATATTCACCACTGCAGAAAACACCTTCAATTCAACTTCTTCAATACCCATTTTATTAACTCTCTGGAACTCTATAATTCGACATTACTCTCTTGGTATTTTCCCACAAGAATCTTTTTTTCTGTTCAAACAATTGCGGTTACAGTATCACCCCATTATCTTTTTTGATAGCTTTACATATTCATTCTTGATTAAAGGGTCAGCTAATTTAGGGAAATTTTGTATTGGGAAGCAGATCCATTGTTTGAGTTTGAAAGATGGGTTTGAATCCCATGTTTATGTGCAAACTGCATTGGTTAATATGTATGGGGAATGTGGATTGGTTGGTGAAGCGAAGAAGGTGTTTGATGAAATGCCTGTGAGAAATTCTGTGACTTGGAATGCTTTGATCAGTGGTTGTATTAAATGGGGTGATGTTAAGGTTGCTCGGGCGGTGTTTGATGTAATGCCGGAGAAGAATGTTATTTCATGGACGGGTCTTATCGATGGGTATACGAGGATGGGTCGGTTTGATGAGGCTTTGTCATTGTTTTGGGAAATGGTTGTGGTTGAGGGGATTAAACCGACTGAAGTGACTCTTTTGGCGATTTTCCCTGCTATTTGGAATGTTCGGTGTCTAGAGTGTTGCAGAATGGTTCATGCTTATGGGGAGAAAAGTGGTATTGATGTGTTTGATATTCGTGTTATGAATTCGCTTGTGGATGCTTATGCTAAGTGTGGAAGTATAGACGATGCTGTGAGAGCTTTCGAGGATATATCGGATGAAAGAAGGAATTTGGTGTCATGGTCGTCGATAATATCAGGATATGCAATGTATGGGATGGCAAAAGAAGCTTCCAATAGTTATAAGATGATGGTGGATGCAGATATTGAACCAAATCGCATAACATTTTTGAGTATGCTCAATGCTTGCAGTCATGGAGGTTTGGTGGATGAGGGGCTCGAGTTTCTCAGAAAGATGGTTGATGAGTTTGGGATTCAACCAGACATAAAGCATTATGGATGCTTGATTGACATGTTAGGGAGGGAAGGTAGGTTAGAAGAAGCAGAAAAGATAGTGTTGGAGATACCTAATACCATGTCTAATGTTGTGATTTGGAGAACACTATTGGGTGCTTGTAGTTTTCATGATAATGCAAATATGGGAGAAAGAGTTATGCAGAAGATCATGGAGATGGAAAAAAAGTATGGTGGTGATTATGTGCTTCTTTCTAATATCCTTGCAGGTATGGGCAGGTATGTGGATTCTGAGGGTGTGAGGAGAGTGATGGATGAACAAAATGCATTTAAAGATCCCGGTGTTAGCTTTGCTTAATCTAAGATTGTAAACTGACTGATCCATTATTCATAAATCACATTTTCCTTGACGTGGTTCTTTTACTGGAAACAGGACCAGCACCAAATTGGTGTTTTCTGCATTTCTTAGTTTATTCTCATTTATTTCGTGCCTCATTTAGTCCGTTGGTTGAACTAATCTAAGAGCTTTTGTTAAGAGGAAGTTGCAGCATCCTAGAGATTTAGCCTTCTATCCATGATATATTTAGGTTGCATCATAAAAGCATAGTTTTTTGAAAAATCATGTAGATACCCAAGATGATTCCAGATATAGTAACACCACAACAACAATGTCCCAATTGCAAGCAAGTTGGGATTGTTTGGGATCGGTTATATAAATCCTCACTTACTATCCATGATAGATTTAGGTTACATCGTAAAAACATAGTTTTTTGAAAAATCATGTAGATGCCCAAGATGATGCCAGATATGGTAACACCACAACAACAACGTCCCAATCGCAAGCAAGTTGGGATTGTTTGGGATCAGTTATGTAAATCCTCACTTACTATGTTGCTCCATTTAATCTCATCGCAGAGCAATATTGTATGCAATAAAATGAAAAAAAAAAAAATTCTCTGCAATGTTTCTGGCATATAAATCTTCAGCAGATATAAAATATTTCTTTGAATACATAGGACCTTTAGTAAATGTAGTAATATGGCTAAAACATATTGCCAACTAGTTGGTATCACTTATATTTATCTTGTATCACTTATATTTATCTTTTTCTTCAATTGTGCCCTATTTCTCGGTAAGCCTACATGAATTCCAAGAGATTGTAGGTCTTTCGAGGCAACTTCCTTCCATGTGATTTTAGGTCTATCTTGTCCCATTTTTAACACCTTTTCTCGCCATAATTGACATGGAGGCCAACGCTAGACATAACCCAACCATCTCAAGCAGGTTCTCTTCTTTTATCCTCAATGTGTGTTTGCTTGCACCCATTCCCTAGCTACAACAACTCTAAGGGTATATAAAAGAATAGAGCAAGTTAAGTATCCTACTAATTTCCTGTCCTTAAAGCTCCCCTTTTCAGTGTCTTTACAAGAACTTCCAAATAGAAACAGATTCAATGGATGTTCCCTTCCATCCAACTAGGAGGGCCTTCCCATCATTTTGAACAATGCAGGAACTGCCATGGGAAAATTGCTTGAGAATCAGATTTGCTTGATATCGAGATGACTCGCTGAGCTCCATTTCCACCATTCCAAACCTTGCAAAGTATGCTCTCCATACATCAAGCTTAACATTCCGAGTGAACCTTTCTGCACCCTCAGCTGCAACCATATTCCGGATTCCTTCACCAATGTGAAATACTTCAATCCTCTTTCTGACCAAATTGTCTCTATCCATGCAGTCTTCTAAGCAATCAAAAAGCACACTATAAAAGAAAAGTGCCTCCACGAAACGGTTCAAAAATGAAGGTGAATTATGGTTTGCTTCAACTTCACAGACAACAACCACAGATGGTCTTAATCCTCTGATTACTCGCATCGTGTTGTCCAAATAATCTTGCCGGCAGATCATTGTTCTTAGTACAGTGTAACAATAGACAGCTACAGTTTCATCTGCTTTAACATTGACTGATTCTGCCTTGAGATCTTTCATGTCAGACATAAAGACCATATCAAATGAAAAGGGAAGATTCAAGGATTTGGCAAAACTTTGTAATCTCTTGCCTGTTTCTTTGATTTTCTCTTTTTCTTGGTGTCCAATGGCTGTTATCTTCAGAAGCTCAATTGGACAGTCACGTCGTTCTGAAAGAGCTTGCATCAAGCCTGTACACTGAATTCCACTTCTGATATTAAAGTCAACCAAATGGATCTTGGTTGCACCTTTGACATTTTCAACTATTGCCTGATTTCCCGCGAATTGCATTACTTGACTGAAGGGAATTTCTGTATGGCAGGTTAAGGATTCGGGTGTATTACCTAATGCCAGAGTGCTTAAAAACCTTAACTTTCTTTCGAAACATGGGGACCTTCCTATTTCTCGATCAATCCTTTCTTGTAAAGCTTCACCAAAATAGAAACAAAGTCTCTGGATTGGATTACCTATTCAAGATATAAACAATTAAGTAAATGTGTACTCTCTCTAATAGCTTAAGCTTTTAGACGACATGAAACACAATTCAATGTTACCTGTAGCAGATGCCTTCCACAGGCAGTGTGCAATAGATTGGCTAGCCAAATGAAATTGCTGCTGATCCACTTCTTCTGCAGCAGCTAGAAGGAGGTGAACAAGTTCCATGTCCTTTGTTTGGTCTATGGAAAGGCCCGAAAGTGATGAAGCATACGGATGTATAAACATAGAAAGACCATCTACCCTTTGGGTGGAGTACTGGATATATCTTTCTCCAGCAACTCGTAAGATTTCTTCTGTTGACAACTTAGAGATGTTACTTACACGAGCCTCGTTGCTGAGTAATACGTTGCTCAAGTTTTCCTCACTTGGTTTCTTGAACAATCTCCCACAATTGTTCAAGAGTTCCAAAGATGCTAAAGAAATGGAATTAGTGTTCTCTCCATGGAAATTGTCATGCCTTGGCTCCTGAGGCTGAATCCCATTAGATGCTTCGGGGGTCATTTGAATTTGGATAGGCTGCAGGGGCAAGTCCATGTTGGAAGAATCATCACTTTGAGTCCAGTGATCTGAAATGCTTTGTTGCTGATCTTCCAATGACTGAACTTGTTTGTCTGATGTATTATCTTGATATTTAAGGTCAAATACAGTGTAAAGAGAATCAAGATCCTCACTGTCCAATTCAAACCAAGGATCTACGGCGCCATTGTTGATCAATTCATTTCTCCCACACTCTTGAAGATGGTTGTGATCACCCTGGAAAACACTGAAATCAATGGTGGGGATTGGGATTTGATCCATGATCCCAACTCCAGGACCAGTTAAAGTAGAGACTTGATCAAATTTTTAGTCTTGGTGATGTTTGGCTTTCAATAAACTGTGTTTTACTTATATCAAGGGAATACACTCAGTATGACCTCAACAAGGATGAAAGTGAAGTTTTTGTCCTCGCGTAGCAAAATAACCTGGTCATGGTGAAAGTTTAAAAGATTGAAACCGCGGTGATTTTGTTTCCATGGCTGAGACAAGCAGAAAGTCCAGATGAAAGATAGTCCTCTTAACAGAATTGTATTGTTTGTATCTTCTAGAGCAACATTTACTGAGAGAGCCAAGATCATATTAAGGATTTATGCATTTGGACTCTATGTTTGAGACAATGAGAAACTGTTAAAAGGCATAATGCCATGGTTAGAAAGAAATGACAAAAGAGATAAGTTAATCACAAAGTACATTATCTTGATGGACCATAATAGACACAAAAAAAGAAAGTTTGCAGGCCAAATGTTTGTCTGAGAACAATGACATGCAAATGTTGAGGGACAGGGGACTTGTGTTTGTGGATACAAGTTCATGCCCTACATCAAGCAAACAAACTCTGGTATTTAAGTGGAGAGTGATAGAGGAATGGGCCCATGTCTTCAAGTTTTGAAAGCTGTGGCTGGCCCAAAGGGTCTACACCCAACAGATTCCTCGATAACAACAACAATAAACTCAATGAAATCCCACAAGTGGGGTCTGGAGGTAGAGTATATGAAGACCCTTGGCGTTGTCGGTAATAAAAGAAATGAATATTTGTATTTGCATTTGTTTAACTCAAAAATAGAAAAAATACATACATGTCCCCTTCTTTGACAAAGCAAATTCTGGTTAACAATCAACATTACAACTGTCTTAACAGAGACAGGAACAGAAAATGTCAAAAGTACTCTCTTAGACCTTTTCATCATTTCTTGTACAACAGCCTGCATTGTCTGAATCAACCACAATATTCCCACAAAACAACACAAAATTTAGCCAAACTAGTCCCTTCACAACCTTAACCATACCAATTGCCACAGTCACATAATACAACCACCAACCAACAAAATCAACTAAACCAACACTACCAAATAAGTCTCTTTTCACCTCAGCCACAACCACTAAAGACTCAACTTCATCCCCTAACTTACACCACCACAAAATACCAAAACTCATTGTCATAGCCACCTTCTCAACATACCTATCCTCCGTCTCAACGCCAAAAATTGTGTCATCCACCACCGGTTTCACTACTTTCTTGGACCAAAACAACGTTGTCTCATGCAATCCCATGAAAAACAAACTTCTCGTCAATAAGTATAATCTTTCGTGACTAAAACTAGTACCATCTATTCCAACAGCTATACTTCCTTCTATGCCTATGCACACACAAATTTGAAATGTGAAAAGTAAAAACCACGACATAGAAAGACGAGATTTTGAAATCATGTGATCAAACAGAGTTCGTCCTGTCAAGCATTGAATCAAAGCAGAAATGCTGACAAGTGGAGTTAGTAGTCGAAGAAAAGTAGGATTTGCATAGAGAAAGAGCTTGACAAGTAGTGTATCGGGCTCCGTGTAATCTGATGTGGCAATGAGATAGCGAGTGACTGACAGCCTAGCGAGGACAATAAAGGAGAGAGGAAGGAGAAGGCTGAGGAGGATAATGGTAAGGCATTGAAATGACTCTCTTAACATATTGACAACATAGTCTGAGACTGAAACGACTTTTTTCTCTGGTTGTTCGTAGAATTCTAAACTCAAACCCATTTAATGTAACTTATACTTAGTTAACAAGAAGAAAAAAAGTTTTTTTTTTTTTTTTTTGGTTAGCAACAGGATTTGAGAAGTACAAAAAGGGATGAGGAGTATATATAATTTGATGAAAAAATTATAAAGTGGTTGTCACGATGATATTCTTTGCATAAGATTGACATATGATATTTAAAGAATTTGGTGTGTATAATTTTTATTCCATTTTAGTTTATTATTTTTTTCAACAAATTTGGTGGTCATATAGCACGTAAGATATATTCATGATTAAGTGTTTCCTTTATTCTATTTCCTAATTTGATTTAATACTCAACATAGTGATATCCATATACAGTGATGAATAGCCAATCGAATATTTTTTATTGAGAAATTATATAATATATAGAGAAAATTATATTATGTTTGTACGTATAAATTTATTTAGAAATGCATGCACTAACCTAATTATTTGGTGAAATTTTGTTCAAAATAAGTAATCCTTTCGATCCATTAAATATGTGTTGGATAACTGACCATTTAAAAATGGATCAAGTAGGAATATTATCCATATTATTTACTAACAATGTATATTCATAAGTCAATATTATCAATACTTTGCTTGTTATTTAATTTTTTTTTGTGAGTTTTTACTAAGAGGAAGGAATTTTTTTTCCTATTTTCATGAAGTTCACGGCTCGCTTATAATCAATTAATCTCTATATAAAGGAATTCAAATTAATTAAGTCGAATATTAGGGTTAAATCAAACAATTTTGTCATTCTTATACAAATATGTAATATACACTTCAAACACATATTCCAGACAACAAGTGGCAAATATTGATGAAGAACTGATGACCATTATGCGTTTGACCAATCAAAATTAGACATTATGCATTGTTTATTTGCATTCTAATTAACATTAAACATAGTTTAATATTTGCAACTTAACCATTGTTGTTAGATACTAATTACTATTAGTTAGACTTGTATTGTTCCTTTTTAGAGAGAAAAATCTTAAATTATAAGTGTTTGATCGTGACAACGATATATGCCACCAAATGCAACGTGATGGCATTATACATGAGGCCTTTTACTTCTTCACCTATACTAGATTCTAAGATTTGGATTTGGCCCTTAAAATAGAATATAGTTATAATCTAATTAATTAATTAAACAACCACAAATGACTTAGACAATATTTGGCATTTGCATCCAAAAACAGGCCTCAATTAATACATCGGAGTACCTACTACTCTGTTACCTACCACCAGCATGCAAAACCTGATTGCTCTTGTTAATAGGATTTGTCACTATTAACAAAGCTGCAAGTCACATGAAATTACACTCAATGCCTTTGAAAAGCAAGCGAGCTCAAAAGTTCAAAAATCAACTACCTAGGCCATCACCCGTCAAGGAAGGAAAGAAATCAGAGATGTTTTGAAGACGAGCAGTTCTATACAAAAGTTAAAGACGAACTGTTTAATGCTTTACTATTTTTGGTGTAAAAAAAGTACCTTGACTGTTACCACTCTATTCAAAATTTGATCTCAGCTTGCTTGTCACAAGAATGGCACTACCAGAGCTCAAACCATAGCTATGAGCTCATCAATTAAATGGAGCAGCATTTTATGAAATGCAATCAAAAGTACCCAAAAGAAATAGACGGAGTCAACAAACCGATATAAAGTGAATACAACTTCCCATAGCAGCCAGAATATAAAGTGTTCAAGAAATGTTTGATCAACCATAACACAGACCAATAGTTTTGGAAGATGATCCATGGAGTAATTCACAAATACAAAAGAAAACAGTAACTAACAAGAAATAATAGCACTCTCCTCAATAAAACCTGCATATGT
This sequence comes from Solanum bulbocastanum, assembly GCA_037074985.1. Classification (NCBI taxonomy): domain Eukaryota; kingdom Viridiplantae; phylum Streptophyta; class Magnoliopsida; order Solanales; family Solanaceae; genus Solanum; species Solanum bulbocastanum. The sequence goes on from CM073602.1 coordinate 1,304,206, forward strand.
CACAACTAAATTATGTTAGCAGGCCTTTTAATCCTTCATTTTTTCATGAATTGCCTTGTAGCACTTAAGACTGCAAAGACGAAGGTTTGACTTCGGATCCCAGTAATTGGATGGGTTCACACAGGAAGGACCAGCACATTTTTCACGAGGGGGAGGATAGCTGGAATATAGCAACAAAACCACAAAGCACAAACAGTAAGAACCTTAAATGAATATTAATCATAAAAAGTAAGGCTCAATGATATCCAGACTCCAGCCATACCGAAATACTACTGCTGAAAATGAGGACGAAAGAGAAGGGGTGACAATCCTTACCTGCAAGGCTTAGAGTCAAAAATACTTGGCAAACCCATATCATGAGGGAATGTAACAACAGTTCCAGTTGGGCCCATAACTGTTCTGATAGTGTTTGGAGCAAGCTCTTTGGCAGCCTTCTCCTGCAGGATACAACAATTAATTGATCATTTGCTTAATAACATTAACGAAGTTGCAGCCTAGTAAACACATGGGATACCTGTGCCAACTCTTCCTGCTGCTTCTTTATTTTCTCTTGCTTCTTCTTGTTGGAATCTTGACCTAGTATTTTTCTAATTGCCTCAGCCTGCAAGATTCAACAAGTTATGCTCATTTCAGCATCATAAAATCTTAAAAAACGTGATACATCAAAAGCAAGAACAAAAACAAGGGCAAACATCTGATTCCCGAGCTGCCTCCTCATATCGTATTCTACGTTTCTGAGCAGCCTTTGCTCTTTTCAGTTGCTGCTCAACATCTGAGAGCTTTTCCTTTTGTTCTGCAAAAATAGCAGGGATGACAAGACAAATTTTGTACTATCAGAAAAGGTGCTTGAGGAATGGGACGACACTGCAAGACATGAGTAAACACAAAATTTTCTCACTTTGAGGTGGTGCTGGAGGACAACCGTAGGGATACCCAATCTGATTCACAGAAGTAGCAGATGAATCCCTTCTTGATAGAAGAGCCCGTTGTCGTGTTGTAAGACTTATTTCACTCTTTGTTTCAACCGATGTCTCATAGGACTCCTTCATTTGCTTCTCCTTCTTCTTTGTCTGCTTGGCCTCTCCATCAGACAATAGTTCTTCCTCCTCATAATCAGGATCCTCAGAACCTCGATTTGATTTTCTGTTAATTTCTTTGCCAGACAAAAGAGCCCGTTGTCGGGGACGTGTCATAAGACTTATTTCACTCTTTGTTTCAACCGGTGTCTCATAGGACTCCATTTGTTTATCCTTCTTCTTTGTCCGCTTGGCCTTTCCATCAGACAATAGTTCTTCCTCCTCATAATCAGTATACTCAGAACCTTGATTTGATAGTCTTTTAACTTCTTTGCCTGACCTTCCAACATCTTCCAACATTTCATACTTATCGACCTTCAAACCCCCGGAAAGACTTCTTGTCTTAGTTAGTTCTTCCCCAACATTACGCTTCTCCAAGTAGTGAATCTCATCCTCCTCATCAAGCTCATCCAAAATAAGCCTCCTTCGCCTGTGGACCTTACGATTTTGATGTGACTTGTCTCCTTGTTTTTTAAACACATTCTTCATCGGTATCTTCTTCATATTGCTTTTGCTAGCACCAAAAGTGCCTCCTGGGAAACCCTTGCACGAAATTCCTTTCAACCTACTTTTCTTATCTGCAAGAGGACCGTCTTCACTTGAATTGTCCTGAAACCAGAGAGACGATTCAAATGAAAGATCAGCATTACCAGGATTATTAAAAGATAATCTATTGTCACATAATAGCCATACACATAGGTAAATGAACAATGGAATAATCACAAATCGCATGTTTAAAGAAATTGCAATGACTAACTTTCTTGCTCACTAATTTGGAAAGGAAGTAGTGAATCTCCAAATTAGCTACCAAAAAGAATGCTTCTCCAACACATTCATTATTCATCCCCTGAGAATAACCATATTTAGATGTTGCTTTATGTGTTATCTTTTCCATATTTCGGATACTAGACGGAAACTAGTATTCCCTCCATACATGTTTACTTGTTCATGTTTGACTTGGCACACCCCTTAAAAAGCAATAAATAAAAAAAATAGTTTTACAATATCAACCCTACTTCTTATAAGTATCTCACTCAATAATTAGCACTAAATAATAAAGGTAAAAAAGGTATAAATTGATAAATTATCTCTTGATTTTCTAAATTGGACAAGTAAAGGTGAACACATATTATTAGTACAATGGACAAGTAAAAGTGGACGGAGGGAGCAGGTGGCAAATTCTTATGTGGCCTCTCCTTGAAACCAACCAGAATTTCTACTAGACAATATCTGACAAAATATAATTAAGATTCGGTGGATTTAGAGAATTCAAAAGATTAAGTCGAGTGTGCTATAAACCTGAGGAGTAAGATTCCGCCAAGGCTGAGAGGCATCAGAGGGTTGTGCACTTTTAGAAGACAATAAACTGCCAGATGATCCATAAGAACTGTTTTTGGTTTGAATAATGCCAGCCGCTCCACCAATTTTCAGCTTCAACTTTTCCAGCTTGCTATCATTAGCTACACCGTCCCTAGCAGTCCCCAACTGCCTAACAGACGCACCATGCCTGGGATTCGTATCATCTCCTGCACATGCATTATCATATGTCGTGCTAGATCCCCCATCCTCCTTGTTCTTTTTAGAAGAACAATTACCTTTGAACCTGTTAGCAGAAGAATCTCTAGATATAGAGTAATTGAGGTTGTCGATTCTCCCTCCTGCATTAGCATCATCACTATACTCATCGCTAGAGGCACTATCTGAAAGTGATGTCTGGGGTGAGTGAACATGGCATGCAGGAACTGTCAGATTCTCTGTCCTAGGTCGCCGCAGCGTCTGGCTTCTTTTCTTTCCAACAGTAGAACTGAGCCCTTTGCATCGACTACCATCACAGTCATCCATGATGTATGAGAAGATCTGTGTTACCACAAGCAAATGTGTACCAATTAGATTGTTAAAAGTACACAATACAAGATAAACTTGGAAATTGCTGCACCAACTTTAAACTACAAGCATGCAAAGGCAACTTTATTAGACAATTGCGGAAAACCATTTCTAACAGAAAAAACATGAAGAGAAAACAGATGTTCAGCAAGAAAAATGAAGGAAAAGCTACCAAAAAACGATTGAAAATCCAGAATTTAACACTGGGAAATATCTCTGCACCTCATATGGAAGGCCAAGATGTAAATATATCATCAATAAATTGAAATGATCACCCGAACAACAACATACCTAGTATAGTCCCCCCCACCCCTACCTCAGAAGTAGACAGATCCAAGATAAACAGTTCAAAGCGATCCAGAAAGCGTAAACCAAAGTGAAAACATCACAAAGCATACCGAACAGTAACTACAACAAAATAATACCATAATCGAAGTACAAGAAACATCATATAGTAACAGAAATCGAAAGATCACCTGAATGACATTGAAATTTTATACAAAACTACTAGATCACAAAACCCTTTACTCAAAAAACCAAAGTAACTGGATTAACAAGGCATTAGCATGCCACATAAAACACTGATCAGACCACACCAGCAAAAACATTCAAAGAACATGATTTTACATATACGAGCCAACGAACTAAAATCAAGCTCAACAATCGAATCTAAACATATAAACTACACAAAATTCTACCAACAGAATACTCAAACACAAGGAAAACCCACAAAACAAAAAAGAATTCTCCCATGCCAGAACACAAGCACATTAATCAACACACATCCACATGCCAAGAAAATTCATTTTAACAGAAACAAATGACTAAGCACAGAACACTCAAAACACAACAAACCATCAAAGGCAAAACCACCACCACAATAACAACAACAAAAGAATTCTCACATACCAGAACACAAACACATTAATCAACACACACCCACATCCCAAGAAACTTCAATTCAACAGAAACAAATGAATAAACATTCAGGCACCTGATAAACAACCAAAAACAAAAAAAAAATTGCACCTTGTTACAACATAAGCACAATCAATCAGCAGCTTGTTACAACAAGCAACCACATTAGTTGGATTAAGCAAAAAAAAAAAAATAGTACCTCCAAATAGATCAAAAAATTGAAGGATTGTATAAGTCGGCGGAAAAAAAAGATGGGTTTTTTTCTGAATGGGGTAGGATTAGAGTAGTGAATAGAACAAAGGGGTGTTGCTGAATTTGATGAAATAGTTGCAGTAAAGACAATGAAGATGCTTATAATCTCTACCATTTTAATTTTTTTTGTTTTTTCTCAATATGATCAGTTTTTTCTTCTTGAAATTGGCTTTTAGCCAAACTGAAATTGGCTGGACTCGCCGATTGCCTAATCTCTTCATCGCTTTCATCATCTTCATCACTATCGTTTCACTCCTTTCTTCTGCTTCTTCCTAAGCAGGGTTTCATGCAAAGCACAATTTCATTATTGATATATGTGATATGTCAATAAAAAATTTTCATAGCTTATAAAATTTATAACACGTGTTTTTTTTATGTAACACGTATAAATGAATTACGAATTTATGCTCAAAAATGATAATGTCTGAAAATGGACGATTCGAATGATTTATTATGTTGTATATGAGTTAACACATATAATGGAATGATTTATTATGTTGTATATGAGTTAACACATATAATGTTTTCATTATATGTTTAGCTATAATATTTGTGTTATTTTAAGCTACATATCTATAACATTAACGATTTATAAGTCAATAGTAATCACTCATAGTTTATCTGTTGGTGAAAAATTACAAAAATAACAAAATTACAAGATTACAATTGAAAATAAAGATGAAAAAATAAATCTATTCAGGCTGAGGCGCGAATATCTCGCTCTCTTTAAAGAGATTCAAACTCATTGCAATAAATGTTTTTCACCGGTCCAGCAGTTTTGACTAACTCTTTCACTCTATATTTTTCTTGTGTATTGTGTGTTCCAAATCAAATGAAGATCACCACTATTTATACTAGAAGAAGTCTTCCTAGCAATGAATAGGAAGATTATGGGGTAGTAATAATGAAGATAATGACCTTAGGAGTTACATAGGTTACAAGGTATCATGGAGGAATAAATAATGAAAATAAAGAGAGTGTAACAAATGCCTCCAACAGCAAATGAACATGTTTGCCCAATTCCAACTGCCAGTATTTTATGACCACTAAGTCAATGGCCAATTCATGAGTAATTAGGCAATATTAAGACACCAAAATAATGAGCAAATTTAATAAGAAAAATAATATTAAAATGATCAATCACTAACAATTCCCCACTCATTTTAATATTAGACAAGAGATTATATCAGCTGAAGGAAGACTATTATGTATAATGAAGGTGTGTTTTGCATTGGACCTCCACTTAGTGAAGCAGTAACTTTACTCCAAAGTCGTAGTGGTCTAAGACTTGAACTATGATTGCTCAAGAGAAATAAAATATCACTGCTCACACATAATAATCAAGGTGTTGACATGAGCTTTAAAGCCAGCATGTTATGGCCATGTGCTATCCCGATTTCATGAGTTCTTTTAAGAATAAGCCCAATTCTCATAGGAAGCGACCTACTTCCACACATCACATAGGTAAAATCTGTCAAGAGTGTTCCTGTAAGCTTAACACTCCACCTATACGGGCTACAAATACTCATTAAGAGTTTTATCAACTCGGCCTTCACAGACTACAGGAAACAATGCACTCACATCATAGGGAGGGAATAAAAAGATAGTGCATTTTTCACAACAAGTCATCATATGATTAGTTTTTCCCTTTGAACCTGGTTATATGATTTCTAGTCCCCAGGTTGGGTTTTCTCATATATGACTCAAGGATTTGTAGGCTTCAATCTCATCCCCTTCGATGTACTCCAGACCTTTTCTCTCGTTAAGGCCTTAGTAAGAGGATCTGTAAGATCATCACAAGATTTGACATAATCAACATTAATGGTACCATTTGTCAAATACAATATTACATTACTGTGTTTCCTCCTTATAGGTCTGGATTTACCGTTGTAGTAACGGTTTTGAACTCTACCAATTGCAGTGGTGCTATCACAATGAATAACTAATTCGCTTCCTCACTAGCTGAACCTAAAGCAATTAGTTCAGCCTCCATGGTAGAGTTAGCAATTATAGTTTGCTTTTTTGATCTGCAACAAAAGCACCACCACCTAAAGTAAAGACATAACCAGTGGTAGAACATGAATCACCTGATAAAGTGTTCCAATTTGCATCACAAAAGCCTTCAAGTACAGCAGGATATTTTTTATAGAACAAACCACAATTTTTTGTTCCAATTAAATATCTCATAACTCTTGTTACAACATGTCAATGTTCATTACCTGGCTTGCTTGTAAACCTGCCAAGTACTCCTACTACATATGCAATATTAGGCATAGTGCAATCAGTCGCATATCTCAAACTTTCGATTATGCTAGCATATTCCTTTTGATTTATTACATCATTTTCACTTTCAACATGAAAATAAGTGAACACTTGAATCAAAAGAAGTAGCAACATGCTTGCAATCAAGAAAGTTAAATTTTTTCAAAATCTTCTCAACATAATGTGACTGATCAAGGAAAATTCCATCACATGTTCTTATTATTTTTTTTTTCAAGAATAAAATTTGTCTCAACAAGATCTTTCATATCAAAATGGCTTCTAAGAATATTTTTAGTTTCATCAATAACATTCATGTTGGAGCCAAAGATCAACAAATCATCAACATATAGGCAAATAATCACATGTGAATTATTTCAAGACTTATGATATATGCACTTATCACATTCATTTGTTTTAAAATCATTTTCAATCATGCAGGAATCAAAATTTTCTTGTCATTGCTTTGGTGCTTGTTTCAAGCCATATAGGGATTTAGTCAGTTTACACACTTTGCTTTCTTGGCTTGTTCAACAAAAGACTCGAGTTGTTCCATATAAATTTTCTCCTTTAGGTCACCATTTAAAAAAATAATTTTTACATCCATTTGGTGAATTTGCAAATCAAAAATTGCAGCCATAGCAATTAAAAGTCTTATGGATGTAATTCTTGTTACCGGTAAAAAAATATCAAAAAATTCTAGGCCTTCTAGTTGTTTAAAACCTTTTGTAGCTAGTCTAGCCTTATATTTATCAATAGATCTTTCCGGTTTCAACTTTTTTCGTAAGACTCATTTGCAACCAATAGTTTTACAACCCGGTGGTAAATCAACTAGCTTCCAAGTTTTATTAGAAATCAGTGATTCTATTTCATTATTTACAGCCTCTTTCCAAAATATAGAATCATGTGAAGATAATGTTTCTTTCCAAGTGAGAGAGTCATCTCCAACATTAAACACATAAAAATCAGAACCAAAATCTTTTTCTACTCTAGTTCTTTTACTTCTTCTTCACTCAAAATCATTAATTTCTTTATTTTTTAAAGTAGAAGTAGAAGAACTAGGTAGTGACAAAATATTTTGTTCATTCCTTTGACCCTCACTATTTTTAGAATCAAAAGGGAATTTATTTTCATGAAAAATAGCATCACCCGATTCTATCACAATATTATCATCAAGAATAAAAAATTTATAAGTTGTACTATTTGAAGCATAACCAAGAAAAGCACAAGTAGTAACTTTCTTACCCAATTTTGTAATCTTGGAATCCATTAGCCTCACAAAGGCTAGACAACCCCAAACTCTTAGATATCCCAAACTTGGCTTGTGACCTTTCCACAATTCAAAAGGTGTCAATTTTGACTTTTTTATAAGGCACACGATTGAACACATAACAAGCCGTCAAAATAGCTTCACCCCAAAAATTTAAAGGTGCATGTGACAAAATAAGCATGGCATTCGTCAATTCAACCAAAGTTCTATTTTTCCTTTCCGTTACACCATTAGATGAAGGAGAATAAGGAGGAGTAGTTTCATGAATTATTCCCAATGATATAACGAAAGAATTAAACTCATTTGACTTATATTCACAGCCTCTATCACTTCTAATTCTTTTTATTTTTCTTCCAAATTGATTTTCAACTTCATGGAGATAAACTTCAAAGTTTTCAAAAGCATCACTTTTATTTTTCATCAAGTAAACATATGTAAACTTAGAAAAATCATCAATAAAAGCGATAAAATATCTATTACCTCCACGAGTTAAAAGTCCACCAAGTTCACAAATATCAGTATGAACTAATTCTAACAAATCAGTTTTTCTTTCAACTTGAACATGAGGCCTTTTAGTGATTTTGGCTTTACTACAAGCCTCACACTTTTCAAAATTCTTTTTAATCATTGGGATTAATCCTAAACTACTCATGATTCCAACATAACGATCATTAATATGACACAAATGAGCATGCCAAAAATTAGTAGAAGAAAACATATAAACAGAAGTAGAAACTTTATTCACTTCTACATTCAATTTGCACATCCGATCACAAGCATATCCCTTTCCCAAAAAAATATCCTTCTTCACAATTATATATTAATTAGATTCAATAATTTGTTTAAAGCCTACTTTATTAAGAAAAAAACTAGACATCAAATTTTTTCTCATGGAAGGATTATAGAGTACATCTTTTAAAGTTAATACCCTTCCAGAAGTAAAATACTATTCGGCATCTCCTGTTCCAAGTACTTGAGTTTTGTGAGAATCACCAAGCATGATGGTTTTGGGCTCCTTAAAATGAGTATAATTTTTAAACCAGTCTTTGTCATAACAGACATGAGGGTCCCTTATCTTGAACTTGTTGATTTTGTTCTTGGTTATTTTCACCATTATTTTTGTTGTAATGTCTACTATTATTTTTCTTAAATTTTTTCTTCTTAGGCTTCAAAGAAGTATTTTTGTGAGTTTCAAGAGTAGCATTATTTGAAGTAATTAAATTTACCTTCGTTGTGATGTTGCTCTCTTCCTTTTGTAAAAGTGCATCTTGGCCCTTTGCCTCTTCACCATCGTACTTTTTCACTTTCTCATGATGAGAATTAAGTTCATCATCATCCATGGAGGTGTCATCAAATTTATTAGGATTCTTATCGGTTAACACATAAGAAACATTGAGAAGATTTAAGTAGAAAAGTACTTTACCCTTCCATCTTTTGAAATGGTTACCATTGAACCGAAATGGCTTGTTAAGGTCTCCCATCTTGACATCCGCAATTTTTTCAATTGTAGCCATTACTGAATCTCCTTAAAAACGTTGGTGAAAAATTACAAAATAACAGAATTACAAGATTACAATTGAAAATAAAGATGAAGAAATAAATCTCTTCAAGCTAAGGCGCGGATATCTCGCTCTCTTTAAGGAGATTCAAACTCACTGCAGTAAATGTTTTTCACCGGTCCAGTAGTAGTCCTCTTTACTTGTCCCCTCCAGGATACAACAGCCTAATCACAAAGTGTAACTCAACAAACTCTAGACAAGAGTTGAGTTCAAAGCTCCACAAAAAGAACACCTCCCTTCAACTAATAAGAACTCTCTTTTTTGACTAACTTTTTCACTCTATATATATTTTTTTTGTGTGTGTTGTGTGTTCCAAATCAAATGAAGACCACCACTATTTATACTAGAAGAAGTCTTCCTAGCAATGAATAGGAAGATAATGGGGTAGTAAATAGTGAAGATAATGACCTTAGGAGTTACATTGGTTACAAGGTATAATGGAGGAATAAAGAAAGAAAATAAAGAGAGTGTAACAAATACCTCCAACGGCAAATGAACATGCTGCCCAATTCCAACGTTCACTGGAACGTTTTTGCCAGCATTTTATGACCACTAAGTCAATGGCTGATTCATGAGTAATTAGGCAATATTAAGACACCAAAATAATGAGCAAATTTAATAAGAAAAATAATATTAAAATGCTCAATCACTAACGTTATCTAATTTATGTATCTTGTGTCTTGATCATCGATCCGATATGGAGTGAATTATTGCACTCACAAATAGTAATGCTTTAAGAAACAAGTGATTCATATGATTTATTAAGTGAAACGCTAATAGCATATAGTTAAAAATATTATAATATTTATGTTATTTTAAGCTACACAACTATAATATTAACGATCTATAAGTTAATGATAATCTTTCATAGTTTATTGAATTTATATATCATATGTCTTGATCGTCTTATGTGAAATGAATATCTGCACTCGAAAACAATATAAGAATTAGGTGATTTATTAAGTGAAACGTTGATTGAATAGTTAGAGACTTCCTCCTATTTATGATATTTCAAATTGATTTGAATTGTTTCAAAAGGAATGAAATCGAGAGTATAGCTTGCATGACATAATAGTTGTTATTTCTGAGTAATTATAATAATTATAAATGCCACAGTTTCAGAAGAAATAAGAAATAATTGACACATATTGACTGTGTGTGGTATGTTTCAGTTACTTTTCATGACTAATAGAATAATTATAGATGCCACAATGTTTTTGATATATCAAATTGATTTATAAAATTTATAAATCCACGTATCTTAACCACGTGACATGAAATGAATTATGAACTTGCACTTAGCAATGGTAATGCCGTAAAAAAATAGGTGATTCAAGTGATTTATTAAGTAAAACGCTCATAAAACAATTAGAGATGCTACAAGATTTATGTTATATTATGCAATACATTTATAATGTTGATAATTTATAAGTCAATAATAATCTTTTATAATTTATAGATTGCATATATCACGTGTTTTGATCATCAAATGAACAACTACACTCAAAAATGGTAATGTTTAAGAAAACGAGTGATTCAAATGATTTATTAAGTAAAGTTCTAATAGAAAATAGTTAGAGATGTTATATTATTTGTTGGTGTGAATACACCGATATCATTTATATTATTTCAAGCTACACATTTAAAATGTTAATGTTTTATAAGTCAATAATAATCTTTCATAGTTTATGAAAGCTATGTATCACGTTTCTTGATCATCTTACATGGAATCAATAATTGCATGCAAAAATGATAAATGTTTTTGGAAAACAAGTGATTCATGAGATTTATTAAGTGAGACGCTAATAGAATATAACTAGATATTGTAATATTTATGTTATTTCAATTTGCACATCTTAAATGTTGATGATTTAAAAATTAATAATAATTTTTCATGATCTACAAAATTTATGTATCACATATCTTGATCATTTGACATGAAATGAATAAATGCACTAAACAATGGTATTGTTTTGAGAAATAAGTGACTTATTAAATGAGACGCTAACATAATATTTAGACACCCCAATACATATGATATTTCAGGCTAATTTTAACCATAGTATAATTTGTTGTCTCCCATATGTTTCTAATAATATTTGCATTATAACAATAGACACCCCAATATATATGATATTTCAGGCTAATTTGAACTATAGTATAATTTGTTGTCTCCCATCTGTTTCTAATAATATTTGCATTATAACAACATATGATGGAGAAAGAGAGGTCTTTTCCGATTTAACATTACCAATTTTATATTTAGATGATGAATACAACGTTTATATACTCATAATATTTGCATTACAACAACATATCCACTGTAATCACACAAGTGGAGTTCAAAGAAAGTGGTATATACGCAATTTTAGTTGTATCAATATGATTGCACTGCCTATTTTATATACTAGATGATGAATGCAATATTTATACACTCATGATCTCATTTGTATTACTCTTAATTGCTTCTTTTTTTTATATAAAAAAAAAGTTAGTGTGAATAAATTTCTTGTATTAAATTATAAGAAAGAATTATTGATTATAGAGGATATATATTGCGAATAGTACTCAAGGCCAATATTTTCTCTTGAGGTTCTCATTAGCTTAGGAAGCAAATGAGTTCACTAGGCTTAAGGTCACAATATTCACTCCTATCCATTAATTCATAACTTCTTTAATAATGGCAAAACTAAGGTAAACAAAAAGAAAATGTTCACAATTTTCAACTTTTCTTCATTGTAGGTTGTTTCCCAGCATCCTATAGTTGATTAGCTAAAACACTTGTTTCATGGATGCCAAGAAATGACCTGGTCTTTGTACCAAAAGCAAAGAAACCTCCAAGTTTTCTCTTTGTATTGCGTAGGCGTACAGGATTGTTTATTGTCCTGTACGCCTTTTTTTCTTTCGTTTGTTAACCATGTTCACAAAATTTTTGTTACTAGTGATCTTATGTTACCTCTCTTCTATTTCTTGCTCGCTTCTTGCTGCATTAAACAGTGATCAAAACTCATTGTTCTTAGCATGTGGTTCTCAAAATGGTGGAGCTGATGAAGATATGATAAAATGGGAATCAGACACGAAGTATCTCGTGTCTGGTGATAAATCAGTCATGACACAACCTGAATCCCCTGACCCTTTAGCTCCATCTGTTGTACCATATACAAATGCAAGAGTTTTTCAATCAGAATCTTCATATAATCTTCCTGTTACAAACCAAACAGCACATGTTATGCTTAGGCTTCGTTTCAACCCAACGCTTTATCCTAATTTCAATATTTCAAAATCATTTATGACTCTTTCTGCTGGTAAAGTAACATTGCTGAATAATTTCAGCGCGTATATAACTGCAGAAGCCTTGTCACAGAGTTGCATTACCAAAGAGTACTTATTGTCTCCTGTGGGTTCTCCAACTTTGGAGATCAAGATTAAGCCTTTTGGTGATTCATCATTTGCATTCATCAATGGAATTGAAATGATCACCGCGCCAGATATATTTTATGGTCCGGATCCTTTGATGGTTGGATTCAGTACAAGTATTCAAAATTCTATTACTCAGCAAAGTATATCTGTAAAGGAAAACAATATGGAGTTAGCATATAGGCTCAATGTTGGTGGACAATACATTTCTCCGAAAAATGATTCAGGTGGGTTAATGAGAAGTTGGTATGAAGATACTCCCTACTTATATGGTGCTTCAATAGGCATTACTATGAGGAGCAACAGGACAATTCAATACGATAACATGCCACCATACGTTGCACCACTTGCTGTCTACGAGAGCTGTAGATCGATGGGTTATGATTCATACCTCAACAAGAACTATAACCTCACTTGGGTTTTCAATGTTGATCCCAATTTTATATATCTTGTGAGGCTTCACTGGTGTGATCTGAGCATCGATGCCACGAAATACAACTCCATGGTCTTTAATGTATATATTAATGGACAAATTGCAGAAACAGAAGTCGATTTAGTTGCAATGAAAAGTGGAAAAAAGGAAGTTGCAATCGTAAAAGATTATGTCACTCGTGTTGATGATAAAGAAGGAGGTCAGCTTTGGGTAGCAGTGCATCCATTAGTGCATGCATCAGGAGTTGGAAGTGAGATAGATAATGCTATTGTAAATGGAATAGAGATATTTAAGATTGGCGGTGGAGATACGAGCTTGGCTGGAAGGAATCCTACAATGTCAGATTTAATGCAAAAATATCAGGAAGAGCATAGTAAAGAAGCTCCGGGGGAATTCGCTAATCAGGACAAATCACATAGTAATGCTGTTATAATCAGTGGTGCTGCTGGTGGAGTTGCTGCTGCATTTGGTCTAGCTGCTGTTTTAGTCTTTGTTGCTTTGAAGAGGAAAAGAAGATCCCCGGGAGCTGAACCAGGCATAACTAGTTGGCTGCCGATTCATGGGAACTCTCATTCTTCTGGTAGCAGTAAGTCAGCTTCTCGAAGAAGTACTGGTAGCACAGCCATTTCATCAGATGCTGCTTCTAACTGCCGATATTTTTCACTAGCTGAGATCAAACAGGCCACTAAAAACTTCGACGAATCAAATGTCATTGGAGTTGGTGGATTTGGAAAAGTGTACAGAGGAGTTATCGATGGTGACACGAAAGTTGCAATCAAAAGATCAAACCCATCTTCACAACAAGGGGTTAATGAATTTCAAACTGAAATCGAGCTGCTTTCAATGCTAAGGCATCGACATTTAGTGTCCCTAATCGGATTTTGTGAAGAGAATAATGAAATGGTCCTTGTCTATGACCACATGGCATATGGAACATTAAGAGAACATCTTTATAAAGGTAACAAAACTATACTATCTTGGAAGCAAAGGTTGGAGATTTGTATTGGAGCAGCCAGAGGACTTCATTACCTTCATACAGGATCTAAATACACCATTATTCATAGGGATGTGAAAAGTACAAACATTTTGTTAAATGATAAGTGGGTTGCTAAGGTTTCAGATTTTGGACTTTCGAAAACAGGTCCAAACATGAACCAAGGACATGTTTCAACAGTCGTAAAGGGTAGCTTTGGTTATTTGGATCCCGAATACTTCAGAAGACAACAATTGACTGAAAAATCAGATGTGTACTCATTTGGGGTTGTCCTGTTTGAAGTATTGTGTGCAAGGACAGCGCTTAATCCAACCCGTTCAAAAGAACAAGTTAGTCTTGCAGATTGGGCATTAGCTTGTCAAAGGAAAGGGAATTTAGAAGATATAATTGATCCACATTTGAAAGGAAAAATCAATCCTGCATGTTTGAAAATATTTGCTGAAACAGCAGAGAAATGCTTAGCTGATAACGGTGTAGATCGTCCATCCATGGGCGATGTATTATGGAATCTTGAACATGCCTTGCAATTAGAAGATAATCCAGATGGGGTTTTATCAACTTCCAAGGCAACAAAAGATGTGGATCATGACAATGCTGATGAACACAGTTTGATAGCAATGCATAGAAGCACTTTGAACCTTGAAAGTGATAATGGTACTGATAATAATAATAACAAAAATGATGTCTCTTCACAGATTGTGAGTCCAACAGGAAGGTAATAGCTTAACATAGGTTGTTCTTTCTTATCATTTTGTTATGATGAGTGTAAGAATTTGTACAAATATTATACATACTCCTTATCGACTATATAAGGAATATTATAGCAGGTTATTGAATAATGCTGCTATAGTGCATCTTTCGAGATATCACAACAAATTTTGTATTATTTGATGTATTGTAGACAAAGTCATTTTTGTAACTCTCTTCATTCCAATTTATGTGACACTATTTTTCTTATTGGGATTGAATTCCCATGTGTATATATAGCAATTAATGGATTGTATTTATTTCATTATTCATGGTCATTTCCCCTATTTTATTTTAATGTTTTTTTCTCTATAAAGATTGCCTACACTGTGGTGTTAAACCAGAAAAATGAGCATATCTTCCTGAAATGTGTTCTGGAATTGCAGCAGGAAGCCTCTTTCCTCGATAGATCGACAACCCCTTCCTGACTAATCCAAATTCATGTTGCATAAGGCCATTTAAGAGGGAAACACTAACTAACATGATTCTTTTTCATACTCAGATCTCAAAATTCATCCCACCATAACGCTTGTTGGTGGCGAAAAGGATTTACTAAAGGAATACAATATAGAACTAACATCCATGCTGAAATACTAGCTCTAAAAACAGGGTTACAATTGGCATCAAGAATACATGATATCCTCCTTAGCATGTGAAAGGAAAAAAGTTAAAAGAATTGTTCTTTGCAACATTTTATCCATGATGTATTATTTAAAATAGGAAAAGATTAAAATGATGGATGTTAGATTTAGATTAAAATGGCATTCAAAAGTTGGATAAGAATAATTGTATACAATTTACACACTCTCATCTTCCCAGTAAGCTTTTCACTCTAGTTTCCTAAATAGATACTTGGAAATTACTCCCATTCAACGGCACCCAAGGGTGTGGACTAGCTAGTCGTCAATGAAGTGAGTTGACCACCATGAGGTTTCAAGTTCAATTTTCGACCTATACAAACACTAAACGATTTCTTCTCATTTGTTCCAGCCTTGATTGACAGAATTATCTGGTACCTATTGTTGGTGGGAGATAACAGGTATCACATGGAGTAATAAAAAAATCTAATCACATTCAACTCCACATCATTTGGAAGCACCAGACTTCAAAGAGTATTTTCCTGAATCTCCCAATTCATTCGTTACCAAGAACAAATATTGTCTGTTTTAGAATGATTACTGAATCGCTAATCGAAAATTTGCATTGCAAAATACATAAATACTACATGTAGCAATACTAGATTTTTTGACAAGAGACATACTTTGGTTGTTTGGTACTGAAACTATAGGACCAATTTAGTTCAAAGGTAATAGAGTAGGGATGAGTGTTAATTATATTAACTATCCTAACTATTTGGTATGGTGATAAACTTATAAAAAACCTATAGTTTTATTTTAGCAAAAAAAAAAAAAGAACTAATGATGAGTACGATAAATTCACTTCCATCGATTTTCAAAGTAACATTTCTCAAAAGAAAAAAAAAATCTCTTTAACTTAGGACAAAATGAATAACATTTACAATTTTCACTCCTAACCATTCATTCATAACTTCCAATTATCAGAATGATTGGTGTTTGTTCAATAAAGGCAAAAAAAGTTAAACAAAAGAAGAAAATTAAGAATGTAAAAACATTTCAACAGTTTTTCAATTTTGTTGGTTTATTCCCATGCATCCTAATTGATTAAGCTAAAACCCTTTCAGCAATGGATGCCTAGAAGGCAAGAAATGATCTCGTCTTTGCCATAAATCAAACACAAAAGATCAATCTCTCATTTTTATTGTTTCATAGGCGTACAGAAAACATTGCTTTCCTGTACGCCTTTTTTTCTTTTTTGTTAACGCCATGTTAACAAAAAATCATATTTTGCTACTATTCATATGCCTTTCTTCATTTTCGCGATCATTACATGCTGCAGTAGGTGATCATACCTCATTTTTCATAGCATGTGGTTCTGAAAATGGTGGAACAGATGAAGATGCTAGAAAATGGGAATCGGACACGAAGTATCTCATATCAGGTGATAAATCAGTCATGACACAACCTCAATCCCCTGACCCCTCTGTTCCATCTGTTGTACCATATGCAAATGCAAGATTTTTTCAATCAGAATCTTCATATAACCTTCCTGTTACAAATAGATCAGCTCATATTTTGCTTAGGCTTCATTTCTACCCAACTTCTTATCCTAATTTCAACGTTTCGAATTCATACATCTCTCTTTCTGCTGGTAAAGTTACGTTGTTGAATAATTTCAGCGCGTATATAACTGCACAAGCAAGGTCACAAAATTACATTATTAAAGAATACATTTTGTATCCTATGGATTCTCCAACTTTGGAGATCAAAATTAGTCCTGTTGGTAACTCATCACTTGCATTCATCAATGGAATTGAAATGATCACCTCACCTGATTTGTTTTACGGCCCTGATCCTGTGATGGCTGGGTTTAGTACTGATGAAGAACCGGATTCTTCTGGTGGCGGAGATGTTGTTTCTCAGCAAACTATATCTGTAAGGGAAAATAATAAGGAGCTGATGTTTAGGGTCAATGTTGGTGGACAATTTATTCCTCCGAAAAATGATTCAGGCGGGTTAATGAGGAGTTGGTATGAAGATACTCCCTACGTATATGGTGGTTCAGGTGTTGGTATTGCTATGAGCACCAATGTGACAATTCGTTATGCTGACTTACCATCATATGTTGCACCCCTTGCTGTGTACGATAGTTGTAGATCGATGGGTTTTGAGTCGAATATCAACATGAATTATAACCTTACTTGGGTTTTCAGTGTTGATGCAAACTTTTCCTACCTTGTGAGGTTTCACTGGTGCGATTTCATTGTCGATTCTGCTAAGGTCAATTCGTTAGTCTTTAATGTATATATAAATGGACAAATCGCAGAAAGTGGAGTCGATTTAGTTGCAATGCAACATGGGGAAAAGGCAATTCCTTTAGTAAAAGACTATGTGACTCATGTTGAAGATAAAGAAGGAGATGATCTGCTTTGGATAGCAGTGCATCCATCAGGAGATAATGCTGATTTAGCTAATGCTATTGTAAATGGACTAGAGATATTTAAGATCAATGGTGGACACACGAGCTTGGCAGGTCAGAATCCTGCAATGTCAGATTTAATGATGAAGTATCAGGAAGAACATAGGAAAGAAGAAGTTCCGCGGGGATTCACTGATCAAGACAAATCACATAGTCATACTGTAATAATCAGTGGTGCTGCTGGTGGAGTTGCTGCTGCATTTGGTCTAGCTGCTGTTTTAGTCTTTGTTGCTTTGAAGAGGAAAAGAAGATCCCCAGGAGCTGAATCAGGCACGACTAGTTGGCTACCGATTTATGGCAACTCTCATTCTTCCTCTAGCAAATCAGCTTCCGGAAGAAGTGGTAGTGGTAGCACAACCATTTCATCAGATGCTGCTAGTAACTGTCGATACTTTTCACTTGCTGAGATCAAACAAGCTACTAAAAACTTTGACGAATCATATGTCATTGGAGTTGGTGGATTTGGAAAGGTATACAAAGGAGTTATCGATGGTGACACGAAAGTTGCAATCAAAAGATCAAATCCATCTTCAGAACAAGGAGTCAATGAATTCCAGACTGAAATCGAGATGCTCTCAAAGCTAAGGCATCGACATTTAGTGTCCTTGATCGGATTTTGTGAAGAGAATAATGAAATGGTCCTTGTTTATGACCACATGGCACATGGAACATTAAGGGAACATCTTTATAAAGGTAACAAAACTATACTATCTTGGAAGCAAAGGTTGGAGATTTGTATTGGATCAGCCAGAGGACTTCATTACCTTCATACAGGATCTAAATACACCATTATTCATAGGGATGTGAAAAGTACAAACATTTTGTTAAATGATAAGTGGGTTGCTAAGGTTTCAGATTTTGGACTTTCGAAAACAGGTCCAAACATGAACCAAGGACATGTTTCAACAGTCGTAAAGGGTAGCTTTGGTTATTTGGATCCCGAATACTTCAGAAGACAACAATTGACTGAAAAATCAGATGTGTACTCATATGGTGTTGTCCTGTTTGAAGTATTGTGTGCAAGGCCAGCACTTAACTCAAATCTTCCGAAAGAACAAGTTAGTCTTGCAGATTGGGCATTAGCTTGTCAAAGGAAAGGGAATTTAGAAGATATTATTGATCCACATTTGAAAGGCAAGATCAATCCTGAATGCTTGAAAAAATTTGCAGAAACAGCTGAGAAATGCTTAGCTGATAATGGTATAAATCGTCCATCCATGGGTGATGTGCTATGGAATCTTGAATATGCCCTTCAGCTACAAGAAAATCCAGATGGAGTTTTATCAACTTCCGAGGCAACGAAACAGGTTGATCATGACGATGCTGTTCAACACAGTTTGATAGCTATGCATAGAAGCACTTTGAGCCTTGAAAGTGAAAATGAAAATGAAAATGCTGATGGTAATACAGATGAAGTCTTTTCACAAATTGTGAATCCAACAGGAAGGTAATAGCAAATATACACACATATATAAGTAGTTGTTTCTTATGAATGGTTATGATAAGTATACAAAACTGTACATTTCACTATATATATATAAAAGGAGTATAGCTAGCGCACGGTTGATTCCTTTGTGTCACATTTATGTATTTGTAAATTTGTATATTTAAGCATATAATATAACAAAAATATATTTTACATTTGGTAGTGTGTTTGGACTTTTGGACAAACTATGTGGTCTTTAGATACAGTTTGTATGCTATTTTCTATTTCTAATTGAACTAATTGCTTAATATGAACGAGGGAAAAAGCTCATCAAGCATAGTGCTAATAAGAGATTTGAAACAATTGGCTTATTTATATGGTATCTGAAAGTATCGGTTGTGGAACGTCTATCTTCACGGGCTTATTAGCTAAATTACAATTGACACATGCAATGCGTCTAGTCACGTCTTGTGTATTTTCATAACTCAACTATGCATAAGAAAGAATAGCAATAACAAAAATTACTTAAGTTAGTCACTTTCTTTTCTCTTCTCAATATAACGAGGAGGATTTGGATAAAATAATTGTATAATGTGCTCTAGTGAAGTAAAGTGTTGTCTATTATAATGTGACTCCATATGAAAAGCTCAAATTTGAGATATGTGGTTAAGAATGAAAGAGTACTTGCAATTTTACTACAACTAGAGCTGTCAAAATGGGCTTGGCCAGCTAGGCCGGCCCAACCCAACCCTTGAATTAAGTGGGGTTGGGCTTAATGTTTTTGGCCCATTTAGGAACGAGGCCTTTTAGCCCAGCCTCATTTGGTCCGCTAGCCTCGTAGGCCCAACCCGCAAGCCTCAGAGGCCAGCCCGTGGGCTATGAATATTTATAAATATTTTTTATATGTATTTTTAGTAGTGTTTTATTTGTAAAGTTTTATCAATAAATATTTTAAAAAATAAAAAATCAAGTCTTTTAAACTAGCTAATTTTTTGTGGGAGGAATGGTGGAATGATCAACATTTTTTCGCTAAATCTTATGTTGACTATTATGTATTTTTGTAAGTATTCACCGAAGTGTGTGATTCATAAATGTAATTTTTTAATTATTCACCAAAGTGTGTGATTCATAAATGAAAATTTGTATGTATTGATGTCGTGTTCATAGACGTCAACTTTCGATACTCTTAGATACTCTTTCTAAGAGAGTAATATTGTTCATTTTTTGGTTGAAGGGCCAATCCATCCCAACCTATTTTATAGGCCCTATAATTAAAAGGGCCAACCTATTTAACTCTTTAACCCGTTAGGGTTGAGTTGAGTCAGCCCATTTTGACAGCTCTAACTACAACCTTTGATGATAGTGACTAGTGAGTCTTCATTCATTGTTATATTTCCATCTAGTCCATATTAGGTGAAATATTAAATATTTCACAATTTAAAATAAGTGAATTATTCAAAATTCAAAAGAGAAATGTTAGGACTTTTCCCCCCTTCATATTTACCCTTTATTTAATGAGATTTTTAACTTATTTATATTTTTTTAAGTGAATAGTTTGAAAATAATAAATAGGATAACAATAAAAAAGTAATCTTTAATTTGTGTACTTAAATATTTTTCTTAAAGGGTGTGTCAGATCTGAACAATTTACTTAGAGGAAGTATTAGAGTAACCGTTAAATCTACCCAAAATCCAATTGTTTGTATCACACTTATGTATCACTTAATATGGACTAGAGTTTAATTACCGGTGAAATCCATTGATGACCCCCTAAAAGTTGGCACCAAGTCTCACTTAGACACCTCAACTGGATGATGTTCATTTTAGACACCTCATGTGGGGTTGCGTTGTGTCGTTTTGACATTTTTTGCTGACATGTCAAAGTGAGTGTGATAGACACAACAATAGCGCGTGAAACGCTTAAATTAGCTGTTTTTTATTTTATTTTCTCTTCTTCTTCTCCGTTTTTCAAGTCACCACCTCCCACCATTTTTTCAAGCTTAAACTCCTTCAATGGAGGTCGAATTTTTTATTCAAATCTCTTTTCAAGTCATTTTTTTCTTCTTCATTATATTACTTTTCTAAATCTACCATCACCTCCCTCCATTTTTTTTGCCAGGAAAATGGATACCAACACCCACATTTCATATTTATTTCTTCCTTTCCCTATTTTCTTCCCGCAAAACAACACTAAAAAGAAAGAAAAAGAATTAATATGAAAAATAGTAAAAGAAAAGATTTTTTTAAAAAAAAAAAAAAAAGCACAAAAGAGATTTTGAGTATAATGAAAAAGCCGATTTTTGATGAAAAAGGAGGGTAACGTACCATCACTGTTCTCCACTTTTTTTGCCAAAAAAAAAAATGAATACCAACACTTATATTTTATATTTTTTCTTTCTTTCCCTCCCTCCTCCTCCTCTCTTTTCTCTCAAAACATTACCAAATAGAAAAGAAAAAGATCTGAAACAACTTTATAAAGCAGATTAAGAAAAAATTAAGAAAATTATTGGGTGTAGTGGAGAAGACACCTATCATCGAGCGAGGGGGTGGTTAAATTGATTTTTTTATTTTATTTACTAAATAGATTTTTAACTTAAAATAACACATGTAATCATTTAATTGGTTGTTTGCCACGTCATCAACAAGTATATTACACTCATCTTTAGTATTTTGCTTAATGTCAAAAAAGTATCAAAATAATATAGCAAGATCCTACACGAAGTGTCTAAAATAAACTTCGCTTAGTTGAGGTGTCTAAGTAAAACTTGGTTCCAATTTTAGAGAGTCACCGATGAATTTGACCCTAATTACCATTTATGCTATTGGCATCACACTTAGCACCCTTCCCATTTATAAAAGAAAAATTTTTTCTCGTCTACTTTGAAGGTACTCAAAACAAACAAAGTTGAATGCTTATGCCACAAAAAAAAATTCATCCCTTGTGGCATATTTTGAACAGCAAGTCTGTCATTCATAGACATACTTATTACTCCTTTGAACCATTATATTTCATCTTAATTTTTTTTAAAAAAAAATCTTTATTTTGGATATATTTTTGAATCGAGGGTTTATGAAAACAATCTTTTTGCCTCACACAAGGTAGAAGTAAGATTTGTTTGTACTCTAATCTCCTTACACTTCACTTTTAAAATTGCATTGATGTATTATTGTGTTTATTTTTTATTTCTTATATGTTTTGAGTCTTTTGTGAAAAATGAATAATTTCAATAACAAATAGAAGTTCTCAACTAGATGACTTTTGAATCATAAGGATTATTTGGTTGGGATAAAGATAGTAATCTCAGGATATTCTAAGAGACTATTTTTTCATTAGTTTGATGATAAATAGGCTTAAGTCATTGACGACCTCTTTAAGTTGTCCGAATATTTCACTTAGACACTTCACCAAACCTCGAAAGACTGCAATTGGTATTGGAAGAAGATTAACTCTTTAAAGGAGTTGATGAAGGGATGGCACACACAAGGGAGATACGCATTAACTCATAATGGTTAATATTACGTTACAAGGAGCTATATGCTATGTTGGGGGTAGCAGAGCAAACCAAATATAGCAGAACTCATTTTGGACTGCACTTTCATAGCTAAAGCATCAATTTTTTGTGTGGATGATTGTACAAGGGAGACTACTTATAAAAGAAAGATTAAGACATCTGATAAAACTAGTGATAAGATTAGTTAGTTAATTACATGTTCATTCACATTGTTAGTTAGTTAGTTAGTTAGTTAGTTAGGAGTCACAAGTTTTCAATTTCATAGTTCGTTGAGTTTGTTAGAGGTCTCTATCATTGTGTGTATATATACACATACATTGTATTGATTAAAGTTAGTTTTGACACATTCTCAATAATATTCTTCTCTCTTTCTTCTCTAATTGTTGGTGAAAGCCTCCATTAATGGAGGAACTACATTGTTTTGCAGCTTATGCTGCTGATTTTGTGAACATCTAACTATTCCAGTGAAAGATGTTACATGTTGTCTTTGTGTAAGTCAATCTTTGGAGACTCAACTACACATCTTCGTAAATGCACTTGCTAAAGAGAATGAAAGATGACATTCAGTAGTGGGTAAGACTAACCATACCTAAGGATGAGGTTTAGAAAGTGTTGGAAGGCATAAAGACAAAACTTTAGAAACAATTTTAGAAGGAAGTGATCGCAACTATTTGGGGAACAATAATCTATCATACGTGAAAAGCAAGGAACTGGAAGATCTTTAGAGGATTAAGAAAGAAATTATAGAAAGAAAAAATTTACTTAAAGGTTCTAGGAAAGCTAGTAACAGTCATAGGTCGATTACCAAGTTACTTAGTACGTAATTGCTTTTTCTTGTTTTAGTTGGAAACCTGTGCTTCTTAGTACTCTTCCTAAAAGATGGTGGAGATGATAAGTGATCTTATGGTGTAATGTTTTTTGTTGGTTAATGATAATTTACAGTTTTTACCAAATATAACAAATGATAAATTGAATGATGACATGTGTCACTTGAGTCCACAAAATTATTTTAAAATATATTATAAAATAAAAGAAGAAAATTATTTTAAATAAAAGAATAGAATTAAAATATGTAACCCTCACCCATCCACGTACCAACCCACCGTCCAAACCCTTCTCCTTCTATCCTATCGGAGCACAACCAACCACCCTCTTCTCATCTTTTTTATTCCATAAATCAACAAAATGGCAAATCTGATTAAAACAAAGCAAAAGAAAGAAAATTTTAGTTGGTCTTAGATCTGAAGAAAAAATAATAATCAATGACGACGTTAATGACAAAGGTGGCGATGGTCGCTCTAAAGAGGAGGAAGAAATGTATGTGATGACAACGATAATATCAATTTTGAAAAATAAAACGATTGTAATTGTAAAGAAGGTGAAGTGGCTGGAGAAAAAAAACAGCAGAAGAAAGGTGTATGGCGACAACGGTGACTTGACGATGAGGAGAATGAAGTTATAGAAACAAAGCAATGAAAGAAGAAAGATATTTCTTAAGGCAAATTAAATGCTTTTCATGCGTCTATCCTTGCGTGTATCATTGATGAAGTGCCATGTGGGAAAAAATATTCAAGTAGTTCAAATTCAATGTGTTAAAAGTGTTCCATAGATACAAATCCTAGTTAAAATATATAAACGATATATGTGAACAACCTTAAAAAAGAAGTATTGACCAAAGTAATACAAATATAAATCAGATGAACAAAAGTAATACACATTTTAATGAAACAACCAAAATAGTATAAATGCTATCATCAGTAACGTTTTATCTATTATTTTATTCATAAAAAATTGACGGACATAAAGTGAAAAAAGAACGGACGTTAACATAAAACGTTAGTAGCAGTAACGAATTAAATTTGCTTCAACTTGTGTCAGTTGCTTGCATTCTAATTTTTTCTTTTTAATTAAATTTATCATTTTTCTTTATCGTTTACTTTTAGCGTGGATACGAATAATGTCATTTCTTCGATGTTTATGCTTGTTGGCATATGTTAGAATTGTGAAAATATTATCAGTTTCTCTATGTTTAAAATGGTGTAAATAAAAAATTAATTCAAGGTAAATTTTGTAGTTTTAGATTTGACCTAATTACTAAGATTTTAATTATACTGACTTGATTGTTTAAAATAACAAAAATTACACTGTATTTTATTTCAACCACTTTACTTGTCGTCTTTGTGAAAAATAATTGGTTCAAAATAGTTGTCATTTAAAAAATAAATCGGTATAGTTAGTTGTTTGTTTTCACCTTTATCTTAATTCATAAATATAGAGATATTTTGGATAAAAAAAATTAAATTATTTAATCAACACCACTTAAAGTTTATCAATATTAATAAAACATTTATCCAATATTTATTTTTACAATTATTGAAATGATTTATTACCACACAAATATATAAAAAAAAATTTAAAATATTTAATTAACACTATTTAAAAAATTTTGTGAATTAAATATTACATGTACAACTGCAATCTCTTTTTCAAAAATGTAGTTTTTCATATTACGTTATCAACAGTAACGATTTATGCTAACGGTAGTTGGTTTCCCTGTTTTCTATCCTTTAATTTTTATGAACAAAATAATAGATAAAACGTTACTCATGGTAGCGTTTATACTATTTTGGTTACTTTTTAAGAATATGTATTACTTAAGTTCATTTGTTTCATATTTATACTAGGTAATTTACAAATAATCTTTCTAAGGTTTTGAACAACCTTTCCAATAATCGATTGTTATAAGAAAAAAAAAGTAAATTTTAGTAGGTTTTAAGAACATTTCAACAGAAATTAAATTATTTGGCATTATCACATATCTCAAAAATTTTAAATATATAATGAATGATTAAAAATATCTTGATATCTAATCATTTTTATCTTTTACATAATTTATCATAATATATGTTTGACGATATCATTGTCTTGTTAAAACTGAGTGATGTTTTTATGTAGCGATTAAACATTTTTTTTCTATTTTTTTTTTACATGAAAAATATAGAAGTGATGATTTTATGGTTAGAATAAATCCTTGTTAAAAATGAATTATATAAATATTTTCGATAATCAATATTAGTTATAAATAAGTTAAGATCGTTAAAAATGTACACCATAACAACATAAATAATTTTTTTTAGAGACAATCTACTTGTCTGAGGTCAAACGCTCACCACATTTTGTTATTGTTACTCTAATACAATTTATAGAAGGAGAAAAATAAATTTGAAACAACAACAAAATAATATTGTTGACCCTTTTAGAAATCCATTCTTCATTAAACTATTGCTCTGAAGGCCCTTCTAGATGCTTCATCAATGCAACTTTACTACTTTTTCAGAAATATGTACCAAAAAGAGGTTGTGGCCGAAATCTTCTCTCCTTTTTGAATTCTTTCTCCCACACACCCTTTTTGCTCTCTTTCGCCGAGGAGGAAAGAATAATCTTCCAAGCGGACAGAGACCTGAATTGACGGGGGCCTGCACAAGTGGTGGAGCATGTGGTTTAATTCTATACAACACGCAAAATCTACAAGTAGATCAAAATGTTGGATTCTAGACTCATGTAAAAGAAATATTCTCGAACATTAAAAAATTAAAAATGAGTTTAACTTAGATAACTCAAATTCTTAGTAATGACTTGGGACATAAAGGACAACAAATCTATGTTAATAGACATATCTTTTGTAGCTTAAGATATTACTTTAATTTAGAGCATGTTTTGTTTCATATTCTTCAAATTAAGCTTGCAGAAAATAGTCATAACTTACACAAAAAATATTTAGTAGAGATGAATGAGAAGGAAAAAAAGAAAGACATTAAAAGAATGAAAGTTTTGTCCAAGTGAGATCATATACATACCAAACGAAAAATAATCAATATAATTTTAAGGAGACAACAAAATAGCGAGAATAAACATACATAAAATGGAGTAAACTATGAGATATCCAATGATGATAACAAATCATTCTAACTAGAAAAGTCATGTTTCAAAATAGCATACCTTAGAAAATTGACTAACACTTCAATAAACTTTCAATCCTTAAAGTACTTATAATATCCAGTGATAAAATTTAGTAAAAATAGATAACAACAACATAAAAATAAAAAAATATGGGTATGCAAAGTTATTAACTCTCAGAGGATTTTCTAAAGAACACAAAATCTAATCCTTGTATGTGACGAAATGACGTTGTTGATGATGTACCTTCAACAATTCCAATAGAGAAAACTTGCTTCAATACTCAATTAACATTTGTTATTTAATATGTACTAACAAATACTTATAACAATAATATTGCAGAAACATAAACAACAAAACTTAAAGAATGTACTCAAAATAACAATTAATAATATAAGCATATATTAATGATTATAAAAACATACCAGGATCTGTAACATTAAAATGAAACATAATGGAAAAAATCGAGCCCACTGAATGCACAGTGTCCCCTTGAGGAAATTATTCCTGCCTAGTACCCAAGATTTAAAGGAATGGATCCTCCCAGAAAAGAACGATTTTCATAAAAGTCATAACTTTTCATGAAAGGGAACATCGAAATGGTGTAAATGAGCAACTCAATAAAAGCAAAGTACACAATGTTTAATTGTGCAGAAGAAAAAGAATAAGAAGTTCAGAATTTTCGTTATTTTAAAATGAGAAGAAATTCCTCTATTTATAGAGGACAAAGGGTAGTGTAAACAAATATTTGTTGTGCCTTATCGGAAAGGTCACAACTATTTGGAAAAGTTATAACCCTTCGAAAAGGTCATAACCTTTCATAAAAGTCACAACTTTTTCAGAAAAGTCGCAACTCTTCATTGAAGTCGAAACTTTTCATGAAAGGGAAGACTAGTAAAATTACCCGCGCTTTGCGCGGAAATTTAATATCACAAAATTTATAAAATAATACTTAAAATCTATCAGTCATTAAAATTAAAACATTATATTGTTTTACATACAAGATTATGAAGTAATAAATATTAATAATGTAAAGAAAATGAAAAATATTACATCTTAGCATCCTTAATAATATAAGCATAAATTAATGGTTGTAAAAATACATACCAGGATCTGTAACATAAGCAATGGTGTCAGTGAGCCACTCAACATGAGCAAAGTACACAAATATTTAATTGTGAAGAAGAAGAGGAGGTTAATAATTTTCTTTGTGTTAAAATGAAAGGAAATTCTTCTATTTATAGACAACAAAGGGTAGTGTGAACAAATATTTGTTGTGCCTTATTGGAAACGGTGGCAGA
Organism: Solanum bulbocastanum; assembly: GCA_037074985.1. Classification (NCBI taxonomy): domain Eukaryota; kingdom Viridiplantae; phylum Streptophyta; class Magnoliopsida; order Solanales; family Solanaceae; genus Solanum; species Solanum bulbocastanum. The sequence continues at coordinate 1,332,268 of CM073602.1, forward strand.
GCCAGGAATTTTATCAAGGGAGTTTAAAAAAAAATTAAACACGCTAATATTATCATTTAAGCTCACTTAAGCAAAATCTTGAACGCCCTCAACCGTTGGGCTACTCCTTTGATATATATTTAGGTGGTTCAATTTTAAATATATACATGTACAAAAAAGAATCGATCTTATATATATAGTGTAATTTTTTTATCGAGTGGGGTCACCCCCCTCGGAGCACTGTACATCTGCCACTGATCGGAAAGGCTACAATTATTTGGAAAAGTTATAACCATTCGGAAAGGTCACAACCTTTCATAAAAGTCACAACCTTTCATAAAAGTCACAACTTTTCATAAAAATCGCAACTCTTCATTAAAGTCGCAACTTTTTATAAAAATCACAACTTTTCATGAAAGGAAAAGACTAGTTTTGAAAATAAATAGATTAAAATAAAATTTTGATTTGTGATGTCGCCACGTAGACGGATCTAAAATTCTCTTTTATATATATTATTTTGGTCAAACCTTCTCCTGGAAAAACAACAAATGACTTGAGCCAAAATTATCTTTGTGTATACCATCTAATAATCTAAAATTTTAGATGGACAACCTTTATTTGACAATCAAATTTAGGCTTTAGATTAAACTCTCTCCATAACAAATACTTGTATAAAATATTGGTCCTTTCTGTCCTTACCTGTAAGGTCTTATGTACAATAGCCAAAACCCTTGCGCATCACAGCAGAGAGAACCAACCCCCGAAACTCAACTGAGCAGCGCAAGATCTGTTTGTGCTAATCACTAAGGGACTTCTATACTCTCTCATGCCAGCAATGGCATCCAGCTACTATTATCTATGCACAATCATATCGATTATTCTCTACGTTTCCGCCACTGCCGTTGCTGATTCAATTCAAGGATGTGGGGGATTTGTCGAGGTGATTTCAACTAATTTACCTTCTTTTTTGCTTGATTCTTGCTTAACTTTTGTTTTTTGGAATGAAAAGATTCAGTCTTTGAAGGCTGTTGAGCTAGATTTTGTAAAGGGGTTATTGGGTTGATTATTTCCTATATTGGGTATTGGAAATTAGTTTATTTCGAATCAGAAAATGCAAAATCGTTTTTAGGGATAAAGATTCTGGGTGGTTTTCTTGTATTTCCTTAATGTCGATTGATTTTAGTTGATGAAGAGATTGAGACTTACATTGTGTACGGGGTATCGGAAAATAGTTGATTTTGAATCAGAAAATTCAAAATCGTTTTTAGGTTTAAAGATTCTGAGCTGTTTTGTAGTATTTTGTTAATGTCCATTGATTTTAGTAGGTGAAGAGTTTGATACTTACACTGTATACTGGGTATCGGACATTAGTTGATTTCAAATCAGAGAATGCAAAATCGTTTTAAAGATTCTGAGCTGTTTTCTAGTCTTTCGTTAATGTCCATTGATTTTAGTAGCTGAAGAGTTTGACACTGATCTGGGTTATTTCTTTTTTTTATTGTTTTGCTGTAGGTGAGTTCGGAACTGATCAAGTCAAGGAAGTCCAGCGATCCAAAATTGGATTATTCTAATATCATTGTATGTGGCAACTACTGATTAATTGATAAGCATTTATTGTTCTCCTTTATTTTACTCTTTCACCTTATGGATACCTGGTAGTATCAGTCAATTAAACATCAATCCTGGACTAGATGAGGTCTGCTAGATGAATCATGTATATTCACTTTGTTGGTACTTGGTACTGACATAATAAAAAGGAACTTTATCCTCCTTGTTGGATGAATAGCCTCTAAAGCTCAGTTTTACTTTTCCTATTTGTATCTGAGAAGGAGTGATTTCTCCTTTTTCAAGTTGCTATTCTGATTGAATTTCATTATAGATCAATCAAGACTGCTTATACTTATGTTCGTCCTTGAGGTGGGGTTCTTTTAGGGAAAGCAAATCCTGTTATGCTATCACTGAAACTAAGCCTAGGAACTTGAGCATTTATCATGTATTTTCAATTTAACATTAGAAAATATATAAATAAAAAAAGGCAAATTTTTTTATAATATCTCATAATGAGAATTATTTATTATGTATACATGCTTCATCTTACATTGGATGATGACAGTTAAGAAATTAAAGCCAGAGACTACATTCCAAGAAGTTCGTCAGTGCTACAAATTCATAATTCATAGAGGGTATGATCATACTATTATTCATATATTGAAAAGTTAGCGCTGAGGGAAAAGGAGGTGAATTTTTATCATCATAAACATAAGTTTATTCCTCTTTTTTGATAAGCATAAACCATAAAATCTTGACATTTAACTCACAGTCCTTTCCTTTGATGATTAAGTGTTGTTTTTATCTTTACTATTGTGTGGTTCTATTATATGCTACATTTTGCTTATGTGTGAATTTTTTTTTCCATGGGATATTAGCACTGTGCACCAGGTCCATTGCAGCCCTAGGTTAAAAAGTGTAGGGGTTTTCCAATTTATCTTCTCAAGTTTATGGTGTTAACAGTTATTTATACACTGTGTTGATGGGTGCTGTAGTATGCCTCTATACCTTATATTGTCAGCCGGCCTTTGCCAATTTACACATTACTGTGTAATTAAATCCGGAAGGATAACACGCTAAATCTTCCAATCATATGTTTTTTCTAATACAGGTTGAGCTTCTCACGTTGGATGGCTTGGTGAAGGAAAGAACACATTGTGCCCCTAATGGTTATTACTTCATTCCAGTGTATGATAAGGTACTTCTTCCTGATGGTACTGAGTTGCACATTTTATTGGACAGGCTTATGGTTTTTTTCTTCTTTCTTGGTAAGCCAACAAACTTATGTTGTCATTAGTGATTTGAGGTTAGTACTGTACTTTAACTGTCCTTAAATTAGAAGATTGGTTTATGCCTCAACCAGATTTCCAAGGGCCTATGTACCACCTAAGGCAACTGAAATCTCTTGAGGAATAAGTTATTTAGCCCAAGATATTTACAGGTAGTTTGGTTGGTGAACAAGTTGTATGAAGATTCTTATGTCGGGATTATAATAAGAGGGTCAAATAATGACAACTTATTTGGTGGATATACTTTTATTGGTAGATGCTTGGTTCACTGAACTAAAGGTCGGATATGGGGCATAACAAAACACATGTTTTTGATGAAATGTAACACATATTATATGGGTATAACATAACATGTGTTTGGTGTTACAAGATAATTGAGATGAAGATGACCTTCTATTTTCAATTTTAATCTTGAAAGGACTTCGGCAGAAGAGCTTTGAAGAAGGGCATATTTGTCATTTTGGTGTTTATCCTATTTTAAGTGTGATGTAAAAGTATCAATGAAAACCAACCTTGATAAAAAAAAGTGTGATATAAAAGTAATACGACAATAATTAAGTGGAGATTTGCTACTTCTGGAATCAAAAGTTCAGCCCAATGTCGGATAAAATAATTCTATATTTTATCCTAGAGATCGTTATTCCTTATCCCTCAAACCAAACAACCCCTTAAAAGTATTATTTTTACACGATTGACAACACAAGTATTGTATAGAACCTTTATCTATTTTAAAGATGTAGTAGACCTGACTTTAAAAGGGGGAGATAGACAGGCTTTTTTTTCTTCATAGTCTAACATGTATAAATTTTTTTGATAAATGGGTGGCAGTGTGATTTGAACCAGAATTTCTGGTTGCTTCGATACCATGCCAAATTTTGTGACTGCCTCATCTAAGAACTTCAGTTGTTAGAGAGGATACCCTTCCGTTTAACTTAGTAACTTCGTCAATTTATAGTAGCAAAATATGGAGAACTAAACCCCTGGTGTACAGAAATCACCTCTGAACTGTATGTGGTGGGGGTATAGAGGACAACCAGGAACCTATGGTCACAAATGGAAGGAAATATGTATATCAAGGTGGGTAATGGAAACAAAACTAAATTTTGGATAGACCAAACGTCTCTCAAGGAACTTTTTCCAGATTTGTTTCTAATCTGTGAAAACCCTGATGCTAAAGTGAGTGTCTGTTGGACAGATAGGGATGGGACATATCTTTAAGAAGACTACTTAATGACTGGGAGGTGTAGAGGGTGGCAGCGCTACTGGGGAAACTAGCTGGAATGATTACAACCACAACAGCAACAGACAAGATCCTGTGGAAACATAGTAAGGATGGAGTTTTTTCAGTCAAGAATGCCTACAAAAGAGGACTACAGGGGATGACAGGGGGCCCAAAATATGATTGGAATTTCTTTTGGAAGAGTGACATTCCTACAAAAGTAAAGTGTTTAACTTGGTTAGTGATAAAGAGAGCATGTTTAACACAAGAAGTTCTACAGAAGAAAGGTAGGCAGCTAGTCCCTAGGGTTTTTTTGTGCAATGTGACAGGGAAACAAATAACAATCTCTTCCTGCATTGTCAGTTTACTGCTCAAATTTGGAACTTGTTCCTCAACATCACAAACATGAATGGACAATGCCAGCACATACATCAGATCTGATTAGGAGGAGAGGATATTCATGTTTACACCAAAAAAAGAAAAGAACCAGACAATTCAACTTCAAATTCTACAAAGAGCAACTCTTGTTTTTAGAACATCTCTGGTTCCTCTCCATCCATATAGACCACCAAATGCAGGTAGGGACAGTCTTCCATCACTCCCTGTGTCCTGACTGATTCCTATCTCTGTTCCAGCAAGCTAGAGCTTCTTTGATGTTCCTTGGCATAGTTTAACTGATGCCCCTTAAGTTGATGAAAATCTGGCACAATTTCACAGTCTCTCTACAATGTAGAAAGAGATGGTATATTGTCTCGACCTCACATTCACTTAACCAACACCTGGAATAGATTTGCAAACCTCTTTTCATGAGGTTGTGTTGAGTGAGTGCAGCCTGATTTGTTAACAGCCAAGTGAAACATGCTACCTTGAATGGTATCTTGACTTTCCAAATCATCTTCCAAGGCCATCCACCTATATGAGTACCAGGTCTTTGTGAGCTTCTATAAGCTGAGCCAACTGAAAATCTGCCTTGCTTATTTGAATACCAAAATAGATTATCCTCATTTGTGCTTAGTTCTTTGCACTGCAGCAGCTCAACTATTCTATTCTAAGTTTCTTGGACTCAGGTGCAGGTGTCCGATATGGGTTTGGATCCGGAGGATCCTTCATGATCTAATTTTTAAGATTCGGGGATATGGATCTATTGATGCGGTGCGGGGATTCACCTAAAAATAATTGAAATATCTAAAAATAGAGTTATAAAACCTAAATTATGAGATATTATGAGGAGAACTTGAGGAGAATCTTGGAATGAGATTAAAGGAAAATAGTGACATAGAAATTCCTATATAAAAGGTATTCCATTTTCTTTAATTTCACCTTAGCTTTTGTATTAATTACAGAAATCATTAAAACTGTCCGAACTTTCCCATCGATTTTAGTCAAAGTATCCAAAATCGGTTGACCAGATTGGACACGGATCCCACACCCACACCCACACCCATACCCATGTCGTGTCGACACGGGTGCGGCTCTAAAAGTGAAGAGTCTGAGCAACTTAGATTCTATTGACCTCCCAATTCAATTAGATGTCTTCTAAACCTGATATCCCACCAGCGTCTTTTTGAAGGCTCAGGTTGAACAAAATAGGGAACCTATTTTTCAAAGTCATCTGATCCACCCATTTATCTTCCTGGAACAGTGTCCTTCCACCATTCCCTACCTTGATTTTGCATTTGTTAAAAAAATTGGCCCATAGATTTTTGATGTCTCCATACTCCAGATCCATAAGGTTGTGTGGGCAAGCTAGTGATCCACAAATTCTCCTACCAAACCTAGCCTTTATTGTTTCCTTCCATAGAGCTTGTTCTTGTGAGACAAATCTCCATAACCACTTCATAAATAAGCTTTGATTCGAGATTTTCAGATTCCTAATCCCCAAATCTCCTTCCTTTTTACTTTGTAGAGGGTTATACAAGGTTAGTATAGAATACATGATGCTGAATCAGACAGCCACAAATTACTAACTGACCATGGAAACACATATGGAAGGTCAAGATACCTTACAAAATTGCCTGCTTCGCATGACTGTTGGCACAAAAGGCTGTTTTGACACATGAAAACTTGATGAAACGAGGAATCACTCTTTGTTCAGTGCTATCTACATGGGAATGAAGCTAAGATAGTGAACCATTTATTTCTACTCCAAATTGACTGTATATACAAGGGGTATACCAACAGGTAAAAAATCTACAAGATATGATCTCCACAAACTCTGCCCAATCATCTATACAACAAGGAACTTTCGTTTTACACCAAAAGAAAATAAGGGAGCATAGTGTCACGGACTTAGAGTGATGACTAAAGTTCCGTGCGGCACTTGACAACTTACTCACTATTCTTTCAAGATCTTGTAAGCTCAAGTAAGCCTTTTGAAAGGAAGATTGCTACGAGAATATGAAGAAAGACTTAGAAGAATAAGAGAGCTTTGTAAGAAGAAGGCTTTGTATTGCTTTTGTGGAATGCTTTACAACTTGCTTGCTTGGTGCCTTGGTAAATGAATGGCGCCTCTATTTATACTTACATCTAAGGGCCTAAGTGTAAATAATATTTACTTACAAGTCCCTAAGATATTTACAATTTAGTCCCTACTCTAGAATTCTCTACATAATCTAGAGTTCTCCAAAACTTTCTAAAGGATTCTAGAGTTCTCCGCAAGCCTCTCCACAACTCTAGAATCATCTGCCTTTATCCGAACGCGAATTTTGGCTAACTTAGTGGCGGGACGTCACACGCTCCCCCACCCGATGATGCGGCAATCGCGGCGCATTGCTGCAAAAACTCTCGGATTTGGTTTTTGAACTGCCACAAGTCTTCATATTTTTCCCACGTGGCCTCCTCCGAAGTTTGTCCCTTCCAATGTATAAGGAACATGGCGCTGGCTTGTTGACCTCGCTTCCGTTTGGCTTGGTAGTCTATGATAGCTTCAATTTCCCGGTCGTGCGAGGCAGTGACAGTAATGGGTGCCCATCGTGATTGGTTCCGGCTAGGTTCTTCCTTGTCCTCATGGTATGGCTTGAGGACGCTTGCATGAAACACCGGATGGATTTTGAAGTGTGGAGGTAACTCCACCTTATATGAGATCTTGCCCACCTTGGCAACGATCTTGAACGGACCCTCATATTTTCGCACTAAGTTTTGATGAACGCCCCTTAGTGCCTTGAATTGTCTCGGATTGAACTTCACTAAGACCATGTCGCCTTCTTTGTAGTCTGTGGGACGCCGTTTGCGGTCAGCAAACTTCTTCATCTTTTTAGTTGCTTTGTCCAAGTAGGACTTGGCAGTGTCAAGCTGTTCCTCCCATCCCTTGGCAAGATGGTAGGCTCCCAAACTCTTTCCTTGGAAAGCGGCCTATAGTGAATGCGGAGTTTGGGGTTGTTGGCCTGTCGCCAACTCAAATAGCGTGCGTCCGGTGGACTCGCTCCTTTGTAAATTGTATGAAAACTGTGCCATGTCTAGGAGCCTCGCCCAATCCTTTTGGTGCGCACTGACATAGTGCCTCAGATAGCACTCTAACAGGGCGTTGACACGTTCCGTCTGGCCATCGGTCTGTAGGTGGAAACTTGTGGAGAAGTGAAGTTCTGTGCCAAGTATCTCGAACAGCTCCCTCCAAAAGTTCCCTGTAAAGCGGGGGTCTCGATCGCTAATGATATGTCTTGGCAGCCCCCAATACTTCACCACGTTCTTGAAGAACAATCGAGCGGCCTCCTTTGCGGTGCAACCAACTGTGGCGGGTATGAAGGTAGCATACTTTGAGAATCTGTCCACCACGACCATAATGGTTCCATACCCATCAGACTTAGGTAAGGAAGTGATGAAGTCCATGGTCACGCTCTCCCATGGGCGTTCTGCTACTGGTAGTGGCTCCAGTAGTCCTCTCGGTTGCCTTTGTTCCACCTTGTCTTGTTGGCACACAAGACAAGTCTGCACATAGCGCTCGATGTCGTCTCGCATACGTGGCTAGTAATAGATGGCCTCGATCAGCGCCCTCATTCGTCGCTGCCCTGGATGCTCGGCCCACGGTGTGTTGTGGCTTTCTTTGATGATTCGCTGCCTGATAGTCCCGAACTTAGGCACATAGACCCTTTGACCGGACGTGAGCAAAAGGCCACCTTTCACCCAAAAACGCCTTGTCTTGCTTTGGGTGGCTAACTCCATTAGCTTTTTGGTCTCGGGATCATGTTGCATGCCATCTCTGATTGCATCCTGAATGTCACAATAGGCCGTTGTGATGGCAGCAAGTTCGGCCTTCCGACTTAGCGCATCGGCCACAACATTGCATCTTCCTGGCTTGTACTCTAAGTCGTAGTCAAATTCTGCTAGAAAATCCTACCACCTAGTTTGCTTCGGAGTGATCTTCTTTTGTGACTGGAAGTAGCTAGTGGCCACGTTATCCGTCTTGACTACGAAATTGGAGCCTAGCAGATAGTGTCTCCATGTGCGCAGGCAATATACGATGGCAGTCATTTCCTTCTCCTGGACCGTATAGTGCCGTTCGGTTTCGTTCAATTTGCGGCTTTCAAAGGCAATTGGGTGTCTGTCCTGCATTAAGACTCCCCCAATGGCAAAGTCCGACGCATCCGTATGTACTTTGAAGGTCTTTGAAAAGTCGGGCAGCGTCAAGACTGGTTCTTCTGTTACCGCGGTCTTGAGACCTTCGAAGGCTTGTTGGCACTCATCGCTCCAAACCCACGACTTGTTCTTCTTCAATAACTCGGTTAGTGGAGCGGCTTTAGCGGAGTAGCCACTTATGAACCCGCGATAATAGTTTGCAAGTCCAAGAAAAGATCGTAGCTCGGTCACTTTGGTGGGCGCCTCCCACTCCTGGATCGTCCATCCGTAGTTTGCCCTGACTGATGATATGGCCTAAGAAGTGCACCTCGTGTTGGGCAAACTCACACTTTTCCCGCTTGATGTATAATTGGTTCTCCCGTAAGACTTGGAAGACCCTTTTTAGATGCTCCACATGCTCCTCCAAGGTGTTACTATAGACGACTATGTCGTCCAAGTATACTACTACGAATTGATCTAAATAAGGATGAAAGATCTTATTCATAAGCGTGCAAAAAGTTGCGGGTGCGTTGGTTAAGCCGAAAGGCATCACCAACCACTCGTATGCTCCGTACCTAGTTACCCACGCCGTCTTTGGTTCATTCCCTTTTGCGATGCGCACTTGGTAGTAGCCTTTCCGAAGGTCCACCTTGGTGAAGTACTTGGCCTGCCCAAGTCTATCAAACAAATCTGCAATAAGCGGGATAGGATATTTATTTTTAATAGTTACCTTATTTAGCGCCCGGTAGTCGTAATGATCCATCTTTCTTCTTCTGGAATAGCACTGGCGCGCCATAAGGTGCCTTGGATGGATGGATGTGACCGGCCTCGAGGAGCTCCTTCAACTGCTTTCTCAGCTCCTCTAGTTCGGGTGGAGCCATGCGGTAAGGTGCATGTGCGGGTGGCTTGGCTCCAACCTCCAACTCTATCTTGTGATCTACCTCGCGCCTCGGAGGTAGAGTCTTTGGCAACTCGTTCGGCATCACGTCTTTATTTTCTTCAAGGACCTTCTCTATGATCGGTGGCAAGGGCTTCTTAACACCATTGTCTTCTCTCAAACTTGCAATGGTGGCTAGGAACGTCGGCTCTCCTTTCTTCAGGCCCTTCACTATCTGCATGGCCGACAGGTGGGTGTGTCCTTCCTTCTTTGGTACCTTGACTAGAGGTACCATGCACGACCCTTCCCGCTCCATGACCATGAGTCGTTGGAGGTAGGGGTCGATCATTGTGTGGCAGCGCTGGAAGAACTCCTGTCCAAGAATGATATCAAAGATATCTAAAGGAGCAACGGTAAAGTTGGTCTTACCTTGCCACTGGCCCAGCGTGATGCTTACTCCTTGAGCGACTCCACACACGGGAGTCGGTGGGGCGTTAACCGTCTTGAGGCGGGTGTTGCTTGGAATGTAGTTCAGCCCCAACCTCTCTGCCGCTGTCTTGGTCATTATATTTGCTTCGGCCTCAGAGTCTACCATGGCACGAGCTGGCCGTCCATTAAGGGTGATGTCTACATACTGTGCGCTGAAGGCTCCCAGCTTCTCGGTCTGCTTGGCTATGGCCCCGCAAAGTCCAACCATGCCTAACTGCGTCGTGCCCGCATCCTGCTCTTGCTCTTGCGCGTCCTTCTCTTTCCGCTCATGTAGGACGGCGCCAAGGTTCTTCATCTCTGGGCACCTGGCATAGCCGTGTGGTCCTCTGCATATGTAGCATCCATCTCCCTTCGTGGTCTGCGCCTTTTTCTCCGTGTAACTCAGGCGCACGAACCGTCGGTTATCCGGCTTGTGGGAGTCGTGCTGTTTAGAGGGTGCTTGCTGCTCCTTGCCTCGGCCACGATCTCCCCCACCTTTGGCATGACTACTTCTTGTATCTTTGCCCTTAGCTCTGTCATGCCGGTCATGCTTGAAGTCGTTTAAGGACTCGGCTTGCGTGATGGCCTCGTCTATGGTCTTAACTTGTCGCCGCTCCAACTCCGTCTTGGCCCAATTCTGCAATCCGTCCATGAAGTGGAACAGCATGTCATCATTTGTGAGGTTGGGAATCTGAAGCGTTAGAGTTGTGAACTTTTTTATGTATGCCCGAATGCTTCCTGTTTGCTTCAGTTCCCTGAACTTACGCTTAACCTCATATATGACATTGTTAGGGAAGAAGGCTTTCTTGAATTCTTCGCGGAATTGCTCCCACGTGTTGATGGTGTACGTCCCCTTCCCTATCTCGACTTCCTTACGTCTCCACCATAGCATGGCTATTTCTGAAAGATACAACACGGCAGTGTTGATCTTATTTTCGTCGCTTCTCACCCGATTACACTTGAAGTAATTCTCCAAGTGCCACAAAAAGTTCTCCACCTCTTGAACGTCACGGACGCCTTTGAATATAGGTGGCTTGGGAGCCTCAACCCTGGCCTCCCTATCATGATCGGGTGACGCCGATCCTCTAGCTTCCACACCTTCCCTGAGTGTCTTCATTTCGGCCTTCATAGTTTCAATGGTGTTCAATGCCTCTATGAGCCGGCACTCCAGGGAAATGATGGCCTCCTTCATCTCAAACTTGGCCCGCTGACGTCCCTCCAACTCCTTACGGATGGCTTTGGTCTCCTCAAGGGTGAAGTCTTCAAGAGTCTTGAATTTGCTGTCAGTCACGTTCATGCGCCGGCCTAATATCTCCACGGCCTGCCTTGCCACTTCAACCCTTGAGACCCATTATTCTCCCGCAGTGACGTCAATGGCCTCCTCACCACGTTCATCGTCACTTGGTTCTGTGGTCGAGGGTGGATGAGATGTTAGCGCTTCGCTTGGTGTGGGGTCCGGCAGCATTTCTTCACTACTCTTGTGATGTTTCCTTCCCTTGCGACCCTTCTTTCCAACTTCCATACGGACGTTGGTGGTGCTAGCGGCGTTCACGTCTCCTTCGGTTGCCATTCTTCCAGTATCAAACCTTTGCTCTGATACCACTTGTCACGGACTTAGAGTGATGGCTAAAGTTCCGTGCGGCACTTGACAACTTAGTCACTATTCTTTCAAGATCTTGTAAGCTCAAGTAAGCCTTTTGAAAGGAAGGTTGCTAAGAGAATATGAAGAAAGACTTAGAAGAATAAGCGAGCTTTGTACGAAGAAGGCTTTGTATTGCTTTTGTGGAATGCTTTACAACTTGCTTGCTTGGTGCCTTGGCAAATGAATGGCACCTCTATTTATACTTACATCTAAGGGCCTAAGTGTAAATAATATTTACTTACAAGTCCCTAAGATATTTACAATTTAGTCCTTACTCTAGAATTCTCTACATAATCTAGAGTTCTCCAAAGCCTTCTAAAGGATTCTAGAGTTCTCCGCAAGCCTCTCCACAACTCTAGAATCATTTGCCCTTATCCGGACGCGAATTTTGGCTAACTTAGTGGCGGGACGTCACAATAGACTACTCCTCGTCGGATAGAAACTCTACTATTTCCCTCCCTCCAAGCTACCCACATTAATGCAAATGTTGTCCGACTCAAGATAACCTTGCCAAAATTGGGCATGTGACAACAGATTAGTGACACTCAAGATAACCTAGCCAAAATTAGGCATGTGACGACAGATTAGACAACAGATTTATGGAGTATGTATATAAACACTTCTTGGACTAAATTGGTTCATGCCACAGAATATCAGGGATGTTTTTGAGAGCTGGAGTTGCTGGAAAGTGTATAGCACCATCAAGAGAATCTGAAAGATGACACTTGCTACCATTTTTTGTAATATCTGGAATGCAAGGAATATGAGATGCTTTGATGGAGTATCAACTAAAGCTAGATGTCTTATGTTTTTGTATAGTTGGGTTTATTTGTCCCCAATAAATTTATACCTTCTTGAATTTTTTCAGCTACCTAGCTCTTAACTCGATATGTACTGGGGCTGATAAGTTGTTTTTGCTACTCTACTTTTGTAACTATATTGCATCCACTTGATGCCAACAATGAAACTTTAACTTTGTCAAAAAAAAAAAAAAAGACGAAGGAAAAGTGAAGTAGAGAAACTCAACTTGATTATTCCCTCAAGCCATTGGGTTTAAATAACTAGATTTACATATTCTTAAGAAAGAAAGAGAATCAAAAACATAATTACAAGCTATACTATATCTATAAGATCCTAGAATATCCTAGATATACAAGATTCTAATGACTCTTTTATTAATCCATTCACAGCCTGTCTTCTTGGTTTATATTTGCTTCCTTTCTTTGCCATCGGTATTCTCACTTCTCTTGTTCTCTGAGAAATGAAAGAATTTCTCACATCGTATTGAAATCATTTTGCAGGGTTCTTTCTTGATCAAAGTCAATGGACCGGAGGGATGGTCATGGGATGCTGAACAAGTTGAGTGTCTTCAATCTTACAATGATGATAATTTTGTTAGCATTTGCACTTTTCATTGATGCAACTCAATGTTGCCCCCCCCCACTTTTTTTTTTTTTTCCCCTTTTTCTGGCTGATGTATCTGACCAAAGGAGGATCTTTCTGTAGGTACCTGTTTCGATTGATCATACTGGCTGCAATGGCAATGAAGATATAAATTTTCGCTTCACCGGGTTTGTTCTTAATTCTTATAACATTAAAATAAGTCTTTGGATCCTTTGTTCCATAAATAAAGAACAAAGGAGGGGGAACTTTAATCTTTTGCAGTGTTTATTTTGTTTCCCACACAGCTATTTATCAATACATTCCATATAATGTGCACTATGGACTACCCACTTCTCTACATGCTAATTTTCTTGAGTGACTGTTTCTGCAGGTTCACTGTATCTGGACGAATTGTGGGAAATGTTGGTGGGGAGAGCTGCTCTCTGAAAGATGGAGGTCCATCAAATGTGAATGTTGAGCTATTGTCTCCCACAGGTGATGTTGTGTCCTCTGCATTATCAACACCCAGAGGAACATACTCCTTCACAAATGCTATACCCGGTATGTTAACCTAAAGGTTGTTTGGTTATTTTTTATAGTGTGCATATACTTTAGATGAGAAAATACAAATAATCTATATATTTAGATTGAACAACTGCATGATTCTGATGCTACTTTTCGGATAGGTATGATTATGACGTTTAATTTATGAATGGATTGTTTCTGTGTGTGCTTAACATGCAATTATTCTGTTACAAATCTGAATGTACCAATTGATCTTCATCAGGGAAGTACAAATTACGTGCATCACGTCATGACTTGAATGTTCAAGTTAGAGGATCGGCCGAGGTGCGTTTTGAGTCCCTCATGTTCTTTTTGATTACTATTTTTTCTTTCCGTGTAATCTCATCGACTTTGTTTACCATATCTACTTCCTAAATTACTGTACATCTATTTGGAATAAGTACCACTGATTGAATAATTACTTGAATCTACCATGTTGGTTCTCATTGTAGATTGATTTGGGTTTCGAAAATAGAATATTGGAGGACTTCTTCTTTGTACCTGGTTATGATATTCGTGGATCTGTGGTTGCTCAGGTGAGTTTCTCTAGTAATGACTTGATCTGTGTTTCTGTTTTAAGTTTTATATTACAGTTGCTGCTGCGACTTGTTACAATTTGCATGTATTTCTTCTAAGAAATTGATAGATCAAGGAGACCTTTTAATTGTGCATAATCTGTATTTCATAGTCATTTCACTTTGGACTATATTTACACACAATTCAAGACATGATCATTGCTAAAACTGGCTAGAGGTATTTGGAATATTATGATCGAAAGAATTTGTACCTACTTATGTCTTCTCTCACATAGTTGAAAGTGATGAAAATGCGGGAAGGAGGTGGAGATCTTAATAGCCAAGGTTGTTTCTTCCTCTAGTGAGTTATGAGAGGTGAAATCTCAACTTCTTTGTGAGACAAGGTTTTATGGCTACCTTGGTATCATAATGCAAAATTAATATAAAATAGTCCTATTCTATTTCAAGCAAGTTATGTGGATAATGGTTCCTAAGTGATGTGGTAAAGAGAAATACTGGCCATTTCAAAGAAAAAAGAGTGATGTTGTAAAGAGAAGTAAAGGAAATGAAAAGTTACTTCCTTGCACTGGCTTAAAATTTATCAGAAGGAAATGTTTACTTGCACTTACTAGTGCAGTGGAGAAACATATTAAAAGATAGTTAATTTTGCCTGAGATAGATATCTCCAGCCTGTTCTTTAATACATGCAACTTAGGATTTAAAATAAACTTTTAAGCTTGCTTGGAATTATATCTCTCATTACCTTCTTGTTAAACAATGCAAAAATAATTCTAGATAGTTGAAGTAGCCCTAATTTCCTAGTAGGCTAAACAATCTTATGGAGACCAAGAACCTGAAAACCTAGTAACTTGCGGAACAAGTTCTGTTAATCTAAGATAAACTTTGTTTTCTTAAGACAACTATTCAGACAATTGATTAAGATGGATACGAGGTTCTTACATGTAAGGAGAAGAAAGGATGATTACAGCGTTCCTGATATGTTGGTTTCCCTTTCTGGTGCTGCATCAATGTGATTTACCTATACATGTAAGGGCAATAGATACATGATTTTCTTCTTTTCTTTTGGATATTACTTTTATTCTTTTGATGTTGCCTTCTGTTATCTAATAGTTTTACTATGGTGACTGTTTTCCTATTCATTCTTATTCAAATGAAAGTGCACAAACTATGAAGCAAAGACAACAAATGGATATCTGTTTTGGGATCATACTAGTGTTTTTGACATAAATTAGCGAACAATTGATCTATTTGTTTCCCTATTCCCTTTTTGTGATTCCAAGCAATTATGAAATCAACACCTCATTTCCATGAGAAGGATTAGAATATGATTAGGTGACTCTCCAACATGGCTTCTCTTGTTCCAAATAATAGTATGTTGAGATTCTTTTGATGTTTTCTAATGTTAAGCTGTATTGCAGGGAAATCCCATATTGGGAGTTCATATCTATTTATACTCAGATGATGTCACAAAGGTTGATTGCCCCAAGGGCTCCAAAAATTCACCTGGTGATCTAGGATTGGGAGAAGCACTTTGCCACAATGTGACAGATGCTAATGGAATCTTCTCGTTGAAATCCATTCCTTGTGGTAAAACTTTATTTTTGCTGGTGTAATTCTTCTGATTTGGCTATATGTAATTATAATAATTGTTAAGTGTAAGTTGCTTCCTAGCATTATATAAATATTTGGAAGTTTAAGTGCATAGGTTTGTATTCTTGAGAATCATATAAAAATAAGACATGCGAAGATCAAATAAGAGATTAAAAGTATTTCTTGTTATTGCATCAATAACTTTAAACATATCATTTAACGTTGTTAGATATTTTAGAGGGTGATTGGGTAAAAGCTTGTAAGCCGGTCAAACTGGGTTTTAAGCACATTTTGGATTATCAGCGGTGTTTTGATGGAATTTCAACTCCTAACCATTCACTCAAAGCCAAATGTTTGTTCAGTCTATTTTGTTGGTCCAACCAGTCTTATGTGAATAGTTCTACTGCTTTCTTAGATTTTGTTAGCTCATTAACTCTAGGCCAGACATAGTCATGTTTTAAGTCTCCTCTAGATTTTTTGAATTTGTAGCTGGCTCCCGTGTCTTAAATGCTATCATGTAACGGAGCTAGCATATCTACTTTTGTACTCTTTGCATCTTCTTGATGCCGGTAATGAAACAACTTACTTCATAAAAAGAAAAGCACATTTTGGATTATCTAACCACAACCTTTGAAACTCGGGGGACTATGGAGCCACCCCTCTACCCTTCTCCACTTAAATATCAGGCTTAGTTCGCATGGCGCAAGACTTGACCTCTAAGCTATGTCACAGTTCACCCAATAAATTTCGAATGAGAGTGTAAGAAAATTGCACTTAATTACCTGTTTGGTTAATTCTCTTATAAGGCAACTCTTTTACAGATTGAAGTGAGTATGCTTAAATTTTTATTGAGAGAGAGATTCTTGAATTGTAGCTATGGCTATTTGGGAATTTTACTATGAGGATACAGCTTGAGCCATAAGTGTAATGATTTGCCAATAAATCTGTTGTATCAGTTGTTCCTGACACTCATCTGAGAGCAGCTAATGCATCCCACTACTACCATTTTGACAAGAGTTTAGAAATAGGGAGGTTTTTCAATATGATAGGAGGCAATGCCACCAAGTTTGAAATTCGAAGAATTTGTATTATTCCCAAAAAAAGAAAATTTTTGTTGAATTTTAGCTATGACAATGGAAAAAGTGGAGCAATTTGAAAGGAACAAGTTCATCATTGCATTTGCCGTCTTATAGAGTGATTCATTTTTTTTGACGGTGGTAACATTTGTACTTCAGTCAGTACTTAGGTAGTAGTACTGAAAAACCATATTTACAAAAAGAAGAAAAAGATTATAGTCTTTCCAATGCTAAACTAGGAACTAGATGGACCCTAAAACATCTATGATTGACTCAGTCTCACTGGAGTAGACATTTGTACACCAAAAATAGAACAACAAAATGCATTTAAGCTTGACGTCCTGCAGGTTGTTGTCCCTATTTTCAAAACATCTATCATTTCTCTCTCTCCATATAATCCGCCATATGCAAGCAGGGATCATCCTCCATCTTTCTCTGTTTGTAGCCCCAACTCCAGCCTCCTCCCAACTGAAAAGAGTCTCATCAATCTTACTAGGCATACTCCAGGAAATGCCTCTGAGATTAAGGAAAATCTGCCACAGTTGGTCAGTGAAATTGCAGTGTAGAAAGAGGTGTTTTACTGTCTCTGTATCCTTACCACATAAGGAGCATCTGTTGCATAGAGATATCTCTCTCTTTATCATTAAGAGATATACCGCTCTTTATCTTATAGAGTGAGTCATGATGTATCTTTATCATTAAGGCATTCCCCACACCCTCACTATTGCAGTTATAGATATTTCATTCTCCTCTATTACTAGTCGAGCAAATGTTCCTGAGCAAAGTTCAATGTGAACCATGCTGGAGTCCACAGAAGGCTTGGGGTATAGTGCCTCTAGGACTTTTTTTCTTGGCATCTAGGATATGACCAGATTTAAAGAATTAGGGGTCTTTTGGTGCGAGGGATATAAATAGTCATGGGATAAAAAAATAGTCCTGGATAAAATTATAGTGACTTGTTTGGCTGCCATGTTTGGGATAACTTTTCCCACCATTTATACCATAGCGATGGGATAAGTTATCCCATATACATGGTGTCCCAAGATAATTAATCCTAGGATAACTTGTTCCCAACCAAATGACCCCTTAGAGTATTATTAATAACAACATGCACAATATTTCTGTGGTCAACTTTACTAATTTTCTCTCTCACCATATCATTGAGATCTCTCTTGAACCATGCATAACCTGAAAAAGAGCGGCCATTTTCATCTCCACAGAAATAAGTTTAATTAAAGACCGTCTGTACTAGGCTTTCCAATTAATACTCGCTATTGATATACCTTTCTCAGCCCAATTTCCCTCGAGTATAACCTGTCAACTTCACCTTTCTTCTTTCTACATCTGGCTATAGATGAAGTTATCCTAGAGATAAATGACTGGGAATGCTACAAGTTGCTGCAAAAGATGTTCTAATTCTGAAGCAGTGTTGAGGTAAAAGATTCAAGCATCCAAGTAGAAGGACTTCCCTTGGTTGGATGCATATGATCTCCTTTCTAAAAGTTTTCCAAAGAGGGCTCTCTATACTGACACTTCTGGTACCTTCGATCATATCCCCTTTGATTCACAAGAATTAAATGACAAAAGCTGGGTTGTTTATAGGTTCTACCTTGTCACTAGTTTCTCCATTTCATTTGACATTTTGAGCTGTCGCCCTTTCCCCTTAAGCTCTTCACTCATTCTGTTCATGCGAGAGATGATTGGTTGTCCTCCTTTTCTGATTTTTCATATTCCTTCACACAGTTTGCAAAGAGACTTTTAGTGGAGTAGTAGACGCCTGCTGTGGGTTTGGTGAGGTCATTTAAAAGTGTTGCGCAGCCAGTTAACACTGCATTACTTTCAGTAGGATATTAACAATGATTGCTGCCAGAAAACGAAGTTTAGAATGTTTCGTCACTATTATTTTTTCGTGCCGTTTGGTCAACTAAAATAAGAAACTGACGAAGAAAAATTAAAAAATAAAGAATATTTTATTGCTGTTCGAGTACTTGATGGTTTGTTGAACATTTTAACTGTGTTTTGGTTTGAGGATCTACCTTTTCTTATTGGGTAAAATACCATTTATCATCATCTTTACCCCCTCTTCTCGGTTATAAGGATTGATCTGTTGAACTAACCGCAGGGGTTTACAAGCTTATACCCTTCTACAAGGGTGAAAACACAGTTTTTGACGTTTCACCTTCTTCAATGTCGATATCGGTTCAACATGACCATGTAATAGTGCCGGAAAAGTTTCAGGTACGGTATTGCACGATGTTTCCTTCTTACCAAGGTTTAAATGGCTTCTATTGTATTATGTGGGAATTAGTAATCGTCCTTTTGGCTAAGTATCTGCTGAAAAGTATGTAAAAACTTCACTTTGCTGCTATTTTTGTTGGCGAGAAAATGTCTTAATAACAAGGTATTAGAACCTATTTGACTGCTTGTGTTTAAATCTTTCAATTGCAACTGCCATTTCAATGACTCAAATTGTCTTAATCACACTTGGATAATGTGTTCATTGTGCACTATATAATCTCACATCCATTTAGTTAGAGGAATTTTTTTGAAAGTTAAATAGATTCTATGACAATGAAAAGTATTTTGGTGGTGAGCAGTTGTTTGCTTTGAACATCAATCTTTTCATTTCTCTTTCATATCAAGAAAGCTACGTATTTCTTCATCAAAAAAGCTCATGTTAATGTGAGAAATATTATTTGAGTTGTTAATCAGCCATTTTCTATAGAAAGTATAATCAGCCAATGAAAAGTGAAATCACTTTGGTAAATAATTGGTTATTGCACAAAAGAGCATGCAGAGCCCTTTTCACCTCCATTTTTGACACCGTGTGTTAATGGACCAAGCTATATTTATGTGTTCTTTACACTCCAAGCTAGTTCATTATACCCGGATGATGCATATTTTCTTCTTCTAGTGCCATAATGTATGCTTATCTAATCTTCTCCTTGATTGTTTCTTCTGTAAAACCGAAGGTAGAGGATGGATGCTTTATTCAGTAACTGCACTCTTTCTGCTTGACAAATTGGTTGTATCAAGTGCTATGCATTATCACATGTTCTGAGTATTTGTCCTTTAGAATCATTGATACATCAGGTTTTCCCTGTAATTCCTTAAGCAAAAGAATGTGTCAAAAAACTGTTGCATTTTATTTTTTCATAGGTCACTGGATTTTCTGTTGGGGGTCGTGTGGTTGATGGAGATGGTAACGGAATTGAGGGTGTTGAAATTTTAGTTGATGGACAAAAAAAATCTATCACTGATAAAGAAGGATATTACAAGCTTGACCAGGTAATTCTATTTGCAGCCACATTATAGCTTCAAAGTTTTGTACATTGAAGAATTGACAATTTGTTTTAAATACTACCAGATTGTCTTTAACATCAGTCTTTTCTGTGGTTGTCTATTTGCTAAAAGTAAGAATATCTGATTGTGCCTTTAAGCTTTGTCTACTACCCGGTGTGGTTACGAATTAGTATCATCATTCCATTGTTTGTTTTCAATACCTTGCCTTTCACTTCGTCATTGACCCACTTTGGGATTACATTGGTTATGATGTTGTTGTTGCCTTTCACTTCCTCAAATGCTTGATTTTTTTTAAGGACCTCAAATGCTTGATTTAGTTGACTGAAATGGTGTAAGATGCAGGGTTTTCCAAATAGTGGATTTTGCTAGAATATATGAAAATAATGATTTTTCGGGGTTAGAGTAGGGGGCACAATATTCTATAACCTTGGGGATGTTCAAATATTTCCCTCTTGTATATTTCTGTCTGCAATTTTCACTTCTTGCAAAGTTTTAATATGTTTTCTCGCTTTTGAAGTAATCTTTTTATTTTCATTCGATTTATTTGAAAAAGATTTTATTGCAACTTTTGAATATATATATATATATGTGATAAAAAAAAGTTTTTATTGCTATTAAAATCATTAACTTTCCTGTTAAGTGATAATTTATATTTTTAAAAAGTTAAGCATTCAATGATGTGTTCTTGCAACCTACTCCATAAAGGCCATATTAAGTTCGCTCCCTGAATATGATAAGTATAACAGATGCCTCATGGAATATATGTGAGCCATTTTCTCTTTCAGCTCTCTGACATTGACTTGCCTCTATTATTTGCCATGATTCACTGTAAAGATGGTACAATCATCTGTCTGGATTTCATAGATGACATAGGTTGCAGTAATTTTGCCTGAAGGTGCGAAACGGCTCCTGTAAAAAGTTTCCACCTTGAAGTAACAGAAATCATGACATTACTAGTAATTAAGGCCAAATAGGACTGATTAAGGGGGTTACAACGGAAAGTATCTGATTTTACACTCAGAAAACTTAGGTTGCTGAAATGCTGATAAAAAATATCAAGTTGCTGAAAGTTATGGACACCACTCTATATAGATGAATTGCTGACTCAGGTGATGCCCCAATACGAAATAAAGAACCCCCACAGCCACATGTATCTATCACAAAAAAATTAACACTTGAAGTCAAGGCAGGTTTAAGCCTGAAAGTATAAAAAGGACCAAGAAGAGAAATATTGGTTCAATCACAAAGAAAGGGAGAAGCAATAGCTATTGATCAGCTCAGGGTAAGGATAGTTGCTTCACCCTCAATAGAAAATCTCACGTTTGTTCTTCTCTAATGTGCATGCTTCATAGCCCATTTTTATTTTTATTTCTTGCATTTGATTGACTTGCAAAGCATCTCCAGGTCACGTCTAAACGATACACAATAGAAGCAAAGAAGGTGCACTACAGATTTGACAGGCTTATTGACTTTTTGGTAAGTTTATAACTGCATCGTTTAAGAAATATATAATGATGATTTGCAAGATCTATCTCCTTTTAGTGCAGATTGTTATATAGTCATTTATTCCAAATTATTACTAACTTTGTGGTTCCACCTCCACCATTCTAATGATTTTATAGGTATTGCCTAATATGGCTTCTATCTCTGACATCAAAGCTGCATCATATGATGTATGTGGTGTTGCACAAACAGTTAATTCTGAATTCAAAGCCAAGGTATCATGTTCCTCTTCTGTTCTTCTATCAAATTTGCAACTTTCTTAGGTTATTGGTGTTTTGCACATGAGACGGTTCATATCTGAAATTAGTTTGTTTTGCTGCTTGGACATTTCTGTGTAATATAACCTTTTTCTTTACGAGTGGTTAGTTCACTTTGTGGGAGTTACTATTAGAAATTATGCACTGATAATTTTTATGTCAAATGAGTTTGGTTGGTATGTTTTAATGGCTTGATACTAGTTTTTTACTTCCTTACAAGTCAGTATCATACACGTACCCCAAGTTGTTGATTGTCTAGTTTCATGGTAAGAACTTAAATAATATTTGCAGTTTCTTTTGATATTTCCATTACCTTCTTGCAAATGGTTATGTGCACACAGGTAGCTCTGACTCATGGCCCGCAAAACGTCAAACCTCAAGTGAAACTTACTGATGAGAGTGGCCATTTTTGCTTTGAGGTATGGCAGAGTGAATATTATTTTTACTTTTTTCTGCTTCTTGAATACTTCCCATCACTCTTATAGGGTGCTGTTTAGGTGAAATTGGATAATCAAAAGTATAATGGCATGTATCTAACACAATTGCCCTGTTATGGGAAAGCATGATCTGAAGGGTGCATCAATAATATACTTTTCCAGACTCCCAGGAGGGGGTGGGAGGATGTACAACAAGAAATCCATCATTTGTTGGTGCTTCTTTATTAAGACACGACATTTCTTTATTTGGGTGGGTGGGGTGTTGTTGGAGGGAGCTCAGCCTGTCTTCAGAAGTCAATTTGATTAATAGTGATCTAGAAGAACCAACTGGTCAGTAACCGATGAGTAATAGGATAATTAACTTAAAGGAAATAGCTGAATCTTCTAATTTTGCCTCAAATCTAGTCTATATTCTGCTTTATTGTTTTTTATATAAGAGTTCTTAACTATGTCTCGTTTGTCTTTGTGTGTGTGAAAAGTATCTTTTGGCACGTGGGGAACAATTTTTGTGTTAGAGAAGGTTGAGACAAGATTTTTACATTCTCCATTGCTAAACTTTTTATGTTAGGGAAGGATGAGATTTTAGGTTCTCCATATCTAGTATCTTGGGCTTAAGCTTTTAGGTGACAGAGGACACTTTTCAACTTCATTGCTCAACTTTGTTTTCTTGTATTTTTGACATTGTTTATCCAATTTTGGTCTATCATCAAACATCAATTTTCGTTTTTTTTATTCTTAGTAATTACATGAAGTACTGCCAATCAACAATTCTATATTATGTGACAGAGAAATTTTTATGGAGCCAGCCCTTTTGGCCAACCGCAACCCTCCAAATTCGGGAGTGAGACCTGCCCCTCTACCCTTCTCCTCTTAAATAATGGACTTAGCTTGCTTTAGTTGCCTGCCAACCACCAATTTCTGAATAGAGTATAGTTAAAAGATAACAAAAAGATCGTGCTCAGAGATTATTTTTTTTCAAGAGGAATGTTGATAAATTTTTCAAAAGTTCCTTAGAATGACCAGATTGTCAACAAGCAGGACCCCTTACCTCAGAAATTTTTTATGGCACGTGAACAAGGAAAGGAGAGGATATCACTTAGTCAAATGGAAAACTGTGATCACTGAAAAGAGAGTTGGGGGTCTGGGGATCAAGAACATGAGGAACCAGAGTAAAGCGTTGAGGATGAAGTGGCTTTGGAAGTACTCAAATGATAATCAGAATCTGTGGGGCTCAGTCATAAAGGCAAAATATGAAGAGAATGATAGTTGGACGACAAAGGAGGTTACCACCCCTTATGGTGTTAGCTTATGGAAGTCCATTAGAGAATTTTGGAATGAATTCAAACCTAACACCAAGATCAAAGTGCTAGATGGCATAAAAACTAAGTTTTGGAAGGTTGATTGGCATGCAGAAGGAAATATGGAGACTCTCTTCCTTGACATCTACAATTTAGTTCTGCAGCAACAAAGTACTATAGCTGACTTATGGACTCGTCAAGGGTGGAATTTTGTATTTAGAAGACACCTCAATGACTGAGAAATTCCAAGAGTAACAGAATTTTTTAGAAGCATTGATCAATTTATTGATCAATTTAGTGGTCTGGTAATAGGGTGAGACAGATTGCAATGGTTGGGAAACAGTAAAGGGATTTTTAAAGTAGGTGCAGTGTACAAGAAGTTGAACCATCAAAATCTGCAGCTACTCAAGTGGCCTTGGAGACATATATGGAAAGCCAAGATCCCCTACAAGGTGTCTTGCTTTGTGTGGTTATTGGCTAAAGAAGCAGTATTGACACAGTAGAATTTAATGAAGAGGGGAATTACACTTTGCTCTAGATGTTTTTTTTTTGTGGGAAAACTGCAGAAATAGTCAATCATTTGTTTATCCAATGCGAAGTCACTGGCCAGCTGTGGAATATGTTCCTGAGACTTTAAAGTATCTCCTGGTCCATGCTTGGGAGAATTTCATCGTTCCATCTTAATTGAAAAAGCAAATAACGTTTCAAGAACAAATCTAGTTCTGCTTCCGTGTTGCTTTTGTATTGTTTTTTATTTTGACCCTTTTTTGTGTCTGATTCCACGTAATCTTTTTCAAGATCGGTTTGATGTTTTGAAAAAATAGGTCTCATATTTCCTTTGTTTTCTATATCTGATCCACGCTCTCTTTGACTTGGGGGATCTTTTGTTTCTTGACTTTGATTCTTTATTTTTTTATTTGATGGTAGAAAAAAGTTTTGTTTTTGGTTTTTATTTTGAATAACATTTAGCTATATTTAGCTGGGAAGAAACAGGGACACAAGCAAAAAATACAAGTAACTGGAGAATTGTCCCTGCCACTATTTGGTGGACAGTATGGAAAGAGAGGAACCTTGGAGTTTTTGAGAATAGGGAGAGTAGTATGCAACAAGTAAAACTGAATTGCATTTTGACTCTGTGTTTTTGGTGTAATCAAAAAGTAAAACTGAATTGCATTTTGACTCTGTATTTTTGGTGTAATCAAATTTATTCTAATGATACCGTCTCTATCATTGATGTCTTAGACTCATTATAGGGATAGGTCGGTATTATTAGAGTTTCCTTATGTAAATACGGGTTTGAGTACAACCTATGTACTGTTCTACAGAAATAGAAACAATTAACATTTTCAAAAAAAAATAAAAATTCTATGTATAACTAATGCAAGCATAACTAATACACTCTATTTAGCGTTATTTTTATACACTCTACCAGACGACCCCTTACTTCCTAGGCTAGTTTGATGGTGATTTGGAACAGCAAAAGACAACAGGTATGATTAAATATCTCTATGAAGCCACTGGAAAGGTAGTGGCATACGAAAGTGGTGAGAAGATAGAGATAGGGAACAAGAGATGTGTTGGGGCCAGCAGATATTCAATTTTTTTTCAAGTTCTGTAAGTGGGTTTTTGTTCACCAGCTGTAAAAACTGATGTTTAAAATGGGGAAGATGTGATGGGTCTAGCTGGTAAAATGAAGTACAAAGGAGGAACTTGTAGCTTTGTGTAGTGTGGATTTTTCTCTCATCATCCTCAGATGTAATGGAACTCAAAACTTTGTCAATATTTTCTGTTTGAAACACTTTAATGTTTTATCTCAACTTGCTACAGGTTCCTCCTGGTGATTATCGCTTATCTGCAATCCCAGCAAAACTTGAGAATGCTAAAGAGCTTCTATTTTCTCCTTCTCATATTGATGTTTCAGTTAGGAGTCCGATATTGGATGTCAAATTCTATCAGGTATTTGAGTTATGTTATTAGAATTTCACCACTAAGGACTGCTTTGAAGATATGCCAATTTTTTTCATGTCGTGTCAAACTAATTATCTAAGTTGTGGGTATGGTAGTAAAGTCAGTCCATCTAAATTCAGATGAAATGCTCGTTGATCAATCCTTTCTTTTTTTAAAGGCACAAGTAAGTATACACGGCTCTGTTGTTTGTAAGGAGAAATGTGGTTCTTCAGTTTCTTTGACTCTTCTGCGCCTGGATGGGAGAAATAAAGACAATAAGAAGACAATTGGTTTGGCAAATGAGAGTAATGAATTTTTCTTCTCAAATGTTCTCCCTGGTAAATACAGGGTTGAGGTAACACCCCCACCTATGTCCTTGTTCTTCCTATTTAGGACCCTTGGCATTTCTGTCTGTGTATTTACATCCCAATGTCTTTTCCTTTGCCTTTTATCCCCCTTTGCATTTCTGTATTTACATCCCAATATCTGGTAACAGAAGGTTTGTGTTTTTATTTTCTTGTTAAAAATAGTTGTGTTTTGCAATTATATACAGGGGTGATTTTCTTTCTCGACACCACTGCTAGGCAGTCTGAAACACTCACAAACTTCAGCCTCACAATACAACACGAATCTAAGTATAGACTGTTTCTTTCTTTAGGCAGCCTAGTGATTTGACAAACACATAAAACGTACAGGAACGAATCCCAACCTTTATTAATTTCAACATCCAACAAAGGAAGAAGCTTCACTAATTCACTAAGGCACAGAACAGTCTCTGAATCATTATGATGGGCTCTGATCACAGGCCTCTTCTCATGGAAATCCTTTCCAATCAAAACGACTTCATCCAGTGTTTTGGACGGCGAGAGATGACAAAAGGCGACAAGGAGCGCGGCGAGGCACTCGCCTTTTTGAATCGACCAAAAATTAAAAATATTTAATTGCATATATAAATATCCAAGATCATCATCCTCATATACTAGTTCATCTTCTTGATCTTTGAGGCATCCAACTAACCATTCATTTGAATCATCAATGTTATCCAAGCGAATTGGATCAATGAGATCACGAGCATCATAACGATGTTTCAATGTTCTATTGTACTTAATGTACACTAGATCATTGAGACGCGATAATGCAAGCCTATTCCTATTTTTGGAATGAATCTGCGCATAAGTTATATATATTAACTAATAGATATTGATAATAATATAATATGGAAATTAGGATATAATTTTTTTACTTACGTGTTCAAACACACTCCACTCACATCCGGATGAGCTACAAGTTAGGCTTAATACTTTCATGGCAAACTTTTGCAAGTTTGGTGTTTCACTACCAAATAGTGACCACCATTCAACTATAATAAAATAAATTTAAAGGTTAATGAGTATAAATAAGTCAAATAATTTAAGTAAGAACTAAATCAACTCACTTACCCGGTGACCTTGTGTCTCTAGCTCTTTTAGCTGGACCACAACCAAATACTCCATCCGCCATTTTGTACCTAGGAAGCTCAGTGACTAGTAAATCTTGTATTGTTGTATTGGGGATCATCTTCTCAACACATGCATAATATTCAGTCCACAATAGTAAAGTTCCCTTTTCTTGAGCTTTATAATACAATCCTGGGTTCAAAACATGGCCTGCAGCATGCAAAGGCCGATGGAGTTGGTCCGACTACCTTGCATAAATAATTTCAAACACTTTCTCATATTGTTTCTAAACTCCACGAAAACCCCGTGCAATAGTTTCTTTGGCTCTATCCATTGCTTCATAAATATAGCCCATTGGTGGTTTCTTCTCCCCATCCACCAAACGAAACACTTTTGTCAAAGGACCACAAACTTGTAAGTGCTCGAACAACATCATTCCAAAAGTGGGCAGAAATAATAAGATTGGCAACTTCTTTCCCCAAAGTTTCCTTTGCAAATTTACTTGAAGTCCATTCGGTTGAGAGGACTAAAGTTGTCAAGTTTTTTCTTTGTATGTACATAGCTCTCAAAGTCAAGAAGGGCAAATCTTGTCTTGGCCGGTTTCACCAAATTTTTTTCCTTGGTGTCATCAAGTTGAACAACAATGGCCTTTGACTAATGTAAGAATGGATTCTGATGGCCTTCTTAAAAACTATTAAAGTAAGATTATATTAATTAGTAGCTAATGAGTATTAAAATTGACTAGAAAGAAAGTTAAGAGGATAGGAGAGTGATATTACCGGAAGCATATGGCTTAACCTTGAATATGTCACTAAACATCAAGTTGATGCAATGAGCGGCACATGGAGTCCAATAAATGTGTGGGTACGCACCTATCATCATGCTTCCCGCTTTAACATTCTCACTAGCATTATCGGTCACAATTTGTACAACATTTTTTGGTCCAATTCTTTCAATGGTGCTTTCAAACAACTTGTACATTTTGGTGGAATTATTAGATTCATTGCTAGCATCAATAGAACCAAGAAATACACTACCGATTGGAAAATTCACCAAAATATTGATGATCATTTTACCATTTTGTGCTGTCCATTTGTCCATCATAATGGAACATCCAAACTTTGTCCATTGCACTTAATGCTCATCAACAATTTTTTCCACTTTCACCACCTCTTTTTTTAGGTGAGTAACTCTAACTTCATGGAATGTAGGAGGCTTCATTCCGGGGCCATATTGTCCTACTGACTCAATAAATTTATCAAATGATTTGTGATTGACACAATTAAAAGGAAGTCCCGCATCATACATCCGTATTACAAAAGAACTTACCGCACGCTCTCTTAGAATTTTCTTTGTTTCATCAATTCCTCCTCCTTTTTCAAAGTCTCCTTTTTGTGTTGATTGCTGCGAAAAATAGAGATTCATAGGGCCTTTTGTCACACTCCGCGCGGTGGATGATGCATCTCCACTAGAAGATATCTTTGGAGTTTTGGAGGAAGGCATCATTTCCGCATATTCATCCATATCATCAAGATCATCAATGTCAATATACTCTTCCGGTTGCCTCACTTGAAATTTGGGATTATTAGCGATTTTATTTTGCATATAAGCCCTTACTTCTTCTCTAATCACCGACGGACAAGCTGTACATTGTTTAACATTCTTGAAACCCCCCACTAAATACTGCTTGTGTCGAGTTATTCCTCCATTAAAAGTACTCCCACAAAAGTTACAATTAACGGAATCTTTCGTTGCTCCTTGAGTACCATAATTCCATCCAATGTCCCTCTTTTTGCTAGCATCGGCCATTGAATTTAGTCAATTCACTGTTTATGGACAAATGAATAAATAATTATAGAATTAATTTTTTTTAAAAAAATTATAGGGAGTAAGCAGTGACAGTGAACAATAAAACAGAGGAATGAAGGCAGCAAGCTACTGTATCTCAAAAAGAAAGAAGAAAGAGAAACGAAGAAGAGGACTGAACCCTGAAGAGAAGAAATGAAAATAGAAGAGAAGAAGCTGAAGAAGAAGAGGAAAACTCAAGAAGAAGAAGAAGAACTGAAAAGAAGAAAAAAAAGAAGTATACCTGGCAGCAACTCGAGCGATGGAGGAGGAGAAGAGACGCGAGGGGAAGAGGAGCAGCAACTCGAGCGACTGAAGGTGGAGAAGAGATCGCAAGGAGAAAACGCGACTGAAAGTTTGAAAATAGAAAAAAAACCCTAATTTTGATTACAATCTTTTTAAAAATTAAAAAACCAAAATGGCGCCGCCATTTAGGTCGCCTTAAGTCACTGTAGGTCGCCTTTTTGATATCGCTGCGCCTCAGTGTAGAATGGCGAGAATGGCTCACCTCGCCTCGCCATTCATAACACTGACTTCATCAGATACTTTAGATTCTTAAACTTCTGGACTCAACAGTCAGACTTTTTGGAGATTGTTCAAAACTCTTGGAACATGAATGTGATAGGCAATGCAATGTGGAGACTCCAGTGTAAGTTAAAGGTTCTAAGCAAAAGTCTCAGTAAATGGTCTAGAGAGACCATTGGGGATATTCATGAGCAGGTTAACAAATGGGAGACCAGAGTTCAACTTCTTGAAGAATTGGACACTCTAAACAACAATGAAAAAAAGTAGGGAGGATTTGAACAAGGAGCATGCAGAATATGGTTCACGTCCGCCCCTGCCTCCTTATGAAGGAAACACCAATTCATGCAAATAACCTTTCGTTTCCTAAGAATCTCTGCCATCAAAATTACCCCTTTAGTAGCTAATCACACGTTTTCCGCCGTTTTCCTGATTTGAAGTAACAATATCCCATTTGACCATTGCAAGCCTTATTTTCTTGCCTATTTCTGCATTAAGGAGTGCATGTACTCTATTCAAGTTTAGTTTTCTAAAGAAATATTTGTTTCCAGAAGTAGTCTAAAGCTGAAGTTACCATTATAAAAAAAAAAAAGTAGTCTAAGCTGAAATTACAGCTCTATTGCATCTATTAATCTATTCCTTCAATTAGTTGGCAATGCATTATGATGTTTCATTTGATGTTCTCATTTTCAGGTAAAAAACAATTATCCAATAGTATCATCAGGACAAGATAAATGGTGCTGGGAGCAGAGTTTTATCAATTTAGAAGTTGGTGCTGAGGATGTTAAAGGGGTAGATTTTGTTCAAAAAGGTTTCTGGGTCAACATAATCTCAAGCCATGATGTGGATGGTTTACTGACTCAATCAGATGGTTCTAGAATGAACTTGAACATCAAGGTTGGTCTAGTTTACCTCAAAAAGTTTAACTCTTAAATCTTCCAACTAACACGAGAAGCTCATTTTCTTTTTGTGGCATTTGAATTGCAGAAGGGTTCTCAACACGTGTGCGTAGAATCTCCGGGAGTGCATGAGCTGAGCTTTCCAAATTCATGTATTTCTTTTGGGAGTTCATCTGTGATCATTGACACATCTAACCTTTCTGTATGATCCTTTGGAGTTAGAATTTTTTCTATTCTACTAGTTCATTTATCATGCATGTCTTCTCATTTACTTTCTTCTGGTTGTAGCCTATCTATTTGAAAGGCGAGAGCTATCTTTTGAAGGGTCATGTCCATGTTGAATCAAGCTCATTTAGTAGCATTGAGGGCTTGCCTGAAAATATACCGTTGGACATTTTGGACAGTGATGGTTCTGTTGTTGATGGTCTATCGGCAAGACGTCTGCCTTATGGAGTTGATCAATCGAGTGCAGCCATCTACGAATTTTCCATGTGGGCTAGTCCTAGAAGAAAATTTACTTTTGTTCCTCGAGATGCACGGTGTGTGAATTATATTTTGATTTTATTCTTGTTATGCTTTCTGCCACTTGTTCTCTCTCTGTCTCATTATTCTTTTTATGCTCTCTGCCGCTCGTTCTCGCTCTATATCTTATTTTTGTCTTTTGTTCAAAACAAAAATACATAGATTGATAAGGAACTTTAAGGAATATAACCTTTTACCTGTGATAGAGGTTCATGTATTGATTGTTCTCGTGTGATTGTTTTTATTCCTCAAGGGAGAGAAAGTAACCTTTTGTTGTAATACGATCTGCTTTTGTTTAGCTATGTATCTATTTTATGGGTTCCTTGTATCCGAGTCAAGTAAGCTGCTTAGTTTGAATGAGTTGTATAGACAATAAAGCCTTCAGACAGACTTGACATGATAAAGAACCTTAATTTGCCTGATTCTACAACAACAACATACCTAGTGAAATATCACAAAGTGGTGTCTGAGGAGGGTAGTGTACGAATACCTTACCACTACCTCATGGAGGTAAAGAGGCTGTTTCCGAAAGACCCCCGACTCAAGTACATCAAACCCAAGTAAAAAAAGAAGAAAACAATGGAAGAAAGCATAGCGGTTAATAAGAAAAGCAGTGTGAAGTCTACAAGAGAAAAACTACAACATCAAAATAGTGTAATAATCGAAATACACTAAACAACATATGTCAAGAACACAGGGATCAACTAGTCCTACAACAGGCACTAGGGCTACATAAGGCAAGATAACACTCTACCCCTACTAACCTTCTACATAATACGTGACCTCCACTCTTTCCTATCTATAGTCATGTCCTCGGTAATATGAAGTTGCACCATGTCCTATCTAGTCACCTCTCCCCAATACATTTTCAGCCTACTCCTACCCCTCCGCGTACCCCCTACAACCATCCTCTCGCACCTCCTCAATAGAGTGTTGGCGCACCTCCTCTGCACATGCCCAATCCATCTCAATCTCGCTTCCCTCATCTTGTCCACCACAGGGGCCATCTCACCTTCTCCTAGATAACCTCATTCCTGATCTTGTGACTCCCAGTATGCCCACACATCCATCTCAACATCCTCATCTCCGCAACATGCATCTTCTCAACATCCTCCTCTGCACCTTCATCTGCCTGATTCTGACTTTCCAAAATATATGCTCACTTTTTTAGCTGTATTTGTCAAGCTTGTTTCATGCACTTTGCAGTGACGCATATGGTATTAGATGGCAGAATGTTTAGAATTCAAAGATCAGAGTAAATGTGTTTCCTGACATGCTCAAATGCTTTGAAACATTACCTTGCACACAATCAAGAATAGATGTATTTTTAAATGCCACTTTGTAATAATTCTTCAGCTTTTCATGCATTTCTAACTGTTGTTTCATGTTTCAGGGATGATGGCGGGAAAAAAATATTATTTTATCCCACACAGCAGCATGTATGTGGAATTGCAAGTTTTAATCAGAGTAGTTTTTGTGTATCTACTCTTAGTTTTGAAGTCTTTCTTTGCTTTCTCTAGGTTGCCGTGATGCAAGATGGCTGCCAATCTTCAATTCCTCCTTTTGCTGGTCGACTTGGGATGTATATAGAAGGATCAGTTTCTCCCCCTCTCAATGATGTTGTTGTCAAAATAATTGCTGCAGGAGACAGCCAAAGTGCTCCACTTAAGCAAGGCGATTTAGCACTTGAAACTACCACAGGGACAGATGGCTTATATGTCGCAGGGCCTCTATATGATGATATAAGTTATACTGTTGAAGCTTCAAAGGTTTGAACACTCTTAACATTATAATAACTGCCTAAGCGTTTCTTGTTTCTCCATAATGCTTTGTTGAGCAGATCAATAGCATCTCCAGATTATTAACAGTCTCTTCATCCCTTTTGAGTTATGTTATTATTTTTCAATGATATATGGTGCATTTGTACTAATGCTATGGATGTCTTTGATATATATGCATTGCTGGCCAAATAAGACTAGAAGTATGAATCCGGTGGATTATCATGAGACTGCTAGCATATTTGTTCTTTCTTGTTGCTATCTTGTCCTTAATTGCATTCAAACGTACATTGTCAGCTATTCTTATTGGAGCTTATTGCTACTAAGGTTGTGTGGACTCGACTAGAGTATAAGCTTTCTTTTCGATTTCTAGTGGATCTACCTAATATTTCTTTCTTTATTCACAGCCGGGCTACCATGTAAAGCAAGCTGGACCTCATTCCTTTTCCTGTCAGAAGCTGGGCCAAATTTCAGTGCGTATATATTCTAGAGAAGACGCCAATGAGCCTTTTCCGTCAGTTCTCTTATCATTAAGTGGAGAAGATGGTTACAGGAACAATACAGTATCAGGTGCTGGCGGGACTTTCGTATTTGGGGACTTATTTCCAGGGAGTTTCTATCTCCGACCCTTGCTTAAGGTATTTATTGTTCCTTCTAATCTTAGGCTTTTCTGACCATCTTGGGATATGGATGTTGGTTTATCTCTTATCTTGATAATTTCTTGGGGACCTAGACAATGATATCAAGATAAGAGATCTGTACATTACGAAACTTGCTAGACCATCGAGCAGCAGCTGTTGCTTTACAGCCTATATGTAGTTCTCTCTATTACAAACCAATTTGCCTTCTTTTATTAAATTTAATTGTATGATACCCTGGACATATTATTGTCGAAGGGGAGCCTTGGCGTAACTGGTAAAGTTGTTGCTGTGTGACCAGGAGGTCACAGGTTCGAGCTGTGAAAACAGCCTCTTACAGAAATGCAGGGAGGCTGTGTACAATATACCCTTGTGCTCCGGCCCTTCCCTGGACCTCTCGCATAGCAGGAGCTTAGTGCATCGGGCTACCCTTTTTTACCGTGAACATATTATTGTTTTTATGGAACAGTATCCTGTAGCAAACTGTGAATTTGTATTTGTAATCTCGAACATGATTATTTTTCTGTAACTATCAGGAAACATAATATGTTTGATTGTTTTCAAATTTAGAATCCAAATTTCGCTTTCCTTTGGTTTTTTTTTTTTTTTTTTTTTTTTTGAAACTGGTAATATTATTCAGCATTGAGGATATGCTGGCCATCATCAAAAGAATTACAGATTCCCTATCGATCTATAATCTGTTCAGTATCCTCTATACATAATTGTTTATACCAAAAAAGTAGAGATACAATACAATTCTATTTGACTGTGTGAATGGCATTGGACCTATCTTTAAAACATCTGGCATTTCTCTCCCTCCATACTGCCCACCATATATATGAAGGAATCAGTCTCCACCATTTGTTCTAGTTCATTAACAATAGTTCTTGCTAAGTGTTAGAGAACAGATAAATTTAAGTGATCTGTACTAAATATATATGTTAAATGATCTGTTAATTGTTCTCTGATAAATTTAAGTTATCTGTACTAAATATATATGTTAAATGATCTGTTAATTGTTACTCAGAGAACAACAGTTAAGCTGTTATGTATCTCTTAGGTAAAAATAATCAATTTAAAGTTAAATTTTTGTTATTCTTTTTCATGTGTACAGATATAACCCTAGAAAATGCAAGCTAGGTTAAATAGACGAGTCTTCTCATCCCTTCTCATGAACCAGAGCAAGTGATGTGGGATTTATTTGTGGACGCTTACAATCTTTTACAACAATTTTAAAAAAAATGGATCTGTTACAACATACATATTACAATTATAATAGTTTCTCTAAAGAGGGAATGTTTGCGTAGGAATATGCTTTCTCCCCTCCAGCAGAGGCAATCGAACTTGGTTCTGGAGAGTCAAAGGAAGTCGTCTTTCATGCAACACGTGTTGCATACAGGTATGTATAGACATAAATATATAAGTGGAATGTGCTGATGCCAGTGAGTTGTGTGAGGTCTTTGATTATTCCGAAACATGAGCACTCCACTTGGGTGTTTTCATCCAATCAATTACCTTTAAACATGAAAGCATTATGCCCCCAGGGCTTTGGTCTAAGTGTTAGAGCTCAGTGCGTGTGGGTCAGGTGCATTATGGATTTGAATTTTTTCACGGACGAAAGCCTGGTATTTAAGTGGAGAAGGGTAGAAAAGCAAACCCATTGTCCATCGAGTTTTAAACCATGCGCCATTTGCCCTTTGGGAATTCCTCAGTTACAAAAAAAAAGTTGATAGCATCTGTCAAAGAATAAATGGCAGGGCCTGCAATGACATGAGAAATATGTACTGTTTTTCATTTGATGGTCTAGTGTATTTTGAACTCATCCAATTTACCTATTAAACACTAGGAAATATTTGCATTATACGTTAACACTAAGAAGTGTTTTTTTTGATATTATAATACAGCAGTATATATTTAGTCCACATCTTCTCTGTCTCTTTTTTCAATTTGTCTATCCTTTAAAATGTCCATCGATGAGTGGACGTGCTGGAGATGCACCGAGGACATATGAAGAACTAACAAGAAAACAAAACAAAAATAGAAATGGCGAAAGGTTTGGCATGTATCATATTGGATATGGTGCCCTAGCTTGTTAGTTGAGAATTGATTGTCTGGTTATTCTTTTAAGTTGAACCTTAACTGTTGGTTGAATGTATTGGTAACCCCTTAAACTTGCCTCGAAATTTATTTAGACACTTAAATTATGGCGTATTTCAATTGAGCACTCAAAACACATGATAAATTGTTCCCATTAGACACTTTCGGTTCATATTTTGATTTTTTTATGCATGTTTTCATGTGCTCTTTACGTAGATAAGTTAATCACATAAAATATGCCTACTTTAGTTATACACATCAACATCAATTGGAACTGGCCTGCACTTTTATGGCTTATTGACCCTAATGCATATAATTACAGGAGGTGACATATTTTAAGTGATTAAATTGGCGTAATAGAGACTTGAGAACATGCACAAAAGCTTTTCTAAAAAATTGAGTCAGAAGTGTCCAATAGAAATACTTTGTCATGCGTTCTGGTGCTCAACTAAAATAGAAATACTTTGTCACGCGTTCTGGTGCTCAATTAAAATAGAAATACTTTGTCACGCGTTCTGGTGCTCAACTAAAACATGTTGTAGTTCAAATGTCTAAATAAAATTTACTGACAAGCTTAAGGGGCTATCGATGTAATCTGCCTGTGTTGTTAGTTCTTTGATGAAGGGAATTTGTTTTAGGTACTCTTTGCTACTTTTCTAATTGTCATATGACAAAATAAGTTAGGTGTTACTAGGTTCAATAAAATTTTGACTATTGCCTTAATATCCCTTTCCCAATAATTTAAAATATAAGACATAGAATGTAAGATTTTAGTACTCATCTGGAGAGCTCAAGACCTGTGACTGTGAGAACACTTCTGGAGTCTCTACAAACAAGAAGAAAAATTTGAGTTCTTGCTAATATCTACCATGAGTTCACATTTAATAACAATTTTTCGCTTAGGTTGATCGGCTGAGTTCTGTCCATAATGACGTGTCATTTGCAGTATCTTGACCATTTTTTGTTGGACTCAGATGGTTTAACTTCTTTACAGTGCCATGGGAGTAGTTAAACTCTTGTCTGGTCAGCCAAAAGAAGGTGTTTCAGTGGAAGCTCGATCCGAGTCAAAATATGAGGAGACAGTGACAGATTCAACAGGATTTTACCGTTTGAGAGGACTCCTACCCGATACTGCTTATGTGATTAAAGTAGCAAGGAAAGTTGCATCTGGTGGAGCTACGATTGAGCGTGCGTCTCCTGAGTTTCTGACTGTTCAGGTTGGTACACTTCATATTGCCATTTTTCCTTTCATGTTCATGAGTGAATAGAAAATCATAAACTTAGTTATCCTTTTGAAATTGTTCTTATATGTTGATTTTTGATCTGAAAGGAATTTAAATTAAATATATACATTCCATAAAGGATATGCAAGAGGAATCAGTTAGAAGTGTAAGAATAGTGGGGTAAATATGGAGTAGCAACTTTCCTTGCTACTTTAATCACTATCTGGACAATGCCAGAACACACAACAGACCTTCAGTTGTTGGGTGAGGAGAGGGGGGAGTAAGAACCAGAAAAAATGGTGGAACATGATACCCTCTTGTATCTGGTGGACTATTTGGAGAGAAAGAAACAAGAGGTGTCTTGAAAATACTGCAGAATCAATGCAAAAGATTAAATGGCATTGTATGAAGACTTTTTTTTGTGTGTAAAGAGGAGGGTATAGAGGATGCTGGACATATTTTAAACTTTTTTTTTTTATTCTTTATAAGTGTAGTCGCAGCTTTCTTGATTTGTTTTTTTTTTTGGGTCACTGATGTAAATCTTTTTGGTGGTTGCCAGCATAACCGATTGCTGAGGAATACAACTTTACCTTTATCAAAATAAAATAAAATGTGGAGTATCTTATTATTGTTGGTTTGCACCAGGAATAGTTTTTTTAAATCCACCCAGAATTATTCGTACTTCTTTAGTCTACTTATAGATGAACTAACCAATATGAGGTCCCGTGATACTTGCTACTTGCCAGAAATATTGAATCAATTGATGAAATTTGTGATAGGAGTCCAAAAACTTTAACTGTGGGAAGCACCCCACTGAAAGGGTTTTAGGATTAGTAGAAGTAAGAATGTATACATTGCAACTTTTATTACATGCTCTTGCCAAGAGTCTAGCTTTGTGGACTTCTGCATCATGTCTATGTATTTCTAGATGTTCTGGGTGAGACAACAAAGTTCTTATTTTGTAAAGTTTTGGTTAAAAATACGAGACAGTTTGTAAATTTTATCTAATCTGTCCCTTTGAAGGCACAGTTGTTTTTTTTTGCTTGTGCTAACTTCATATAATTTGCAGGTTAAAGCTGAAGACTCTAGGGGATTAGATTTTGTAGTATTTGAACAGCCAGAGAGGACAATTTTAAGTGGCCATGTTGAAGGACATAAAATCAAAGAGTTCAACTCACTTCTCCATCTGGAGATCAAGTCTGCTGCTGATCCGTCAAAGATTGAGTACAACTTCCCACTTCCCCTCTCAAACTTTTTCCAGGTGAAGGACTTGCCTAAGGGTAAATACCTTGTACAGCTCAGATCATCTCTGCCTTCAAGCACTCACAAATTTGAATCAGATGTTATTGAGGTTGATTTAGAGAAAAATTCTCAAATTCATGTGGGTCCACTCAAGTACAAGATCGATTTCAATCACCAGAAACAGGTAATGTGTATCAACTATTGGATACTAATATTCTTTTTATTGTTTCTGTGATGATGATAATGATGTTGGTTTGCCCTTTCTGTCTCCCCCATGATTCCAGGATTTAACTCCAGCTCCTGTGTACCCTCTGTTTGTTGGAGTTTCTGTGATTGCGCTTTTCATTGGAATGCCAAGGTATCTGGGAAACTTTCTTAGATCTAATTCTTTATCTTTCTATTTTCATTTTAATGAACGTTCAATGAAGTTAGAAAAATGTCTGTTTCGATTTCTTTCTTGCAGATTGAAGGATATATACCAAGTCATGATGGGAATGTCTTCATCAGTAATATCAGCAAAGAAAGAAGTGAAAAGACCTATAGTGAGAAAGAAAACATACTGAGGAATGGATCTACTTTTTAGAGGAGCTTTGAAGTACTGATGCTTAGGTAGGTGACATGAATGATCTATAAGAGCAGATGTAGTTTTTATTTGTCCATTGATTGAAGCAAATCTTCACTCGCACAAGGATCTCCTCGTCTACGATAGACACTGATACTGAATTTTCATTTGTTAGTCGTTAGTGCTTCAAATTTTGACAATTTTAACCTCTATATATTCATACCTGTGCCAATTTTTGGGATGGTTTCAGTAATTATATATTTGTGATTCCATCCATCCATATTTAGCTTTTGTACCCTCTCTTTTAGTATTTTGTTTTGTAACTTGTAAAGAGTGTTAAAGGAGAGTTGAAATGATACTACAAAATAAAAATGGGGAAAGTATATTTCGTTTTTTTTTGACGTAAAACTTTTACATTTTCTTTATAACTAAATCCCAACAATACAAATAATTTTGACCGTAGTATTGAAAACTATTTAACAAAATTTCATGGCTTAGTATAAATATTCGTGAACTTATTAATATTAAATTTCTTCGTCAATTGCTTTAGAGTGTTTTAAACTAATTTTAATTATAAAAGGTTGAATTCATAAGTATTCGTTGATTATGGTATCTCTGTTGTTACATGATTTTATGATTCTACAACTTTTGTATGATTTTCTCCTTCTTCATTGTCTCGAGATTTGTTACACTTGATCTGAGTGTTAGTATTCTCTTCTTATTTATATCAAGAGTAGGTAATTTACCCGCGCAAAAATAATCTTTCTAAACTTTTAAATAACCTTTGCAATAATAGACTGTTATAAGAAAAAAAAAGAAGTAAAGTTTGGTAGGTTTTAAGAACAATTCAACAGAAATTAAATGATTTGACATTATCACATATCTAAAGAATTTTAAATATATATTGAATGATTAAAAATATCTTGATATCTAATCATTTTTATCTTTTACATAATTTATCATAATATATGTTTGATGATATAATTGTGTTGTTTAAATTGAGTGATGTTTTTATGTAGCGATTAAACATAATTTTTTCTATTTTTTGTATATGAAAAATATAGAATATGATAATTTTATGGATAGAGTAACTCCCTGTGAAAAAAAAATTATGTTAAAGTTTTCAAGAATCAATATTAGTTATAAATAAGTTAAGACCGTTAAAGATGTACACCACAACAACATAAATAATTTTTTTTAGAGACAATCTACTTGTCTGAGGTCAAACATTCACAACTTTTCGTATTGTTACTTTGTTACTCTAACAAAATTTATAGGAGGAGAAAAATAAATTTGAAACAACAGCAAAATAATATTGTTGACCCTTTTAGAAATTCATTCTTCATTAAACTGCTGCTTTGAAAACCCTTCTAGATGTTTCATCAATGCAACTTTACGATTTTTTCAGAAATATGTATGTATAATTGTTGCATTATGAAAGTACAAGTAGATCAAAATATTGAATTTTAGACTCATGTTAAAGAAATATTCTCGAACATTATAACTCAAATGTTTAGCAATGAATTGGGACA
Source organism: Solanum bulbocastanum (assembly GCA_037074985.1). Classification (NCBI taxonomy): domain Eukaryota; kingdom Viridiplantae; phylum Streptophyta; class Magnoliopsida; order Solanales; family Solanaceae; genus Solanum; species Solanum bulbocastanum. The sequence continues at coordinate 1,372,031 of CM073602.1, forward strand.
TAAAGAACAACAAATCTATGTTAATAGAGATATCTTTTGTAGCTTAAGATATAACTTTTATTTAGAGTAGGTTTTGTTTAATATTCTTCAAATTAAGTTTGTCGAAAATAGTCATAACTCACACAAAAAATATTTAGAAGAGCTGAATGAGAAGGAAATAAAGAAAAACATTAAAAGGATGAAAGCTTTGTTCAAGTGAGATCATATACATACCAAATGAAAAATAATCAATACAATTTTAAGGAGACAACAAAATAGCGAGAAAAAAACATACATTATAGGGAGTAAACTATGAGATATCCAATGATGATGACAAATCATTCTAACCAGAAAAGTTCTCATGTTTTGAAATAGCATACCTCAAAAAATTGATTAACACTTCAATCAACTTTCAATCCTTAAAGTACTCATAATATCCAGTGTTAAAATTTAGTAAAAATAGATAACAACAACATAAAAACAAAAAAATATGGGCATGCAAAGTTATTAACTCTCAGAGGATTTTCTAAAGAACACACAATTTCATCCTTGAATGTGAAGAAATTACGTTGTTGATAAAGAGATTAGAGATTTGTAAGGGTTTTTCTTATTGTACATTCAACAATTCCAGTAGAGAAAACTTGCTTGAATACTCAATTAACATTTATTATTTAATATGTACTAACAAATACTTATAACAATAATTTTGCAAAAACATAAACAACAAAATTTAAAGCATGTACTAAAAAATAACAATTAATAATATAAGCATAAATTAATGACTGTAAAAAAATATCAGAATCTGTAACAATAGAATGAAACAGAAAGGAAAAAATCGAGCCCACTGAATGCATAATGGCTCATTTATGAAATTATTCCCCTGTTGTACCCGATTTAAAGGAATAGATCCTCTCATGATAAAATGATTCTATTCACTAGTGTATTGATACAAAAACAATGATGTCAGTGAGTCATTCAACATGAGCGAAGTACACAATTATTTAATTGTCCAAAAGAAGAAGAAGAAGTTCAAAATATTTGTTGTTTTAAAATGAGAAGAAATTCCTCTATTTATAGATAACTAGTGTGAACAAATATTTATTGTGTCTTATCGAAAATGTCAGAACTCTTTGAAAAAGTTACAATCCTTCGGAAATGTCACAACCTTTCCCCCAAACCTATGCCCGAAATCCCAGAGACACACTTATACTATACTAAGGTCCTATTCCCCCCCGAACTTATTTTATAAATAATTTTCTATCCCTTTTCGGCCTACGTGGCACTATCAATCAAATAACTTATAAAAATTGTCAACACATGATGGGCCCAGAAGATAGTGCCATGTAGGCCCAAAAGGGGTAGAAAATTATTTATAAAATAAGTTCGGGAGAGGGGGGGTAATAGGACCTTAGTATAGTATAAGCGTGTCTCTGGAATTTCGGGCATAGGTTGGGGGGTATTTATGCATTTTCCCTTTCATAAAAGTCATAATTCTTCGTAAAAGTCACAACTTTTCATAAAAGTCACAACTTTTCATAAAATTCAAAATTTTTCATAAAAATCACAACTTTTCATGAAAGGCGGAGACTAGTTTTGAAAATAAAATAAATTAAAAGGGAATCCTAGTTTGTGGTGGCGTGCAGGTCTAGGGTTCTCTTTTATATATATACTAGTCGTGTTATATGCTCAACCATAAGAAGGCATGAAATCGATTTATTATAACCTCTTTTAACGTTGCTACTTCAAAAATAATAATTTGTAACGTGAAATATGGAGCATGTTATCTCTAACCACAGTTTTAATTATGAAAAAAACAAACTTTATATTATTTTTTGTTATCTCTAACCACACTTTTAATTATAAGAAAAAAACTTTATATATATTTTTATTTATATGGGTCATAGATTTGAGTCCTGAAAGCTGGGTAATGCTAGGGGTGCATCATTTTTCCGCTTCTTGCTAAAGGGAATTTTCGGGCACCGAATTGCTCTTCCTTTATGTTTCAGTGTGGGTTAGTTTATTCGATATTTCAAATTTGAGACCTCAAAAAATTACCTGCTTAATCAACAATAGTTATATGTATGCTTCATAAGTGACAAAACATAAATAATTAATGGTGTATGCTATTATTATATTTAACAAAAGCAACATTTATAGTACATGACACATGACTTTTCCAAAGTGAATAGACAAATAGTATAAGTGGAGCAATAATTAGGCATCTGTTTCAACTTATGTGATACTATCGATCAAAATTGATACTAAATCCTACTTGTAGCGTTGACTAATTCAAGTTGCAACCAAAACCTACTTTTAGTGGCAACCAATATAGGGATTAGTGATGATCAAAATAGGCATTAAAAAGATACTTTCATCTGCAACTTAAATAAGCATTAGCAACAACTGCATATGCCCGTAATATTGACATTTAGCGGCGAAAATTTTTGTCAAAAAAAAAGATATTACTAGCGACTATTTTAGGTATAAGAGCGACTATATTTGACACTGAAACAAACTATTAGTGGCGATTGCTATATATTTAGCAGCGACTAACTTTGCCACTAAAACAATCTTTTAGTGGCGCCTTTTACACGTAGTAGCAGTGGCGACTTCTATGGGCATGCGGCGATTATTCTTGCCACTAAAACCAACTATTAAAGGTGACTCTGATAAGTATTCGCAGCGACTAATATGTCACTAAAACATTTTTAGTGGCGACTACTATGAGTATTAGCGACGATTAATTTTGCCACTAAAACATACTATTAGTGGCGACTATGATAGTATTCGCAGCGACAAATTTTGCCACTAAAACATACTTTTAAAGGCAACTACAATGAGTATTAGCGGCGATTATTCTTGCCACTAAAACTATCTATTAGTGGCGACAATGATAAGTATTCACAGCGACCAATTTTGCCACTAAAACATCTTTTGGTGGCGACAATTATATGCATTATCGGCGATTATTCTTGCCACTAAAACTAACCATTAGTGGCAACTATGAAAAGTATTCACAGTGACCAATTGTGCCACTAAAACTTTCTTTAGTGGCAACTACTATGAGCATTAGCGGTGATTATATTTGCCACTAAAACAAATTTTTAATAGCGGCAATTATGAGCATTAGTGGAGAGTATTCGTGCTACTAAAACCAACAATTAGTGGCGACTATGATCAGTACTCGCAACAACAAATTTTGCCACTAACAAAATCTATTAGTCGCAACTATTGTATGTATTGGCAGCGACTAATTTTGCCACAAAAGCATACTTTTTGTGGTGACAACTATAAGCAGCAGCGACTAATTTTGCCACTAGCACATATTTTTTGTGGCGATAACTATGAGTATTAAGCGACTAATTTTGCCACTATAACAAACTTTTAGTGGCGACTACTATGAGTATTAGCAGCGACTAGTTTTGCTACTGAAACATTTTTTTCGTAGCGACTATTATAAGTATTAGCAGCAACTAATTTTGTCACTATAACAAACCTTTAGTGGCGACTACTATGAGTATTACCATCGACTAGTTTTGCTATTGAAACATTCTTTTCGTAGTGACTATTAGCCGCGTTTATTTTTGCCGCTAAAACAATTTTAGTGGCGACTATTATGAGCATTAGGGGCGACTATTCTTGCCACTAAAACAAACTATTAGTGGAGTATATTATGTGTATTAGCCCGACCAGTTTTTCCATAAAACAATATTTTAGTGGCGACTATTATTGGTATTAGCAGTGACTAATTTTGCCACTAAATATTTTTTAGTGCCGACTATTATGATTATTAGCGGTGATTATTTTTGCCACTAAGACAAACTATTAGTGGCGAGTGGAGACTATTATATGTATTAGCAGCGACTAAGTAGTGATTTTTCCATAAGATTGTGACTTTTAAGAAGGGTAAAATCAATAAGAATCCTGATTTGTGACAACGCCGCATAGGCAGGTCGCCTGTTGTAAGCAAGCACAACGTTTATGAAGAGCAGCAAGAGTGGTAACAAAATGAACAGGCGAAACAACTGTTGAAGGCTGAAACTACATTCCTATTGTAGAGGGAAGGACAATTTTGAAAATAAATTAAAAGAGAATCTTTGCTTCTAGTGATGCCACGGTATCGGGTTGAGGGTTCTCTTTCATATATATACTAGTAAAATTATCTACGCCTTGCGCGGAAATTTAATATTACGGATTTTATAAAATAATACTTAAAACATATCAGTCATTTAAACTAAAACACTACAAAGAAAGATGATAATTATAACATCTTATTATTTATCCTTCAATCAATTATCTTTAATTTGATTTTATAATTTATCATTTTGCTTCCAGGAAGTGTTACTATTTGATATTTTTGAGGAATCAAATGAACATCAACCGATAATATTAAATATTCTAATAAATAAATAATCGTTGGTGAAGGGATAACTAAATTATTAAAGGCTGGAAAAAAGTGAACAAATATTTTAATTCTAACGTGTAGAAAGTTCAGCCCTACATTTTGCTTTACATATATCATTTTAAAGTTTCCATTTAAATGTATCATAAGTAATTGTTAGAATGAAAATTAAAGGGAGAATGTATCATATTGGACAACAATTCAACTTATTATATATACTTGAAAGAGAAAAATATTACAACTTGCAGTAAACTTGAGAAATTTGTCCATACTTCATATTGAATATGAACAATTAATTTATTGTGTAGTAGTCTATGTCTTTGAGATTAAAAGAGGCTTGAGTCTAGTCATATTCTTTTATAAGTCATCCAGCACATCCTTGAACTTATGTCAAAAATTTATTAATTTTTGTCTTTTTTTCCTGGTTCACTTCGCACATCAAGGTGCGATAAAGTTTTTAAGATCCATACCAAATTTGAATTTTGTCTTCAAGATATGGTAGTACAGATCTTTAAGAAATTTTTTTACTTTATTTTCACCAACTTTAGTAGAGAAAACTTACATGAATACTCAATTAATGTGTGTTATTTAATCTGTACTAACAAATACTTATAACAATAACTTTGCAGAAACATAAATAACAAAGTTTAACAGATATATACTCAAAAAACAATAATTAATAAAATAAGCATAAATTAATGACTGTAAAAAAAAATACCAAGATTTGTAACAATAGAATGAAACAGAAAGGAAAAAAATAAAGCCCACTAAATGCATAGTGTACCCTTAAGAAAATTATTCCCCTCTAGTACCCAAGGTTTAAAGGAATAGATTATCTCAAGATAGGACAATTATATTCACTAGTGTATTGATACAAAAAACAATGGTGAAGTGAGTCACTCAACAGGAGCAAAGTACACGAATATTTAATTGTGCAAAAGAAGAAGAAAAAGTAATTCAAAATTTTCGTTGTTTTAAAATGAGAGGAAATTTCTCTATTTATAGACAACAAAAGGTAGAGTGAACAAATATTTATTGTGCCTTATGAGAAATGTCACAACCCTTTCGAAAAAGACACAACCTTTCATAAAAGTCACAACTCTTCATAAAAGTCATAACTTTTTTATGAAAGGAGAAGACTAGTTTTGGAAATAAATAAATTAAAAGGAAATCCTTGATTATAGTGGAGCCATGTACGCGGGCCTAGGGTCTCTTTTATATATATACTAGTAAATTTACCCGCGCCTCGCGCGAGAATTTAATATCATGGAATTTATAATGTAATACTTAAAACATATCTATCATTAAAACTAAAACACTATATTATCTTATATACAAGATTACGTAGTAAAAAGAATTGATAATGTAAATTAAAATGAAAATTATAATATCTTATCATTTATCCTTAATAACATAAGCATAAATTAATGACTGTAAAAATATAGACCATTAGTGAGCCACTCAACAGGAGCAAAGTACACGAATATTTAATTATGCAGAAGAGGAAGAAAAAGAAGAAGAGGAGGTTCATAATTTTTGTTGTTTTAGAATGAGAGAAAATTCCTCTATTTATAGACAACAAAGAGTAGTATGAACAAATGTTTATTGTTCCTTATCGAAAATGTTACAACTATTTGGAAAAGTTGCAACCTATCGAAAATGTTACAACCTTTCATAAAAGTCATAACTTTTCATAAAAGTCGCAACTTTGCATTAAAATCACAACTTTTCATAAAAATCACAATTTTTCATAAAAATCGCAACTCTTCATTAAACTTGCAATTCTTCATTAAATTCACAATTTTTCACAAAAGTCACAATTCTTCATTAAAGTCGCAATTCTTTATTAAATTCACAACTTTTTATAAAAGTCACAATTTTTCATGAAATAGAAAGACTAGTTTTGAAAATAAACAAATTAAAAGGGAATCTTGGTTTGTGGTGGCGTCATGTAGGTGGGCTTAGAGTTCTACTCCCTTCGTTTCAAAAAGAATGACCTCCTTTTTTTTTAGTCTGTTTAAAAAAGAATGACCTCTTTTCCTTTTTGGTAATATTTTAATTTCAGTTTTCCACGTGACATGTTTAGGGCCACAAGATTAAAGAAAATTTTTGTACATTTGACATAACTTTAATTTAAAATTACAAGATTCAAAAGTCTTTTTTTATTTTTTTAAACTCCGTATCAAGTCAAGCTAGGTTATTTTTTGTGAAACGGAGGAAGTATGTGTTTTGTTGCATTTGGTATACCTAATGCCACGTAGGTTGACAACGTTAAAGAGGCAGTACAGTCGCCGGCGGTCAAAACAGAGTAAAAGACTACAGTGTCTGAAAATGTGGCAACAGTTAATACCTCAGCTCAACACTTTCTCTCTCTACAATCTTCTCTCCTAAAACCCTATCCTTTCTCCTTCGTAAAAAGCTCTCTTTTTTAAATCAACAATGGCCTCTTCCACTCCCCCACCCCACTGTGCACTCACTACCTCTAAACCTTATCATCCCCACCCCTTACCCCAAACCCACTCCCACCCCCACCCCCACCCCAACCACCGGAACAATCATCAACGTCATTGGTCCTCTCAGAAAGTCTCTTTGAATCGACCTACACCACCTCGCAATGCTACCCACTCCCCACCTTCCCAAACCCCTAATTTTCTCTCTCTATCTTCATCAAAATCGGATTTTTCAGCTGATTTTTCGGGTCGACGTTCGACCCGATTCGTTTCCAAGATGCATTTTGGCCGGGCAAAGATTTCGGGTAACGGAAGGCATTCTTCATTTGCTGAGGAGGCTCTTGAAGAAGCTATTCGTTGTTGTAAGAATGAAGCTGGTTTAGACCAAGTGTTGTTGACTTTTGGGTCTAAGCTTTTAGGGTCTGATGATTATACTTTTTTGTTCCGTGAACTTGGGAATAGAGGGGAATGGTTAGCTGCAATGCGTTGCTTTGAATTCGCTATTGGTCGTGAAAGGAAGCGTAATGAGCAAGGTAAATTAGCTAGTTCAATGATTAGTATACTTGGTAGATCAGGGAAGGTTGATTTAGCTGAAAAAGTGTTTGAGAATGCTGTGAGTGACGGGTATGGTAATACTGTTTATGCTTATTCTGCGTTGATTAGTGCTTATGCGAAGAGTGGGTATTGTAATGAAGCTATTAGAGTCTTTGAGACCATGAAAGATTCTGGCTTGAAGCCTAATTTAGTGACTTATAATGCGTTGATTGATGCTTGCGGGAAAGGGGGTGCTGATTTTAAGAGGGCGTCGGAGATTTTTGATGAAATGCTGAGAACTGGGGTTCAACCGGATAGGATTACCTTTAATTCGTTGCTTGCTGTTTGTAGTGGTGCAGGATTGTGGGAGACTGCGAGGGGTTTGTTTAATGAGATGATTTATAGAGGAATTGATCAGGATATATACACGTATAATACATTTTTGGATGCAGCATGTAATGGGGGGCAGATAGATGTTGCTTTTGATATTATGTCTGAGATGCATGCAAAGAATATTTTGCCCAACCAAGTCACCTACAGTACTGTGATTCGCGGGTGTGCAAAAGCAGGGAGATTAGACAGAGCGTTGAGTTTATTTAATGAGATGAAGTGTGCTGGCATAACATTAGACAGGGTTTCATACAATACTTTACTTGCTATATATGCAAGCCTGGGAAAATTTGAGGAGGCTCTTAATGTTAGCAAGGAGATGGAGAGTATGGGAATTAAGAAAGATGTTGTCACTTACAATGCTCTTCTGGATGGGTTTGGCAAACAAGGAATGTATACCAAGGTTAAGCAGTTGTTTGCAGAGATGAAAGCTGAAAAGCTTTCACCTAACTTATTGACGTACTCCACATTGATTAGTGTGTACTTGAAAGGAGCCTTGTATCATGATGCAGTAGAGGTCTATAAGGAGTTCAAGAAGCAAGGTCTGAAGGCAGATGTTGTTTTTTATAGCAAACTTATTGATGCCTTGTGTAAAAAAGGCCTTGTGGAGTATTCATCGTTGTTGCTTAATGAGATGACGAAGGAAGGGATACAACCAAATGTTGTTACATATAACTCTATAATCAATGCTTTTGGTGAATCAGCAAGCAATGAATGTGGATCAGACAATGTCACACAGATTGTATCCACTATTTCTCAGAGTAAGTGGGAAAACACTGAAGAGGATAACATTGTTAAGATTTTCGAGCAATTAGCTGCTCAAAAGTCAGCTAGTGGGAAGAAAGCTAATGCTGAAAGACAGGACATACTCTGCATTCTAGGTGTTTTCCATAAGATGCATGAATTACAAATAAAGCCTAATGTAGTCACATTTTCAGCAATCTTGAATGCTTGCAGGTATAATTTTCTTTCGTACTAGTTCCATGCTTTACATTGAATTGTGCTTTCTTTAATGTGTCGTCTTTTCATTATGTGAGGTTTAGTATTATCTATTTCAACTTTTAGAAGGCAGTTTGGCTGTTATATTTTTTGGGTGGTAGTTATGTTCATTTTCTTTGTAAGGAATTTGACGACAGATTTGATCATGGACATGAAATTAGTGCTACTGGAATCGTTTGAGGATAGGAAATGCACATGCACCAGTCTGACTTTCTGTCTCTGTCTTGAATGCTGATTGGCTAATATGTGTGTGCTATCAATATTCAATATGCTTCTTGTTTACTGGTGAAATGCAGCTACAGACTTTTAAGACTGTTGTATATATGAAAACAATAAAGCAAAATTAACTTTTTGTAAGCCTTGGTGGGCAGAGTTACCTAGTACTTGTGCTAGTGGAAAGTAATAGGTTCCCTGAGGAATAGTCAAGATGCGCACAAGGTGGTTGGACACCACTGTTGTTTAAAAATAAGTAAAGCAGAAGAAACTTCTGAGTTTTCCACTGAGACAGAAATTCTCTTCTCACTCTAACGAATGAAACTTTATTTTACGCTGGATTATTCAAACATGTGTAGAGCTCCATAGACAATATCTCATATGACCTTGCTTAGAAGTTCACAAGAGAGGCGGGGAGAGATAGAGGTGAGAGAGAGAGAGAGAGAGTTTTGGCCTTGGAGACTACTTACTATAGTTTCTTTTATTATCCGAAGTGAGTAGTTTAAGTTGTCATTAAAGTGGACCAACTGCCACATTAAGAAAACCCAATCTAAGGAGTTTTTTTTTTTTTTTTCCACTTCTAAATTACTTTGGATCAAGGGTGTTTGATAAGAAGGAAAATATTTTTTCAGAAAATAAGTCATTTTTTGGTCACCAAACACCAGGACATTATTTCCATTACGAGGGGGAAAATGACTTTCTTTGCTTATGTTTTTTCTCGATAGACCGTTTGAAATAGTTTTTGAATCTTAGAGATTGTTGGATAGTGAGACAGTTTCTTACATTTTCCAGAAAATATTTACCGGGAAATAATTTCATTCCTTACCAAACAGACCCCAAATATTTTCTTCTAAGTGGGTAACACCTTTGGAATGAATCTGGAGAATGAACAAAGAATTGTGTTGTATCAAAAGAAATATATTGTCAATTCGGCACAAATTTCCTTAGTAGAATTAGAAGTGGGTGAGAGTGCGAAAGAGGACAAAAGGATATGATTTTTTGGTGAGTAGCATTTCACTTTGTCTTGATGAATCTTTTGAAGGAGTGCTCGGAAGAATTGCTACTTAAGACATTTAACATCTTTGTGGAATCCCAATGCACTTGATTGATTCAAATGTATGATAAAACTGAATGGATTTGACTATTTGAGTAGATATGATGTGTGATTCAAATATAATTGCAGCCGATGCAGTTCATTTGATGAAGCTTCACTCTTACTCGAAGAACTTCGTCTATTTGATAATCAAGTTTATGGGGTGGCACATGGACTTCTCATGGGTCAGAGGGAAGGTGTATGGGCACAAGCTCTATCTCTTTTCAATGAAGTGAAGCAGATGGACTCTTCAACTGCATCTGCCTTTTACAATGCTTTGACTGACATGCTGTGGCATTTTGACCAGGTAAAACTGCAGTTGCATAACAACTATCAAAGAGAAGAAAACGTAGAGTAAATTTTTTTAATCAAAGAGAAGAAAACTAATATCGCCTTTGCATTGCCATAAATACCACCGACTCATATTTGGTGTCTTATCTAACTTTTTTCCAGAAACAAGGTGCTCAATTGGTTGTACTTGAAGGAAAACGTTCGGAAGTGTGGGAAAATACATGGTCCACTTCTTGCTTGGATCTGCATTTGATGTCTTCAGGGGCTGCATGTGCAATGGTCCACGCATGGTTGCTTAGTATACGGTCTATAGTGTTTGAAGGCCATGAGCTACCAAAGATGTTGAGGTATTTCCTCAAATGCTCTTATATTTTTTTCAAAGTCGGACAAACTACAAGAGTGATATATAATGAGTGAAATGTTCAACTGTCCTCTGCAGCATTTTGACTGGCTGGGGCAAGCACAGCAAGATAACAGGTGATGGCGCCTTGAAACGAGCCATTGAAGGCTTGCTTACCAGCATAGGTGCACCATTCCAGGTAGCAAAGTGCAACATTGGGAGGTTCATATCCACTGGAGCTGTGGTAACTGCTTGGTTGAGAGAATCAGGTACACTTGAAGTGCTTGTTCTTCAAGATGATACAAGTCACTTGCGTGCCACAAGGTTTGGTCAAATTTCTAATTTACAGCAACTAACATTGTAGTCGTTTATGTATAATTTGACAGGGGAATATAACATTTTTCCATTGTAAATTAGTATATAAATATATATTCCTTTGTTGGGTGTGAATGTCCTATTCTACTTTCACTTTAAACTGAGCCTGTAACCTAGAATAAAGTTCTTACTTTAGGTTTTGACGCATTGTATAATGTGAACTTGTAAACTCAAAGTCACGGTGAAGGGTGAATTGAACGCTAAAGGACAAAGACAAGAACTAGTAAAGTATTGTGATTAATATTTAATATTTATGTACAAGTAAAAGTAGTAAACTACAATAGTCTTAATGGGCAATCAGTTTACTCAATAAACCAATATTAAAAATCAATATCGAACCAATAATTCAATAATTATTTTTTATAAAATCATTAACAAATCGTTAACCCAATAACCTAATAGCAACAAACCAGTAACACTTTTTTCGGAATTCATGGTTCCAATTAATCAATGTGTATATGAAAAAAATATAAAGCAAAAAAGAGCTGTTATTTTGGGTCCCAAATCAAAGACAATACCTTATTAATTCTATGATTCTATATTGTTCCACGATAACCCCCTCCCACACCATTCCTTCTGTATATGACACTTGCATCATAACAACGACTACTAGTCCTATTTATTTCTTCATAGCCGAGTTAGAATCTAAATTTTATGAAGTATGAATTCATCGTCAAATTTATAACTTGTCTTAATGATCGAGTCTATTATTCTAGTATAAATAACAAATTAATATAATTGACTTTTAAGCTAAAGTTATTGACTTCACATGAACACATATCTAATATGGAATATATATTATAGCTTTGTCCCTACTTCCTTGTACCCACCATTACTTCTTAACAAGTTTCATGTGCATCCATGTTCTTGATAGGATGTGATAATTAACAACCAAGTAATATATTATACATACTACCATTTCGATTTTAATTAATATACAAAGAAAGTTTATTACTATGCATCCGTGGCATTCGTTGAACCAAATTTTCAAAGGATCATTAATTTGGTTAATTGTTTTCTAATTATATGATTAAAAAAAATTAAAGGGATATGATCTTATCCTAATTTCCAACATGGAAGATACTGAGGTCTCACTTTGTATAGACAAAAGCATGAGAAAATATGATTAGAAGATTGCTTAAATTAAGGAGCCTCCTGTTGGGGAACATGAAGTTAACTATTAGCAGCCTAAAAAACGTGTACTGAGCTGTAATATAGCCACATTCACATTTTCGTCCCATTTAGAATTTGTAGTTTATGAATTTAAATTTGTATCAGTAATTTGTCTCAACTTTTTCTTTTTAGAATTCCCTAAATTCGCTCTTGTGCAATAGCTTATAAATTATACTAGAGATGTAAATTGCATTAGGCAAACTCGATATAACAAACTGGACTGAGAAGGTGTTTGGTAGAGGAAATCGATCCCTGTCCTCTCTTATAAAATATCATTACTACACCAACTCAACCATCCTTATAGATATGGTTGTTTTAGTTACTAGGTTCATAATTGAATATAAATACATATTTAATAAACTTCTAATACAAATATAAAGTTTAAGTATATTGAATTCGTTCCAACACGTATCAAATACTTTAGCTTCACCCCGTCAGGGGTAGATGAATAGTTACGATACTGAATTCATCTGAACATCATATTTTTGACGCAAAACATAAATTGTGTAAAAATCTACTAAAATTATGACAAATAGTTGGTATGAAACATAACTTTAAGAATATAGTTGGGTTCAATATAAAAATTTTTAAAAATTAAACACATAAAATTTAAATTTTAAATCTATCTCCATCATATTCACATTAAGCATGCATCGAACGAGTAAACAACACAAATGTCTTAAACACCCCCACTAGTTACTAGCAACCACATATTAAGTCTATTCACCACATTCAAAATATAAACTACTTCTCTTGATAAAGACGACGCCTAAAATATGAAGAATTTAAATTTTGAATCCACCTCAACAACTCATATATATTCACGTTAGGCATGCATTGAATTTGGAAAAAGGAGGTAAAGGAATAATCCAGGGTGTTTTTCATTAAAATCATGCATGCGTGTGTGTTGTAATATGGCCTATATAAATGAAAAATAAAATGTGGTGCTCTTTAACTTAAGCCATATATATAATATATAGTTGGGGCGGTGAAGAAAATCATCATGTGGATTCATGTGCACTACTTAGCTGGATAACATGCATTCATATAACTTACTAACCACAAATTAATATAATGTACACTTGGCTTCTTTTTATTCATTGATTTATTTGATCCCATTCTTTTGGAATACATTAATGTATTATCCTATAATTGGCCTAATGAATCATCATATACTATAACTTATATATATTGCCATACATTTTGCTTCTAAAAACACTCATTCCCTTCTCAAAACAAATATTTGTCAAAGAGCTATCTTAAAAGATTCAACATATATACATAATTTATTATGGGTATTTTTTCTCATACTCCTAACAAGGGAAAGTTCGATTTAAGCGATTCTTTTTTAAGAGGTCAACGCCATATAAGGAGACAAAGAGTCACAACTTATAATGTAAGGCATGTCAAAAGGTGCAAAAGTGTTGTGATGAAGAGAAGGGTACGCGTAGAACGTTCTAGAAGATTCGAGGATGAGATTGGAAGGAAGGTCAGGATACTTAAGAAGTTGATTCCAATTAACTGTGAGGATTTGGGGTTGGAAGGGATTTTCAGAGAGACAGCTGAATACATTTTGGCTTTAGAAATGAGAGTTAAAGTCATGCAAGATATGGTTAATGTATTGTCACCTTCTAATAGTGACTAAGAAATCAATAAATCATGTATTATATTGTGTCAAAAATGACTAATATACAGATTAATTAACTGATGTTGTTTTCTTTGTTCATTCATCAATGTTTTCTCTTTTCTCAATACGAATATATACATCTAATGACTTATCTTAGTACAATGCAAATCCTAAAGATAACAAAATGAGAATGTGAATGTTAACAATTGTGAAATCAAAGTGAAGTTGCAAAACTATATAGTTATGTGAAGTTGCAAGCTTGTTTTGGTAACGAAGTGACGATGTATATAACTTAAACACGACAGAAGATAGCACCATAAGGTATCTCTGAAGATATGGATCATCACAATTCACAATCTCAATTCACTTAGCACATTCTCCATATGCAACAATAGAGTAGCCGGCACAGGCTCTAAAAGACAAACGTAAAATGAACATACAGACAAACAGGTGAAAAAAGTTTCTATTGTAGCACAATTTTCTCAGCAATGCAGTGCTAGAAGCTAAAAACTACTGGCAAAGTAGCCAGGACCATACATGAGTCTCTCCAATCAAAAAATCCAGGATGTATGGCAAAAATCCCAATAACAGCTCCATTTAGACTGGACAATTTCTAAAAACAACAAGCTTCAGGTTCAGGCAATATTGACCGACAGCTTTGAGAGACTCATTCCCAATGTTTGAACAAGAATTCATTGTTATAGAGGTCATATTGGGCCAGTTCACTGCAATTTCGAGCAAAGACTTGTCAGTAATTGTTGGGCATTGGAAAAGATCAAGCTTCTCTAACAGATGACACTCATGAGCAATCTCAGATAAGCCTTCATCACCAACAGAAGACAAATCCCATAGGAAAAGATGTTTGACAGTAGGGCAACCTCGAGCAATAGCCTTGAGACCAGCATCAGTCACACCACGACAAAGGTTGTCTCCCCAGATAGATAGCTTTACTAAGCCTCCAAGGTTTGCAGTTCCAATGGCAATAGCAGCAAGTCTGACATCTGTGGCTTCCCTGCCAGCAAGGGACCTGGCAAGATATCCCTCACCTTCTACACCAGTAGATTCTGCAATCTCACCAATTTTAACTCGGGTACGCTGAGTAGATTCCTCTTCAGCATTCAGATTGGGCTTGAAGGCAAATGCTTCATCCCTGCGGATGCTGCTTAAAAGCATAAGCCAGCGCTTGGAAACACAAGCACAAGCACTTCTCTCTTGGCCACTGGAAAGATGTTCGAATACCTCAACGAGGCATTCATCAAGAAGGAATTCATTGGAAGACTGCTTCTCCTGCTCGAAATTTTCAACAGCGGTACTGACACAAATCCTCTTCCAAGAAGGAACATATACATTCCCATTTTGCCGATGTGATAAAAACAGAGCGGATTGTTTTGGACTTGGATATGAACCTTGGAAGAAAGCACCATTTCCTGAAAATCAGAAGATTTAAATCATCAGACACAGAGCAGAATACAACAACTTCCTAAATTTTAACTCATCTCATCTCCTCTATAGATTTGTTGGTTATGGAATATTGCTTAGTTTAATTAGATTAGTTCATTGCAGTTATTTTTTTTTTCTTGTAATCGATACTCATATTAGTATTTATAAATCAGAAATAATCCCTAAATATGAAGAAAAAAAAAATCTTTTCTGCAGTTGAATTTCTGGATCTCATTGAAATCATAACAATTGTTATTTAAATAATTTATATATACCTCTTCTTTGCTAGGGTTGTCCAAAGTGAATGCATAATTTTATCTAACACTAAATTTTGATGAGATGAACACCACATGACATCCCACCTCAGTATCCTAACACATTTTACCTCTTCCTTTTACTTGTTGCTCCACCACTAGTTAGTTTTTCATCTAGTTAAATAATATTTATCTCATTTCAGCGCAACACTTCCCTTTTTAATTACACAATATTAATAATAGTAGCAAGGATGAAAAGAAATAAAAATACTAATGGCGGCAGAACAAGTGGAGAGGAGGCTAAAATGGATTGGGACATTGAGATGGCAATATTTATCTCAATCAATGGTTGTGCATTCTCCTAAGTTTCTGCACCAATTGTCTCTTCAACAGATTTGTATTTAATTTTTGTTCTTTTCTAGTTCAAATATTTAATTTTTGTTTTTGTAATCTATTTAATAAAAATTTGTGAATGAAAATATTTTTGGCATAAGTACTCACATGATTTGGTTTCTAAAAATTTATGTTCTATTGGGCATAAAAATTTAGTTGCTAAAAAACAAAAACTTAAAGATCGATACATTTTAAAGAAAATTTGTGCAATTCCATGTTTTTTCATGTAACTTTTTTTCTAAAAAAATACATGTCCTAAAAAACATAACTTCAGTTTATGAACATTATAATAAATTTTGAAATGCTACACAATTTATGTCTTCTTCTTTCGTACAAATCTATGTTGCTAAGTATAACATAGTTACGACTTATAGAATAATTTGCGAGATATTATGATAAAAGAAGAAGAAGGCAAGGCTCATTGTATTTTGAGTTTTGGAAAACTGGAATTTGAGAACATTATGTCTTAAACGTAACTCTTTGAGTACAGAGGAATATTGAGACACTGAACATACGCTACCACTTAATACTTACTGATCATTTGCTTCGGTTTGCCAGCATTGGACGTTAGTTTCTTAATGGAAGCATTGTGTAGAAAGTCACTTGCCTCATAGTAGACAAACATTTCAGTTTATGGAAGGAGATTCGATCCAACTACCAGCCTTCTGCTTTGTAGCACGCCATTTCTTCATCAACTTATCCAAACCAGTTATGTCACTGCACAATCCTTTGTCTCCATAGATTTTGGAAAGCACCGAGTATACTGCAGGATGGTCGTGCTCCAATGTGTAGATTCCATTTGCTGCAATCTCTCCGAGCTCTAGACATGAGTGCAAGCCACATGCTCCTAGCAATGCCCCCCAGACGACCACATCAGGCTTAAAAGGCATCCCATCGATTAGTTTTTCTGCTTTCTCTAGCTGACCTGCCCTTCCATACAAGTCCACCATACATGCATAGTGTTCCATCTCTGCTTTCAATCCGTACTCTGTTACCATAGAACTGAAAATTCTCTCACCTTCCTCGACTAGCCCACCATGGCCACATGCATAAACCAAATTAATAAAAGTAATTTCATCAGGCCTGATACCACTCTTTAGCATCCTCTCAAACTCCTGCATTGCCCTCTCTGCAAGCCCATGTCTTGCATAACCTCCAATGATCGAATTCCAAGCTACCAAATTCCTTGCCGGGATTGACTCAAAAATGCAGAAAGCAACTTCAATGTCTCCACATTTAGCGTACATGTCAAGAAGGGAGGTCAACAAGATGACATCAAGAGGGAAACCAGTCTTCAAGATGCACGCATGAACTTGATTGCCTACCAGAACAGCAGAGTAGCCTGCACAGGCATCTAAAACAGTTGAAAACGTAAAATGATTAGGACGAGAACCCAAGTTCAACATCAACTTAAACAATTTCAAAGCCTTCATAAACTCTCCATATTGCACATACCCTCTTATCATTGCTGTCCAAGAAACCACATCTTTCTCACTCATCTCATCAAAAACTAATCGAGCTTCATTAAGCTTCTTGTTCTCAATATACCCATTGATCAAAGTACTCCAAGTAAAAAAATTTCTCATAGGCATCATATCAAAAGCCCTCTGCGCCTCACTTGTGCACCCAAATTTCATATAACCCAAAATCAACACATTCCACGGCGTAACATCTTTATCCAAAATCTCATCAAAAACTCGAGCTAAACCTCTGTAATCATCCAAATCAACATAACCCCTCATCAATGCTGACCCTACAAAGACATTGAGACTTATCCCGAAACAGAGCAAGAGACCGTGAAGTTGAGGGATCAAATGCTTGTAATCCAAATGCAAGAAGGAGCTAATTGACACCGCGAAAGTGAGCTCATTGGGTCTCATGTCTCCACATCTGTTCATATCTAGAAAACATCTATATACTTTCTCTGGCTTGTTAGCGTTGCGATATCCGGAGAGCATGGTGTTCCAAGAAACGACATCTCTGTGAGGCATTTTGTCAACCAGGTACTCTGCTTGTTGGATGAGGTTGTGTTTGAAGTAACCAGCGATAAGGGAATTCCATGATACGACGTTTGTCAAGTGGGAGCTTTGATCGAAGAGCTTCCGAGCTTCTTGGAGGTTTCCGTTTCCAATGAAACTGTTGATCGTTTTGTTCAAATTAACCGTTGAGAGGGTAGAAATTTGGCGGCGTAGAACAAAGGTGCACAGCGCCGGCATTTGACTCTTGCAGCCGCTATCTTATATTTTGTTTGTCGCTTACCACTCTACTATAAAATAGTTGTAACTCGCGTCACGAGCGATTAAGAGTTTCAGGGGCTCTAAATTAGAACTTTAGAACTTGAGTTTTTCATATTGGTACAATCTATCTAATTATTGTAGGTTATTATTTTATTTTATTTTTGTTTCTTATATCGAGCTTGTAGAAAGGGAAATTGTTATTTTATGTTTTCCTTCGTCCTAATCAAATGTTTTCATTTTGAATGGACACAAAACTTAAGGAATAAAAATAGATATTTGAATCGTATGGTAGTGTAAATTAAAAATGTTACAAAATGAGTACATCTCTCTAAAATGTCTTTTAATTTTAATTTTGTGATTTTAAATTTGTTATATAAGATATTTGAACTGACGACTTATTAAATATAAAAAGAGCCACTTGGGACAAGCCAAAAAAAAAAATAAGACACTTAAACAGTAAGGACAAACAAGTGTTACTTGATGAAGAAGATGTGGAACGGGGTGAGAGGGGAAATCTTCAAAATAATTTGTTTTTAATTGGTCAAAATCCATTTTATTTGATTGTTAATTTTTTTTTTCTTTAATTTATTTTTCTGTGTATAATGACATGGCTTTATAATGAGCTGGCATGACATAATTGGCCATTTAATCCATGTGGATATGTTTGGTCAACACGCGCATAGGTTCAATAAAAAATTGTGAAAGAAGTGTCAAAATGACATAGCGGGGCATGACATTAAGTGTCTAAAATGAAAAAAGTCTAGTTAAGGTGTCTAAGTGGAAATTCTTATCAACTTTAGGAGGTCACCGATGGGTTAATGATCTTACAAAGTACACTCACACAGTGAGTTTTTATTTTATATGAAAATATTACCAAACTTGCTTCAAATAATATTTTACCTTAAGACTTTATTGTAAGCATAAACTTGATAAATGTCACGATCTTAGACAAGTTAATTTACTATTACCTCAAGACTTTATTGTAGGCATAAACCTAAAATGCACGTCAGGATCTTAGACAAGATAATTTATTGAGAGGCGTTCATAGAAATATACCTAAAGATATTATCGTGGAGAACGATTTTTATGCCTCATTGTCCAATCTTACGTTATCACAATTGTCAATGGCAAAAAAATGTAGAGAATTATATGATAACTCTAGTGAGTCGAAGAAGGACCAATGTATAAAGACATAATCGATACACAAATATGTCTTTTAACTTAGCCTCAACTCAAATTTATGCCCTCAAACTTTGGTTATGTACAAGTAAATACTTAAACATCTATAAATTTGAACACATAAACATACTCTTCCTACACGTATTATGCCATGTTGGCCTCATCTGTTTACTTGCTCAACTTTATTAAGTTTAAATGTCTATTTGTACACATCCATAGTTAGAGAACATAAATATGAGTTGAGGTCAAGTTAAAAGACATATTAATGTATTAATTATGTCTTTATAAATTGGTCCTTCTTCCACTCACTAGGGTTATTGTATAATTCTCTACACTTTTTCGCCGCCGACAATTGTGATTACGACTAGGATAAGGAGGCGTAGAAGTCACTCTCCACGATAATGTCTTGATGTATATTTCTATAACGCCTCTCAGTAAATTATCTTGTCTAAGATCGTGACGTGCATTAAGTTTATACTTGCGAAAAAGTTGAGGTGAAATATTATTTGAAACTAGTTTAGTAATATTTTCATATAAAATAAAAACTCAATACATGAATGTACTTTGTAGGATCATTAATACCTTTTTCATGACAACATCATTTTTAGTAGCATATAAAAAGTTTTTCAAGTTCTTAAAATCTATCAAATATGCGAGGTTTTACAAGAAAATTCATGTGCGGACTACAAAATTGAATATCCTTCCTTGTATGTAGTAGTAATAAAAGAAAAAATATTTCCAAAAGAAGCTTGACAACAGTGACTTCCAACCAATTATTGACAGCATGAACAACAAGCTTTCTGGTTAGAAGATGAAGTTCTTCAACATGGCTGGCAGAACTATGCTAGCTAGGGCTTCTCTAGGAAGCATCCCCTTTTACATTATGTAGTACATCAAAATCCCTGCAAAAGTCCACAACTCCAAGAATAGAAATCAAAGGAACTTTATTTGAGGTACTACTGCTGAAAAGAAAAGAGAAGCTTTACATGGTAAACTGAACATGTTTACAAGCTCTAAAGAAACAGAAGGTATCTGATAAAGAGATATCAAGAATAGGGTCCTTCATATCAGCATCTACTAGAGAAACTACCACAATCCTGAAAGCATGTGGAGTGCTATTCTTATCAATAAATACTCTAAGCCTAAACCCAATTGGAGAGTTAAGCATGTCTCCAGAACATGGGGGTGTCTCTTGGATGGATGGAGGAATAGGAAAGATGGTCACAGATGGGTGGCTCATAAGAGAATTAGAGTCAACTTCTTAAATGACATCTGGCTCCCCCACTAGAGCACTATTAGAAGTATGATTCGGGCTCCCCTACTAAGGGAGGAAGATAACCTTAAGATAAGTGACTTTAATAGAAATGGACTATGGCACCTCTCTGGGTTATCCATATCCCTTCCTGAGCACCTTATAGCTTGGATTGTCAACACTCACCATTTCTACCCCAATAAAACTAAAGAAGACCAGCTAGTTTGAGGTCTCACAACTAATGGAAGGTTCTCTACTGACAGTGCATATCTTTATCCACGTTAATATTGTTGAAGGGCATAAAGTCAGCAACACACACAACTTTAAATGGATCTAGAAAATCTAGCCCTAACAAGATCAAGAACTTCCTCTGGCTCATGAACCATACCAGACATCCTACAACTAAATACCTCCATAGACTAGGCATTAATGTTAACCAAGATTGTCACTTAGACATTACTCATATCTTCTTTAAGTGTGCTAATCCCTCTGACTTCTGAGCTAAGGTTACCTGCAACAACACTCATGCCTGCATTGTTCATACGTTCAACCTTTCCATTGAAATTTGGAAGAATCTTTGAAATCCTTTTAGAGGGAAACCCTATAATGTTATGCTCTCTTGGAACTTCATGCTTCTCTTTTGGTTTTTTTGGAACATTTGGTTTTAAAGGAATAACAACTTTTAAACTAAAGGAAAAGGAACACCTCATTCAACCTAGCACTCTTCCAAGTTACTGAGTACCACCTTCTCATCGACCAAACTCCCATCCCTAAAGGACAACCATATACAATCCTTGTCAAATGGAACTCCGCTCCTCTTGAGACTTACATGCTTAACACTGATGGTTCTGTCATGTTCCTGGTATTGGCGGAATCGGAGGCATCATTAGAAACCATAGAGGGGATTGGACCCTGGATTCAATGTCAAGGCCCCTCACATGAATTCCATAATGAAAGAGCTCAAAGCCCTACAAGGCTCATGCTAGCTATTAAAATTAGGAGCATCAGCACCAACCCACGTCATTAGAGAGCAGAATTGAGTGACCGATCTATTGAGCAAAGGAGTGAATTACCAGTCTTTTGTAACCCCTACTATTTTAATAGTTCCACCAATATATGCAGCCAAGGCAACACGTGTGGACCTATGTACAATAGGAAACTACCTATTTGTGATAGCTACTTATTAAGCCATGCAATGGTTGAGACTTCAACTTATCCTGCTATACAAAGCATTGCCTCTTTCAACAAATATTTATGTCATTTTAACCAAAAAAAAAACTTAACAGAGGTGAAATATATTTGAATTATTTAGATAATGATAGAGTAACTTTAGATTAATAGTACAACAAAGGATAAAATTGATCTTTTTACCATTGTAAAAAAATAAAATTTGACCATTTTTGCTTTTGTAAGTATAACTTTAACGGTCAAAGCTTTTAAGTAAATTTAAAAGGTTAGATATCCTATTTAGATACACTCAATTCATTAGTTGCAAAGTCACATTGTTTGGTACTCAATAAAAAAAAATTATATAATCACAGGTGATTTATTATCAGGCATGAAGTGAATCGGGATTGCTACTTTTGGAAATAATTTCTCTTATTACTATTATATACAAGGAAGAATATCCACTTTTGTGGTCTACACATTAATTTTCTTGTCCTTTTTATTCAAAAAGAAATTTGTAAGACCTTGAATATTTGATAAATTTGTATGCTACTAGAAATTTTGTTGTCATAAAAAAGGAAATAATGATCCTACAAAGTACATTCGTATATTAAGTCTTTATTTTATATGAAAATATTACTAAACTTGTTGCAAATAATATTTTACCTTATTGTAAGCAAAAACCTAATGCATGTCAGGATCTTAGACAAAATAATTTACTGAGAAGCGTTATAGAAACATGCCTAAAGACATTATCGTAGAAATCACCTTCCACGATAATGTATTCAAGTATGTTTCTATAATTCCTCTTAGTAAATTATATTGTATAAAATCCTAATGTGCATTAAGTTTATGCTTACAATAATGTCTTACGCTAAAATATTAATTGTAACAAGTTAAGTAATCTCAGTATACAAATATATTTTGTAGGATCAATATTACCTTTTTCATGACAATTTTTAGTAGCATATAAAAAGTCCTTAAAGTTCTTAAAATTTATCAAATATGCATGGTCTTACAAATTTCAATTTTAATAAAAAAGACAAGAAAATTCATGTGCAAACTATAAAACTAGATATTCTTCCTTATATATAGTAGTAATAAAAGAAGAAATATTTCCAAAAGTTGCAATTCTGATCCACCTCATGACTGATAATAAATCACTCTTGATTACATATAAATATAGTAATAATTTTTTAATGAGTATCAAATAATGTAAATTAACAACTAATGAAGTGAGTGTATCTATGCACTATCATGATTCAAATTCAAACAAAGATATAAATAGAACATCTAATCTTTTAAATTTACTTAAAAACCTTGACAGTAAAAGTTATATTTATAAGAGAAAAAGGGTCAAACTTGATAAAAGTTTCTACAGTACATTATTTTTTAGAATTGAAAATAATATTTATATATTCCTAACTGGTACTTCAACATTTACATATATAATATTACGCACCAATTGCATTAACCTTCATATATATTGGGGTGTCTGAACTTCCTCATTCAATGGCTGTCTGCTAAATAAGTTTCTACACCAATTGTCTCTTCAACATATTTGTATTTAATTTTTGTTCTTATTTATTCAAGTATTTAATTTTTATTATTGTAGTCTATTTAATAAAAAATTGTGAATGAAAATATAAGTACTCACATGTTATACCCCATATGATTTGATTTCTAAAAATTTAGTTGCTAAAAAGGAAAAACTTAGAAGATCTATATATTTTTAATAGTTTCTTAATGAAAGTGTTATGTAGAAACCACTTGCCTCATAGTAGACACACATTCTACTAGCCTTCTGCTTTGTAGCACGCCATTTCTTCATCAACTTATCCAAACCAGTTATGTCACTGCACACTCCTTTGTATCCATAGATTTGGGAAAGCACCGAGTATAATGCAGGATGGTCGTGCTCCAATGTGTAGATTCCATTTGCTGCAATCTCTCCGAGCTCTAGACATGAGTGCAAGCCCAGAACTGATACCACTCTTCAGCATCCTCTCGAACTCCTGCATTGCCCTCTCTGCAAGCTCATGTCTTGCATAACCTCCAATGATCGAATTCCTTGCAGGGATTGACTCAAAAATTGCAGAAAGCAACTTCAGTGTCTCCACATTTAGCGTACATGTCAACAAGGGAGGTCAACAAGACGACATCAAGAGGGAAACCAGACTTCAAGATGCACGCAAAAACTTGATTGCCCACCAAAATAGCAGAGTAGCCTGCACAGACATCTAAAACAGTTGAAACGTAAAATGATTAGGATGAGAACTCGAGTTCAATATCAACTTAAACAATTTCAAAGCCTTCATAACTCTCCATATTACACATACCCTCTTATCATTGCTATCCAAGAAACCACATCTTTCTCACTCATCTCATCAAAAAACGAATCGACCTTCATTAAGCTTCTTGTTCTCAATATACCCATTGATCAAAGTACTCCAAGTAAAAAAAAAAAATCTCATAGGTGAAGCCAGGATTAAGAGTTTGGAGTTCTAAAATAGTGGGAGGCTGGTCGGATTAAAGGGGGTTCGAACCCACTACTCTAGCGTTTCACAGTCACTTCTTTACCATTAAACCGTGTTCACAAGTTAATATACATATATATTATCTAATAAAAATGCACAGTCTACCGAAAAGTTACTGGGTCTGATCAAAAGCCCTTTGTGCCTCACTTGTGCACCCAAACTTCATATAACCCAAAATTAACACATTCCACAGCATAACATCTTTGTCCAAAATTTCATCAAAAACTCGACCTAAACCTCTGTAATCATCCAAATCAACATAACCCCTCATCAAATAAATTGAGACTTATCCCCAAACAGAGCACGAGACCATGAAGCTGAGTGATTAAATGCTTGAAATCAAAAATGCAAGAAGGAGCTAACACATACCGTGAAACTGAGCTCACTGGTCACATGTCTCCACATCTGTTCATATATAGAAAACATCTGTATACTTTCTCCGGGTTGTTGGTGTTGCGCTACCGGGAGAGCATGGTGTTCCAAGAAATGACATCTCTGTGAGGCATTTGGTCGAACAGTACTCTGCTTATTGGATGTGGCTGTGTTTGAAGTAACCACCGATAAGGGAATTCCATGATACGACGTTTGTCAAGTGAGGACTTTGATCGAAGAGCTTCCAAGCTTCTCGGAGGTTTCCATTTCCGATGAAGCTGTTGAGGGTAGAAATTTGGCGGCGAAGAGCAAAAGGGGAGCAGCGCCGTCATTTGACTATTGTAGCCGCTATCTTAAAGTCCCTCCGTTTTTATTTATACTAGATCTACCACACGTGTGTTGCACGTGGTTGCTTCGTCTTAAGATTGTTACATATATGATGATCTGTTGGTACTATATTTGGCAAAATTTATTTTGGGTTTCCACGGGCGTCAGCCGGAAGTGTTTGAGTTTTAGTCACATGCGTGGCCACTTTTTTGCAAGTTGGTAGTATGCGGCATTGTATTGTTCCCACCATTCGTGTGTTTTGGCATTTTTTTGGATAATTTCCTTGTTATTTTTTTTATATATCTCTTTACCTGTATGTGGGGAAACATCTCATAGATGGTCATACGATGTTTATTTGCATGTTACAAATGGGTAACATACATGCTTGGTTTTAATGTCTACTCTTGTGTAAAGTTTTATTCGAACTGAGAAGTGCATTCTTCATCTTGTCGTGTACTTAAAATTGTGATTTGTAATTTTGAGACGCCAGTTGACTGTGTATTATACTTAGGCATTAACAGGGCATAGAGTATG
The DNA here is from genome assembly GCA_037074985.1 of Solanum bulbocastanum. Classification (NCBI taxonomy): domain Eukaryota; kingdom Viridiplantae; phylum Streptophyta; class Magnoliopsida; order Solanales; family Solanaceae; genus Solanum; species Solanum bulbocastanum. The sequence continues at coordinate 1,397,589 of CM073602.1, forward strand.
TAACAGGGCCTACCTATTTCTTTTTCGCTGAAGTTGGAGGTGTTTCTTGATATTGGTTGTTTCTTTGTTGCAGAATATGCAGTGAACCATTTTAATGAGTGGATAGCGAGTATTTGCGTCTGTTGGCGGATGAAGGTTGGTGTCTGTGTAGAATGTAGAGTTGAAAGTCACGTCTGTTTGTGTTGTAGTTGTATGTCTAGTCTTCGATCCCAGTACCGTAAACCGTATTTTGTTAATCTACATTTTAGTTGTACATACTATGGCTTTGTAAGTCCTTATTCATTACGCCATATTTAGTGACCAGACACACAACTCTACTATTCGTTTTATGCCAAGTATAGTTGAGCGTCGTCCTTTTAATTTGATTGTACGTTATTTGTTGTTAAGTAACTGTGCATGACTTAGCAATCTGCCCTATTAGTTATGTTCTGTCATGAACGCCATGACCCCTTTACAATAGGGTATAATCATTTTACTGTATATTTACATAATTGAATACACACAAAAGTAATGTCTTATTTGGTAGTTGTCTGTTGTTGTTCATATTCTCTCCTCTTCCACCAAACTTACGAATGCATCCACCAATCCTTTATTAGCTTCATGTGGTGTGTATGCTTATCACTGTTTGATTTCTTTGAATGGTGGTATTAATCAAATATCTCCTAAAACTTTCTTGTAGACAATATTTCTTGTGTATGTCCCTGTGTGTCGCTCTGGTTATTCAGTCATGACCAATATTTTAGTTGTCTCCATAGATATTCCTCTGGATAGTGCCACGTATAGTTGACCATGTGAGGAAACATGTTGTGGTAGGTACAATCCAACATTTGGTATTGTTTGACCTTGTGTCTTATTTATTGTCATTGCAAAACATAGACGTATTGGAAATTGTTTTCGAATAAATTTGAAAGGATATCCTTCGTTCTCGGATAGTGATAGTTGTATTCTCGGAATAAACACTTGTTTTGTGGCATAATGACCTGTTGTTATTTCTGCATGTATGACATTCCTGTCGAAACCTCTACAAATCAATCGTGTCTGCACAACCCATTTGAGGGGTCTAGATTTCTCAGCATCATTATAGGTGCATTTTCTTTCAGAACCAACCTATCGTATATAATTTAAGGATTCAACAATTGTTTTGTATTTGTAATAGTGCAATTTTTGGTTTTTCATCTATGTTATGAGCTAACATAATAATAACAGATATGTATAACTTTTGATGTATTTGATAATATACCTATGTGGCGGTAGTCCATATGGTCTTAAGATGTTGAGGTATTCTTCTTGATAGTAGTTGTTGGTATCATCTTCCGCTGCATCAAGCTGATGTATGTTTTTGTTTCTCCTGGGAATTTTCCAATCATTAATTCATTTAGGTTATCTACAAATTCATTTCTACTTGTTAAGATTGCCCGTTCTGTTATATACTTAGCAGATCTATAATTTTGTTCAAGGGCTGGGAAAATTTCCCTGACCAATGTTTCTTCTGGATTACCATCCTGACTTTGTTGGACAATCATTCGTTGTGGCAGCGCTATCAAGTTTCCTTTTATTGTGGTTTCTTCTCCATTTCCAATACACAGCAAGAACTCACTGAAAGTTGTATTTGTTCTTGCTCGCATATTTGTTGAAAGTTGTATCTTTTACATTACAGGCCACAAATACGACCTTACTAAACTTGTATCTATCGTCTCTACTCGTGTAGATTTTGGTACAACAGGTAGTACTTGTCGGAAGTCGCCTCCAAATACCATGACTTTTCCTCCAAACGGTGCATCTTTATCCATTTTATCGCGAAAGCTTATGTCGACTGTTCCAATCGTCTGCCGCTTCGCCATGGGTGCTTCATCCCATATTATTAATTTGGCCTGTCTAATTAGTTTTGCTCCGCCACCTTGTTTAGACATATGTGTCACAGTTGTCTCATTAGCTTGTAGGGGTATTCCAAATCTTGAGTGTGTCGTGCGCCCTCCAGGCAATAGTACTGCTGCTACACCACTGGTTGCACAAGCCAATGCTATTATACCTTTTAATCTCACCTTGGCCAGTAATGCCTGATATAGAAAAGTTTTCTCGATTCCCCCAGGCCCATCTACAAAGAATAAACTATAACATCCGACAATTTGAAATAGCTATGAAGAAGCTTGAAATTGGAAGTAGCCATTTTTTTGAAAAAAAAAAAAGAAATACAGAATCTGGAAAATTTGGCTAAGTGTGGAAATCAGTGATTTTTGGCCAACTTTGAGCAGTCGTAACTCCTAGATCAGGATGAGTTAGGAGTAGTTCCAGTTATGGTTGCGAAGCTTGTGGAATGATCTTTCCAACGCCACTGAGATTGCTCGATTTCGAGTTTGTATGAGCGAGTTATGGCCATTGAAAGTTGGGCAGTTGGCAGGGAATCCGTCCGGAAATTTTAAGGGCATTTTGGTCTTTTCCCTAGCCATTTCTTTTGAGGTTATATTGTGTGTTAGGCTAATTCTGGATCATTTTATCCTATTTTAAAAGAGAAAGAGTTAGGGTTCTTGAGAGTGAAGAAGAGAAGAAGAAGAGAAGAAGAGGAGAAGAAGAGGAGAAAGGAGATCTACAAGTTTCCGTCGTGGATTTTCGTCGGGGGTGATCCCTATCAAGGTATGTGAGTTCCTTGTGTGGTTTGATCCTTTCCCCCACACACCAAGCTCATTTTTTTTTATGATTTGAGAAAAGATTGGATTGGTGTTGAAGTTGTTATTTGTTGTTGATGTTGTTAGTTGTGTTGTTGAAGTTCTTGTTGGTTGTGGGACATGATTGGGTTGTGTATTTGAGTTCTAATTTATTGTATGTTGAGAGATCGATGATCCCTAGTGTTTGGGGTTAAATCCATTGAAGTAAGGGTGGTTTAGAGTTGAAGAAAAGAGGGAGAAAGTCAGTTTTTTTTTTTTTTTCTGGGAAAAGGGCTGGTGCCTGGCAGAGTGGCCAGCAGTCCCGTTTGAAGTTGAGGGCTGGCGCCCCGCGCCTCTTAGAGCGCCAAGGACGCCAATCCTTCCCGTTACCTTAATTTCCCATTTTTTTAATTTTATTTTTGTTCCTAGGTATTATATCTATGTTTCCTAGTTGTTTCCAACACTCCAAGGTACTTCTAAAAGTCAAGAACTCATCCGTAACATGTGAGTAAACACCTTTAATCCAAAATTCCAATTTAAGGAGAGTTAGTTAGAAGTCAAGTGAAGTTAGAAATTAAGAGTTAAGCTTAGAAGTTAAGCAAGTCAAGCTAGTTGTAAAGTTATTCAAGAGTCTTTATTGAACGTTTTAACTCTATTTTTTTTTTACTCAAGTGTCAAGTCAAGCAAAGAGCTTAGAGTTTCAAGCTAAGTAAAGAGTCTCAAGTTTCAAGTTGAGTTCATTTTCTCAAAGTTATTAGGGAACTATGTATTCCCAAAGAAGTTTTAAAGAATTGTCTTTACATTTAAACAAGGTTGGAAACTGAAATTTCCAAAGAGCCTTTGGGATAGTTTTTTTTGAGTAATTATCTCATGTCAGCAGGAAGAAATGTGTTTTAAAAACATAAGAGCCAGTACATTTGGGAGTAGTATCGAGCACCGAATTGGGGGAGCGTTCAAAGAACCCACAGCCCCCATAGAACCATGTTAGCCACCATGGGTAAAAAAAAAAAAGGATCATACTCTTTAGATGAATCCTTTTCATATTAGACTAGTGGATCCATTAGGCAGTTCAGGTCTTATACCTTTGGCCGGGTATAGGATGCTCTGGCAGCGTGAGGTTGATCGTTGTATCATCACTTTAGCTCTTATGTGATGGTTGTCGGTTAGAGAAACTCCCACCGCAGTTATTGTATTTTTTTTATACACGAAAATTATTGTATTTTATATACATCAGTTCAATTGTATTTCTATATACATCGCAGGCTTATTGTATCCTTGTATACACACAGAGTTTATAGCATGTTTTAAACAGTCTTTCTTTATATCACACTTGTTTTAAATTACCTTATATTGAAAGAAGTCAGTCAGGTTGAGTTGAGTTGAGCAAGGTAAACTTTTCAGTTTCTTCCAAATTTCCTTCTAGCCTATGTTGCTTAGTTTTCCAGCTCGCATACTAGTACCTTCCATGTACTGATGCCAGTTGGCCTGCATCGTCTTATGATGCAGATACAGGTACCCCGGATCAGCATCCTGCACGTCGTTGATCCAGCTGAGCACTCCAGAATAGCTATGAAGTGTGGAAATCAGTGATTTTTGGTCAACTTTGAACAGTCGTAACTCCTAGATCAGGATGAGTTAGGAGTAGTTCCAGTTATGGTTGCGAAGCTTGTGGAATGATCTTTCCAACGCCACTGAGATTGCTCGATTTCAAGTTCGTATGAGCGAGTTATAGCCATTGAAAGTTGGGCAGTTGGCAGGGAATCCGTCCGGAAATTTTAAGGGCATTTTGGTCTTTTCCCTAGCCATTTCTTTTGAGGTTATATTGTGTGTTAGGCTGATTTTGGATCATTTTTATCCTATTTTAAAAGAGAAAGAGTTAGGGTTCTTGAGAGTGAAGAAGAGAAGAAGAGGAGAAGAAGAGGAGAAGAAGAGGAGAAAGGAGATCAACAAGTTCCCGTCGTGGATTTTCGTCGGGGGTGATCCCTATCAAGGTATGTGAGTTCTTTGTGTGGTCTGATCCTTTCCCCCACACACCAAGCTCTTTTTTTTATGATTTGAGAAAAGATTGGATTGTTGTTGAAGTTGTTGAAGTTGTTAGTTGTTGTTGATGTTGTTAGTTGTGTTGTTGAAGTTATTGTTGGTTGTGGGACATGATTGGGTTGTGTATTTGAGTTGTAATTTATTGTATATTGAGAGATTGATGATCCCTAGTGTTTGGGGTTAAATCCATTGAAGTAAGGGTGGTTTAGAATTGAAGAAAAGAGGGAGAAAAGTCGTTTTGTTTTTCTGGGAAAAGGGCTGGCAGAGTGGCCAGCAGTCCCCTTTTTTAAGCTGAGGACTGGTGCCTGGCAGTGTGGCCAGCAGTCCCATTTGAAGTTGAGGGCTGGCGCCCCGCGCCTCTTAGAACGCCAACCCTTCCCGTTACCTTAATTCCCCATTTGTATTTTATTTTGTTCCTAGGTATTATACATATGTTTCCTAGTTGTTTCCAACACTCCAAGGTACTTCTAAAGTCAAGAACTCATCCGTAACATGTGAGCAAACACCTTGAATCCAAATTTCAATTTAAGGAGAGTTAGTTAGAAGTCAAGTGAAGTTAGAAATTAAGAGTTAATCTTAGAAGTTAAGCAAGTCAAGCTAGTTGTAAAGTTGTTCAAGAGTCTTTATTGAACGTTTTAACTTTATTTTTAGACTCAAGTGTCAAGTCAAGCAAAGAGCTTAGAGTTTCAAGTTGAGTTCATTTTTTTCAAAGTTATTAGGGAACTATGTATTCCCAAAGAAGTTTTAAAGAATTGTCTTTACATTTAGACAAGGTTGGAAACTGAAATTTCCAAAGAGCCTTCGGGATAGTTTTTTTTTTTTGAGTAATTATCTCATGTCAGCAGGAAGAAATGTGTTTTAAAAACATAAGAGCCAGTACATTTTTTTGGGAGTAGTATCGAGCACCGAATTGGGGGAGCGTTCAAAGAACCCACAGCCCCCATAGAACCATGTTAGCCACCATGGGTAGAGAAGGATCATGCTCTTTAGATGAATCCTTTTCATATTAGACTAGTGGATCCATTAGGCAGTTCAGGTCTTATACCTTTGGCCGGGTATAGGATGCTCTGGCAGCGTGAGGTTGATCGCTGTATCATCACTTTAGCTCTTATGTGATGGTTGTCGGTTAAAGAAACTCCCACAGCAGTTATTGTATTTTTATACACGGAAATTATTGTATTTTATATACATCAGTTCAATTGTATTTCTATATACATCTCAGGCTTATTGTATCCTTGTATACATACAGAGTTTTATAGCATGTTTTAAACAGTCTTTCTTTATATCACACTTGTTTTAAATTGTCTTATATTGAAAGAAGTCAGTCAAGTTGAGTTGAGTTGAACAAGGTAAACTTTTCAGTTTCTTCCAAATTTTTCCTTCTAGCCTTTGTTGCTTAGTTTTCCAGCTCACATACTAGTACCTTCCATGTACTGATGTCAGTGGGCCTGCATCGTCTTATGATGCAGATACAGGTACCCCGAATCAGCATCCTGCACATCGTTGATCCAGCTGAGCACTCCAGAGTCAGTGGTGAGCCTCTTTGCATTCCGGAGGACTCAATTATTTTGTGTTCTTAGTTTTTGTTTTATTAGGATGTTGCGGGGTCTGTCCCAACATCCATCTCAGTATTTAGAGGCTTCATAGACAGTCAGTCAGTTAGTTTGGAGTCTCTCATGCATGTATATATTTAAATATCCTATTTTGAGACTCGAGATGCCTTGTTGGCAAATTACTTTCAGTTGAGTTGTTTTATAATTTTTCATTGCATTGAGTTATCCTGTTGAGTTAAGTTTCCGTTGAGTTAAGAAAGCCAGGCCAAGGGTTCGCTTGGGGACCAGCGATGGTCTTCAAGTGCCGGTCACGTCTGGGGTGTAGGCTCGGGGCGTGACAGTCAGTGGTGAGCCTCCTTGCATTCCGGAGGACTCAATTATTTTGTGTTCTTAGTTTTTGTTTTATTAGGATGTTGCGGGGTCTGTCCCAACATCCATCTCAGTATTTAGAGGCTTCATAGACAGTCAGTCAGTTAGTTTGGAGTCTCTCATGCATGTTTATATTTAAATATCCTATTTTGAGACTCGAGATGCCTTGTTGGCAAATTACTTTCAATTGAGTTGTTTTATAACCTTTCATTGCATTGAGTTATCATGTTGAGTTAAGTTTCAGCTGAGTTAAGAAAGCCAAGCCAAGGGTTCGCTTGGGGGCCAGCGATGGTCTTCAAGTGCCGGTCACGTCTGGGGTGTAGGCTCGGGGCGTGACATAAACCTTGTGTTTTTTAATTGACCATTTCTAGAATGGTAGTGAAAGCTTGTGTTTGTTATTGGTTCAACTTGAATTGGGCGGCTGCATCTTCAACTGGCACCTTGACATTCATTTCTCCTATTATTTCTCTAAAGTCACGTGGGTCTATTTGATGTAATTGTTGTTTTATTTGTGGTATGTCATATTTGTCAACACTTTGTCCCATACTCTCCAAGTAATAATTAATACTTTTCAAGGTACATTGGAGTTGTGCCTCAGTTGTGGTGGAATGGCTCCTTTGAAAGTCTTCAGACATATCACTGTAATATATGTCCCAGAGACTTCTCACATCCGTAAGGTTGCAATGAACTAAGATCGTTGCAAACAAACTTCAGTGTTGTTGGCATCTTGAAGGTGACCGCCTCGCGTAAACATTCTGAAATGTTGTTATCCGTAACTAATAACCCTCTTTCTTTCTCTTTAAAAGTTTCACACTGCTTTCCATTAACAGTTAGTAAGTTCTCAAATGAAGTGGCTCCTCGTACATGATTCAATAATAGTCTTTCGTAATACCTTTCTCCTTCTCTAGGATTTGCTGTGATATTGAGTAGATTCATTTAGTATCTTCATTTTGTGTGATTAATTAACATGGACAGTAATTGTAATTGTCTTACCAATATTTATGCGGTCAATGACTGTGCGTGATTTTCTTTTTGTCCATATTTTGGATTGTGAGTTCCATACATAATGCTCGGGGAACTCTCTGTAAAGATAATTGCGAGCCTCCATATCAATAGAGCACATCTTGAAATACTTTGTAAGCATAGTTTGTTGTAAATCAAACATTTAACTCTTTATTACTTTCAAGGATAGTAAATCAAACATTTAACTCTTTAATTTCCCCCTCCCCCCCCCCCCCCCACCCTAAATTTACCCTAAATTGTGCCTCATTTATTCTTTTTCCACATTTCCATAAACAAATTCCTTCTTTTTAGAAGACTCCTTTTTCTTGTTAGTCTTGAAATAGAAAGTTTTATGATCATACGAAAAAAGTTATACAGTAGACAAACGTTTGTGTTAATTATATACTACGTACATGCATGGAAAAAAATTGACGCAATGGGTGCGCATGCATATATATATATATATATATATACACACACATACACACACTATAATAAAGGTGAAAGAGAATTCATAGTTAAAGTTTACACGATGAGTTTTTATAATAATTTCAAGTAAATATTCCAATAATAATTATCTACTTGGGTTCACCAATTAAATAATTATAGATTTTTTTGTAAGTTGTTATACAGGATTATTGAGTTCACATCTCGTAATTAGAGCGAAAGGTCCATTTCATCCAAACTTAGCATTTCTGCACTTGCCCAATAATTGTGACAGCAGTACTGATCATCCTCATCATGAGATGAATAATTATAAAGTGTCATATCTGAAGGGGTTGAAAAATCATGAGAAATATTAATTCCATCTTCAAAACTAGACAAGTTGTTCCAAATATTACTATCATCTTCTGTTACGAATGAATGCGTTGATGATGAGATGACATTAACGTTTGGACAAGTATTAATATCGTTCTCCGTCACGATTATTTCAGAAGATGAAGAAGTCGGTATTTGTTGAGCCAGCAGAGAAGGCATCCATTGATAGAGAATGAAGTGTCGAAATTGTTGGCTATTGATTTCGCAATGAACCTCTTTTGCATGCTTTTGGACTTTAGTTCTCCAGTAATTCTTAACATCGTTATCGCTTCTCCCAGGCAAATTTTCTGCTATCTTTGACCATCTATTTTTTTTGTTAAAAAAAAAAATTATTATTATTTTATGACCAAAAATATATGTAACCATACGCATAATTGTGATGCTCATCATATACCTCCCATGGTTGAAAAACCATTGACCATATCTTTGACTATTTATTTCTTTCTTTTTTTGTTAAAAAAAAAAAACAAAATAATTGCTATTTATATATGAGTTCAAATTTTTATAAAATATAATCATTTCATTTGTCTCGGTTTATATGACATATTATATATATTGTTTACTTACCTATTTCCAAAGCGAAAATGAAGGAGTAGAATAAGGAGCTGCTCTTGAGGAGTTATTTTTCCTCGTCGTAAATTTGGCCGCAAATAATTCAGCCATCTTAGTCTACAACTCTTACCGCTACGCTTCAACCCTATATTGATATATATACGTAATTATTTTTTGATGAAAGAAACAAAATGATATATATATTTTGTAGACATACTTCATTTGCATGCAATATGTAGGAAATGATAATATATGTTTAAATTAAATTAGATGAGATGATCAATCACCTACACTATGATATGGCATCAGCAGGCTCATGATGATCAAATTAAAAAGAAAATGAAGAGGCATACCAACACATGAAAGACGTATTGATGAAATATATAATATGATTAAGTAAATAAATATGTGATCTCTCAGTATGACATATACCAGCAACGTGAGCAATTGAATCCCAGCGTCCTTGTCCAAATAGGGAGATGGAATGGATGAGTTTAGAGTCTTCATCGGGACTCCAACGTCCTTTCCTCATCTCCATTGATACTTGTTCCATTCTCAAGACTCGAATATTGTTATGGATCGATGTTTCAATTAGCTAAGGGACTATATATAAGTACATAGAAAGTGTCCTTGGCCATGAAAGTCCTTTTTAATTGGTTTGAGAGGTAGTGATTTTAAAAGTTTGAGATAAGGTTGCATAAAAAGAGAGGATTTCGTTAGTACTACTACGTACTAGCAAGTAGACGTGAATATAACGAAATGTTTTGGAAAAATTAAAAACGAATAATCTCTGTTAAGTTCAAGAATGTTTTCAAACCGTCTTTCTTTTAACTTATTTTGTATATTTTGTGATTGTAGGCATGTCATACAAGTTTTCTACATATTATGGAACTTGTAACTTGAGAAAACATATGCATGACCAATGTGTATATTGATAGAGGACTTTTTTTTAGGTCTTAGGGCAATAAATAAGACTCATAAAATTAAAATAGTAAGCATGCTCTAATTTGAATTCAAGTGTGAAATTATCCCTAATTAATTTGAATCCAAATTTGATTTTTGCAAAAATATTTCAACAAATATATTTATTTATTTTACTATTATGAGAATTACAAGACTAAATGTGAGAAAGAGTATATATATACATATATATGGCAGAAAGAAATAATAGAAAAAGAGCGTCAGTATTTGATTCGAGATTTTGTAGTATTATGTTAAAGGAATTAGGAATTTGATTAATTTGGTAGTGAATGATAAAGTCAAACCGCGTTTACCGCGCTAATCTCAATCTAGAAGGATGCCAATTAATGCCTTTATTCCCTTACCACTCCAAAATCACCATAGGCAAGGACGGTTTAAATCTAATCCCGCACTTTTTTAACCTATTAACTTTAAATTCTGAATCTTGACAACGTTTTAACCATTATAAATAAAATTGCATATCAATCAGTTCGGTTCGATTTTGAAGTTTATCAATTTGACTTATGAGTTATTGATTTGTAAACATGTTAAAACCGTTATAGAACCATTAATGTATTGATTTCGATCACTATCAGTTCGGTTATTGGTTCAACCGTTAATATTTGAAAATTTAGCATTAAAAGTCACTTAGAAACAAGATGACAAGCCAAATGAACCATGCACATGAGTTGATAGAGTGCATCTTGAGCAAAACTGCAAAAGCAAACACCGACACATTCTAGAATAACTGAGAGTTTGAGATAACTAGAAATTAAAGGATGAAACTAAGCTCTAAATCAAGTATTTTATATATAGAATGATATAAATATGTATCGATTAATCTGTTAAGAAAAAACTTCAAACCACTAAAAACCAATAACTCGATAATAAAAAAAAAATAAAACTATTACTAAAACCACTAAAAGCAATAATCCATTATCAATAAATCATAAAATTCAAAATCCGACTAGCAAATCTATGGTGTATATGTTTGAATTCAAAGATTCTTAACCCACCAATAAAAGAAAAAAAAAGGTTCCTTCATTGACTAGATCACTTGCTGCTGAGAAGGCCTACAGGATTATTGACGTAACACAATGCTTACAAAATTCCAACAAATGGTGGGTTTGGGGGAGAATCAAATGACCAGAGGTGAAACAATTACAACTATTTTCTACCATTTCTATTTGTCACTATTATAATTAGGATTGTGTACAGTTAGATTTTGAAGTTAATCGGTTTAACTTATCGATTATCGGTTTGTAATATGCTAAATCGTTACAAAACCATTAAGATATTGACTTATCGTCTGATTTATTAATCTTTATCAATTCGGTTATTGATTTAACCATTAAGATTTGACACAAAAAAAAAATGTCATTAGAAATAACTTAGAAACAAGGTGATAAGCTAAATGAACCATGCACATGAGTTGATAGATTGCATCTTGTGCAAAATTGCAAAAGCAAACACTAATACAATGTAGAATAATCGAGAGTTTGAAACAACTAGAAATATAAGTATATGAAACTAAGCTCTAAGTCAAGTACTTTATCTACCAAATGATAGAAATATACTATCGTGTTATTGATTTTATCGATCCGTTAAAAAAAAACTTCAAACCATTAAGAACCAATAACCCAATAATAATAATAAAATTATTACTAAAATCACTAAATCAATAACCTATTATTAATAAATCATAAAATTCTAAATTCTAAATCCGACATCTGGTTATCCATACTAGAAAATCTGTGGTGTACTATATGTTCGAATTCAAAGATTCTTAATCCACACAATGCTTTTAAAATTCCAACAAATGGTGACTTTGGCGGAGAATCAATTGACTAGAGATGAAACAAATACAACTATTTTCTGCCATTTCTATTGGTCACTATTTATTTGGATTTAAAATTTGTCATCTCAAAATATATCGTGAAAGATTTGTGATTATATAAAGTATTTTGTTTAGGATAAAATAGAAAATTTAAACTAAAATTGTTTTCGACAATACAAAAAAGATATTCTTTTAATAGTTGTCATATAAGCTTAGTACTTACAAGTTCAGCCACATTCATTCTCCTGTATATGATTCTTTTGCAGCACTAGAAGTGGTCATTTTTTCACAATGGATACGTGGATTTGCACAAGCTTGTATAATAATAAAGGAATCAAGTAACAACAACACGAACATACTCAGTTGTGGACTGATTCCACAAGTGAACCTGAGGAAGTGAAGTGAATGTAGACTTTATAATGTTTCCAATAATGAGACTATACTTTTTGGTAATAGGGGAAATAATGGTGGGAGATGAGATTCATGAGGATGAGTCCTTGGACTACCAGAAACCTGTGACCGTAGAGCGGTTATTGCAGTAGCTATGTCTGAGGGTGGCGCAGTGCAGTTTGCATTAGATTAATGGTTCGATGTATATTGCACAGGAGAGTACATACACATGAGGATCTAACAAGGCTAAAGTTTCGGATTTGATATATGTATCACTATATATATTAACGGCTCGTTTAGGAAATTGCTTCAATAGTTTATCATTCAATATCCACAGTGATCAACCAACATATTACAGCACAACTTCAGCCAAAACAGGGGGGGGGGGGGGGGGGGGGGAGCAAAGTTACCGCGATTGTGCTGAAGAGTTCAAATACGAAATGGCTCTTTTCTGGAAATGGCTACTGAAACTACAGGTACACAGTAAGTCTCCAACTTTATTTTATTATTCCCTACTTGATAGCATGGACCTTGTTCCATAACTCAACACATAATATGGCCATGATACACAACTAAAGATGATCAAACCTTTCAACTTCAAGATAGAGGCATTGCCGCTCAAGAAGTTGATAATGCAGAGGACAAATCAGCATGCCCTCCCATCATCCTCTCTGCCTTTTCTCCCCGTTCTCCTGTTACAGTGTACCATAGAATCATTACAAGGGACAAGTTTTAACCTCTATGAAGGATATGAAATTCAGATGATAAATCAACCTACGAAGACTCTCTAATTTATACATACAGAAGGAGTATCATTAAGCAAAACATTCTACTTACCAGTGCGAACTCTTATAACATCGGAGATGGGAGTCACTGCCAAAGTTTTAAAAAAAAAACAGCATCAATAATTCAGTACATTTTGTAATATTTCCCTTAAGGCAATAATGTCTAGCACATCAAGGTTCCGAGAATATTCAATTGGAATATGAAAAACTAATGATATCCCAATAGATGGCCCAACTTTAACAGCCACTTTGAACTTCAGGGTCTCTTTCACTCGTTTAAGATTTTCGTTTTTAGTTTAATACTAAAGAAAAAAATCTGCCCATTAACTGACCACTTGCTAATTAATACAATATGGCCATTAACTTGAGCACACAATAAGCTCTTCTAGCATCAGACAACCTGTGTGATGATCCACTCCAGGCTTGGCTTCACATTTTTGGCAGAATAAAATGAAATTAAAATCAAAGATAGGCTTCTTACATGAGAAACACACTCACCAAATAAAAAGCCTTGAGAGGAAAACATAGAAGAGTGTGTGTGTACCGATAAATCATAAATGTATGTGTCTTTATAAACTAGAAACTGAAATCATGTTTGCTCACAAGATGTTTAAATATTTAAGAAAACAAGCATCAAAGCAAAGGAGAAATCAACAAATTTGGGCTTCAATTAAACAATTGTGAACAATGTCACTGATGGACTTCCTTGTCTGATATAATAGAAGGTAAAGATCAAAAAAATTGAGATTCCTACAGCTTTTTATCTTATTTTAAAGGCTCAAGTCATCGACAGACACTTAAAGTTGTCCACATAATTCACATAGACACCTAAATTGAAGCTTGTACCTATTGAACACCTCTACCGTTTCGAATTTGAACCATTTGAACATTTTCTGCCTACATGGCAGTTTGAGTATGATTCACGGACAACGAGCGCGTGAAAGCATCTAAATTACACTTTTTTAAATAAAAAAATCTCTATCTTCTTCCTTGTGTTTACTGCCATTATACCTCCACCTTACACCACACAGCAGCTACCGTCGCCGCAGGAAACATACACCAGTAACACTCTTCTTCTTCATCCACTTTTTATCCAACCATCATATCATCACATTCATTTCTTCCTCTTCTTTTGAGGAACCACCACTGCCTTTGCCATTAAAGCCGCTAATTGTTCGTTTTTTTTCTTCAAATCTAGAATGATTAAAATTTCTTTCTTTTTCCTTTTTTTTTTTTTTTTTTTTTTTTTTGGATCTTTGTCATATTGTTGATTCATGGAAGCAAACTAACTTACAAATTTGTAACTTTAACTCTTACTTTGTGAGACTTATGGCGGGGCAAAAGGAACTCGAAGGGCTTATTCGGACCTGCCGGCTGGTGACGATGAATTTGTCACTCATACAAGGCTACTCCTGGCAGGAGAAAGAAGAACAAGAACAAAAGCCCAGTACAACAAGTCCGACGACAACGAAAATGATGAAGTTCCACAGAATTGTTACAATATTTTAACTCTAACCTTTCTTCATCTTCTGAGCTCTCACGTCTATCCTTGACGCTTTTTTCTAAATGAATTTCTCCAATTTACTCTTCTCTTTACCATTGAAGCAGCAAAATAATAATCTAAATGGATAGGACAATAAGAAAACTATATCTTTTTTCATGTTATTATGTGAAGTGTTGTTTGACGCATTAATGCTTGAAAATGTTGGAGATTTCAGGGTTGCCGGAGTTTTTGAATAATATTGTAGAGTTGGGATGGATGTCCATGGACAGGGATATGGTGGTAGGATAGCAGGGGAATGGTTTGGGTGGTGTCGGTATGAATTAGTGATTATTTTAAACTTTTTTTAATAGTAAGTAATTTTCTTTTTCCTTCACATTATAATATTTTTTTAAATAATTTTTTTGAACTAAATAACACATGTCATTATTTAATTTGTCAAATTGCCACGTCAGCGAGTGTGTTTCACTCATTTTATACTTTTAGCTGATTGTCTAACAGATGTTCAAATGGTTCAAATTTAAAGAGGTAGAGGTGTTCAATAGGTACAAGCCTAAATTCAGGTGTTTAAGTGACTTATGCGGACAACTTTTAAGTGTTTGTCGATGACTTAAGCCTATTTTAAAATTCTGGGATAGTATCTCTATTTGTTTTTTTCAGGTAGACTGATACCTACATCAGTTTACAGTACACCATCTCAGTGGAAAAGACTTTGTTTATACAAATATGGATCGTCATTGCAAGCACGTATTAAAAGGCTTGCTGGCATTGGTTTTCCCACTTCATGTGCAACACACTTAGATTACTGAGGCAAACATTTGCTTGGAAACAACACAGTAAATTAAAGATTATGATTTATGTGTTACACCTTACCCTGTACAGAAGATATGTCATGAATCATGATATCAAAATATACAGCATACTCATTGAGGAAACATTGACTAAATGGTTTCAAGCTTGGTTAGAGAATTTACATCAAAAACTCCAAGATCATGAAGAGAAAAACTTACAGAATATCTTTCCATCACCTATTTCACCAGTTCTTGCCTCTTCAATTATCTTGGTAATGACTCCTTCAACCTAATAAGACAGCATTACAGGTTATATCAGAACTAACATCTAAAAAGCTCAATTATATCGCAAGGAGCACCACTTAGATAAAACTTCTATATACATAGGATAGATAAATGACACTTTAACCAAATACTTCTATAATCATATACTTCAACCATATACTTCTACACATATGATTTTAAATTATAGCTCAGAAAGGTTGATCAAGGCCTTTTAAATTCAAAACCTGGTCTTTGCTGACAACAATCTCCATTTTAACTTTTGCAACAAACGTGTCTTCAGAGAATTCAGAGCCTGCAAGCAGCAGATAACTTCAAAACCCAAGGAAGAGTCTCTTTTTAATCGAGAAATATTCAAGACAGCCTAAATAAACACTTAAAATTGATGAATGTTTCCATACCAGCTTGCCTCTCAGTCAAGCCACCTTGGGCGCCAAAACCACGAACATCCAAAACAGTGACACCACGAATGCCCATTTTCAGTAGTGCCTTCATAATTCAGAAAACATGAGTAAACAATGGAGTTTTTTAGCTTCAGGGATTAGATGTTTTGAAATATCTACAGGAAAATGGCTGCCTTCAATCTAGTTGTGAAATGGAGTTCAATAGTCATCACAAAATCTGGGCTTCACTTCACCATATTGTTAAATATTCTAGCGTTTCAGGAGGAACTTTTTTTCCCTTTTGTATGTGTGTGTGTAGATGGGGGCTGGGGAGTTTTACCTCATTTCACTCCAACCTCTAAATTTAATACGTCGAACCCCTTAATGTTCCTTCGGTGCTAGATAATATTATGACATCCTGATCTAAAGCCCGTGTCCCCTTGAAATTTTTTCAACTTATCCATAACAAGACTTCTCAGTATCAAAAAACAAAGAATTTGTCTCTGAAAGCTTAAAAGCAACTCAATACTGTTCTATCAAAAGGATTATCCATAGGGTCATTATATGACAATATAGCAAAGAAAAAGGTATATACATAATAAGCTCTATGAAGAAATAAGAGTGTATAACAAGAAAGAACCAGGATAAAATAAAAACTTAACAGTACTGATATTAGTAGAGCAGGCAAGCAGCATTTCGATTAACCCTTTGGCTCTTTGTAACTTCATCACAGCTGAGATTGAAGCTGTGCTGTAAAAGTATTTTCCACAATATATCGGCTTTTCTATGATGTCATAGAATGCAAAATTGGGGTTGAGTAAAAAAAACCCAAAAAAAGTCCAATAAAGAGCCTCAATTTAAGCATTCATGTAGGATGCAACCTTAAGAATCACAAAGGGAAAAGATTCATTTTTTTTTCTAAAAAGTGGCGCATGCATATGAAAATTGAAAGAAAAAATTCGAGTTCTTACCGAAGAAACCTGTTGAATTCTCCAAGGTCTAAGTCCATTCCAAAATTTGCAGAAGAAACGCAAAATTGAATCAGTAAACAGAGTAAGGAAAGCAGATTAGAATACATAGTAAAGAAAAGTGATGCTATCACCTAAGAATTGCTTCGACTTTGTAAAATTTCGCATCGGGGACGAAATCTGAAAAATCAAAACCGACCCATTACTACCATAAGCAACAAAAGAAGGAAAAACACTGACCCATTACTAAATAAATTAATTTATGAAGTGGGGTTTAAGAAAAATTGAAACCTGGAGAGTTTTGAGCTCTGATTATCGGGAAAGAAGGAGCATTTTGACAGCGTTTGAAGGTGAGCTGCGAAGGGAAGAACTTGGGTTGAACAACGGTGATGGAAGAGAAATGAGGGAATTGTGACAAGGATGGAGAAGAAGAGAAGGAATGAAGGGAGAAGTTGGATTTGGAAAGTGAGGGAGAAGCCATAAGCGTTGAGTTGCATAAGAGAGAGCTGATGATCGATGAGTTCTATGGCCTTAAAAATGTGGAAGTGAAGTGACGCCATCACTGAATAATTTGGATTCTTTACCTTTTCTCTTGTTATTATCGATGGAAAAAAATATTCAAGTACAAAAGTTTAAATTGAATTATGGATTCTTAACTGTTTGAGGTTGTAACACTTTACAATCTTACTCTAAGGATTTGAATCATTCGTCATAAGTATATAAACTTGGACCGAGTGACATTCAACATGTACATGCGTTTTAAAGTCTATTCCTAAGTGTAAGAAGTGAATCGGCAATGGTTTAGACTAAAGTTTTAATAGCTTTTCTATTGACTAAGTTTGTGTGTTAGTTCATGCGTCAACTTCAAATGATCATATCTCTCGATATATGAAGAGTTAGATGTCTTATTACCTATCAAATAAAATGTCTATGAGTCTTCCTTCCAACGCCACCAAGATTATGTCAAATTGAGGCTCGAGTCAAAAGTTATGATCATTTTAGTTTTATCAAACATTTTGTTTTGGAGATGCGTTTCGTTGGCGATGAACAATTCTAAATCAATCACCAATCTAACGTGGTTGAGTAAAATATAAGAGATTTTCTATTTTGAACATATGTTTCTTTGGTGTTGAATAATGTTGGATAGTCGTTTCATCGGTTGAAACAGTGATTGAACAACAGAAAATTATTTAAGTCGATTTTAGCCTAATTTTTCTCATTTTTTACCATTCTTTCAAGCCCTGGAAGTGGTTTTCTCTCCTCCTCTCATTCAAAAGAGAACTCAAATTCCTCCATCTATTCATGAATCATTGATAAAAATTTTAATCTTTGGTCATAGGGTTTTCATCAAGAGAGCTCAAGAATCTCAAGAAAAGGTTACTTGATTATTCTTCTTCAAGTTAAGTTCTTCGCCAAGATTCGTTGAACGTTTAAGATACGTAAGATCATCATTATGATGAATTAAATCATTTCTCGTGTCTTACATCTACTGTTTCAATTCATAAGATCAAAGCTAAGGTTTTTACTCTATGATCTATAATCTTCAAATTTACTCTATATTCTTATTGTTGAATTCTTGATTTTATTATAGAAATTTCATTACTTCACACTTAATTAATGATAATCTTTGAGGGGGAACCCATCGGTGGCCCCCTAAACTTGGCACCAATTTTCATTTAGACACCTCAAGTAGGCTTTGTTCATTTTAAACACCTCAAGTAAGGGTCCGTTGTATAATTTTGACTCTTTTTGTATTTTCAAAATCGCATATTAAGTGCGAACATCCAGACACAAGAAGAAGAAGAAAAGAGGTGAGGTCATGGGGTTTGGGATCTGGAATAAAGGAAAAAAGAAAGTAAAATTGAGTCTTTAAAAAATAATTAAAATTTTCATGTGTCACATATCAATTCGTTTATTTTTCCACATAAGAGCGTTTGGATGTATGCACTTAATATGAGATTTTGAAAATACAAAAAGTGTCAAAATTATACACCGGACCCCTACTTGAGGTGTTTAAAATGAACAAAGCCTACTTGAGGTGTCTAAGTGAAAATTGGTGCCAAGTTTAGGGGGCCACCAATGGGTTCCCCTAATCTTTGACAGTTGATTCATGCTTAATATGCCACATGAACCATTTAGTTGCTAAGAGTTATTGAAGACCTTATCATATTGATTTCTTAGACATTATTTTCATGAGTAAATTAAAATTCAAATCTTAAACCAGTATTTTAGAAAGAGCTTCAAGAGCATGATTTTGTTTCAAGTGCATTATTTTCGAAAAGAAAAACATATTTAGCTTTAAAGAGAGCATATCTTAAATTCGAGAAGGTGAAGTGAATCCGGATAAAGCAGTCTTTAAAAGCAAATTCAATACAGTTACAAAGAAATATTTTAAAGTATTAACTCAACATAGAGTGTCTTAGCAAAGTGGGACCTTTTCCTTAAATGAGACATCATACAATTATTGAGCATTATTGCATTATTTTGAAAATACTATTGAGCATCGAGTTGGGTAAGGATTTAGATAATCCAAATTCCATAACTGTGCCACTAGCACATGATAGGATTGTGTCGTTGGTTCAGACGACTCCTCAGAAAGCCCCTGATAAAGGCTAAGAGATTGGATTCATAGTTCAGTTTGTCCTTTATTCTGGCAAATACAAGATGACACTGGAAACATAGGTAAGACGTTGTATCATCACGAGGCTCATATGATGATTGCCGGTCAGAGAAACTCCCCAAGAGAAGTAAATTATATTAATTTCAACATTTGCTACTATTACATGCATTTTTAGTTGCTAAGCTTGATTGTTGAAGTACATATCCATGCTTTACTTTTCAGTTGGTTATCTTACCATTTACCTTCATATTTACTTTTTCAGTTCAGTATATTCAGTTTACCCCGTTGTTTCATTCAACTATTTTACATACCGTACACTTTATATACCGACGCCATTTAATGCTGCATCTTTAAATGATGCAAATTCAGGTGTTTGTTATCATCAACAGACACTTCAGTAGGATCTCTTTGCATCACCTTTTGGTGAGACCTCTTTGCTTTCAGAGGGTTCTAGTTTTACTAGTTCAATTCAATTAATCGTTATTTATTTTCAATAAAATAGTTAAATTGTTGTGGGTCTTGTCCCGACACCTAACCTCAATTTAGTAGAGACTTCATAGACAAGTTAGGTAAGTCATATTAGATTATATTTCAGACGTTTCTCAAACATCTCTACTTTCAGACTTAGTATTTATAAAGCTATTTGAGTTTTGTTGTCTGCATAGTGTTTATAGTCTCAATATATAACTAGCCACATTCAAAATATAGACTCGAAACGTAAAACTTTAAAATGAAATTATTATTATTATTTTAGCTATTTAAAATATTAATAGTCAAATTTCAATCTTTAAAAGCGCAATAAATTAAATATAAATAATATATTTGATAGCAACTTCTTAAATATAATATATTTATAGTCCATAACAGAGAGTCCAGAAGACTAAAAAATTCTAGACTTTTAAAAAGAATAAAATAACTCAATTGTTGAAAAGTCCTGCTTATGTCATTTTCATCAATAATATACCCCAATAAAATTGGTCAAGATTATGAAAATTGCATACTTGTCATTTTCTAGACCACTAAATATTAATTTAAATCAAAATTGGATAAAATATTAACTAAAAATTCAGCATAGTGGGTTAGAATAAAAAAAATATCAGTTCAAACTTTAATTAATTAATTTAAAATAAGAATAATAGTAAATTCAACCATTCACACACAAGTTGTAGAAGAAATAGTCACGTATCCAACCATCGAAGTTTCTTCATTGATTGATTATATTCCCTGCATGGCCCATCGCTTTTTGCGTTAGCATTTCGCTCAACCAAACCACAACCACACAATTATTATCAGTGACAGAGTTAAGAATTTGATGAAAAATATATAGTTTTTTCAAATTATATTAAGGCTATGCAAAATAAATAAAGTCGTAAATATATATATTTAATTTTCATACATTATATAATTTTTTGACAAAAAACATGCATCAGATCATCCTTCATCCAAGAGTGATTCAACTCACGATAATAACAAAATAAGTATAATTTTACAAGTGTGCAAAGAACGTTGTTTGCATAATTTGAAGGGAGTTTACATAGACAATCAACTGAGCTATTACAATTTTCTAAAAAAAAACATATAATACTAAAATAAAAAAATACTCCATCTATCGCAATTTATGTGATCCATTCATTTTTTGACAGTCAAACAATTTAAGTTTGATAGATAATTTGTTCATGGAATCTTCAAATTTTTAAAAATGAAATTTATATTTATAAACTACGTAAAAAATATTGTTAGTCACAAAAATTGACAATTCAAAATATTAAAAAAACATATAAAACATTTACCATCGAAGATAAACTTATTTAAATCTCAAAATTTGAAATATATCACGTAAATTGAGACAAAAAAAAAAGAGTACACTAAGGAATGATTTAGCTCGCCAAACGCAATATAAAATAATTATTTTATCTCACTTTCTAATTTCTATATAGAAAGAAAAAGAATAATAAGCCCATCACAAATCATTTTTTTTAGGACAAATGATAAAAATAAAATAAAAAATAGAAATAGCTAATTATATCACAAATAAAAACTAAAATAAACTAAATCCATACAACCCGTTAGAGATTAATACTTAAACAAAATTGTAAGCGCCACCGTATTAAGTGTTCACCTACTCTACGACTTTTATATAACCGCCGGTTCCCCACCGGCGGTCACAGTCATCGCTTCTTATATATCTTAGGTTGAAGCCAAATTCCACCCAAATTTAGTCTTTGCAGTTTCCACACTCCAAAAAGTTTCATAGCAAAAACCCCTCTTCATACTTTCATTTCCAACCTTTTTTTTTTGCAAATTTTTCTGTTTGTTTTTTTTTTTATTTCAAGAAGAAGAGGAATTCAGTTTACTGTTTGTTTTATGATATAAAAAGTTGTGGACTTTAATCATGGTAGCTGGAGCTGAAGTTATGGTACCAGTACAACAGACCATCACTGTTTTGGATGTCCCCGGTTGTTCTGATGTGGTGGGTTACTCTCTTTTTTGCTTATTTTGTTGTCTCTTTTGACGTTTTCAAGATGGGTATTCTTTGTATAACTGATTTTACTTGTTTCATGCCATGACAAGTTCTGTGCTTTTTATTCAAGATTGAAGATTTGATCTTTAAGGAACAAAATTTAACATTAGTACAACTTTCAATACTTACTTACCTTATAAATGCTTCTAGATTGTTATGAAATGGAAACCATAAAAGGAAGCAATAAAGGAAAACATTTTTGGCTCGTGCTAACTTAGGGGTGTTTGGCCATGAAAATTGGGAGAAGTTGAAAAGAATAGTTTTTGTTTCCAAAGTGAAAATTTGAGTTAGGTAAGCATGAATGCATATTGGAGTTGTTTTTGAATTTTTGTGAGTAATTTGAAGTGAAAAAAGTAAAAACAGCTTTTTGGTTTTCTTCCGGAATTTTATGGTCAAAACATGTTTTCCAGAGTTAACTCTATTCGGATAAAGTAAAGTTTCATTGACAAACGCCCCCTTAAGCTTAATAGCTGCAGTTCACTAGATTTTAGGAAGGAACTGCTGTTCTTAAGGGTGATATGGTGTGAATTGTTGTAAATCATACCAATTGTGGTCTTTTGGTTTACCTCTATTCATTTATGACTAACTTTGCCTCTCCTAGTATCATAAGAGTCATTGCATCAGCAGAAAAGGTATAGAGTGACCGAAGGAGAACACTAGAAAGGGGAGGCATTCTTTGTGTGTAATAATGGTTACTATTATGTTCAGGTTATTAATGGAAGCTAGAATGACTACCCAAGTTTTACTATAGGTATTAATTATGACATGCTATTGATAAGTATAGTTAATACTTAATAGTATACCTCAGATGCTCATTTAATAAGTTTCCACTTTCCAGTGGATTTGGAGGATGACAACTATACAGCATAAAATGTTTCTTGGTGTTCAAAGAAGAAAGTTATCTCTAGGGATCTCTCATCCATTCTTCCTGGGAAGATGTTTATTCTATAGTAGAGCAGTCCAATTTAGATGCTAAATGTAACAATAAAAATGTGTAATTCTTGCCGAGTGACATTCCTCTAGGTGTTGATTGCGCAAATAGTCATCCAGTTTTGTTCAAAGGGGACCGTGGGGGGCTTATAGTAAAACAGAGCAATTTGTGCTTAAAGTGTGCCTTGTAAAGCTCCTTGAACTGTAATTAGGCCAAGCAGTTACATGACTCTTGTATAATGGGACCTACTGGGCCTTTCTCCTACAACAGGATTGTGTGGTGCCCCTTTAAGTGTTTACTTGTGTGCTAATCAACATGTGCTTCAACGCAGTCCGTAAGGTATCTATGTGTTAATAAATAAACATATTCATTAGGCAAACAGTAGCTTAATTCTTCTATTAAGTGGAGTTGCCTTCTTTCCAAAACAGGAAAAATGTGCTTACACGTAGTTTGTAGAGCTCGCTTGCGTGGATATCAATTTTCGCTCTTTATTTCCTTTGAATTACTCATGGAAATATTCTCATTCTCTTAGTTCTGTCTGTGGCTCTGTTAGGTTGTCTTTTCACAAAGTTGTGATGATACAAGTCCACTAAAACATTAATTCTTGGGCTTGCAATTGGTAATACTTGGTTTGGGAATGGAAATCAGTTGTCATGGAATTCTCAAGGCATTGAAAACTTTTTTTTTCTCACTTATGGCATCTTTATTATTGAAACGTAGTGAGGGTTTCATAGGAAGAGGGAAAAAGTATAGGATCTTTACAATAAGATGGTCATAGCATTTAAATATCTAGTGGTTTTTGATAATTCTGTAACAGTTGAGGCCACCTAAAAAAAAAAATTAAAATACTGTGTATATCGCACATTTGGGGACTGGAGTACGGAGTTGCTGATACATGTCTCTTTGGAACCAAGGGGTGGAGAAGGTTTTTTTTTTTTGGTGACAGGAAAAGGTCGTTTCTCCTACACTATTCATCTTTTCTGTTCTAATTTTACCTTTTCTTATGAACCATGCCATGTCATATCACCGTTTTTGTTGCTCCGCAATTTTCATGCTAAATTTGTACATTATAATTAGTGCCTGTTATTGAACTCTCTCTTTTCATCTGTGTACTGATGTATCTTGATCAAATCATTATTTCAGGTTTCTAATTCACCAGATACTACAATTTTGCAATTTGTTCCTAGCATTCGCTCAGGTAGCTTTGCAGATATTGGCCCACGGAGGTTCATGGAAGATGAGCATATAAGTATAGATGATCTTTCTGCACATCAAGGCTCCCTTGTTAGGTTTCCTAAGCCTTGTGCCTTCTATGGGGTAATTATCAATTCTGGCACATGTTATATATGGTCATTGGAGGGCTTGTCTAACTGATTCGTGTTTTCATTATCTTATAGGTGTTTGATGGTCATGGAGGACCTGAGGCAGCAGCTTATGTGAGGAAGCATGTACTCCGATTCCTTTTTGAGGAAACCAATTTCCCTCAGACATCAGAAGTTGATGACACATTTTTAAAAGAGGTGAAAAATTCTGTAAGAGAAGGTTTTCTTCTCGCCGACCTTGCTTTGGCGGATGAGTGTTGTGTGAGTAGTTCTTCTGGAACTACTGCATTGACAGCGCTGATATTGGGAAGGTAGAGTTTTGATTCTTTTGTATGTGTGTGAAAATGCTTCTCCTTTCTGTATAAAATTGGCCATGCTCATGGTAAGAAGTGGATGTACTATATAAGTTACGGGTTTATCGAAACCAACAACTTTGGCTGAGACCCGTATATGTGTTGAAAAATTCACTAAATAAATACAAATAATAGATTCTGAATCCAGTAAATTGAATGAGTTGTGATAGAATTCTGAACTCGAACTAGTAATGTTCAAATTCTCTGCTAATCATCATGATTGTCTTTAAATCTTACTATTAGCCCTTTTATATGCTCAATTCTATTTCTTGGCACTCCGTGGACACATCATATGGTTTTCAATTCTCTAAGCGGATAATATTAGTTATTCATTCCTTAGTCAAGTATGTTGCTCAATGGATGAGCGTCAAGCCTGTCTTTATTTTATAATTCCATAGAATTGCTTTCCCAAGTATCTAACCATAGACGACTGTATAACTCAAGAACAAGGAGGGAGGGCTATAGAAGTTGATTCTATTTTATGGAATTTTGGGAACCTGCTTTTTTACTGTATTCTTGTTAACTAAAGTGTTACTTGGTCCTGTTGCAGGCTTTTAATGGTGGCGAATGTGGGAGACTGTCGTGCAGTCCTTTGCCACAAGGGAGAGGCAGTTAATATGTCTCAAGACCATAGACCGAATTATGCATCGGAGAGAAGGCGTGTTGAAGAGTTGGGTGGATTTATTGATGATGGCTATCTCAATGGTGTCCTATCAGTGACTAGGGCCTTAGGGGACTGGGACATGAAGCTGCCTCGTGGCTCTGCCTCTCCTCTGATTGCGGAGCCTGAATTCCGACAGATCATCTTGACCGAGGATGATGAATTCCTTATAATTGGTTGTGATGGGATCTGGGATGTTATGTCAAGTCAACAAGCCGTTAATCTTGTACGTCGTGGTCTGAGACGGCATGATGATCCTGAACAGTGTGCCAAAGACCTTGTCATGGAGGCCCTGCGTCTCAGTACCTTCGACAATCTTACTGTGGTAATTGTTTGCTTTACTTCCCTTGATCATCCAGAACCATCACAGTCACGACAAAGGCGTTTAAGATGCTGCAGCTTCTCAGCAGAAGCCTTGTGCAGCTTACAGAGTTGGTTGGATAACAGAGGAAGCCGTTGAGTTTAGAGGATTCTTCCTCTGTGGTTCGTTCGAATGCTTTTTTTGGGTGGGTTTTCTGTGCATACAATCGAAGAGGATGGACTCAGTTTGATGGTTTTTGTTGTATCGGAATTCTCATTTATCTCATTTTATTAGCTGTACATAAGAGACTAATTTCAAACTTTACTAAATACACCATTGAAACATTATTGTTCTGGCCCGTTCAGTGTACATATGGTCGATAATTCAATATGAATGTTTCACTCTTTAAAGGAGGAAATAGTCGTTATTGGTCGTGAATTTAGCACTGCTGTTAATTTATCAGCAGACGGCTCCTAGTGTTCTTAATTCTTCTATTGAAACAACCAATTCTGTGTGTCATGAGAGTCTTAGCGTTGTTAGGGTTTCCCTTCCTTATTTGAAGTTTTTTTTTTTTTTCCTAAACAAAAGTCAAAGTATTACTATAAATGCTTCAACTTTTTTTGAAAGGAAAATATAATTTTTTTTTTATATTTGATTTAATCTTTCCTTAGAGAAAATGTTTGGAGATTTATAAATTGAAGATTCTTATCTCATAGCATAACACAATAACCTTCACTATGTAATCAATAAAGAGTCTTGTTTATGGGGAGATTTTCCCTCAACAATTTTAATATTTTTATTTATTGGTTTTTCATATGTAGGCCGATTGGCAAAATCATATAATAGTATTGTGTTTTTAATATAAGTTTTTGTCGTCTAATTTATCCTCATATGATATGCAATTATAAATTTCCACATGACGCCATAGTCACCTTCATAACCCAACAGGCGTACCTAGTAAAGTTGTTGTTATGTAACCAGGAGTTAGTCACGGCTTCGAGCTATGACAACAGCTTCTTGCAGAAGATCGATTATTGTACTCCCTCTGTCTCAATTTATGTAAATTACTTTTTCTTTTGATCAGTCTCAAAAAGAACGACACATTTCTATATTAAGTAATAATTTAACTATAAAATATCTATTTTACCCCTAATAAAATGATTTACAGCCACACAAATTTCTATAATTCATTTTGGACTACAAGTTTTAAAAATCTTTCTTTCTTTTTTAAACTTTATATCGAATCAAATTACCTCACATAAAATAGGACGAATATATAGGCATGTTTTACTTGAAAATATTTTGTAGGTGGCTTTACCTTTTTTTTTTGGAACTTTCAACATCAGGGCTCCTGTTTGGTAAATAAAATATACCTTACTATAAATTTTATACATTTTTTATTTTTCTGTCCAACTTCACTGAATATGAGTTATTGTTCACGTGGTGGGCAGGTACTTTTGGTTGGCTCTGTTTCACCTGCTTTGAAATGTAATTTATTGGTTAGTTGGTTTGACCGGCTATTTAAACTTTCATCTTATCGGATTAATTTTTTGCCTAGTAATCTCCTTTCATTATTCGTTACTGACTATTGATGAAAATAACGTTGTTTTCAATAGACATACCAAATTTTAGGCTAATTAAAATCATCAACCAAATTTTTTTAAAAAATCAGCATGTTACTTGCAAGAAAGATCAATTCATGTATAACTAATTATTGAATAACTAATGCGTATATAAATAATACATAAATTCATTCATAACTAGTTCTTATATTAATAATATCTACCTAACTCTAATCAACTATCAATCGACATGTACTTTTATCCAAATTTTTTATTATAAAACAAGCTTTTAGCACCTAAAACGATTTTTTTAGTACTTGATATTCGTGGACGGCTTAACCAAAACAGGCCCATAATAAGAAGACTATACTACCGACAAAAATTTCATACACCACCTCGTTGAAAATGTTTATTTTTTCTTGTAAAATCATTATTTTAAAAGATTTTTTTTTTATTTCTTATATTAAAAAAAGTATCATATTTTACTTTTAATATTAACTATTACTACTGCTACTTACTTTTTAAATTATTTTATAAGATTTAATATTGAATATCAATTGATATAATCTAAATATTAATGTGTGTATTATAATAAAATATTTATATTAGTTACTCCCTCTTTTTTAAAAAAAATGACCCACTTTCTATTTTACTCTATTTAAAAAATAATTACCTTTTTCTTTTTTTAGTAATATTTTAATTTCAGCTTTACACGTGATATGTCTAGGATTGACTTAAAAAAGTAGCTTTTAAATCAAAAATAAAAAATCAAACTGAAATGACTTTTAAGTCAAAAAATAAAAAGTAAGGAGATATCTACTTTTGATTTCTGGCTTATTTTAAATTATTTTTGACTTATTTTAAGTCATTTTTTACTTTGTCAAACACTTCGTAATTTATTTTAAGTTATTTTTTATATTTGTCAAATATTTTCAGAAATCAAAAACTAACTTAAAAGTAGGTTTGACCAACTTTTAAGACAATTCAAACGGGCTCTAAGACCACAAGATTAAAGGACAATTTTGTAAATTTGACATAACTTTAATTTAGGACCACAAAATTCAAAAATCTTTTTTATTTTCTTAAATTCCGTACTAAGTCAAACTAGACCACTCTCTTTGAAATGAATGAAATATTATTTTAGGCAGCTCGATGCACTAAAACTCTCGCTATGCAATCTAATCCATGAAAGAGCATGACTATAAGGTCCGATCACAAGAATCTATCGTACATAACTTTATCTTATATTTCTATCAAAGACTATTTCCAAGACTTGAGTTAGTGACCTTCTTATAACATGACAATAATTTTATTGACATTCAAAATAAATAAGTAAAAATAATGTTGGAAGTTTTTTTTTAAAAATAACTTGAGTTTCAAAAATGGCAACTACCAACCAACCTTTACTTATCGGTTGTGGTATGCCTGCAAAAAAGTGTTATTGTTAATTCTCCATGGCGTCTCTACTCTACTAGCTCTATTCTACTTCTATTTTCCACCAACTAAACAAAGAGAGAAACAGAGATGTCTGCTTTGGGCTTAGACTACTGGCTTCAATGGCAAGTCTTTGTTTGTGCACTAATCTTCATCATACCAACCACAATCTCATTAAGATTCATCATCAACAAGCGAAGAAAAGAAAACGAACCTATTATTATTATTAAGTCAACTGATCTGTGGATCCCCTGTTGGAGAAATCTCCATCCTATCTGGCTTCTCTGCTTCAGAGCTTCCGCTTCTGTTGCTATGGCATTTATGCTTTACCAGACTGTTGTTAACTTAGGATTCTTCGTCTTCCTATTCTACACACAGTAATTCTTCCTTCTCTACTTTATGTGTTTAAAATTCAGTAGAAATTACTAATTCTCAACTGATTTGATATTCTAAATTGTTTTCCAGATGGACATTTTCTTTAGTTGGGATCTATTTTGCGGTATTAATCTCACAGTTGATTGTTTTTTTCTCTCCTTTTTTTTCAAGTGGTTTAAAGCTGATGATTATATGTATTGGTTGCAGCTGGGAACTTTTATATCGGCCCGGGGATGCTGGGTGTATACAACGAATCCCCTTTCTCAGCGCGGAGAAACAGATAAATTTCTTAGAACAGCTGCTGAACAGAATACCTCTGAGCAACGGCTTGGATTTTTGGAAAATTTGATGCTAATTATTTATCAGGTTAGCATTCGAAAATGTCAAATTTGGATGTTTTTAACAAATTTCCTAGCTCCGAGAAGTTGGGGGAGCTTAACTTTTTCAGCAAGTTTGAAGGGGAGGATTTGTCTTAATGGGAGTACTCGTCTTAATGGTGAATGGACTAAATGAATTTGTCTGCCTAATCGCAATAACAACGGATTAATTCAACAACCACAGCAAGAAAATGATAGTTGTTAGAGTGGTAAGAGTCCCATATTGGTTGGGGAAGTCAGGCCCAAGATCCATCTTTACATGGTATCAGAGGTAGGTTCATTCTCGTTTGGACTCCTGGTCCACGCTCCAGTTGGGACTGGGCGTGAAGGGAATGTTAGAGTGGGTAAAAGTCTCATATTGATTGGTGGTCTCCTTATATGAACTTGGACAATCCTCCGTCTTTACAATAGCTATAATATGTTTTAATTTGATCAGCTTACATGAATTTGCTGTTACAACTTTTGACTCGAGCTTATTGTTTTGTTTTTCCTACAGATTAGTGCAGGTGCTGTTATGCTGACAGATATTGTCTTTTGGTGTCTATTGCTCCCATTTATGACGGGTGAAAATTTTAAGCTCACCCTGGTGAGATCATCTTCATTTGAAATGCGGCACTATATGCGTTATGTTTAACTCTTACTGTAGAATGTTCATCTTTCACTCACCATCTACTAAGAAAAATCGTGTAGTTCAAGTTTTTAGAAATGATATATATGCATCTTTCCATGTCAAAAGTTTACTATAACAGTTTGCATCATGTCCCATCTAGGATAGTCTGGATTTTGTACCGAATCGTTGTTAATAGTTATCAGAGATCAAAGGAGTTTGATAAACTCACCAAGCTCTCACAGAAAACTTAAGAAGTGTGTGTTGATAGTCCTTTCTACGTAATGAATACCTCACGTCACTCATTAAGCCAGAAAAAGACGGGGGAGGTCAGAAAGAGGGTGGGGAGAAACAGGAAAGGACAGGTGAATTCAGCTATGAAAATGGCATTTGCATGAGAAAGTTTGGATGACCACATGCTTTTGTTCCTCAACATCCTTAAGGAACATATTTGTTCTCATCTTAGAACATCGAGCATAGTTACTAGCTTATTGCAATCTAACCTCCTAACCGGCTAAGAATTGACATTATTGTAAGGAAACAAGCTGATCTCCTTTTTAAAATCTTACAGAAGAACTTGTGATTATTGCTCTTAAACAGTGGAGAGGGAGAAACCGTGAATGGTGTAATAAGAATCCATTTCTTTCTTAGCTGGATATGTAACTTTACAAAGTGAAAGCAAAAGGAACTCTACTAGTTATTCTAATCGTTGAAATTGCAGTTTATCTACTCAACTAGTTGTTCTAATTGTGAACTTTTGTTGGTGTGGCAGCTAATTGGATTAATGCACTCTGTAAATGCTATATTTCTTCTTCTTGATTCAGTCCTGAGCAATCTTGTAAGTGCAACAGTTTCTCCCATCCCTAACTCCAATAAATTTTTCGGAGTCCCTTACAATGCTTGCTATAAGTCGTTAAATCCTGTAAGTCTAATATGAGACAACTGTTTTGTGTTTCAGCAATTTACTTGGTTTGGTATCACATATTTTATACTATGGAGCTGTTCTTATATTGTTTTCCAGTGGAGTCTACATGTGTGCTGCTTATCTTGGTAAATAGATACACCCATCATACGCGCATTTCATGTGTAAAAGACATATGTATATCGTCTATGGTTTAAAGAATTGCCCTGTTGTGCAGGTGGCCGTATCCTTTCTTGGAACTTAACACTCCATGGGCACCATTGTGGTAATAACATGTCTTCTATGTTCACCTTCTCTACCTTTTTACGATTTGAATATCCTAAAACGGGAAGTTGGTTTCAGGTATTTTGGCATGGCTCTGGTCCACATCCCCTGTTATGGACTATACGCGCTGCTTATCAAAGCAAAAGACCAAATATTCTCGAGATTGTTTCCACAGGCATTTCTTAGGTCGTATTACTGAGCTTCCTGTTGTTTATAGAAAGTGTCATGTTTCAATCTCTAACTCTTCAAGAATGTAGTTATTGGTTATATATGAGTACTATAGGATAACACGGTCACACGTGGTTTAGACCGTTGGTGTTCACCATTATGTATCGAAACAGAACTATTTTACTTATTTTTCGATGAAGAATGTTCAAATGAGTTCCCTTCACTCTATGTGGATATATAGCACTCATGGAAATGGCATGTGGCAAACATGCCCCTCACAAATGCATGCGCCTTTGTTTTGCTAACATATCGTATCGTCCATCTTATGGCAGTGGCGTTGAGATTGCAATGGAGAAGAAGCATACTTGAGGTGAGGAAGACTATAATGAAGAAGCATGAATTCAAGGTAGTTGTTGCTGTTGTATGTATAAATGAAATTGTAGTTGTTTTCTTCAGTTACACGAAATATCAAATAAAACTTTTAACACAAATGGTGCCTCTTTTGGCTGCCATGAGATTGCCCAAAAGCATTGCTCATTTTCAGGGTTGCTGTTAAACAAACTAACCTCCTTTCTTTTGAATACATTTTAAAACTTTTGAATCTTATGGTAGTTTCATTTGGTTGTGAAAGAAAGCTGTCCGCTTGAAAGATTATTCTTTCCTCCTCGGCGAAAGAGGGCAAAAAAAGTGTGTGAGAGAAAGAATACGGACTCAGCAACAACTTCTTGGGATGGGCCACCAGCTTGAGGCTGTTCCTAATGCTGGACGTCAGCAATGGTAGCGGGTTTGGCTAGGGGGAGGGAAACAAAAATAGAGTGTTTCTAGATTTCTCCTTTAACACATAAGTGGTAAATATTAAATGAAATGCTTAACCTGCTTTCCGGATTCTGCGATACATCAAATCCTCACCGCCAAGAGGTTAATTCTTGTCTACGGCATGGTTCTAAATTAAAGTTATGTCAAATGTATATAATTGTCCTTTAATCTTGTGCCTTAAACACACCACATGAAAAACTGAAATTAAAATATTACCAAAACATAAAAAGATTATCTTTTTTTAAATAGACTAAAAAGGAAAATAAATTATTCTTTTTTAAAGAAAAAGGAGCAATATATTGTTGTTTTCTGGAATCTAGTTGCCTTTTTAGCTGAGTGTAGAAGCTCTAATATCTAGATCTAATTCCACTTACTGTTAACAATAATGAAGACCCATTATGAGTGTAGTGCTAAAACCCAAAAAAAGTAGATAAGGCTAGAATCAATACGTTAACAAGTGTCCAACAACTTTAACTAAAAGCTAGAGTGCCTATGGAGGAGCATCCACCTACTAAAACAAAAGCTTAGCTATCAAATGTCACCTCCCACAAACAACATTACACAGATAATTTTGTCTTCTTCCTTTTGGAGATAAGGCACTTCTATGTAACGTGTCGTCAAAACAAAACAAAAAGACCAAAAGGTCATGCCTAACGTGAAGACTCCCCATATACCTACGATCCGTCGTTGTTTCCAATTGCAGCACAGATTTCTCTATAATAACATTTGCCACTTCCGGCCTGCAAAGCATATCAACAATAGTATTATGGATTCACAGTCGTCACCACATGGTTCTATTATCTTCTCCACAGTCGGCAGAACCAATTACGGCTTCGACATCTTCTCCATCAAATCTCCATTTTCTTTCCTCAATTCTCCGATAGAGCATCGCCTCACAGACGGTACCTCCGTCAATTACAACGGACAGTTAGTTGATGAAGATCAAACACTGGTCTTCGTCTCTGAGAGATCAGGTGCTCCTCGCATTTACTTGAGACGCCCCTCCTCTCAGGTACAGATTGAACAACTTCCTGCTTCCATTGATAGCCCATTTCTCGACCGTCCGTTTCTTCGAAATAAACAACTCTACTATATTTCAGCTCATCAGCAACCCAAACAAGTTTTCACCAGCTCGTCTGCTCTTTACTCCACCAATATAGAGGATGGTAGTAAGATCACCCGCTTGACTCCGTATGGCTGTGTTGATTATAGTCCGGCAATTTCGCAGTCTGGACACCTGATTGCGGTTGCATCTTACGGAGACCGTCGTTGGCCTACTGGTGAATTCCATGACCTGACTACTGATATTGTTGTTTTCCCTGAATCCGACCCCGAAAAGAGGATAGTCGTGTGCCAACACGGTGGCTGGCCAACTTGGTCTGGTGATTCGACTATCTATTTTCACCGACAAGCTGATGATGGTTGGTGGAGCATTTTTAGAGTTGATTTGCCTGAGGATTTACTCAATTTGCGTGCTGATCCGATTCGAGTTACTCCTCCTGGTGTGCACTGCTTTACTCCTGCAGCAGCCTCATACAACTCAAAATCAATGATTGCTATTGCTACCAGAAGACCGGGGAAGAGGTATCGCCACATTGAGATTTTTGATGTGGAGTCACACAAGTTCTATTCGGTGACCGAGTTGCTTAACCCTACCACTCACCATTACAATCCATTCTTCTCTCCTAAGTCGTCGTTTCTCAGTTATCACCGGTTCCGAGGTGAATCTTCATCAGGAGATGCAACAATTCCTTCCTTGGACCCGGTAATTTCTCCAGAAAAAGGACTGAGAATGCTGAGGCTTAATGGATCATTTCCTTCCTTCTCTCCCTCAGGTGACTTTATTGCGTTCAATCATGATTTCAATGCTAATTCAGGCCTCAAAATCATCAAATCAGATGGTTCCAAGAAATGGACATTGTTCAAAGGTCGTACGGCTTTCTGCAACTCCTGGTCTCCAGCTGAACCCGATGTGATTTTTACATCAATCGGACCTGTATTCGACTCTGTAAAAGCAACTGTTCAAATCGCACGAGTTTCATTCAATTCATTAAATCTAACTAACGATGATTGTGGGGAAATTCCAGTAGAAATAGAAGTTCTCACAAAAGAGGAGACAGGAAATAATGCCTTCCCTTCCTGCTCGCCAGACGGAAAACACATTGTATTCCGTTCAGGCCGTTCGGGGCACAAAAATCTGTATATTATGGATGCTGTTAAGGGAGAGCTGGAGGGTGGAGGAATTCGCCAGCTAACAGAGGGGCTATGGATTGATACAATGCCAAGCTGGTCCCCTGATGGAAAGCTGATTGCATTTTCTTCCAACAGGCACAATCCGGATAATGTCACTTGCTTCAGCATTTATGTCATTCATCCAAACGGCACAGGTCTTCGGAGGATCCACGTGGCAGGGCCGGAGGGATCTGATGAAGTAGATAAAGAGAGATTAAACCATGTATGCTTTAGTAAGGACTGTGAGTGGCTTCTGTTCACAGGCAACTTAGGTGGAGTAACAGCAGAACCAGTGTCACTGCCAAACCAATACCAACCGTACGGTGACTTATATTTGGTGAAGTTGGATGGGAGTGGGTTGAGACGACTGACATATAATGCATATGAGAATGGAACTCCGGCATGGCACCCATCGGCTACGCCTATGACTGCTTTGGACATAGAACGGAACGTTATAGTAGGAGATAGGTTGAGGGGTGAATTTGATGATGTACTATGGATGAATTGTTGAGGTGGAACAAGTGTCCAGTCAAGAAAAAGATCAATCCGAACTTCAAACAAGTGCTATTGTTGTTCCTCTCATTCAGTTCAGATATCATGTTATTTGTATGGGCTGACGACAGAAGTATCTCGGCAAAATGATCCTGTCAAGGATTCTTGTATTCTATTTTCAGATCTCTTACATGTTAAAATAAACATCTCTGGAGAGATTTGATGTAAATTGTTACAGGATAAAAGCAATTGATCATGCAATTTGAAGGTTCAATTGCTTTGGCATGAAGTTTAAGAAAGAAATAATGTCGTTGAGACTTGTGGTCATTATTTATCTAATTAAATATTGTAAGATCATAGATAACAATTCATGATACTCTAGAAATGGAAAAGAATTATAAAAGAAAGGAAGGGGTAGCTTAAGCTTGTCCTATATTTTCCAGTGTCTTATAATAAAGTATTGCTTTTATTCCAATAGATTATGTGAAATGGGATTCAAACAATAAGGTTTCATGAAGTGAGATAGCTCAGTTGAGAGAGCTTCAACTGAAGATTGTGCAAGTGCGCATAATAGACAATGGTATAAACTAAGGAATAGGCATAAACATTCCCATGTACTTGGGCCAGAATGCCACTTACATACCTTATTTATGATGAACTAATATCAGTATTTTTATGATGCACTAAAAATGTATTTAGAACAAGGGAGGCTAGGAATTTCAATTATCAAATGTGCAACAGTTGTGTTCAAGAAAATATTACAACATCAATTAAGGGGATCATTGCTTCAATGGAGTCAAAAGTGGACTTCCATGACCTAAAATATAGTCTAATTTTACATAATGAACAACTTCAAAATTACATAAATGTTATATTTCATGGAGGACTAACTTCATACATACACAAATGTTTTATGAATAATCAAGGGAGAAAAGGATTATGAGAAGGATAATCTGCCTTCTGTTTTCTGTAGGACCTGATGTGGAAGGTATTAAAAAAAACATCTATTCAGATCATCTCATTAAACTTTTCTTCAAGCAAGTAAGAATTCAAAATCAACATACCTGGCAACATTTGTTCCTCCCAATGCTGCAGTTCCCAAAATAATAAAAAGAAACGGAAGCCCAATCAGTGCATGGTTTCTCCTCCCTCCTCCTCCTCCTCTAGGAACACCACTTCTTACAACACGCGAATATCCAACTGATAACAAAACATCGTACGCCTTTCTAATAAGATCAGGGGTTCATCCCATGTTACATGTGTGCACATACACAATAAAGAGCTAATCTAAAGTAGCTTACCTACATGTTCACCTTCTTGGCTTGCACCTGTAATTTACATTCAAAATGAGAAAATGAACCCAACTAAGACATTAAGGAACAAATAACAAATAAAATTTACTCCAATAGGGCTCTAGACAATTTAATGCACATGCTGTATTTATCTAGTGTTTTCCATCCTAAAACTATTAGCATCAAAGGAATATATAATGAAAGAATTCTACACAATAGATTTATTTTAAAAGGGACAAGATGAGTGGGGAAAGGAAATAATATTGTAAGCAGAAAGAGCAAGGAGGTTCTTTCTTTAGTTGAGAATAATGTTAATTTGACATTTCATCAGTAAAGGTTTCGAGCAAGTAAATGAATCTTCTTAGCTTGTCACATGTTGAAGATGTGCTAAGACATGAGAATTACCAGAAAGTAGGCAAGTGTATGCTTCTGAAATCTGCACCCACACACGCATTTTAAACTTCAGAAGCAATGACCAGTAAAATAAAAGCTCATAGAAAAGAAATGACCCACATAAATACCTTCATCAGAAAGTAGACACACAGGTGAAACTTGAAAGACAAAGAATTACCCTTTTGCTCACACTGCTAGATTAAAGAGTATAGTTGCAAGAAAGAGGGGAGAAATTCATACAACACGAGAGTTACCAAAATGACCAATAGAGATACTGGTTCTCACAACAAAAAGTTATTTCTTTGCTCTACTCAAATGGTCCTGAAAGACTAACTTGGTTTAGCATAACCGAGTGATCAAGGCAAGTTTATAATGGAGAAAATGTTGAACGAGCCACTTTACATACATTACAAAGTATGTTTAGTTAGTCCCTAGTGAAGCATTGTTTTATGATGCTCAAAACTTGATGAAAATGAAGTTTCAGCGAAAAGGAGCAGCAGGTATCATAAGAAAAAATGACGAAAATAAACACTTGTTGTGTCTACAAAGTGGAAGATCACCATCTTAAATTTGAGTTCTGCATTAGGTTTGAGATGATCTGGGAAGCAATCAGGATGAGTCTCCCATACCTTCCTTCTATAAGCAGCTTTGACCTGCAGTTGTTTGAAATGTGATATTATCATTAGTTTCATGAATGGAGGGTGTGTAAATAGGAAATATGTTCAAGTTGGAGCATGAAATTACGTACTAAGCGTAGTTGTTGTTTTATTTTTGCATCATTAATTTCCACCTTACTCTTCCTTTTCTTTTGCGATCTTCTTCATTCTTTTACTTTCTTCTCCAACCATTACGTCTCCCACACTTTGAAATATTTCCTACAACCAGAACCCAGTCGTGCTCTCTTCACTCAGATGATAACAAAACGGTAGAAAACTACCATAACAAATCCTTCTTCCAGCCACCAAACAATCGTCCCTCCACCAATGACACATTCAGACCAACCAACATTGCCCCCTCTTCTCCATCATCTATCTCTCTTTGTTCCCTCCAGTTCCATGCAGACTTCCCTAATAATGTTTATTTGGTTCCATCATCTATCTCTCTTTGTTCCTTCAAGTTCCACGAAGACTTCCCTAATAATGTTTATTTGGAAAAGAGGGGATAGTGGTCGGATATCAAAGTTGTTTTTTTCTTTTTTTAGTATTTTGACACCCTTGTTTCCGCATGTGTATGGCCTATGGAATTATAGAGGTATTCGATATGTCATGTGTGGGAGGTATTCGATATGTCATGTGTGGGGATGCATTTGATGTTAGAGAAAATACACTTTTATTATTTAATTATATTTTCAACACGCCCTCTCACTTGTGGACATGGTTTTTTTCATGGGCCAAGCAAGTAGAAATTCTTTTAATTTGACTGGCAGTGAGATTCGATTTCAGGACTTTTGCCTGATAACATGTTGAAGTGTATGACCATCTCATCTAAAAACTCAAGCGGTTAGAGATCGCACTTTTATTATTTAATTAGATTCTCAACTACAAAATTTAGGTGTGTAGTTAGAGAATTGTGGAGGAGTTGTAAGGGATAGTATCATAAGAAATAAGCAAGCGACACAGTATAAATAATAGAGGAGTACCTGAGAAGCATTGGGGCAAGAATTAGTGGGAAAGCCTAGCAAGAGTTTTGCCTCGTCCATCAACATCTCAACATTCTAAAATTGTGCCTGCAAAAATGGTGAAAAACCAATCAAATTTTCTGGTACGTTTGAATTAAATACATACAATTGCTCTGTTTAATTGCTTTTGAATTCAAAATAGTGAGAAAAGCATCATGGGTTTGTCAAAACACACGAAGTAGCAGTTAGAATTGAAACACAGAAATCTAATCCATCCATTACAGAAGAAAAGCAAACGCTAAGAGTTGCACAATTAACCTAAAATCAGATCTGAGACCTCAAAAAAATCCCAACAATTACTTCTCCTGCTGCACATGAGGTATGTGGACTGAATTTGAAGCATTTATGTGACCGCCGCCATTCCAACGCATTTTGTGCGTTTATATTTAAATAACCATATGTTTTTTTAAAAAAAAATTGTATTTGTAATTTAAAATGATCGTGTTGCTGTAAATTGTTTTATGTGAGGTAAAAAAAAACGTATTTTAAAATGATATAGAAAGAATAATATCTTAAGGAGTAACGCATAACTCAAAAAATATTTATTAGTATTTCTTTTCTTTTTTTGTTAAATATCGGCTTTTGAAGTTATAAAATATCGCAATTAAAACAACAATTTTTCCACGAAATTGATAGATTACTTTTTTGTAAAGAAAAAGTAAAACAAAAAAAAAATTACTTGACATTGATCTTGATGGATTTATTTTAAAAAAAAAAGAATGAAATTGCTTGACACCAGTTTCGATTTTTTTTTTTTTTTTGAAATACTCTTCTTTTTAAATTTTAAATAAAATCGATCAACATCAACATTTGGGATAACGATAGAGCTCAATCGGATTTATACTTTTATGCTACAAAAATACGCCAAAAATCAGTCGTGCTCAATTGATATTACTAAAAATAAAAAGTAGGAAAAAATCGTGCGTCGTTCGGTCAGTTTTCGATCTCCTTTTAGTAGTGTGAATTGAAATTAGACTAATTCAACAATGAGTACAAAAGACATCAACAGTCAAGAAAATTTAGGCAGTGATTATGACACAAAATTTCGTTCTTAAATTATATTCTCTTTAGTCTATAACTTTCATATTATATAAGTATTTCTTGCAAAATTGTGCATATACAACTTTTACTCCCTCTATCTCATTTTATGTGGCACGTTTTTCATTTTAATCTGTCCCAAAAAAAGTTCTTTATTAGAAATAATTTTTAATTTTAAAACTTTTCTGTTATCCTTAATGAAATGATTTACAACCACGTAAATATCTAAAAATTGTTTTAGACCACAAGTTTCAAAAGTTTCTTTTTTTCTTAAATACCATGCCAAGTCAAATGGTGACACATTATATGAGCTGAAATAGTGTAAGAATCAAATTTTAAATGGAGTCTTATTATGAGCCAAAATCTCTAACATAATCCAAATCAGGAAAGATTGAATAGCTCGTTTAAGTGCTGAAATATAGAAGGGGATTTATACAGAGATTTACCAAATAAATCCACTATTTCACATTCAAATATAACAATAAAATCTTTACAAAACATATATACAACCTCCAATAAATTTCACAAAATTAAAAATGTTAGAGATTCATATTTTCTCTTTCACAGCTGATTCTTTCGCGTCTGCACCAACTAAATCAGAAGCTTAATTCCAAAGACGAGAGTAGGCTCGAGGAGGACTAGCCATATCGCACCACTCTTTGCTTCTGACATTACCTGTTGTTGGTGCTTCACCGCCATTTGTTGTTGCTCTATCTAATAATTGATGGGAGTTTCACCACAAAATCAAATGACTCTAACAACTACTCCTTTGTTTTCATTGGAGTTCCCTTCTTCACCAGAGTTTCCTCTCATGACTTCCGCATCTTCTACTCTCCAGGTAAACCTATACAACTATATGTCAACGGACACATTGGGCGCAAACACTTGACATACATTACATACAACAACATATATACGCAATATAACACTTTTATCTCAATGTATATACATATACAATTAATACACATGAGTAAGTACATGGTAGCCAAAGAATTTCAGCTATAAATGACTCTGCAAGAGGCTGTGTAATGTTATCTTCCCAGACTTGTTTTCGTCAAGCTTGTTGAACTGATTGCATATTTGCATTACATCTTTCTCACTGATCTTTCCCATCTCCTTGAGCTTGTAAATGACATATTCTGATTTTCTGTGTAGTATTGCAAAAGATTAGCCTTTTAATCCCTCTTCCATCTAAATTATGTCTTTTATATGTTCCAAATATTCCAATACAAATTTATTTAAGAAGTTTGGTTATTAAAGGAAGTCTTTTTTCTATGAAAGTAACTCCTAGTGTTCCTTTCTAATCCACTTGTTATTTCAGGACAAACAAAACTGTCACATAAAACAGGACAAAGATAATTAGATTATACTCCCTCCCTCCGTTTTAATTTGTATGTTTGATTATGACCTTTCCAGAAACTAAAGAAAACTATTGAATCTTGTGATCTTAAACTAAAAATAGGTAAATTGTACCAAAACGTACTTTAGTATTATTTTTTTTTTTTATAACCAAGAAATCCGTATGTAACCAGCCCTTTGGACCAATCACAGCCTTCTAAACTCGGTGGATAATGGGTCCGCTCCTCTACCCTTCTCCACTTAAATACCGGGCTTCGCTTTGCATGGTGTGGGGCTTGAACCTGCGACCTAAGCTACAAATCCTCCACCTTTTGCCACTCAAGCTAGGCATTGAGGGCAAAAACGTACTTCAATATTGTGCCCATAAACATGTCCAGTGAAAAATTAGAATTGAAGGGTTCGCAATTTTTTAAACAAACTAAAAAGAAAAGTAAAATATACAAATTGAGTCGGGCGTATAATTTATGTAGAGCCCCAATGATGTGGCCTATCGGTCAATGAAGGAGTGAACCAAACCTCAAGTTGGGAACAAGTTATTTCAGATAACTAATCTTAGGATGAGTTATCTTGGAATAAGTTATTTCACCATGTATTTTGGGATAACTTATCCATCACTATGCCAAAAATGGTGAGATAAATAATCCAAGACTACCTAATACCTTCCAACCAAAACTGGGATAAAAATATTCCTACATTTTATCCTGGAATTATTATACCTTATATCTCTCACCAAACGAGTGTATATATACAAATTTATGGCAGCATTTGTTGTGTAATAAGATACTATTGTTTAGTGAATTTTGGATTGGGAGAAATAAGGAGACTTACTTAATGAAACCATTATTGTTAATATCAGCAGCAAGCAGATCTTCAATGGTGATTTCACGCTGCAACACCCAGTTGGTAATCCTCCTGTGTCTCTTGTCAATCCTTGCCTCTGCCAAATACAAGAAAGCTCGCGCCACCGCAAGGGTCGAAAGTAAAAGCCAAATTGAAGCAAACAACCTTCCCGGCAGAGTTTTGAAAGCCCTATCACCATATCCAACAGTGGTAACAGACATTACCGATAAGTAAACCGAATCAACCCAATCCAAATCCTCCTGGAAATATAACACCATTGACCCCAATCCTATACACAAAAGCACAACTCCCAGAGCCAAACCCACCTTCAATCTAATTCTCATTCTGCCCTTTGCTACATCGACAATGCAATCCATACAGGCGGATAATCCGCTACGCCTATGGTCATTGCTAGCTAATTGCCGCTGCCCTTGTAATCGACTGCCGGTCAATATCAATTTCTCCTGCAAGTCAAGTACGTAATTGACAGCCCCACTCAACAAAATGTCGATGAACCCAAAACCCACAAGCACAAATATACAAGCAAATAGTTTTGTTAAAGGAGTAGTTGGAGCAATATCGCCATAGCCAATGGTACACATAGTGACGATGCAAAAGTAAAGAGCGTCAACAACAGGGTGGGTTTCAACTCCAGAGAAGTGGTCACGGTTGAAAGAATAGACAACTACACCTAGAGAGAGGTAAATAACAAGCAGAAAAGCAGCCTGTCTGACTAGAGAAGTAGGTTCAAAGTGGTCAGATTCTTCATGAGGGTGTGATTCAAAGAGATCATTCACGGAAACCATGGCAGGAGCAGTTCTGGATCGGCGGAATTTCTTCTTCTGTAAGTTGTTGGAAGACCAGGAAGTCGGAGCGAAAAAGTCATCATCGGAATCGGAACCGGAGGAAGAGAAATTGGTCGCAGACGATGGAGCTGATTCAGTTATAGGCAGTGTTTGAAGTAATGGTTCAGCAGCCATTAAGAGGAAACTCTGCTATGAAGAGAAAAAAGATTGGGATTTAGACAATAACGCTGACTCAATTTGATTGGGTTGGATTTGAGAAATTTTATTTTGGTTTGTCCTCTTCCAAATACTTTTTTATTTAGTTTGACAAAATGAAATTGTAGCTTAAGGTGAGTTGTATTTTTTTTTCCATTAAAATGGGGAGGGGAAATGAGTAAAGGAATTATTAGGGTAAGATGTGAGATGTAATTTGGAGTACTTCTCGGTTGTGATGAAGTTTCATTATTGATCAACTATTAGCTCGTTTTTATTTGCTTTGGTGATGAATGAGTTAACAAGGTTCGAAGCCAATTCAATAATAAGTTGGAGGTTTGGAGGCAGATTTTGGAGTCTAAAGAGTTTTAGTTGAGTAGAACCAAGACAGAACACTTGGAGTGCAAGTTTAATGGTGTAACGCCTAAGGTTGGCATAGAAGTAAGGCTAAATATACAAGTCATTGAGAAAAGGAGGAAGTTTCAAGTATGTCAAGTCTATTATCCAAGAAAATGGAAAGATGAATGATGATGTCACTCATCATATATGAGCAGTGTGGATGAAATGAAGGCTCGCATCTAGAGTTTTGTGTTATAAAAAAGTGTCATCAAAACTTAAAAGCAAGTTCTACAAAGGATTGGTTAGACCATCAATGTTGTATGGAGCGGAAAGTTATCCAATCAAGAACTCCCACTTTGAGAAGATGAAAGTTATAGAGATGAGGATGTTGAGGTGTATGTGTGGGCATCCTATGAGGGGTATGATTAGGAATCAAGATATTTAGGACAAGGTAAGAGTGGCCCGGATAGAGGACAAGGTGCGAACATCGAGACTGAGATGTTTTGGACATGTGCAAAGAAGATGCAAGGAGTGTGAGAGGTTGGATGTGAATGATTTCAAGAGAGGTAAAGGTAGGTCGAAAAAGTAGTGGAGAGAAGTGATTAGACGTGACATGATGCAACTTCAACTTACCGATGACATGATCTTAGATATGAAGTTATGGAGGACATATATTAGGATAGGAAGTTAGTTAGTTAGTTGAGTGTTTTCTCGTTATTTCCTCTTTACAAGTAGTCATACTATTAGTAGAGTAAGTATTGTAGTGTTGTTGTCCTTTGTGTGTGGTCACTATTTGTGATGTTTTACGCTTTAATTATCATTGTAACTTGTTATGACTATTATTGAGGATGATTTGTTTGGTTGCTTGTAGTATTTTTTTAATGACCATCTTCATTTATGTTATTTCTCTCTATCATACTTTGGACTGTTTCTTCTTCTTTTTCCTCATTTTTTCTTGAGCTGAGAGTCTATCGAAAATAGTCTCTCTACTTCTAAAGTAGTGGTAAGTTCTGTGTACATTCTATTCTCCCCAAATCCTTCTTATGAGATTATATATTAGGAGTCTGTTTGGATTGACTTAAAAGTTTGTCGAATCCATTTTCAAGTCATTATTAGCCTTTGTGATTGTTTGACAAAGTTAAAAATAGCTTTAAAATAAGTTTAAAGTTAAAAACCAAAAGGAAAACCCCTTTACCTTTTATTTTTTTACTTAAACGTAATTTAAGTTTGACTTTTAATTTTTTAACTTAAAGATATTTGTTTTAGCCAATGCAAACGGGCTCTAAGAATTTTAATCATTATTAGAAAAATGAAAATTCATATACTCAATCAATTGAATTACAAATTATTATCTTGTGATTTTTTTTTTGATGAAATTGTATTTGCTATTTTGATTATGCTTTGCCTAAAGAGAAAAAAAAATCTCTTGTGAGCATTTTTTGTAATTTGAAGTTCTAATTTACATTCCCAACTTTGCTTTTGATAAATCCATAATACAAGTCCTTAAATTTGGCTGCAACATATGTTTACGCCCTTCAATTTTGAGTATATACAAAGTGACACTTAAAATTGTATATAATTGAATAAGTAAACACATACGTTTTACGTGACATAATACATGTAGGATGCCGCATAGGACACAAAAATAGAACGACACATATGACGAATGTGTCTAGTTGTTCAATTTTATACAAGTTTGTACCTAGATACTTGATTACACTCAAAGTTGAAAGACAGAAATGTCAACTAAAAGTCATGTAGAAGACATATTTGCGTATTAAAGTTTGGTGAAAAAAATTTCCATCCTAATTTAGCGAAGTTGCTGGTGTGAAATAAACCAAACAAGTTGTAGAATTTAGAGTAATTATTTCAAAAGTCATTTTGATTCTCTCCTTGGAACATGGGGAGGCATGAATTATAACGAGGTGTGGTGGGGCTCATCATCTTGCTTTTTGCTGCGATCGAAGAAATAATTAATTGAAAACTTATCGTCTGTTCAACGCTAAGGAGATTATTTTAAAAATTAACTAAAATGGAAATCGTAAT
The DNA here is from genome assembly GCA_037074985.1 of Solanum bulbocastanum. Classification (NCBI taxonomy): domain Eukaryota; kingdom Viridiplantae; phylum Streptophyta; class Magnoliopsida; order Solanales; family Solanaceae; genus Solanum; species Solanum bulbocastanum. The sequence continues at coordinate 1,442,404 of CM073602.1, forward strand.
CAACAAATTCTTTTATTAAATTTATAGTTACGTATGTAAGGGGTCTGATTTTTATTTTTTTTTAATTACTTCAAGATTGCAACTTGCATTGACAAACTATTCATGTAAGTAGAATTAACTAAGTAACTTTAATCATCATTTCTAGCTAACACATTTTTTGTTATGAATATAATTAGGTAAGATTAGTTATAACTAAAATGAGGAAGAAAATCTCTATTAACTGATTAATACCTTGAGTAAGGAATCGAATGGTTAGCACCATAAGATCGGAGGGTTAGCTCCCTAATATTACTTTTAAATTGTTTCTCATTTATGTTAAGGTCTGAAGGTGTTGTTGATCAGCTTTTGATCACCACCACGAGGCGTGAAAACCTTGGTGGTGACAATGATGCTTGCATTGTGGTTGCGTATTTGAGATGGTGTTTATTGATTGTATGATGAGTAGTAGCTAATAGCGATAATGACTGACAATAGTGGTTGATGGTGGCGATTGATAGGTATGATAGATAATATTGATTATTAATGATGGTCGTGAATGTTACAGTAAATGATGATATATAATAATGATTGATGATGGTGATTGTCGATAGTAATTGATGAAAATTGCAGTAATGGTAGTTGATGGTGAATTGTTGATGTTCATAAGTAGTGTTCTGTAATGTGGGTAACAAATTCAGTCGCCAGCCAGTAATGAGCGATGGCAATGACGACGTGTCTATTTCTAGCCGAAGGTATTTATACAATTTTTATCTTTTGAAAATTAGTTTTTAAAAATTCTATAAATCAAAATAATTAATAATTTTAAATATTTAAATTTTAAAAGATATATAAAAAATTCGATTGACTCTCAAAGTTTTATCACTGCTGGGACAAAAGAAGTACCAAATATTTTTTTAAAATGACGTAAAAATACTATAAGTCACAATAATTAATACCTTGAATCATTTGAAAAATATATAAAATAATTGGCTAATTATTGAAATGTGTGTTCCGTAAATTAGGGCATAGAAAGAAATATATATTATTCTAAAATTATATAAAAATTACATAAATCACAATAATAAATAACTTCAAATATCTAAAAATCATAACTTTTAAATAATTCTTCGAATGCCAATTGTATCACATAAATTAAAACTGATTAAGTACTCCCTTTATTTCAAATTAATTGAATTGTTTGGACATTTTTCATATTTCAAATTAACTTAATTGTTCAATTTTCAAGACTTTAGAATATTTTTCTAATTTTACCCTTCATTAGTTAGTATTAAAATTAATTATTGTAATTACTATTTAGTTATTTTAATCATAAATTTAATAATAATTAATAAGAATAAAAATGAAATGTTATGCCCAATTTATATGTTAATTTTTTTTCGTAAAAGGAACACCTGTGTCTAGTAGATGTAGATTTTAACATCTAAAATTTACTCATTTGTTTATAATTAACAAATTCCCTAATCTGTATATATCTCAATCAAGTTGAAAAATATTTTTATTAAATATTAGACAAAAATACTTTGTACTCGACCAAAATTTTAGAAATGCTTTTGACATATAAATAAAATAGTATATGGTAGTCCACAAATATTTAATGGAAGCTGACACTTTTTAGTTGTAGGATCACGGATTCAAATCTGAACTTTTATGGCAATTTCCTGGCACCAAATATAAAAAGTGGTACGACATCTCTCGGTCAAACTCATACTCCTTCCGTCCTTTTTTGACTCGATACAAAATTTTAAAAATAAAAAATTTTTAAAATTTATAATCGAGAATGAATGATAAAAAATTATATAATTTTAAATTATTTTATTAAAAATATTTTATAATTAAATTATTACTTAATATAAAAATATACCACTCTTTTTAAAACTATCTAAACATGAAAAATTAACAGTGTATTTATTCTCTTTATCCCTACTCCAAGCAAAATGCTTAGCTAAGCACCTACGTACCTCTGTACGTTTTTCTCATATATAAAAAAAGTGTTTGACACCTTGTGCTTGAAGGAAAAGAAAAAGTATTTTTATCGTTTTGCTCATGAGGATCCCACTTAAATACAGAATATGTGATGCAATAAGTTTGTTTCTATGTAAATGTACTACAGCATCCGATCCTTATTGTAGGTCAAGGTGAGTTGGACGGCAGCCGGTAGAAGTTGGGCGGCATCAGCAGAAAAAAAGGAAGAGAGTGCATCCAAATCCAAATCTTATTTGGTTCAACAGCTCCATTTCTAGTAATCATTTCCCACAAGGAAATTCAAACTTTACACAAGTAAAGTGCACTGCCAGAAAAGCAGCAGCCCACAACAATAACAAGACAACAACCCACTTTCACAAATATATAAACTTTCAACCACTGTCTGAATCTGAAGGAGGAGAAACTCAGATCAGGTGCTACCTTCTTCCTCTCTCTACTTTTATTTTCTTTCTCTTTACCCTTGAATCTTCATGTCCATTATTTTTTCCTTCAGAAAAACTTGATTGAAGGAAATAAAAAAAAGATCAAAATTATGTTAAATGTATTAAAATGTGTTTAATCTTATGACTTTAAACATTTCACGTGAAAAAGTTGAAATTAAATCTTTACAATTTTTTTAATATTTTTTTTTAATAGGAGGAAATAGTTTTTTTTTTTCTCAAGACTCACATCAGCCTAAAGGTACACGCACTAGGAGGGAGTGGAGTGGTGGTTTGGGATTTCATGCATGCCGGGGCCGCTATGGTATTTATGGACCTGGACCTAGAAAAATGCATATGATAAAGTTTCAAAGGATATTATTTGGAGATGTTTAGAGGCTAAAGTTCTTAATTCCTATAGCCTATTTTATGCTAATTAAGGACATGTATAATGGTGCTAAGAGGCCCAGTTAAGACTGTGGGAGGTGACTCAGAATATTTCCCAATCATCACGGACATCTACTTAGCTCATTTTTATTTGCTCTGGGAGAGACACGGATGAAGATGCTGAGATAGCTGTGTGGACATACTAGGATAGATAAAATTAGGAATGAAGATATCCAAGATTTGGTAGGAGTGACCCCGTGGAAGATAAGATGCGCAGGTAAGTGAGGTTGCGATGATTTAGACATGTAAAGAGGAGACGTGCAAATGCCACGGTTAGGAGGTGTGAGAGGTTGGTCCTAGTACGAATGAGGAGGACCCATGAGGTAGGCCTAAGAAGTATTCATGAGGTTGAGAATTAGGGAGGAATGTTTAGTTAGCAGTCAGGCGTTTTTTGTTCCCTTTCCCAGAGTTTTAAACTTTTAGGATTATTTGTTTCTTTTTCTTATTGTTAGATTCTTATTACTATTTGTTGTTTCGGTATCTTATTATTGTGTTGTTGTTTCTACCTTCTCAAAGGTAGGGGGGTAAGGTCTGCATACACTGCATTGCTTTCATCAAGCTGATTAATCCGAAACTAATTAATGGTTAGTGGGATCAGATTAAGGGGTCTGCTGGCAGTTTCGATTTGTATATGTTCTCAATTTCATCAGTAATACTTGTTTGTTGCTTTCTTCCCTTGTGTGTTTCTAATATGCTTTTAGTAAAATGCTACTGATCTTCAGGTCTGAGTATTAGCCTGCCAACGGAGGTCTAAATTGGTGTTGCGACTAACGAATTTACGCTTTAACATTGGAACAGCCATGGCTGAAGGGAACGGTTTGAATGGAGATTCAGGACTCAATGAAGCCTCCTCATCATCAGGAGGGCAAAACAATACAAGCCAGCAGGATTCAGACAAGACCAAACAAGCGGAGAAAACTAATACAGTTCCCTTTTACAAGCTCTTCTCCTTTGCTGATTCCACTGATATGGTTTTGATGATCACTGGAACTATTGCAGCTATCGGCAACGGATTGTCCCTGCCCATTATGACAATTCTTTTTGGAGAATTGACAGACTCCTTCGGACAAAACCAAAATAACAAAGATGTGCTTCGCGTAGTCTCCAGGGTATGCATTCATGAACATTTTCCAAATTTATCACTCCTATTTTTTAGTATAGCTTCTTATGTTATCTGTCTAATTTTCATGTAGGTCTCGCTGAAATTTGTCTACTTAGCTTTGGGATGTGGGGTAGCTTCATTTCTTCGTAAGTTCTCATTCTTCCTTTACTAAGCATAGTCTATTTTTGAAATATTATTGAAGTTAAAATTAAAATGTGTTGTTCAGAGGTCGCTTGTTGGATGATCTCCGGTGAAAGACAGGCTTCTCGAATAAGGAGTCTCTATCTAAAAACTATTTTGCAACAAGATATTGCTTTCTATGATAAGGAAACAAATACGGGAGAGGTGGTTGGGCGGATGTCTGGTGACACTGTTCTTATACAAGACGCAATGGGCGAGAAGGTACTCATGCTGAAAAGCAACTCTACGAAGCCCTTTTCTGTGAAGCCACTACATAATAATTCGCTTTCTGCATAAATGATTCTTTGTGAGGATATAATTGCTGTTTCTATACTTGATGTTATTTCCTTAACTGTGGCAGGTAGGGAAATTTGTACAGCTGATATCAACATTCATTGGGGGCTTTGCCATTGCATTTACCAAAGGCTGGCTTCTCACACTTGTCATGTTATCCGTCATTCCTCTACTTGTCATATCTGGTGGAGCAATGTCCCACGTTCTATCTAAGATGGCATCCAGTGGACAAGATGCTTATGCCAAGGCTGCAACGGTGGTTGAACAGACAATTGGATCCATTAGAACGGTATGAAATAAGTTTAAATTATTGGGACGCCATGCTCATTCTCGTGCTCCGATGAAATTTGTATGGGAGTAAAGCAATCTTTGTTTCACTTTCTTTTATGTAAATCACTACCAGTACAAGTATGATATGTATCTTGTTTCCTCCTCAGGTTGCATCATTTACAGGGGAGAAGCAAGCTGTAGCTGACTATAACGAGTCCCTAATTAAAGCTTACCATTCAGGTGCAAAAGAAGGGCTGGCAACTGGATTAGGTCTTGGCTCAGTTTTTGCTATTATATACTGCAGCTACGCTTTGGCTATTTGGTATGGTGCAAGGCTCATCTTGGAAAAAGGATATACTGGTGGTAAAGTTATCAATATAATTATTGCTGTGCTAACTTCTTCCATGTGAGTATTTTTTTTGAGCTGCTAAATTCCTTAAAAGCTACAAACAACAATCCATATTGTAAATTGATGATAACAGGATTTTCTAAGCTTTTATTCATGTGTTATGATTAAATATTTCTATGTCAGGTCCCTGGGGCAGGCAGCTCCCTGTATGTCTGCATTTGCTTTAGGTCAAGCGGCAGCTTTCAAAATGTTTGAAACCATAAAAAGAAAGCCGGAGATAGATGCTTATGATACCAATGGAAAAATATTGGACGACATCCGTGGTGATATTGAATTGAATGATGTGTGTTTCAGTTACCCAGCCAGACCTGATGAGCAAATTTTCGGTGGATTTTCATTATTTGTATCAAGTGGCACAACTGCAGCTTTGGTTGGGCAAAGTGGAAGTGGGAAGTCAACAGTCATAAGTCTAATAGAAAGATTTTATGATCCTCAATCTGGTGAAGTTCTGATTGATGGAATTAATCTCAAGGACTTCCAGCTTAAGTGGATCAGGGGAAAGATTGGTCTTGTGAGCCAAGAACCCGTACTTTTCACAGCAAGCATTAAGGAAAATATTCTATATGGCAAGCATGATGCTACTGCTGAAGAGATCAAAGCTGCAACTGAGTTAGCAAATGCCGCAAAGTTCATCGATAAACTCCCACAGGTTCTATTTGCAACTTAGTCTGGTTATCTTTCAAAAGTCTCTGCTTTTTCTTTCAGCTTTCTTTGTAATCAATAGAGTTGGCTCCTGATTTACCATTTACACTAAAACTTCTTTGTTCAGGGTCTAGACACCATGGTTGGAGAACATGGAACTCAACTTTCTGGTGGGCAAAAGCAAAGAATTGCCATTGCAAGAGCAATTTTAAAAGATCCACGGATATTACTGTTAGATGAAGCAACAAGTGCATTAGATGCAGAATCTGAGAGAGTTGTACAAGAAGCATTGGATAGAATTATGATCAACAGAACAACCGTTATAGTTGCACATCGATTGACCACCGTAAGGAATGCTGATATGATTGCAGTCATTCATCGGGGAAAAGTTGTTGAAAAAGGTATTGAACCATATAAACTTAGATATGCTATTCTCTGTCCTTCGGATGATCATCAATGTTGGCTTTACTATTATTCTGTTCAACAACATATACTGATAAAGAATGTTATAGTAGTCTGGTTAGCATATTAAATGACAAATTCATTTCGTCTTAGTTCAGACACATCCAAACAAGAACCAACAACTTTTTCATTAGTATTATTTGTATGTGTTGTTTCAATCACTATAGACTCTTATGAACCCAATGCTTGTTTTCTGAATCTGTAAGTCTTTCCTAGCAGAGGCCATTAGTATTATTTGTGTGAGTTGTTTCAATCACTATAGACTCTTACGAACCTAATGCTTGTTTTCTGAATCTTTAAGTCTTCCCTAGCAGAGCTTTAAAGGACACTTCAACTGCGAGTTTCTTTTCCGTCTGAATGAATTTCTTAAAAGAAAGACGACACAAACATTCACTTTAACGTCATTGCTGTGGACTGTTCAGGCACACATGGTGAACTACTCAAGGATCCTGAGGGAGCATACTCTCAGCTTATACGCTTACAAGAAGTGAACAATGAAACAGAAAAATCAGGCTTAGATGAGAGGGACAGTATAGATAAGTCTATGGGATCTGGTAGACAGTCAAGTCAAAGAATATCACTAATGCGGTCTATCAGTCGGAGTTCATCTGGTGTAGGAAATAGCAGCCGCCGTTCACTCTCCATATCACTTGGTTTAGCTACTGGACTTGGTGTACCTGAAACAGCTAACACAGACACAGAAACGGGTATCCAGGAAGTAGCTGGAAAGCGGTTAGAGGTCCCCATCCGTCGCCTAGCGTATCTCAACATGCCTGAAATACCTGTGATGATTTTTGGAACCGTGGCTGCAATTATTAATGGTGCTATACTTCCAATTTTCGGAATATTACTCTCTAGTGTGATCAAAACATTTTATGAGCCACCACATGAACTAAGGAAGGACTCAAGGTTTTGGGCTCTTATGTTTGTTGTTCTTGGAGCCGTAACTTTAATTGCCTTTCCTGCAAGGACATACCTTTTCAGTATAGCTGGTTGTAAGTTGATAAGAAGAATTAGATCAATGTGCTTTGAGAAGGTGGTCCGCATGGAGGTAGGATGGTTTGATGAATCTGAGCACTCCACTGGAATCATTGGCGCTAGACTTTCTGCTGATGCAGCTGCAGTCCGTGGTTTAGTAGGAGATGCACTTGCTCAAATGGTTCAAGATACTGCAACATCAATTGTAGGTTTAGCTATTGCTTTTGAAGCGAGTTGGCAGTTGGCACTTATCGTTCTTGTTATGCTACCTCTAATTGGATTAAATGGATATATCCAAATCAAGTTCATGAAAGGGTTCAGTGCAAATGCAAAGGTTTGTCCAAATCCTTATTATATAGCTTACTGTTGCTGGTGATATTAAAAAATATGGATAATTGAGTCTTACACTTGAAAGTTTTTCTCAAACATCAGTCAAATCACTACATTACCCAAGCTATAAATCTTTTTAACCTTCAGATGGTTATTTTTTTACTACTCCATCCGTTCCAATTGCTGTGACACACTTTCCTTTTTAGTCTGTCCCAAAAAGAATATCTCCTTTCTATAATTAGAAACAACTTAACTTTAAATTGCACACAAATATCGAAGTTTTGCTTTAGACCAAAAATTTCAAAAGACTCCGTTTCTTTCTTAAACTTAGCACCTAATCCAATTGTGCCACATAGATTGGGACGGAAGGAGTATCTTTTACCATTGCCAGATTCTCTTGGTGATAATGTTTCTGATTATTCGTACTTTACACAGATGATGTATGAGGAAGCAAGTCAAGTTGCAAACGATGCTGTTGGAGGTATAAGAACTGTTGCGTCATTTTGTGCAGAAGAGAAGGTGATGGAAATATACAGAAAAAAGTGTGAAGGCCCATTGAAGGCAGGAATAAAGCAAGGTTTGATTAGTGGGATTGGGTTTGGTGTATCATTTGCTTTGCTGTTTTGCGTATATGCAACCAGTTTTTATGCGGGAGCTCGTCTTGTTCAAGATGGCAAAATCACTTTTTCAGACGTCTTCCGTGTATGTGGCACAATACCCCCTGTTACATTTTTACATTTTTTTTCAGGATTTTAGTAAATGTCTGTTATGAGGTTAATGTGGAGCATTTGCGACCTGGCAGGTTTTCTTTGCTCTGACGATGGCAGCTATAGGAATTTCCCAGTCAAGCTCATTGGCTCCAGATTCAAGCAAGGCCAAGAGTGCAGCAGCTTCCGTATTTGCTATTCTAGACAGAAAATCAAAAATCGATCCAAGTGATGATTCTGGTATGACATTGGACACTGTGAAGGGAGATATTGAGCTGAAGCACGTAAGCTTTAAGTATCCAACAAGGCCAGATATTCAAATTTTAAGAGACCTTTGTTTGACCATTCGCAGTGGAAAGGTGAATTTACTCATGTTTGATTTCATCTTAAATATCGTTTTTCCAGGACAAAGTAAGGCATATAGAGTTTACCATACTGGTAAAATAAAATTCATTGGTTAACTTTGTTATGCGTTGAAATTTCAGACAGTTGCTTTGGTTGGGGAGAGCGGATGTGGAAAGTCTACTGTAATATCATTGCTGCAAAGGTTTTATGATCCTGATTCAGGCCAGGTTTCATTGGACGGAATAGAAATTCAGAAGTTCCAGGTAAAATGGCTAAGACAGCAAATGGGGCTCGTAAGCCAAGAGCCAGTGTTGTTCAACGACACAATCCGAGCCAATATTGCATATGGAAAGGAAGGAAATGCAACAGAAGCAGAAGTTTTAGCAGCAGCTGAATTAGCAAACGCTCACAAGTTCATCAGTGGTCTGCAACAGGTAATTAGTTTGAATATTATATATATATATATATATATTGTCAATGGAAATGATAGGTGAGCTTACACATGAATATTACAGGGTTATGATACGACAGTGGGAGAACGAGGAACTCAGCTGTCAGGTGGGCAAAAGCAACGAGTGGCAATAGCGAGGGCCATATTGAAAAATCCAAAAATCCTACTATTAGATGAGGCAACAAGCGCATTGGATGCAGAATCAGAGAGAATAGTTCAAGATGCACTTGACCGGGTGATGGTACATCGTACAACCGTGGTGGTAGCACATAGATTATCCACCATCAAAGGAGCAGATGTAATTGCTGTGGTGAAAAATGGAGTAATTGTGGAGAAAGGGAAACATGATACTCTTATCAATATCAAAGATGGCTTCTATTCCTCTTTGGTGGCCCTCCACACCAGTGCCTCCTAGTTTTACTACTACTTATCCTCTCAATACTTGTATGTTATTATTTTTGTTATTTTTCTGTTTCTTGCAAGTCGTGTAAAGTCTAGCAAGTTAATGTCATGATGTTTTGTGTTTGTTGAGTTCCCTGGCTGCTTCCAGTCTCTCATTCTGTTTTACTGGTTTTGCAGCACGCGCGCGCGTTATAGCAATTGATGACTATGTTATAGAAACTTCTATTTATACATGTATATTCTTAACATATGGTTTCCATCTTTCGTGCACATACTCGTTACTTTAACCAATTGTAATTTGACAGCTTCCCAAATGGATCGTCTAGTGTGGGGTGGCTATGTTCATAACATAACCCTGTTGTCAATAAGAACCTTATCCTCAACGTTCAAATAATGTATTACTAAGGAGGAATCAGATTGTTCAAAAACATATTGTGAAGTTGTGCTTCCATCATCCCTAAGCTAGTAGGATCTTGTATTTCTGTAATTTGATCTAAATTTTGTTTTCGTTAGAGAAGAACACTTTTGGTTTCTAAAACTTTTCTATTCATCAAGTAAAATAAAAGAAACATGTAATGAAAAATTTAAAACTAAAAAAGAAAACAACATATTTAGCTTATTATTTGTTATATTCAAGGACAAATCTTCAAAATTCATAAACTTGGTTGGCCATGTGAAGTTCATATTTGCATACAACTAACTTTATAAAATTATTATTTTATTGTTTTGCGTGGTCAACTTCAAATATTTTATCGTAAATGCTAATTTTCTAACAGATAATAATCTGATTAATATTAACAATCATCAAGCAACAATATCTTTGAATCAAACTTCAACAGGTACCTCATGAAAAAAATACTAACATATTTTTAGTTTATTTTTAGGAGAAACTATATAATTAGATATACTTTACCATCACATACACTAATATTATCTATACTTTCAAAATATTGCGTATCTTACCACTAATTAAGAGTTGTATATCATATATTGAGGATGATATACTTAGATATATGCATTTTTGCTACCAAACTCACTAAAATAGGGAGAGAGGCGAGTGAGATAGGTCCGGAGGCGAGTGAAGTTTGTTATGTATTTCTGATACATTGTGAATCACATTAGATACACACTAGATACATGTATTTGTATGTATCTGGAATACTAGAGACACAGAATAGTGATGAGCAAGATTTGTTATATATCTCAGATACATGCGAATCCACTTAGCAACAATGTACTACAACAAATTACACCTAATTTTGACATCATGTATACCGAGATACATGTATCTAAACATATCTAGACAAATCGAAATTTGGTAAGATACATAATATTGCAAACTAAACTATATCTAACTAATTAGTTTTTTTTTTTTTTAGTAAATTTTTGGTTAAGCAAACATAAAAATCATATTAGCACTTCATAGCTACAGTTTTGCTATTTGCGCTCAATAGCAAACTAGGTTTGCTATGGAGCATCAGATTTGTATAAAATCGCAGGCAGCATCTGATTGTATAAAATTGCAGGCATTTGATTTGTATAAATCGCGGCGATTTGTATAAATCGAGTGTCCGTGTCTATGAGAATTGCGTTTGTATATGTATATGTTCTTTGTGTTTGTATATCTGCATAGAATTTGAATTCGTATATAATTGAATCGACTTAAAACAGTTGTATTTGTATATCAAATCTCTTTCTCGCTTTATACAAACACAAATTATACATTGTATTTTGTATAATTTGTGTTTGTATAAAACGAGAAAGAGAGAAGGCAAAAGAGAACTGGGCATGTGAAGATTTGTATTTGTATAATTATAAGTGTATAGGACGAAGAGATATGCGAATGACAAAGTGTCTGCTACAAATTATAATTAAATGAAACAGTCGTAATAAATGTAGTGGTGACTCAATAATTTCATTGGTTATTGGAGAATTTCTTTGTAGCTCTCTCTGCCCACCACGTTGTCTTAAATCTTCAAATCTATTACTACTACTACGTGCGTACATATCATCAATAACTCTTATTATTCCTTCTTAGTATACACTATTTTTTTTTTAAATTTCTCCCACCCCACGTTCTGTGTTTGATCTATTATTTTTCTTGAATAACACAACTATCATACATTTTAGTTTGTTCATAATTTTTCTACTCAAGCTGAATACATATAATGTTTTTACTAAAATTCCATTCTTTTTCATGTCTAACTAAGTATTAGTCTAAATTAGTGTTTGTGACAAACGAAAAACACACATAGCGATGGGTGAAGGGAATGGTTTGAATGAAAATAATACAGTTCCCTTTTACAAGCTCAATGAAGCCTCATCAGAAGAACAAGACAATGCAGGAGGCCAACAGGATTCAAACATGATCAAACAAATCCAAACAGTTCCTTTTTACAAGCTCTTTTCCTTTGCGGATTCAACGGATATAGTTTTGATGATTATTGGAACTATTGGAGCTATTGGAAATGGATTGTCAATCCCCTTTATGACTGTTCTTTTCGGAGAATTGACTGATTCTTTTGGACAAAACCAAAATAACAAAGATGTGCTTCGAATGGTCGCCAAGGTAATTAACATCTTCCAACTTCTTATTTCATTTTTGATATACTGAAAATCATCACAATCTGTCTAATTTTTATGTAGGTCTCTCTGAAAATGGTTTACTTAGCTGTGGCATGTGGGGTAGCTGCATTTCTTCGTAAGTGTGAGCATTAATCTGTCTTTATTGAGTATATATAGTCATTATTGATGTTTAAATGAATATGAATGTTGTACAGAGGTTGCTTGTTGGATGATATCCGGTGAAAGACAAGCTTCTCGAATAAGGAGTCTCTATCTGAAAACTATTTTACAACAAGATATTGCTTTCTATGATAACGAAACAAATACAGGAGAGGTGGTTGGGAGGATGTCTGGTGACACTGTACTTATACAAGACGCGATGGGTGAAAAGGTATTCAATGCTGAAAAGCAACTGTTTGCCTTAAATTGCTTTATCTATACTAAATGTTATTTCCTTAACTGTGGCAGGTAGGGAAATGTGTACAGCTGATATCAACATTCATTGGGGGTTTTGTCATTGCATTTACCAAAGGCTGGATTCTCACGTTTGTTATGTTATCCATCATTCCTCTACTTATAATATCTGGTGGAGTGATGTCCCTCATCCTATCTAGGATGGCGTCGAGTGGACAGGAAGCTTATGCCAAGGCTGCAGCGGTGGTTGAACAAACAATTGGATCCATAAGAATAGTATGTCATAATAAGCAAAGCAATTGTCTTTGTTTTACTTTCTTCTCCATCAGTACAAGTATGATATGTATCTTGTTTCCTCCTCAGGTTGCATCATTTACAGGGGAGAAGAAGGCTATAGCCGACTACAACGAGTCGTTAATCAAAGCTTATCATTCAGGTGCAAAAGAAGGGCTGGCAAGTGGATTAGGTCTTGGCTCACTTTTTGCTCTTATGTACTGTAGCTATGCTTTGGCTGTTTGGTATGGCGCAAGGCTCATCTTGGAAAAAGGATATACAGGTGGTCAGGTTATCAATATAATTGTTGCTGTGTTAACTGCTTCCATGTGAGTATTTTGTTTTTCTTAAAAGCTACATACAACAATACATCAAGTAAATTGAAGATGGTGGGATTTTCCAAGCTTTAATTCATGCGTTATGATTAAATATTTCTATGTCAGGTCCCTGGGACAGGCATCTCCGTGTATGTCTGCATTCGCTGCAGGTCAAGCTGCAGCTTTCAAGATGTTTGAAACCATAGAGAGAAAGCCGGAGATAGATGCTTATGATACCAATGGAAAAATATTGAATGACATCCGTGGCAATATTGAATTGAATGATGTGTACTTTAGTTACCCAGCTAGACCTGATGAGCAAATATTTGGTGGATTTTCATTATTTGTACCAAGTGGCACAACTGCAGCTTTGGTTGGGCAAAGTGGAAGTGGGAAGTCAACAGTCATAAGTTTGATAGAAAGATTTTATGATCCTCAATCTGGTGAAGTTCTGATTGATGGAATTAATCTCAAGGACTTCCAGCTTAAGTGGATCAGGGGAAAGATTGGTCTTGTGAGCCAAGAACCTGTGCTTTTCACAGCAAGCATTAAGGAAAATATTGTGTATGGAAAGTACGATGCTACTCCTAAAGAGATCAGAGCTGCAGTTGAGTTAGCAAATGCCGCAAAGTTCTTAGACAAACTCCCACAGGTTTTATTTTGAACTTAGTCTGCTCATCTTTCAAAAGTTTGTGCTGCTTCTTTCAGCTTTCTTTGTAATCACAACTAAGTTGACTCCTGATTAACCGTTTACATGAAAACTTCTTTGTTCAGGGTCTAGACACCATGGTTGGAGAACATGGAACTCAACTTTCTGGTGGGCAAAAGCAAAGAATTGCCATTGCAAGAGCAATTTTAAAAGATCCACGGATATTACTGTTAGATGAAGCAACAAGTGCATTAGATGCAGAATCTGAGAGAGTTGTACAAGAAGCATTGGATAGAATTATGATCAACAGAACAACCGTCATAGTTGCACATCGATTGACCACAGTTAGGAATGCTGATATGATTGCAGTCATTCATCGAGGAAAAGTTGTTGAAAAAGGTATTGAACCACAGACTTAGTTAGCAATATGCTATTCTCTGACCTTTGGAGAATAAATCAATGATGACTTCACTATTATTCTGTTCAACATCATATACTAATCCAGAATGTTATAGCAGACTGGTTAGCATATTAAATGACAAATTCATCAAGTCTGAGTTAAGACACATTCAAATAAGAACCGTGAACTTTGTCATTAGTATTACTTGTGTTTGTTGTTTCAATCACCAGACACTTATGAACCTAATGATTGTTTTCTGAATCTTTATTCTTTGAAGGACACTTCAACTGCGAGTTTATTTTCCGTCTTAATAAATTTCTTAAGAGAAAGACGACACAAACATTCTCTTTAACGTCATTGCTATGGACTGTTCAGGCACACATTCTGAATTACTCAAGGATCCAGAGGGAGGGTACTCTCAGCTTATACGCTTACAAGAAGTGAACAAAGAAACAGAAAACTCAGGCTTAGATGAGAGGGGCAGATTAGATAAGTCTATGGAATCTGGTAGACAGTTAAGTAAAAGGATGTCACTATTACGATCTGTCAGTCGGAGTTCATCTGGCATAGGAAATAGCAGCAGCCGTTCACTCTCCATCTCATTTTCTTTTCCTAATGGACTCAGTGTATCTGAAACAGCAAATGAAGACACAGAAACAGGTATCCAGGAAGTATCTGGAAAGCCGTTAAATGTCCCCATCAGTCGCTTAGCCTATCTCAACAAGCCTGAGGCACCTGTGATCATTATTGGAACTGTGGCTGCAATTATTAATGGTGCTATACTTCCAATTTTCGGCATCTTATTCGCTACCGTGATCAAAATATTTTATAAGCCACCAGAAGAACTTAAGAAGGACTCAAGGTTTTGGGCTGAAATGTTTGTACTTCTTGCAGCTGTAACTTTAATTGCATTTCCTGCAAGGTCATACCTTTTCGGTATAGCTGGTTGTAAGTTGGTAAGAAGAATTAGATCAATGTGCTTTGAGAAGTTGGTCCACATGGAGGTAGGATGGTTTGATGAACCTGAGAACTCCACTGGAATCATTGGCGCTAGGCTTTCTGCTGATGCAGCTGCAGTCCGTGGTTTAGTAGGAGATGCACTTGCTCAAATGGTCCAAGATAGTGCAACAGCAATTATAGGTTTAGTTGTTGCTTTTGAAGCGAGTTGGCAGTTGGCACTTATCGTCCTTGCTATGATACCTCTAATTGGATTAAGTGGATATCTCCAAATGAAGTTCATGACAGGGTTCAGTGCAGATGCAAAGGTACGTTCGAATCCTTATTGTTCAGCTTACATAATAGTGAATGAAGTTGCTATATTAGCCAAGCTACATCACTATATCATCCTAGCTATAAATCTTAAACTTGATAGTTTTTCTCAAACATTAATACGTTAGCTAAGCTATAAATTATCTTTTTGGTTATTATCTGTTACCATTATAAACTCTTTCAGTGATAATGTTACTAATTAATCGTACTTTTCACAGACTATGTATGCAGAAGCAAGTCAAGTTGCGAATGATGCTGTTGGAAGTATAAGAACTGTTGCATCATTTTGTGCAGAAGAGAAGGTGATGGAAACATACAGAGGAAAGTGTGAAGGCCCATTGAAGGCAGGAATGAAACAAGGTTTGATTAGTGGGATGGGCTTTGGTGTATCAAATACTTTGATGTTTTGTGTATATGCAACCAGTTTTTATGCTGGAGCTCATCTTGTTCAGAATGGCAAAATCACCTTTGCAGACGTTTACCGTGTATGCACAATACCCCCGGTTACATTTTTTTTTTCCTCAGGATTTTAGTTAATTCCTGTTATGAGGCTAATGTGGAGTACTTGCAACCTGGCAGGTTTTCTTTGCTCTGTCAACGGCAGCTATAGGAATTTCCCAGTCAAGCTCATTGGCTCCAGATTCAACCAAGGCCAAGAATGCAGCTGCTTCGATATTTGCTATTCTAGACAGGAAATCAAAAGTAGATCCAAGTGATGAGTCTGGTAAGACACTGGACATTGTGAAGGGAGATATCGAGCTGAGGCACGTAAGCTTTAAGTATCCAACGAGGCCAGATGTTCAAATTTTAAGAGACCTTTGCTTGACCATCCGCAGTGGACAGGTAAATTTACAGTTTGATTCCATCTTAGGTATCGTTTTTAAGGCATATAGAGTTTGTTAATTCATTGGTTAACTTTGCTATGAGTTGAAATTTCAGACCGTTGCTTTAGTTGGGGAGAGCGGATGTGGAAAGTCTACTGTAATATCTTTGCTGCAAAGGTTTTATGATCCTGATTCAGGCCAGATTTCGTTGGACGGAATAGAGATTCAGAAATTCCAGGTAAAATGGCTAAGGCAGCAAATGGGGCTTGTAAGCCAAGAGCCAGTGTTGTTCAACGACACAATTCGAGCCAATATTGCATATGGAAAGGAAGGAAATGCAATTGAAGCAGAAGTTTTAGCAGCAGCAGAACTAGCAAATGCCCACAAGTTCATCAGTGGTCTGCAACAGGTTTGTTTGAATATTATAAGCCTCCATACATATTATCAGTGGAAGTGATAGGCCAGCTTACATATTCAAAACTTATAGGGTTATGATACGACAGTGGGAGAGCGAGGAACTCAGCTATCAGGTGGGCAAAAGCAACGAGTGGCTATAGCGAGAGCCATATTAAAAAATCCAAAAATCCTACTATTAGATGAGGCTACAAGCGCATTGGATGCAGAATCAGAGAGAATAGTTCAAGATGCACTTGACAGGGTGGTGGTAAATCGTACAACCGTGGTGGTAGCACATAGATTATCTACCATCAAAGGAGCAGATGTAATTGCTGTTTTTAAAAATGGAGTTATTGTGGAGAAAGGGAAACACAATACTCTTATCAACATCAAGGATGGCTTTTATTCCTCTTTGGTGGCCCTCCACACGCGTTCTTCCTAGTTCTACTACTTGTTGTTCTCTTAAATATAATTAATACTTATATTGTATTCATTTCAAATTTTGTCATCACCTCCTGCCATGTCTTTGCTGGACTTGTAATTCCTTGCCAATGTAGCAGCTTTGTCCATATGATCAATTCAGCATGTGAAACATTGGTGCTCATCACATTGTTGGTTGTCAGTGATACTCCACTTCATCAATCGTATACAACATGACCTTCTAAGAGCAGCCAATCATAAAAGGAGGGGTGTGTCGGTGTAAGTGGTTCTAAATTAATAAAGAGATAGGGTACGTAGTAAATGTGGACTTTATGTCAAATTAATAAATCGTTTCAATCGAGTATTTAAATATATGATAAAAATATTTTATTAGATATTTTTCGTCACTATGTAGTTATAAGTGTCCATTATATGCAAATAAAGTAATCATATAGAATATGCCTCACCGTTTAATTATACACATCGAAATAATTGGAACATGCATGAAGTTCTACTATTTATTGAGATTAATCATGTGTATAAAAAATGAGGTGAAATATTTTTAAATCATATATTCTGTACCTGAATTTGCCTTTTTTTGTGTGTATACTTATGGCTAAAAGGAGGGGGTATCAGTGTGTGGGGAAGGAATACAATAAATAAAATAGGGTACGGAGTAAATGTGGACTTTAAGTCAATAATAAAGAGACAGGTGACCCTATGACGCTTATTAATTGCTTTATATATTTATATATTCACCCCAATCTAGGTGAGT
This sequence comes from Solanum bulbocastanum, assembly GCA_037074985.1. Lineage (NCBI taxonomy): Eukaryota > Viridiplantae > Streptophyta > Magnoliopsida > Solanales > Solanaceae > Solanum > Solanum bulbocastanum. Next base: position 1,460,127 of record CM073602.1, read on the forward strand.
ATTTATTAGATATGAAATTTAATTAGTATTATTTTTATATTAACATGATTTTACAAATTTTAGTAGTTTAATTGATTAATTATTAGAACGGTTGAATTTGTATCTTATTAGTGAGGGTGGAATACTTTTCACCTTATAATTTCCTTCCTATTACTTTTTTCCTTGTAATCAATTTTTTTTTTTTTAAAAAAAAACACGAGTCTGTAAGTCCACTCATACGACTACTGACCTTAATGTGTATCCAATATATATATTTTTAGTATTTTCATTAAAAAAAAAAAAAGTGATTTTTTCGAGAGGATAATTTTATATTATTGAATGTCTTGGAGCTTTAAATTTAATTATTACTATTTTTATGTACCCAACATTTATTTTTATTAATCCACTATTTTAAAAAATAATTATTCAATTTGAAAAACTAAAAGATAATTTATCTTTTTTTTTTTTTTTTTGATATTTCATCTTTATTATTAAATATTATTCAACATCTAATACATTTTAGAAAGCATTAAATTTAATATATTCAAAGGATAATATAGTAATATTACTTTTATTATTTATTGTTTTTAATGTGTCTGTCAAATCAATAATGGAGAATTATTGTTGGACGAGGGAGTATTAGTTATTTAACATTAAGGGATTGTTTGATGCGCGGTAAAATATCTCAAGATTGAACATAAATTCATAAGATATCTTATCTTACCATTCAAGTTGTGCTTATTTTATCCATCCCCAAGGTGGATAAATTCGTCTAGAGATTATAATCACATGATATATTTATACCGTCAGTGAAACACATGGAATATAAATTTTATCCATGCTTAATCATGAGATATTCAGTCTTATCTTATCCAACTTGGGATTGCTTTATGCATGACCTCTCCAAGTAGAATAAATTAGTCCAAAAATTATAATTTCATGCACTTTAATTCTAAAATAATTTAGTCCGTATACTAAACGATTCCTAAGAATAATATGCAAGAAAAGTTATATAATAAAATTCTCTTAATTTGATAAAATATATAAATAAAATAAAAAATCATCTTTTTAATGCTAAATAAATTGAAAGAAAAGAAATATTAATCAGAGGAATTCCATCTACAAATCAACTTTCTCTTTATATGTATATACATATATTGTATCAGATCTAGCTGTTGGTGGTTCAATTATTCAATGCTTTCTTTGTTGCGCTGCTTCATGGCGCCATACATATAATGACAAGTTTTTTTGTGAAAAAGCATTTTTCAAGCAACCAACCAAGTCCTAAATATTGAGAGTAACATGTTATAATTATCTATGTTTTTTTCACTACACTATAGTTTTATATGTAAAATATATACCGTAATCAATATAAATTGGCGACACTACTTCATTCTTAGGCCTTAATTAGAGGTCTTCAATTTGAGCCTTACTTAATATGAAAAAATATCATATTGAAAGAGTCACCCTAAATGAGCCATACAATACACCATCTTCAGTTTGTATTCCTTAATTCTTAATTTAGAAATCTCAAGTTCAAATCTCAATGCTTTAGGACGCTAGTCCAAATTTAATACCACTCCCATACTGGTATAAAAATCTAAGAAAATAATACTCACATATACTCTCTCTATATTTCCTCTGTCCCTAATTACTTGTCCACTTTTTCATTTTTAGTTGTCCCTAATTATTTGTCTATTTTGACAAATCAAGAAAGGACAATTTTTTTAACCTATTATACCCTCAATTAATTATTTTGAAAAAGCTAGAACTTTTTTAAAATCTTAAGTTTTTAATTCATTCACTTTATAATTAATAGGGATAATATAATAAACTCATTAGGTCAATAATTACTTTTTTAATAAGTGTGTCAATTTAAATATGAACTAATAATTCAAAATAGAGGGAGTATTAATTATACAGAGTGTATAATATTACAATAATGTGAAAAACTTAGTGAAACAACTAATAATACAATGGTGTCAGCAGTCCAACTATGACCAGATGGGTCCGAATTTTCAGTTGTACAGATGCAATTGGACTTATTCCGTGGACCCATTACTTTATTACTCGCCCGCGCCAGCGCCCGCCTCCGCGTCATCTAGAAACACTGCCTACGCATAACGTAGTGATCGGTTTGGTTTAATTCAATTCGATAAAGAGTAATACATAAAATGAAACGAAGGTAGAATATCATTTTCTTTGCGAGTTGCAACTATTTCCTCTGTTCCTAATTATTTGTTAATTTTTTTTATAGTTATTCCTAATTACTTATGTATTTTAATAAATCAAGAAAGAACAATTTTTTTTATCTATTATATCTTCAATTAAATGACTAATTACTTTGAAAAATGTAGAACTTTTCATTCACTTCATAATTAATAGAGGTAAAATGATAAACTCATTATATCATTAATTATTTTTTTAATAAGTAAGTCAATTTAAAAGTGAATAACTAAATAGGGACGAATATTATTTTTTCAGCTACAATCCTTCAACTAGAATTGGCGGTGCTCTTATTTATCTTCTGATGTGTTGGGGTTGAGTTTGGCCACCCTACACATTATAGGTATTTATTGTTAAATTTTGAGATGACTAAATATTTTTAAATTTGATGTGAATTATTAATTTTGTCTTCAAATTATTAATAATCTTAAAAATATTTTTTTTAAGATAAAATTTTTATCTATCACATAACATAATAATTAGTCTCAAACTCTAGTAAAAGCATAAAAATTTAATAAAAAGTGCAAGACAAATATTAAAAATACTCTAAACTTGACGAAAACTTAAATATATATTTCGCTCGTATTGCAACATTAAAAATATATATTTTGTTTGGTTTAAGAAAAAAGAATGGTCGTCATTCGAAGAGTAGAAAACACTTTTTGAAAGTCAATAAATTCCCTCGGCTCTATGCCATTTTCTCCTTTAGCGCTTCTTTTTGTTATATACTTTTCAACTTTAATAACTTGTTCTCACAAGTCTCAACCCACAGCCATCAGCACTGTCTGTCCTTTCGTATACTGTATTTCGATTCCATTACACAGTGCAATTTTTGAAGTCCGAGATGGATTCGACCGCGAGTCGGAGAACAGCGTCAGGGAGATCGTCGTTGGTAGAGTCTATTAAAGGTTTTACTTTCGCCGGAGTTAGGATTTCCAAAGAGGATCTGCGGAGGAGAATTACTATGCCTGAGTACTTAAGACTGGCCATAAGAGAGGCCATACAGAAGAAGGATGTCGATACCGCAAGACGGCATCTCGATATGGCTTATGCCGCCGGCGCCGAGATTCCTCAACCGGCGGAAGCGCCGGTCATCGTCTTCATTAATTCTAAAAGTGGTGGAAGACATGGTCCACAACTTAAAGCTAGGCTACAGGAACTCATGGGTGAAGAACAGGTCATAATTTTTTTTTTCTCCTTTTATTGAAGAATTTACATACTAATTTATGCATATATGGAACTGGAGTTTTTACTAAAGCTACATAAGTGCTGCAATTTTTTTAAAAAAATTCACTTTTTGTACCCAATTTTTGGGAAATGACTGTGGCACTATTTGGTTGGTACATGGGGTGTACGTGGAGTCGTGGACTATGCTTGTTATTATATATGTGTGTATGCTATAATTTATTAGTGCTTGCTTAATTTTTTATTGCAAATATGATGTCTGCTTGAATTAGCGAGACATGTTTTAAGTTTTGATGAGTAAATTTGCCATGGTTATGCTGTAAAGTATGAGCTAAATTGAGCAATTAAGAAAGAAGACACTTTTTGTAAATTTTGGTTCTCATTTTATAAAGTCAGTTAATACTAAGTGCATCCAAGTTTATATCGACAACGTTGAAAATCAGGAAATTAACTAGTGACATTTGATTGTTTCACAACTTTTCAACAATACAAGAATTAGTTTGTTAGTAGTTCGTGTTATATTGCTTCGCAGAGCATATATTTCAATCATTATGTTTAATTCAGTATAAGGAACAGAAAAATATAACAAGGTGACACAAGCTGTTCAGCATATGGCTGAACAAATTTAGAGTAAAAGTTTGGTCCTATTTCAGGCCAGATACTCTAGCTTGGTGGACCTCCTATAAACCAAAAGAAGAAGAAGAAGAGAACAACATTGCAAGTATTTGAAGGGTTGGAATGTACCAAGTGTAATCATAATACTAATCAAAAAGAGCTACTTGTAGCTAGTAAAAACTTCCTTTTAACTTTTCTTTCTCCTTGAAACTTCTTTTCCTTAATGGTCTTGCTTGCTTTGTGAATTCTATACCCGAACACAGTCATTCAAGGCCTAAAAGTCTTCGGGAGCAATTTTGTGGCCAGTCCTGAATCCAGTCACAGTGTTTGTCTGGCTTTTACTAGGTTAGGATATTTTATTAGGTCAATACAAACTACTAATAGCCTACCTATCAATTTTTTTTTTGATAGGTAGGCTATTAGTAGTTTGTATTAACCTACCTATCAAATTAGAAAAGCAAACTACCAATATTCATCCAGACACATTCAACGCAGTTGTCTTGGAGAGGTGAGCAGTCCACAACATAATGAAATGGCAAAGTGACAAATTAAGACAAATGGTAACGGGGATTGACTGTCTTCTCTATCTTCCATTTATCACTTAGATGACATGCAAATGAAATCTTATGTGTCACTGGAAGTTAGTGCAGTTCGGCACAGTTTAGATATTGATATTCAGAACAATATGATCTTTATTTCTGAATATAGTTTGTCAAGGATTTGGTTGCTTATTGGATTAAATTTTAAGCCTTGTGGTTTCTTTGATAGCACTTTTCTGTTTTGATATTTGCTTAGCAGGAGGGAAATAACTGGTTGGTATAATTTGTTTTTTTTATATGAGAACATCCAGATTGATAACCATATCGTGTAAAATTTATGTTGAATTTTTAATACCGTGTCAAATGGTATTGATTTTCTCTCTTTTCTGTGTCTTCACTTCAAACCGTGCCAGGTTTTTGACCTTTCAGATGTGAAGCCTCATGAGTTTGTTCAATATGGATTGAGTTGCCTGGAGAAGTTGGCTGCTCTTGGTGACAGCTGTGCAAAAGTAACTCGTGAAAGGATGAGAGTCGTGGTATGAATTTGATGTTACATGTAATTTGGACCCTTTTCAGTAGTTCAGTAGTAGATTTTCACGTGCACTTTACTGGGATTTTATAGATTTGTATTGGAAAACTATTGCAAAAAGGAAATAGGAATTGAGGATTTATTTATTCAATCTGGTTTGGCAGGCAGCTGGAGGTGATGGCACCGTTGGATGGGTTCTTGGCTGCCTTGGAGATCTTAAGAAACAGGGCCGAGAGCCAGTTCCACCAACAGGAATAATCCCACTTGGCACAGGAAATGACTTATCCAGGAGTTTTGGATGGGTAAGCTTCTATGTGCGTCAATTTTTCAGTTCTTATTCTGTCTAGCCTTTCTGAACTTCCCTAAAATCTACATTTCAGGGGGGCTCATTTCCTTTTAACTGGAAGTCAGCCACAAAAAGTATTCTTGATAAAGTTGCAACAGGTCCAATTAACCGTCTGGATAGGTGATGCTTTATGCATAGTTCTTGATAAACATATTTTCAAGTTTCATGATAATGATATTGCTTAACTTACAAAATGTTCAATTGAATTGCTGAAGATTGTTTTGGATTGAAGTAAATCATTATGATTTTCTTTTTGAAATCTCTACTAAAAAAAGATTGTTAATCTAAAACTTGCGACCAAATTTATTGAAGCCCTACTATTTTCCTTGTATTTTCTCCTTGATGCACAAGAATGGATTCCTTTTCTTTGTTTTATTACCTGACAATGTTTATTTTTTATCCTTTTCCTCGTGGAAGTAAAATTTCTACATCAAAATGCCAGTAGGATGTCCAATATGCTCCTGATGAACATTTGCTTTTAGCAAATTTAATGATAGGCAGAAAATATTACCTTTAGGAAGGATGTATTTCATTTCTCTTTCTTATTCAATTTCTATCTCAATAGTTTGTGGCCTGTTTATACTCCGAGCTACTTCATGAAACTATAACTTTCATTTGCAGTTGGAATCTTCTAATATCAATGCCGGCTGGGGAAAAACTGGAAACACCTCATTCTCTGAAACCTACTGAGGATGCATCTCTTGATATGGTCATTCTACATTTATTTTTACAAATTTGTTAACTGATATATGGACATGCCTAATTACTTATGCTTTCTAATTATCTTCGTGTTAGATCCTCAACTGGAATAAGTAGTGTTCCACTATTTTGTGGGTGATTATTTATGTTTCCTCCATTGAGTTTATCTAGGGTTTTATTTGTTTGCTGATACTCCAATGGTTTTCTTTATTATTCCATCTTTATCTTCAATAAAATGCGCTTTCCAAATGATCATTTAGTCAAGGAACTGCTGTAATGAATTTCTTTTTTAAATTACGCTTTTACTTTTTCCTTAATATGACACATGATAAGCATATGTAATGTTTGTTTTCTGTGAATTTGTTGTGCAGGAATTGGAAATTGATGGTGAGTTGCCCAAGAAGTTGTCCAACTATCAAGGAGTATACTACAATTACTTTAGCATAGGTATGGTGATTAATAGATCATAGAAATAATTAACTGTCAAGACTCATTTCACATTAGGGTTAACTTAGATTGTAAGAGAGCGTAAGACCTAATCAATTGTGTACTTCTATCTTGGAAAATCTTTGTAAATAGTTTACATCTAGCATTAATGTGAACTTTTGAAATCTTAAGTCATAAAGGTAGTCCATAATGTTTCATAGCAACCTGCTTACTCATGTCTACTTTCCATCTTTATCAATTAGTAATGTTCACATTGACATTACTGCTCTTACTTGATGATGCATCTATAAATATCTACCCGGAGTAATTTTTCTATTGTAGGCCCCATAATATAGTCTCCTTTTGAAGGGTGATTTATGCAAGCTGTATTTTGATTGTATTCTCCTTCCTCTCAGTAGTTCAATATCTAGACTCTCATATGAGTTTCAAACTTTTCTATTGCACTTACTTTACATGCACGTGAGAAATTATTTATGTATGGATGCTGGTTTTGTTTGCTGAAGAGTAAAAGCTTGCCTGAATAAATACTATGTTAGCACCTCTCTTATATTTGCAATTTGCTTAGATTTGTAAAGGTTGAGGCTTCTCTTATGGTCAACTAATGCAATTTGCTTAAATCTTGTACTAATGAAACATGACTGTAAGAGATTTCTTTTGATTTTTTTAATCGAAGTACAACTTGTCTGAACTCTGTTACTTCTTTTAATCTGCAAAACTGTTTTTTCTTTTTTTTTTCTTTTTCTTTTTCTTTTTTTGACAAGGTAAGATTCTAACCCTTACCTTATCAAAAAAAAGATTACAGTGACATTCTATTGATGATAAACTAGCACTAATCTTTGCTGGAGAAGATGTCACAGATAGTTTGGATCAGCAATTTGATGTAGAGTAGCATTTGCATCATGTACAATTACCAGTCTGCACCGAAAAGATATACCTATGTTTAAGGCTAATTACATTATGCCTTCGAATTCTGTATTATTTTTGTCCATGCGGTCCACCAAATTGCAGGTGGAATTGAGTTCCATCTTCTTTTGCCTTCAGTACTGATCCCTCTAAAATCTTCATATAAGTTTATTAGTGAAGGACAAAAACATCTCGTTGTGAATCAGAATTGTTCATTCGGTTGTTACAATCATTTTCCCTCCCTCCCCCCATTTAGTCCACATGATTTAAAGTTTGTGTTCGATAACTTGTATCTATAACTTTCTATGCAGGAATGGATGCACAGGTAGCCTATGGCTTCCATCATTTACGGAATGAAAAACCATACCTTGCACAAGGTCCCATATCAAACAAGGTTGGTGCTTCTTGTTCCTTGATCCTTAAATTTTTTGAAGTACTTATTAAGGGATCTCTTGATCTTTCTTTTTTCTCTTCCTATCACTCAATTAATTTGAGAAAGTGTATACACATATCATAAGGAAAGCATTGTAGACATTCTAAATTTTTTTTGTTAGAACTAACAGCCTCATGTTGCCAAATGGTGCTGCTCCATTTTCTTTGGGATTTCCTTAAAAAACTGATTATCTATGCAAACCAAACTCTTATTTTATCTTCATAAATCCTTGTTGAATAGATAAAATTGTGGTTGCATTATTGCATATTGTTAGTGTGGGTTCGAGTCCCACATTGGTTGGGGAATGGACTAGTGGTTTGCTTATATGGACTTGGGCTATCTTCCCCTCATAAGCTAGCTTTTGGGGTTGAGTAAGACCTATGTGCAATATATTTTTATGGTATTAGAGCCAAGTCCATTTCTTGTTTGGGCTGTCGGTCCACGCTCCACTTGGGCTTGGGTGTGAGGGGGGGTGTTAGAGTGGGTTATAGAGTCCCACATTGGTTGGGGAATGGATTGGTCTGCTTATATGGACTTGGGAAATTCTTCCTCATAAACTAGCTTTTGGGGTTGAGTTAGGCCCATATGCCATATCTTTTCACATATAAATCCTTCAGGATACACTTAAAACCTATTAAAAATGAGAAGTATCTGTTTTGGATCTCTAAGACCACTGCTGGTTTCCTGTGCTTGGGTTACTTATAATAGGAAGTTCAAACTTTTCGGCTTCTCTTAAAATAAGGAGCAGCTGTATTTAAGTAACTTCTAAAACTTCCATAACAGTCTTGTTGTATGGCCCTGTTTATATTCATGCAATTATGTGTCATGAATTTATTTGAGATATCTCATTGCGTGGATAGTGATTGCTATCTGTTTTACTGCTCCTTTACTGAAAGTGTATTGCCATCCTAGGATGTATTTTAGTCACTTTCCCTTTGTGTTTGTTACTTTGAACCTACATATATAGTTTTTTTTTTTACATTTCATGTTTCTAGCTGATATTTTAACTTTACGAAAGTGCTACTTTAATTTCTTGGGACAGAAGTTCTAGTTATTGACAAAGCATTTATTACAGTTGATTTACTCAGGATATAGTTGCACGCAAGGCTGGTTCTTTACACCTTGTAGCAGTGACCCTTGTTTGAGGTTAGAATGACTCCCTCAACACCCATTGATCCCTGATGCCTTTTAATTCATCGCACTCTGGTAGTTGCCACATGCTTTATCAAAAGATGTTTCTTATGTACCTTCTTATGTTAATTATGACAGTGTTTCATCCTCTCTTGTCCAATATATCATATATTGCTTTCAAAAGGTAGTATGCTCAGTATGTATGCCCTTGCATGCAGGATCATATATTCTTAGGCTTGAAAATAAAAGGTGTGACTGATACTATTTGATTATAGTATTAGATTAATTAACAAGGACGCCAAAAGTTTTCACATCTATCTCAAGGAAAGGGGATGTGCAGCACTTATTTCTCTTGAAATTGTTTGCCATGTATTCCCCTCTGTATATTGATAACTCAGCGTTAGTCTGGCAGTATTTATCATCATGTATGGTTATGTATAATCTGTTGAAAAATAATGTATAATTTGCGTCCCCTCCTATTCCTTCCAACACATAAACTTGGATATTATTTTTAAAGTTGTACCCAATCATGCTTTTCATCTTTGATATTATTTTTTTTAAAGATTCTGTGCTTACTTTTATTGATGACAGGGGATTGAATAATATTTTGCGACTATATGTTAAGAAGGTCAACAGCTCAAAGTGGGAGCAAATCTCTGTTCCTTCAAGGTTGATTTTTGTCCTGGAATATTTATTACAGTGTTGTATTTTATGTCTCTCATGTAATGCAGAATCTCTTGGATAACTAACTATTATATATGTCTTGTTGTTCTTATTATTTGACAACTATATGGGTATCAACCTGCTAAGCCACAATATTAAAATTTGGGAGAGGGTGTTGGAGATGAGGATGAGTAGGGGTGTGTCTATCACGGAGAACAAATTTGGATTCATGCCTGGGCGTTCGACTACAGAAGTCATACCTATCATTAGGAGATTGATGGATCAATATAGGGAGAAGGACTTAAATGAGAGTAGCTAAAATGATGTTGAGACAGAGTGTTGGCTGGTTAAAAACTCGCATGTCCAAAAGATGAGAGTAGCTGAAATGATGTTGAGATGAATGTGTGGATATATTAAGAGAGATAGGATTAGGAACAAAGTTATCTGGGATAAGGTGGGAATGACTTCCGTAGTGGACAAGATGAGGGAGACGAAACTGAGATGGTTTGGGCATGTGAAGAGAAGATGCACGTATGCTCTATTGAGGAGGTGTGAGAGGTTGGCTAGTGGGTATTAGAATAGGTAGAGGTAGGTCGAAGAAGTCAAGGAAAGATGATTAGACAGAACATGACATACCTGCAACTTATCGAGGACATGCACCTTGATAGGAAGATATGAAAGTCGAGGATTAGAGTTGAAGGTTAATAGGTAGTCAATCATTGTCTAGTTCCCTTCCCCGTATTGTTATTGTTACTATCTTACTAGCTTATTCGTCGATGTTAGTATTACATGATATTTCCTTTGCTTCAGTTATCGTATTATTTGTTGTTATTTTTGTCATCTTCCTTGCTACTGTCTTTGCTTCACACTCTTTTTTTGAAATTCTTTACTTGAGCTGAGGGTATATTTGAAACAGTTTCTCTACCTTCACAAGGTAGGGTAAGACTACATGCACGCCACCCTCCCCAAACCCCACTTGTGATATTACACTATCGCACCGAGTATGTTGTTTTGTTTTAATTATTTGTCAAATAGTCAATTATATTGTTCTGTAATATGAAATACAATGCTAATACACTGGCTTTACATGTTTTTTTTCCACTTGTGCATTCATTTTCCTGTTTTGTCTTTTTGCAGCGTTCGGTCAATAGTCACTCTGAATCTCCCTAGCTATGGTGGTGGAAGGAATCCATGGGGACGTTTGAAGCCAGAGTACTTGGAGAAGGTATTCTTTTATGTTAGCTGTATAGGACTTCAGTGGCTTTGGTATATAATTAATGAATACCTCCTAAAGAATTAATTTTTCTTCAAAGTAAATTAATAATTTCTGAAACCAATGATAAACTAGGGTTATTTAGTTGGAATTTGCTGAACAGTTCAAATAGAATGTATTAGCTATTCTGCTTAGGTTGTCAGACAAATATCTTTGTACAAAAATTCAGTTTTCAAAAGTTCTGAATTTGGTCCATATTCATAAAAACTGCTTTCAGCTTCTAGTCACTTCAAGTTTTAGGTTCTGCATATTGTGTGGTTCCTCTACTAGCAACACATGATTTGAGCAAAAACTCCGAAGTCCCTAGTGGTATTTTTTCCCAAAGTTTTTGCAACTTCTAATTTTTAAACCTAACAAAGTTTAATTAATGTGTTAGTGCAGTTTAATACATATCCTCCATTTTTCAAACTTTATCAGTACCTAGAATGTGGTCGTAATAAACTTCAGGATAACGATAGGAAGTTGTAGCCACTTCACATCTGATCTGAAGACGAAAAGCCAACTTAGAACATTTTATCAACTGTTATACATCATCAAAAGTAACAATGAATTCCTATTGTTTTCCTATGAAATTGTAGAGGGGTTTTGTGGAAGCCCATGCAGATGACGGTTGCATTGAAATTTTTGGCCTGAAACAAGGATGGCATGCCTCTATGGTTATGGTTGAGCTCATTTCTGCAAAACACATTGCCCAGGTATTTATCAAGATCTGGTAAAAAAGAATTAGTGCAGCTTAGAGGCAATTAATTTAGATGTGTGCGTGTTAATCGCTGATATGTGTCCTCTCTATTTCATTTTGATCATGGTAATCATAACCTTAAAAAAATGATCTGGTAATCATTACATGCATTGCTTCTTAGACTTTCCAATGAAAAACAAAGCGGGGAAGGGTTTTCTTCTATATCACAGGAAATTCCTCTTGCTCTACTAACTCCAGCTAAGTTTCTCCATCATCTGTCTAATGTTAGGCCCTTGCATTGGGCATGGACATCTACAGACACCTGATCTTTCAGGAATCTGAATGATGCTCTCGTTTTTGGAAAATTAATTGTTAATACATCCTAATATGAGCCCCTCTCAAAGAGTATTAGAATTGAAAGAGAGAGCAGCTTTGCTGGAGCATATCTGGTTCTATGTTATACGGACTTTGAAGAAGTACATTCACTAGAACACATCCAACACAGATACATCCAGTTTTAATAGGTAGTATCTTGAACGATTTATATGCAATAGTGGAACTGCATTTTCGGATGTTAAAATAGAGCTTTGTGACATAAATTTGGCTTGCATAGATATTCATTTTTTTTTTTTTTGAGGAAATCTCAAAAAAAATGGAGGAAAACCATTCACCAACATGAGGTTGTAATAGGGAATGTGGTCATGCATTATGAAGAGATACAACAAAACTATAGTTAACATGTCTGGATTTGTTCTCTCTTGTGCGTGTGCAGAATGTCATATGCTTATATTATATGCATATTTCTCATCTTTTTGGTGGACTTGATGGACATTGTGGAATGAGGTTTAATTGAACACTTCTTTTGCTGCTTTGCAGGCTTCAGCAATTAGATTTGAGTTGCGTGCAGGAGAGTGGGATGAAGCTTATATGCAGATGGACGGTGAGCCATGGAAACAACCAATTAGCAAGGAATATTCAACCTTCATTGAAATTAAGAGAGTACCATTTCAGTCTCTCATGGTTAACGGGAAGAGAAATTGATCGTTCTTCTCTTGCTCCAGATATTCTTAGAATTGTAGTTATCTATGTTTGTGTAAAGCATTTAGATCTCCCAGAATAGCTGTTGCTTGTTGGCATGTACATACATTATGTGTATTATAATTTATACTCATGGGAATATTATCTGATTTATGGGTAGATTATGCACATAAATGAGTTGCATAAATAGTTTAGTGTTGATTTTACCATGATATTGAAATGATTCTTTTTTCCCCAAACAACACATACTAATCATGAATTCATTTTTCATGATCCCAATGCCAAAAAAAGCTGAAGTTTGTCTTGATGAGTATTGGTCACTTGGTCGTTTCCAGATCAGATTTCAAACCAATCAGTCCGTCAACCAAATTCAGAAAAATCAACATGTACTAATACACACAAAAAACATTCATTAAGTATGAAACTTGTTTGAAAATGGTTGCGTATGGAGTCAATTTTTCAACAGTGCTTCTGTAGTAAAATATGATGTATAATAACTATTTTGAGAAGTCACTTATTTTTACTAAAATTACCTTCTTTTCACTCGTGTGAAATGTATGATTGGAAAATTACTAGGATATTGTGAAAAGCTATTTTTAAAAAGTCGAATAATTAATTAATATAGCGAAAAAAGAGGAGATTGATTCCATATTAACCATGAACATGATTTCTTCTTCTTCTTCTCTATTCCTCCTCGAATGAGGAAGAAGTATATAATTTTTGAAAGAGAGAGGAATTAAGGTGGCGGGGGGCGGGGACGAGGGATGTTGAAATGGGTTCACACATGATGGAACCAGATGACTTAGCAACGTATGCTAAATTATTTAGGCATGGACAAAATGATTCATCAATTTGCATGTCAATTGGCAAAATTCAATCAAAAGGTTCCATCTTATTCCATAACGCGAACCCATTAGATTACTCTGTTCCTCTCCTACTCTCTCAGCTCTCCTTGGCTTCCCTCTTCATTCTTTTCACTTCTACCCTCTTCAAACCCCTCGGTCAACCATCTAATGTCACTCAAATTTTTGTAAGTATATATATCTTCATTTTTTTGTTGTAAATATAATTAATTAATCGTGAAAAATGATGCATGTATGCAGGGTGGCTTACTACTAGGTCCGTCCTTTCTAGGACGAATTGATGGATTCATACAACTTTTGTATCCTTAAAGAAGTCTGGTAGTTATCGATGCTGTTGCATTATTTGGTTATATGTTCTTCTTCTTCTTGATTGGAGTGCAAATAGATCCTTGGATTCTCAAAAGAGTTGAGAAGAAAGAGCTCATCATTGGTGTATCAACTGTAGCAACTGCTCTTGTGCTAAGTATCAGTACCTCTTTTATTCTCATCAATTTTCATATACATATTGATCCATTAGTATCTGAATCACTCCCTGTAGTAGCTACCATGTCTTCTGTACTCGGATTCCCAGTCATCGCTCACTATCTCACCGAGCTTAGGATGGTCAATTCTGATTTTGGAAGGTTGGCACTCTCTTGTTCCCTTGTTAGCAATATGTTCGGGTTTTTAATCATAGCTATTACCAGCCTCTCAAGTCAACCATCCGTCGAGAAATTCATGTTTCTACAAAGTATTACTTCTGGTATAGGCTTTACCATGTTTGCATTTCTTGTTGTGAGACCTCTAATCATATGGAACACGCGAAGAAATCCACTTGGAGAGCCATTGAAACAAAGTTTCATTTGTATGGTATTTATTGGGGTTTTGCTCTCTGGATTTTGCAGCAAGGCTTTAGGACTAAACCTCTTCTATGGGCCACTAGTTTACGGTCTAGCCATACCTGCTGGACCACCACTAGGCTCTGCCCTCGTCGAGAAGCTTCAATTCATTGTTTCATGGCTCTTTATGCCCGTCTACTTTGTCAAAACAGGTTTGGTTACTGACATATTTTCTGTCAAACTGAAGAATTATTTGGTTCTGCAATCGATTATTCTCGTTGCTTGTTTGGGGAAATTCCTAGGAGCACTTATCTCTTCAATCTACAACCAAGTTTCCCTCCGAGATGCAATCTCAATTGGCCTCGTATCCAACGTTCAAGGTGTTCTAGAGCTAGGCATGTTTAAAATGATGAAGCAAAATGAGGTATTTAATTAATTAATCAATCAATCAATCTGTTTACCTCATTCTCTTTACTCGTTCGATATGGCCTAGGCAGCTCATGATCATTTTCATGAAACGTACAGGCAATAGCGGATGAAGCTTTTGTTGTGTTGTGCATATCCCTGTTAATTACAACTGCAATCGTCACACCGATACTCAAGTCCCTGTATGATCCACATAAAAGATATGCAGCACACAAGAACAAGAACATCCAGCATATGAAGCCCCACTCTGAGCTTAGGGTGCTTACATGTATACATGATCAAGAAAATGTTCCTTCCACAATAAACTTGTTGGAAGCACTTCACCCGTCAAACCAAAGCCGTATGGATGTCGCGATGCTCCATTTAATAGAGATGGTTGGTCGTGCACATCCTCTTCTCATAAACCACAAACTCCCATTAATGATGAAGCACACAAACGAGGCGTCAGCTTCAAAAAGAATCATCAATGCTTTTAAAGTGTTTGAGAAGAACTTCTGTGAGACAGTAACCATGCATCCCTTTACAGCTATATCTCCTTATGTAATGATGCATGATGAAGTTTGCACAATGGCGCTTGAAAGGAGGGCATCTCTCATAATGATTCCTTTCCACAAGACGTTAACAAGTAGTACTACTTCTTCATCTTCCATGAATCAGAAGAGGGGATCGAAGA
The DNA here is from genome assembly GCA_037074985.1 of Solanum bulbocastanum. Taxonomy (NCBI): domain Eukaryota; kingdom Viridiplantae; phylum Streptophyta; class Magnoliopsida; order Solanales; family Solanaceae; genus Solanum; species Solanum bulbocastanum. The sequence goes on from CM073602.1 coordinate 1,475,592, forward strand.
TGGGGATTAAGACTATGAATGACAAGATCCTTCAGACAACACCTTGTTCGGTTGCAATAATTGTAGACAGGTCACTTGTCAACACATCAAGGCCAATACTAGACGCGTGGTCATTGTACCGTGTTGGTGTACTTTTCTTGGGAGGACCAGATGATAGGGAAGCACTAGCTCTGGGAGAGCGTATGGCTGGTAAACAAAACATTAGCCTCACAATAGTGCGGTTAGTACTCCTTCATGAAAGTGGTAATTACAGCAATAACAACACAAGTAGTAGCGATTATGAGACGATACAGAAGATGATGGACAATGAAATGTTAAGTGAAGCAAGGAGCGATATGGCAGGAAATTATCGTGTCAAGTATGTGGAGAAGTTGATAAGAGATGGAACAGGTACAGCTGCTGTAATGCGATCCATGGAAGACGAATACGAACTAATCATTGTTGGGAGACGTCATGACTCCCAATCTCCTCTATTACTTGGTCTTTCTGATTGGGTTGAAGAGTCTGAATTAGGCCCTGTAGGAGACATGTTTGCTTTAGCAGATTCACAAAGTAATTCCACAATATTAGTTGTGCAACAACACAATGGAGGATGAGGAAGAGTACTGTATGTACATAATATATCAATTTTCTATTCTTTAAGATATATACAGCGTTGTGTTATCTGTACAATAAAGGAACAAATCATGCCATAAATTAGTAATCTTCTTCTGTCACTGATCTAACATTACTTTTGTTGTTATGTTTCAATGTCACTGATCTAACATTACTGGACCCTCTATAACGATACCGATAGCCTCACCATGATCTACGTCACTTTTTTTAACATTTAGGGGCCACTCAACAGGAATTAGCTGATTTTCTCAGTTTTTTTCATGTGTTGGTCTATGATTTTTTCTGTGATATGACTTTTAGACACTTTTTTCAAAACCTTTACAAGACCCTCTGTAATGACATGGGGAAACAATACCTATAGCCTCACCATAATCCACACCATTTTTTTTTTAGCATTTAAGGGCCACTCAACAGGAATTAGACAATTTTCAGAAAATTGTCTAATTCCTGTTGAGTGGCCCCTAAATGATAAAAAGATGGCGTGAACTATGACGGGGCTATACGTATTGCCCCACTAGTCGTTATTATGGAGGGTCCTAAAAAGATTTTGAAAAAAAAGTATTCAAAAATCATATCATCAAAAAATTTATTAACTAACTAGCATGATTTATGTTAGTTGATAGAATTCTTGCATTAACTTTCATTTTCGGGTAGTTTCGAAGGAAACAACATGTTTTACCTTGTCTGTGATGCGTATTATGCCATGTTCAGCTTTATGCCTATTGAATCGATTCTTGACATTAGTCTAGACATATACTAGTTTTTGTCATAGATTGCTATTTGGAGCCGTTTGACTCAAAAAAAAATTCCAAAATCGTCTAATTCCTGTTTGAGTTATCTCCCTCTTAATTGCGCATGAATGTATCTTCTAGGCTTTTGAAAGTCCAATTAAGTTATAGTTATCTGCTTCCTTCCTCTCTCCACTTCGTGTTAGATAATTGATGGTGCATGCTTAGGCTTATCTTTATAGATAACTGATGGAGCATGGTTAGGCTTATCGTTATAGATAAATGATGGTGCATGGTTAGGCATATCGTTATTGTACCTTTTTCCTGACTCTTAGTTACTGCTTTCATCTCACTTTGCTCAATCGACCAATGATGCCTACTAAGTACCTACTAACTACCTGTTGTTTCGATACTCATGCTACACTCAACATCCATTTTCCTAATGAAATTCAATGCCAACCAATAGTGTTAATTTGTGGTCTGCAGCAGGGTCATTCAGAGATTGAGAGTGAGCTGATGACATTATAATTTGACTCATCTCCATCTATATATAATTTTAGCTAGTCTTTCGTATTCGAGACAAATCTATACTTATTTTTCTTATTTTTACAGTTATGCTCATTTTAGTTGTTTCGAACCATCATCTAGCAGATCATGTGATTGAATCTTTTATGATTATTTTTATTTGTCATTTCTTCTCTTCCGCTGTTATTTCCTTATGTTGTTTAATTCCATTGAAATTTGGCTTATCGCCCATTGGGTCCTATGGGTTGGCATACATACCGACAAGTGTTAGTAGGTGTCATAATGATTCGAGCCTTCGGATCTTGACATATAAATATCATGTTTTAGGAAGGGAGAGCAATTTTGGCTTGAACTTCACTCTAGTTATAGTATTTCTCACTCTAGTACATGATGTAAGCTACAGTTTTGATCTCTACTTTATTAATAAATAAAAAAGGCAATAGGACTGTCCTATTGATGTATTTTTTTTTTCTTGGAAAAGATAAATAAAAAATGCTGGGGCACCAACTTTACATGTCTCAAACAACCTGGAACAATGGTCTCAATTTATCTGGTTACTATAGGGTGTTTGTACCTGTCAATAGCAGCCTGAACAAACTGGTTGCTTATCACAAGATTTCTGCTCAACATACTACCATTTATAGGCTAACTGTATGCTTATATTAGCGCCTGAATTTCCGATTTGAACTATCCAATCCAGAAGAAGGCAATACTGTAATAGCTCACGGGCAACATCTAGAGCAGCATAGTTCCGGTAATTATTGCTTTGCTTCAAGAAGGATAGCAGAGTACGGCGCAACATCATAAGTTTCACTGATACCAGACACTCCTTCAGTAACAAAATCATCTGGGGATTTCAGATTAGTGTCCACCTGCAATTAAAATTATCAGTTTGTACAAAATTTGAGTTGACTTTTTCAGCATGAGTACTACTTGAGACAGTAAATATCAAGACAATACCAAAACAAATAGCTAAACTGAACAGAAATGCAATTAACTTCAAATATTGGAGCTGACAACAGACTGCACAAAATAAAGTAAAATTAAAGGAAGATCATGTGAAGATAGGTGAGAATGGCTGTCATTTTGTATGTTTGGAGAAACGAAACTCTATGAAGCACGGATATCACATTATAGACCGTTTATTAGTTTCCTATTTGTTCAAGGTAAAATATGCCTGAAATGCAGTATATGCTGTTTCTTATGTTCTTTATCATGATTTTGTATCTTCTGATGAGAAATATCTTGTTTATCAAACGTACATATTCTTAAAAGGAGATGATCATGTCAAAAAATTTAACACGATAATCATTGTATATTTAACAAGAACCTGAAAATTTAGGGAGAAGAAAGAATAAGATGGTTAGTCTGTTTATTTCTTTTATAAGTGATGTATACTCCACACCCCTTGCTGCCACTCTAGTTTGGGAACAATGTGAACGAGCAAACCCTTTACTTATTATGATAGCTTCTTGCTGTGTTCTTCTGATAACACAATAAGGTGGTTAGTATATTTATTTATTCAGTATTGTTAGGTGAAGGCTACGTGGCATATACGCCCATGCTCCTATGCCAGTACTAGTTTGGGAACACTTTGTGAATTGGGTAATTAGCCCTTTATTTATTATTGTTACAATCACTACTTGATGTATTCTTCTGATGAGAAAACTAACATAAGCAAAACTACAATCTAATATCCAAATGGTAGCTTTGCCCCTACTTATCAAAATCTTCCTATAATTCAAAATCACTATAATACAACATCCCACATAAGCATAACCCTAGTATCCATATTAACATCATACTGGTACCACAGCCATGACTGCTTAATCTTCACATGCTAGGTATGCTATCTATAAATTGCTTGCATTAACTTTTCATATTTTTTTATGTTATTCTACTATAAAGTTATACAGGAAAAAGGAAATATGTGCATCCATACTCGACTATTCTATTCACAAACTTAGGAAAAACTTGGATCTAATTCAGACATTCAGTAGCATGATCATGATGGAAGTTCACATTTTGGAAAGAGCAAGAGTTGTCTCCAATTGAGACAAAATTAGTAGGGTGTTCAATGCGAAATACGATTGGAACATGAGGATGTAATACAACACTTTGTGCCTTCGACCTATAATTTCCAAATCAGTAGGCACAAATCCAAAATACAAGTAAGAATAACCAAACATATCAGAGCAGGAGCAAAATTCAGAGGCTATCTCATGTTTTGGATGTATATGCAAAGTGCATTCCTTAACTAATAAGAATAGAACAAGAAGGTGGGAGCTCCTAGGGAGGGGTAATTGGTTTTTTTTTAAAAATAAAAATAAAATAATAATAATAAAAAATAATAAGAATAGCTTACCACTCGGTACCAACTTCTATTTTGTGGTGGTGAAGGTATTGCTGCTTTGATGGAGAAGTGGTGTGCATTAAATGCCAAGTAAATATCTCCTCCATTCCCATCATGGAGCCTACATTGTACAAAAGAGAATCCAATGTCCAAATTCACTCATGCGAAAAGAAAAGCTCCTAAATTTTGAACTTGTCACATTAAAATTTTGGTTGACAAATTAAAATCAAGAACACAGTTGCTACTAAAAATTAAGGGATAGAAGAAAAACAAGAAAAAACTCGGTGTAAAAGAAACAGACCATATGAAAACAGCTTTAAAAAGGATCATCCACCCCTATTTTGGGTGGTCTTTAACTTCCTCCACTCAAACTAGTGGCTTTTTAGTATCTTCCCTTCAACACTTAAGTAATAAAAACGCAGACGAAAATACCCTTAATAATAAAAATTCGCTAGGCACAGGTTATGCCCTATAAGACATAAGTTCATTTTTAGAACATTATACCTTAAGAAGTCCATACACTAAACATGCACCATATAAGTATAACCCGTGCCTTGTAAATTTATTTTGCCTTAGGCATAACTTATGCCTATGCCTTGGGGCACAAGTTCAGTAGTATGTCTTCTTAAGGCATAAAGTTCAAACACTAAACTTATGTCTAGTAAAACATAGAGTTTTAAAATTGCACTAATGCCTTGATGGCATCATAACTTGTGCCTTGTGATATAAGTTCGGTTTTAAACATTATGCCTTTAGAAGTTCATACACGAACTTAAGTCTTGGGGCATAAGTTCAGTAGTGTGAACTTGTGCCTGATAGGGCATAACCTATGCGTAACGAAATTTTTTTAAAATAAATTAAGCATAAAGTTTGCCTCGAGAATTTGATAGCACTGAGCTGATGCCCTAAGGCAAGCATTATCTAAAAAGGTTTTCCCAGGGAAATAAGTCATATAGTTAAGGGTACTTTGGACAACAAATTTTCATTGAATGAGCAGTAGGGGAAAAAATTAAAGACCACCCCAAAATAGCGACAATCCGTACAAAAACTTGCTTAAAAAGAGGACTGATTGTAGTGTGTGAGTGAATTCATGATTTAGAATCAGAGATGATAAGATGGAGATTATTGCCAGTTATTAATAGGGTTTATTCTTACATAAATGCAAGGAATCTACTCTCTTCATTGTACCAGTTGTCCTCGAGCCAGGTAATGTCGTTCTGCAAAGTAATGATTGGTAATCCATCAGAATAGTCGAATTGAGACAGCATTATGCAGAGCTAGAGAACACTAAGTACTACGATGGAACCCCATCGCCACCAAAAAAAAAACAAAAAACAGAAAAGGTTAAAAATGCCCTCAACGTAACATTAGAAATGGCTAAAAAAACTGCCCTCCTCCCATCTATTAGATCAATTCTGTCCTCCCCCCCTTCCCCCCTATTGGATAAACAATACCCATAATGTATTAGAAATGAATCAAAATAACATTCCACCTATTGGATCAAATTTGTGCTTCTTTCCACCTATTTGGAAAAATCAGAGGCACCAAAGGATTCAAATAGCTAGAAAAATCTCAAACATCTTGAAGAGAACCATCGGTAGTTGAGGAGGCTAACATTTATCAAATCTTCCAAACATATGATTATTTTTTTTTGATAACCAAACATATGATAATTGATAAGGGAACTGTGAATAAATGGACCAGTGGATCATAGATGGGACAGCCTAAACTAACTGTATGTCATGTGAAGAAACACCATTTAAGTATGTTCCACAAAGAGGACCCCAAATAATCTGACCTTTCAACTTAGTTCAGTACCCCCCAGGTTATCTTACACCCGCTCCAACCATGAAACGGAAGGTCTAAATAGGCATACTACCGTTTTGATCACATACTCGGGATCATTTCTTTGCAGGGAACTCTTTCATTTGCTTTTTTTTTTTTTTTTTTTTTTTTATGACAAGGGAAACCCGCAGATGTTACCCTTTGGGTGTGCACAGGGTAAAACCCCCGCTCATATGCAATAGCTCGCAAATCACATAGGAGAGGTAACCCGCACTAGGCAAGCCCGGTGTGGCGAGCTCGACCCAAAAGGCAAACCCCTTGCTTTCATTTGCTTTTTCTGTTGCATTAATATTTAAAGACAAGGGATACTGCCACAAATGAAACACAGAACATAGCATTCAGTTTTCAAAATAAATTACCTCTTAGCAATACAATTGCCAGTAAAGTTAAGCATGACACCAGGTAGAAAATAACATTACCTTCTCAATGAAATTTTCCTTTCTAAGAACATTGTGGGACAGTCGAAACTTTATTATCTTGGAAAAGAACCTGAAGTGATCATTCTTCCTTGCTTCCAACTGGATTGACAAAGTTCACTGGGTTACTTGCAGTAGCAGGAAAGAAGTACCAGCAAGAAAACATAATATCATACTTGTCCCCACTGGAAATTGTTGATGGCGGTATCATGTCCATAACTGTTATTATTTCCATAGCGGGTATGCCCATACTCATCCCCCATAAGCATCATTGGCGTTCCCTTATAAACCAAGAAAGTACAAAAATTTAGAAAGGTAAACTTAAGTAACAATAATAGGGATGGGACATCTAATGTGCATATGACACTTTTAATAAGAAAATTACTGAAGATAGGCATAATCCAGGAAATATACAATTAGTAAATTAGTATCCATAGTATGTCAAAATAATCCTTTTTACGAGGGTTTCAGAAACCAATACTTCAACCAAAATTAGCCAAAACAGACTAAAATCTGAAGTTTGCTATTATATGTCAAAAGTGTGGCCCTAAAATTCCATGGCAGTGTTCTATTTCTTGTTGAACAATGAGGGAGATATACTGTAAGCAAATAACTCAATAGTTGCAAAAAAAAATTATGAGAGAAAATAGAATTTGCGAACTAAGGACAAATAGAATTATGAGATCTAGTAGATAAGCTACCGACTAATTCTCAATATATGCAAGAAAAGAAACGCATATGCTGTTAACTGAACAGATGATGCATCACACCTGGGAAACCATCAGTGCCAAATGAAAATTTTTCATTTGCCGTGAACGCAGTGCGTTAATATTTGCATCTGAAGTTTCACCTGGAAGAAGATACAAGAAGATGATAACCTTTCAGACTGTATTTGAAACAATACCATCATATAAAAGAAATACTTCAGTATGGAAACTGTTTCAGTTAGTAGGTGTGGATTGCAATTAGATTAAAGCTTGGGGCTTGGGCTGACCTTAGATTCAGAATCTAGTACATTGTGTCCATGAACGGAGGGAAAAAATGATTAATGGATACAGATATCAGTCTGTCAATGAAGTATGAAGACAATAACAGCAAAGTAGATCTGAAATGGAATATACTACAGAAACAAATATCATAGGCAAGCAAAGGCTCAGTGTGCAAGTGGACAAAGCTAGTTTATTAAAGCCAAAAATCAATGTTTTGCAGTCATGGCATTATTATCTAGTTGGATGGATTGAATTCATCATTTGTTCATATTATATCATTCTATAATCTAGACTGCTTGTTTTGAGCCTGCACTCTCTTTTCATGGCTGGTATGTCCAGCTGGGTTATTCCCACAAACATCTACCTCAATACAGAATTCACTTCATTCTTGGAGGACAGGCATAACCATTCGGTAGACTTACAACTAGTTGTTTTACTAGTGTGAGCAAATACATCATATTCATGCTCACACTTCTGTTTTTGCCACATCACTGCTGGCAACAACAATCCATTATGTCTTTTTCCTGATTTAAATCATTAGAAGGAAGTGTTGGAATATTAATGTATATAGTGTCTCACATGGAAAAGCATTACTATGTAATATGTACTGCATAGAATATAATTATAAATAGGGCTGTGTAGTTATGTACATACACATTTTAGTAATATTTTTCAGTACCTTTATTTCTCACATGATATCCTAGCAACAGTGAGAAACATCTAGGGCAAAAAGTCAGTTGCTGTGGCTTCTGTCTGGTGATTGTTCAGATCTGATTTACGTTATCCCTCTTTCAGTGAGTCACACGTGTTATGTGAAAACCAACATTACCATGACTCAGCAAGCCCTGGAGATCAAACCCCAGTTGAGTTATTAGGCAGATGAAGTCTCACGCGTTGATAAAAACTAGGGTTCCGGCGAGCAAGTGGTTAACGTGATGGGGCGTGTTTGGTATACCAGCCAACTTCTGACAATTTTTCTTCTGTCGTATTTGACAGATAATTCTGAGGCTATCCATTTAGATATCTTCTCATTCCATCCACCAGAACACTATATACCGGCAACCAGCTTCAATTCCAGAGAATTCTTTGTTTTACCGGTGACATCTTAAAAAGCCATTTCTTCTTGCACTCAGGAGTTTGTTTTGAGTCAACGGTAGACCAGTTTAGTTTCCAGGGAAATTTATCAAGAGAATCTGATTGTATTTTCTGAAATATACCCTCTGGTCCAATTTTATTTTATTTTTTTGCTAATACTTGGCTAGTACTCTCTTCAACCAACCATGTCTCTCTAACCTATCACCTCCCACCAACAACAAGTACCAGGTAACTCTGTCCACCAAGGCTAGGATAGATGGGAAGAATCATCTAATGTTTTTTGTCTCCGCTGAGTTTTGAACCTGAGACCTCAGGGTTCTCAACCATTTCATTAACCACTAAGCCACACCCTTAGGTGCTACTATACATATCTTATTATTTAACACTATACAGTAGACTAGGAGTTTGAGATTACAAATAACACATAATTGGTAGTGACAAAATGTTAAACAAAAGTAAGAGAAACAAATTAGGTAGGGCTTAATATCTGGAGGACATAGCAAACTTTGCATCCTCAGCACCTATCCTTGGAAGAAAATTATTGCTAAAAGTCTTGGACTCCGGAATAGCATATGCTTCCTCAAGTAAAGAGAGAACAAATTAATCTTTGTTAAAGTACCAAGCATGATAAAGGAAATAAATAGACTGTTATGCAAGCAAGAATGTGAAGGGACAACAAAAGTTTTAGTTCATACTAAGGAAATCAGGAAGTATGAAAGGAAAAAATAAATAAGTGGGATCAAAACCTCATCTTTACCTTCAATTCCACAATTCCAACTGAAGTTGTCATTGCATCCATCATTGCCACCTTCACCGTTCGCATCATTGTGCTGTAATTTTCACCATCCGAATCCAAATGATGTACAAGTTTCATGTTTCAAAACAATAAAGAGCGGTAAACTTAACTGATACCTTATTATTGTATGAAACAAGGTCATACAAGGTAAAGCCATCATGGGCAATCACGAAGTTGACACTGTGGTACGGCTTTCGCTTGTTCACCTATGAAAAGTAAAAAAAATAAAATATATGAGCTCAGTGAAACTGAGACAGCATAAAAAGAATTCAATGTTATTTGGCATAGAACACTGCTTATGTTTCAAGTTTTTGGATGAAAAATCAATTGATTTACACAGAAAACATACCTAGTAAAGATTAGAAAAGATTGAGATAAATCATAAAACATAAGGATGGGAGAGAAATGATGGAAGGAGTACGCAAATACATGTAGATATCCCAAGAAAGGGAGGAGGAGAGGTAGTGCTGTGTGAAGTGAGTAAAAGAAAATAAGAAGTCCATGAGGTAGACAGAGAGGTAAGAGGAGGGAAAAAAAAGTGTTCGACTGAGAAAGACTCTTATTTACTTCCGAACTCATTAACTCTTTCTTATTTGTTTTTGTGATACTTTTGTGCAGAAAAGTGGTATAGTACAGTGCCTTGACTACAAAGTTTAATGAAAAGAACTTAAAACTTGATTCGAGATTATATATTTAAGTAAATAACACAAATCCAAAAGTAGAACCTCTGAATACAATTGATCTGTTATTTCATAAATAGGAAGTTTTATCTACTTACTTCAGGAAAAAGATAGAATATGTTCTTAAATAAAAATGGTTAGAATCAGCAAGATTTCTTTTACTACGGAAGGAAAGGATAAATAGAAACTCGGTATTCCAAATGAAATCAGCTTAAATGAGATGGTAATAAATAAAAACAAACTGTGTAATGATACATTATGTGATAGCACTCACAGTTACCTGTAAAATGGCATGATCATGTTAATAAAGTGCGGGCGAAAATTTAAAAGGAATTGACACATAAATACTACTATTAACTCAATAGACAAAAAGGATCATATAGAATCTAGCCATATGCATTGACATAAATCAGATGCTTTGCTAAACCTATCTAATCAAATAGGCGTCTACTGGTGAAGCAACTTGCTACCACATAGAACAGAATATTTTTCAAATATTATCAGTAAAGCAAAAGAAGAAATGGTACTAAAGAGGCAGAGCGAACGGAACAGTGTTGTGAATATTCTGTAGTTGTCAATGCATAATTCTGGAAGCTGTAGCTCTTACTCTGTACAGATCCGCTGAACCTGCGATACGGGTAGCAAAATTTCCTTTCATGCCAGCATCACCCTGTTCAATCATTTCAGGATAAGATATATTGAAGGAAATTCTCAAGACAAACATTATTTTAAAAAATCCTATTACAGAACCAAAAAGCTGAAACAGTTGAGTGATGTATGGAAACATTACATCATTCAGGATTATTAGTCTCTTGTTTTAGCTTGTTGTTACCTTTTTGGAGGTCTCCATCATACCTTAATGCTGAGGAATACAACATTACCAGTTTCAAAAAGAAAAGTACACACTCTCTCCTGTTATTATTGAGATAATCCAATAATATCTATATTCTCACAACTTCATATAATAAACAAACAAACCTGAGAATTGAGTCATAATATATAGAAAATGTTAGTGTAATTTCAAAATTCCAAGAGTTTCATTCAATGATTATGCCAAAGTATAACTTGTAATGTCAAAGTTAGAATATGCTGAATAAAACACTTATATCTCCTTATATCTTTAAACAGTTAAGATGTATTAGGAGTCACATTACATGAAAAAACAAAGCCTTAATTTTAATGAGGAAAATGGAAAATCCAATTATCATTACAGTTTAAGGATGATAACATTTCAATTGAAGATATCAATTACTAGTCCCTGGAATTTCCAATTCATATTCTAATAGACATCTCTGGAAATTCCACAATTGTCCCAGACTATGCATATGTATGTACTTGTCAAGTGCCTGAGGATTAATGTGTAACTGTACCAAATGTAGTTTTAGCAGCTGCTTTCTATGGTAGGGGGCACAGTAGGGTGGTCCAAACAGTGTGAATTGGTATAATTGTAAAATCCTGTATGGTTCTCAATAGTTGAAAATGGGAAAAAAGATACATACACCAAAGAAACTAAAGTTCCGACTTAACAATGAAAAAATGAACAGGGCCTAAATAAAAGATGATGTTTTCAGTAGAGTGAATTTTAGCTTCATAACTAGAAGTCTACCATTTTATGTTAAAATCATGAACATATGAAATTTAAACTTTCTTATATCAGTGGAAAACATTTAGTCCCTTTTCTGTTGCTTTCAGATGCACTAGACTGGTTAGATAATGGAGAAGTCTGTACTGACAAACTTAAATGTAATGAAATTTCAATTCAGATTCTCTCCTATTGATGTCACCTTTATAAATCTCCTGATGTCATCGCGGTACTTCCCGTTCCACTCAGCCCACCTGCATATGTTTATCCAGATAAGGAACATGCTATGAAACTTCACGATAAAAAAGTAATTTCAATTAAAGCTTTTATAGGTACATATTGAATATTTTGAAATTTTAGGTGATTTTTGAGTTGCTAATCTGTACTATTAGATATGTTAATTGAATTATTTTCTCTTCATTAAAAGACATTACAACAGACAAAATTATCATTTACTACTTTTCTTAAATAATTTTTATTTAAACATTATCCAAATATTTAGGATTTTAAAATTAATTAACGTTCTAACTATTAGATCTTTCATTATTTGTAAAATGTAAAAACTCATAATATTTAGTATTTAAAATTGGCTAAAACTTTGCTTCTTTAATCTTAACTTATTTAAACTAATATTTAAGTCCTAACATTTAAAACTATCAAATCAATTTCAATTTTGTTAACTTAAAGCAATCCTTTCTTATGAAACCAATTAATTATCCATCACAATTTTTCAACTCATGGTACGAGAAAATAAATTAATGAGTGCAACTTCATTTTGCATTAATACGTTCAATTCCTCCTCCTCCTCCTTTTTTTTAATTGTATAATTAAAAAAAGAAAGAAAATATAGAAACACAACATACTTTAAGTTGTTTCAATTAATCGAGTGTTCTTGTTATTCACCTTTAGTTAAATTAAATTACTATTCTTCCATTTCAATTTATGTGAACATACTTGACTAAACACATCGATTAAGAGAAAAAAAAATTGAGCTGAAATTATCTCGTAAAGGATAAAATGAGAAGTTTAAAATTAAGTTATTACCAAATATTTAAAAGTATGAAGCTCAATAGAAAAATATTGTTCACCTTTTTAACCTTTTAAAATAGAGTTCACACTTGACAAAGTAATTATTTAATTATTTTTCTGATATTTAGTATTTTAATATTAACTAAATTTTATGTGCTAAATCCTTATGTGAAACATATAGAAAAGTTCAAAATTTTAGGATACCTACCCAAAAGTTTTCATAACTCAATCATAGATGATTGAATGGGAAAGAACAATTTATATCCTATTAAGGATGTGACAAACATCCAAAGCCTAACTGACATTTTGGGCCGCAGTGGGGAAATTGCCCACAACTTATTTGGGTATGCCTTTAGGTAATACACACAAAGATTTGAAGATATGAGACAGCATAGTCGAGAAGACTGAAAAAAGACTAGCCAGATGGAAGGCTCAATACATTTCTTTTGGTGGTAGACACATTCTTATCAAACTCTATTCTAGATTCTCTCCCAACATATGTTATGTCTCTTTTCACTATACCGGCAAAAGTGGCTAAGAAATTGGACAAACTTAGGAGAGATTTCCTTTGGCATGGTTGCAAAGAGAACAAAGGATACAATTTGGTCAAGTGGGTAACAGTTTTGCATAGAAAAGATAAAGGTGGCTTGGGCATCAGAGATTTGAGGAAGCACAACAACAGTCTTTTGATGAGATGGTTGTGGAGATACACTGAGGAGAGGCAAGCTTTGTGGAAAGATTTGATTAAATGTAAATATGGGGAGGATAGATTCTGGTGAAATAACATAAGCACGGATACTTATGGAGCGGGGATTTGGAGAGCTATTAGAAACTTATGGCCCAATTTAGAAGCAAATTTACATATCAAGGTGGGGGATGGAAGGAGAACTAGATTCTGGTGGGATGTATGGATCAAACAAACCCCCCTCAATGACCTGTTTCCTGATCTATTTATTTTGTGCACCAAATCTGAGGCAATGATCAGTGATTGGTGGACAGAACGAGGTTGGAATCTCTATTTCAGAAGACTTCTAAATGATTGGGAAATAGAAAGAGTAGCCAAATTGTTGGAGGAAGTGGGGGATTTTGCAGGCACCAATACTACCGATGATGCTGTTAGATGGTCACACATTAAGGATGGGATCTTCACAGTTGGCAGGGCATATAAAAAGGAGTGCAACTCGCAAAGTAGCAGATACCGGAGTTCATGGAAAAATATCTGGAGGACTGCAGCACCAACAAAAGTTAAATGCTTTACTTGGTTGGTCATTAGAAAGGCATGCTTGACACATGAAGTCTTGAGGAAGAAAAGAAAGATCATACTTCCTTGGTGCTCTTTATGTGGGAAGACAGGGAAAACTAACACTCACCTATTCTTACATTGTACTTTCACAACACAAATATAGTCCATGTTTCTCAACTTTTCAGAAGTGAAATGGACTATGCCCGAACATACAGCTGATTTACTTAGTTGTTGGATCAGGAGAGGAGGTAGCAAGAGACAGAAGACCTGGTGGAATTTGATTCCACATTGCATTTGGTGGACAGTGTGGAAGGAGAGGAATAGTAGGAATTTGAAGATATATCCAATTCCATTCACAAGGTTAAATGAAATTGCATTGTATCTCTATATTTTTGGTGTAAAGAGATAGGATTAGAGGATTCAAATCAACTTTCAGAATTCTTAGGATCCTTGTAAGTATTATGCTTTTTGTTCTTTTCTGATTTTCTGAAGGTCCCCAGCATATCCTTAATGCTGAAGAATACGATGTTTACCAATTCTCAAAAAAATCATCAAAGATTTGACTTTTTCGAACTCTTCTAAAACTTAGTAGAGGCCCGGGAAATTTTAGCAATTTAAAAGCAATGAAGATTTTACCTTGTAAGAAGTAATTACACATTGAATAAAACTGAACGTATATAATGCAAAACAACCTTATATTTAGGACTTCTGAAAATATCATTGTAATCAGGAGAAAACAAAAATAATTAAATATATCATATGTAAGTGATTGCCTTTTTCCATTTTTTGTTTTAAGTTCCAAGTTTTAATTTTTAATTTTTACTTTTTGCTATACAATAGTAATAGTAAATTTTGCATACTGAGAATTGTTCAAGAAAATCGAATTTGAACTGCGTCTGGTCTTCATGAACATCAGGTAAAATAATGGGGTCCACAAGTGTTCCAGAAATCCAAACAAATGCAAGGAAAATAAATGGGACCAAGAGGCATAGAAAAGCTTAACTGCAACTTTTTGGCTGACCTAGGTTATAAATAGAATATGGACTGGTTCTTTTGTCAAAAATTGCAAAAGTACAATCTCATACAGTATCTTTACAGTTCCAACAATTCAGAATACTGAAAACATCCTTGAAAGCTGCAAGCAGACATGTTTACGAACAACGATCTTCTTGTAGCTTCATATTAATAATATAAAGTAATTTTAGGTCTCCAACAAGGTCACTGACCAAATTTTCACATTCACATTAAATGATCTTCCACCCCTTTTCAACTACAGGATAAACTAATAAGAGATAAATCAAGTACAATGACTTTTTAGTGATCTAATTTACAAAATAGCCAGCAAATAGAGTACCAATTACCCCCCAACCGTACAAGACAGTTACCTCCTATCATACAGCTTATAGGTTTTGTAGTATAAATATACATATTGTCACATAAATATACATATAATAGATGTGTATATGTTTTGTTTATTTCGACTAGCATCCGTGATTAATTTCTGCCATGTGCTAAAAATGAAAAAAGCCCAACTAATAATATATAGTAATAAAGTTCTTTTAGATATTACCGGTCCCAGTTCGGAAACTTTCCAACAAGATATAGGCCTCCACAATCCCATGGCTCAGCAATAATTTTGCACCTCGACAATACACTATCTTTGGAAATGGCCTGCAAGTATGTAGCATCTTGTTCATTCTCAAGCATGAATGCATCGTGTAATCCTTTTCAACACTCTCTGAATTTACAAAGTCATCTTTTTCTTAAGCACGTGAAAGTTGGAGTAGAGCATATTTATAATGATTTTTTTAGTGACATGGAAAATCAATGAGACAAGAAAAAAGAAGATAAAAGAAGGGAAATAATCCTAGATGATGATAGATAGGGGTTGAGATGAACATGAAAATTGTGAATGGCAGTGGAATAGTCACCTCACTATTAACTTGCTTTCCATCACACAATTTCTTTTTTGATGCACCATTAAGAAAAGGCATATAAATGCTTCACCTTAACAAGGGGGGGAGCATTAATGGGAGTACCATCTGTCCCTCTGCAAAGAACACTAGCAAGATCAAAGCGAAATCCATCGACATGATACTCGGTGACCCTTTAGTTGCTCCACCGAAAAGTAGAAGAGAATACCAAATGGAGAAAAAAAAAAGTTAGTCAAATAACAAACAAGTTATCCAGGATAAATCATTCTGACAGTAATAATTTCAATTAGGTATCTACACCGCAGCTATTAACAAGCATATGAAAAGACCATTGGAAATAGAGGATGAAAAGAGAAGGATGATAATAAGACTGGAAAAACTAATCCAGTTGACTGATCAAATCCACTAGGAGCAAGCCGACATAGTGAATTTTATGAACATATCAGCATTCCAAGAAAATTATAAGCATTCAAAGATGAAGTATATATTCTAACCATATCAATTGACCAACCAGCAAGTTTGCATAGACCATTGTGACTATGTGACAGAGTAAAAGGTCAGTTAAGGGCTCAAGGCTATGTCATAACAGATTGAGATTATTGCCCCAGATAGGCTTCCAGATCATAAATGTATTATTACATAACTTAAAATAGATATTTGGGATAGAAGAGAAACAAACTAATTGTAGAAATATGTCTATCTATTTACTTTTTTCAGCAACAGAAAAAAAAAGAGAACTTATTGATTATAGTTCACTAGTCACTAAGTATTTCAAACAAATTGTCCAATGCCCGTGGAGCCTATCACGCCATCACTAAAAGACCCTAGAGGAGAATAAGACAAATTGGAGAGTAAAGATGCCTGTGACACACTTTATGGACATTGAACAAGTACGGAGAACAATGAAATTTGCAAGTGCTCTTTTTGTGCTGCGCAAACAAATGAAAACAACAACCGCATCCACAAAAACAGGTTCCCTTGACATAAAAAAAACAACCGCATCCATTAAGAAAAAGCTTAGTTTAGTTTTGACTAAAATAACAGTATATTGATATCAATCAGTGAGTAATTACTCATTAGCAAGTAAAATATAAATAACTTCAAAGAAGACAACCAAAAAGTGTGGGGAAATGGAAGTACCAGTGTCTTAAGCTTTCAAGTATAAGTTCCATGACTGTAGGATGGTTGCAGTTAAAAGTATTTCCTGGAAAGACCAAAGAATTGCATCTCAGAGCTCTTACCAAAGACTAAATGAAGAAAACAACTTTTTAAGCAAACGAAAGAAAAAGCAAATATGCAAGTCTATGCATTAAAACTTCAAACACAATTATAAATCTTGAAGTCTCACAGACTAACAACTGACAAGCATGAAGTAAAATAAACATTAGTAATTAGACCTTTGCCCCTTTTTCCTCCAAGGTTCAACTCCATAACATTCCTTCTGCAATAAAGAAACGGGCCTCACTCCCATGTGAAAATATTTCAGGATATGTCAATCTATAATCAAGCGACAACATCCTTTCTGGAACATCATAAAAATACGTAAATAACTACCTCATTACATTTCCAATTATTATTACCAGTTGAAGTAAGTGAATAAAAACCAATCTGTAAAGAGTCCATTTGGAATGATGAACAAATTCTTTCTAACCATTATATGAACGTCAAATACTCTTTAAACTTAGAAAGTGTTAAATTGAGCTAAATTTTAGATACACCCTGATTTGAATTGAGAAGGGTTAAAAGAATGACGAAATAAACCTAGTTGAGATGGGTAGACAACAAGAATGGTAAAAGAAAGCAAGGATCTTCTTGAGAACATGTTTTATTTTGTCAAGGAGCAATACCAAGGCAAGAAATACTGATGTGGGTGAAGATCAAAGATGGTGCAAATCCAATATAGCAAGGGATAATAAGGTTCTAATGGTGGTGAACTCACTCTAAGTGAATGTAATAAGTGTACTGAAGCAAATCCAATTTGTTGGCACATTGTAAGACGTGAAGTGAACTCACTCTAAGTGAATATAAGAAGTGTTTTGGTACTCATACTACACTGCTGTATCTTTTTCTGATGCAGTGCCTAGTACGAGCCACCCTCGCTAATTCCTGATCTCACGGGGCCGTCGCTGCTTGGATCGTGGTGAGCTCTTGGCATTCGGGGACTTGTTGCTTTCTCTCTTTTGTAGGTCTATATATTTTGTATTTTGTTAGACAGATTGGTTGTTTATAGTCCTATTCTTGTACTTTAGATGCTCTTATATCGGTGACACCAGGTCCGGGGTTTGGTTCGTTGTATATATTTGTCTTTTTTGGTCACTTTCGGGCCCTTACTGTATATTTTGTACCGTTTTGTACATATCAATGTTATGGGCCCTTTCCTATCTTATTATTGCTACTGCTTTTGTTGATTCTAGTTATATTTATCCCTTATGGTTTGGATTTAGGCTTGCCTACTGGAGGTTTATGGTTGGCACCATCATGATCCGATTTCGGGTCATGACAACACCTTTGTGTTTGGTGACTATGGATTTATCTTACCACCTTAGAAGAATGATTCTTTATAAGGAAAGATTAATTCTTTATCTTGATATCTTTGGTTTCTGTTAGAGTAAATTAAAGAAGTAATTAGTCTCATATTAATTGTTGTCTCTCATTTCTTCAAAATAGGGGTCTAGATCACTTTATGATCTAAGCTTATGAATTAACTCTATTAGTATCATAATTAATTTTAATCCGCTAATTTTGAAATACTAAGATCAATTAGGGATCTTAGCACTTTATATGAAATTTGAAGCTTTTATTCTTGAATTTCACATATCTTTCAAGTCCTATCCTTAATCTTCGTATTTTCACTTCCACAATATTTTTGTGTACATTCAAGTAACCCAATTCTTATCACAACCCCTCTAGCCTAGGTAGGGAGAAGGACTGTGTACACTCTACCCTCCTTGAACCCCACTTTGTGGGACTACACTGGTATGTTGTTGTTGTTATTGTTGTTCACATTAATGGTTTTGAAGTTATCATAGGGCTTGAACTTTCAGTTCCCGTGTTTTTGGAGCCAAAATATCACATTGAAACATGAATGGATTGAAGAAAGTTCTATCTAACCTTTAGCCAAAAAATCTGACATAGGGTATATATCAGACAATACAATCAGAATCTTTTTCATAAATTTCCCTGGAAACAGATCTGGTACATTGCAGAATCCAAGCAAACCCTCGAGTGTAAGAAGAAATCAGAGAAGTTTGTCGAAAAAGAAACAAAGCAACTGTAATAAAAATTGTTCGCTGAAAAACATTGTTCTGACGGCCGAAATGAGAAGTTATGTAGATGGGTACCCTCTGAATTAGCCGGCAAAGACCACATTAAAAAAAATTAACACCTCGCAAGTGCATGAACTCACGCGCTCATCGCAGCCCTAGTTTCTATCAGCGCATGAGAGTGTTTATACATGTCTGCTGTTGAAAAACTTGACTGGGTTTTGGGGGCGGGAGCTCGCTGAATCTTGATGGTAGTGTTGGTTTTCGCACAACACTCACCGAAGAGGGATGACGCAAGATAGCTGGTACAGTCGTAGGAATTAGACGTACGTTGAATGTTTGGCTATATTTTCTTTTCCCAGATGTATCTCACCAATGCTCCAACGCCATGTGAGAAATAAAGACCTGAAAAAATATTATTGAATTGTATATTCTACATTAATACACTGAGCCTATTTATTGACACTACATAACAGTCCTTTTTCAAGTAGGTCAATATATACAATCTTATTCCTATTTTAATTCTACCAATTATGTTCATAAGTTTAATAGATTACGGTTTCATGATATATGACCTACAAATGATATGATGGTCACACACATGTGATGATTATGTTCATGCTTAAGCCGAAAGGCTTGCATTGGCAATATTTAAGTATGTTTTGGGAGGAACCATTAGATAACTCATTGAGTACTTGGACGTACAGGTTCAATGCCCCAGAACCACATGTATCTCTGGATTATCACCAACTTCATGTCTATCCACTAAAGAGCAGTGGTATATTTGTATTCTTTTCTAATCTTGTTAATATTCCATCCTGCACGTATGGAACTACGTGTGGATGTAGTTCCCAACCGAACGGAGAAAGTGGATCAGTTGTCGTAATGTATACGTGGTGTATTATTTTAGTGTGTAGTAGGGGATATCCAAGAATAAAGACTGTTCATATCCTATGGGTCACACATGAATTTCAAGAGAGTTTTATGACTGATTTCTTGTATGTTTATGACTTGATCAATTTTAATATTGCATGTGAAAGCTTTGGATTTCAAAAATAATTGTGAAATGATTTCGCACATGCTTATTATTATTTTGAAAATTTTGCTAAGGAATATGATTTTGAAATTAAAGTGCATTTTTTCCTAAAGTACTTGTCCAACTTTTAAAGGTAGGTGCATGAAGCTTATTTTACTACTTGATTTCATGACCTGAAATTCATACCATAGCTTAAGCACCACCAATATACATGGTGGCTTCTCGTGATTTTATTCCAATAGCATTACATGTGAGGATATGTCCCATCGCTATTGTTGGAAGAGGAATAGGAACAATAATAGGAGCATTAGGGATGGGAATAGTAAATAGTATCCTACTTGATAAAGGATTGTTTTGTAGTGTCTATGATTATGTTAGCAAAAGTTGGATCACAGTGTATCTTTCCGATGACTATTTTCTCATATGTAATTTGCGCAGCATCGTGCATCTTTTTGGTGACTACTTTCTCATATTTAATTTGCATAGTACCTTGTATTTTTGGGACTACTTTCTCATTTGTGTAGCACCATGCATCATTCCGGTGACTACTTTCTCATATCTTATTTGTGTAGCATCATGCCATCTTTTCGGCTATTACTTTCTCATATTCGATTTGTGTCCTATTGTGCCGGCTTTCTAATGACTACTTTTTCATATTCAATTTGCATAGCACCATGCCATCTTTTCGGTGACTACTTTCTTATTCGTGTAGGGTCGTGCTATCATTCCGACCCTACCCATATAAGTTCTCCTTTTCAGTAGGGTCGTGCCATTAATCCAACCCTACCTATATAATTTCTATTTTCTAGTTGGATCATGCCATCATTCTGACCCTACCCATATAATTTTCTTTCTCAATGAGGTCATGTCATCATTCCGACCCTACCCATATAATTTTATTTCTTAGATTGTGACCACTTTCAGCCATCAAATCTTGTAATCCGGTGCATTAGCATGTTTTAAAACTAGACTTTATTGTTTAAGATCTACTCATCCCTTGATTTCAAGATGATCCATATATTTTATATCAGATTTCGAGCACTTTCTATTTCAAATTTTCTTTTGCAAAAAAAATAAAATCTTACCTCGAGGAAGAAGTCTATATGGAGCAACCGCCTAGTTTTGTTGTTCAAGGGGAGTCTAGTAGCCTTGTATGTCGATTGTGTAAGTCACTCTATGGTCTGAAACAGTCTTCTCAAGCTTGGCTTGGGAAGTTCAACACTGTAATTTAGGAATTTATCACTCTATGTTTTATCGACATTATGCATCAACTCCAATATTTCATGAGAAGACCAAACACATTGAAATTGACTAATATTATGCATCAAATCCAATATTTCATGAGAAGACAAAGCACATTGAGATTGATTGTCAATTTTGTGAAGTCGAGTGATCAACTTGAAGATATCTCACCAAACCCTCATCGGTCCTCGTATTAATTACATTTGTAACAAGCTAGGTACATATGACTTGTATGCACCAGCTGAGAAGGAGTGTTAGAATAGGAATAGGTATATACAATCCTACTTAGAATAGGAATATAAACAGTAATAAGAATAGGAATAGTAAATAGTATCATACTTGATAAAGATTGTATTGTGGTGTCTATAAATAGGGTTTCTGTATAATAATGTAGATACAACAATTCAATAATATTCTTTTTCAATATTTCTCGCAGTTACATCTATGTAATGTATTCTAAGAAGCTTCATTGACTCACCGTGTGTAAGTTAACATGTACTTAATTTATTGTATTTGAGCTACGCCACATGAAACTTAATTTAGGAAGGTGATAGCTTCAATCATTTCAATGAGATTTTCGCGCTTTATATTTAGTTTATACAACATGTAAAGGGTCCACTCAGCAAGTGGTAGGCCTGCCGAGTGTAGGAACTGGCACCAAATTTGGGTCATGTCGTCATGAAACTTTATCAAAAAACAAATTAAGAAGAAATACTAGAAGAGGGAGAGTGAATTTTCAGAGCGAGGAGAGAGAATTTTCCAAGTAGGGTGTTAGTCGCATAGAAAATTACAGCCTCATCACAAAAGAAACAGTGGGACCATAACGGTCTCCGGAGAGATGAACGATGCTTGACATGGAAAGGAAGAAGAAATAAAGAAACTCATTGCCCAAGCAGACAAAACATATTGGCCAACACAAGCTATTGGTAGCAGAAGCTATTTGAGTTTATACCAAGATCGTAAAGGCTCTGTTATCATGTAAAGACCGAAGTAAAGGATATTGGGAATGAACTGCTTTATTATTCCCTCAAGCATGTTGAGATTTGTGAGAAATATAGGAAAAGAATATTATTAAATTGTTGTTGTGTTGTTTTCATTATTACATTGAGACTCTATTTATAGACCCCTAAATACAATCCTTTATCAAGTAGGATACTATTTAGTATTCCTATTTCTATTTCTATTATTATTCCTATTCTAATAGGATTGTATAAGCCTATTCCTATTCTAATAGGATTGTATAAACCTATTCCTATTCTAACAAGATTTATATAGTACAACAACAACAACATACACAATGTAATCCCATAAGTGGAATCTAGGGAGGTAGGATGTATGCAGGCCTTACCCGATCTTTGTGTGGTAGAAAAGTTGTTTCGTATAGACCCTTGGCTCAAAAGAAGTTGGGGTTTATATAATGTTTACTGGTAATCCAAAAATGGAAAGGGAAGTGTTCAAGTAATCCTGAAAAGGAAAGGAAAGCAATTCCTAATAATTCCTAAAGTATGCAAGTAAACCTAAAAGGAACGGGAAGTAATTTTTAATAATTTCGATTCCAGTTTACACAATTATGGACTTTCTAATCCTTTCCAATACATACAGGGAATGGGATCTTGCCATATTTATAATCTCCTAATTCTTAACAAGTAATAATAGAATATGTAATACATTTATTTTTTGTGGAGTGATATTTGTAAACATCTAGTCAGTAAATTATTCGACTATAACATTGCCAAAATTGCTCCTTAGGAAACTTTGCCTCATGTTAACAATCTCAAATAACCATTGAAATATCCTGAAGAGAGTATTTTAAAGATGTGTTCAGAACTGCCCTTGCAGATTTTCCTTTTATTCAATGGTAAAAAAGTGTATGGTTAAATTACCACATCCAGCGAAATTCAGCAGCTGAGCATTGTTGTTCAAATCTACCATGTAATAAACCTGCAATTGAGAGGGCAAGGAATATCATTTATGAGAGGGTGGGGAAACAGAGAGACAAATCTTTTGTATAGAAAAACAGAAATTCAGACTGCATCCACAACATCAGATATGAATAGTTTGATTTAGAACTTGACAAAGTAAGCCTGGTCTCATCTGGTTTTTGAGGGAGACAAAGCATTATAGATAGAAAAAAAAGAATCGAGTTAAATTCATCTAAACTATGGGTCTGATGCAGCTTTACAGAGAAGGTTTATAGCAGAGGAAGGGGGAAAAGAAGCAAGTTCTAGCATTTTAACTATATATGATAGTAGATCATGCACTCCATAATAATCTGCAGAACAGAAAGTAAAAACACTGCCAAATTCCATAATCAGAGGCCACTCCAATTGAGCAGCTCCATAAAGTTACACAAACAATTTTTCTTGTAGCGGGTTGATGCATCGATCAAGACTTAGTTCAAAGATGATGTTGATTACTAAAACGGTTATCTGTTAACGAACACAATACCCCACCTCCCGAACCTGCTACCAAAAAATGTAGACGTTTCCCTAGACAAAGTAACCTACCAAGGTACATTGTGTGCAATAAAGATCTAATTCATAACTTTCCAAATATTGACTATTATATTGAACAGTTCCTTTACCTTGTTGTCTATTCCTCGGAATGAGGTAGTATATGGGTTTTCATCATCAGCTTCATTTGTGTGATTATAAACAACATCTAAGATGACCTGCAGAATGAAAAAACGTGAAAAAGAGAAACTAACATCTTCAGATAGATGGTTGAAAAGGTAGAAGAGACATATTGGATATATATATATAGCAAGCTCTTTAAGGACCACACTGATATAAGGAAAACCTCAATTCCAGCACCATGCAAGGCCTTGACCATTTCTTTGAACTCCCAGGAAGCACGGACAGGTCCGCCACCACAACTTGCATATCGACTCATTGGAGCAAAAAAGTTTATTGTTGAGTAGCCCCATGTATTGATCTAAAGTTAACATGAGTCCAAAACGGATTTAGTCAAACCAAGAGCATTCAGACCCTTAAATTGACATAGTAGTCAATGAAGAATTTCAATACATGAAAATCAAATATATATATATATATATATATATACACACACACACAAAGCATTTTTTCATCAAGTTTCAGCACATACAACAACACACCCAATGTTATTAAACAAGTGGGGTCTGGAGAGGGTAGAGTGTGCGCAGACCTTACCCCTACCTCGTGGAGGTAGAGAGGTTGTTCCCGAAAGACACTCGGCTCAAGTGCACCAAATCAAATCAAAGTAGTTATGAAAAAGGAAACTTGACAGTGGAAAAAAATAGTCAATGTATATCATTTGATTTTTAAAAAAAAAAAAAAATTAACTATTTTTTTTTTATATTATCTATGCTCTCAGGCACTTTAATCGAGGTCTGTCAGCTTTTAGCTTAAATTATTCAAACTCTAGGTTTCAGATGGGAGGATCCGGCAAGGCTGCTGGACCACACCCAACAGGGGAGGATATCATCTTATATAATGCAGGGTTCAAGTCCTATGACATTACGAGATGCAAAGATGAGGTTGGAAAATGGTTTGAATGGGTGGAGCGCAGCCGAAAAACGATGAGAGGAGTGAAAGTTAGCATTAAAGACCTGAAATGGTTAGTTGCAGTATTTATTGAAGCTTCAAAGGTACACGGAAGGACCGAAAAGAGGTGGAACATGAAGGACCACTTTGCAGAGTTTTATTGCACTCCTAAATACAATGAAAGTGGAAGATACATGAGCTTCATAGCATTACAAGGTCAAAACAAGTCTGTCATAATAACTCCAGAGTCCACACCCAAAGGAGGCTGGGGGAATATAGCTCACAAGATTGCTGGGTTCATTTATGAGCCAACCAAAACACAGGGGACAGCAGTGAAGGACAGAAAACAGCTTCACAAGTCTTACAAAGAAGCCCTCTTCCAAGATAAATGGATTACGGAGGCAACAGAGAAGGCCAAAATACAGAGTACAGCGAACAAAGTAAGAACACACATGGTGAATCGCAACCAGTTAATGATCTCTTGAATAGGTGCATCGTAGGAAAATTTCAATGCCAAGCAGACGCAACCCCCAGTTTGAACGATGTAAGAAGATGGGCTTGTAATTCGTGGAAATTGGCGATACAAGTCAAAGTGTATGCCATGAATGATGGGTATTTCATGTTTGAATTGCCATCCAAAGTGGCAGCAAAGCATGTCTTAACAGGTCAATGGATCTGGAGGAAGATGAAGTTGGAGCTCGAATGGTGGAAACCAACGACGGGCTGCTGGCTGGCAGAGATAAGGAGAGATTGGGTATGGATTAGGTTGCTGGGTTTACCTATGAACTTGTGGTCACAGAAAGTTTTCAAGGAGATCGGTGACATATGTGGAGGCTTTATTGAGATGGAGGAGGAGACTTCTCTCAAGAATCACCTTCATTGGGCCAGAATCAAAGTACGAGGTGATGGTGAGAGGATTCCCAGAGAAGTAGAAGTGCGATGACTTCAATTACACCATTCCGGTGTGGTGCGAAGCTCCAGTCACAGTAAGATTCTCGGAGGAGACGAGAGAGGAGAAAAGCAAATACCCAGTGGTCAATACCCAGGATCAGCTTTTGCAGAAGAAAAAGGAGGCACAACCGGCGAAAAAGGTGGATGGGCACGTGGGGACTTCAAGAGAGGGGTCCCACATGCAAGTGGGCCTGAGATTTAAAGGAGGGGAATATAATGTGTATAGCAGGAAAAAACTAGGTCAAAAGGAATTTTTGGGCCCAAAAATTTTGGACTCAATTGTTGTGGAAAATTCTAGAGCCCAAACATCAATAACCCATCCTGTAGATATAATAAATATTGAGATATCAGCAAACAAAGCAAAGGAAAACAAATTTCAACGCAGATCACGCAATGGAATAGAGACCGAGGGGAACTGGAAGTCGCGAGGCAGAGTGTGGAGATGTCAGTCGCGAATAGAGAAGAATTGGGGGAGAAGAGTATAACGGTAATGGTACAACCACTGGAGGAGGAGAATTTAGACGGAGGTACAGAAGAAGCTATTCCATTGGGTATCCAATTTCTAGAAGAAGACATGAGCACTCCAGACTGGATACAACAAAATATAATCAAACTAAGCTCGGAATTTGGGGTTAATTTCAAAGGGTGTGAGGAAAAGGCGAAGGAATTGTTGATGAAGATCGATAGCAATAAACAAGAAAACAGGGGGGAACAGACTAAACAAACAACAAGCAAGAGGAAAGGGTTATTAGAACTAAAAAGGCTGCAATTGGATTTTAAGTTCTATAGCAATGGTACTAGAAGTAAAGGGGGGGTTTTGGCCATTATGGATCAATGAATTTAAACATTGTGTCATGGAATGCGAGGGGGCTGAATTGTGGGAGGAAAATGAGTATTATCAGGAACATGATAAGAACTTGGAAAGCAGATGTGGTATGTTTTCAAGAGACAAAAATGGAGGGGAAGATTGCTAATAAAGTTAAGGAAATCTGGGGTAGTAGGTGGGCAGATTACGTGCAACTCGAAGCTAGTGGGACGAGGGGAGGCATAGTAATTATGTGGGATAAAAGAAGATGGGATGGGGAAGTGAGTAGTGTGGGTGCATATTCAGTTTCTTGTTGTTTCTCTGGGAAGAATCTGGATTTTAAATGGCATCTAACAGCTGTCTACGCTCTAAACGATAGAGCAGAAAGGGAAGAAACTTGGTGAGAGCTAGGGGCAGCAAGAGGTCTATTCACGGGCCCTTGGGTCCTATGTGGGGATTTCAACACTGTGAGGTGTCCTTCTGGAAGTACATTGAAGACATTGAAGACTGGATTTTAAATGGCATCTAACAGGTGTCTACACCCTGAACGATAGAGCAGAAAGGGAAGAAACTTGGTGGGAGCTAGGGGCAGCAAGAGGTCTATTCACGGGCCCTTGGGTCCTATGTGGGGATTTCAACACTGTGAGGTATCCTTCTGAGAAGTACATTGAAGACATGGAATTAATGGACTTAGATTTAGCAGGGGGAGAGTTCACTTGGAGAAGAGGTGACAGACACTCCACAGCAGCAAGGCTAGACAGGTTTCTGATCTCTGAAGAATGGGACTCAAATTTCAGGAACATTAAACAATCTGTCTTACAGAGAATGGTCTCAGATCACTCCCCATTAATGCTACAATGTGGAGAATGGGGCACAACCAAATCATATTTCAAGTTCGCAAATTGGTGGTTGACTACTAATGGATTCAATGATAGAAGACCTGGTGGGAGTCCTTTCACTTCCATGGAAAACCAGACTTTGTACTGGTAGCAAAGCTAAGGGCCTTGAAAGCTAAGTTGAAAGAGTGGAGCAAGACCAGTCAAGGCAATCTGAGTCAACAAAAGCAATTGGCACTAAACCACTTAGCAGAATTTGAAATGATACAGGACCAGAGAATTTTGGAAGAAGAGGAGATAGCTTCCAAATTGGCTCTTACTGCTGAGTTTGAGGAGATAGCTAAAAAAGAGGAAACAGCATGGAGACAGAGATCTAGGGCAGTATGGCTTAAACAGGGAGATAGGAATACAAGCTTCTTCCACAAAACAGCAAATGCACATAGAAGAGTCAACACTATTGATAAGATTAAAGCCAGAGATGAGCTATTGACTGAGCCTGCTGAGATACAAAAGGAGATCACAGAGTACTATGAGAAGCTGAGGACTGGAGACCAGACTTAGAAATGATAGAGCGCCCTACGATTGCTAAGGATGACAATAACCAACTGATGGCTCCTTTTGAAGCACATGAAATCCTAGAAGGCATCAAAGCATGTGCCGGGGACAAGGCCCCTGGCCCAGATGATTTCTTCATGGCTTTCTTCAGCCAGTGTTGGGAAGTATCAAAAAAGAAGTGGTGGCAGCAGTTCAAAACTTCCATGAGGAAGGGGTATATTTGAGAAGAGTATAAATGCCACTTTTGTGACCTTGATACCCAAGAAGACGGGGGCTGTGGAACTAAATGACTTCAGACCAATGAGTCTAGTAGGAGGAGTGTACAAGATAATTGCAAAACTATTGGCCGAAAGACTGAAAAAAGTGATACATAAGCTAGTGGATAGATAACAAATGGCTTTCATCAAGAATAGGCAGATCATGGATGCAGTATTGAGAGAGACAAGCAACCAGGGATCCTATGTAAACTGGATATCCAGAAGGCATATGATCATTTGAATTGGAACTTTTTGATGAATATGTTACAAAGGATGGGATTTGGACCAAAATCGCTAACATGGATTAGACGGTGCATAAGCTCAGTGAAATTTTCTATTCTGATCAACAGAAGCCCATGTGGCTTCTTCTCATCATACAGAGGTTGAGACAAAGGGACCCCTTATCCCCTTTTCCCCTTTTCTCTTTATCTTGGCCATGGAAGGACTGAACAACCTATTTCAGACAGCAAAAGTAAAGGGCTGGATCAGAGGTTTCCAAGTGGGAAATAATACAAGAAATAACCTAGAGATTACTCATCTACAATATGCAGATGACACTCTAGTTTTTTGTGATACAGTAGAGGAGCAGATGCTGATTTTGAGGGTCATCTTTACTTGGGAATGTCTTTGGGGTCTAAGAGCAAGTCAAAAGAAATATGGAGTGGAGTAATTGAGAAATGTGAAAGGAAGATTGCAAACTGGAAGTGTCAATATTTATCGTCAGGTGGTAGACTAACTCTAGTTAACAGTGTCCTGGATGCCCTTTCCTCGTACATGATGTCATTATTCCCTATACCAGCCAAGGTAACCAAGAGGTTGGATGCGATCAGGAGGAACTTCTTATGGCAGGGAAGCGAAGACAAGAGAGAGTACCATTTGGTCAAATGGGAGGAACTGCTGGTAAGTAAGATAGGGGGTGGACTCAATATCAGAGAGCTGAAAACCCAAAACAAGAGTTTGATGATGAAATGGTTGTGGAAATTTGTCTCACCAGAAGTATCTCTATGGAAGGAAGTAATAATAGAAAAATATGGCATGGAGGATAAATGGATGACAAAGGTGGTCACCAACCCTTACAATTGTAGTGTATGGAGGTCTAATAGGAACCTATGGCAGCTGGTCAAAGAGAGAACAAGCTGCAAGGTGGGCAATGGAGAAAAAGTAGATTTTTGGAATGACATTTGGTGAGGAGGGAAGCAGTCAAACGTGCTTTCCCTGTACTACATAGTCTGAGCCAAGGACAAGAAGCAACAGTGGCAGAGTTATGGACAGGACAAGGGTGGAACCTGTTTCTAAGAAGGGACCTAAATGATTGGGAGATGACAACCATAGCAAGATTTCATGATACAATGCAAATGGCTACCAATTCTCACAGGAGAGGAAGATAGACTAGTATGGAAGGGGGAGAGTTCACTGTAAAATCAGCATACAGAGAACTCAGGTCTACGGAGGAGCAGCATGCAGGATGGCCCTGGAGGATGATCTGGAGAATAGAAATTCTCTACAAGGTGAATTACTTCACATGGCTCTTGGAAAAGCAGGCAATCTTGACACATGAGAACTTAAACAAGAGGAAACCCAATCTACGTTCTAGTTGCTATCTATGTGAAGAACAGGTGGAGACAGTCAACCATCTCTTTTTACACTGCAAATGGACTGATCAATTGTGGCAGATGTTCAACCAAAAGAGGAAGATTAAGTGGACAAAGCCTGGGAGTATTATAGAAGTCCTACAATGCTGGAACAGGGATGGAAATGCAGGAAAAAATGAGAAGAGATGGAGGATTGTCCCAGCTTGCATTTGGTGGACAATTTGGAAGGAAAGGAATCAAAGATGTTTTGAAGGAAAACAGAACAATATCCAGAAGATAAAGACTAATTGCCTAGGGCTTTATTATTTTTGGTGTAAGCAAGTAGTGATAGGAGATGCTGAAAATGTGTTTAATATTATTGACTGGTTGTAACTAGAAGATCCTAGGAATGATGTAAGTAAAACTTTTTGGAGGGGGACTACACTTTGATGTAGTATACCTGTGGATATATAAGTAATGTTACCTTTCTCAAAGAAAAAAAATGGTCAATTAATACGGAAAGCAGGGCAGGGCATCTAGAAAAAAAAATAGTAATAGCAACGAAATAATGCGATAACGGAAAGAACAAAAGACAACAGATGGTAACAGCTATCAAATGCAAGAAACTACATGCATAAAGCTAATACTATGGCATACACGGTGCTTCTAAACTCCCACCAAGCCTAATCCCTCCAAAAAAATGAGCCAAAGTTCAAACCTTCTACCCTACTCGAAGAATTTAATTAACAGAAAGATAGTAATAATACTACTGGATTGAACAAAGTAGATGGAAAGAAGAAAAAGAAGAATCTAAAGAAAAAACTCTTCAGTCCACTTCACTTCGATAGTGTTTCTCACTATTTTAATTTGTGTTGTGTACCTTGGTTGAAGCTGTGACATCTCCCCTTTTTATTCTCACATCTTCTTTTGCACTTTTTGGCAGCCTTATCCATTATATTTTGTTATTATGTCTTTTGGATTTTGATACTTATGGGGAATCAGAATTTTTTTTGTTATTTTATTGTTGTGTCAGGGCCAGCTTGCGCGCACCTCAACTAATTTCATAAGATACCTGCCATCCCCACCAGCAACAGGTACCACGTAACTCTGTCCACCAAGGCTTGGAGCGATTGGAGAAAATAACCTAGTATTTTTTTGTCTCCAGGATTTGAACCTCTCAACCTACCTCATTGATTACTAGGTCACACCCTTGGGTGCGGGAATAAAAAATTCAAGTCCTACAATTACTTCGACACCCATAATTAAAAGTTGAAACTACTTAAATTTCGCTAGCTCAGTTGAGTTGTGGTGCAAGGGTCAAGGTGCTAAAGATAACTTAACCAAAAATCTAGTGAAAGGGGTGAAAAGGGCCAAGCACAGTGGGAGAAAGTTGACACTCAACTATGTAATCTCATATGGCAACTTATCAAATTCTAAATTGAGGTCTTTGTTTCATCCATTTCGGACATGTTATTTTGTTTGAGAAAGGCTTGCACTTAATACACTAATGAAATATCTCATTTTTATAATATGGTAAGGGGAATTGGGTATTTCTACTTACTTGAGACGGGTACAGGCAATCACAAAGGAATTAAAGAAATTGATGTCAAATACTACTAGTGTTGAAGCAACATGAGCAATCACTGACAACATTTCTAGATCGCACACTTGCTAGACTTCCTAATGACCTTGATCGGTGCGTGACCAAATTTTGGCTCGTCATAAGGTTTTAGAGTTGATGAACTATTTTCTCGACAATTTCGCCAAGCTGGCCAACTTAGACACATGCTGGACTCCTCACCAATTGTTGACTCATTTTTTCTCACATCTCAAATAACAGAAAATTGAACATCCTGGTCTATAAAGAATCGACGAGAAAAAGGTCATTTTGGAAGAATTCAATCCAAGTGTAATTATAGTAATAGATATAGTAATAAACATGGACACACCCATGAAGTTATCTATTCTCTGTAAGATCAACGACCCAAAAATATTCATGTAACTCGAATTTGCATGCAAGTTAGTAATGATATTTTTAACCTGAGGGGAATTAACAGAATTCCTTCCATATCAAGTAGACATCTCGGTAAATAAATAAATTTTAAGCCTAACTCAACTACAAAAGCTAGCTCATAAGGAGAGGATTGTTCAAGGCCATATAAAAAGACCGTCTTATTTGATAATGACATGACTATGATCAAGATATCATAGTGGAATGAGTTTAATTTTAGCCATAGACACTTCTAGAGGCTACAAGGTATTTGGTAATCCACTATGTGATGATGACACATTCCTAGTGGAGGAACTTTCTTCTTGAGGGATCACGGATCTCTTAATTGTGAGGTGATGCTTGGTCATAAAGACAAGCGAGATGGGGGTGAAGTTGTTGGCACCCTTCCCTATGACGAAAAGTGCTTCTTGAGGATTCATCCACTTGATAGACCAAAGCCATGTTAGAGAAGGTAAAACTCTCTTTTGATGAACTTAATTAGTTGATTGACTTGTTTGTGAAGTCTTATCCAAGGAGGAAACTTAAGAAGGATGGCCATTAAAGAAACCTAATTGAAAAACAATTGGGTATGAAGTCACTTTTTGTATTTCCTTCAAGGTAGGTATGTATATGTGGTTCATGCTTATTCTTGGGCTTTGTAAAGCCATGGATGTAACATCTTTGTGTGATGAGAATGGTATTAACACTTTCCTTTCAGTAATGTGATTCTTGTTGATGTTATTACTTTACCTATTATGGGCATACAGGCATATTTGCCAATTTGTGGGGAATAATACCTTTGTATTTGACCCCGGTGATAACTTGGTAGTGATTCAAAGTTTTAGATGGGCCAGTGCATTAGGTAGAGTCTTAACTTGGGTTGGCCTTGTTTATGACGCTGCCCTTAGCCATTGGTTTTATAACTTGTTTCTGACTTAAGGGGATAAATATGTTTATTGGCCACTAGAACCAACAAGAACTTGCATGCTTCGATTCCTAAATGTATTGGCTCTCTTGATTTACCCTTTGGTCGAGGTCTCTTAAATAGTCAAGTACTTTGTGCTTTATTTGAAAATTTGTTCTTGATAAGAATGGTTTATGCTAGAATATATAACAAGTTTGTGCATGCTTGACATGTTGGTAGTAGGATTGTAAACACTAACACTAACCCCTATGCCTTGAGGACTTTGTTGTTGTTTGTCTTCCCTATGGTTTTGCTAGGTCTGGATTTGAGGACGAATCCTTTTCAATAAGGAAAGGATGATACAACCCTGGAAATCACAAGGAGCTTGATGGTGATTAGAATATATGATGAAGCGTAGCATCAAGCCAATATTGGCCCACGGAACACTTTCACCTAATTTGAAGTGCTTCAAGGAGACTCAAGTGAACATCTTCAAGCTAAACACTCATTGATTAAGAAGATGGAGCCCTTAAGGACCATTCAAGACCCATTTGTGGAAGCACTCAAGCTATGGAAAATAGCTTGGATGGCAGAGGGTGAAATCCCAATTTCACATGTGGAGATGCTCAAGCTATGGAAGATAGCTCGAAAGGAAAATGCATAAGAGGATGCAACCGCATTTCAAGATATGTGATGCCACATCCTCCCCAAGCGACCGCATCAATATCAAAACAGTTGTCAGAACCTTCATCAAAGTGAGATCACTTGCGCCCACAAAATGCGACCGCATCTCTCCACTTGCGGCCGCAAGTGGCATTGCAACTCAAATGGGGAAGGGATATTTTTGCTATTTGTGCAAATGCCATTTTTGGGCTATGCTTGTAAAGGCAAAAGTAAAAATCATTGTCTTAGTTGTTTTCATTGTTCATATTTAGAAGATTGAAGATTTAAGAACTCCTTTGAGAGTGTAGTTCCTCCTTTATGGATATTAGGCTAGTTTAGAGGGTGAATTCCGTGATCTCTTTGCTTTGAGCCTCTCTAGGATAATCTAGGATTAGATTTCCATGTATGAGTTCAAGTTTCCCTTCTCCCTTGGATTGATTCATCTTTGATTGTTGATTGATAGGTGTAGGTAACCAATCCTAAGTTGATCAATCACATAATATAGTTGATAAATCTTTTCTTTCTTCTATTTCATCTATCAATTTCCCCTATCCTTATTCTGTGTTGTTTTCCGCATTGGAATCCTTAGTTTCCCAACTAGGATCGTATCATGCAGCTAGAGATTTTGGGTTATGGCACTATTCCTTGTAAATATAGGAAAGGTGCAGATCTGTATAACTGTATAAATATGAATGAGCATTATTTTCTTTTTCTTTTTGGGATTACTTGTAAACATTATATAATCTCCAACATGCTTGAGGGAATAATCAAGCAATTCATTCTCAAATCTCCTCTTTCTTTTCACAATTGGTTCTCAAATAAATATATAAAATTGATCGCTTGTTTCAATCAGATCACTATAAGAGTTTCTAGGGCACATTTGAAAGGATCTGAGTTACTATTGTGAATCAAGCATTTCTTAGTAAAGGTGGAATGCTAATTCCGTCTTCACCATTCAAAGCATTGGTATTTTACTGATACACTAGGCCATAAAAATGTCAAAATAGTGAAAATCAGAGAAAGCATAATATGACTCAACGATACATGCTCACATACAAAAACAATTTACACGTATGAAAGAATAATCATCATAAACTAGCTTAAGAATAGAGAAATCACCAGAAAAGAATAAGCCCAGACAAAAACGGCTAAAAAGCACAAAGACACAGTATGTTTACCATGTGATCTCTCGGATTAGGTCGCCTTTGTAATTCCAGTTCATCAAACTCAAAAACAGGCAATAATTCTACTGCATTGACACCAAGCTCGAGAAGATGCGGTATCTGCACTTGTAGATGAATGTCAGATAACTGAAAGACTAAAATAAGTTTTAACAGATTACTGCAAGTGACTAATATATGATGAAAATATCAAAAACATCCAATCTAAGAAAAAGGGCCAAAGCACATATCAAGCAATTTTAAAATTGGAACTTGCCAAAATAAAATGTAAGTATTTGGGAAGTTAACTCATGGTGCAACTTGCAGTACTGCTATTAAGGAAGATAAACCAAACTTCAACAAACAAATGAAATGCTTGGTAGTTGGTAAAAGAAAAAATAAACTGGTAGAATATGAAAGTACCTTTTCAATTAAGCCAAGGTAACTTCCCCGTTGATCTTGATCCAAACTACTTGTTTCATCAGCAGTAAAAGCACGAACATTCATCTCATATATAACAAGATCTTTCTGCCCAAAGAAAAGAGGATATACTGCAAGGTGTTAATGGGTGGTTTGGTTGATTGTGTGGTAACAAATCCAGCATATATTCGGCATAGAATAATACAACATTTGGTTGGTTGCACAATCGCCGCATTATGTAATGCAACATTTGGTTGGTGGTATCCAAATAATACAAACTTAAGTTATACGAGAATCTATGTAATATTTTATACAAGATACAATGTGAAACAATAATACGTGTATTAGCCATACAGAGATTAGACTATTCAAACACAAGAAAGTCATTAAAAAAAAAAAAGTTATTCTTGTATAGCAATAATCTCTTAATCACTACACAACAATTCCTTGATTATTAATGACTGCATAGCAATCTGTTCCATATTAATCACCACACAAGCAGTCCCTACATTATAATCCACTCATAACTAAAATGCAAATCGAACTACCCTTAAGAGTAAAATATTATAAAAGATCTAAGTAATATAATCTTACAGCTCAATCTACCAAAGAACCAATAATATTACTACA
The DNA here is from genome assembly GCA_037074985.1 of Solanum bulbocastanum. Taxonomy (NCBI): domain Eukaryota; kingdom Viridiplantae; phylum Streptophyta; class Magnoliopsida; order Solanales; family Solanaceae; genus Solanum; species Solanum bulbocastanum. The sequence goes on from CM073602.1 coordinate 1,511,229, forward strand.
GAAGATTAAGCTGAAACTCCTCTTACTTGAAATAACAAGATCAACTAAATGGCAGAAAATTTGAGCACTTAAAAATGACAGCTCTATCACTAGTCATAGCTCATAAGTCAAATAGCTGAACATGCAAGCAAATTATCTTTAGATTTGCACACGAGGAAGAAAGTTATTCAAGTAGTTCTTCTCAATCTACCTCGGGTATATTTGGAAGCTTGTAATTTTCTCCCCAGTCAAAAGGCAAGCTATTGAAATCATAAGTTCCAAAAAATCTACACATTTTATTGCTTTCATCTCCAAAAGCTCGTCGACCTTCAATTAGTTTTGCGTAAGGATCAATCAAAATAATGCTATCGTCAAATCGATGCCCTTCATGCCAATTTCGAGGTCCATCAATGCGATAACCATAAAGGACACCACCTTGGGGCAACTCCTGCAGATGACGAAGAAAAAATAATACAGTAAGAAAAGGTTATATAGCAAGCACAATAATAGCATATAATAGCGACATAGCAGCATAAACTGTGAGTAAAATAGAAACCACGGAAAGTCCTGCTAAAGAGAAAGAAATGTATACCTTCGGTACATGGTTCCGACAGTACAAAAATATGGGAAACAGGAAACTATTGATCCATTCAAGGAAATTTGTGATTACAAAATTGATAAAAACTAGTGAATGTTAAACTTAAAGATAATTATGCATGTGAACGAGTTAGAAGTCCAATCTGAACAAATAAATACAAAGGAAGTAATTGGAATGAAATTTGACTTATTTTCACTTCTATTTATTTTAGTATATGATTGACATGAGCTTAAATGAGGAAACATGGTCGGTGAAGATTCATATAGCCGACCTGATAGCATCCATGGAGCCCCAAAAGAGGCTGAAATACATGCACAAGGCTGTGGGAATAGGCGTATTCACTTCTTTCCTTATTTTGTTAGGTAGTTCTAGAAGAAGTGTGACATTAATATTACATGTTTTCATGGTTTAAAATTGTCTAGTTCAAATTTTCCTAGTTTAAAGTTTCCTAGTTAGGTTTTACTATCTATTATTTCCATAAAGTAGAATTTGAATCTCATGCTAGTTGGGATAGTGTGTTAGAAATTTACCCTAGATTCACCCGCGTTGATTTCATTCTTTTTGACACAGAATAGCTATCAATAAAATTGAGATTTTATTTGTTCATATCTTTGTGTATTGGTTACTAAGGATTTATTGAACAACCTTACGAGAACAATTATTTTAAGAGGTAAGATTAAATTATTTGCTTGATATATATGGTTCTTATTCGATTAATTGAAGAATGTAACTAGTCTTATATTAATTATTGTCTTTAATTATTCAATTAGGTCTAGATCGCAATCATCTAAGTTCTTGAATTGAATCTGCTAGTACACATGATCATCCCTAATATGCTAACTAGGTCTACTACAATCAATTAGGGTTCTTAGAGAGAAGGGGTAGTTATGCAATGGACCCTAACTAATTAAGGAAAGACAATCAATTTACAATAAAAGAAAATATTTTGTTCCTATAATTACGCTAGGAAAAGGAAAAATAAAGTCTCCTAAAATCATATTAATTAACACAATCAACATTTACATTACTTCTCTTTCATCTTAATTTGTTCCTTTATTTAATCCTTTCAGATTAGCAAGATCCATATTCCATGAATCTATCTGAAGTGAACTACTTTCGTCCAGCCGTAGCATGGAAATTTAAGGAAAGAAAGTTTGAATAGTTTATGTGCTTTACTTAGTTGGGATATTCTCAATAAAAGTTGGAAACATTGACAGAATATAATGTGGAAACACGTGAGGTCAAGGTCAAAGAAATGCTAGATACCCTACCAATATATGCGGTCATTTGACTTACTAGGACAACTCAGTGACTCTACAGAAAGGATTTGAAATGTTTTCATTTGATAGAATAACAGGAAAGATAAATTAAATTCAAATAATCATTGGACATACAATTGGATGACATTCAGTTCTAACTACAATATGTTAACTTCTCTTTAAAAAATGAAACACAAAACCACAATATGTTTACTTTATATTGAAACTATGGACACATTTGGCTATTCATTAAGGAAGGAGATCAATCATTTGACACTGCCCACGATAGGGAGCAGGTCAACCAATAGCAAAAAAGGAGTAGAAAGGGGACAGCCAACATGATGTGATGAGCATGAGCTAAATCATAATCTTTGAAGGTTGCTGAGTGAATACAGTAATGAAGGTACGTAAAATAGTTAAATCACTACCTTAATGCATATGTGCCATATGTCTCCTGTGCGGTTCTTCTGTGGATCCAATGCTAATTCAATCATTCCATCATGAACACTGTCAAGCATTCCCATATAACGTATATTTACTCAGCATGCTTTACGCAGATGTACATATGAAATATGAGAAAAATGAGCATGAGCTCACCAGGGATAGTACTATCCCTGGCAAGATGAATGAACGGGTAGTTTCAAACTGTTCAATACTCCAAAGTCTTTGTAAATATATGGTACTTTATCCTAAGTGTAACAAATCATTTGAACATTTACTACATACTAAATTTATAATGGTATATCAAGGTGATACAACGTCAATTGCTGCAGAAAAGATTATGCTGGTGAATTTAAGATGAAACATCCCTATGCTGTTCAGAAAGCTTTTAGTTACATTTGGCATCCCCCCACCCCCTTGTTGATATAATTACAGGGGGGAAATTAAGAAGGGCATATGTTGTCCTTCCCATTTCAAATATATTGGAATAGATAATGTTAGGCATCCCATACCCCTCTCTTCAACCTCTCCTATTTATCTCCCAGGATGCATGGAAAACAACCTAAGCCAATGGCTTTCCATAATCCAATCTATGTTAGGTTAGAATTAGTCATATTAGAAATTCCACAAGTGAGGTCTGGGGAGGGTAGAATGTACGCAGACCTTACCACTACCTTGTGGAGGTAGAGAGGTTGTTTCGGAAAGACCCTCAGCTATTTCTGAAAGATCCTCGAGGTGATTTGGAGTTGCACAAGTGATGAATCGGAAAAGGGGACCACTGGAGATGGCTCGCTGTCAGGCGAGCCCACTGATGTCAGATCAGTCATAAGAGATGCCAGAATTCTGTCTCCCGCATCTGCACATGGATTAAGCTCTGGTGAGGCGAATCGATTCATTGACGCTGACAACAAAGCTGTTGGTTATGAGCTTCTCGGTCTAAGGTCACCGGAGCCCTGTCATTCTTTTTGTATAGGAGGTGAGGCTCAAATTACTCCTACACCGCCAAATTAAACTGGGCAAAATGGAAGTTTATCTTTTCCATCCAGAGGATTTGGAGGATAAGAAGAAAAGTAAAGAGCATATGAGAATTCCTGAGTCTAATACCATTGAACATTGGGAAAAGAATGAGAAGAAATGGAAAACTTGATTGTTCCCTCAAGCTTGGCGGGGATGATAACTATTACACCTTGTATACATTTTTTGTTGGTGTATATTTACAAAATCAAATCCTAGTCATATCAAATCATTCTGATTATGCAAATCATATAATATCTCAACATACACAAATTTAATAGGCAGGATTAACAGTAGAAGAATTTAATATCTAGAATTTGCAACTAAGACCAGAATTGAAGACAACAAAATATACCATACAAAGGCGTGAGTTCAGTCTAACCTCTTTGGAAGAATTATGCAAAGTGTAACTGCAGAAGCATGCTGAGAAAAAATTGCAAAATTTATTCCACTTTCAATTTCTGATACTCCTAGTGGATGAGCCAGACCAAGGGAAACTTCAAATGAAGGGAAAGTGTCCAGCATTGGAGGAGCTTCTTCCTAAAAGCATGAGCACAAATAAAGAAATCAAATATTTAGGTTTCCCATAGGACAGTAATAATCTTGTCCACTTTCAAGAATAAAGGTCAGCCAAGAAAGCAAAATTGGCCACGTTTGGTTTACAAAATTAGGATAAGTTAGTGTTGAGAATATAATTAAATAATAAAAGTGTGCTCTCTAATAGCTTAAGCTTTTAGATGAAATGGTCACACACTTCAACGTGGCAGGCAGAGGTCCTGAGATCGAATATCACCGCCACCCAAATCAAAAAAGAATTTCCACGTGCTTGGCCCATGGAAAAAAGGGGGCGTGTTGAGAATATAATTAAATAATAAAAGTGTGCTCTCTCTAACAGCTTAAGCTTTTAGATGAGATGGTCACATACTTCAACAATTAGGATATCTCATTAGTATTGTATAAGATCATAGGTGAGACAATATATCTTCCGATGTTTGACCCAATGTATTACGCAGTGGATAAATGACCATTGTAACTTTACATGCAAGATGTAATTCTATCAGAATTTAACCACACAAAATTATTATATGATAAACCAGGGAAATAATTACCAATTATACAATAAATCAAGGGAAAAGGCATAATTGGGGAGGTTGGGGAGAGGGGAAGAGGAAGAAGAAGAATTTGTTTCGGTGAGGTCACCAGATAGCCACATAAATCCTAAGGGGAGGTAGGGAGGTGGTCATTAGTCTGGCCTCAGGTTCTAACTTCTAAGAACAGAAGAAGATATAGGAACGAGAAAATGAGAGAACACAAATCCTTCACCATTATACTTGAGGGACGGATTGGTCATGTCCTTATAAAAAGGAGATGACAGCTCTCTAGAGCAATTGGCTCCATCATCAGTTCCTACACAACACTCTTGATGCTACCAGAAAAGGTGAACATCACATAAAAGATCATTTTCATAATATGTCTAGGTAGAATTGTGATTTCAGTTAGTAACAAGTACTGGGGAACTGCAGCAAAGCGTACTCTTTCTGATAAAAGACTAAGTTCCATGTCTTATTATTTAGAATATGAAATGTTAAAGTAGGTGCTCATACCACTACTTAAACAAAGCATTTGCATAGACCTTAGTGACCCTACTCAAACATTAAACATGTGGCATTTTTGTGTGCATGGTTAGAAGGAAAGCTATAGGTATCAAACCTCATGTCCAGCAAATTAAGTCCTGCAAGAGTGCAGGAAAATGGAAGGGAAGTCATGACAGAAGCCAGAAGAAGCTTATTTTTCTCGTTATAAGGCATAAGTAGTGAAAGAAGTAAATATATAAAGAGAAACAGAAGTGCTATCCCTCCTACTTATGATTCAACATTTAACTCAATCAATTCTAGATGTCTGTTTTACATCAATGTCATCAGCAGGAGCTTGCAACAAATCACTTACCCGCAGAACTCAATTAACCCAACCCTGCATAAGTACCAATGTCCCTTCCCCTTTCACCTCTAGGAAAAACTTCTGGAATGAGCCCTTCTACTCACACTTTTTATATTAGAAGGAAAATTATCGATCCTATACCAGGCTCTGATCAAGGCTTATAAAAGCATCAACCTCATTCTAAACGGAGTCCTCCTTTAGATGATAAAAAATAAGTGTTAATTTTCTTGTACTTTGTTACAAAATGTACAGTCCATTCATATACTCATAGTATTCATAGCATAATCAAAGGTAGAGATATTTAGGAATCTTCGAATATTTACTACAGGGAAATTGATCCATTGGCTCTGTATTTTACATGATATCAGAACAGATTATCCTGCTTTGTCTAAGTAAGATTAATAAAAAAACTCACCTGAACTCGCCAGAGTTGTGTTTGTGTACGTGAATGAGAATTTCGTACCTGAAGTTTAGCTGCTGCGACCAACCTAGGTTGGAACGCCTCCTCCGATGTACAAAACTTCAGAATCCGGTGGTCAGAGGAGAAGAGCCTGAAACTATCACGCCGGCGAAGCTGCTGGAGCTCCTGAAGAGCGTGACGGTGCGTTCGTGGAACTATATTGGTCCGGTTAACTGTTACAATGCCGGTTGGACATTTCTGGACGATTTGTGGTGGTCCTCTAATCATCGGGCCCTATTTTTGAGAGCAGAATCTGTGCACTCACTTTTGTCACAATTTAAAAGCGTCAATCTCATATATATAATATGGTGGTGGGGATATATTTAGTATGATAAATAACTAATTATCATATCTAATAAAAAAAATTTAATTCCGTAATTTTATGGATATTTAGAAATATTTGGGTATTCAACATCTATTGAAAATGAAATGTTAAAATACTAAATATTCATAAATAATTTATATGTATCATATAACACTAACAAGCATACAACTTAATATTAATACAAAACTATTAGAATTTTGACTAGTTTATTTTGAGTGATATTTTTATGTGTAATTGATAATAATTAAGAAAGATGCTTGTATTTTTATTTTAAGTTAAATTAAGCATGATTATTAATTTATCATATCATAAAATATTAATATCGAACTTTTTGATTTTAGAAAGCTTGCTTTTGAATAAATATTACTCTAGTGTATGAATTTACAAAATCCAAGAATTATATTTATTATTTCTATTTATAGAAATGCGAGCGACGTCGGTGAGGTTTATCACCAGTCTTGGATCGGCCACTTTTTTGTTGTAGAATGGGGTGACATTATTCATTTTATTATTACTCCTATTCAGTAATTACTTCCTCTATTCCTGATTGAATTTGTAAGGCAATGTACACATATTAAAAATTATTTAAAGACATAATTTAAATTATATCCTCCGCTATTATCTTTTGTAAAATCAAAAATATAACTTAACATGTATGCAATTTATCTCCTAAAAAATATCGAACTTTATTAAATGAAAGGATAAATCTGAAAAAAAATTCTTATGTCCACTTAAACTTTGAAAAATCAATAATTTTGAACAATAAAAAAAGCTTCAAAAATTCAATTAATATATAAAAGATAGGGAGTACTACTTAAACTTTATATTTTTTAAAGAAAAAAAGACTTCGAGCAACTTTCAATTGTCCCGTTATTAAGCAGATTCCGATTGTTTTGCGGAGACTCGACATGAGCAGTTTTACGAAGAGAATTACATATACTATCGAAAGTTACCTAAAAGAAAGTACCATAAATTATATAAGTTACAAACAATTTTAAATATCTAAAACTCATATTTAAAAATTGATTAACTTCTTAAATTCTATTTATATAATATAAATTGAGATAAAAAAAAAGATATATTGGGCACGGGCACTTGTAACTAGTTCTATATAATATATATTACTTCCTCTATCACACAAATCAATAGAGTCTAAAAAACCATCAATAGAAAAATCATTTTACTATATCATTGAATATAATAAATATATTAATACACACCAAACCATTTATAGCCCAACAAGTATGGATTCCAACAGGACATACAACAGCTCAACATCACGGATATGCAATGAATATTGATTATAATCGTCTGTTACAACTACAAGTTTGTACACAGACTACACTGTCCTCATTTTATAAACCGCAAATTTTGTCTCACCGTCTAAGGATTTCATAAGAAGTCAGTCGTCACTAGTCAGCATAAATAATGGGTCCAAATTTCTCTAATAAAAAGCCTTGTTTCTTAGGGGCTAAAGCTATGGAAGTACATAAAGATAGAACTGAAAAAATATTTTCTCGGGCATGTGCAAAGCTCAAATTCAGAATAGCACATACAATATCGCATTACTGAGAATGTAATAAAGGCACTGGAACAATTCAACAAAAAACTTGCAAATTGTAAGACATAATCAGGCAAATAAGCTAAAATACAAGTCCGATCCTTGTTCACATTGACGAACAGTAATGAATTTATCCTGCTACAATTAAAATCAAAGCAAATATCTCTCGTCCATAAAAGGACCATCTTCCGTTGAACAGTCACAACTAGCCAAAAAAGCAGAAATGCAACAAGAAGAATTCAATCCAATGCAAAATGACTCTGGAGAAAATATGACTAAAACATATAAAAGGATCAACGTATCAAAAATTGAAACCAGCTTTCAAATTCATACAAGTAACGTTGTCTTTTAAAGTTAAAAGGCCAAAAAGGGAAGGGATCAAACATACTAAACTGCCATACTAACAAGGACAAAAAGTAGGCATAGCGCCAACCCTCCTTACAATTCATCATGCTCATTTCTTCGACTTCTTAGATCCCCTGCAAGGATATACTCTCATCAAATGATGTTCAAACTAGACCCTAGGAAAAATTACAATTAATATATTTGCAGATGAACTTACTGAGCTGGCTGGGCTGGTGCAGCAGCGGCTGGGGCTGCAGGTTGTTGTACTGGCTTCTCTCCTCCTGGTCCCTGAAAATTGAAACAGAAAAGATGAGCAAAAATCCTACACTTTATCTGCATGAGAAGTATCTTAAAATCCCATAATCACATGAAAAGTATCTTAAAACCATAAAACTTAAAGAGTAGAGTAGAGCACTCCATCAAGTGTCAGAGCCAACATTTCTCTAGAAATTTTAATGAGCTTCAAACAATTACCTGAGCCAAACGTTCTTCCCTCCTTGCAAACTTCCTTTCTCTGCTTGCCTTGTTCTTTGCCCTCCTAGCCTCAAATTGGTCGGACAAGGTCTTTTCTCTAGCCTTCTCAGCCTTTGTCTTGTGGATATTTTCCATCAGCACACGCTTGTTCTTGAAAACATTACCCTTCACCTTCATGTACATGTCATGATACATGTGTTTGTCAATCTTCTTTGATTCCCTATACTTGCGAAGCAAACGCCTGAGGACTCTCAATCTCCTCATCCAAAGCACCTTGGTAGGAAGTCTAGCCTCCCTGGTACCTTTGCGCTTACCTGCGAAAAGAACAGATATCAGCCAACAGAGCAATTTCACCTGCTAATATTCATTAGTCATTACAAAGACAAGGTAGAATGGCATAGTTCAAAGCCAGTTAAAATACGAGCAAAATGATCTTTCATACCAAGCAACCAAAAAGGTGTCTATACTGATATATCTTCTTTAGGTTTGGAGTACACAAAAAACTGTTTAATTAGGTCAAAAGGTGAAGTAACACTACACTAAAACAAAGCATGCTTGTATTAAACAACTTAACAGAAAGAATAATACTAAATATAGGCTTCTATTCCCTCTATCTCATTTTAATTGGCCTAGATGGCATGTATGGCCAAAAACTCTCCTTGGAAGTTTAACACTTTTATTCTTCTTTATTTTGATTGAAAAATTGAGTTGTTAAATCCAAGTCCTTATAATATTTGAACTACTATTTTGAAGAAAAAAAAGCAAATGTCCAATGTTTGACAGTAAATTAATAGAGCTACCTAAATACTGAACTAGGTCATGTAAAACAAGTATCTGCAATCACAGTCAAGACAAGGAGGTACCATATCCAGAGTGACGGCCTTTCCTCTTGGCCTCCTTCATTCTGCGAGCACGAGATCTTGAGTGAATTTTGGTTGGTTTCCTGATGATGAAACCATCCTTCACCAATTTCCTGATGTTTTGACCTGCACCAAATGGAAATGAAGGGATTACCGGCAGTTGATAGAAACTACAATGAATAATAGTTGCCACACTGACATACGGAGAACTACAAAGATTGCAAAAGCTCAACCAATTCGCTTGTTACAGCAACATGATCTAGTTATCTAGATTGAGTAAACATTAATATCATTTTGTCATCTAAACAACAGATTAAGAAGCAAATAAAGCAAAGCAGCAACACCAAATAGATATCTGCCAATACAACGACACAACCAATGAAATCCCACAAAGTAGGATCATTCCAAATTGATATCTGCCAAACATAAAGACAATTGCATGAAATTTATACCACTGTTTGTTAACCTATCATTACTGGTTAAATTACAATGACGGTGCTGTAATGAACATATACAGCTCAATTACATTTCCATAACTTGTCACATAACCTATCCACGTCTGCCAATAATTTCAATCCACTACACCTTCAGTTTTCAGAAAAAATAAGCAAAATTGTTTATTCCCATCGGTTAACACTAGAACAACCATCCTTCTTAATCAAGCTTACCAAAATCAACTATGTTTCCAATGCTCAAATCTAAGAAATATCACTCTAAGCTGACACCGTTTACATGTAAATAACAAAACATTAATATGCTGCTAGTCTCGTGAACATTACTAATTAAATTCAAAAACCGAAACTCTGACAAAGGCAAATTGATAATAACAGTAAATTAATCTACGGTACACTGGAGCTTAACTGATCAAACTCTCCGACATAAATATACATTAACAATATATTCAGTTGAAACAATTCTAAAGCTAATCAAAATCCAAACCTAAAACCCTCCACACACAATAAACGATGAAACGATAATCAAAGTAACACAATCCAGGCCTCTTTGAATCTAAACTGGTCAACATATACTACGTGAAGAGTATATTTCGTTAAAACAACACTACGATTGATCAAATTCCGAAACCAAAACACTCCACAAACAAAAAAAAGGGTCAAACGATAAAGTAGCATAACCTAAGCATCGTTGGAGCTAAACTGATCAAAATCTACTACAGATCTTTCACAAACAGAAGCTACAACATACAAACAAGAGATTACAGAGATAGCATGAACGTAAATATAGATTGATAAGAAAAATAAAACAGAAACATACGAGAATTGGCCATGGAGATTTCATTCCCCTCATTAGGATCAAGCCAAACTTTGCCTCTTCCACACTTGAGGACACTAGCGGCGAGCCGCTTCTGGAGCTTCAACGAAACCATTTTCGATTTTGTGAAGCTGCGAACAAAGGAGAAATGGACAGAGGTTGGGAGAGGAGGCTTTTATACTCTGAAATAATGCCCTAGGGTTTTTCGAAATGGGCTTAGACACTGTCTTTGGTCCAATGGGCCTCTTAGTACTGAGGATTAGAACTAATTGCACTTGTAGCCATATTTAATCAAGTTTTCAAATTATTTAATTCATAGTTAATGTTGACAAATTTTAGACAAAAAAAACATATTTGTTGCTCTTCTTCTTCTATCATTATCACACAATATAGAAAATCATGTTATCAAAAAAAAAAAAAAAAAAAAATATATATATATATATATATATATATATATATATATGATGTGCTATATAGCTCATTATATAAAGGAACTAGGCATTGAGTGTAAAATCCAAGAAAAGAACACCATTGAAGGTTCTTGAGAAAAAAATTGAAAATGATAAAATAAGTTTGTTATATTTGATGTGTTTTTCACAAATAGATTATTGGGGTTGGTTATTTATGATATTTAAAATTGAGCTAATTCGGAGTTGATTTGGGCATTGAATTGAGTGTTTATAAATTCAATCACAAATTATTATTTCTAGCATAAGTTTGTTTGCATGAATGCTTGAAGTACAGTCATGTATGTGAGCTCTCAGATAAAATTTATAACTTTATCCATAGATTTCCATAACTTCATCTCGAGCTCCCAAGCAATGGGAGGAGTCAGGTCATTGATCGTAAAAGAATGAATTGCTTGGTTAAAGTCATAGCGAAAACGAATCTTCATAAAACAATTGTCACTACTTATAGACATGAACCTAGGTGGTCTATTAGAATCAACGAATGAGTTGTAGTTAGAAGTGAAATGTCACTTGAACTCAAAATCAGCTAGTTCTCACCAAAATGTGTTAAGGTGTAGCAATTTATAGAATAAAATATGTTTCACAATTTTATAATTCATTTTTTCAATATCTAAGTAACCTTTGAATACAAATTACTAGAATATGTATTTGTTCTCAAATTTGTTATATATGTTTAAGTTGTCTCTTAAGTGGCTAGAATTATATAGTTTTAGAGTTTAGACTATGAATTAATTAGGGATCCCAAAATCGCAAGTTGTGACGTATATAATCTTATATGGAATTATAAGATGATGATTAAATAATTATTAGGGATCTTGTGAACAAATTTTTGACTAATTTATTGGTATTTCTTATATCACTTCTAATTAAATAACTTTGCCAACTTATAAGATTAGATAATTTCTCAATACTAACAAAAATTTAAAAAACTTTTCTTATTTAGTGTTAGATTGAAATTTGTTGAAAAAATCAAAAAATTTCCATAAGAATAACCCTTACTATTTATAATTTTGTAGCTAATATGAATCAAGCTAAATTTTTTCTTTTTCTATTTTTCTAGAAGACCCTAAAAAGGAAAAATATTGTAATAAACCATAAATAAATTATGTGAATACACAAGAACATACGCATATTGTATTTAGCTAGGTTGGTATCCCTAACGACTAACATCATTGTCACTAAGAAACTAACCCTAGCTATATTCCGTAGCTAATATACGTCAAGCTATAAATTTTTATCTTTTTTCTAATTTCAGACACCAAAATAATATAAATATTATAATAAATCATAAATAAACTATGCAGATACAAGATTGAACACATGCATGTATTTAGCTAGGGTTTAACTATTAACATGCATTATAGTCGCTAAGAAACTAACCCTAGCTAGCTACACTCAGTAGCTAATACGCATCAAGCTAAATTTTATCTTTTTTTCTATTTTCAGACATCGAAAAAAAAAGATAAATATTATAATAAACCATAAACAAAATTACATGGTTGTATTGAAATTCATACACATTTTTTCATAGACATAATTTGATTAATAATGTAATTATTGACATGCTGGTACACTAGTTTTTCCACTGAATACTGTTTTGGCATTTTGACATGTTGCTCCTAAAAGAGGTCCAGTTGAACCAGATGGAGTTATATCAATGTCAGCCAATTCAACTCCTTCACATGGAGCTGCTTCACTGCAATTAAGTGCTACTGGAGCTTTTGTATTTGTTGTGCCCCTTACGTTCTTGAAGTGAATATCTGTTAGTTTCACCTTTGATGGCTATACCAAACAAAATATATAATAATGTATAAGTGACATTGATCTACAAAAATTAGTATAATTAACTCAAATTCATGTGTTATGATGATATACTAACCGTTTACGATGATATTTATTATCCCTCATTTAACTCTGTTTAATAAGGTTTGAATTTTAGAAAGAAATCATGTAGTTCTGTTGAAAAAAATCACAATTCAAATTGTATTACTATTTCAAATTATGGTGATCTTAACATTACTGTCCCAATAGAACTTGAGGTACGTGTTATCTCTCATTGGCATAGGTATAGAATAACTTTGTCGAGCAAGGCTTGATTGAAAAGAAATCATCACCTAGTGTTTTGTCTTAGGCTGAAATATAAACTGAGATCTCATGATTCTCTATCAGGCATATTGTTGACACTAAGTCACACATCCTTAGGTGTTGTGGATACCTAAATTTAGGGGTGTCAAGCACATAGCGACATAGTTAAGTATGAGTATATATACTAAAATTTTTAACGTCTCAAAACACATGTGTCGAGTAACTAGTTAGTGAAAAATAGTTATGATAACTTACCTCATTCCTGTTCTTGGAATTATAGTGTTGATCAATAAGAATTGGATTTTTAACATCATCCAAGACAATATCTTCATAAACAACATCAGAAACTTGTAGTGGAGATGAAGCCCTATAAGTCTTGATTCTTGCACCATTTGTTGTACTGTGGAATGTACAATTTTTTATATAAACTTTTGTAACATCCTTCTCATCTGGTCTTTTTCCAAGGCTTCCAATACTGCACAAAAATATTAAAACAAAAAATATATTTAAATTTTTTAAATGCCTAAATTTATGAAAAAGGGTAGTAGTATTTTTACTCCCACAATTATTGATGACTTTCTATTTTAATCCTTGTAACACTTGAATAAACACATTGAATCTCATAACTTTAGGATGATTACCATTTGAGCAAAATATATTTTTAACAGTCATTAACGTCCTTTAATTAATTAAAATATGTACTCTTATTCCCGTTGCTTTGAATATTCATCAATTTATCATAATTATCAATAATGTAATGACTTAATTATTCACGTGTTATGTTAAAATTGTACTATACTCCATATTTGACAACAATACACTTCTAAAAATAATTTAGATATAACATATTTTCTACGTAAAGGGATCAGAAAATACATATTTCAGTTACTTGAAAGTTAAAATGTGCTTAATCGCGTATCAAACTACCAGAAAATCATTATTTTTTTACAAAATTCGTCAGACTTTGGCTCGTCAATAACATTTCCAATTGACTTTTTGTCAGAAATTCCTTAGTGATGAGCCAAATTTCAACAACACATCTATTAGATACTTGTGACAACTTTTTTTGTCGTGCCACAATACTCTTTTACAAATAACCGAGGAACCAAAAGTATTATTGAAGTATCACGAGTTGGAATCGTTATGATCGCTTGATCATTCTTGTCTAGTCGAGTCTTTCTTATTCTTCTATTACTTATGTGAAAAATTAACCCAAAAATACATAATAATATTAAATTATTAATAAAAAACTAACCTTATTCCATGTCCAGGGCCACAATGAATATTATTGACAAAAATATTGGTAGTACCATGTCCAACACTAATGCAATCATCACCTGTCCCAATGTTGCTATCAGTAATATTGATATTAATTGTTTGACTTATATGAATTCCATCAGTATTTGGACTTGTTCCAGGTGCTGTAATCTTGATTTTTGAAACTGTGATGTCATTACTATCAGTAATTTTCAAGTGGACACCTTTGGAATCCACAAAATTGATGCCATTGATGGAAGAACTCTTCACAGTTTGAAATACAAGAGACTACACACACAAAAATAAAATTTGAATCGTTGTTAATTTCATATATGATCATTCAACTGTTTATTAACTACTTATTGTACTAGAAATATAAGATATGAAAGATAATGGATATTATGTTGGGTCGAAAAACTATTAAAATTAAATGGCGTGACCTGGATATCATGTAAGGGTCTGTTGACTTGAGTATACTTATTTGACAATTCATTTTCTGGTTATTTGGATTCGTGCCGCATAAGACACACTTGTCCTCCTCAGCGGCGGAGTTAGGTGGGTGTTTGTTGGTACGGACGAACTTAGTAGTTTTTCCGTAGACTCTGTATTTATAGTAGAAAATTAAAAAAATATATATGATTATTAACTTGTGAACCCCTAAAAAAATTGACGATTCAGTGATAAGAAAGTGATTGTGGAAATACTTTTCACGCTCGAGTTTTGGGTTTGAATCCCCCTCTCTTTTTATAAAAATGAAATTTAAAATCCTCAAACTCTTAATCCTGACTCCACCTCTGTTCTTCTTAACCAGGAGTTTCTCCATTTTCAAGCTCAAATTCGAGCGTAACGGTAAAAGGTGGAGGATCTCATCCATTTCCCTATAGGGATGGCAATGGGGTGGGGTGATTGCAGGGCGGGGCAGGTTTAAGTCTATGCGGGTCGGGGCAGGTGTAATCATATACGAGGCAGTTGCAGGGCAGGATGGGTTGAAATAATTTTTTTAAGAAATTAAGCGGGACGGGGCAGGTGGTGGGTTGAAGTTTTTTTCTTTCACTTTCCCAGTGTAATCTCTCGGCTCTCTCCAACTTTCATCTCAGATTTAAGAGATGAACTCTTAACTGTTACCATCTTTTCACTTCCTCTAAGGTCTTCAAATAAGTTCAATTATTATTGATCTTTCATAATCATATTTTGCAATTGGGTTTTAGTTCTGTTTGTGTTAAATTGTATTAACAGTTAAATTTATGTTCATTGCAATTGGTTTAGCTGTAATTGGGCCAACTGTTAAAATTATGTACTATTTTAGCAAAACAACATACTAAAGAAAAGAAAAAAATAGATACAACATAAGCGTAGCAGGAAGGGGCGGGACAGTGCGGATTTTTATGGGGCAGTGCAGGTTTTTACGGTCCCAACCCGCCCCATTGACATTCCTATTTCCCTATGCTCTTGCCTTGGTGGTTATGACAATTTCATATATATAACAACAAACTTAGCTATGTGTCATTTTTTGACTTCTTAGTTCTTTCATATAACATGTATAATCGTGACTTACTTTTCTTCGTTATAAAAGTTAATTTTATGATTTTAATAGTAAATTAAAATTTGAACGATCATAAGTTGAGCGACTATTTGAACTTACAGTAGGGAGTGGAGGAGTGCTTCCGGTTTTGTCAGCATACTGCCAGCTGGCGTTTCCTTGTCCATTGAGAGTTCCGCCACCTGTAATAACGACACCGTCCACGTGTTCGAGGGATATCCACGAGGCACGTGAGTACAAACTTATATCTGTATTTGACAATACTGTCCCTTGAATTTCAATAGTAATGGGCTTTGGGCATGTACATGGGCCTTGAAAAATAGTTTCTCCTGTAGTGAATGTTCCTGGTGGAATAACAACTTTTGCTGGGCCTGCTGATTGGCAAGCTGATCTCCATGCCATCATAAATCCCTATTAAATCCAAGAAAATATAATTTGTTTTTTTACATTTATAAATAATTTATTTATTTGTCTCTAAAATCATCAAATCAAATTAAATAAGTAGTTAATCTAGTAAAATACAACTTGTTATGAATATGACTTATAGAGATAATTAAAATTGAATTTCGACAATTAGAGTTACAGAAAAATTTAGGAGTAGAGAACTATATGATTTTTAATCGAATCTCTTTCATCAAATAAAATTCTCTTTTGTGTCTTGTATGTATGCATAACTCGTTGAATACTATTGATATTAAAAAAAACATTTATTTTAGCGACAAAAGTGATCTTTTACATTGCATGTTGATCAAATTCTAGTATGATATTCTTGCATACTTTTGAATCCCTCGTTAGAATTCCTAATCAAACTACACAAGACATGATGTGACGTAACAATATTTATGAAAATATATATATATGCACACATAATATATATAGTATAACATCAGGGCAAAGGGGCAGAACTAGAAACTGAGGTATAGGTTGAGGTCTTACCCGAGTGCTATCTGCAGTGGGATCTGGTCTAGCTCCGTACTTGGTAACATCGAAAACTGTCTCCATAAGGCCACGACGCGAACCAAAAGGTGCACATTCTGCAACTTTTGATGATAAAATGGCTATACCCAAAAGTAAGAATAATCCTACAATATTGATTTCTAATCCTTTTGGAATAGCCATTGTGGTTGTGGCCTAATTAGGAAATTGAAAAATAAAATAAAGAAGAAAAGTGAGAAAATTAAAGAAGGAAAAGGACCCTTTTGAATGGAGATAAACAAATCTTTTGCCATTTTTATATCAATCTTCTTACACCATACAAAAATTATTGGCTAGTGTTTAGTTTGTTTTATTTCTTGTTTATGTTATTTCCTACATTTTAGCTAAATGGAAGTTTAGAAGTTCACCTTAAATCATGAACAGAAAATAATTTGTGTGGACTTTAGAAGTTAGGTCCTCTTGTAAAATATAATTTTAACTTTTTAGTTAAATTGTATGGTATCTGGCTTATTGGTTCGACTAATCTAAATTTTTCATGTGTAAGACACTAAGAGGGGAGTGTCAAATTAAGTCTTGCGCCTAACTCACACCCAAAAAAGGAAAATTGCTCATGGTTCGTGTGTTTAAGTCGCCGATGTGGGATTCATACCATTCATCACTCCCTCACGCTTACATCCATACATTTTTATCTGGGGTTCCACTGCTTGGTCTAGTGCATGCACATTCATAGATCAAGAGTATTTTCACCCCCCGCAACTGTCGAGGACCCTAGAGACCCGCATCAGGTGGGGGCAAGTCTAGCTCTAATATTATGTCAAATTACATCTTGAAACTAACTCAAATTCAAATATAAAACTAGTTTATAGAAATTTCTCTATTCTTAAGGTCCTAACCTAAATCTAATACTTGGATATGTGACACCCCCACAACTCGATGGCAATTGTCTACCAACACGTTCATTTTGATCTTAAGACTTTGAGACGTTATTATATAAGTAAATAAACAATTCCAAATTTATTTTTGATAAGATCAAACTTATATATTGCCACTCTGAATTCATTGGCATCAACAATTCCTCAATGACATCAAATTGAACTTAATATATATATTCTCAATAGTAAAACAACATGATTAAGATTTATTAATTATGTGTTTGTTATATCACTGATTTAAAATGTTGCATCAAGAGGAAGTCAAACCGGAATAAAATGGTAGCCCGGTAGCGGGTATCCATTCACTCCCTTGTATAAAATTCCCAACAGTGAATTGAGTCGCCTCAGTAGAGCTATTAATAACCCGATAACCGGGCCATTTCACTCTAGCACTAGTATTTGAACCGGGTCCCCGATTCAAATACTCTCCATAATAAAGTGTGTTCAATGCAAAATCACCACTCCATTCTAACCAACCAGCAGGATCAATTAAGCTACCAATATTGGAGAAGAGAAAAACAGTTCTTGAATATTGTTTCCATGGTCGTCCTAAGTAATTTTTGAATGACGATACAACAGGAACCAAATCCGATGCAGCTTCCACTTTACAATTCAAGATTGAAATTCCAGTGTTTTGATTTGGATCCTCTCTTCCTTGTGCTGTGAACATGTTCTTCTGATTCGGGTTGGGTTTACGAGCATACAAGTTACAGCTCTGGAGAACAACAGCTGCATTACCTGTTTCAAGACAAGTTATCTATTAGGATCGAAATAATCAAATAATATTATGGTTTGATGACTCCATCTACCTATATCTATTAGCAGAGATAGTAATTCATTATATGAGAGAAAAGTTTATATAAGGTAACATATTTGGATATATGACTTGACCATCTGAGATATTAACTTAATGGGCAAAAAAGGAGAGAAGGTTAATTTTTAGTAAATTTACCAAATATCATATAACAACTAAAATATTTAGATGAGATAACCACGTAGTTACCAAAAATAAAGTCGACTGTCCCATAGACATCGCAATCACGATAGAATTGTCGAAGGGAGTGGACGTAGAGGGTGTCTTGATAGGCAACAAAGCTGCATTGGTAGAACGCAGATAGGTCGGAGCCGCTCCGCAGAGCCACTGCTTGGTGCTTGCTTGGTCCGGCATAGTTCTCAAACGTAATGCCTCTGGCTAAGAATCCATTTCCCACCACAGCTGCAATTAAAAAAAAAAATCCAAATATATTAATTAGTTTTATAATACTAATCCCATTTTCGACTGTTTATATTCAAATTGAAACTAGACTTAAACGTCTTTGGATTCTGCTATTAAGGATGCATGGATATATTATTTATGATATGAATCATCAAAACTAATAATTTTGACTCTAATTCTATAGTTATTTTAGTGTAAAACAATTTATTAGGAATACATGGATATATTATTTATGATATAAATCATCAAAACTAATAATTTTGACTCTAACTCTATATTTATTTTTAAAAATTACTTGGATCTAATGCATTAGTTATATATATGAGTAATGTGAACATAGTAACTTACGTAGACCCTACATTTTAATTAGAAAACTAAATAGTAAGTGTTCATAAATATTTAGTTGCGGATTTTTTTTTCATTTTTTTTTATTATTATTATTATTATTATTATTTATTTGATGTAGATGCCTACAAACTTCATGTTTTAAATCTACTTCAATGTACAAATTTAGAAATTAGTGTCTTTAGAGGATTATAGAGTGCAATACAAGACATCAACATATAGACAAATCTTCCATCTTTTCAGAAATCTATATTTAATTTATTATATTAATAATTATTTATAACCAGAGACAAGATCTTTTACGAAAATTAAGAAGAAAAAAGAAAAGAAAATCTGCTAATCTTTGTCATATATATATGGACACTGACCTATGTTGTCTTATATCATTGCATGTATGTAAATTGGAATAATACTTTCACTACCACTAATCACAAGATTAATTACTAAAGTCATTAGGAGAGTCAGAATTTTCTTTAAGAAGTTCAAAATATGAAGAAAGATAATATATACACACGAAAAATTATTGGAATTTAACATCTATAAAAAAATTAATTATATATAAATAATGCTATTTTTTTGTTAAAATAAATTCGAATAACCTCTTGACTCTATCTCCCAACTGTACTTGAAGCTATACCTTATCATAATTTTTCATACGTAAAACTCAAATTCAAGATCTTTAATCGAATATAAGCGTCTATCATACCATAACTCTATGTGGTCCTAAATTAATGGCTAAAGCTACACATTGCTTCAAGTCGAGCTATTTAATTAATTTTTGATGTGGATTCAAAAATTATTGGAGGGATGAACCTAACCAGACAAGAAGACATGGGATCATTAATTATAGGAGTAGTACACTTGTAAAATAAATCTAGTTGAATGGTTGAAGTGAATTAAATTAAAATATTTTTTTATTAAATATTTCCTCTGTCCGTAATTATTTGTTCACTTTTGAATAGACACACCTATTAAAAAAATAATTATTAACATAATGAGTTTATCATTTTACCCTTATTAATTATGAAATAGATGAATTAAAAACTTAAGATTTTCAAGAAGTTATATCTTTTTCAAAGTAATTAATTGAAGGTATAATAGGTAAACATATTTTGTCATTTCTTAATTTGTCAAAATGGACAAATAATTAAAACAACTAAAAAAGAAAAAATAAACAAGTAATTAAGAACATAGAGAATATAAATATAAAATTTAGATCAAATTATTAAATTTTATCGAACTCATAACTTTTATGTAGCTCAAACGCTCGATTTACAAGATAGGACCAAATTAATGTTGAGGTAGTTGTTGTGGGGTCCTTTATCTGTTAGATATGCTTAATGAGACAAATATATAAATTATTCCTACTTGTAATTATAGATGAATTTTCTTAAAGTTAACGAATTCTTATTTAGTAGTAAAATATGAATAAAAATTATTAAAGGTACTCTGTACTAGTCTTTTGAATCTAAAGTCTCAAACTCGTAGCTAGGGGTGGTAATAGTACGATTAATCAATTATTTATTTTAAAAAATATATATTATATAATTTTTTAATTGCTCTATTGTGTATGATTAAATTTAGATTTTTCAAAATCGTCTCAATCATGAATAGAGTATATATACAACTTTAGTTTTTCCACACCGACAGAATCCATCAATTTTTTCATAACCCTACATGTTCAATGCCTAATATTTCATGTCAAAATCTTTCACTATCTTTTTAATAATTCATACTCATGAATTTTTGCCTAACACAAATATCTACACTATAATATCTAATGTCACGACTTAAGGAATCACTAACTTATTAAAAGTGAAAAGCATCTCATTATGATTATTTTTTAGTCTCCTAATTTGAATTCGAAATTTCAAATTAAAAATAAAGAATTCCTATATATTCATCCCTTCACGATGATACCAATAATCTTCACTTTTACAAAAATTACTCCCTCAGTCCAAATTTCAATAATAGTTGCTCACTATTGACTTGACACACACCTTAAAAACAATTAGTAATCTAGACAATATTAGTATTATATTACCTTTTGAATATATTAAATTAAATTCTTTGAGAAATATATTAGATATTGAATAGTAATATTTAATAGCAAGGGTAATAGACACATAAAAATAAATTATCTCTTGGATTTTTAAACCAAACAAGTATTATTGAACAATGAATTTTAGTATAACGGACAAATAAAAATAGTACTACGTAACATAATTAGATTACTTAAAGAATATTAGAATAATTCTATCAAACTATTAATTATAGTGTACATGACTCATGATTAAAAAATTTATTCACACCACTAATATGAGATGAAGGAAGGTCATTGAATAACGTGCCTTTGTCCAAATAATTATCTATCTTATTTTAAAAATTATTAATCTCAAACAATATTTCTCGAATATGAGTATTATAACATATGGTTTACTAGCTATCAACGTGTATAAAGGTTAAACTGATGCAGTATCAAAATAGGGAGTTTTGAACTTACCAACGGTAGCTGATCGGAAAGTAGTCCATCCATCGACGACGTTCCGATTACCCTTTATTGCTGTTTTTCCGATCCCATCTCCGACGAACATTATCATACTTTTCTTTCTTTCTACGTCAATATATTCGAAATACGTTCCCGCCTTAATGTAAATGACAAATCTTGTACTACTAGAATTTGGTGCAGCACTTAATGCTGCATTAATAGTAGTAAAATTACCACTACCATCCTTAGCCACAACCAAATCGAACTTAATTTGGTTCACCGGAGCTTGTAAAAGCGTCCTGTCCTTTTTTTTCAACCATTTAGGGTACCCATTCTTCATTCTCTCGTATTCTGGGAAGACTTCATTAGACCTAAAATCAAATTATAACTTATTCTATGATTAAACAAACGAAGTAACTAATTCAAAGGAGATGGGTAAATCATAAATGTTTTACTAATTAATGAAAGAGAGAAATTTAAAGTAATTTACTGACTCATCACTTGAAAAACTTCAACAAATCCTAAAAAAGAAAGGAAAAACTTATACAATATTCCTTCTAATTCATGTGTATTAGTTCAACAGGATACATAATATAAAAAAAATAAAAAAAGTTCTTCAAATCTTGCGGTCGTAAAGTTATTATGTTGTATATGAGAAAACAACTCCATCAGCTTCATATTTTATATGGTGTTATTTGTCAGAAAATAAAGTCTAAGAAATTAAAAAAGAACGACTTTAATTTGGATACTTGCCTAAAGTATCTCTTGGGTAATAGAACAAGATGAAAAGTTTAAAGTTAAAAGAGTTTTCTGAAATAAAAAATGTGTTATGACTTCAAGAATATATTCGTTCAATATTTTGGGGGTGTAAAATAGATGCTTTAGTGGCCTTACCCTTGAGCCGACCCTGTCTTTAACTTCTTAAGCATGGCAAGAGAGTTGCTCACATGTTGAGATATTGTATGCAAGTTCTTCTCAATGTATTGACTCAAGTTGTGTTTACTCTTGTAAATTCCACCAAGACAAGTATCTTGATTTGTCATTGCACCACTAAGAAGTGTTTGTAGATCATTATAGTGCTTTAAAGGTGAATTACTACTATTTTTAGTAGAAAGATCATTAAGAGTTGTTTGTAACTCATCTATTGTAGTATCACCTAAAAGTTCAATACAATCATCTAATGCCCTTTTTTCAATAGGGTCCAATTTAGACACATGGTGAAGTATGTTAGAGCAATTTTCAGCAGAGGATTTGACTTCATTCATAGTGACATTAACATTGGAAGATATGATTTCTGGAATTGATTTTTGATCAAGATTTGGGATTAATGAAAGAGTGGAAATGCAAAGTTGGGGGTAAAGTGTGTCTTGGCAATGTGAATTTGCAATTTGGATGTTTTTGTGAACATGAATTTGTTGAGTACTTGATACTAATAATGATTTTGGGGGAAAGAAGAATGTGAGCAAGAAAATGGATGAAAGAGCAAGAAAAAGTGAAGGTTTCTTTTTTTGGATATACATTTTGGGAACTTTGTGATGGAAATGAGTAGTAAAGTTGTGCTTTTATAGGAATTTAAGAAGTTTCACTAAAAGAGATTGTTCAATGGATACACTAAATTGAGTCAGAATTTAAATTTTATAAATGTAGAAATCAAGATATTTATTAATTATTTGACTTACTTTGTTCAAAATTTAATATTTGTACATGTTTAGGTTTGAAGGAAAATGTTCTCCACTTCAAATATTCTTAAAAAACATTTTCGTGGAGGATATGTGAGTTTTTTTTTTTACTAATTTTCTGATGTTTGATAAATAAGTAGAAATACTATCTCAAATTGGTTAATTATGGGACCGGTGACCTTTTTATATGATTTGGACAATTTTTATCGCTTGAGCTAGCATTTGGTGTTGACTTAGATCAAAGATGTAACTCATTTCTTTATATGATATTAGAGCAAGACTCATTCTAATTCTCATTCATGATGTTGAACACCCATATTAAAATTATTCACGCTCTAGATGTTCAGCCCTTGGCGTGAGTTTTTTTTTAAAGAATTCTCGCGTTAGTCAATTATGAGAAGAGTAATATCTAATCCTCGTTCTTGAACTAACTTTTGTGATTAAGTTAGGTTCAATTTTTATTTCTTTACAATTATATATGTTATATTTAGACAATTTTTAGAAGTACAACAACAAGAACGACAACACTTAATATATATATTTAGCGTAATCTCATATGTGGAGTCTGGGAGGATAGAGTGTACGCATACTTTATCCCTACCTTATAGAGATAGAGAGACTATTTCTGATAAATCTTCAACTTAAAATAAAGCTTGTCAAACAATATGGGAGCAATAACAACAAATTAATATGAAATGAAGAGTATTACATAAAAACCTGAGATAAAATAGTAACGTAATAATATAATAATCGAGACACAAAAAATATCAATGAAAATCAAAATTGAAGACCAGAAAACTACAAAAATAATGTCAATACTATTAATAAGAAAGAAGTTTCAAGAACTCAAAAATGAAGTAACATAACACATATAAATGAAATTAAGTGAAAAATCAATTAATCGAGTTTCAGAATTATGTGTAGGAATCTAATTGAAATCACGTGTCTGCACATACTGCCGACACTGCAAAACCTTAAATCGAGGATGTATTTGTCTGCATTCTATGTGTGTTTTTTTTTTTTTTCGAAGTTCAATATCTATATTAAAGTTCTAATTATTTTGGATTTATATCGGGTAGAGCTCCATTTAAGAGGTATTGGATTTATATTGAAGCTCGATCGATTATTTTGAATTCATGTCGGGTAGAGCCCCATTCAAGAGGTAGCTCTCCTTATTAAAAACTTTTTCATACTAAAAATTCGAACCGAGACCTTTAATTAAGAGATGAACAACCTCGTTCACTCCACCATTCTAAGTGTTGTTTCCCTTTTCAGTACAATAATAGTGTAAGATCTGATCTATTCATAAAAAGTCTAGATATAAATGACTCATCTAGACATATATCTATATATATTTTTGCGTGTTCATTTTTCAAGACTATTTTTCACTTGGAACAAGGAGGAACAAAGGGTGTGTTTGGCAATTGGCTAGGAAAATATATGTCGAAAAATAAGTAATCTTCATATTAATTTTTTTGGTATTTAATTAGTAATGTAAATAAGAAAAAATTATCTAAGGGTCGAATGGGGTTCAGGGTAGCTCAGAGCTGGGGTAGAGCCAACTTGGAGCTAAGGGATTCATATGAAGCCCCTCTGGCAGAAAATTACATTATCTATACATGATTAAAATTATTTATATAAAGTTAAACTCACAAGAATAGTCAAAGGGGCGAAAAGCATGTGTCTAAGGGGCTAAAGTCCACAAATACTTGATTTTGGTACTATTATTTAAGTCGTATTCGTGCAAAAAAAAAATTATAAGTCTATCTTCAAATAAAATATTTGAAGTTTTATATGGCTGAAGTTCAAGCACATATGACTAAATTAAAGTTCATTTATTTTTGTATAGACTTTAATTAAAAGTGGCTCAATTAAGTTATTCTTGCTTGAATTTCAAGCACATATATACAATTAAAATTCAGTCATTTTTATTTAAACTCCAGTCATATGCACATATAGTTGAAATGTCATTTTTGTTTGAATTTCAGGAAGAAATGACTCGATTTTAACTTCAAACACCTCATATTTAAAATTATTCTGAAATCGATAAATGCACATTTTTTTTAGATCTAGCTTTTAATCAATGGGGCTTCAAGACCATCATAAACAAGCCACTCCTTAATAGAGGTACCAATATATGTTGGGCTTTAAATTTCAATAGACTGGGGCCCCATCTTACACCTATCTTCCCAAATTACTAATCAAGAAGAGCAAATATGGTTGATTTATGCAAATATTTCATGTTTTAATTAGTTCTCATTTAAATTGTATCCTTAATTTTTTAAAAAAAAATTTGTGCAAATTTAGGCCTTGAAAAGATGTTTTTGCAAATAATGTTAGACTAATTGAATCTAATATTTAATCATATATTGCTTAAACTTTATGAGCACTACATTAGATTTTTATCTGATATTTACAATAACTTACAACATTTTAGACGGTGATCTAACATTTTCTCATAAAACTTTTAATTTGGTCAAAAAAATCTCTAGGTCGTGGTCAAAATATTTTATAATATGCAAAAAGAAAAAGAAACGACAAAATGATGATCATTTACTAAACAATTGACCCAAAAAGGATAACCCAAACAAAATTTCATAAAAAATACTTAAACTTGTTAAGAATTGAAGAAATGTGCGATGACCTTATATATGTGCATAGATAACAAATACATTCGTTCCGATTTTTGAATGAGTAGTCAATGCACCACTCTCATTGATATGTATATTTTTAGGCATAACGTTGTAAACTTGTTATAAGATTTGATCAGTGACATAATCAGAATTTTTACTAAAAATATTTAAAAGGTAAAAATGTAAGGATATAAAGAAGTACTCAATGAGATTTACGACATTATTAGCAGCTCAATGATGTATAATCCATTTAATTTTAGATCAATTAATCAATTAAACTACGTACTAATTATTTGATCATCTTAAACAATGGAGTATTTATTAGTATGATGAATTAGTAGTTGTTGGATAATTCACACATATTAAAGTACATACTTAATTTCGATATCACTTATAAATTACGTTATAATTGTTAAAATCAAATTTCACATTCAACCCCGTTTTTCTAAGCTTTTTTCAATAATGATATCTTAACTTTCTAATATCAAAATCAGTACTATAATCACAATTTGAACTTCATACATAACAACAAATCGACTTTGTCAAGCAACAATCTTTGTGAATGGATTGAAGAAGTGAAATATGGAAGTGATGTACCTTTCAAATTAAATACAATATGAGTCAATTCAAGTAAAGGCTGAAAAACAAAATTAATTTTGGTTACGTTATAAGTTGAGTCATGTGATTGAAAGTGTAAAGATCTCTTTAATTTATATGTATTGACGGTGCAATTATTTTTATACGATCAATTCATTTTAATTAACTTGTTATAACATGTCATTTATTTTATCTCTACATTACAAAATCATGATCAAGAATTATTAATACTTCAAGGCAAATTTGAAGGCATTTATTTAGGCTAAAAAAAGGTAGGCAAATTTCATGTTCTTGTCTTGTGATGCACATTATTAGTACTTCAAGAATCCAACTAGGAATAGTGTAGTTTAATTATAGTGCTTCTTTAATTAATCAGTATATTGTAATTATTGATTCACATGAACGATATGTATGTTAAAGTGTGTGATGTCTCATCTAAAAATTTAAGTTAACAGAAATAACACATATTTATATATTTTCAGCACGTCTCCTTATCTATATGTTTGATTCTTTTTTATGAGCAAGCACGTGCAAATTCTTTTTGATAATAAGTGACAGTGAAATTTGATTTCAAGACTTTTATCAGTTCCAAAACCATGTTAATAGTGTATAAATGCTTGATGTAATTATACATCAACACATACAAGAAATCGATGTATCCCTTCCCCTAATGAACCTTGTTTTGGAAGAAAAAGAAGTTTCAAGTCATATGAGTCAACTATATTTTTTTCTATTATGTTTAAAATCTAATTATTAGTGAGAAATTCAAAATTTAGATGTACATTATAAAGGTTATAAATTATCCGAATTGAATGACTCTCCATTGCCCCATAAACAATTGAACATTAATTAATTATTCTAAATCTAAATTCTTTGTTATCTATGCAGTAGTTCAATAGTACACTTTCATGTACAATATTCACCATTTAATTTAGAGATCCATATATCATGTCTAGCAATTATCATAATACTAAGATTTTCTTCATGTCTCATTTTATGATATTTTTTCTGCTTTTATCATTTTTTCAATCGTCTGCTAATGATGATAATTCTCCTTCCATCATTTGCAAAAATACCCATTTTCCTAATTTCTGCAAATCAATGCTACCAACAACTGGGAATTATAGTAATTTTTATGACTATGGTCGATTTTCAGTTCACAAATTTTTATCTACCATTCATAAGTTCATTTCGATTGTTCAAAAATACCTTAGACGATCAAAAAATCTAACGATTCCCACGATTTGCGCCCTCGAAGATTGTATTTTTTAGCTGATTTAAACAAAGATTATCTCTCAACAACATTCAAGAGTGTTAATGAAACTTCTAAGATTGCCACTGGTAAATGCATTAGAGTAGGTTGCCTGCATCACAACCTTTTAATGTGAATTTAAGTCTACGTTATTCCTATGGGAAAAAAATATTCCTAATAATTTTTTTACTTTTTGCAACTTTGACATAGGAATATGATGACCATGTTAAGGTGAGTGCTGTTGTAATTGTAAGCCAAGATGGAAGTGGGAATTTTAGTACCATAAATGATGCTGTGGCTATTGCTCCAAATAATACAGATGGTTCCACAGGCTATTTTCTCATATATATTACTGCTGGTGTGTATGAGGAATATATTTCAATTGCCAAAAACAAGAAGTATTTGATGATGATTGGTGATGGTATCAACCAAACTATTATTACAGGCAACCATAGCTACAATGTTGATGGATATACTACATTTAGTTCTTCTACTTTTGGTAAGTACCTCCATAATTACTCTATTTTTCAAGTTACCATATTGAGCATGATAAGGTCTACGTACATTCCTACACTTTACCTTTTTCAGACTCCGCTTATAAAATTACATTAAAGTAGTGTTGGTTGTAACTTGATAATGTAAATATTATTTACACCATCAAGCAGAACATAAGCTCATATGTAAACCTACAGGTTAAAGGTGATGTATAATAGTATAGTAGGCAACTCTTTATAGGAAAGCTAATATAAAAACCTAAAAACAAATCAATAATCTTTGTGTCATGTTAAATTAAACTAAAAGAACCGATGGTGTAAAAGTTCTTTATATTATGAATGTATATAACTTAAATTATATTTTTTAGAGTTTAAATTTTATACATCAACTGCATAATAAATACAATCAGGTCACTCATTAAGTAATTAAAGTAACATTTTTATAATGATTAAGCACTAATAAGTAACATGATAAAAATAGTACTCTCGTTGTCCAACAATAATTATTCACTATTGACTTGGTACAAGGATTAAGAAACAATAAATGATAGGGGTAGTTTTACCAAATCACACTTATTAAATATAAGTCATCTAAACATTGAAAAATAAATAGAATTTAATAGCAAGGGTAAAATAGACACAACATAGTAAACTATTCATTGTTTATGAGCTGATCAAGTATTGTAGACATCTTAAAATAGTATAGTGGACAAGTAAATATTGACGGAGGGAGTAATTAACTTGTTATGCTATGTTAAAATTCACTCGTATATACTACAAACTATTTTTTTTAATGTTATCATGTAACTTAAGTCCACACAAAGGATTGTGATGGGATACATAAGATCCCTTCATCCTTCACCACAGGACACATGTCTCATATTTGAATGATACAAACAACAAAAATAATAAGCCCAATATATTTCCACAAGTGGCTCAAGGGAGGGTCAGTGTCAAACCTTAATCCTACTTTTTCATTTGAGTCACATAGGAATAAAAGGAATCCTGGTAGAAAGCATTTCTTCCTTCAATGCTATTTACGTAGCGCATATCCAGATTAGTCAGGGCTAAGCGTGGCAACGGGACCGGAACCGGGCACCACAGGTCAGAATCATACCGGAACCGATAATTTCGGAAAAAATACCGTATATCCGTCCCGGACCGGATCGGAAATCGGGTCCCAACGGCTATATTTAAAAAAAAAAATTATTAAAATTAAAAAATTAGAAACATTACTCAAATAAATACAAACTTTCAAACTTTAAAAGTATAAAAGTTTAAATTTCACACTTTAAAAGTTATGAAAATTTAAATTCAAACTTTAAAAATTAAAACTATAAAACTATAAAAGTTTAAATTTCACACTTTAAAAGTTTGAAAATTTAAATTCAAGCTTTAAAACTATAAAAGTTTAAATTTCACCCTTTAAAAGTTTGAAAATTTAAATTCAAGAGTCAAGACAATAATTAAAAAAAATTAAGGCGAATAGCCTATACTTTTATTAATATTAATTAAATAGTACAAGTTGAGTTACAAAATATTAATAGAGTATTAAAAAATCTAATCTACACAGTCACCTTCTAGGAAGAGTTTTGTTTGAATTAGACCTCGAATTATATACTCATACTAATAGACATTTAAATTTAATAGTTCATGCTACCAAGGAAATCTTTTTTTTAAATCATTTAACATTTCTCTAGTAACATGCTTTGGAATTGGTTGATTAGCTAGTCCCTCCATTGCATCAATGCCGTCGTTACTAAAATCTTGCATTAGGTGGACGACCATAACTCTTTCTCTCACCGTTAATCCAATCTCTAAATAATACCAATATCTCCAAGCTATCTGCTGCTAATGAGTATCTATGCTCTCCAATTTGAAATCTTGCTGCACTAAAAGCACCTGCCGAGGCTACTGAAGATGCTTGAATAGCTAACACTTCTCGAGCAACCGGTTGAAGTTTTGGAAATCCCTTGCCGCGATTGTTCCACCATTTTAGAAGATCAATAGTAGTAGGTTATGTATTTTGATTAATATATGCATCAAAAGCATTTCTATTATTATGAGAAAGTTCAAGATAACAATCTCTCATATCATCAATATCATCTTCATTATTATATCTACTTCTAGAACTTTGAGGCTCTTCATTACGTACTGCATTTATTATATTAGAATTATACAAGTCATACAATTTTCTAGCTTCAATTTTTATACTATCTTTAACATCTTGACAACTAGGTGTTTCATCATCTTCACTATCAATACCCAAATTAAAATATATTTTATCAACCATTCATGATGCACCTTCATATTTGTAATGTGAGTTTAACAAACAAGCGGTTAAATATATTTGAGGAATAGGAATAAAATATTTTTAAAATTTTTCAATCATTTTCTTAACAGATTCTTCAAATCTTGGTTTATTTTTGAATTTATAAAATTTACTAGAAATAACACAAATATTAGGTAAAACAAAATAAATAGTTGGATAATAAAGTGCATATATTTTTTTTAGTTAAATAAAAAAATTTTAAGAATTCTATAAGTTATTTTATATCATTCCAATCATTATCATCAACTCTATATATCATATTTGAATTATGAGCATTCCAAACCATTTGTAAAGGTTTCCTATATTCACAAGCGACTTTAAGCATTTTATATAAAGAATTTCATCTAGTACACACTGATTTTGGAATTTTTCTAGGTGGAAGATTAAATTCACGATAATGATTTTCAAAATCTTTGCGTCTAGACTTAACTTGACATTTAAAAATAAAATGACATGCAGTTTCAATTTTGTATGCAACCATCATTATACATTGATATACCATCTCTAACAATCAAATTATATATGTGTGCAACACACCTAATATGAAAATCATCAATATAAATATGGCAAAGAGACGGTTTTAGTATTTCAACATCAGTTCTATTATTAGAAGCATTATCTAAGGTGACACTACTTATTTTATCACTAATTTCATAGTTTTGTAAAACATCTATAATTGTTTGAGCTATATAACTATCGGTTTTATGCATTTCACAACATTTATAACCTAAAATTTTTTTTTGCAATGCCCAAGTTTCATCAATCTAATGTGCAGTAATAGTGAAATAATCATTACCATTTACAGTACAGACCATATCAGAAGTAATAGCTATTTTACAATTATTATAATAAAATAAACAACGAAGATATTGAAAATGTTGAGCTTGATAATCAAAGATAGCCTTTTTAATTATATTTCTAATAAAACCTTTAAAATGTGGATTATAGACAATTTGAATATAATGAATAAAACAGGGATTTTCAGCAAAACTAAATGACAAACCCATAACAACAATCATTTTAGCTAATTCTTTAAGATCTTTTTCTCTACTATATGAACCGTTGTATACTAGAGCCAGAAACATTAGAAGAATTTAATTGTGTTTGGACCATATTAGATCCCTCTACTCCTACATTTTCAGGAAGGGTGGTAGCATTCTTTTTAGCTTCGGCTACAACTTTAGCATGCAAAAATTTATTTTTACAACATGATATTAAATGATTACTCAAATGTCCCGTCCCACCTTGTTTTCCTACAGTTTTATTATTCATTCTATGTTTACATTTATTACAAATAACTTGTGTTTTATCTTCATTCTGAGTCATAAATTGCTACACAACTGATTTTTTAGCGCGTTCTACCTTAGTCCTAGGATGCACGGGGGGAACGGGAGCAGGACAACGAAAGGGAGCAGGAGGGAAAGAGGGATTGGGAGTGGGAGTAGCCGTAGCTTGTTGAGTTTCATCATCATCATATTCATCAACATTATTATCAAAACTATCAATATAATCATTAACATCATCATGTTCATCAGCTTCAAGTAATTCCTCATCAAAATTACCAAACCTTCTTTGTAAATGTTCATGATAAAGATCTAATCCACTATTACTATTAATATTAAAAACAGTTTCATCAACATGCGTATAATTATTCATATTTATTCTTAATTGAGAAGTTTTTTTAGTTTTAGATTTAGAAGTACTACCGGTTTTTTTATTTTTCTTGGATTTTGAACTCCATAAATTAGTGATCGAATCAACTATGGTTGTTTTACTCTTGTCAACATTGTTTTTACCGAAATCCATATTCAAATATTAAAAGTAGTAAATTATATATAATGCGAAAATGTAATGCAAAGTTTTAAACAAATAAATAACTAAATAAGTAGAGACTAGAGACTAATTACTCACAAAATAAATAATTAAATGCAAACAAATAAATAACTAAATGAGAAGTGAGTTGGAACGAATGTACCAAACGTCTACTTAAAAAAGTAGACGTGTATGACCGAAAGCCGAAAATTGAAAGTTGAATTTTGAAGCTTCAATTTCCAAAGACTAAATTCATAATTTTAATGAGAATAATAGATTAGAGAGTAGAGAGAGTAGAAGATAATATTTTTGTGAGTGAAAAGAATGAAAGATTGGGGGTATTTATAGTTTAAAAAAGGATGAAAATGTAGTTTTTAGAAGGTTGGGGTATTAAAAAAAAGTTTGGGGGGTAGGGAGGTGTAAAGGGGAGTTATGGGGGTGAAAGAGCCGTTGGTGGGGCCCAAAACCCGTTGCCCAACGGCTCTCAATGGCTATTAATAATTAAGATTTTTTTTTTTTTAAAAAAAAAGAACCGGACCGGACCGGGACTGAAACTGGGACTAACCGGTAAATCTCGATTTCCGTCCCGTTACCCCTCTCAGACCCGCTGTTAACTGGACCTAACCGGCACAAGCCGGAATCGAGAGGGAACCGGTAACGGACTGGAACTGGAATACTGGAACCGGCACCTCCCGGTTCCGTTGCCAGACTTAATTAGGGCCTGAAAGGGTATTGTCATACTAGACAATGGGTGAGAAACCAAAGAAAACTTAGATCCATATTCCTTAACATGTTTCTTCTTTTATCAACAGCTGTGGTTGGTGAAGGATTTGTTGCAGTTAACATAACATTCCAAAACACAGCAGGAGCAATCAATCACCAAGCAGTTGCAGTTAGAAATGGTGCAGATTTATCCACATTCTATAGCTGCAGCTTCCAAGGGTACCAAGACACATTATATGTACATTCACTCAGACAATTTTACAGAGAATATGACATTTATGGCACAATCAATTTCATATTTGGAAACGCTGTTGCAGTTTTCCAAAATTCCAACATATACCCGAAACTCCCTTTACAAAATCAGTTCAATGCAATCACAGCACAAGGCAGAACAGATCTGAATCAAAACACTGAAATTTCAATTCAAAATTGCATGGTAAAACCAGCAGATGACTTAAAATTCAACAACAATAGCACGCAAACGTACCTTGGTAGGCCTTGGAAGGAGTACTCAAGGACTATTTACGCACAAAGTTTCATCGTTGGATTTGTGAATCCGTTAGGATGGAGAGAATGGTCATGAGATTTTGCACTCAATATGAGTTGTTATGCAGAGTTTAATAATACAGGGCCAGGTTCTAACACCAGTGGCAGAGTCACTTGGCCTCATTTTCATGTTATTGATGTTGCTGATGCTGCTAATTTCACAGTTTCTAGCTTCTTACTTGGAGATAATTGGTTGACACAAACTGGAGTGCCATATTTTAGTGGTCTATTATAAACATGACCTCGATAAGCAGTAAAACCTCAAGTCTGTTCCAATTGAGGTTGATGTGTATAAAATGAGGTGACATTTTATTTAGTTAACTTATCTACGTAATAAGACTTGAGAACACAGGAAAAGGTTCTTTCCTAATCTATGCCGAGAGTGTCTAAGATGAATACTTTATCATGTGTTCGGTAGTTCGGGTGCTCAATCGGAACATATCATAATCCAAGTGTCTAAATGAAATTTACTCACAAGTTTAAAAAGCAATCGATCTATTCCACCTTGTACGAATTACCTTGATCCCAGCTAGCTTGATTGTTGAGGTGTAGTTTTTGGATACAAATTGAAATGAATGAATTACTTGATGAAATTGCTTGAACCCGAGACCTCTAATTAATAATGGAAGGATACGTACCACCCCACGACAACTCCGAGTGCTGCAACTTTGAAAAAGAGCCCTTTGCTTTTCTTCTTCCTTTTCAATCTTCTGTCAAGAATCACCACATTATACATAATTCTTCTGAACATGCTCACTTACGCATGCACACTTGAACGTTGAATAGAACAAGATAGATACAAAAAAATTCATATAACAAACCCCAACCAACTAATATCTGATTGAATCTTAGTTCATTCAATGATCGAATAACCATCCCATTCGGATTTTCATTTCTTAGAAGTTTTCATTTCCAGTCCAACAAGTCTGATTCTGTCCATAGTTACCAAGTAAAAATAGTCTAGAAAAACTGAATTCTTTAGTAAAAGCTTTGAAGTTTTAAGATACATAAACTGGCCTTATATTCTAGCAACAACATATCTAGTGTAATCCACAAGTGAGGGATGGGGAGGGTAAGATGAATGCAAACCTTTTCTCTACCTTTTGGGGTAGAGAGACTATTTCCGATAGACCCTATGCCTTTTATTCCACACACATAAAAAAGACTTTAAAAAGGATTTAAAGCAACAAAGCAGTCCATGATAAACTTAGAACTTTTGGAAAAAGTCATATATGTGGTCATTAATTTCCTCTGGTCTTTCTTGGTTGATGAAGTGTGCAACTCCTTCCATGATAACTACTTCTTGCAAGAATGGCACCATTTTTTGGAACCCACCTTTGTGGATATATTCCTTAACACCAGGTGTATTGTAAGTTAGGTCGACATCCCCTATGATGAACTTAACGGGGACCTTTATTTGTACACCGGTCCATGGCGCGGTCAGCTCCCAGTTTCTGCGACAGTTAAAAATGAAACAATAATAAAATGGCCACACAAACAGCTAACATGCATCATATATAATTGTATACATAAAAGACTTACCGGGTTGTTTGGTTGGTGGGATAAAGGATAACAATCCTAGGATAAAATGAGGGATTATTTTATCCCATGTTTGGTTATGGATTTTAATTAGTCCCGGGAACCATTAAAACTGTGGGATTAGCTAAAATATAGAGGGTGAGATAACTAATCCCATGGATATCCTTGTCTATCCCATCCTTGTAACCAAACAACTCCTAAGAGTATTAGAGTCAAAGCAACTAGAGGCAGATCCAAGATTTGAACATGATGAATTCAACTTTTGAAGTTCTTAGCACTGGGCGTATTGTTAATTTTGAAATTATGAGTTCAGAATTTAGTAATTAGTATATCTTGAAATTTTGGCATAATACATAAATGTGCCGTTTAACTTGACCTCATTTCACATTGATGCCCTCTAACTTTAGGTGTGCACAAGTAGACACTTAGACTTGTATAAAGTTGAACAAGTAAACACATAAATCCAAAGTGGCATAATACACGTAGGATACCATGTAGGATGCAAATTGTCAGGTAGGGTGCCACGTAGGATGCGTGTGTCTATTTGTTCAACTTTATACAAGTTTAAGTGTCTACTTGTGCATATCCAAAGTTGGAGGACATAACTGTGAGTTGATGTCAAGTTAAATGACATATTTATGTATTATGCCTTGGGATTTTAGTCTCTTATACACATGTAACTCCATGTTGCCTGTTGAAGATACCAGGTTCAGTGGAGGTGAGTATATTAGGTTGCATCGGCCTTGTAAAGTAACATTGCTTATGAGCAGGTATAAGAACATAAAACTATCAGGTTGATCCATGATATCCTGGGCTGAATTTATAGGCTAAAATATGGGGCACGTGAACCCGTGATCTCTCCATAAAACTAAGTATTTAATGTATATATTTTCTAAAATCAGCATAATATTGTCTGCTGACACTCATGCTACAAAAAGGTTAAATGCTGCACTTGGTTAAATGTTGAGTTATTTACCAAGAGGACGAGGATTAGTTCTCACTTAATACATTTTCCCCTGAACAATTCATAGTTCTTATTTAGAAACAATACCACAAAAAATTTGAGCAAAAAATAAAATTAAGAGTTCTTGAACAAATAGGTCATTTAGTGAAGAAAATGATTAGGCAACTCACAGGTCCATAGCTCGATAGTAGTTTAATCCACCAGTAAAACCTGACTGTCTGAACTTGTTGGCATAGTAGTTGACATCCTCTTCTGACAACCAAGATGGCAATGTAATGTGAGTATGAGGTGAACCCCCAAATCCTTTCTCTTTAGGCACACGAAGAGGAGCTGGATTGCGTGATGTTAAAAATTTCGCGATTAGTCTGGCGGTATCAACACGAGCAAACTCCTCTTCTGCTTCTCCATATTCCTAAGAAGCAACACATTTGAAAGGGTATTTTCAGCAGCGATGATTAAATAACGTCTTCAGCAACAAGGAAGAAATCTCAATATCACATGAAAACCATTGGAATTCATCAAATTTGTAACAGCTAGGTTTTTCTTTTGTTTTTATGATTTAACTTTAACATAAGAGCCTATTCTTTAAATGATAAATCAAAAAGTCATAAAAATTCTATACAACCAGATGGTGCCAAAGAAGTATAAGCTCCTGGCACGGAGCTTCCCAAAGAATTTGCGAACTACCTACGGAAATAGGATGTTATACAAGTGAAAAAAGCTTCTGTTCTTCTCAGTTTCCTATATAAGCATACAAAATAAGAATATAATTTACTTTGATTAAGCAATCAAAATCATGACAGGATAGTAATTGAGAAAATATTTAACAAATGTTTAGAACAAAGCTGAATGGTGAGAACTGGGACACTAATGAGTACTTTTACCAAATCTAAGGGACACGGTCTAATCATCTAATCATGAGGGTAGTATTTTATCATGGTGTGGATCCTAAGTTACAAATCCAAGAAACAGAGTAAGACGAGTGTCTTTTATGTCTTGACCAGCACAATGCTTAAATTTTGTGCACAGTGCAGTGGAAAATTGC
Source organism: Solanum bulbocastanum (assembly GCA_037074985.1). Classification (NCBI taxonomy): domain Eukaryota; kingdom Viridiplantae; phylum Streptophyta; class Magnoliopsida; order Solanales; family Solanaceae; genus Solanum; species Solanum bulbocastanum. Next base: position 1,548,637 of record CM073602.1, read on the forward strand.
ATCAACAGCTACTTCTGGACAATAATCATAAGCATGGACTCTTACTTTCCTTTTTAGTTCGTTTGAAAAAGAATGCTTCCTTCCTTCTTGGCAACTCTTTAATTTCAACTTTCCACATGACATGTTTAACAACAAAAGATTAAAGAGCATTTTGGTACATTATAGTATCTTTAATTTAAGACTACAAAATTTAAAAGTCTTCGTTACTTTCTTAAACTTCATGTCAAGTCAAAACTATACAAACAAATTGAAGCAGATAACATAGCTTACATAAAGGCAAAAGAATGAGAGTATATTGAAATGGAAAGCAGACAGCAAATTCAAAAACCTTATGCCAGATATCACATATTTGAAGTCCCAGAATAGCAAAACCTATATGATCACTCAATGCAATTCGAACACTGAATTTCCACAAAAGTTATTTGATACAAAATAATTGGAAGCAATGATATCACCAAAATCTTTTATCCGTTAGTGCATGCAGTAAGGAAGATCATAAAAAAAATCTCTTCAATCCATAATTAGTTGCAGGCAACTATATGAATCCTTAGCTCCCATTTTGGCCATAGATTTTGAAGTTGAAACTTGAAAATTTGAGTTTTTGAAGTTGTGATTTTTGAAATTGAAGTTATATTTGGACATGCATATTACGTGAATTTTTTTTTAAGTTTTGTAAGTGGAAGTCCCAAAAGATTCTCAAAATCTGATAAATTTCATGGCCATTCAGATATTTAAAGATAATTTTTAAAAAACTACTCCCAAAATCTATGGTCAAACGCTAGCTTAAACTTTTACAGAAAATTTCTAATTGAGGTCCCCTGTGTGAATCATCTACATATATTTTCCTCTATTAGACTATTTCTAGTCTCCGTTCAACTTAACATCCCCTCCATTATCCAAGCTGAAACTAATGGAATTAAAGGAAAATAATGTAACAGTTGATAGAAGAAAAACAAAGGAGAGAAGGATGCTGCAAGAAACCTGAAATCTGCAAATATAGTAATCATCCCCGAGGACAGCACGCATAGATTCAATAGGCTTTCTCTTGGGGTTCCTGGGGTGGAAGACAACACTCATATTAACCAGTGCTTTGATCCTATCAGGTCGCAAAAGGCATACATGCCAAGCTATAACAGCACCCCAATCATGTCCAACAAGGAACACCTAATTCATAGAGGCAAATAAAAAATTTAAGTAAAAAATGCATGTGCATCCACTTTTTGGAACTCCAACTATGCACTAATCATCATACAATCAGGTCACTTATTAACATAATTACGGGCAAATTACAAAGAGAGTGGAAGATAACGAAAAGGAGACAAGGCCCTAACTGAAAATAACACAAACTACCAATCCATCTATCATGCCAGTCAAGTCGATGTGATTCGTCAAAATAATACCCTCTTAGAGTTCGGTCTTGATGGAAATATCATAACTATTCTACTGGGTAGGAGTGCCTATGTGACTCGTGAAGGTTCTAACATAGAGTTGGAGGCTTAAATCTGGAACATCTAGAAAAGCCACCCCGCTAGAAGCGCCTGCTTATACCCTTACTTTAATAATTTATCATTATCATCTTTTTTTCTCTCTAATCTATCTAGTTCCTTCCTGTACAATCATTTGTTCAACACCACAAACACTCGCTTTAGGTGGCAAATAGAGAGAATCATATTTGAAGATGAATTATCTCCAGGGTATTTGACGCTCAAGCAAATGTGAAAGCTGTCAAAAAGTTTGTATGCATCAAAGAAATGGAATAACTCTCCTTCTTACCATGATAAGCATTTTTTCAGAGTGATAGGCAATAATTAACATCAAGTAATAACCTGGAAAAAATGCTGACCAACCTACTATAACAGGTTAACTACCTAACTTAAATACATAAAAAAAAAATTAAAACAAAAAATACAAAATTATCTATACAGTATATCCATTAACTGATGTATCCACTGTCCATATATATTTAGTTGACTTGTGCACCCCAGCATGTAAATCCTAGATTGTCCTGTAATTACTCGAACTATACTATACACATAGATGTGCATAACTCTAAAAAGGGGAACTTTATTTTAGGCATAATACATAAATATGTCCTTTAACCTGACCTCAAGTGACATCTACGTGCTCCGACTTCGGGTGGGCAAAGTAGACCGTTAAAGCGTGTATAAAGTTGACACATGCGGTCCTATGTGACATCATACACGTAAGATGCTACATAGAATAGAGTGTAGGACAGTTAAATACATGTTCAAACATAACTTCAAGTTTCAAAAATCACAACATCAAAAACTCAAATTTCAAATTTTAAGTTTTAACTTCAAAATCTATGGCTAAACGAGAACTAAGTAGCGCACTAACTGTCACTAAACCCTATATTTCCCTGTAACTACTCAAACTATACATATTACTAACTTAACCCACTATCAAACATATTACTATTCAAACTTTAAATTCTAAATTCACCTCTAACCTGTTCGAGACCCAGAGCATCGAGAAGGGCAATAAGGTCACCAACAATATGAAAAACGGTATAGCTAGAAGGAGAAGGGGGAGAATCTGTATCGCCATAGCCACGTAGATCTGGAGCTATTGCGCGGTAACCTTTGGATGAAAGTGTAATCAGTTGGTGACGCCATGAATACCAGAGTTCAGGGAAACCATGGAGGAATAGTATTGTTGACGGACCTTCACCAATTTCAGCTATGTGCATATTTATGCCGTTTACAGAGAGATTTTTGTGCTGTATATTCTCCATGGCTGGTTCTGTGTGCGCTTTCTTTTTGTTTTTGGTAGAAGTGATGAACGAAAGATACTACTACTCCCTGTATGTGACTTATTTATTTTTTAGTAAGTTGAAAAGAGAATAATATATTTTTATATTAAGTAATAATTTAACTATAAAATATTTATTTTATTTTCAAAGAAATAATTTATAGCCATATAATAAATATCTATATTCATTGTGGATCACAAATTTTAAAAATCTTGTTTTCTTTCTTAAATTCCGTATCGAGTCAAACCAACTCATATAAAATGGGACAGAGAGAGTATATACTAGTAATTGCCTTTTTTGAATTGTTCAAGAAAATGAAGTTTGTTATGCAAATTTATTTTTTATTTTCTAGTTAAGTGTGTTGTGTCTGTATTGAAAATCGATTAATTCAAATTAGCAGTGGGTAACGTTGAGTTAGTTTGAGTGGCTCCGGCTTGACTAAGAGATTTACATGATGAATTTGTTGGGTTATGAAGGTGATTAGGGCGTCATGCGGAAGCTTACAATTTACAAATCATATAGTTGATAAATCAGATAACAAAAAAAGCTTATACTAAAAAACAAAATATTATTATATCAAAACTAATATAAAGAAAAATATTGAAACTTTAGAGATAATAAATCTCCCCATAAGCAAGACTCTTAAACGACTACATTGTGGATTCTATTATTTTTGTGTTAGAAAAAACAAACCTATATTTATAGAGTCCTAAAACCTTTTCTTATTAGAAAAGGACTCTAGCTACTCCAAAACCTTCTCCTAAAAGGAAAGAATAAACCAAATATGAAAGAATATTATATTTTCCTTTCAGGAAAAGTAAAAACATTTATGGTAATGTTTTGTTTTTTCTTTAAGAAAAAATAAATCTTAAATTATAGTAAGAAAATCAGGGCAAAACCCTAACAAATCTCCCTTTTTGGCTGGATTTTCTTGACAAAGCTTGATCTGTCTTCTTCATTGCATGATAATCTTGTTCTTCACAAAATCTTCATCACTGTTGCTTGTCATTGTTAAAAATAAAGTTTAAAATATATGGATTAAAAGTGGGTTAAAAATATTTTATTTTTATTCTTAAAAATTGTAGCAACATGAATGTTGAAAATATGATTGAAACTTCTTCTCCACATGTAGCTTGACAAAAAAGATCTTCATTATCATCAAATTGATTATAAATTGATTTGAAACCATCTTGAGCCTGTCTTCAACCTCGTTGAACCATAGGACTACTGGATCTTTGAACCATGTGCTCTGATACCACTTGTTGGGTTATGAAGGTGATTAGGGCGTCATGCGGAAGCTTACAATTTACAAATCATATAGTTGATAAATCAGATAACAAAAAAAGCTTATACTAAAAAACAAAATATTATTATATCAAAACTAATATAAAGAAAAATATTGAAACTTTAGAGAGAATAAATCTCCCCATAAGCAAGACTCTTAAACGACTACATTGTGGATTCTATTGTTTTTGTGTTAGAAGAAACAAACCTATATTTATAGAGTCCTAAAACCTTTTCTTATTAGAAAAGGACTCTAGCTACTCCAAAACCTTCTCCTAAAAGGAAAGAATAAACCAAATATGAAAGAATATTATATTTTCCTTTTAGGAAAAGTAAAAACATTTATGGTAATGTTTTGTTTTTTCTTTAAGAAAAAATAAATCTTAAATTATGGTAAGAAAATCAGGGCAAAACCCTAACAGAATTTAGTCAAATACAACTAACCACCATGTCATCACGCCACATAAACATCACGTAAATGCCATGTGATATAAAGTTTCTCATGTGGAGTGCTTAAATAAAAAAGAAAAAAGAATAATTCTTAATGAAATATTCTTGAGATATGTGGAGTATTTCCTTAGAGGACGTTAGAATTTCATATATTTACATGAAAAATTCTAAGAACAATCTAGTTATGTAGAATATTTTAAAATGAGACGTTTTTTGTAAATATGTAGGGACTTGCATGATAATTATTATTTACATATTAACTCCTAAGTTAATAGTATGAATAAAAAGACATTCATTTGTAAATCCATCAAGCAAGAAAAGCAAATCTTCCAATTCTTGAGTAATACAAAAGCTTTTTTAAGTAATTCTTGTTGTTCCTCTTGTATTCCTAAGATACTTAGAACAAAACTTTGAAGAACTTGATAAGAAACAACAAAATTCAAAGAGTATTTTCAAAACAGGAAAATTAAAACTAGTAGAGAAAATAGAATCAGAAACAGATTAAAAACAATATACAAAATATTTTTCTCAAAGAAAGAAAATCGAGCCCACTGAATACACAATGTCTCCTTAAGGAAATTATTCTCCTCGAGTACCCGAGGTTAATGAAATATATTCTCCTAGGATAGAACGATCTTACTCACCAGTGTATCGGTACCTAAAATCACAGTGTCAGCGAACCACTCAACGACAATAAAATACACTTAGAATACTAGATTTAGTAGTAGTAGAAGAAGTCCAGAAAATTAGTTCTTTTAAAATGAGAGGAAATCCCTCAATTTATAAAAAACAATGGGTAGTGTGAAAAATGTTCTTATTGTGCCTTACCGAAAATGTTACAATCCTTTGAAAAAGTCACAATCTTTCGAAAAGGTCACAACCTTTCATAAAAGTCACAAATTTTCATAAAAATCACAACTCTTCATAAAAGTCGCAACTTTTCATAAAAATCACAACTTTTCATAAAAGTCGCAACTTTTCATTTTCCATTCACACATTTAAAACCCAACAATTCTTTTGTGTCATTCTTCATTCCCTTGACGATTTAGAATTAAAATGCTTACTTGAACTTGAAAAATCTTGAAAGTTTCGTGAGTGAGTTGTCAAGTGTTGCACGATATGCTTAGTGAAAGTCTAAGTTAGTGACAAAGTGATAGCAGAGCAAAGGTTGATACTATGATAATGATTAATGAGAAAGACATCAACGATGCTAGCACCATCAGTGTCGAGTAGGATGGTGGAATGAAATACAAAAAAAGGAGGAAGAATCTTAAGAATAATGAAAATTGTTGTACAACCCTACACCATGTGAAGCGCTAATATCCCACTCACATTCAGTTATGGAGGCGAGGGATGATGAATGTGGGGAGCATCTCGTAGACATTACACCCGGAATGGAATGAATTGCGAGGTTGATACGACAAGACATATTGTGGAGATTTTAGGCAAACATTGAGCAGGGTACACGTTTAAAACTCTCGAGGACTTTACCCTTGAGGAGAATGACATCCGCAAAGAGTTGGAGGTGTGTAAACATGTGAAATATGAGATGAATGAAACAATAGTCACCTCTTGGAGTGTAGGCTCATGGATGCATTAAGCACAATTGAAATCACGAAGGCTGAGATAAAAATGCTCAAGGGAGGAATTGAAGCTGGAGGATTTGCATTGTCCAATGGAGATATAAAGGCCAAGGTTGAGGCTCACAAGCCACTGATGTTCAACGACACTCGTGACATGTAAGATGTGGAGAATTTCCTCTGACATTTGAAGAATTACTTCAAGCCCAACGGGGTAAAGAGCGACGAGAAACAAGATCTATATTGTTGTGTTGTACCTTTCAAAGATGGTCATGCTACGGTGGAAGCAAAATGAATCTAAAATAAGAAAGGAGTCTTGCACCTTCAACACATGAGAGTAATTATGAGTCACGTTCAAAAGGACCTTCTTTCCCAACAACCTCATCTATGAGGCGAAACACAAATTTAAAGAGTTGAACTAGACATGCAACATATAAATATATGTGAAAGAGTTCACCACTCTTACACTTCATATTTTCAACCACACAAATGAAGATATGTTACCACTTCATCAATGGGCAGTAAAATTGGGTCAAAATGGAGTTAGAACATCAATAGGTTAGAACTATTGATGACATAGGCCGAAGCTTTGAAAAACTTTAAGCATGACAAGTATGATCTAGAGAAGAAGAGATGTGAGGTAGTCATGATCAAGGTAGGGAGATCGTGGTAAAAGCAAGGAGCAACATAAATATGTCCATTAACGTGGTTTCAATTTATATTTATGTCCAACAGCTTTGGGTGTATACAAGTAGACACTTGAAATTTAATAAAGTTAAACAAATAGACACACGTGTCCTACGTGATATCCTATATGACATTTTGTGTCCTACGTGGTGTCCTTAGTGTATTATGTCACGTAGAACTCATGTGTCTACCTATTTAATTTTATAGAGGTTTAAGTGCTTATTTGTACACAATTATAATTGAAGAGCATAAATGTAAAATAAGAACGAGTTATTTATGCATTATGCTATATTTTAAAGTTTACATATACTCACTATACTGTATATTCATTAAACACTACATAACAATCACAAAAATATCAGCTACTGTCACTACAACTGCAGCAATCCATGGAGAATCAACAGAGAACAAACGACGGCAAATCGCCGGACCGGAAAATTCTGTCGGAGGTCGGAGAAAATGGCGTAGCCATTATCACTATCAATCGTCCACCTCTCAATCTGCTTTCCGTTGACGGTACTTTTTTTCTTCAAACAATACTTCCAATCACTTCAATTTTTAATCTACTTACCTTCTAATTCATCCAATTCACGTCGATGCTGGCACCGGCGCATCAGAATTTTGAGCCCATGAGTGCGAAATAGTACTTTTTTGGGGAATTATTTGAGGCATATAGATAAACAAATGCTCAAATTTGTCCGAAAAAGCAGAATTAAACACTCCTGATGTTCAGTATTCACATCTAGACACTTCAACTCATCTCCATAGTGTCAATTGAACCCTTCAATTTGCAAAATGATCATCTAAACATCTTCAAAATTTTTATGTGTTACCTAAGTTTCAGGAGACTAGTTGGAATGTTTAGTTGCCAACTGAGACTATTTAAGGTGTCTAGATGTGCACTCTCAAAGTTGGAGTGCTTACTTGTTAGCTGATGCCGAGTTTGATTGTTTGTTTATGTTTTATGCCATTATTTAATTGTATATGTGTAGTTTAAGCGGAAAGTAGTGGGCACACCGCAAATTCATTGCATCCGCAGATTTTCTTTTCATATTTGTAGAAGATTTGAAGCTGCTTCGGAGTAGCAGTGGACTCCTTTTTGCATTAATTAGCTTTACTCAGTGACTGAATGTAAATAAATGAACTTCAACTGTTCTTTTTTAATATCAATTATCAATACAGCAGAATAAACATAGATGATTTATGTGGTTAAGGGGAACTATTTTGGGATTGAGGCGTAGTTGATTGATCAAGTGCTGGTCCTTTAGTTAGCGTTGACAAATTTACTTGTGGAATGCTCTCTAGTGCTTTCCTTATTAGTTGCTATGTTTTCTTCATTGTCTTTTCCCTTCTCATAACTACTTTAATGTGCTGCACTTGAGCTGAGGGTTATTCGGAAACAACCTCTCCACCTTCACGAGGTAGGGGTAAGGTCTGCATATACTCTACTCTTCCCGGATGCCACTTGTGGGATTACATAGGGTATGTTGTTGTTGGCAAATTTACTTGTGAAAAATGATGTTGCCGTGGTTTTCTGTTTGCTGTATTTTGTTATTCTTAGTGCTATTGAGCTTGAAAGAGAAGATTGAGGAAGCTATACGTAAAGATAGTGTGAAGGCAATTGTCATAACTGGTATGTTTAAGGCTTTTCTCATTTTTCTGAGATCAGCTTGTTCTAATGGTTGAAAATTAACATACTTGTAATGTATCAGGTTCAAGAGGAAACTTCTCAGCAGGATTTGCTGTAGCAGCTTTTGGTGGAAGTCAACAGAGAAAGAGTAAGAAAGATCATCATCTGATTAGTTGTTTCTCTCCAGAGTTCTCAGTTACGAGTTTTGTCTCATTGGAAGCCCTATTTTTATGCAGCACATAGAGAACTTGGCTTTATGTCAATTGACTTTATCACCGACACATTGGAAGGTATTCCCTCACTACTAAAAAATCATTATTTTCCCATCGAAATTTCCAAAAATGTTCAAGGGCTATTCCCAAAAATATTTTGATTTTATATGTGAGAAAAGAAAAAATAGTAATATTTTCATACAGAAAAAGTAGGAAGTTTCCCATTATTTCAGTGAGAATATGTTTCCCACCATGCGGTTTTCCTGTGAGCTTGTTCGGTGGAGAATGAGTGGGAAAATCATTTCTATAGCACAAACTTCCCACTAATTCGCGGTGGGAAAAACCTGTGTTACTAGTAGTCCACAGAGTATATGTCTTATGATAACCTTTATTCTGTTTTATTCATGGACTTATGGTAACCATAGTAATCCATATTTCTTTTGCATCTCAGCTTCAAGGAAGCCCATTGTTGCTGCTGTTGAAGGTTTTTCTTTGGGAGGGGGATTTGAAATTGCACTAGTGAGTGTGTAATAGTTTATTTTACCCTAACATATGCTTCTGTTAGTGTTCTTCTATTCTGTTCTGCTCTGGCTTTTCTGCAGAAACAACATAATTGGTTGGCCACAGGTGTATCTAGAGACTCAGATTTTAGGCTCTTAATTTTGTTAAAATTTAGCATGTGACTGACTAGACGACTTATTTAGTAGGAATAATGTGGATAAAATATTGATAGAAATAAACAACTTTTGAGGTGTAATGAGTTCCCTCAATTCTACTAACTATGATTGAATCTGACCGAATGTTCTAATGCATTTGTTAGGCTTGTCATGCTCGCATATCAACATCTACCTCAAAATTAGGTCTTCCCGAACTTCAGTATGGGATTCTTCCTGGGTTTGGAGGTAACATAAGGAGAAGATTTCTGGATTTTTTTATCAACTTATTTACTTTTCCATTATGACTAGGTGTCATCCGAAGTTATTGTGCAAATCTTATGTCCTGTTCATTCTTAAAAAAAACTGAGATATCCTGTATTGTTGTTCTGATGTTTGAGATTGCATATTACTGTGTTAAATGGTCAGTTATTACCCTATCATTTTGGAAATTAGTTAACATTGTTTAGGTAATGCCATCTTTTTGAGCATTTAGTTTCAAATGTTGCATTTCATACTTCATATGAATAAGAGACTGTAAAACTTTTGGTTGACATGTACATGACATACATTATTGTTTAAAGTCTTCTCATGCCGAATGAATCTGAGAAGGATGAGATTTCTCTGCGTCGAGATACCCTGGTATTTTCTGGCTACACATGATGCATTGTATGGGAGTTCATATCCCTGGTCAAAATAATGATTTTTGCTCTTAACTTAATAAAAAAAATTCCCAAAATTTTGTACACTTTACTGCAAAAAAAGAAGTAAGATAATATGATTTCACATACACTTGGTATTTAAACAGTAAGCATGATCCAAGCTGCAGAATCCTTAAAAGAATCTCAAACCTCTGTTTTCTGACAAAAGATAATTGGGTAACCTTAAAGCATGTCTAAATGCTTAGAGACATCATGGACCAATTTTAAAATATTGGTACACTTTAATCATGTGAAACAAATTGCGCAGTCTATTTTCTGGACACTGCCTTATTTTGCCTTCTCTCTGGCACAGAAAGTTTTTATGTGAACTACAACTGTCTTTTCTGTTATTGCATTCTTTAAAAAGAATCTTTCATGTGAAATATGCGGTGTATACTGTAGACCATATTGGAACTTGTGTTGCTAAGGCAGAATGATGATGCTTTTGCCAACAGTTATACGTGATTGTTATTCTAAAGTTTGATTTATCTCAGGAACACAACGACTTCCTCGGCTGGTTGGCCTTCCAAAGGCTCTTGAAATGATTCTGGTACCTTATTTGGATTCCTCTTTTTATTTTTGGTCTTAGGGTGATTTTTTCTAGCTTAACATATCTAGTAATACAATATATGGTTGAGTTGCCTCAACATCTTCAAATGTCTTTCCTTGTAACAGAGTCTCCGTCAGGGGTTGTCATAGTGCTAAAAATTGGGTAAATTGAGCAGAATAACAAGTTACCTTGACTTCTTTGCCTTTCTATCATTTCTTTGTCAGTGTAAAAAGAAGCAAGAGAACAGATAGGATTTAACATATCCATGCTTAAAATAGCAGTGTGACTATAGTGAAGTGAAGTACCAGACAGTCAACACTTTTCATAAGCAAGCAGATCTCACCTAACCAACATTAGCCATCACTTCCCTCAGATGAATGCTATTTATCATTTTGGAGCTTTCATTTCCTGATATTTCAAAGTAGGTTCCCTTATAAATGTTTTCCAGACGTCAAAGCGGATAAGTGGAGACGAAGCTTGCAATATGTGCCTAGTGGATGCTATATCTCCATCAGATCAGTTGCTTGCATCAGCTTGTCAATGGGCTTTGGATATTTTAGAATGTCGAAGACCATGGTCTATCAGTCTTTTCAGAACAGATAGATTAGCACCTCTGGCAGAAGCTAGGGCATTGCTCAATTCTGTCAGAGCTCAGATTCAGAAACAAAATCCAAATGTTATCCATCCCTTGGTTTGTATTGATGTCATTGAACATGGTATTCTTTGTGGCCCTCGTAATGGACTATGGAAGGTGATATACTCTTTGTGATCTCTCTTTGCTATGGTTGGCTAAATGGAATTAGCAATGACTTGTCTTATATTGGCAGGAAGCAGAAGCTTTACATGAACTTCGACAATCTGATAGTTGCAGGAGCTTAGTGCATGTATTCTTTGCGAAACAAAGCACTTCAAAGGTTCAAAAAGATCTAACCTGGTCTTGAGTGTTTATATAATCGAAGTTTCTGGGATTGTTTATAATTGGAAAGTGAAACTTCTCTATGCACTTCAAAGGTTCAAAAAGTTGTAATGTGTTCTTGAGTATTTATATAGTAAATGTATCTGGGATTGTTTAAATTGGAAAGTGAAACTTCTTTTATCTCTTATTTAGAAAAAATAAAATAAAATTTCCTTATTTTAATGATACACTGTTATAACCTCAACAGAAATCTTGTTGTTGGTTCAAAGGAACATAATCTGCATCGTGCTCTAAATTCAAAGGGAGAAAAGTCGTTGTAGAGAATTTATCAATATTGAGCTTTATATTGCACTTTCATATCAGTATTAATGTGTCCTTCCAATTTTCTACCTTTGGAGATTCTTGAGGTCAAATAACAATTAATTCTTCTCTATTCTTGTGGCTCAATTCCTGACATTTGTACCATATGATTTAACATTGCTACTGTGGCTGCAATTCTCTTGTTCTATGTGTTCTTTGTTGATCGTTCTATACATTTACTGTTTCAGATTCCTGGGATTACTGATATAGGACTGCTACCAAGGAAGATTAACAAGGTTGCTATACTTGGTGGGAGCTTGATGAGTTCTGGAATAGCAACAGTGCTGGTACTTGCAAACTATTATGTAGTCATGAAGTATATAGATCAGAATTCTCTGCAGAATGGCATTGGCAGAGTTAAAGGTGAGAAGTAATTGAGCAGTCCCCTTAATTACTCTTAGATTAGTTCAAGGAAGGTTTTACCATTTGAAAAATGTTTGTTTCCTTTCCAGCCAATTTGGAAGGACGTGTTAAGGAAGGAAGAATAACTCAAGAGCATTATAAAAAAGTGTGCACGCTTTTAAAGGGTGTTTTGAGCTATGATAACTTCAAAGATGTGGATCTAGTCATAGAGGTTTGTTGTTGTACGATTTTTGAAAAGCATTACACTGAATCACTTGGTCAATTCAAATATATTCTACACTAACCTTTCTTTCTAAGTTGAAGCTATAGTTTTTGCTAGTGTGCTGCTGCGTAATGAGCATATATGTTATCTTTTGTCTGGATTCGTATTTTTGGAGATAGTAATAATCATCAACCGATAAAAAATTTATCCATATCCATGTAGTAAAAGTTTTAATGACCCAAATCCATGTAAAAGTTCAGGGGCTCTTTGATTTAAAAGAGATGTTCAAAACTTCTCTAGATAGTTTTTGTTACTAACCAGTAACCGCTTCATGGATAAATATCCAATGGTAAAATATTGAACTTCTATATGCTGGTATGTAATAGAAATGTAAAACAGGAAGTTTCTCAAAAGTACTTTGCATAAACATAAATTAATAAATATTTTAAACTGTATTATTCTCATTAATATGGTAGAGAGTAGAAGGCACGTCAGAGAAGTCTCAGATGAGTAATGTAGAATAGTCAAATATCATGATCGTCATGGTACGTTGAGACCTGATCAAGTAGTGAGTTTCAATGTATTTTTTTCACATTGAAACACATGTTTGTCTAACCTCTAATATACCTTTAGTTTTGTGAAATAGCACTCCGAGGACGGGGGTTCTTTTATGCTAGTATAATTGATAAAATACGTTGATAACCTTCCGAGGGTCTGCCGAAAACAGCCTTTCTATCCCACAAAGGTAGGGTAAGGTCTGCGTACATCTTACCCTCCCCAGACCCCTTTTGTGGGATCACACTGGGTATGTTGTTGGTGCTGTACTTTGATAACCTTGACAGTCTTGGGTAGTTATTTGGTCCTTGGGAAGATCTTGGTCACTCTGGAGCTCATAGAGATTTATCTATCCACAAGTTATTATATTCTGTCTGATGTTTAGGATGAAATATAGAAACATAAATTGGCGATGATCCCGGCAGTATCTTGATACTTTTACTTTGCAGTGATGCTGGGAATTTTTGGGCCAATCGGTTTGGTCCTAGTGAAATCTTCACTTAGAGTTGGTGGTGAGGAAAATCTTAGTTCATTGCAAAGGGAGCTACTTGAGAAAAATTCAGCATGTTATCTTATCTTTGGAACTAAATATCAGCTAGGCAGTTGTGCTTACTGCCCCCCTGATCTCGTATTGAGAAGCAGTCTTTTATCCAGACCTTTCGGGTGTTAACTTTGAGCTAATCTTTGTCCGGTAGTCACGTTAATATGTTTTATCATGAAAAATGGCCGTTCGAAGAGTATCATGAGTCATGAAAGGCTGAAATGGACGAGTTGTCTAGATACATAAAGACTGAGTAGAAAATGGAACCATACATGTTTGTTGCAGATTACTTGTAGAAATGACAATGATAATCATCAGATTGACTCAGATGCAGACTTCTCATTTGTTTCTTCTTCTTGATTAATAGGATGTGCCTGACATTGTCTCCTTGAAGCAGCAATTTTTTGCTGATCTGGATGAGTGTTGCCCTCCTCACTGCATTTTTGCTTCAACTACTTGTATAGTCAACTTAGATTTGATTGGAGAAAGGATGAAACCATGTAGGGAGATTGTTGGGATCCACTTTTTTAGGTAAAGGTGAATCAAGCAATTCTAGTATATCTGCTGATACAAATGAGTTAAGGCTTGCTCGTTTCTTGGCTGCAGCTCACCCTCTGTCACTGATCTCCTGGAAATTGTCCGAACAAAGAGGACATCCCCTCAAACGCTTGTTGATCTGTTGAACTTTGGAAAGAGGATTCAAAAGACTCCTATTGTAGTTCAGAATTGTACAGGTTTTGCAGTCAGACATATGTGCTTCCCCTACTTGCAGGCAGCGATGCTTCTTGTTGAACATGGTGCTGATGCGTATCAGATTGATAAGGCGCTTACCAGCTTTGGGTTGAAATTGGGTCCATTTAGGTGCATATTCCATTCAACATCCTATGAATGTGAAATTGATTTGATCGAGTTGTTCTCTTCAGTACAACCCTCAGTTTCTCCATACAGTCGAGCTCATGATAAAAGAACTATGAGTTTCCTTATGGTTTAACATACAGCTACCAAAATGTTCCAGAACTAATGGATGTTGATTCAAAATCTGATCATACAGAAGGAGAAGCTTATTCCTTTAAATACTAAATAAAGGTTATATGACTCACATTTCTCATGTGGATAATCCACCAATGATGAATGTGATCTTCAGCATATTTTTTTTATATCGTTCCACTTGGAATGCAAGACATCTTCTGTTGTTGCTTCCATTTCTTTTGGGTGATGTTGGCAGTGTCAACTGCAGAATGCTTGATCAAGATGGATTCCAGTCTGCAGCTGTGCATGATGTGAAATTCCTTGAGACTTTTCCAGATAGATCTTACAAATCAAATTTGATTCCAATCATGAGGAAAAATAACCGTGCAGGTAATGTACACTTCCTTCTTGTCATCAGGACCTGGATTGTATTTGTCATCAGATTTTCTTGAATTTCTCACCAATGTAATGTGTACTAGGTAAATACACTTGCCAAGGCTTCTACACATACAATGACAAGGAAGAGGCAAGCCCAGATCCCGAAATATCAAAATATATAGAAATGGCGAGAAGTATGTCTGGTATCACCATTAAATCAAAGGTCTTCTCTCTCTCTCTCTCTCTCTTTCTCTCAGTTAACTGTCTTTTTGATCCTTCTATTGAAAGTTCTCTAGTAATCTTCCGACTGAACTTGTCTTGAAGAAAGTATGCGGCTTCTTGCTATGTACTATTTGACTTTGGAAAAAATAGAACACATAAATAATGTTCACGATATAACCATAAAGCAGAACACCAAGATATGGTAATCAACAAGAATAAAAAAAGAACGATAATGACACTAAAACTATTTATCATTCAGTTAATTCTCGAAATGGCACGACTTTTGAGAAGGGAAGTGTATTTTGATGTTTGTTTTTGTAATCAAATGCAGGATTCTTAATTTGTAAAATGCAAAAAAAAAGAAGAGTAACTAGATAAATGATCATTCTATTGTAAGAGACGTGCCACATCACTGGGCTTATGCCCCCGCTTTATATAGACAAATAAGATTCTTCCTCTAATTGGTCCCTTGCAAACAGTTCAACCGGTGTTTATTTGTTGTCTATCCGTCCTTTCATGATTGTAGATTTGATAAATGATTCAAATTGTTTGAATGCCAAATTGTAGTGGGAGCGCATATAATGCATTTACCATATATCATATGAACAAAATATATTTTTGGAAAGGTCGTTGAATGCTTCCTTTCTATCTAGCAATTTGTGACTTAGTTCATGTCTGAACAATCAACTTGGTACAGTTGGCAACGTTGTCCGATGGAGAAATTGTTGAGATGATTCTTTTCCCTGTACTGAATGAAGCATGTCGCATGATATCAGAGGCAATTATAGTGAAATCCTCTGATCTTGATGTTGCTTCAGTTTTGGGTATGGGATTCCCCGGATACAGGTATTTTTGCTTAGAAATCATCTTTGCCATGGCAATGATTCATACACTTATTGTATATGTTGATGAAAATCAGGGGAGGCATAATTTTTTGGTCTCACTCTGTTGGCTCCAAATATATTTGTTCAAAACTGGCAGAATGGTCAAAGGAGTATGGAGAGTTTTTCAAGCCTTGTGCATACTTAGTCGAACGAGCTTCCAAGAGAAGTTCTTTGGTGAGAAATGTTAATTTTCTTGAACTACTGAAATGTAACAATTCCGAAAAAGTGGATTCACAAACACTATTTGTTTGACAAATTGCATCACGTGTTGCTGACAACTGACAACAGGATCAATTTAATACTCTCTCCGTTTCAAATTATTTGTCCTACTTCCTTTTCTTTTTAACCCATTTAAAAAAGAGGGCCTATTTCCTTATTTTGCAACTCTTTAATTCTAACTTTCCACATGACATGCTTAAGACCACAAGATTAGAAGGCATTTTGGTACATTTTCCATATCTTTAATTTAAGACCACAAGGTACAAAAATCTTCTATAATTTCTTAAACTCCATGCCAGGTCAAAACAGGACAATCAAATTGAAACGAAGTAATAAATAAGACCTATATGCTAGTAGGTCCTAACTACAGAATCAGAAAACTGCATGTGCGTTAGTGGACCAAGATCCTTTGATTGCTTTCTTTTGGAGCTAAGTTCTGATCACAAAAATGGGTTTTTAAATGTCAGTGTTGTAACACATAAATGAAGATTGGTCTTTTGCTAACCGAGGAGTTCCGTATGTTTGCAGGGTGCCCAAGTTAAGCAGGCCAAGTCGCTTTTGTAAGATTGTGATGATGACAACAACACATCATTCTAATTCGCAGTTCATATGTCAGATATTTGTGCAATGTCGTTGTAAATTCTCGTGCTAGTTAGACTTTACCCACACAACTCTAGTTGCTTGATCTGTATGTATCATTCACCTAACGGGATCATAGTGACCGAGACTACAGTTATGTGTTGTATAAAGTCTCATGGATAGAGTTGGCTTCAAATGGATAAAGATGAAAAGGAAGATGGTGCTGATCGCTGCATTAAATATACATGTAATTCAGGTGAAGTTTGTGTTTTTACCTGTCAATCAACAATTTCCATTTTTTGGTTTTCTTCTTTGTTGGAGTCGAACAGCATCTGCTTTTAGATGCTTACAACCGTTTTTGTGTTTAGTGGCGGAGCCACTCTTGTCCAAGGGATGTCAATTTATTTTTTAATGTATAATATACTATATGTTCATGGAAACATCTTCTCTAGCTTTGAGGTAGGAGTATATGTTGCTGTTGTAATATACTATATGCTCAATCCCCTTGACTTCTTTGTGTGTTTACTTCTTTATATTTTGACACCCCCTCAGTGAAAAATCCTGACAAATCCTGACTTCGCCCCTGTGTGTTTTTTGGTCTTAACAAAAGTGGAGTATGGGAGGGGACCAATATAGATTAAATTGACTTGGTAAAATTAACAAACTCATACTTGCACATTCAATTTTAAGCTCAATGATGACTTTCAGTATGATCACCTTTTGCGTGAAATTTCTTCTCTAATGACTGTGAATGCTTGATTGAGTGGTAAAGGCAATAATATTCCTAGATTTGTAACTTTTTTACTATTTGTAGGATTTTACGTAGTTATCTCCAAAATTGTGGTGTTATTTGTAATTTCATCTGCATTGATATAAATCTTCCTTTCCCTGTTCATTGAATAGTTGTTGGCACATCACTTGCTTCATTATTGAAAAACAAAATGATTCTTGCTGGTTTGGTAAAGAAGAATAATTGAGGATGAGAAAAGTTGGCTTAATGCAAGTCATCTCCATTTTCTGCTGATAGGTTCGGGGTTTAGGTCACATTTTTTGGTTTGTGGTTGATCCCTCAAGGAAGAGTTCAAATCCGAACAGAGACAAAATGTTAAGTAATTTTTTCTATCTGCTTTAAGTTTTCATAGAAAACGAACTTTAGCTACTATATCGAATCTGTGTCTCCTGCTGTCCTCCAGGAAATAGTGGCTCGGCTCACAGTTGTTCAACCGCTTCTCTAGGAGATGTGTTGCTAAATGATTCATGCTACAACCATCTCCAAATTTTTAGAATATCCTCATACCTTCTCTGGAGACATAGATCTAGGTTACTGTTATCTGAGTCGATGATACTCCACTATTGACCAGAAAGATACCAAATTTTCCTTAGATGTTTCAACTGTGGTATAGGTAGAAGGAACTGGTATGAAAAAACCTTATGGGTAAGGTTTGAAATGGTGAATTTGAGGTAGTAAAACCAGTTATTCAATACTTGTGCTGGTGGAAGTAGTAGGCACTTGGTGAAATAGATGAACATGACCGTGATGAAACAACAACAACAAAACCAGTGTAATCCCACAAGTGGGGTCTAGGGATGATCATATACGGAAAAAAATTTATAATTAAGGAAGCTTATAAGTCATGTTAAGTATGTTTTATGTGCTTACTAGTCTTGTCCTTTAGTCATGAATTTCTTACAACAATTGACATTATCCTAGCAACTTCCTCTTTAGAAAGAGTTGTTAAATTGGACAAGAGAATCAATTTGCATGTGGCCAACTAGCCAAAGCAATCAAGCACTAACAATCCATTACACATGAACTGATCATCTATAAAGAATTGTTAAATTTCACCTCTTTTTTTCTTACAGTTCAAGAAATACAAATGTCTTTAGCTACCATTTTCTTGTTCTTCCTCTTCTATTCTTCTGCTGTTTCTGCCAATGAGAAGACATCAGCCTATGAAGAGCTTCAACACTATGACTTCCCAATTGGCATTCTTCCTACAGGGGTGATAGGCTATGAGTTGAACTCGAAAACAGGCGAATTCTCGGCATATCTCAATGGCTCATGTAAGTTCATGTTGAGTTCATATGAGCTATATTATAAGCCTGTGATAAAAGGAGTTATATCAAAAGGGAGGCTAATGAAATTGAGTGGTGTTACTGTTAAAGTTGTATTTCTATGGGTTAACATTGTTGAGGTTGTGAGAAGAGATGACAATCTCCAATTCTCTGTTGGATTTACTTCTGCAAATTTTCCTATTAAAAGCTTTGACAAATGCCCTCGATGTGAATGTGGATTGCATTGTGTTAACGAGGGTGATGGGGAGTTCAGGCAAAAGCTCCTCGTGTCTTCCTCGTAGAGTACTCTAGCAGTGGTGTACACATAATTTTATGCATATAGTACTGTTTGTTTATCGTTACAACTCGTCTTGTCACGGGGTTTAGTTCTGGGGCTATGGGATTCCAGAACTATACTTTCTATTCAAAATTGATGTTGCTTTGAGAAATGCCCTCGTTGTAAATGTGGATTGTATTGTGTTAACGAGGATGTTAGGCAAAAGCTAAAAGCTTCTTGTGTCTTCCTCCTAGAGTCTAATAGTGGTGTACGCAGAATTTTGTGTAAGCAGTATCGTTTTGTTACAACTCTTGTCACCGAGTTTAGTTCTGGTGCTATCGGGCTCCAGAACTACCTCATTGAAAATTCACTTTGAAGGTAAACCACTTCATGCCAGAGAGGTTACCAACCTCAATTGGCATATGCACCATATGCTATAATGCATACTTGTAGTTGGTTCAATTTTTTCTTTTTGAATTTTAAGAATAAGTAAGCTTGTATACAGAACCCTATTGGTGGGATGCATGTGCTCCCATTAACTTCATAAAAATCATGTGTATATGTGTATATCTATTTTGAGAAATTGACATAAATTAGGATATAATTAACCGTGTACCCATGAAGAGTATAAGTTTTTCATTGTGCTGCTGGTACAAGCAAGAGAAAACACCATGAGACTTGAGTTTGGTTCTAGCTAGAACGCTATTTTATTGTTTTTATCTTAGAGCTAATATTGGTGCATGGAAAAGTTGGTATTTTTGTTTGATAGTATATCTAAAGCTAAAAGTAGGGGAATTAGGACAAAACGTAACGTGCATCATCTATTTTCTTCATATAACATAAATAAAAATATAAGCAATGCATTTTGTCTTTTTTCTATGAGTACCAATAACGCTAATATAATAATATACCAGACTATAGTAGTGGACAAGATAAAAGCTAGCTGTCACTATTTCTCTTCATTGCATCTTCAATTATCGATTAATTAATTACGCCTTAATTCTAATTAATTACAAATAGTTGTATGTATGAGATTTAAGGAATTCGTAGTAGTTTAATCTAACTGTTTTCACACTAGTTTGACCTATTATAACTTTCTTCTTTTATTCAGATTTGCGATTGATGAACCTCGATTTAATGCTCAAATACGTTTTGTTGATAATTGTAGGTTTGAGTTAATTTTTACGTACTTTGATTAATTTTATGTAATACTTGCTACCTCTTATCAGTACAATTGATATCAGATAACTTTGTTTATTAGACTTAGACAAGTGAAAAAAAAATCACTAGTATTAATTAGTGTTAGCAGAGTACAAGAAACAACAAATTAAGTGTCTAATATTCTAGATATTAGTATAATTTAGATTATTGTGGACAAGTTGTGCACGTCATGGTTCAACTATCTATTTTTTTTATTCATATGTTAAATGTTTTTCCATGTTGTGTTCGTTGTATATTTGTGTTCAACGAATCTGTTTTCATAATTAATTCCACTTGTCACTCTGGCCACCAATGAAAATGAAAGATAAACTACTCTCTCCGACCCATTGTAGTTATCGTGCTTATTAAAAATAACTAATTCAAAATAAAGTTAATACACCTTTTTATTGAAAAAAAATATGACAAATAAAATGAATAGAAAAGGTATATATAGTTTTGTGATGACATGTCAATTTAGGCCTCGTCTTAGTTAACACTTTTCAGCACTATTATAGTATGACTAGAACTAGAAAAGTTATATGGAAATTCTTATCAATATCATAGAGGAAAACAAGTGGTGTTTCCCTATTTTGACGTAATATCAAAGATTGTAATGAAGTAATAAGTATTCATTCTATTTTTCAATAAAAGTCACAAATTTGAACTTGCTAATAAAGTGGTTTTTGATCGGGAGTGTTTCATTTCATTCAGCGTGATCAACCCGAATTAGTTGGATCTCGAAGTTGGTGGTAAGTATATATTCATTTTCATGTCTAATTAGAAGTTTCGAGTTGAAGTTATTTGCACTATAATCTAATATTAAAGTAATTGAAAACACATCCATTGTTTCAACTAATTTAATTTATACACAAGAAGATGAATAGGCAAAAGATTAATTAACTAATAGCCAAGAATGATCATTATTGAGTGCTATTAATTTCTGGCCATTCATTCTGACATTGGATTAGTTAATACGGATTTATAATATATGCATATATAATTTAAGCTTTATAGCAGGTTACGTGCTTTATTTTGCATAATACTAATTTCACATATGTTTTTTATTTATTAGGGAATATAATGGAATAAAAGTGGAGCATTTCATATTGTTAACATATAAAAGTTAAAATCGTTTAATATAGAGATCTATTCAATTCATCATGTTTAGCAAAAAGATATATTTATTTATTTTTGTTCATTAGCAGATAATCACTTATTCACACACAGAAAAACTTTTTTTCCTCTGCTTAGTCTTATCTATCGTCTGAAGGTGTTTTAGTGTTAGCTTCAATAGAAACTGGACGATCGTCAAATAATGAGGGGTTTATGTATTATTTTTTATAACATGTCTGTCCAAATTCAAGAAAGTGATAGGTGCATCCATAATTTAAGTAATTGGAAGATGCACTACTATTTCAACTAATTTATGCATAAGAATGGTTGTGACATGTCCTTGTTACCATCTGTTTTAATCTGGATGTGACATAATTTTCAATAAAAATGAATTTGAAAATCGAGGTAGATGCACATAGGAGGAAGTCAGCTTAATTTTTTTTAGAATTAATAAGGGTTAAAACATAAAGTGAAGCTCTTCAAGCATAAAATTAAATTAAACCAATGAGACAAGGCATTAAGTATTACCCAAACCGATAAAAAGTAAATGATGTTTATTTGAGTAATTTTTGTTGTTTTTAAAAAAATATTGATATCGCTTGTGAAATTTTTTAGGTATTTGAAAGTTATGATCAATCCCAATAAAAATAATACTAGTTAACTTGTTTCCATCTGCTTAAATTTTAATAAATAAAATTATTTGATTACAATACTAATAAGAAATAGTAAATATCTAATAAAATAATCGAAACGCGAACAAACCGACTTTGTGAGCAATAGGCATGCAGTGTACATATGTCAGTTACTCCTGCTTGCCGTGTATATAACTAAGACCAATTTCAACGATTTTTTTCACCTAACTTTGAGAACAAAAAATACTACGTAGAAATTATTTCTTTGAGAACAAAAAATACTAGAAATCATCAAATCAAAAGTGATAATAGGTCAAAGTAATATAGATTGAAGGAATTCAATATTTCTTTACATGACACATAAATAATATATATCTATGTGAAAAATTATTATAAATTTTACTAATATTATATTCTAAATTATTAATTTCAAAAGTACAATATATCTAGAAGTGAAAACCTAAACACTCAACATTTGAATTCTGAATCTGCCTCTACCTATCAACAAAGGCAGATGTAATATAGGTGCAATAGGCTCAATTAAATCATTAATTTCTTTACCAAACACAAACATATATGTAAGAAATTGCTATAATTTTCACTAACAGTATATCCTGAACTCATACTTTCAGAAGTACAATGAATTCAATGGTAAAAACATAAACGTTGAACATTTGAATCCTAAATCTATCTGACACATATGTAATATAGGCTTAATGTATTCAACTGAACTCAACATTTTTCTTATGTGGAAAACAAACATAATATGTGAGAAATTACTATATTTCCACTAACAATTCATTTTGAACTCATAATTCCAAAAGCATAACTATTGAACCCCAACATTCAAATCCTGAATTCGTCTCTACTCCTCGAGACGTGATTCTTGATCCTATAATTGGTTTTTTTTTTTTTCATTTTTGTCTAGGTTTGTACTTCAACAACATGTTTCTAAGCTCAGCAGCATCAATTTCCTTAGCATGACTTTCTGGTCTGTAATAACCAGTAACAGGATCTGGTACCCATGAAGTCTTTTTTGATTCCATCACATTGCTTCTAACAGCCCCACTACCTCTTACACTACCAGAAACACCACCTTGTGATCCGGCCGCGTATCCACGCCTGCATGATCAAAGACGAATTCAGAATTTAAATATAATAACGTAAAACATCCTTATATACATACTAATAACAAATACACAAACGACAATGATATAAATGATCCCAAAAGTATATAAAAAGGGTAAAATTAAGATATTTCAAAGAGAAAAAACAGAACCAAGAATCATACGACTCTGTTTTTGTTTATTTGTTCTAATTTATATGACTTACTTTTCTTTTTGTCGGTCTAAAAAAATAATATATTTCTGTATTAAATAACAATTTAATTTTAAAATATTTATTTTATTCTTAATGAAATAATTTAAGGCCACACAAATTTTTATCCTTCATTTTAGAACACAAATTTTAAAATTTTTTATTTGTTTCTTCAATTCAGTGCCGCCGAGTCAAACCAACTCACGTACGATGAAATGGAGGGAGTATCTTTTATTTCAGGAAAGATCAATGTTAGAATTAGAATTTTCACGAAAAAGATTTAAAATATAAAAAAAGGGATAAATAGACGAAGAAGAAGTTATTGAGATTCAACCTCTTTTATATATATATATATATATATATATATATATATATCTAAAATTTTATTTCTAAACTTTATAAGGTCGACTTTCTTATCAGAACTCCACTTATTGTAATATAATTTGCCACAAAATTAAATTATCCGGAGAAAGAAATTTAGATAAACCCCTTTTAACTCGGAAAAAATAAAACAGAGAGAAAAAATAATGATTTTTTTTGTTTACCTCTGAATAGCTACAGAAACAGAGTCTACAACAAAAGCAGAGATATTTTTGCAGTTGGAGAAATAACGAGCCATTGTAATTGATATTGCTAAGAATAGAAGCGATCAAAGTTAAATTTAAGTTGCAGCGGAAGAAATCGAAACTTTAATTACTTCCGCAGCAACAAATTTGAACTTTTTTTTTAATCTCTTTGCGTCGCAGCGATTCTTAGCTGTGTGTATAAATGAAAGAAAGAAAATGTTAGATATGAAAAAATAGTGTAAGAAAGAGAGGTATTTATAGACAATTTTGGAGGAAGAAGAAGTCAAATTTACGAGTTATTATTAGAGTTCGTGGAATGGAGACGCGTTAATGACGGCTTCTAAGAAGGTGAAAAGGGCTTTCGTTTGGTCGTTCGTTGCCACTAAGGGCCATCTTAATCGGAGCTGGATTTCAGATTTGAATTTTATGAATTGTTTCGTATATGGATAAGGATAATAATCTCGAACTAAAATTTAGGATTTACTTTATCCTTTGACGCGAGATATTAGGTAATGTTAGAGATTATTATATCTCATAATTTATATCAAAATGATAGAATTCCTGTCTCGTATAGAAGGTGAGATAAAATAATTTTTGGGATGTATTTTTTCAATATATTGAGACGGGTTAATATCGGCTTCTAAGAAGGTGAAAAGGTCTTTTTTCCAAATACTTTAGAGAAAAAGACAAATATATCCCAATGGTATGCAGATATTTTTCGTCATATTTTTAGGACATTGATACTTTTGTCGTCCAAAAACTAAATAATATATATCTTTTATACTAACAGACATATACGTGTCATAATCTTATCCACCGATCCGATATTTATTAAAAATATTGAATCAACGAATAAAATTGCGTCATGTACCCCTAGTTAGGACCTGTTTGGATTGACTTATGACTTATAAGCCAAAAGTCAGAAGTTAGGATTTCTAACTTATGACTTTTGGCTTATTTTTGTTATTTTGACTTTAAAATAAGTGCTTATAAGTAGTTTTTAACTTCATCCAAACACTTTAAAACTGCTTAAAAGCTATTTTGGCTTAAAAGGACCTAAAATAAGTCCATTCAAATGGGCACTTAGTTTTCCGTTTGAATGGAGGCATAACGGCGACGTTTGCTTACTTTTCAAAATTCTGGAAGCAAATTGCAACTTGTCTACTTCTTAGTCAATGCTTTTCTCGTTTGTTTGAACAATAATCTACTCTTTTTTGTGTCGAAAAGGTAAAATACTCTGTAATAAAGGTGATTCAATATTTAAAGAGTTTCAAATTTGAAATATCTGATCGATTCACGACAAAATCTTTGAAATGTATCATTATTTAAATTGATAATTTTTTATAAATATTTTATAACAGTCAATCAATATTTTTTTTAATCAAACACATCATGTACTTATAATTAGTTTCAATATTATTATCTAAATAAATTTATTTATATAATTTTAACACTTAAAAACTTATCAGCTATCTACACCCGATTAATGAACAAGGATTCTACATTTTATTTTAATTAAGAAAAAAAGGGTTGCAATTAATTAAATTATTTGACCCTTTGCTGTGCAAACAGTCAGCACATTAATCAATCAAGTTATGCACCAAGTTAAATGTTCCTTTCTTTTTTTGAAAGGTTAATCAATCAAATTAAGGTTAGTCAATTTAAACATTATCGTTTTTCCTTTTGACATAGTTTTTGATACATAGTGGGTAGCTGACCCAAAAAAGTAAACTGAATTCCTAAACTATAACAAGTTTTTTCTTCGAGGTATATATTGGGATTCGATTAAATTCAAATCGTATTCGAAAATAGTCTCACGCTAGGTGATAAAGCACTCTTTAACAAAAAAACGACCTCATACTTAGCACTTAATAAGGTTTGAACCTCATACTCTGAGAACTTTGATTAAGAATAAATGAATACTTACCACTCGATCATAAACATATATATTATAACGAGCTATTACATAAACTAAAATATTTTAAATTTTAAAAAAAACAGCTGGAAAACTTAACAAAGAGGTATAAGCCTTCTGACCATATATATAATGTTCATAAACATTCTAGTTGATAATTAATAAATCTTTCTTATAATGATAAGGTTAGATAACTTAATTCTCACAATTTAATTAGAAGTATAGAGTACATTAGTGGCAAGATACCAATGATTAAAGTTGATTACTAAAGAAGTTTTTAAAAAATAAAAAATTCCTATACTAATAATGCAAAGATTATAATAATACACGAATTGTTTATACGGAGATTAATCATGAAAGGATTTGTATTTTTATTTTGGTTTTTATTCCAATGTTTGATATCTGTATTGAAGTTTGACTAAATTCAAATTCGTGCCAAAAAATTTTATATTGATGACCGGATCAACTTACATAAATATATCTAACTATGCTATCGTGAGAGAATCATACAGACTAACAATGTAAAATGAATATAATATCAATATAATTAACCGGTATTAATTGATATGACACTTTTTCCATCATTACAATACAACAATAACAACACTATCGATCTCAAGCAAGTTGAAGTCAACCCATATTTATTTTTATTGTCCGGGTCGCTCCATTTAAGCCCGTCTCAGTCCAATATCCTTAGATCAATACAACGAAAATTAAAAAATTTACCCTTTCTCTTTCAAAAGTTCACAAGTGAGTGCATGTATGCATGTGTATGAGGGTACATAACTATATGTAATACTTGGCAACTTTAATATATAGTATATTATATCTATCATTACAATACAATAATAGATACTCTTACTATTGATCCCAAGCAAGTTGAAATTGACCATATAAATCTTCATTGTCCATATCATCCATTTCAACCTATCTCAATCCAATATCCATAGATCAATACAAAGAATATAAAAAATTTACACTTTATCAAAATTCACAAGTGAATGCGTTTATGCATCTTGCAAGTGTGTAAGTTTACATTACATCGATCATTACAATACAACAACAACAATCATCGACCATATAAATCTTCACTGTTCATATCGCTCCATTTAAGTCCATCTCAATCCAATATCCATTAATCAAATACAATACAACAATAACAACTACTATCAATCCCAAGCAAGTCAGAATCGATCACAGATTGTCGTTTAAACCTGTCTCAGACCAATATCCATCGATAGATACAACGAGTATAAAAGTTGCCCCTTTCAAAGAATGATTTGGACTGAGATTGTTATATAATACCAGAAACTCTAAGAGAAGATAGCACAACAAATATAAGCCATAACAACATGAAGAATATGCAAGTCACCCATGCCCAAACTCTTGGCCCGCCAAGCTCAGCACCGATAGTGAGTCGTCTAAACACCAAAACACCGATGCAGGCAACAGAAGTAGAGAAGAAAACAAGCAGAGAGAAACTTAGTCCTTCTGCATTGTCTATTCGCAATGGCTCGTTGTATGCAATGTAGTTGTACAATGTATCGATTAGCCAGGGAACGCCAATGCCTATATAGATGTTCACCGAATTGCTACAAGGACGAAGAACACAAAAATGCTAGGTCAGACACCAGAATATCTTGTTTCAAGGAATGACAATGTCAAATTCACATTTCCTATCATTCTGGTTTTGGTCATAATGATTATGAGAGAAAAAGTGCAACCTACGTGAATTACTAGGCATAGGCTAACCACTGTATTAAGGGGTCATTTGGGAGAATCGTTTACAACAGCCAACCAAACACAGCACAAAGTTATTATGCACGGATTATATATGCTCATATAGCCAACCAAACATAGCACTTAGCTATGGTGAGATTATTTCTTTTCCTACTCACTCCAACCAAACATCATATTATTTTATTCGGAATTATACACTGGAGTCATTTTCCTAATCCCTCCAACCAAACGACCCCTTAGTCTTTTACCTTGCTAATAAGGGCAAAAACTAAACTTGACGAACTTCTGTACCGCCAAAATTGCTATTCAGTGAGATTTGGAAAAAGGGAAAATGAAAATTAGAAAACAATAAAAGCAATTTGCCAAATCTCTATGGACTTGGCATGCCTTCTAATACAGTAATAGGTTAAGGGCATAGTTGACTGATAAAGAAACCTGCAGGTAATGTTAGCAATGGCAGAGTCCGCTGTAAGCTGACGTTCTGCAGCAATTTTGCTGGCAACAAGATCAGGCCATGAGGTTCCACTTGCTAAAGCTGTGAATGCAATGACGTAAGGATTTATTCCTGCAGGTACATTGTGTACAATGTATACTCTTAGGTCAAGCAAAAACATTTAAGATCACTGAAAAAGTACTTAATATTCTGAAGGGTGAAAACCTGTAACACAGCTTATCAAATCTGTGATCTTTGTCACAGCATAAGCTATTCCACTAATGAATATCAAAGAGCATATGAAAGCAATCCACCCATGGGCAATCTGATATGGCGGCACAAACGCAAAAAGAAGCTTCCACGGTAGAAGAAGTGACTGCCAGAAAATTCTTGCAACACGTAGGTATATATTATTCAATTTTCTGGATTCCGTACTCTCCAACTGAAAAGATTAACAAACAACCCCATTAGTCCATCAAGTAGAGGGTGTGTAACAGGATAGGAATGTTACTGTAACTCAGAAGAGTAACGGTCTGAATTAGAGTCAGATTATTTTGAATAAACTATCAAATGAACAACATTATAGCAGTGCCAAGTGTTGAGCTTTATACATCCACCCCATTTTCATGCCTACTTAAGTTCATGAACACTGGGTAGTAACTAAACACAGCATCACTGGAAAGTCATTTCAAGTCAGTGTTGTCAAAGGCATGCTTAAGCACTGCAGTGAGGTGTAAAACGCCTCGCTTAATGTGCACTTTAGTGTTGTCATCAAGGCTCTAAGACATACTTTTTCTTGCCAATGAGTGTCTCCTAAGGAAGAGACACTATACAATTGATATTTTTCTTTATCATAATATTTTTTCAATTTTTTTGTCAATATATTTGTTATTCATGCTTATTACTATTAGTCTTTGACTAAACATATATATATATATATATATATTTTCTCCATTTGCTTCATTAAAGCCCACACTTTATTTGCGCTTTGTGCTTTAAGCCGCAATAGACCTTAGAGCTTTTTTGCGTTTTTCACTTTTAATAACACTGGGCATTAGTTAAAAACTGGTTAAACTAGGACAAGCACATAGCACGGTAGAATGGAGTAATTCTCCGCTCCACATTTAGCAAATGAGTCGCAGTAGCTATAGAAAGTGAGAATTGTTTATACTATGACATATACACATGACAGTTTGTATCAGAATAATGACATATACACTAATACACATGACAGCTTGTATCAGAATAGTGACATATACACTAATACACATGACAGCTTGTATCAGAATAATGACATATACACTAATACACATGACAGTTTGTATCAGAATAATATATCAGACACTGAGATAAAATAAAGAACATATTAACATGGTATAAGAAAACAGTACCATGAGAGCATCCACAAACTGATGCTTCCAAATTGAGAGGATATCAGATTCTTCAGGAATGATATTGCCACTATTCGGTGTCGACGATTCAGTGACATCTTCTCCTGCTAAGTTTCGATAAAAATGACCTGTTGTTACAAAAGAATTGTCAGACCAAAGTTACTTGCAGAGAAAAGATAAAATTTTCTCAATGCTTCAAATTGATAACCATCAATAATTCTATATCTACTTGTGTTATGCAACTACATCGAATTATCATTATTTATTACTCTCTCAAGTACCATCAATGAAATTTTCTCTTGTTCATTTTAATTGCTTGTCTGTCTGTCTGCCCTTTACTTGAAACTTTTCCAAGAAATCTCTTTACTACGGGGGGCACCTTTTTTTTTCAAGTAAATATATTTTCATTCTTAAACTGGCTGTATACATGGGGTATACTAAAAGGAGAATAATCTACAAAGAGAAACGATTCTCAACAAACTCTACCCAATCATCTATACAACAAGGAACTTCTTGTGTGCACTAAAGAAAATAAGGGAACAGGGACTACTCCTCAACTGAGAGAAACTCTACTCTACTCCTTCAAAAGCTCTCCTATTTCTCTCTCTCCAAACTTCCCACATTAAAGCAAGTGGAACCACGTTCCAAGCCCTTCGCCTTCTCCTCCTCCTCCACTCTTCCAACCAAACAACAAGTCCTTCACAGTTTTTGGCATTACTCATGGAGTGTCAAACCGCCTAAACTTATCCCACCATAACCTCATAGTAAACCCACAATGTAGAATAAGATGATTTAGGACCTCCACCCACCTCCTTGCACATGTAACACCAACTGACGCATATAACATTCCGCCCTTTTAACGAGTGCACCTTATAATTCTACTACACTTATATTGCAAATCCTTAAGAGAAACAAAACTCAACATTAATAATTATAATAACCGCTCCATTCAAACACTTCTCAAATTTAGAAAGTCCCAAAATGTGATGCATTTCTGCAAATAATAATATCTATACAACATTGAATTTCTTTTCAAGAACTAAAATTCATTTAACAATTCAAATAACTGTCATATAATGCTCTCCTAATCAAACTAACTTCTCAAATCACTTCACTATTTTCATTTGCTCTGACTAATATAAATATATTTCAGATTAGCTTTCAAAACGTTGTACCTAGTGAAATTGTATCACATAAACTGGGAAGACCTGGATATCCCAGGTAAAACAACGCATCACTTTCTTGAAATTACCTGTCCCCTCTCCTGAATGAATGGAGAATATATCAACAATTCCGCTATTTTCTTCTTCACCAACTTGAGATACTTCCGAGTGTGGCTCATGAACCTTGTCAAGAGGCCTATATTTAACAACCTCAGCAGGCACCCACTCCTCTGGCCTCTCAGCTCTTTCTCTAAATGATAGAAAGTATACAATGCACAAATTAGATCATCTTCCCATATGAGAAAATTATAAAGAAAATAGACCTTAGGCCTAACTCAAGCCTAAAAGCTAGATCAAGAGGTGAGAATTCCCCAAGACCATAAAGAGACCTTCCCATCCGTTAAAACCAATGTGAGAAACTCAATACCCCTTCGCACGCCCAGGCCTGCCAACTGGAGTGTGGACAACATAATATAGGGCCCAACATCGGTAAACAAGAATTTGGGATGGGCATAGCTCTGATTCCAGGATTTAAAAAATGGATCAGGGGCCCAACTCAACCCCAAACGTTAGCTCAAGACGTGAGGATACAAAGAGATCTTCCCATCCCTTAATAGCGATGTGGGAAACTCAACAGAAAATAAAAAAATATCTGAAACAAACTTCAACTAGTGAATGGAGACACTACAAATTTATGATAATAAACATAATACATACAAAGGAAGGGACAAATAGGGCCAACGTTTGTCCTGTGCATAGGCATGTATCAGCAATAGCCCAAATTGCAATACTGTTAAGACAGACTCCCACAAAGTTACAACGTTTGGAGTCCACACCTACAAGGTAAATAATATTCAGGAATATGATATCGTTAACTGAAACCTTGTTTTGCTGTGAAGAAGTGAAATAGGATTAAGACATTTACATTTTCATTATCGCATCATGCACATTTCATCAATAAGGTAAATCTGATAGCTCAAATTAAAACACTGGTAAATAGACTCCCATAAAGATACAAAACCTCTGGACTCCAGGATGATTAGTCAGGACTGCATATCATTTATGTTCCCAAAGCAGTGAAAGAAGATGAACAAACTAGAAGTGGGTTGTGAGCACCATGAGGTCTCAAAGGTGGCCCAGACACCACGGTTTTCAAAAAAAAAAAAAAAAGACAACAAACTAGAAAACTTCTTTCAGAGAAAGATTAACATAGAAAAACCCTTGTGCTAGCCGCTAGGTAAAAGTCAAAACCAAAAATACTCATCAAAAAGAAAGATTCAGCCAAATAGATGAATTTAAATGAAGCATATGTACATGGAAAAAATGTGAGCAGATAACCTCTAAAATTATATACAGCCAGATGTAGGCCCAAAAGGACCAAAAGAGCTCAACAAGCCAGACTCCAATATCTGATATCTTCTTCAATTCTCCAGCTTTAGGAACCACCACGCAAACAGCATGTATTGGAAATAGATCAAAAGCAGCTGATCCAACGAGTGTTCCCGGACCTAAACCTGGACAAGTCAAATTGTAGCAAGGGTGTATTAGCAAGCCAACGGGTGCCCAAGATTCAGGAAATTTTCTGGTATCTAGTAGAAATGATACATTATACATAAATGTAATAACAACAGGTACGAGCAAATTTTTCCAACAGAAATTAGATTCTCACATTTTATCTTCTCAAAAGAGAAAAGAAAAAGGGAAAAGATAACTCATGGAACTATATATAATACTGGCCATAATACAAAGTATATCAACATATTTTTTTTATATATAAATATTAACCGATCAACTATTGATTCATAGTCACTATCTCAGCATCTCTTAAGGTTCCAGCAACTCATTGTCATTCACAGGTTGCAGACATTAATATTTGGTGTTTTCTATTTTAATGGTCAAAATGGAATATATTTGTACTCCATGACTTCAGAGACTAACATCATGGGGTGAAGAACATATTAACTAGTTACCACTAATATAAGCACAAGAAAATTTTTAAAAGAGATAGGTCTATTTTACATCATAAAATCAATATCCTTAGTGAACTCAATAATATTGAGAGTTGCTCAAAGATAAAATCAGTAGAAGGTCAACTATTTCATTGTCAAGTCTTAAGGTTCCTTAACAGAGGGCGGGAGAGTGTAGGGACATCATTGATGAGGAATACTTCCTGACATCTTGTAGTTGTGGCTTGTCGTTTATTCGCCTCATTCACTCAACAATGTCCAAGAGGAGATCACCATAAGCAGAATAAGTGGGGACAAATATCTCTCAAAGTGCATCTTTCCCAGACATCATAAGACCGTCTAAACACACACATCAATGGCTCACTTTAGCATTCATTACAACTAGAAAAGTTTGGCTAGCTACATTTAAAAAATAGGAGAAGAGGAAACTGAAAGTTTGATGCTGTGCTTTCTTAAACGAGCATATAATTATATGGCAAACCTCAACAAAAGGAAAAATTGTAACACAAACTAAAATTATGAAGAAGAGAGGAATCTGAAAATCTAATGCCACCCTTTCTTACGTCGTATTATGAATAAGAAGAAAAATTATAACAAAAACTAAGTCAAGATTCTGAATGCAGAGAAGAAAATCCTCAACAAACCTCCAGCATATAATTTTCCAATATTTCGTATTGCATCAATTGTAGCTAGCGAGATCTGTGGAAAGCTAGTCCCAAATGCCAGTAAAGTGATGTCTGCAATTGTGTAATTCCACACCTTTTCATTTTTGACAATTTTTGTGTTTGTGAGAGAATCTGTTGTCTCTACAGTCCGACTATGCTTAACAACACTCTCCATGGACCGGAAAAACCGAGCAGTTATAGCTGACAATCCAATAAAGCAATAGGCAAGACCCAAAAAATACAAGAAAGTTCGAAAGCCTTCACCAAGAGCAGTTTCTAGATGGACAAGTAAATAAGCATCACATTTTTCATGTCTAAGGATATTTGAATGTCCATTGGTGCTGTCAGTGGTATAGTTCCCCAGCGAGGTCATCTTGATAAATATTTTTCCCTTCACAGTTCAAGCCCCAGAAAGATTATTCTTTCGGACGGATGCGGACCTGCCATTTGTGCAACAGTTGTTGATAATTAAAGTCCAATGACAGTCTTAATACAGTTGGCATTACATCAAGCAACAATAGTAGCAATCTGAAGAATACTGTTAGAATATTTCCTACTTAGAATAGGAATAGGAATAGGAATAAGAATAGGAATCCTAGTTGGAAAAGGATTCCAATGTAGCGTCTATAAATAGGGTCTCAATGTAACAATTTCAATAGGTCTCAATGTAACAATTTCAATACACAATTCAATAATATATTTCTCACATGGTATCATAGCATTGGTGAGAAACTTACCCAAAAAAAAAAAAAAAAAAAGGTCAGAATCCGGTGACTGTCAACGGCTGGTTTGCATTGTTGTCTTGTTTTACAAGTGTAGTACGACAACCCACACCACCACGAGGTGTGGAACACTCAGGAGAGCAAACCCCAGTGAGCTCCTCTGAGTTTCACTGAGTCACGCACCCTCACGCGCCGCCAGGAGTTCCAGGGTCACGTCACCACGCGCCGGCGCATGCGACAAAACAGTCTCCTCGAGCTTGGTTTGGGAAGTTCAGCACAGTTATTCAAGAGTTTGGCATGACTCATAGTGGAGCTGATCACTCTGTGTTTTATCGGCATTCTGCACCAAGTCAATGTATCTATTTGGTTGTTTACGTTGATGATATCGTTATCACCGGTAATGATCAAGATGGTATCACCGATTTGAAGCAACATCTCTTTAAGCACTTCCAGACTAAAGACCTTGGCAGATTGAAGTATTTTCTAGGTATTGAGGTTGCTCAGTCTAGATCAGGTATTGTTATTTCTCAATGCAAGTATGCCTTAGACATTTCTTGAGGAGACAGGAATGATGGGATGTAGACCAATTGACACTCCTATGGATCCGAATGTTAAACTTCTTCCAGGACAGGGGAAGCCACTTAGTAATCCTGAAAGGTATAGACGGCTTGTTGGAAAGTTGAATTATCTCCCAGTGACTAGACCTGACATATCTTTTCCTGTGAGTGTTGTAAGTCAGTTTACGACTTCCCCTTGTGATAGTCATTGGGAAGCAGTTGTTCGTATTCTGTGATATACAAAGTCAGCTCTCGGTAAAGGACTACTCTTTGAGGATCAAGGCCATGAGCATATCATTAGATATACAGACGCTGATTGGGCAGGATCACCCTCTGACAGACGTTCGATATCTGGATATTGTGTTTTAGTAGGAGGTAATTTGGTGTCATGGAAGAGTAAGAAACAGAATGTGGTTGCTCGATCTAGTGCAAAATTAGAATATCGAGCAATGGCGACAGCAACTTATGAACTAGTTTGGATCAAACAGTTGCTGGGAGAACTAAAATTTGGCAAAATTGATCAGATGGAACTTGTGTGTGATAATCAAGCGGCTCTTCATATCGCATCAAATCCAGTGTTTCATGAAAGGACTAAGCACACTGAGATTGACTGTCACTTTGTCAGCAAAAAGATACTCTCGGGAGATATTGTTACGAAATTTGTGAAGTCAAATGATCAGCTTGCAAATATCTTCACCAACTCCCTCACATGTCCTCATATTAATTACATCTGTAACAAGCTAGGTACATATGATTTGTATGCACTAGCTTGAGGGGGAGTATTAGAATAGATATAAGTATAAGTATTTTCTACTTAGAATAGGAATAGGAATAGGAATAGGAATAAGAATAGGAATCCTAGTTGGAAAAGGATTCCAATGTAATGTCTATAAATAGGGTCTCAATGTAACAATTTCAATACACAATTCAATAATATATTTCTCACAAATACATAGCACCATATATAATCAAAAAGATCCCCAAGAGTTTCTTTTGCACTTCAGACCACAAAAACCCGTGTACTAAGTCAGTACACAAGGGGACAGATGTAGCATAAACATGTGCATTATGAAGTTTTAATATTATTAAATAAAGCATGTCCAATTACATAAGAAAGCCATTAGATCACTCAGATCAATTTCTAAGTTAATTGTACAAGAGCAAGCATTTTGGCACCAACAGAGACAAGCATGAATTTGCCTTCCTCAACATTGCATTAATCAATTCAAGTGTATGATGAAATTGTGGTATAAGGTTTGCACACATCCTACCCTCACCAGATCCCACTTGTGTAAATACACTGGGTATGTTATTGTTGATGACATTAGACATCGTGAAAGAGAGAAGTGCAGATTGAAATTAAAATATAGAAGGGTTTTGTAACAAATTACACCAGTAGCTTTCTGAGAAGAAGCGTACAAGCTTAGATCTCAGGATAACACAACGATTTGATTAAAGGACCACATGGCTTAACTTAATCTTTTACTTGATGAATTTTTTCGCCTCTTCTAACCCAAAGAGTGAAGAGGCATAAGGTAGCCCAGGCCACAGCTCACACCCTTAGATATCTACAGTGGCTTATGCCGGTACCCATCAATATTAAAAGCAAATACCAGTGTTGACTTTCTCATCAAGGGTCCTAGGGCCTAGGCCTAACATTACATGTGTCTCAACATCAAATCATTGGAGTGACGAGCAAAACAATCAACTTGTGAAAGATGAATCCCGTAATTCTGTCAATTATTCTGAGTTCTTGTTCAATTACAACTGCGACCAAGCCCAAAACAGCCAAGTTCTATGCATAGGAAAACCGTGAATGAGTGCTTGACCAATTGACTCTACCATTCATGCTAACATCAAGGTTCACGTGTCTTGGAAATTTGAAGTAGAGATCTGTAACCCTCCAAGAATGATGCCAGCACAATATCACCCAATTTAACATTTCCTGAAATGGCATTGGCAACCATATTTGCCTTATTGACAGCACATAAGTTGCTCCCAGACAACATCTCAATTCTAGTGCACCTCAAGTGTCTTCTCCCTTAAATTCTCCCCTATAGGTTAGAAGCTCCGCTCGTGATCATATCAGTACCTCACTTTCCTTGTTTAAACTTAAATTCAGGGTATTGCCAGCAACTTATTTTCCTTCCTTAACAATTACTCCTAAGATGCTAGTTGTGCAGTAAGTATACCAATAGTTTAAGAATTAGAGTATCTCCATAAATCTTTCTGTAATCAGTTCTCTCAATCATGTTGTTTGTAGGAACTATTGGAACCCAAGTGACACTCGCATGGCGTTTAATAAAGCAAAATTCTCCAACAAAAGTAGTTAGACATGATCCAAATAGAAAAGAAAACTATGACATTAATCAGCACATTTATCATTTTTCCTTAATCTTGCCTTTAATTATTATATTGTTTGGCTTTTGGAAGATTTTGTTCTATTTAAATGACGCAAATGCTCGTAATAACGTCAACTCCACTAGTTTCTAAAAACAGAAATGCTGCAATACATTATCCTTCCTAATTCTGGAGAAAACTTGCTGGTGATCAAACACTAAGAAATTAAACGATCTGAATTCACAACTAAACTACACTTCTTTCAGGGCACCAGAACTCTCTGGTTCATCATTTTTCCTTCATGTGGTCCTAATTGAGTGAAAGGTGCATGACAACCCAAAGACTTCCAATACCATTCATACACTAATCTAGGCAGTGATGGGACCAGGATTTTCAGTAAGGGGAGTCAGAATATAAAGAAGTTACTACACAAAGAATTCAAGGGGATAAAAAACTTAAAAAGTGCTATAAAAACTATGGTTAACTTTGTTCAATAATCACTGCAATTATTGTCTCGCCTATGTACTACATATATGCCAAACTTCTATAAATTTCTTCCACGTAACAAATAAAAATAGAGTCTTTGCAGAGAATACAAGAATAAAAGAATGTTGTGATAACCCAAAATGACAATTCATTTATATGGACTACAAGAGCATGGTCACCAAATACAGAAAAACTTTTCTTAAGGTCCCTTTACATCAGAAAATGCAATCCTCTAGAATTAGGAAAACTTAAGCTATTAGCCATGGACGCATAGCTTACTTCAATGATTAATAGACACCAAAGTACTTCGCTTATATGGACTAAAAGTCCTTAAGAGCATGGTCACCAAATACAGAAAAAGAAAGTACTTTCTCCAGGTAACAGAAAATGCAATTCTCAAGAATTAGGAACACTTAGGTGTCGTTTGGTAGAGTGTATTGGAGAAAATAATGCTTGCATTAGCTTGATGTATTATTAATACCTTGTTTGGTACACTTTTCTAGCCTATGCATAACTAATGCTTACTTTAGTAATACACTCTATTGTGTATTGAAGAGTGTATTACTAATACCATCTATTTCTATGCATTAGTAATGCAATGGATTCTAATGCATGCATTAACATTATTGAAGACACAATTGCCCTCAAAAAATTCTTTTACATCCTTTCCACTATATTTGTGGAGGGTATTTTTGTAAACAAATATTTTTTCTAAATAAATTATGTAATGCATAATATTTTTAGTACACCAAACCAAACAAAGTATAACTAATACAAGTATGACTAATGCAAGCATTACTAATACACTATATTTTGCATTATTCTTATACACTCTACCAAACGACCCCTTAAGCTATTAGCCATGGGTCCATAGCTTACTTCAATGATTAATAGACATCTAAAGATAAACTTAGGGGAAAAGAAAGTGAAGAAAACTAGGACATATCTACACCCAAATCCCATCAGCCACAATACACATTTGAAGTTGACTTCCAATATATAGCTAAAAAGGGAAGGAAATTTTGTGCTCAGCATCTAATTTCAATTGCTCAAAAAGGTAAGAAAACACTCTGCCACTGATTCCAAAGTTGTTGAAACAAAAGGAAAACGTAAAGGGGAGGAGAAAAACTGTACATCAAGAAAGAAAAACAAAAGGTGAATCTAAAATGGAACTCATTTATATGGACAAGAAGAGCACGGTCACCAAATACAGAAAAAGAAAGTACTTTCTTCAAGTGTACCTTTATATCAGAAAATGCAGTACTCAAGAATTAGGAACACTTAAGCTACTACCCGTAAATAGACATAAATAACAAACAACAACAACATACCTAGAGAAATCCCACCAGTGGGGTCTAGGGTGTACACACACCTTACCCCTACCTTGCAAATAGTAGAGATAATGTTTCCGATAGACTCAAGTAAAGCAATGATTAATAGACATGGAAACACAGATTTAGGCAAAAAGACAGTGAACAAAACTAGAACATCTCTAATCTACACCCCAAATATCCAAAATTCAATTACAAAGCACCCATCCATCAGCTCCAAAACACATTGAAAAATTGACTTCCAAAATATAGCTTTAAAAGAATGCAAATTTTGTACTCAGTCATCAACCACAATACACAATTGAAAA
The DNA here is from genome assembly GCA_037074985.1 of Solanum bulbocastanum. Lineage (NCBI taxonomy): Eukaryota > Viridiplantae > Streptophyta > Magnoliopsida > Solanales > Solanaceae > Solanum > Solanum bulbocastanum. The sequence continues at coordinate 1,587,523 of CM073602.1, forward strand.
GTTGACTTTCAATACATAGCTTAAAGGGATCAAAATTTTGTACTCATACTTGTAATTTCAATTGCTCAAAAAATGAAAGAAATACACATAAAACACTCTGCCACAGATTCCAAGATTGTTGGAACACAAGAAAAAATGAAAAGGGTTTGAGAATAAATCCAAGATTTGCAAATGGGTCGATGGGGAACTTACCAAATAGGCATATACAACTATCAATATCCGTTTTCCTCCATATTGGACCTTTTTGTGATTGAAAAAAAAGGGATAAAAATGGGGTCTTGAACTAATTTGTGAATAGTAGTTTACAGAAATGTGGTGGGAATATACAAGAAGGAGAAGAAGAAGACGTGCATGGAATGAGCACCACCGGTTTACTTGCCTGATATTGAGATCAAATAGGAGCTTCAACTTGCTATCTGCAAAACAATAGTTTAGGAGTAAGCATATACTATAGGTCACATGATACACGAGACAGACAAGATCTAAAAAAAATTAATTCCTTTTGTTTGGGGGTACTAATTAATGTGGTACTTAATTTTGGGGTTATTAATTCAGATTTGTGTTGAAAAGTGTCAAAGGGGATTAATTCGGATTCACATAGAAAAATTTTATTTTGAAGTAAGAGATTTCTATTAAAGCCCGTCTTCATAATCGGGGCTAACTTAATGTGCTTATCATTTTGGGGGTTCCACTAATTGAGTATATGTTTTGGGTGTCGAATTAATCTGAATTTATATTAAAGACTTCCATTTTGGGGATAAAGAATTTTTCTATCAAACGTGACTCATATTTAGTATTCAAATTCAAGATATTTAAGAATGGAGAAGTATTTATCATTTAATTATAATTTTTGGTGATAATAGATCATTTCTATACATTAATAATGTAATCATAATCAAGAAAGATTTTGGTTATTACTTCCTATATTTTAAAACAATACTATTGTGCGGAGATCTGTTTAGGTTTTCTTTAAAGATTTCTTTATTTTTGTTCATATAAATTAATAATTTTTTATTTTATAAAACTCCTATTTAAGATTATTCTTTTTATGTTATATTTGAAATAGTGTTTTTCTTACATTATTATTGTAGTAAAGCATAGCTCAATGAAGATGGCTCTTGAATTTTAATCAATTAGTTTGAGGGAGTGTTGACAAGAGCTCAAAAATTGTGCATTGATTCATCGTTATTATTTTCATCTATTTTCTTATAATTCTTATAATTAAGGTCATTAGGAAGGTATGTACATTGTATTTTTTTTTCTATGTAATTTCTCAAGTTTGAAAGATATGGGCATTAATGTGTTTTATATAATTTCTTAAGTTTGGAAGGTACGTACATTGTGTTTTATATAATTTCTTAAGTTTGGAAGGTATGTATATTGTGTTCTTTCTATGTAATTTCTGACGTTTGGAAGGTATGTGCATTGTGTTTGTATCTACGTTAAACAAAAATTAGTTATTGTAACTTTGTCAGTAATATGTTAACTACTATCATCTATCAAGATTCAAACACAACTGTTGATAGATTTTAAAAATCAAATATATACTATTGGAATACAACCGTTTTATGATGTTTTATACGGTATGAAAAATCATTTAGCTAATGTTTCCGTCTTTTTATTAGTTTATTACTTACTATTTTCGACTTTTTGAATCAAATTCTTGATTTTCATTTTTTTTATCAAGTAGTTGCAATTTAAAATTTTCTAGATTCCCCGTGTTATTATTATTCAGATAAAAATCTTGATAATCATAAATTGGACTATTACTTCTTTAAAGATTAGTTTTTAAAATAAAAAAAAGTAAAAGAATAAACAACAATAAGTATATATTTTGTATTTCTTTTTTCATTTGTTTTCGTATGATTAAGATCCTAAGAAAAATATGTTTTCTTACTATCCATAAAATAAAAATACCTATGAACATTTTCTTACTAGTATTAAGGTTAATAGTTGGAAATAATAGTCAAGTTTAATTTTGAATTCCCAAAGAGATAATCATGGTACTACCAATGCAAGCGTTTTAATGCACAAAATTAAAACTTACTCCACATCCTTCCATCGTACTTGTGATGATATTTTCTTCAGAAATTATGCAATGCATGTTATGTTTAATATACCAAATCAAATAGAACACAACAAAAGATAATCTCAATACTACTAATACACCATATTCAACGCTATTCTTGCACACTATCAAACGACCCCTTAAATAGTCCAACAGACTAACTTGTCTAATCCACAACCAAAACATACCATGGTGAACATCATGGGGGAGCATGACAATAAGACATGAATAATACTAACATCATTTGTTCATATTTACAGCAGCAGATTCTGTATTCAAACCCAAAAAGGTTCTGCTCATGAATTACGCGATTGTATCACTGGCAAAATCTTGGAATCGGCTATCAATAATAGTGACAGAGTCATACTCATCAGCATCAGCAAACCTCAAGGGATCACCATTCTACAATCTTGTTTCCTCCGCCGACATCTGTGGTGCACCTTCTGCAATGTGTTCTCTCCAACTTTCTCCATCCTAGAGAGTGCTGTTAGTACAAGAGACCAAAGAAACATGTTAAGCAGTAACATTAGAAGCCATGATTGCATACACAAGCACCAAGTAAAGTAGTACTACTGATCTACTATCAAGCTCAATCTAACTGCCTTAGTATCCTGACCTATCTTGAGATTTCAACAAAAACAGCCTGCTTACAGAAACATCTTAACCACCTGACACTAGTAAGATCCCAGCATATACGTTTACATGATTATACCAATGGCGGAGCCAGAATTTTTCAGTAAGGAATCCTAAATATAAAAAAGTAAGCACACGAAGAAGCCCCGGGAAGTTTTTAGGAGTATTTTAACCCATCTATGCAGTGTAATTTTTGGTGAAGGGGTGTCAGTTGACTCCCCTGTTAAACAAGGCTAGATCTACCCTGGTTATACTACATCAAAGGGAAAAAGGGGTTCACACGACATTATATGTTTCCTATCTTCCAGAAAAACTGAAACCTCCTTAGAAAGGGAGGATTGCAAACAATGTGTGTGGGTGGGTTTTGGGGGGGGGGGGGGGGGGGGACAGAGAGCAAGGATGAGAGACGGATGTTGATTATGTAAGACTTGAATCATGAAGATGAAATGAAGGCCTGGATCTCAGAAAAGGACCACCGAGACCAATTAGAATTTCCACATTATACCTCTATCTGTAACCTTTGAAAAGTCAAAGGAATTGAAAGGCATTAACTTTACTTGCTTACTCCAACGAACGACAAAATACCTCCTTACGCTTCGCTATCATTTGTAACCCCTTTCCACCCCTACTCAAAAGTCAATATAGGTTAATGAGTCATTGATATCAGTTATCACCATATAAGAGCCACCAGTAGTACAGCACAAGCAGTTAATTGTGTCATAAGGCATTATACACGGTAGTTTAAGCACTGATTTGGAACAAATTTGTTAACCGGACTTGACTGAAAAACAAAGCACATAATAGTCTTAATCCTGCTTGTAAACATACAGAAATAAGACCACTTTTACCACTCATCAGAAAAGTAAGAATTGGAAGAGACTGTCTGTAGACTATATTAAGCAACATATAAGTTGGAAGTCACACTATTACTAAATTATTTACCTTTTTTTTTATGAAGTAAATGTTCCATTGGAAAAAAATTATGTAACTTATCAAAAGTAAAGGAGTTAGAAGTTACAGACAACTAGAGGGAAACCAATTGCAAGTAATGCACCCATGGACTTTAAGACATACACAAGCAGAATATATACAGTTCACCCATACTTCACTTGAAATATTAAACATGTCCACGCCCACTGTAATGCTCCAACTGGGATATTTAATTGAAACTCGACAACTTCACGGCATACTTCTAGCTCAATTCCTAAAACCAAGTTTAATCCTCCGTTCCAATCATTGGATTAGTGCCATGTACATTTACAAGTTTTGTAATTTCATTTATCATGTATCAGCCATTAGAAATCCATAATTGCATATCCAACTTTCCCCTCAACCAAAGTTTAATAACTTCCACACAGACCCCCCCCCCCCCCCGCCTCTCTCAATGTTGTTTCAAATGCTGAAGCATTAATAAAACAATGTATCAACCACCAAATCAATGAAAGCATAAATGAATTAACATCAATAGTTCTGGCACAACTTTGCTTAATTAATTCTTTCCATTCCAACTTGCAGTACTGTATTTGTGCTCTATAGACAGGGAATAACTTATCTGTGAGTGTCATAATATATACCTTCTATGTTAGCAGAATCAGAATATATAGATTCTCCACAGAAAAAACATATGTATCACAAACAGGAAAATGGTTATGAATCAAAAAAAATTCGTGCAATATTTCCTACAGGAGTTCATCAAGCTACCATACATCCTTAAAAGAAGCTATTTACATGTTTCTTTCCGAGACTACAAGGCATTGTCTAACTCTTCGGACAGGATGAAACTGACTTTTCTGATAGAAGATATCAAACAGTAACTCTTTAAACTACATTCCATACAGAGTCCATTTTTACTGACAGAGATCACACCAATCAGATTGACCATTTATATGTTTGTCTCAACAGGTAAATACTTCGAGCAAATCTAAGTAGTACGATACAACAATCAAGACAACCGGCCCAAATGAAGCTAAATAGATATAATGATTCATTAACCTACAACCAACTAGTTCCGTATTACGGTTTATTGCATAATTCACGACGCACCCTAGGGTGTGGTTCAGTGGTCAATCAATGAAGCAGGAAGAGAACCATGAGATCTCAGCAGGCAAAAAGATTTATACGCTAACTGTATTGGTGGGAGCTACCATGTATCCATAGGAACAGCAGGCAAAAAGATTTAAAAGAAAGGGCATTATGCAGATTGCAGGGTATACCTCCAAATTCGTCGCCCCAGAAGGAAAGCCGTTGATCATCTTCTTCTTCATCAAATTCATCACCATATCCAAACTCTGCATCACCGCGATACCCCGGTTCACTCCCATACCCTGATTCATTACCCAAACCCTCAAAATTCCCACTTTGCACAGACAAACCATTTAAATTACTCTCTCTTTCACCAACCCCACCACCTTCCTTCTCCTTCCTTAAACTCTTCGTAACCTCACTAACATCCAAAGTCCAATGCATATCCCCATTCACAAATAACTCTCCACTCGAATCAGTCCCCACAGCAACAGGAAAATCCGAACAAGTCCCATAAGCTGCTGAAGCTCCAACCGAGCAACACCGTCTTCTAGTCCCACTCCGATCACTACTCCTCCCGGAAACCGAACGAGACCCACGTCTCCGCCTTTTACCAGCTATCAACCTAAGATTCTCCCGTTTATGAACCGATAAAGGCCTATCCTCCTCAAATAAACTTAGCTTTGACATATCAAGAGCTTCAATTGGAATAGAAGTAGTTCGATCCGCTCTACATTGACGCTTCGTATGCACCCCACCATGGGTCGACGGGGAGTAAGTTTTTGGCCAATCTAAATCTAGGGTTTTAGAATTCGGAGTCGGAAACTGAAAGGGTTTCCAAGAATGGAGATGATATGTACATGATTCAATGGCGTGACGTGAATCTAGAGTCTTGGGCGACATTGAAAGACACTCTACACACAACCAATGGAGTTCAATTTACAGTTCAAATCTGCTCAAATTCACCTCAATTCATATATAAACAGCTTCAATTACACCATATCAATGAAGAACGAGATCTGGATATTTTGACATCAATGGCGATTAAGCAAAATTGAGCAAATTCGAGGAGTATCTATAGATATTTGGGGCTATGAATTATGTATATTTTATAGTACTATATTCTCAAAATCAAAAAAGATCCCCGCTACTGTACTTTTTGGTTTTCAGCCACTAATTTTATATAGTGGTTGAGAGAAAGACACATGGCAATATAATTAGTTTACTAGACCTTGGGGAATTGGCTAGTTACCCTCACTCTGCATGGCAGATCGACCCAATTCTGATATTTATGGTGATGGACATTCTCGATTGGAATGGGAAGAACAACTCATCCAACGAGTTGGCAGTCCCCTAAAGCCCTACTTGATCTAGTCAGCCAGCCTCTTCGTTCCGCCTGAGACCCCTTAAGAATTCAAATTCCGCTAGAATTGGTGTGCTTGAACGTAGATTGGGAAGTGCGAGAGAGTAGCCCCCGTTCTAAACGACCTTTTATTATATTAGACAATGCATATTGTAATTTCTTGACACAAATTTTGTTTTAGCATATTCCAAATGAATAATGTATTTATATGATTAATATTTTCTTCATTTCAATTTGTTTGGTCTAATATAACTTGATACGTGATTTAAGAAAATAAAAAAAGACTTTTGATAGTTGAGTATTAAATTAAAGATATGTAAAGTAACTAAAATGTTCGTTAATACTATAGTTTTAAATATGTTAGGTAGAAGTTGAAATTAAAGAATTGCTAAAATGGGAAAAGGGTATTTCTTTTTAAAATGATTTTAAAAAGAAAATTAAATCAAATAAATTTAAACGGATAGAGTAATAATTTTTAAATTTTTAATGAGATCATTTATAGTTGTACAAACATTTATAACTTATTTTAGACAATAAGTTACCCAAAAAATTATTTCTTTCTCAAATATGTGTAAAATCAAACAATATTACATAAATTAGAACGGAGAGAATATTATTTATGTTCAAAGAGACTTGCAATGGTGTCTCTTTGATCCGAATAAGATAAAATAATCGGACAAAGGTAGTATATGGCAGGCGTATTCATAGGCAAAACTCTGGATTTGAAGACGTCTGATTCACCAAATATGATCTATAAGCTAAACTTAAAATAAAAATAATGAAATAGCGCTCTAACTGAATTCAAACCCTAGTCTCACAGACGAATCCTCTGTCGTGTACCAACGGCACAAGAACACACCTATGCTCATCATGGGTGCACTGGTAATCTCTCTCTCTCTCTCTCTCTCTCTCTCTCTCTCTCTCTCTATATATATATATATATATATATATATATATATATATATATATATATATTGTTCGATTTTCCAAATTGTTAATCCCCTACCCTAATTTTCTTTTGACGACCCACAATTTTATTTTTTGTCTTTTAAATAAAAGTTCATGGTACTGAAAACTTGAAAAACTCTTCTAAGATGCCTAAATAGAAAGAGCTGAGAAAGAAAGGCATAAAAAGCATTCAGCGAATGCGATTTATTCATAAGTTTCAGTCTCTTCTAATTTGTTGTTGAAATTAATTTATTACCCCTTCCATTTAATTTTATTTGTCCATTATTTTTTAAAATATACTTATTATTTTTATTAATTACTTTTATCATATCAAGAAAAAGATAATTATATTTTTCATTTTATACTCAATATTAATTCTTATTTTTTTATAATATTTGTACCTCAATTTATTAGCTACCTAAAATTTAATTTATCAGTGAATGTTCGATTTTCTAGATTGTTGATCCCCTCCCCATATTTTTTTTCTCAACCCACAATTTATTTTTTTTCTGTTTTAAAAAGAGGTAATAACGTTGAAAACTTAAACAACCCTTCTAAGATGACTAAATAGAAAGAGCTGAGAAAAAAAGGCATAAAACGCATTCAGCGAATGAGATTTATGTATAAGTTTCAGTTTTTTCTTATTTATAGTTGAAATTACTTTATTCCGTTTAATTTTATTTGTCCAATATTTATAAAAAAAAATTATTTATTACTTTTAGCATATCGAGAAAATACAATTAATTTTTTATTTATACTCAACATTAATTAAGATAAGAAAAAAAGGCATAAAACGCATTCAATGAATGCAAGTTATGTGTAAGTATAAGTCTCTTCCAATTTATTGTTGAAATTAATTTATTTCCCCTTCCGTTTAATTTTATTTGTCTAATATTTTTAAAATATTTTTTTTTTTTTGTTTATTACTTTTATCATATCGAGAAAATATAATTATTATTTCATTTTATACTTAACATTAACCGAGCAGAGAAAGAAAGACATAAAACACATTCAACAAATGCTATTTATGTTTAAGGTTCAGCCACTTCCCATTTATTGTTGAAATTGTGTTATTACTCCTTTCGTTTAATTTTATATTTTCAATATTTTAAAAATATATTTATTTCTTTTATCATATCGAGAAATGATAATATCTTTTAATTTTATACTCAACATTAATCGAGCTGAGAAAAAAAGGCATAAAACGCCTTCAACAAATGCGATTTATAGATGAAATTATGTTAATACCCTTCAGTTTAATTTTAGTTATCCAATATTTTAAAAATATATTTATTTCTTTTATTAATTAGTTTTATCATATCAAGAAAATATAATTAGTTTTTCATTTTATACTTTACATTAATTGAGCTGAGAAAGAAAGACATAAAACGCATTCAACGAATGCGATTTATGTGTAAGTTTCAGTCTCTTCCCATTTATTGATGAAATTACGTAACTACCCCTTCTGTTAAGAAAGACATAAAACGCATTCAACGAATGCGATTTATGTGTAAGTTTCAGTCTCTTCCCATTTATTGTTGAAATTATGTTATTACCCCTTCAATTTAATATTATTTGTACAATATTTTTAAAATATATTTATTTCTTATATTTATTACTTTATCATATTGAGAAAAAAATAATTATTTTTTCATTTTATATTGAACATTAGTTGAGCTGAGAAACAAAGACATAACATGCATTCAACGAATGCGATTTATGTGTAAATTTCAGTCTCTTCCCATTTATTGTTAAAATTACGTTATTACCCCTTTCTTTAAGAAAGTCGTAAAACGCATTCAACGTATGCGATTTATTTGTATGTTTCGGTATTTTCCAATTTATTATTGAAATTACATTATTACCCCTTCCATTTAATTTTATTTGTACAATATTTTTAAAATATATTTATTTCTTTTATTATTACTTTTATCATATCGATAAAAGGATAATTATTTTTTTATTTTTTACTCAACATTAATTGAGTTGAGAAAGAAAGGCATAAAACGCATTCAATGAATGTAATTTATGTGTAAATTTCAATCTCTTCCCGTTTATTATTGAAATTACGTTATTACCCCTTCAGTTAAGAAAGGCATAAAACGCATTCAACGAATGCGATTTATGTGTCAGTTTCAGTATCTTCCCATTTATTGTTGAAATTATGTTATTACCGCATCCGTTTAATTTTATTTGTCCAAAATTTTTAAAATATATTTATTACTTTTATCATACCGAGAAAAGATAATTATTTTTCATTTATACTCAATATTAATCGAGCTGAGAAAGAAAAACATAAAACGCATCCAATGTATGTGATTTATGTGTAAGTTTAGGTCTCTTCCTATTTATTATTGAAATCAATTTATTTCCCCATCCATTTAATTTTATTGGTCTAATATTTTTAAAATATATTATTACTTTTATCATATCGAGAAAAGATAATTATTTTTTCATTTTATACTCAACATTAATCGAGCTGAGAAAGAAAGGCATAAAACGCATTCAACGAATGCGATTTATGTGTAAGTTTAAGTCTCTTCCCATTTATTGTTGAAATTAATTTATTTCCCCTTCCGTTTAATTTTATATGTCTAATATTTTAAAATATATTATTTCTTTTATTTATTACTTTTATCATATCGAGAAAAGATAATTATTTTTTTATTTTATACTCAATATTAATTGAGCTGAGAAAGAAAGGCATAAAATGCATTAAACGATTTCGATTTATGTGTAAGTTTCAGTCTCTTCCCATTTATTGATGAAATTACGTTAATACCTCTACTGTTAAAAAAGTCACAAAACGCATTCAACGAATGCGATTTATGTATAAATTTCAGTCTATTCACATTTATTGTTGAAATTACGTTATTACCCATTTCATTTAATTTTATTTGTCTAATATTTTAAAAAATATATTTATTTCTTTTGTTTATTATTTTTATCATATCAAGAAAGGATAATTATTTTTTCTATTTTATAATCAACATTAATTGAGTTGAGAAATGATATATGTGTATGTTTCAGTCTCTTCCCATTTATAGATGAAATTAAGTTAATACCCCTTCTGTTAAGAAAGGCTTAAAATGCCTTCAACAAATGCGATTTATGTTTGAGGTTCAGTCTCTTCCCATTTATTGTTTGTTGAAATTGTGTTATTACCTCTTCCGTTTAATTTTATTTGTCCAATATTTTAAAAATATATTTATTTCTTTTATATATTACTTTTATCAAGATAATTATTTTTTCATTTTATAGTCAACATTAATTGAGTGGAGAAAGAAAGGCATAAAGCGCATTCATCGAATGTGATTTACGTGTAAGTTTCAGTCTCTTCCTATTTACTGAAAGTACGTTATTACCCCTTTTGTTAAGAAATGCATAAAACGCAATCAACGAATGCGATTTATGTGTAAGGTTCAGTTTCTTTCCCTTTATTGTTGAAATTATGTTATTATCCCTTCCGTTTAATATTATTTGTGTTTAAAAATATATTTATTTCTTATATTTATTACTTTTATCATATCGAGAAAAGATATTTATTTTTTCATTTTATACTCAACATTAATTGAGCAAAGAATTAAAGGTATAAAATGCATTCAACGAATGCAATTTATGTTTAAGTTTTAGTCTCTTCCTATTTATTGATGAAATTACGTTATTACCCCTTCCGTTAAGAAAGACATAAACACACATTCAACAAATGTGATTATGTGTAAGTTTTAGTCTCTTCCCATTTATTGCTGAAATTACATTACTACTCCTTCCGTTTAATTTTATTTATGCAATATTTTAAATATATATTTATTTCTCTTATTTATTACTTTTATAAAAGATAATTATTTTTTTCACTTTGTACTCACCATTAATTGAGCTGAGAAAGAAAAGCATAAAATGCATTCAATAAATGTGATTTATGTGTAAATTTCAGTCTCTTCCCATTTATTGTTAAAATTACGTTATTACCCCATCAGTTAACAAAGGCATGAAACACATTCAACGAATGTGATTTATGTGTCAGTTTCAGTATCTTCCCATTTATTGTTGAAATTACGTTAATACCCCTTATGTTTAGTTTTATTTGTACAATATTTTAAAAATATATTTATTACTTTTATCATATCGAGAAAAAGATAATTATTTTTTTATTTTATAATCAACATTAATTGAGCTGAGAAAGAAAGGCATAAAACACATTCAACGAATGCGATATATGTGTAAATTTCAGTCTCTTCCCATTTATTGTTGAAATTACATTTTTACCAATATTTTAAAAATATATTTATCTTTTATTTATTACTTTTATCATATCAATAAAAGATAATTATTTTTTCATTTTATACTCAACATTAATTAAGGTGAGAAAGAAAGACATAAAATGCATTCAACGAATGCGATTTATATGTAAATTTCAGTCTCTTCCAATTTAATGTTGAAATTACATTATTTCCTTTCCGTTTAATTTTATTTGTATACTATTTTTTAAATATATTTATTACTTTTATTATATCAAGAAAAGATTTTTTATTTTTTTTCATTTTATACTCAACATTAATTGAGATGAGAAAGAAAGGCATAAAACGCATTTTGCGAATGCGATTTATGTGTAAGTCTCAGTCTCCTCTCATTTATTGTTGAAATTACGTTATTACCCCTTTCGTTTAATTTTATTTGTCTGCCGCTTTTAAATATATTTATTTGTTTTATTTATTACTTTTATAATATCTTGAAAATATGATTATTATTTCATTTTATAATCAACATTACCTGCTTATTTTTTTTGAAAATCTTCTTATCTCAATTGATTAGCTACCTAAAATTTAACTTTATCGGTTAATGTTCGATTCTCTAGATTGTTAATTTCCTCAACTATTTTTCTTTGCTCGATCCACAATTTTTTTTTTTGTCTTTTGAAAAAAGGTCATTGCGTTGAAAACTTGAAAAATCCTTCTTAGATGCTAAATAGAAAGAGCCGAGAAAGAAAGACATAAAACTCATTCAAGGAATGCGATTTATGTATAAGTTTCATTCTCTTCTTATTTATTGTTGAAGTTACTTTATTACCCCTTCTTTTTAATTTTATTTGTCCACTAAGCTCTATCTTATCTTTGGGCTATCAGAGGATGTTTGCTTTTGTTGTACTGTTTGGGTATAGTTAAAATCTTATCCCGACAGTGCTTATGTCACTTGTAAAGGCTTTTGTGGACACAGTATTTCGAATTTCTTTTGTAGTTTTCAATCTTTAGTCCATAGGCTTGGGGGGGGGGGGTGTGTGTGGGGGGGTATATATGTCTTCGGTTGCAGCCTCGCCAACTAGCGAATACTTCTTATTTTTGGCTTGTTTACCATTGTTTATATGGTTTATTGTTATTCATGTCATGAACTTTATAATCCAGGCATTGCATTTTAGATGTTACGGTGTCCGATCTTTTTTCTTGAGTTTAGTTAGCTAGTATGTTTCAGTGGCTAATTCGATCGAATATGGTATCGAATGCCAGTCGCGCTTCCCTAATTTGGAGCGTGACAAATTTTCTACCTCGACGAAAATGTCTATCCTGAAGGGTATATTTTCTATTTCATTTTACTTTAACTTGTACTTTTGATACTCTTTATGTGTGTATATAGAAACTAGTAATAAAGTTCAATTGGAAGCGATTTGAATTGAACTTGGCTTGATTTGAAATTCTAACAAGTTCGCTTGATCGCAATTGGGCTCGGCTTGACGCCCATGTCTATGCGAATGAAAAACCCCTACCCCTAGTAATTTTTAAGAATCTCAATCAACAAATCGTCAGTTTTATTTAGTTGACGCTTGATCATAAATTTTAGATCTTGTTTTGAAACTCTGTCTTCAAATATCTATTTGGACAAAGATTTTGAAAATCTTTTTTCAAAAATATTTCAAGTTTCAAAAATTTAATGCAAATCCTATTTTTAATTTTTGAAACTTCCATTCACAAAAATTTCAAGTAAAATGTATGTTCAAACACAATTTTTTTTATTAAGTAGCTAAACTTAGAAGCCTTTTTATTGATTCAATAAGTGTGTAGAAAATGGCACAACGAGCCCAAGAAAGGTAACAAAACAACAATTGGCCCAGTACAAAAATCGAACCCCCTTTCTATCTTAAATATCTCACTAGTTGCTAGGGTTTCTCAGTTGAGCTTCCCTTTTTCCTCTTCAATGTCGTCACTCCTCTTTTTTTTCTCTTCAATGTCGTCGTTGGGAGTTGTAACTAACCCCATCTTCTTCCTTTTGATTCTATGAATCATCAGTGTTTTCCTCCTCCTCACTTCGCTATTATTTTTCTCAGCTCGTAGATTGGACCTCCATTGTTATCTTTCCCTTTCCTTTGTTCCTTATTGCTTTTGACTTCTATTTCCTCTTTTTCATATGTTTGCTTCGGTGGATGAAATGGATACCAATGTGATTTCGATAAAGGTATCTCATCATACGTGTGAGCTCAAAGCTCCCTCTAAGTGTCTTCATTCATGCATTTCTCTTATGCTTTTTCATTCTTTCCTTAACTACCGTTCAAACACAATTACATGTTTCATAAACTCAAATTTTAATTTTAAAATTTATGATCAAACGAGAGCATAGACAAGTAATAAAGATTGGTTGAACTCAAGTTGAAATTATCTTGACTTGACTCGATATTACAACAAGTTTGGTTGTATTCGACATAGTTGGGCTCGGTCACTCTCATTGACATCCAAGCCTACGTATGCGTACATAGAGAGACTGATAAATAAGAAAAAATAAGGAACCCCCCGCTTCCCCAAACCCCGCGTAAATAAATAATAAAAATGAGGACCCCACAACTAGGAAGCTTCCAAGAATCTCAACCAACAACTCCACAAAAACAAGTAGTGCAATGCGCAGAAAGTCATCACTTTCCCGTGCTTTCTTCCTACGCGTGGAATTGACGGAGTCTCCATTTTTCTCATTCGCCATTAACGCTTCAGTTCAAACTTCACCTTCCCAAGCTCCCATTTTTCTACAATCTCTCCATATATATTTACTTGCTTGACCCCGGCTTTTTTGGTGATTTTGGAGAATTATTTTGATCTTTATGTTCCCAAAATCACCTGTTCAACATAGAATCAATCATATTTGTTTGATCGGAAAATCAATTATGAGAGGAAAATGGGAAGTTGTACGACTTTGGGTGTTGTATTGTCTACTTCTATCTGGGTTTTTTCAGGGAGTTTTTTCTGCTTTTAACCTGCCTCGTCCACCATGGAAGAAACAGTCAAATTTTGGTTCCTCTGTTGTTTTTCCACTTGTTGGGAATGTGTATCCAAAAGGGTATTTTCTTTTTCCACTACTTCTTTTTCTCAATGATCTATACCTTGTTGTTATTGTATGCTCTGTGCTACTTTGCAATTAGCTGTCATGTTTTTCTTTTAAGTATTGTTTTGATTTGCTTGAGCCGGAAGCAACCTCTCTGGTAAGGTTTGCATACACTCTACCCTCTTCGGACCCGACTTTATGGGATTTTTTTTTGTATCTATGTAGTATCTGCTTGAATTGCTAATGGGTGTCGATGAATCTTCTGCAAAAAAAAATGCTGATTAAAAAGTTCACAAATTCTTAAAGGGTTTTGTTAATCTGTGTGTAGCAATAAGGACATGATTTTGGTTGGAGGTGGAGATCAGTATTTAATCTCTATAGGTTCAACCTTAGAGATTTTTTAGCATTGAATTTTTATACATAAATTTATGTTTCGTGTCGAAGTTAGATAGCTGCATTTGCTACTGATGCTGGTAAAGATTATATAGGTAGTTTTATCTATACTTTTTCTCAACTTTTGTGTATTGATTTATTTATTTGTGATGTGTTACTTTTCTTCAGTAGATGGAATATTGAAAGGGCTCTTTCGGCATATTCTTTGATTTGATAATCATCTTGCAAATTTTTCAGCATTTTTGCATGAAAAATTCGTGTACATTTCCCATAGACTTGAATAGTTTGGTGTGGTTCTCCATTGGAGTATCCTGTGATTTCCTAGTTTATGTACTTGAGACTTTAATCTGACCTGAAGGTTAGAACATATTGTGAATCTCTTTCAGATGAATCTATTTGATTTATTTTTTAGATAGGAAGAACTTGCAATGGTATTTCAATTTCAATTGGAACATGGGTTTGACTCACACTCCATGACTGAAGAAAGATGTGTCGTCTGAAAAGAGGAAAAAACGGAGTCTTTCGTCTAAAGAAATGGATTGGGAAAGGACAGATGTATCCGTGTTTCCGATGTTGAGTAGATGAGAAGTCGGTCTTTTACAAGTGTCTCTAGAAATTATGACTTATTGGTCTACGGTAATGATGGTTCCAGAAGGGGGCTTCTCCATGCAAATATTTTCTCAGGGGCCTGTGCAATCGGGGTCCTCACTGATCCTTTTCTCATTCTATACAAGCAAAGATGCCCATTTGCAAATTTTTCTTCTCTTTACTATTGATACATGCAAAGAGAAGAAAAACTTGCACGTGGGCCTCTTTGCTGGTATAGAATGAGAAAAGGAACAGTTGGGACCCCGGTTGCACATGCCTCTCAGTAAATATTTGCACAAGGACACCTCCCTTGTGGAACCATAATCACCATAGAACAATATATCATGCTTTCAGAGACATCCCTAGAAGACTGACTTCTCATCTTTTCAACATCGAAAAGGAAGAACTTGCATTATTGTTTCAATTGGAACTTGGGCTTGATTCACCATCCATGATCGGAGAAAGATTTATCGTCTGAAAAACTGGAGACAAGTCTTTGTCTGAAGAAATGCTTTGAGAAAGGACAGATGTATCTGGGTTTTGCTGTGATGCAATGGGCTTGTTTACACAAAACATTCCTCTGTTCATTCTAACTTACATCAGCTAGCAAATTGACCTACCGGACTCGAAAGAAAGGGTACCACTTATTTGGAAACTCGAAACTCAATTTTATACGAGTTTTTGTGTTGGGGATGAGTTCTTGGTTCACCATGAGAAGATTTGTTGCTAGTTTCTAGAATTTAGATTTCCTTTTATATTTGTGTTTGAAATTCGTAAAACTTGCGTATTACTTGTTTCCTGTTCTCCATCTCTTAAACTCATATATTCGATTCACGTTCAGGTATTATCAGGTGACACTCAATGTAGGCCAACCCCCCAAACCTTACTTTCTTGACATAGACACAGGGAGTGATCTCACTTGGCTCCAATGTGACGCACCTTGTGTAAAATGTATTCCAGTGAGTACTTTTTATTCCTTCAGCAGCCTAGCTCTTTCAAGTTACACGGAAGATTATTAATGTGAATTCAAATCCAAAATCACATGTAAGTTGTCAGAAATATCTTTCCTAATTTCTGCATATATGTGTGACATTGCAGGCACCTCACAGTCCATACAAACCGAATAAAAATGTTGTCAAGCATAAGGATCCCATATGTGCATCCCTTCACTCACCTGCAAACCATCCCCGTCACACTCCTGACGATCAATGTGACTATGAGGTTGAGTATGCGGATCATTGTTCATCCTTGGGAGTGCTGGTCAGAGATGCATTTCCAGTAAAATTCACCAATGGTAGCTCCATTGCTCCTCCTCTGGTGTTTGGGTAAGAAACTGATAAACTACTCCTTAAAACTAACCTTTAAAATTGTCAACCAACAAACAGAATGTTACTTCTTCCACTTTCACTGCTAAAAATATTGGAATCAACAACGGACAAATCTATTGCTATTTCTATTTTGCAGTGAGTTAGGGACGGATTATCAAAAATAATTGTTAGCTACGAGCAATTTAGTGATGATGTTTGTTGCTATCTAGTTTTTTTTTTTGGTAGTGTTTATTCTGTTACTGAAATTGTGGTGCTTGTGAATCATGAGTTTGATTTCCCTTCTGTAGTTGTGGGTATGATCAAGAAGTGCCAGCCTCTGAGCATGCACCTTATACGGATGGAATTCTTGGCCTAGGAAATGGAAAATCAAGCATAGTATCACAGTTGAGTAGCTTGGGTTTTATCCGGAATGTAGTAGGTCACTGTTTAAGCGGGCAAGGTGGAGGTTTTCTTTTCCTTGGAGATGATGTTGTCCCGTCTTCTGGGATTGTTTGGTCACCTATCGTCCGTGAATCTTCAGAGTATGTTCTATCTGTAGCTTGCGCTTTTGTATATGGAAATTTGCACTTTGCATGCAAGATGTGAATAAACTTTTTCTGGATTACTATGATTTAAGGAAACACTATTCTTTGGGACCGGCAGATCTCCTTTTTGGTGGGCAGGCAACTGGAATAAAGGGTCTACCGATAATTTTAGACAGTGGAAGTACCTTTACCTACTTCAATTCCGACGCTTACAAAACTCTGTTGTCTTCGGTAAGATCAGAAAAAACCTCCATCCTATATGCTTATCATCTTTTTGGCTTAGGACTTATGATATTACTGATTTCAGATTAAGAAAAACATAGACACAAAGCAGCTGATTGATGCAGTGAACGACAAAAGTTTGCCCGTCTGCTGGAAAGGCTCCAAACCTTTCAAATCCCTTATAGATGCTACGAGGTACTTCAAGCCATTGACACTTAGTTTCACAAAAGCTAAGAATATTCAGCTTCAACTGACACCCGAGGCTTATCTTATTCCTACCGTAAGTGCTCTTCAAATTATTCTGCGAATCTTATAATGCAGCTCAAAAGTATAGCACATCACGATACTGATATTTGTATCCTCTCAGGGTAAGGGCAATGTATGCTTAGGGATATTGAATGGTTCGGAGGTTGGATTAGGAGATGTTAATATCATCGGAGGTATGACAGAACGACGCATCTTTCTTTTTGTGCTGTTCAAAATTTTTGAGGTTGTCTTCTCCCAAGAAAATGTACAACAAAAGAACACATACAACCAACATTTTCTCCGAGGAGAAGCACATCAGTATCGAAATTGTTGTCCACATTTTAACCTTCTTTCCTCATTTTCTCTGGATTTACTCGTGCAGATATTTCTATGTTAGACAAAATGGTGATTTACGACAACGAAAAACAGCAGATTGGATGGGTTCCAGCAAACTGCAACAAGCTTCCATCGTAGTCCTGGTAGGTCGTCCAAACATACGTTTATCTTTGTTTGTTCATATTACTGCTGCTACGGATCTCACTCGACACCATCTTTGTTCTTGTATTGACAGAATATATCAATGATTAACAGTGAAGATTTTGGTGACATATCATAGGAAGAAGCAGGCAGAAAGTATGCCAGTATTGTAAGCATACCAATGTTTGCTATATTACAGAAGAACATATTTTAGTTGATTTGTAATACAGAAAACTCACTGTAATCACCCATAGAATTATATATTTATATAATAGCTGCCTTGTATGTTTATTCAGTTCATTCCCAAATTTGTCTTCTTCAATATATATATATATATAACAACGTAAAACAAGGAATTGAGTTTGAACTGATGAACTGAAGTCACTTCTATAATACATTCCAGAAGTGAATGTGGAAATAATAATAATAATAATAATAATAATAATAATAATAATAATATATAATTATTATTATTATTATTATTATTATTATTATTATTATTATTATTTTTTTTTTTTTTTTTTTTTTATTTTTTTTTATTTTTTTTTTTTAAAAAAAAATAGGGCGTAGAGATGGAGGTGGGAGGACATCCATAAAAAGAGGGAATTTGCTTATTTATTTTTGTAGAAATAATACAGTATGTTTTCTCCCCAACCGAGGTGATAGACCACCTTATGGCCGATGACTATCAGCCAAAGGGCAAAAAAAGACAGGGTTGAATGCGACTCTATCAATACCAATCTCCTCTGGAGCAAGGAAAAGCAATTCTGCGTAGTATCGATAACGATTAACATATTCTTTTCCCCCATTTTAAAAATATGATTATTTATTATCCCTACTTTAATACAATCGATCTTAATTGCAGTCGGTTTCAAATTAGCTATAAATTGCAGTATTCTAAAAAAATGTTATCTTGATAATGTTACCAAAAGATTGTAATAATAAATTTGTATAGTTATTAAATTTTGCTTAACCTATTATAGTCATATGTAGTTGATATATAAATGTAGGATGGCGTGATAACTATCTCTTTCCCCTAAATAATATGCAGCACGGTTTAAATTTCAAGCGTTAAATTTTTTAATTTTGATCGTAAATATAAAAATTAATTTTTTAAGTTTTATGAAAGAAACTTACATATTTGAGAGGTAGGGTATAAAATAAATACTATAAATCAAAATAGCTAACAATTTCAAATACTTATTAAGCATAATAAAAAAAGTTGTGATAAGAAAATAATCATTTGACTCTCAACATTCAACTAATGTCATATATATTAGGACGAAAGAATAATAATTTTAACACGTTCTTTTAGTCAGAAGTGTGAATGTTTTTTGAAAAAATTGATGAACAGATTGAATCAATTATTAAATTTCTTTTAGTAGAATCATAAGTCTCTATGAATATATGATTGTACTGAATAATTAAAATACTTAATTAATCGAATTGTATCAATACAAAAGATTAATCAAAATGATAAAACAATTCTAAAAAGTCTAATTTTAATTATACAAAATAAGCTAGCCGAAAAGTTAACACCATATAAATTTTATAAAACAAGCAATCAAATACTACCATTTAACACCCCTAGTTTTAATACTCCCTCCGTTTAAAAAAGAATGACCCACTTTCCTTTTTAGTCTGTTTCAAAAAGAATGATCTCTTCCTTTTTTTGGTAACATTTTAATTTCAGATTTTCACGTGGCATGTTTAAGGCAACAAGATTAAAGGACAATTTTGTACATTTGACGTAACTTTAATTTAGGATCACTAGATTCAAAGTTCTTCTTTATTTTCTTAAACTCCGTGATAAGTCAAACTAAGCCACTTTTATTGAAACGGAGGGAGTAATAATATTTACAACCCCCACCCCCAAACCATAAAACAAGCCAATGCTCCATTTCTTTTTAGTATATATATATCACTTGTTCTAAATTAGTCTCACCAAGTCCTCTCTCATTGTTTACTAAACAACTTTTATTTGTTGATTTTTGAGCCATTTGTTATCTTTAATCAAATAAATCATGAAAGGAAAATGGGTACCATCTTGGGTTTTATCAGTGTGGTACATTATGCTTCTATCTAGATACTTTCATAATTGTTCTGCCTTTACTCTACCAATGAAGGAACAATCATATTATGGTACTATGGTTTTTCTCCTTGATGGGAATGTCTATCCTAAAGGGTATATTTTCAATTCCATCTTTTCTTTATCTTGTGTTTTTCATACACATTATATGTGTATATAAAAACTACAACTAAAGTTTAATTGAAAGCAATTTGAATTCAACTTGTCTTGATTTGATATCCTAACAAGTTCGATTGGTCGTGACTGGACTCAGCTTGACTTCCATGTCTACGCGAATGAAGAGCTCCTACCCCTAGTAATTTCTTAAGAATCTCAATCAACAAACCGTTAGATCTATTTAGTTGACGTCTGATCATAGATTTTAGATCGATTGTCTTCAAATACCTGTTTGAACAAAGATTTTGAAAAATCTATTTTCGAAAATATTTCAAGTTCCAAAAACTTATCTAGATCCGTTTTTGAGTTTTTAGAACTTCCACTTACTAAAATCTCAAGTAAAATGCATGTTTAAACACCTTAATGTTATTGTTATGATATGATATGCATTACTTTGCTATTAAAACTTGCATATTACTACGTGTTTCCTATTCTCTGAACTCGGATAGTCGATTCATGTTCAGGTATTACCAGGTGGTACTCAACGTAGGCCAACCCCCTAAACCTTATTTTCTTGACGTAGACACAGGGAGTGATCTCACTTGGCTCCAATGTGATATACCTGGCGCCAAAAATCTTCCGGTGACTACTTTTTATTCGCTCTTTCCAGTTAAACCAAAGATTATTAATATAAATTCAAATCCAAAATACTCAGAAATATCTTTCATAATTTCTGCATATATATATATGTATGACGTTGCAGGCTCCTCACCATCCTTACAAACCGAATAAGAATTTTGTCAAGCATAACGATCCCATATGTGAATCCATTCATGGTGCAAACCCTCCCGGTCACACTCCTACCGATCAATGTGACTATGAGATTGAGTATGCGGATCATTGTTCATCCTTGGGAGTGCTGGTCAGAGACGCATTTCAAGTAAAATACACTAATGGTACCTCCATTGCTCCTCCTCTGGTGTTTGGGTAAGAGACTGATAACAAACTAACCTTTATCAGCTACGAGCAGTTTTGCTATAGCTAAGCTTGATTTCCCTTGTGTAGTTGTGGGTATGATCAAGAAGTGCCACGCTCTGGGCATCCACCACCTTATACAGATGGAATTCTGGGTCTAGGAAATGGAAAATCAAGCATACTATCACAGATGAGTAGCATGGGTTTAATCCGGAATGTAGTAGGTCACTGTTTAAGTGGGCAAGGTGGAGGTTTTCTTTTCCTTGGAAATGACATTGTCCCGTCTTCTGGGATTGTTTGGTTACCTATCGTGCGTGCATCTTCAGAGTATGTTGTGTCTGTAGTTGCTGCTTTTGTATATGGAGATGTGCACTTTGCATGTAAGATGTGAATAAATTAACGATTACTATGATTTCAGGAAAGAGTATTCTTTGGGACCAGCAGACGTCCTATTCGATGGGCAGGCAACTGGAATAAAGGGTATACAGATAATTTTAGACAGTGGAACTACCTTTACCTACTTCAATTCCAAAGCTTACAAGACACTGTTGTCTTCGGTAAGATCAGGCAAACCCTCCATCCATCCTATATGCTTATCGTCTTTTTGGCTTAGGACTTGTGATATTTTGCTTATTGCAGATTAAGAAAAACATAGACACAAAGCAACTGACTGATGCAGTGGAGGACAAAAGTTTGCCCGTCTGCTGGAAAGGATCAAAACCTTTCAAATCCCTTAAAGATGCTACGATGTACTTCAAGCCATTGACACTTAGTTTCACAAAAGCTAAGAATATACAGCTTCAACTGATACCTGAGGCTTATCTTATTCTTAATGTAAGTGCCTTTTGAATTACTCCGTCAATCTTTTAGATCACGATACTGATATTTGTATCCTCTCAGGATAAGGGCAATGTATGCTTAGGGATATTGAACGGTTTGGAGGCTGGAATAGGAGATGTTAATTTGATCGGAGGTATGACAGAACAACGCATTGTTCTTTTTATGCCTCATCTAGATATCGAAATATAATGTACTCTCAAGATTGGATTAATTTTGCTGGATTTACGTATGCAGATATTTCTATGTTAGACAAACTAGTGATTTACGACAATGAGAAACAGCAGATTGGATGGGCTCCAGCAAACTGCAACAACCTTCCATCGTTGTCCTGGTAGACATACGTTATATCTTGCTTTTACATAATTACTGCTGCTACTGGAGCTCACGCGCTACCATCTTTGTTCTTGTATTGACAGAATATATCAATGATTACAGTGAAGATTTTGGTGACATATCATAGGAAGAAGCAGGCAGAAAGTATGTCAGTATTGTAAGCATATCAATGTTTGTAATACAGAAAATTCAATGTAATCACCCATAGAATTATATAATAGCAGCCTTATATGTATATTCAGTTCATCCTCAAATCTGTCTTCCATATTATATATCTATCACAACATAAAATGAGGAGTTGAGTCTGAACTGGCAAGCTGAAGTCACTTTCGTAACCCTATAATTCATTCCAGAAGTGATTGTGCCCTAAAAAAAACTAGTAAAGAGCATTTTACCCTTTAAATAGACCCTCCTTATGCACCACAAAATCAAATTCGTCCGGCCAATTGACCGTATGGTTATATACACGCACAAAAAAAAACTATAAAACTAAAATCAAGCTCACCATTAATTATCATAACCAAGAAAACACATAGGAGGGGCAGATGAAATGATTAAACAAAAAAAAACTGATCAAGACGAGAAGCATCTGCAGTTTCAGCTTTTTTGGATATCGAAAGGAACTCTATCCTCCTAATGAGATAAATATGTACATGACAAACCCTTCTATAGTAGATAATTTAAGAGTATATGAGAAAACCTTTTTTCGCGCTGTTGTTACTGAAATGATTTCACAAGTCAAAACCCCTACTTCCATGCGAATTTCCGTAACATTAACTCTCCGAGCTGCACATCATTCAGGAGCTGATCTTATATCTAGACAACCTTATTCAAATTTTGATTAAGGAGTGTTGCAAAATCACCAGGCTGGGCGCCTACAGGAGGATGCAGTGAGAAAACATACGAGACAGGCATCGACTGCACCATTGGCTTTCTGGCTCTAACCTCATCGAATAATTCTCCAAGGTTCTGTTCGTCAAATAGAAATGAATCATTGAGAAAAAAACAGCACTCCCTCGCCAGCTTTTCCACCTGAAGCAACAGTGTTAAACATTCAGTTTCAGCTAAAGTGAGAGGGGGGGGGGATAATCTTAGGGCGAGGATGAGTAGGAAGAGAACTATTTGCAGCATGAAAAGAAATACGGAAGGGGACCAAGGTTTTATAAGGAGACTATATTACAAAACTTGCCAAGATTTATCAACGGTTCAAAATAACTCAAGAGCCTCAGCCAATAGAAAAGATCAGAGAAACACCTTTAGTTTTTTCCAAATGAGATTTTCAGGCATTCTCTTCGAAATGTGCATTGCTGTATGCCAACTTAAATAGCACTCGTATTCCTGGTGGGGAGTGCTTCCCCCTTAAAGGGGTCCTACCCAGCATGAATCTTAATTAGTAAGCTTGGATCCCGGATACCAAATGGTTAAACATAAAATATATATATATATATATATATATATATATATATATATTGAGACAAAGCAGCTCCACATACAATGCATATTTTCATGTCAATTGTCAACTTCCGAAAAGCTCAATTACTATAAACTAATTGATATAGATTTTGCATTTATGTTTCCAGGTTCCTTTCCTGCCCCATTACACCCACAAATAGCACTTCAGACAGAACTGTCAGAAAGATAGGAGAAGTTAACTTCCAAACTTGTCTCTTGTCAATTAACTTTTTAAGTAGAAAGCACAAATCCAGCATCTATTGGGGATTACCAAAGCCAGTGTGAGTAAATTACCTGTAGGTGTGAGAAACGTATGTTATTCATGGTGATAATTACTTTAGCTTCATATAAGGCATCTCCAAGCATCCGGACGGCAAGATACTCAAAAAAGGTCTGCATCATGCTCCTATCCCCTTCTTTATGTTCTGCTTCAAATTTTGGGAACCATAGGACACATTTAACTTCATTCCATGGAACTGAACTCCCTGCAGTTTTGGATATTATCGTGTTGTATGGATGTGAATGGCCCCACAGAATTCTGACTCCAGTTGGTAACTGATCAAGTGTGGATTCATCTCGAAGGGATGTTGTGGAGATTATCGAAGACGGAGCATAAAAACGTGCAAGATGGGATGAAAAATATAAATCATTGTCATCCAGTATGAGGATGCGCCCATGATAGGGTACAGGAAACCATTGCAGAAGTGACCACATATCAGCAGCATCATTCTCCGGCAGGCATAAACTTGACAGGACACCAGAATAAGCAGATGGAACTGAATCGTGAGAAAACAAACATGAATCTCCATTCCGGCATCCCTATAGATATGTAAATTTAGAATATGTCAGATAGGAGTATCAATACACTTGAAAAAATTTGGTATGAAGAAAATACAAAGAAGCCAAAGATATGCATTAGGGCTATCTAATATATGATAAATTTTTGGACAAGGTAAATAAGCACCAAAAAGAAAAATATTTTCCTCTTCTATCTATGCTTATTTTCAACTCCCCGAAGCATTTTGTCGATTCTATAAAATATGGCACACTAATATGTCCATCTTCCCCATTCTTTCTCCCCCTCCCTTCCACTAATGCAAGCTCTTCTGCCTCCTCATTCTGTTATACACCTTCTCCTATCTCTTTCCAAATCCAAACCACCACTTCCCTCCTTCACCAAACTCCCCCACCCCCTCCCTTCAAGAGCAATTACATACAGAATGTGAATATACATGCACTTGCAGATCATGAAATCTTATTCTACAAACAAATAATTAGATCACTTAGTTAAAATGGTAGCATGGTATATATTTCAAAAGCAGGTAAGCCATACTTGTGCTGATTCCCAAGGTCAAATATGACTACTAAGATATATAATAATTGCCATGATACTGTTCTATCGAAGCGGGTGCTTTAGAAGTTCAGCCCGGTTTTTTTGGTGTCCTAGGTGAGTGTGATTGAACTTTCAAATCCAGTAAGGCCCTATCTAGTGAGTAAGCTGGAGTCTCCAACCATGTGCCAGTTGTTCAACTGAGTGGTACAAGACTCAAAGATCGCACCGCCTTGTTGATTGGAGCACTCCCAAAACCACCGCACACCCCCCCCCCCCCAAAAAAAAAAAAAAGATGTAACAAAATTACATCTCATTGAGATGACTGATAAACCAAAGGAAGAAATAAAGAAAGTTGACAAATCAGACTCTAATTTGATTAAAATCAGCTTACTGAATATGCTAACTGCGGTCACAAGCTTCCTGGATGAACACGTTAACTGATTTGCATTTTTTGAATAAAAAAAAAGATTTAAGAGTTTATAGAGTAGACAATAGGAAGAAAGCTGGAAATTTTCCAATAGAAAAGATACAGGCTGGTGAAACACTGAGTGTCCCTCTTTCGGTACAAAGGCTAAGACTCAAGGTCAAGAATAAATTAGGTTTTTGGACGGTATCTGAATTGGACTCAGAAAAAAGAGTATAAGCTTATGCAAGTAAGTAGATTAAAAAGGAATTCAAAAGTCACTTAACCTCTCATAATTAGACTAGATCTTCCTTACCTTCCTTTTTTTTTCAATAAAAATCTTTCTTCCTTAACTCACTATTCACATCATAAATTAAAATCAGGAAATATAGAATACTATTAATTTTATGAGGATCACTACAGGTGCTCATAGAATTAATGATGATATTCTACATGGACTATTCCCACTACGCAGAGTTTGACTCGAACCACCGTAAAGATTATAGGAAAAAGCAACCCATTCATACTTTCAGCTTCAACATGTAAGTAATATAGGGGCACTTGCACAAATGGATTTTTTGAGACCACTACTCAAATTATATCCCATTTAGCCAGTGCGTTAAATTTGTCTACAAAAAGATAAATACACTCAACTATTTTTTAAGGTAAGATTTAGCCCACTGAGCTAGCAGAGACAGAAATTAAAGAGAGGCATCAAAAAAGACCATATCGCAGCAAGTATGACAACATTTCGAGCCATATTTCAAAGACATCTTTTTTGAAAATATCATAAGTCAAAATAATCTCATTGATCACGAAGATGGTATCAATATACTATGTGAGTTCAGGGATATCTTTATTACACCAAATGAAGCAAAAATGAACTATTTACTCTCCAGAATGCACTCTCAACCCCCTTCAAATATTCTTCTATTCCTCTAACTCCAAATCAACCCAAAAATACAAAGAGGAGCAACCTTCCTTAACTCCTTTTCCCTATCATTCATTTCCTCATTTTTCAATAGCCAGTACTTTCTAATGCTACAAAATAGCAGCCTGCTCAAAAAATGGTCGTGGAAATTTGCTGAGGACAGAGCAGTCTTGTGGAAGAATGTAATACAGCAGAAATATGGACAAACTGGTCAGTGGTGCACTGAAGAATCCACTGACACTTACGGAGCTGGACTATGGCAGACCATCATGTTCTTCTGGAATAACCTTGGGAAGGACATTGCCTTCCCAGTGGGCAATGACAGAAAAATCCTTTTCTGGAAGGATAACTGGGATGGTCAAGGCACTTTGCAAGAGGCTTTCCCCACCCTCCTTCAACATCAGCACCAACCAAAATAGCACAATAGAAGATACCTGGACAACTCAGAGATGGAACCTAATTTTAAGGAGGTTTATGAAATGATTGGGAGGTTGAGAGAGTGGCTGCTCTACTTGGTAGAATAGGAACTTTCACAGGTACCACCAATGACCCTGATATTATCAAATGGAGTCACAAGACAGATGACAAATTTTCAGTCAGCAGAAATTACAGGAGGCCCTTTCAGAGCTGACAGGAAGAGAAAGAGGTCCCTGGAAAGCTATTTGGAGAAGCATGGCACCTGATAAGGTGAAATGTTTCTCCTGGTTGTTAGTAAGGAGGGCATGTCTTCCCCATGAAGCTTTACAGAAAAGGAAATCTCACTTAGCTTCCATATGCCCTCTTTGTATGGAAGCTGTTGAAACAAACAGCCACCTTTTGCTCCAACGCAAGGTAACCTCTTGGGTCTGGTCCTTATTCATCACCTTGGCTGGGGAAAGCTAGACAATGCCAGAGCACACAGCTGATCTATTGAGTTGCTGGATCAGAAGGGGAGTGAGCAAAAGCCAAAAGAGATGGACTTGCATATGGTGGACTATATGGAAGGAGAGCAAAAGAGAATCTTCAAAGGCAGATCAAACTCCATTCAGAAGATCAAAGGAAAATGCATTTCTACTTTATGTTTTTGGTGTAAAGAGCAATGTATAGTAGATGATATACAGATGGTGGATTTCCTAGGTTTGTTGTAATTAGATATCTATGTCATCACACTTTTGGAGGTGGCCAGCATACCCTTAATGTTGATGTATACATGTCACCAGTTTTTTTTTTTTAAAAAAAATTGTTATTGGCAAAAACTTGAATAAGCCATAAAACAACTGATACCTGTAAAGAGAAGAAAAACTTGCACTCCGACCTCTTCGCTGATGAAGAATGAGAGAAGGAGCAGTCCGGACCCCGGTTGCACAGTCCTCTCAGAAAAAATTTGCATAACGATGCCTCCCTTGTGGAATGCCAATCACCATAGACCATTATATCACTCTTTCCAGAGACAGCCGAAGAGCGCTGGCTTCTCATCTATTCAACATTGAAAAGGAAGATGATATCAAAATCTTGACATCAAATAAAACAGCAAAGTAAAAACAGAATACAGTACCTCTTTGACTACACTAGCCAAATTTTGAGCCACGTTATGTGCTAAAGATTCATTGTGCCCCAAAAATGGAACAGAAATGCATTTCCTTGTTTCACTACCTTGTTCACGGAGCTTATAATTCATATCTAAGGCATCAGCATCTAAACACTGCTCACAGTCAAGATGGCACTTGTGCTGATATTCATTTGGATTATAACAAGATGGTATGCCACTTGACGTAGCAAGAAATTGGGGTCGATATCGATGCAAAGAGTTCAGAACTTCATCATCTGCAGCAGCACAAGCTTAGTACAAAAAACAAAAGGATCTAAACTAGTAAAATTCAGGATGACATACATGACTCAGCAACTTGGTTCAGTGACGATTGCAAGAGATTATGGAATAAGCACCACTCTTCTTCAATTTTCGGAAGCACTATTTCTCTGTCTTTTGTATCATCCAACTTGAAGAGTTGTCTTAAATGTTCAAGGCGGTGTTTGTCCTTCATTTGGAGATATATGTAAGAAGAAACCTCACATCCCAGCAAATAAAGCAAAAGAACCAGGGGAGAAGAGGGAGGGGAGGGGGGAGAATATCCTATTGTCATGTGGTTTTACCTTGAAGGCACGCTGCCAGAACTGAAACGCACACGCATTTGCCATACAGATTACCTCTTTTCTACTCGATAAACCAGTGGTGCTAGAATCTCCACTGAAAAAGTCGTCAATGTACTTCATGAACTGGAAAATCAAATTTATTGATCAAAGAATGTTCAATTAATCTAAACATCAATGAAATTGGCATTCTCAAATTCAAGCATATAGGGATAGTACCAAATTTTCTTGGCCGAAAGGACGAAGAATGGGCTGTGGCTGCATATCCATCAATATACCAAGAACAATGCCGTCTCGTAACATTCCTATGGCTCCAAACTTGACTATTAATATAGAAGCATCAAATGAAAGAGAAAAACTGGCAAGCAATCTTCCATAAAAAGTAGGTTCATAACGGCTCCTTGGAGATACTTTTTGTAGTGCATGGTTGTCAACAAGTAAACTCAATGCATCCTCAACCACTTCAGGTTCTGGAGGATCTAAAGCCTTCCGTAGCAGAACTAAACCAAAGATCCATAAGTTAAATTTTAATATCCCACATTATAAACAGCTGTAGACCAAAAAAGGGAAAAGAGAATTAAACAAACTTACGCAAATTGATGATAATAACACTCAAGACCATGCTAATTAGGATGAACGGCAGTTGTTCAGCCCATTTATAAATTGATTAGTCATGCTCTGTGCCTAAACTATGGGTACAACTGAGCAGGTCGGTTTGACTTCTTGGTCCAACCAGCCCACCCTGTAGAGGGTGCTGTGGATCAGATAATAGAGTAGATTGGACAAGTTTTTGTAATACTTGCAGCAAATTTATCTCATGCCATTATTCCCATTCTTTTGGTTGTAGGCATGGAAGGAAAGTCTTCACACTTCAGAAACAAATTATAAATACAAAAGACTCTACATGGATTCACTCCTTACAATATTAGGCATTTCAATTCTCAGTTGATAACATGTACTAAATTGTTAATGAATACATTTTGGATTTTGCATTGTGACCTTGATAACCAACATATCTCTTAGACCTTCAAGACTGCCAATTTTCACAGAAGAGCAAATTACAGCTCAAGCAACAATACGATCTGAGCTCTCACACTGAGAACCATAGAAGATTTTACAGAACCTCCTAAGCTGATAGAGAACTGCAGTAGCTACAGTTAACAAGTATATGGAGATCAGCAAGCACTTTTTTGAAAATGCTAACTATTACTTTGGATATGAACTTTCATGGAGAAAGAATATATAACAACCAAGCAGTAATATGATGAAATAGCTAATTAGCTATCTGAAATTTCACTTCTAGAGTTATGTATGTTCTACAAAATGATGCACATCTGTCCAATGTAACGGGTTGACATGTCCAGTTAGTTCGCTTCATGAAAGTTAAAAGACATCCAATATCGGTCACATGCTCCTCCAAATTTGGGGTGTGATATTTAAGTTTCGATATTTGTTGACAAACAATCTTGTTATCTCGTTATCTGGTCTTATCCAACCGTTACCTCATGAACTCACTTTTGAGGTTCAGTTAAGCATAATATCCATTTTCTTCACATATATTATTCCACAACCACTCTTAACACCCTGTTCTCAACAAAACTTCTTTAAGATGCATGTTTCAGGATGATAGAATCAGGAAACATAGAGAAGTCGGCAAAACATTTTCCATAATAATTCTCATAGCACTCGTAACAGTAAAGCAAATTCTTAGTAGCGCAAGACTAACGACGTAGAAAGAAAATAGGAGGAGAACAAACAAGACAATCATACATCTCTTCCATCCCTAAGCATCCTTTGTTCATTTCCTTGAATTACAGAGAAATTTCACAACAAAACTCAAGTTCAAGCATCAAGCAATTTCATTAAGATAATCATGTAAAAGGAAAGGGAAAGAAAAGAAACCCTGATGCTCAGAATCCAGCAAAAAAAGCACAGAATTTTAGCTGATTACCTTTGGGATCATTGATGGCTTTAGATTCAGCACAGCAAAGGAGAAGTACTTGCTGCCTTAACGATAATCTCAGTATTG
Organism: Solanum bulbocastanum; assembly: GCA_037074985.1. Taxonomy (NCBI): domain Eukaryota; kingdom Viridiplantae; phylum Streptophyta; class Magnoliopsida; order Solanales; family Solanaceae; genus Solanum; species Solanum bulbocastanum. The sequence goes on from CM073602.1 coordinate 1,618,242, forward strand.
CAGGAGGCTCATAATCCTCCAATTGACCGTAAAATGATCTTTTTACCAATCGATATACATGGCCGTCACAAGTCCGTCCAGTTCTCCCTCTCCTTTGGTCTGCCTGCATCTCAAAATATTAGAAGCAATAATCGCATGAAGAGAGATCGGTATTGGCAAACATGGGCTCACTTAGTACCTGAGATTTGGAAACCCACACAAGCTCTGCAGAATCTGTTTTCCTATTATTATCCCAGAAAACTTGTAAAGAACGGCAAGAATCAATGACATAGCCCACCATTGGTATCGTAACAGAAGATTCTGCAATATTTGTCGCCAAAATAACCTGGCAAAAAGTTGAAGTTTCAGATAGAGGCATCAGTTTTTTTTAGGCATCAACATTGTAGAGACGAGAATGGAGTAACCATATTCGTTTTACTGAATATTGGCAGCAGCTAGTTGCAGAAATAAAACCAGGAAACGGGGTGCAGGGAAACGTTAAGAGATGTTATAAAAATGTTCTTTCCTGCAAGAACTCTTTCTCTGTCTTTTGAGCAGGCGGGGGGCTGTGGGGGGTTATAAGTACTTTAGTTGTTCCCTTTTTTTGATGGTGGTGTGTGGGCCACCTTGCATGCACCTCGACTAATTCTATCGGGTACGTGCTACCTCCCAAGTCCCACTAGCACAGGTAATGGATAAATCTGTCCACCAAGGTTTGGGGCCTTGTGCAAATGAGAATCACCTAGTGTTTTTGTCTCTACTGGGATTTGAATAACCCAAGACCTCATGGTTCTCCCTACTTTATTGACCAACTATGTCACACCCTTGGGTGCAGTATTCTGCCTGCTTTAAGGACCATCTCCACAAATTTTTGAGACACTGATGGACGTTGAAAAAAGAGAGTTAGGAAAGCATACCTTACGATGCGACTTGCAGATTTTCATGGCATTGAGAGCTAGTTCAGTGTCGATACTACGATGTAGAATATGAACCTTAAATGTTTCATAGAAACGCTTCAATAAGCGCCACTGCTGCTCAAGTGCATTGTATGTTGGAAGGAAGACCAAAATTCCCTTTTCAATATCCATTTCGTTTTTATGAATGTATACAATTAAATTGAGTATGAGCTGATACATTTCAGGCTCGATATCAGCAGCAACTGCCCGTGGACTTGGACCAGAACAGCATTTCAGAGCCGTCTCTTCTGATTCCATATTAAGGAGTTCAGCTACCTGTTAGGAAAATAATATATACCTGTTAGGAAAGTAATACTCACTGCAGATTCCGATTTATGTAAAATGGAATACATTAGTTATTTATAGGAAGCAAATATTGCATATCCTCTAAATAAATCGCTTGCTGCTCTTTTTTGATGAAGTTAGGATGTTCATAATTATTCCCTTTCTGATAAATTTAAAATATTCTGTAGTCTTGCAGACAAAGCAGAAATATTACCCTGTATAAATTATTTTGCACCATCAAAATATACCGTGCAGTGACCAGAAATTGCATAAACTGCAATGAGTTTTCTCAGCAACATGCATCATAGTAGTCAAATAGGAAAAGGGAAATTAATTAAGTGAAAGACCACAGAAATGTACGTCCTATTTTAGATGTTGAACAGTTTGTAAGGTGAATAAGGGGTTAGTTTTTATTACTGTGTTAGAAGTTCTGATGTTTAGTACTTAGAAACTAGATTAGTTTGATAACATTAAGTTGAACTTGAAATAACTACCTTCTTCAAAATTTATTTGACCCACTTCCCTTTTTTATATGCTAAGAATTATTTGACCCCTTTCCCCAACCTGCAATCCGCCCTATAAAAATTCAATGTAACTTACAATATTAGTATTCTATGTTAATATCACTTTAGTCTTCATGTGACATCCTCATACCATATAACTCATATTCACACATTTCATTTGTTATTTTAAACAAAGAGAAGGCATTTACTTGAGCGGAAAAGTTAGAAGTACCAAATCATGGTATCTTGGATCTATTCTCTCTAAATTAGGGTAATCTTACTATTTGAAAACTTGCGCATTCTCCCCTGAAATGGATAATTTTGTTATTTTGAAGTTAATACCATAGAGTGTAAATGATAGGTTATTTATGCATTCACAATTTCAGTAAATATTATGTTATGGAACATATCTAAACCTAGCTTTGGAATGGAATGTGGTGCCACTTGCATTAATGTGTTTTGTCTGGAGTGAGAAAAAGAAGAGCTTTTGAAGGTGTAGAGTCAAGCCCCCCCCCCCTCTCCATTAAGCAGTACCCTGCGTTCCCTTATTTTCTTATGGTGCATGGGAAGTCCCCTATTGTATAGACGAATGGTGGAGTTTGTAGAGAATCAGTTGACTTTTTAGATTTTTTATTTTTTTTGATGAAGTATCAGTTGATTGTGTAGATTCTTTACTTTTTAGTATACCACTTGTATACGTTCTTTTGATGACCTTCTTTATGATATGAATATGATTAGATCATCAATTTTTTTAAAAAAAGTAGAAAAAATAGTAATGCATCAAATAGTCAAAGAGAGTCATCTATTTTAAGATGAAGAGAATATAATCCAAATCATCCAGCCAATAGTGTCACTTAACAATATGGTGAATTGTCAAATTCAAAATATTCACTTCTAGTGAGCCATAGTTACCTACATGAAAACATCTATTTTTAAATGATAATGTATCTACCCATTTAAGGCCTAGTTGGTGTAAATTATCTTGAGGATTTTAGATTTGTAATAAGAACATAGTAGTTATTTAAAAATCACTTGTATGTCGCATCTTTTATATCATTTTATTTAATGCTGACCAAGGGTGGAATAAAATGGAAGGATAGGGTTGATATAGTGTGTTGCTGGGGTAAAGGCTTAGGCAGTTGTTATTGCACTTGCAACAAATCAGAACACAATAAATCAAGTATCTCAAGAAATAACCATTGAAAACAATGACCTTCCATCAAAATTTTAATTTAGAAATGAAAGATTCTTATCCTTATATTGGTCTACATGAAAGCAAAACAAACAAAAGGTTATCGTGTTCCAGAATGACTTCCTTGGAGCAAACTTCAAGCTTATGTTTAGAAGCACAACTCGGAAAAGCAATAACAATAGTGGAATTCAATGCAACTGCTTCATTTCTAGCAGCCATATTGGCAGCCAATTACAAAGCCCAATAACTAAGAAAAATAGGGGAAAATGGATAAACTAATAGAACACGAGAACTGACAGTTGTAATTGAATGTTAACAGAAAATTTTCAACAAACAGGACTATATGAACAACAACAGATTCATGTATCCACCCAAGGAAGTAGGACAAAGCCAAGTCAGGTTGACTCAGCGCACTTCAAAACTACCATTATGACCAGTAAACCATGAATTTAAACATAAATAAACGAACTTAATCTGGAGAGAGGAGAATGCCAAAGTTACAGATTTTCCACTAACAGCTATTGATGGAGTATGCTTTAAAGACCACAGATGCATGACAACTTTTCAATATAAGGAACAAGTTGCTGAATGAATTTTCCTTTTTTTTTTTTTTGGACAAGTAAATGAAATAGTTTATCTTCTCTGAAGTAGATGAATCATACCTGCTCAATATATGAAACTTTTCGCTGATATATGGTGTCATGTCCGGAACTAGGGATTGCCAACAGCTCTACTCTATCACCCCTAGCGAGATCCCTAAAGTATTCACGGTATCTTGCTATATCAGCAGTAGCAGACATTAAGACCACCCTGTAGAGTTGAACCAAATAGAAAGCACACAATCAGTTTATCACCAATGAGATTATGATGCACACACAATTATATATAAAATACAGAAGAATAAAAGAACAAGAAAGAATGTTACCTCAGATCAGTTTTTTTAAGCAAATACTGCTTGACGCAAACAAGAAGGAGATCTGACTCTACAGATCTTTCATGCACTTCGTCAAGAATGATAACTTTGTATTTTAGTGCATTCAAGCCCTTCTCTAGCAGTTCTTCCAGCAGAACTCCAGCAGTTTTGAACACAATCTTAGATCTGTGACATAACGTTGACTTGATAAGTTTAAGTAATGAAGATACATCACAGCGAAAGAAACAATAATAAGTAGTTGAATAAAATTGTTGGATGTGATTGGAATACAAACACGTTCATATATTCATTATAGGCGTTCATTAATACTGTTTCACAAAAGAGCAGGGACATTACCAAGGAAAAGGTAAAGATTGGTATATTTCCTTTTAACCACAACATCTCAATTCAAACATCAGAATAATTCCATGCTGTTCCATGCAAACCGCATCTTGATAAATCAATGCTTAAGGTGCCAAAATGGCTTCCCATGTAACAGCCACTGATGAGAGGAGCGATTGCTGAAATTTTTTCTCCTATTCGGTTAAGATTTGTTTCAAATTAGTATCGAGTCTGGGATATCTAAGCTGGAAGTCTCATTATGAAGCTGCTCTTAGCTTCTTATATATATAGTAGAATATATGTTTTAAATTAGTTTACTGTATGTTATAAATTACTAATTCTGGTTTTAGACGAATTTTATTTCCCGTTTCATCCTTAGTTCCAAGTGCAGATGTACTAATGTCAACATAGTGCTTCTATTTAGTTGTTTTTAGAGCTTAGGTTCTTTAGATTCAATTGTTTTGAAATTAAATTGTGGTTAAAGCTCCGGTATGGAGAAAGATAAGTATGCATCTCTAGTTTTCATTTTTTGAGAATGGCTATACAGACTCACTAACAATATATCAATAGGAGGTTATGTTCTCTAACTTAAACTATATAAATGTGACAATATAATGCATCGAGATGCATATATTTCCCATGAAACTGCATTAACACATAAAAAACAAGACAGGGAATGGGCTTTTAAATCTTTCAGTAACTGTACTACTTGCCAGTCGCAGGAATGGGCTTTTAAATCTTTCAGTTAACTGTACTACTTGCCAGTTGCAGGGGATTCCCTTTTATTAGTTGCTTAAATCATTCAGAGCTGGCACATTTAATTGGAGATAAAGAATATTAAATGATGTCAAAGAAATAAGAAGATAGAAATAGCCTTATACTAGCAGTTATTTCGATTTCTCTGGAGGTCCCAGTAGCACTAATTTAAAGATACCCTCTAATTAGTAGTTTAAATCATAGGGAACTGGTACACTGTGTTGGAGATCGATGATTAAATGATGTCGACTGAAATGAGCTTTACACTGGCGGTGTATTCCAATTTCTCTTGAAGGTCCACTGACAACCACAAAACACCATTTATTTTGGACATTTCATCAAATTGATGAATATCAAAATATTGAGTTTAGAAATAACCTTATAATCTTTCTCTATATCTTACACATTAGCTAAGAATTTAGAGAAAGAAAATAAAGGGAAACGTTTGTATTTCTACTTCTCATTCTATTACTTCAGAGGATAGAAAAACGAAAAAAAGAAGAAGAAGAAGACAAATAAAACAAAAAATAAAATAAATAAAATGCCAGAAAGGGTAGTGACCATAATTAAGCCTGAGGTAATGAGGAAGTCGCTCTTGTATTTTGTAAATTCACTAAAACTCATTTGACAAGGCCATATAGAAATCGTCAATGCATTAGATGATATCCAGCATCAGCAATTTTCTCCAGCCAAAATTGAGCATCTCTCAGTTCGTTTCAACATGTTTGGGAACTTTTTCTATCTATCAACATAACATAGTCAATGGACGCAAAAGATTCATTTAGGGGACATGACTAATGGGGCCTAAGGTGTAGTCATGATGTTATGCTTACCTTACAGCCAGCGTTCTTAGGAGTCTTTTCTAGTCTATTTAGGGATTTGCATGTCAGTAGCAAATTTAGAGAACCTCTAGTGTCGGTGAATCACAGATTATTGGATTTCTTCATAAAGTACTAATTTTTTTATTAGTGATTAGGGGTATGGGGAAAGCCCCCATATAAAAACAGTACACCAAATAGGGCAAAATTGTGAGATTTTATATATCGACCTCAAGCTTGAGATACTGAGTAGCTGTTGGAACACACCCTAAGACTTAAACTTTAAAAAGTGTGCATGTGTGTTTAAACTAAAGGATCTTCGTCAAATAAAATGTTTTCTCATAAGTGAGCCCTTGGCAAGAGTAAAGACTGTTACTCAACTATCCAAACATGCTGCCCATGCAGGTGCACCAAAAGGTTTTATATTATGTAAACTTTTGCTTTTGCTGTCTGATATATAGCTTCTGTTATAGGATATAATGCACTCAAACTTCAGATCAGGAGAAGAATAGCGACCAACTCAAACATTATGAGTGAAAATTTGAAACTCAAGCAAGGCATGGATGAAGAGTTCATCTGAGAGAAAACCAACAAAACCTACCTTTCTGAATAAACTCTCGAGTGTCCTATATGGTAACCAACTTCTCCACCTACTTCACATTTGCGAGCCTTTGCGACCATTCTAGCAACTGCAACCACCGCAAATCTCCTTGGCTGTGTACAAAGTATGGGTTCCATGTTTTCTTCCAGTAGAAACTGAGGGACTTGCGAGCTTTTTCCTTAATTACCAAGCAACAAGTTACCAATTGAATCAAGCATATTGATAAATTCTGAAACAGTAGCATGACATTAAGCAAATGTTATGCACATTTAACAAAAATTTACTGAGCTAGTAAATATACCCAAGTTCAAACAATGGCATGGTAGAATTTACCATGGAAGAATCTAATAGCCATTAATGACATCTGAATACTCATTTGAGTTAGTTCTCAACTAACTTGGAGCCCCAATGTTCAAAGCAGGACTTGGATAAGATACTTAGGTAACATGTGTCTTAACAAGAATTAAAGACTATATTAATATCACAAGCATGTATGGATAGATTATACAGAACATTCCATAAATAGAAAACTAGAAGGAGCGATCGATGAGAAAGTTAAAGGTCATGAAAGAAACCAGTGATGAGGACTTTGCAGGTCTCTTTCCTACGTAAGTCATGAATACTGCATCTAGTCTAGAGCACATAAAGAGATACATAGTTAAGAAGGCACAAAATCCGGGGAAATTTCAATGGAATGTATCATAGACACCGATGCAGTCAGCTAGATGAAAGTAAGTAGTATCACCTGACATCACCACCTTGACTGATTTGACAGTGTACCTACTATCTCCGACCAGTACAGATACCGGGTAACTTTTGTTGGAAATCTTTTTTCCAACAACTTAGACCACTAAGGCTTAGACATATCGAAAGAAATCATCTATTCTTTTTTACCCCACTGAGATTTGAACTTGAGACCTCATAATTCTCGACCTACTTCATTGACAACTAAATCATACACTTGGTCTTGATCACACAACTTAAAGGAGGTGTAACAAAGTCAAACCTTATGGTAATTCTACAAGGGCAAACACTTGCATTTCTAATGAGAATCTCGTGTTAGATGAATCCACAATATAAAGCAATGACTTCGCACTCAAGGGCTTGACCTAGTGGTCTACGAAGTGGACCAATCCTTAAAGACTAAGTTTCAAACCCCAACAAACAAACAAAAAAATCACTAGGTAAATTCTTCTCATCTATCTAGACTAGACTACTGGTGTGAGGTAGCACGTATCATAACCTGGGTGTACACAAACTGGCCCGATCACCAAGTTATTAAAAAAAACTATAAAATACCAAGACTCATATGCATGTTATTCTACTCCCATGACACTTAAAAATGCCTCTTTCTTTCTCTCTCTCCATACTCCAATGATTCAGTATACTTTTTACCATCCGTTAGTATGCCATTAGATCATTGAAATTTGAAAAGTAACCACTAGAACTACAATTTTAAGTTCTGTAAGTTCGTTCGAGAAAATGAAACATCTTTCATGACATATACTCCATTAAAAATAATATTTTTTTCAAATCCCAGCAAAAACAAAACACGGAGTGATTTCTTCGCATCTACATGTTGCTAGTGGTAGGCATTCCGTGAAATTAATACAGGTCCACGTTTATAAAAAAAAAAAAATCAAAACCTTCAATGTACATATATCCAGTCCGATTCCGATTCTCATAGATAGAGCAGCTCTAAATACACTCCATATATAATCAAAGTTATATACATGTGCAGCGACTAGTTATATAGAGATTGAGCAAGAGGAGAATTAGTACCGCAACCAGTTTCACCGATGATAAGAGTGACGCGATTCTCCTGAATTTTCTGAATAATTTTACTCTTCAAAGCGGCAACTGGTAAAACAGGAAACTCCAACGATGATGATGAAGTCGGAGAAGAAGGCGATGATATCTCCGGCAGTGATGATGATGAAGACGGAAAAAACGCCATTGGCCGGAGAAATCAAAGCCCTAAAAAAAGCTTAGCGAACGAGTTTAGGCGACTAGAACGATGAAAAAAATGTGAATTCTTCTGCTTTTTTTTGGCTTGATGAATGGGAACTGCTCCCGCCTATGTTATTTATAGTGTGGCGGTAATCTCACGCGCTGGAGAATACGTGAATTTTTTTTGTGTGCGTTGATTGAATATTACAGTCAATGGTCTTTCAAAATTCAAATTTATTTCAATATTTGTTTTTGTCTTAAATAGAATTTTGTTTGTAATGCAAATCTGTCTAAATATAATGACAATAAAATCCTAATATGCCATTTATTTAAGGTTAAAAATATTTTTAATGTATGAAAAATAATTTATAAATATTTGACATTCACAATACCACATAGATTGATACTCTAAACCTAATGGATTTTTCATACGATAAATTTTATTTTTCGTCATTTTTCTTTTTTTAGAGAAGAGTGAAATTATATAAGTTTAACGATAAAATAAAATAAGTATTTAAGAGAAAAATAAAATAAATAACAATATATTATATACAAATTTCAAGCTAGTTAGACTATATTGTAATGAATGTTTTTGCGTATATTATATTTAAAAGAGGAACGATAAGGTAGTAAAGTGTGAATCCACCACGTGCGAGTTTAATTATTTTTGTTCGCTTATCAATGAATGAATCGTTAGTTTTAGAGACAAGGGATAAATTTATGAAGAATTTTTTCTACAAATCATTTCGAGACTTTAAACTGCATTCATGCAATTGATATTTCATTTATTTCACCGTATCTCAATTAGCTTCATATCAATAATTTCGGAGGTTCGTGCATGGTGTCGCTTATTCTGGTGCCATAAAATGAAATGCATTTGTCTGTGATGCAACTTGTCAAAGGTTTTAAGAAATGTGAGTCAACCTTTCTTGCTGCTCTAAATGGAATCATTTAGAATTCTGCTAAGATAGTTGCTTTACTAACATGTATTTAACACGTTCTTGTTGATAATAATTATCTATATTAGAAAAAATCTTAATATTTTGCATAAATTAATCAATTTAAAATAGACAATAAAAAATAATTGATTATAATTAGAAATAATATAAATTTCTAATCAAAATAATTTAAAATTTAAAGTAAACTCAAATTATTCATATACATTAACATCAAATACACATCAACTTGAATAAAATTTAAATAAAATTAACGTTAATATGAAATATATTAATGAAATACAATATATAAAAGGAAATTATATTAATGAAAAAAATTAAGTTGAAGTTAACAAATATGAATATAATTAGCTGAAAAATAACTTACATACCTAAAAAAAATTATAAGAAGCAAAATCAAAATCTTTATTTACACTCAAAGAAAAATAAATCTAAAGTTTAACCATAGTAGGAAAATATTTTAATGTTCTTACATAAATTCAATAAAATTGTTACTAGTTTTAAATGAGCGTTGTTTTAAAAGATTTGATATATCACAAAAAATTAATCTCTTGAAATTAAGATTTCTTAGTGCAAATTTTGAGGTAAAAATGGTGATTTGGAAAATCCAAGGTTGAAGTTATCTAACACAACTGTATCAACAAACAATTTGTATTCATGAGTTAAAAAATAGTATTATTATATTCTTGTATCAATTAATATAGTCAGAAGCGGATCTACAAAGGGCCAAGGGGTGTCACGTGACACTACTTCATCGAAAATATTATATATATAAGAACCCCCCCCCCCCAAAAAAAAATAATATAAAGCCTAACCATAATAGGAAAATAATTTAATGTTCTTACATAAATTCATTAAAATTGTTACCAAATTTAAATGAGTGCTGTTTTAAAAGATTTGATACATCACAAAAAATTAATCTCTTGAAATTAAGATTTCTTAGTGCAGATTTTGAGGTAAAATTGGTGATTTGGAAAATCTAAGGTTGAAGTTATCTAACGTAACTGTATCAACAATCAACTTGTATTTATGAGTTAAAAAATATAATTATATTCTTGTATCAATTAATGTAGTCATAAGCGAATCTACAAAGGGTCAACGGGTGTCATGTGACACTGCTTCATCGAAAAAAATTATATATATAATAATAATAAAATGACACTCCTTAACACCGAAGTGCCCTTAACTTCGTTGGCTATCCGTGCTAGATCCATGATCAAGGTCACGTGTTTGAACCTGAAAGTCGTCATTTCTCATACATTTTAAGCTACTTCTGAAGTTATCCATTCATCCTTCTCTCATGGGCTTATATAAAAAAAAAAATTTAATATTGTTATTTTTAAAAGATTATTTTGTATACATTTAAAAAAAAAAATTAAAAAAGGTATAGTACTGAGCGTGAAATGTGTTTTCTACTTATGTATTGTTTCCTTTTAAAAAAAATGGTGTCACATTATTTTATTTATTATTTTTTATTTTTAACTATTGATATTCCTTACAAAAAATCATGCATACGTCACTGAATGTAGTATTGAACACATATTTATTCATGCATCATATGTACATGTATATGCATTGTATTCACGTATCGATGCACTATTATATAATATGTATTTAATATATTTTCGAACAATATACATTCATGTATTAATGCACCCTATATTAACATATTGTGTTTTAATTCATCATATATCATGAGACAAATATAGCTATTTTTATGCATCAATGCATTCTATATATTTTAGTGATAAATTACTATTAAGTGAACACATACAATTCATACAAGCTAGTAACAAATGAATAATAGTTATAAATGAATATAAGTGAAACTAGAGCGAATTAATACAAGTGTGAATGAATATAATCTCCTGTTATTTATTTTTTTTTGTATTTTTGTATACACCTCTGTATCCTTTGAAGCGTGATATTTGATTGATTTTTTTGCATTTGTTTTTTTAAAAAAAATAAATTATGTCGCACATCTTAAGCCTCTCGGTGAGGAATGTATTCGTTAGTACAATCTAATGCACGTATGAATTCAATGAATACAATCGTTTTAACACCTCATACTTACTATGAATGGTTTTACCTAAACTATAGTTGCACATTATTAATAAGGCCTAAATTGTTGTCATTTATTAAAAAGATATCTAATTAATGTATGAACATTTTTTTTTAAATGGTTAGTCGACGCAACTAACATGCGGCTTACACATCGTTGTATTGGATTAATCATTTTAAGGCATATTAAAAGAGTGTCTCAATCCAGCCCAATCTATCAAATTTCAAGACCACATGATTTGGATTGAACTAATCATTTTAAGCTCATCCATCAAATAGTGACCCAACCTATAAACCACATGGATTGGACTAGGGGTGGTAAAATCAAATCTAATCTGCCCAATTCATTAAAGTTTGAACGGATTATTGCCCCACTTTTTAAAAAGAATTTTGATATGTTATATACAACAAAATCATATTTGTACCCCAAAAAGTGAAACTATTTACAAGCTCATACCCCATTGCTTTTATACACCTTTTTATAATCCAACACAAATCTTCTTCATCATCATCACCTTCTTGGGGTTTCAAGAATTACTTATGGAGAACCCCCAACTCAAATTCCATGGACCTTCAAGCATTATTTGATCCCAATTCCAATTTCAACCCAACAACTCCATTTAAGATGAATTTATTCTCGGGTTTCAATTCATACTATCCTTCCCCTTCTTGTTCAATCTACAATGACTGTTTCATTCCTAGCAAAACACTACTAGTTACTTCTTTGATACCATTAGGGTTTATATATATTTTGATGGCATCAAGGAGGAAAAGTTAGTGATTCAATGAAAACTAGCTAAATTGATACTTGACACCATCAGAGTATGTATATACTATGGTGATATCAAAGAAGGAAAAATAGTGTGCTTCATTATATAAATATATATATACACACTATCCTTCCCTTTCTTGTTTAGTCTACTATGACGGTTTCATTTTTAGTAGAACACTACTAGTTACTCCTTTTATACCATTAGCGTTTATATACACTCTGATGGTATTAAGGAGGAAGAAGTAGCAATTCAATGAAAATTAGCTAAATTGATGCTTGTTATCATCAGAGCATGTATATACTATGGTGATATCAAAGAAGAAACAATAGTTCTTCACTGAAAGCACTACTCAATTATTACTTAATACAATCAGAGTGTATATAAACGCTAATGGTATATATATATATATATATTCTGGTGGTAACAAAGAAGAAAAAATAGTTTTTCATCGAAAACACTACTAGTGATTGCTTGATACCACCAGATTGTATATATACTCTGATGGTATCAAGGAGGAAAAGATAGTGATTCAGTGAAAACTAACTAAATTGATGATTTTGATACCATCAGAATATATTTACTCTGATGGTATAAAAGAAGAAAAGACAGCGTTTTATTGAAAACACTACTAGTTACTACTTGATACCACAAGAATATATATACACTATGATGGCATCAAGAGTAATTGTATATTAATGCGCCAAATGGGGTATGCGCATAAATAGTTTGGGCCATGGGTCCATTAAGGGTAAATAGTTTGTGTTGGGCTCAATTTGGGTAAATAATTTCATTAATTGGTTCAATTTGTGTAGTTTTCCCTTATATATAACCATAATAAAGAAAGAAGTAATTTTATTATATAATAACATATTGTAAAAGAATAAATAAAACAATTAAAATTGGGCTGGATTGGGTATTGACCTGTTCTATAACCATTACACAATAGCCAACCCATTCTGACCCAAACAAATTTGGATTTGATTGAAGTTTGACCTGTTTGTTATTTTAACTCATTATTCACACAAGTTAACAAATTCAATAACGTAAAATTTCAAACCACTAACGATAAAAGAAGCCTTGCACAATTAGTGATACATGAATAGCATCAAGGGTGTGACCTAGTGATTAGTGAAGTGAGTTGAACATCATCGGATCTCACGTTCATTTACAATCAAAGACAAAGTATAAGATAATTGAGGTGTGACAAAACATAACGTTCATTTACCAACACCATGGTATCTCACTTCCTAGTGGGAGGTAATACATATCCCGTGAAATTAGTATGTGTTATGTTATAATACATGTTGCTGGTGAGAGACAATATATATCCTGTTAGATATTGCATAAAATTAATTGAGGTGCACCTAGTTGGCGAGGAAAAAAAAAAACCCCAAATAAAATATTTTTTCCCCAAATTAGTACACTCTTGGAAGGACCCAATAGGATAGATGACAAGAAGTTCTAGAAGATATTTATACTCTTCATAGCATTCTCAACCCTTTGTTCTTTAAACCCTAACCTTGAAATTCTCCTTCTTCTCCAAGCGCTCTGTGTTTTCATCCTTCATCAATCTTCTAGTAAAGGTACGTTTCTTCGGTCTTTGTTCATGGAGGTCCGTTTAATCGGCATCTGTTAAACGAAATAGCTATCAAGATCTGTTTTTAAATTGTAGTTTCTTCCGGTTTTGCTCATTTTACCTAGCGAAAAATGTATTTCAATTCAGTTAAAGCGTTGTTTAGAGGCGGATCTAGCGTAGAAGCAGTCTACATACAAGAAAAATAGTAATAAGTATATATACATAGTTTGTGTATGTAATTGTGTATCCATTATTAGTGTGTTCTGTATGCTGGAAAATGATTTTTTTTCTAGGAAAATAACTGGGTTTCTTACTTAGATGTGTTTGGTAGGCAAGCGAAAAATATTATTAAAAGTATTTGTATGTAATCTAGACAAATACTCTTGAGTTGGGAGTTGGGTGGTGGGGATGGTGGCTAAGAGTGTGGTGGTGAAGATGAGGTTGGTTGGAGGGTGAGGAGAAGACAATCAATGTGGAATTTTATTTGTTGAACCTGTTTTCACTACATCCATTAAGGAAGTCAATTTTGTCATTTTGAAGCAACTTAATTTCCTGGAGAAAATGTTTTCCATAAATTTGACCAACCAAGCATGAGAAAATTGGGAAACATTTTTCTAAAAAATGGTTTCCTTTGTACCGAACACACCCTATATGTATGTTTGTTACTTTGTTTATGTATGTATGTGCGTGAACTAATTTGATTACTCAAGTTGTGTTTTTGTGACTCAAGTTCTTTATGGATTTTATCCATTTTTTGTTTCTCAGGTGGGTTTTAATTGTATTTTTTGTTGTTGTATTTTTTTAGGAACAATGAGTCGTTCAAGTCGGACGATTTATGTTGGTAATCTTCCTGGTGATATTCGTGAGCGAGAAGTGGAGGATCTGTTCTACAAGGTACTTGTATTACACTTAGCTTCATACTTTAGTTGGATGTCATTTACTATACTCCTAAACTTAAATGTGTGTGGTGTGTTATTGTAGTATGGCCCGATAGCACATATTGATCTGAAAATTCCACCAAGACCCCCTGGTTATGCTTTTGTTGAGGTGAGTTTTGACTGCACTGGCTAAAATGAATTTCATTGGATATTTCATTCTCAAAGTTTAAGCTATTTTGACATTGTTTTATTGGAAATAAACACAGTTTGAAGAGGCACGCGATGCTGAGGATGCTATTCGTGGGCGCGATGGCTATGATTTTGATGGGCATCGATTGAGGGTTAGTAAAATCTTAACAGCACATAGTATACACACACATTAATCAACTGTATCCTCTGTTTACTTTGAGAAGTATGTTGACTTGCATTTTTGAATCAGGGGTTCCAATTCATGTATTAATTGCATTTTCGTTGACCTTAGCATTTCACCTAAACCATTATGTTTCTTTATTAAATGCTTGTCCCAAATTAGTTGGGATCAGTTATATAAATCCTACTTTATTCAGGTGTGTTTCTTTTCAAGGTTAGTTTGTCTTTCAAGGCAAATTAACATTTCTAATGCATATAAAACACGTAAATGCTAAATAGTTTTCTTTTTTGAGGTGCTTAAGCCTATGGAAATTGTTACATATATGCAGGTTGAACTTGCACATGGTGGGCGTGGTAACTCATCATCAAATGATCGTTATAATAGTGGCAATAATAGTGGCCATAATGGTGGTCGTAATAATCACAAATTTGGAGCGCCCAAACGTACTGAGTATCGAGGCACGTTTGTTATTAATGTGCACCTAATTTTCTTTATTGCATTTCATGCCTTTGTGATCTAATTCACTCTTTTATTTTCAGTTTTAGTTACCGGATTGCCCCATTCAGCATCCTGGCAGGATCTCAAGGTGAGTGGTGCCTGAGTGGTAAATTATAAGGACCGTGGCTAAAAGTGATCTTCCTTTTCCGGTATTTATCTTCTAGCTGCTGAATATTGGTATTCTATGTTTCTTATGTAGGATCATATGCGTCGAGCTGGGGATGTTTGTTTCTCACAAGTTTTCCGTGAGGGGAGTGGTAAGATGATTGGCAAGTGGCAACAGATACTAGTTTTATGCTCCTCTTAATTGCCCTTTTGTTTTGTTTATATAAGGGTTTGTTTTTTTACTATGCCAAAGGAACTTGCCTATATCAGGACCCATAACGGTAAATTAAGAGTCAAGTCTCTACTACTTCCCTTTCTCTTTTGTTTTTTTCCTTTTCTATCTTTCTTTTGGGTTTTCTTCTTTGAGAAGTGGTGCGAGAAGGAAGGATTTTTGATCTTTTGTTTTGAAAATAGCAATATATTTGCTGTGGATAACTTGAATCTCAATTGTTTTGATGGCTCTATAACTTACTGTCTTGAGCTGACCATCTTTCATAATGCAATTAGAAGGGCTTTCTCAAAGTAGAATCCTTTCTTAAATCTTTTGCGTTGAATGTGACTCTGGTTCATTATTGGGTCTGCAAGTGTCTCTCCCTACCTTATAACAGCTAATATTATCTTTTCAGACTCGATCAAAACCAAATCTTGTTCTATGGCCCGTGCATAGATGATATCGGAGAATGATGATTAAAAAGTTTTGGGCTATTGTTGAGAACAAAATTGCTGAATGCTGCAGTAACGTGCATTAATTATATGTTTGATGACTTTTGGCTTAGTTTATACTTTATACTATAATGTTTAGCGAACTTGGCTGGATAAAGTAACTGCATCCCTCAGTTTTGATGGGATTATGGGTGCTATGACTAATCCTGGTAAAATGGTCAGGTTTGATATATTATATATCCTTTGGCTGAAGTTTGTCGTTGTACTTCATCATTCAAAACATAGTTCCATCCGTTCTAGTCAGAAAACTATTTTTCTCTTTTGGTGCCATAGTAATATAATAAAACAAGAAAGAATTACAGACAGTTAAAATGAGTACAACATCAAGAAAAAGTGAATGAAAAAATTGTAGGGGTTAAGGCATAAAATAAAAAAAATAGCAGGGAAAAATAAAATAGAGCAGAAAAGAGTAAGGAGGAAAGTCTAAAAGGAATCCTTGGTTTGGGGTTGAGGAAAGGCAGTAATGTTTCAACCCAGGTGGTGTAGATGAGGAGATCAATTATTTTTGGGGCATTGTTGGAGAGGTGAGTGGGAGCTCTGTTGGACGATAAGGAGAAGATAGAAGGAAATAAGAGATCTTATTTTTTTCATCTTCCATGTTGAATAACATCCTGTGCTTACCTGTGTATTCCTCACTCTTTGAATAAATGTTGATATGTGTATGGATGTAATGCCTGGGTTATTTGCCCCTTTGGTGATAATGGTCCTCCATAACAAGATAGTACTGCTATCTGGCTTATTGCATGTTACCAACCTTGACTAAGCCATATAATAAAGAGGCTAATCTAATATGTGGGCTTAACATTGGATACGCCAAGAATAGGAGTGGGTCTGGCTCTAATACCATACCATGTTAAGGAAGTGGACAGTTAGGCGTAACTCAACTCCTAAAGGTAGCTTAGTACCAGATCATGCAATAAGATTTCTCTTTTCCTCTTTCCTTTAATTGTTTCAGATCATGCAATAAGATCTATTTTTCCTTTTTACCTTTAATTGTTTCAGTTAGCTTGCTATTAGGTTTAACATATAAAATTGTCATCATTTTGTCAGGATGAATATACTAGAGCCTTTATAATTAAGACAGTTAATAGAAAGATGGCAAAGATTGTTTCTGACTCTAAAATAGGAATTTAATAGTTGATTTTACCCTATTTAAAATATGGAATTCAAAGCGGTGATTGCCACTCAAAATCTAGGGTCAGCTGAGATTTGTTGGATATTTCAATGTTGTGGTTGAGAGTTGTGACTAAAATGGCCCAAATGTATAGCTGGGCAGTTTAAGGACCTGTGGAAATATTGTGCTTCAGATTTTTCATGTTTCTGTAATCTAATGTGGTGCTGCCTTATCTTTGAAATAATTTCTTGTGCTTCTACTCAATTTTCATTGTGTCAAGCACCCTAATCTTGCTATGACTTGTGAATTTACTCTCCTTAAGTGATTCTTTTGCGGTGGATGGTGCACTAACAATCAGTTTTGCTCTTCAGGGACCACTGGGATTGTGGATTATACCAACTATGACGACATGAAATATGCTGTAAGTTATCTCCTTTTTCTTACTCTGTATATTATCCTCAATTTTTGTTCAAGATATTTGAAATACGTTTATGCTCGACCCACAAGTGTAATTAATGTTCCTTGTATGTAGATTAAAAAACTTGATGAATCTGAGTTTCGGAATGCTTTTTCTCGTTCAACAATTCGGGTATGATGTGATTATAACTCCAATACTATGATTATAGGCTGCTTAGTGCCTTTTCTTTTGTTAGCCTATACCATTGTCTTATGCTTCATCAAAAAAATTACTTTGTTTTATGTAGGTGAAAGAACATGATTCTAGAAGCCGCAGCCGTAGCCGTTCTTACTCAAGAGGAAAGAGTGGTAGCCGTAGTCGCAGTCGAAGTTACAGTCGTAGCCGGAGCAGAAGGTGTGGATTATGTATTTTGCAGGTTTTATAGCTTGTTACTTCACCTTTGAATGCTACTATGTATCTCATTGCTGCTCTCTTTCCTAGCAGCAAATCTCCTAAAGCTAAATTGTCAAAGCGTACAAGATCTCGTTCTAGATCCGTCTCTTCTCAGCCCCGTTCTGGGTTAAAAGGACGCTCTTTGTCAAGGTAAACTTCCTTACTAGTCATTGTAAAAGTAGCAAATAGTACAAGGTAAACTTCCTTACTGGTCATTGTAAAAGTAGCATATAGTACAAGGTTAATGTATATTTTTATGCAAGTCCTTGTACTTACCTTTTTTTGAGTCAAAAGTCCTTGTATCTATCAGTTTATTTGAATCATTTTAATCTTTTCGTTGTGAAAGCCACCTGGGAATTAACTGTTGCATCTTGCACCTCATTCATTTAGTGGGCAAGAAGCAGAGCACTTTGCTTCCAACCCTTAATCTTGACTAGACTTTGTATTGTTGTTGACATGAGATGGCTTTGAAGCAAAAGTTGTTTTGCAGTGTGACCAATTTAACATTTTCACATAAGTTGCTTGTAAATTTGACAAATTCAAATTGCAAAGCTCATCTGCAAAATGATTTTACTTGTTCCCCCTTGTTGATATTTCAAGAAGCATTATTTTGGTTGTACATTATTTACAATAGATGTGGTAAGTTTTTGCCCCACAACGACCTTCTTCCCCGTATATATATAGAGCAATAGATCATGTGTATTGTGTATGAATGTTAAGCTTCTAATCCCTCATTCAATTTGGATCAATATTGTCCTTTCAAAATTGTAAGTGAACCTTTTGGAAATTATTCAAGATTCTAGATCAATGTGCATTGGCTTAGTGGGTAACTGGTAAGCTGTCATTAGCTAATATGCTGCTCCTATTGTAGTTTCAAGAGGCTTTATATTATGGTTAGGTACAATTCTGCATCTTTTTTGGGTGGCATAGAGATAGGCAATGTTAGTTTCAGTCTGCTTCAGGGTGTCTCTATCCCAAAAAAGGCCAGTCTGCTTCAGGGTGATAGATATTTTTGAACCTAAGCAATGTCAAACCATTTGATAAACCAGACAAGCTAGGGAACATCATAAGTGCAGAGTCCTGTACATCTGCTCTCAGTGCATAGGATTGTTGCATTTCTTTTAATTATGCTGTGTCTATCTGTGATTGCAACTTCTGCTATTAAATATGTGGTCAACAGGTCATTCAGTTAGGAAAAGATGTCTTGATACTGCGTTTCAGAATCCATTAGAAACAAAATAGTTGTTGGGTGTTGGATTTAGAAGTTGGTTGTTCCTATGCTTCTTGCAACTTATGCATTTTGGAAATGTCGGGAAAATATTCTGTGTTGTCAAGGTATCATTTATTATTTCCTTTTTAAATATGAGAAATCACATTGTTGGTTTTTCTAGATGTTGGATAGATACGAGGATCTTGGAATGCATATTAGGATCTTGAGTGGATATGGTCTTGCCTACAACAAATTTTGTTGTGGAGGTATGCTGTTTTCTAGATGGCAACTTCGGAATCTTTTATGGTGTCTCTCCTCTAATGAGCATCATGAAATGTCCATCGATGCTAAGATTGGGAACAAGAAGATCATGGATTTTGATGGTCAAGCTGGACTGGCATACTAAAACTTCACTTTGAATTTGGGATCGCCATCTGGCAAGCTAATAAGACACTAATTGGTTCTTTCACTTCCTGTTAATTGGTCTTTAAACAACACAAACTTAAATTATTGACTAGAACTCTTCCTTAACTAGGTAACTTGCATGGCTTCATACTTGTCATTGTTTTCTCTTTGGGATGGTGAAATGGTTACGGGTTTCTGCATATCTACTTTGATTATGGCCACTCCGACGTGGAAGTGGCATCAAGGCAGTCGGATGAAAGTTGTTAAGCGGAAGGTTGGATATTAAATTGAGTTGTTTCTGGACATTTTGCAGATCTCCATCAAGATCCAGATCCCCAGTACCATCTGTAAGTCAAATGACTCTTCTAAGATAAAAATGAAAGCTTGGAAATATTGTACCTGGTGGTAGAACTATTTTGTCTTGTTACATTTGTATTAAGATATTTGATTACACTCTTTTTTTACTTGGAATCCTCTCTTTCTTTGTTGGCATTTTATATTTGACTGGATTGGTCTCAGCGCCCAAAACGTGTGAGCAAAAGCCCAAAGCCTCGCGACTCCAGGAGAAGCCAGAGCTTGAGTAAAAGCCCAAAACCTCATGATTCCAGGAGAAGCAAGAGTCCAAGCAAGAGCCCAAAACTGCGTGATTCCAGGAGAAGCAAGAGCATGAGTAAAAGCCCAGAACCACGCAATTCCAGGAGGAGCCCGAGCAGGAGCAAAAGCCCCAAACCACGCAATTCCAGGAGAAGCCCTAGCAGGAGCCGCAGCCGGAGTCGCAGTGGGAGTTTGTCGAGGTTCTCTTGCTCATCTGGCCTTTTGTAGATTAATGAACAGTCATCCGGTTGCTTGAGGCATAACATATCATAACTATTTTGTTGACTATTGATTACAATTTTACAGGTAAGAGCTGTGTTGTGGATTAAGCTGTTGCTGCAGGTGTTGAGATCGAGAGTGTGCTGGTGTGCCTGAATAGAGCAGCTGAGCTGTTGGTGTCATCTTTTCCGATAACTAGTCCAGATGAATGGCTTCTGAATTTCTTGGTCCATGACCAAAATAGAACTTAACTGTGAACCTTTCCTTCTCTATAGACTTGGGGAAGATTGCAGTATTCTAGTATTTTAAGAAACTTTGCAGCATGTATGATTGCAAAAATTGAAAATTATGTCTTGGATTTTTGCAGATTTTGTTATTTGTTTCCTGCAGGTGAATGCTACTTATGTAATGACATTGTCTGCACTCTTGTGACTTTGTAAGTTCTTTTCCTGATTTGTTTCTGTTTTCCTGATGCAACAATGTACCCAGTGCAATCTCACAAGTAGGGTCTGGGGAGGGTGGTGTGTTATGCAACCTTACACCCTGGTTTGCTGATGGCATAGGGCTGTCACCTTAGATCTTTGTGATTGAAGGATGTTTATTTCCCTTGCCCCGAGTTTGTTATCCAACGCAACAATTCTTTAACAGCTTAGAGGCCCTATCTTTTCCGCTCTATTAACGAGATGAAAAACTACTCAGAGTGCCTTTCTTTTCTTCTCTACCAACAAGTATGTCAATGGGTCTAGAAACTCAACGCCACAATTTTTTGACGACTTAAGAGTGGTCCGCTTGAAAGCCCTATTAAGGACAAAATCGAATTCAATTGTCAGCTGATTCTATTGAAAATAGAACTGTTTTCGAAAGAAGCGTGAATCCCTCTGATTAAGAAGCTCTATTGGTTGTATAACAAGTTTCTACGCTGTTAATCATTCTTGTGGACAACCTTGACATATTTGTGATGAGGGTAGCTTTTGTCCCCTTACTTGTAAGGCGAAATGAGGCCACCTTAGCCCATTGAGTGCTCTACCTCAGACCATCGACATCATAAATAGATTTCAAATTTAGGTAAATTTAGAATGACTAAACATATCGATGAAAGGGAAAACTTAGGACAGAATAGCTCGTAGTGTTTTATTTCATACATAACATTGTGATACACACTACACAAGACACTGAAGTATTTTTTTAGGCAACATGGTACACAACAACTACAACCTTATAAAATATAGATACTGAGGGTGAAGAAATCAAATAAATACACACAAACAACTGAATTTCTTTTCTTTTCCTTCTGGATTTGAAGAAATAGATCACATATTTGTTAACTTTAAAGACTTATTCACTGGGACAACACACCAAATCAAATGCCAAGTAGCAACAATTCAAGTTTTAGTCTTTGGTTTCTTCACAATCATCACACTGCAGTGGGCATGATGAGCACAGTAGTCACTTACACTACCCAAAACAGTCCTGCACAATCAATAATGAGTTTAGCACAATAACAAGTTTAAGTTATAAGCATTGATGGTGTAAATAAATTTGTACACAATCAGGCCACCTATAAAGTCAACAACAATATACCAATGAGATTTCACAAGCGAGGTTTTAAATGGTATAATATACATAGATTTTAACCCCACCTTGTGGGAAGTAGAGAGAGACTGTTTTCGATAGATCCTCGGCTAATTTTTTTTTTTCAGAAACAAGTTAGAAAAATATAAGACAAAAGAAGCAATGATGAAAATACCAAGGAAAAGAAAAAATAGTAAGACAAATAATATTAGTAATAGTAATGATAAGGAGAAGAGGGAGCATAATAGGTACTCCAACTAGAGCCACACTCTCTCAAAGAGAAATCGCTCGACTACTGACTAACTTTCTATCCTAATTCTTGACCTCTATGCTCTTCTATCTAATCTAAGGTCGAATCATCCATAAGGCCATCATGCAAAAACTTACGTAATAAACGTTAACCGATATAACCTGATGAAAATTGGAACCAACATGTTATAGTAAGTAAAATCGACAACGCTAGAATTATCATTGAGAATTACTCGTTAATTGGAAATATAAACAAGCTATATACTGTCAGCGTATATAAATTAAATTTACCTCTTAATAACTCCATAACCATGACAACCAACAACTAAAACAGAGGCATGAAGTTTCTCTACAGCTTCACAAAGGACATGCCTAGCATCACCTTCCACTATCTCAACAACAACATCATTCACCTACAAAATAGTAAAAAAAAATCAATCATTATGTAAAAATGAATTTTTTAAACCTTTCTTTCTATTTCTTTTTTTGAAAAAAAGAGATTGTTTTATTAATAATAATAAAAAAAAAAAAAATTACAGATTTTGCTTTGCATATCTCCACAGCTTTCTCCCCAACCCTTGCAGCAATTTTCTTTAAATTAGACTCTATGGCTGAAAAAGCTTCCAGACTCCCTACACAATTCATCAAAAAAAGTAAAATCAAGACATAATATATATATATATATTTTTGAGATTTTTCGAGCTAGTGAGCGATCTCAGTTGTGATAGAGAATAAGACAGCAAGCAAATGTACTTTAGTTCACTTTTAAATTTCTTGCCTAGAGTGATTTGTTAATACTAGTTTTCTTTATATTATAACTAAAATTGAATTATGTGACTTGTCTCATATTAAACTATTAGGGGAACATGCTTTTATTTATTTAATTGTTTCGTCACACCCCTCATGTGTTACCTATTTCTTTTTTCATAGAACAAGCATATAAAAATTCCTTTTTAATATTCTTGATAAATAATGTGAGTTTTGAACTCACCACCTCTATTTTACTCCAATACTATTTCACAATCATGAAGACACTATTTTATTTACCTAATTATATCTCAAGTAGAAAATTAATATTCCAAGTTCTTTAAATATAAGAAAAATGACTTTTTCAATAAAAGTATTCAACAAATAGAATTTCACACCGACGGTGTCTTCCCTACTCTCCACACATCTCATCTTTCATAATAAATTATATATAAATATTTTTAAATTAATACTTTTTACTTACGTATCAAATAATACGAAATAAATAAAAAATCATATATTTTACTGAAAAACATCTTTCAGGACATCTTCCACCATACCAAATACAACAAATTTAATCACGAGGCTTAAGAGTACTTTTCAATATGTGTCTTGAAAATCTCAAAAACTCAGCAACGTCTAATTAAATAAATACTGTCATATAAATTGAAACGAAAAAAATAGTAAGACATACCAGGACCAGCAGCAAAGCCAATGATAGAAGCAGGAGTAGGTTTAGCATGAAGAATAACAAGTTTAAAAGGAGAATTAGCATTATAATTTGTAAAAAAATGATCCAAAGTCCATTCTAATGCATAAAAACTATGTTGATTATCTTCTATTCCAATCACCATCACTGATTTTTCCTCTCCCATTATAGCTATTCAATAATTTGAATTCAAAATTCTCTCTTTTTTTTGTAAAAAATACAATAAAATATTTGATGAAAAAAGCAAAGTAAAAGTAGAGAATTTGAACACGAAATATAAAGGGATTATTATGGATTTGTTTTATTCTTATGTGATAGAATCCAATTCAATGAGTTGTTAGATAAAGAATCGAATTCTCTAGAATGTGATTCTAGAAAAAGACAAAAATAAATTCTAGCGCGGTCCTAGAATATATAAAGAAGTAAACACATGAAAAATTGAGGTCGAATATATCAAAACTTGGTAAATTATTAAATTTTAAATTGAGTATATGAAGATATAATAAAGTATTTTTATTAGATATTTTAATTCAAAATTTTAAAGAAAAATATTTGTATATATTTATAATCACGCCCTTTTATTTATGCATATCAACTTTGATTAAAATCGAAATGACATGTTAAAAACACCTTTATGTAAAAATAAAATACACACATAAATGCAAGAGCGAAGCTAGCTTGAGACTAGGAGGTTCAGATAAATCCCCTTCCATTGAAAAATTATTTTATTTATATAGTAGTAATAATTGCAATTAAAAAATATCTTTTGACAATGTGTAGAAGGTCTGGTGGGAGAATGAAGATATTGTGATGCTAGAAAATTTTAGTAATTATATCTAATACCAAATTCTACTTTAATTGATCACGCAAACAATAATTTAAAATTACATATAAAAAGGAAATGAACTATTTATATTTTTGAAGTTCAGGTATATGAAGAATGACTTTCTAATCCCTTTTGTTTCAATGATTAAGATATCACCTCTATGTCGAATATAGATTATTACTCATTTTCAATTATTTTTAATTAGTAAATTATTCGCGCTTTGCACGAAAATTTAATATCACAAAATTTATAAAATAAAACTTAAAATCTATCAGTCATTAAAACTAAAACACTATGTTATCTTAGATACAAGATTACATAGTAACAAACATTAATAATGTAAAGGAAAATGAAAATTCTTACTTCTTATCATTTATCCTTAATAACATAAGCATAAATTAATAACTGTTAAAATACATATCAAAATCTTTAACATAAGCAATGGTGTCAGTGAGCCACTCAACAGGAGAAAAATACATAAATATTTAATTGTGAAGAAGAAGAACAAGAGATTTAGAATTTTTGTTGTTTTAAAATGAAAGGAAATTCCTCTATTTATAGACAGCAAATGGTAGCGCGAACAAATGTTTATTGTGCCTTATCATAAAAGGTTATAACTATTTGAAAAAAGTTGCAATCCTTTGGAAAGGTCACAACCTTTCATAAACGTCACAACGTTTCATAAAAGTCACAACTTTTTATTAAAGTAACTACTTTTCATAAAAGTGACAACTTTTCATAAAAGTCGCAACTCTTCAAAAAAGTCATAACTTTTCAAAAAAGTCATAACTTTTCATAAATGTCACAACTTTTCATGAAAGGGGAAGGATAATTTTGGAAATAAATAAATTAAAAGAAAATTTTGGTTTGTGGTGGCGCCACGTAGGCAGACCTAAGATATATATATATATATATATATATATATGATATATGATTAGTGCTCATTGCTGAGTAATTACTTGTTATTTAAATGAATAACCTGGTATGAAAGTTTTTTTTTTCCTCTTCCGATAAGCAAGATGAGATCGACATTTTTCATTAAACATATAGGTATGAAGATGACTTGCTAAAATTCACAATAGGGACCACACAAACAAAATCTTGAATGATGTATAGAAAAAAATTGAACCCATATTCTCGGAGCTAAAGTATATGAGGAATTTCTTTTTGCTTCTTTTTTTTTTTTTTAGTGAATTAAGACATCATCTTTTTATGTTGAAGATAGATTTGAATTCTTAAAAAGAATAAGTATTGATTTCGATCGCTTTTAGTTAATATTCATTGTTGAAACTAGCCATAAGGATGGAAGAAATCTATATTATCCATTTCTCTACGAGAGTTTGTCATTTTATTTGATAATTAGCGTGTGATCATAAAGATTTTAAATACAATATGTTATATTTGGGATTTGATAAAAACCTAAAATTATATTTCATTTTCACGTTTTAAAAAACAACCCCCATTGAAATTATATTTCATATTTTTTAAAAAATACATTCAAATTTTAAATACTTGTTACCAAATGTATGAAAAAACACAATTTCAATATTAACTTTTGAACTTTAATTCGATTTAAGTTGTTGCAATATTTCTTATCAAACAGCGCATCTGGTGTAGTGGTATCATAGTACCCTCCCACGGTACTGACCGGGGTTCGATTCCCCGGATGCGCATTTTTTTCTAGTTTTATTTACGGTACGTTTGGTTTGGACAATAAAAAAAATTAAAAATCTTTTTCGAAAAAATAAATTACTTAAAATGAGAAGAATAACTTCCATATTGAAAATATGAAAAATAAGTTCTACAAATGACGTTTTATATATGATTGTATCCTCTTTGCTTTCATCTTCGTCCTACCCTGTAATTAACATCTCACACCCCCATTTATAACAATTACATATATAATGTATTCTCATAAATGAGGCTATGTAAAGGATATAATATACATAAATGTTACTCTTTACATTTTATGGAATGAAAAAATATATTTTATTAAACAATCACAACAACTCACTATTATCTTATAAGTAGAGTTTAAAAAGAGTAAAATGTACACAACTTTATTTCTATCTTTATACGGTAAAGATGTTATTTCCAATTGATGCTCGATATAAAGTGAATTTTCACTTTTGTATTCTGTCAATTTATGATTAGTTAGTTATGTAAAACAACTCTTAACATTATAAAATTTGCATATTCTCTAAACTAACCAAACTGGCTTGGCCAAACCAAAATAAGGTGACTAAATTGTTACAAAATGAATATTGAACAAACCTAAGCACAATATCAAAAGAGTATAGTTGATACGATTCACACAAGAAGAATTTAATAAAAGAGAACGTCTTACGATATAACAAACAATACTCCAAACACAAGGATGATAAGTAAAAAGAGTTGCACCAAAAGCAAACAAATTACAAAATAAGGTTACTATGGCCTATATTTTATTAAACCTGCTAGTAATACATAGACCATACTTTGCTCCTCAGCCTACGAGATATTAGTAGCCGTTTCCAGCTATTGTTTCTAAATCTTACTATTTAGTCAACTCAAGTGACTTAGCCCAAGCTGGCCTAGCCAAGATATCAGCAACCCAAGCACTAACATGAGGCCTAGCATTGAACAAGCTCTTCACTTTAGTCCTAATCAAGTAATGCAAAACCGGGGCGTGGTGCAAATCAGCTAGGGTAAAACTATCACCACCCAAATGTTTTGAATTCTTGAGTCTAGATTCATAAATGTCGAGAAGTTTGCTAAGTTTTTCTTCGTTCTCCGCCACGATTGCATCATCAGTCACCATGCCCAACATTGGCTTGATGACAATCTCATAGCTTAGTTTTGAACCAACAGGGTCAAATTTTTGGGCTTCAACTTCAATCCATACAGACATGATTGCCATTTTCTTTGGGTCATTTGGTAATAGTTGGTTCCCCTTGTCTGCATATGTGTGAGCTATGTATTGTGTAATAGCTCTTGACTCTGCATTCACAATAATTCACAAATATGAGATATTATCTACGAAAGTTGAGTGACTTTCTGAGAAAAAAATGACCATATGAGATATTATTTACGAAAACAACCTATCTACCCCTACATACATCACACACTCTCTAAATCCCACTTGTAAAATTATACTCGATATATATGTTGTTGACGCAAATTCAAATTAAACTGATTAGTTTGAGACAAACATAGTATATAACCAATGGTTCAACTAAATCAAAGGTGAACCTAGTATACATGTTATGTGTTCAATTGATCTAGTAAGTTTTACTTAGATCATGTAAATGAAATGAGTTCATATGGTATAATTTTGAACTTGAACTTATAAAGTTCGAATTCTGAATACTCTTTTCTAAATCCAGTACTTTTAACACATGAACATACATCTATATATATATATATATATATATATATATATATATATATATTATATTATAAAATCATAATTATTAAGTTTATGAATGCGTAGAAGAAAGTTAACTTACCAAAAAGCTTGAGATCTCCATCTTCAAAAGCAGGAACTTGACCAAATGGCTGAATTAACAATCAAAAGACAATTATAAGTATATGCTTTTTTAATTTAAAATTTGATTAATGAGCAAGACTAAGGCTATCGACATATAGTTTCATTTAAACATAAAGTCTATTGAAAACAACATCTGTACACCAATTATAGGTAGATACCCTCCCCACCCCACTCGTGGAACTACACTAAATATATGTTGTTATTGTTTTTCTAAAGTCCCAATCAATACGAATTCACCCAACTAATATAAAAAATGAATCCATCGGTTACCAATTGATTTGAATCCAATATTTTCGATACAAAATATACGTGGTGTATATTTTTCTTCTATATATATGATGTAATTTTGTGACGAAGAGGGTATATAAATAAATTGATCTATTTAAACCAACAACTATTTTAGTCAAAAAAGAAAGATGAAAACACAATGTCATGATACGATAGAATATTTCACTGAATATGTTTCTATTGTTCGTATTTACTTACATTTAGGGAAATGAATGGTTCCTTCTTGTGATCACCATTTTGCAAATCAACATGAATAAGTTCAAAATCCAGATTTTTCTCATTGAGTGTAGCTACAACTCTCACAACAGCAGGTGACAACATAGGGCCATGAACTTTGATACCCATTATTGCTACTAAAATAAAAATTTTATGACAAAAATGTTGAATGATGAGTAGAAAGCATGTGTTATGAGTAGTATATATAATAGACCAATAATTAATGTTATTTGCACTTTTTAGGAGTAAGTCAAAAAAAAAGAAATTTCTAGAATATTATATTATTATGAAGAATATTACGTATGGGCCTACATCACATAATGATGTCATAAAATATGTCCAAATATATATATAACAATAACAACAACAACAACAACAACAACAACAACAATAATAATAATAATAATAATAATAATAATAATAATAATAATAATAATAATAATAATAATAATAATAATAATAATATAAAGCTGAATTAAATTTGTAATAAATGAATTTTTGTATTTAAGTACTATTAAATTATTAAGAGAAATTTTCCATAATTTACATATTTAGAAATTAGCGTAAGTATTATTAATAAAAATAATTAACAATTAAAATATTTTAAGAAATGATATAAAAAATTTGAGGTCAAATAAAAATTTGATTTTAACTCCCAAAATTCATTTGTTACATAAATTAGAACATAGGGAGTAAAGACATTTTCAATAGTTAAAGAGGCATTTGAATAGTATTGTATATTTATAAATTACATTAAAAGCATTATAATTACAATAATTAACAACTTAAATTACTTTAAAAAATTGCACATAAATTTTTTGATCAATTCTTGAAATCTATTTGTGACACATAAATTAGGACAAAAAAATAATACATATTGAATTTTCTGCCCTTGTTCAAATGATCAAGAATTTAAAAATCATTGTTTTTTCCCGAAAAACAAGTAACTTAAAAATGAAAAAAAGTCTTTCATATTAAGAACATGAAAAGTAAATTCCACTAATGATGTTTCATATTAGTTATATCATCTCCATTCTTCAACACACTCCATAGGCGCCCCACCATCTCACACCTCCAACAATAGCATTAACATGCGTAGTATAGTCTCACAAATGTGGCTATATGAAAAATATAATGTGTGTAAATCTTACCCTTATTTTTTAGGGAATAGTAACACTATTTACAATAGACCCTGAACTAAAAATAAAAATATTAATAATAAGGCTAATTAGTACTCTCTTGTATAAATCAATATGACTCACATTTTTTTTATAATCTGTTTGGATAAAATGACACATTTTTTTTTTATATTTAGTATAATTTAATTTTAAAGTGATCATTTTAATGTTGATGAAACAATTTATAGTCACAAATATTTATTATTTATTTTAAATGACAAATTTTATAAATCTTTCTTTCTTTCTCAAAATTGATGTTAAATCAAATTACATAATATAAACTAAAACCAAGAAAGTAACAAACAAAGTTGAAAAGAGAAAAAGAGCAAGCTGACTAAAAAAGGTTCGTGTCACTTTACTGAGTGGTGGGTGCAATATTGATGGGGCCACCACAATGTATTGGTTCTTCTGTTTGAGGATTCTTTATTTTGTCACAATTACAATGGAATGAATATGTTAGATTTAGTCAGGGCTTCGATGCGGATTTTGATGATCGAGTAGGAAATTAATTTTTTTTTTGAGGACAACTAACTTAATTTACTAAATTTTGTGTACAAGGTTGGTAATAGACTCCAATAAGAACAAGTTCTACCATACTTAAGTATTTTTAAAGAATAAGTAGAAAAATTTAGAGTTCATATAAAATAGGAGTTAATGATGAGAGTACAATTTTAAATGCATTTACTTTTGCTAAAACAATTGCAAGCTTTTCACCTTTTTGAAATTTGGACAATTTTGTTTGACTTTGAAAAACCACAATAAATTAGTAAAATATTTCAAATTAGGTTCTAGAGGAGGTAAAATATACGTAATTGGACTTTACTTGAATTTGTGCGGTAAAGAGACTATTTCGATTGATCATTGTCAACTCTCCTTATTTATCCACACTTAGATCTGACAATGTGAGCAAAGCTCATATAAGCCGTAAATTGAAAAAATAAGTACTTAAAATTCAAATTTAAAAATCAGCCTTTTCATAAAGAATTGTATGTGGACATAAAAGTTTGACCAAGTGGCTTTGAGTATGAATGTGTGATTGATTGTTGCAATGTCCAGAATTTGTTAATAGTGGTGGTCACCTTATAATAGTTGGCCTTAGCCATACAAAATAATATCCCAAAACTATTGCATTTCAGTCTCTTATATTTTAAAAATGAGATTTGAAATGGTGCTTCAACTGCGATACGATATAGGTAGAAGGAACTGGTACAAAAAACCTTCTTTATAAAATTCAAAATGAGTTTGCGTGAATGGTAAACACTTATTATATAACCTATCTAAGGCACAAAATGAACGCAGAATGTAGGTTCAAAAGAGAGTTTACGCACACGAAGAAATCAATAAAAGAAAACGTCTTACGATACAAGACACTCGAATCACAGATCTAAAGACACAAGGATAAACGATAGGAAGAAAAAAAGAGTACACCACAAAGCAAAAAAATACAAAAGAGTGTTACTTCTGGCCTAAATTTATTTACCTACTAGTAGTAGGTAGGCCATATTATTTGCTCCTCAACCTACGGGGTATTAGCAGCCGTTTCCAACTGTTGTTCACCCATCCGCCACTAATCTTACTGTTTTGACAACTCAAGTGTCTTAGACCAAGCTGGCCTAGCCAAGACATCAGCAACCCAAGCACTAACATGAGGCCTAGCATCAAACAAGCTCTTCACTTTACTCCCCATCAAGTAGTGCAAAGATGGGGCGTGGTGCAAATCAGCTAGGGTAAAACTCTCGCCACCCAAATATTTCGATTCCTTCAGTCTAGATTCATACACGTCAAGAAGTTTCCCGAGTTTCTCTTCGTTCTCTGCCACGACTGCATCATCAGTCGCCATGCCCAACATTGGCTTAATCACAATCTCAAAGCCTAGTTTTGAACCAATGGGGTCGAATTTCTGGGCTTCTACTTCCATCCATACTGACATGATTGCCATTTTTTTTGGGTCATTGGGTAAGAGTTGGGTCCCTTTGTCTGCATATGTGTGAGCTATGTATTGTGTAATGGCTCTTGACTCTGCATTCACAATAATTCATATATCAAAACCAATGAAAGAAGTGTGTTTAAAGTGAATTCAATATTAATTATGTGATGATTTTCATTGAATTGGGGCAAGATTTCATGGTTCTTGTATGCGGAGCATCTGTTGAAAACAACCTCTCCTTTTCAGATCAACAAGGTAGAAGTAAGGTCAAGTTGAATTTTGAACCCCTCAACGACTAAGCCAACCACTAATCTAAAATTCACGAGGTTCAAATCAATATATATACATAAAAAACAACTACCTCTAGCCATTCCTGATCCTAAAGGACATGTTGTGTATTCAAAAGAAGTGCATTCAATATTTTTGACATGATGAATATATTACTTTTCTATGACAATCAGGGGCAACAAAACTCTCAGAAACTCGCGGACGATGTGTCCGATCTTCTATCGTTCTTCACTTAAATACTAGACATAGTTCACTTGGCTTGGGGATCGAACTTTTGAGTTAAAGACAACAAGTCCCTCAACCTTTAGGCATAGATCAAGGGGGAACTTACCAAAAAGCTTGAGATCTCCATCTTCAAAAGCTGGAACTTGACCAAATGGCTGCATAAATCAAACAAAATTATAAGTAGATACTCTTTTTCTTGACTCAAATCATACAGTTACAATTACACTTGCAGTTTCAGGACTCGAATCACACACACACACACATATATATTTATATATATGGAAAACAGAGATGGAGCCAGTAATAGGAGTTTTGGTTTCTAAATTTCCTTCCTCTTCCTAACCATTAAGCTGTCTATGGGGTTCACAAGTTAATATAGATATATACTTACTTACTTTTCTAATACAAATACAAAATGTACAGAAAAGCTACCGGATTCGCCCTAACCCACGAACCCTCACCACGCCCTACAGATCCTTAAGAAGTACTGAACCACAGGAATCTGTTATACAGTCTTATCTGAAATTACTGCAAAAAAGCTAATTCTAAGATTCAAATCTGATAATAAATCGAATCGATTCGAAACAGAGTAACTGTAAATAAAAAGAGTTATAATACTATAGAATATTGACATACATTTAGGGAAATGAATGGTTCCTTTTTGTGATCACCAGCTTGCATATTAACAGGAACAAGTTCAAAATCAAGATTTTTCTCATGGAGTGTAGCTACGACTCTCATAACAGCAGGGGACATCATAGGGCCATGGACCTTGATCGCCATTTTTTTCTAGTTCTAGAGAGAGAAAGTGTAGAAATTGTGAGTAGAAAATGAAATTGTTGTGTGAGAAGAGAAAACGTGGAATGATGAGTAGAAAACATGTGGTGGAGTATAGTATATATAGATCTAATAACTAAGGGTCCTTTTGGTCAACAAAATTATGAATATTAAATTTATTTTTTTTTTGTTTTTTTTTTTAACTTTTCATTCGATGTTTGCTACTCGTAAATTGTAATATAGCTTGATTATTTTAAATTTATACTAATTCAAATTCGAGATATCTAGTTAAAAGAGGAATAGCTTCATCTGCTTCATTACCAACGTTGATGGTTTAAAAGAATTGATCTTATTTTTAATGTGAAAAAAATATTTAAAAATTGAAGCTTGTTTCGATATAAATATAATTGGAATTATTTTAAATTATTGCCTACTTCCTTCTAGATGACCTAATGGAAAGAAGTGGTAGGTGGAGCATTTATTTGTCCACCATGTGTGTTAATATTGTTGGAAGTTTACATTTATTGAGAGTAGTATTGTATTATTTTTAAAAAAATTTTCATTCGTTTTTGTATTGGAGTTAGATTATTTCAGATTCACACCGTATAAGGCCTTATTCGAGAGAAATATTTTCTACCAAAGAATTTTTATATCCAAGACTCTAATTTGAAATTTCTAATGAAGAGAAGAGCAGGCTCATATGTTGATGGTGCAGATTGTTATATTTAAACTTTGAAATTATTTTTGATAGAAATTGAAGTTGATATGATTATTCAATATTCGAATTTACTAACTTGATGGAATTTATTTATTTATTTCATTATACTCCTTAGTTAAGCCAGTGTAAATATAAATAATATTTTCTCTTTTAAAAAAATGAAAAAAGAGAAGTTTTCAATTTGCAAAACTTTTCAAGTGTTTCACACTTATTATTAATTAATTAAACGTTGTTTACAAAGTCAATAATTTTGCGTTCACATTATTTTTTTTTTTAGGAGTAAGTGGTCGGTAGGGCAAGAAACTTCCAGAGTATTATCAAGAATATTATGTATGGGCATACATCACACAAAGATGTCATCCACTACGTCCAAATATATAATAATAATAATAATAAAAAACAAAATAGAGTATATTGTTGTATAACACGTTGGATTTAAGAAAGGATCGGATTAAAGGAGGGATGTAAACGATCTTTCTTAATATAATGCAAGTATAAATAGTTGATTTTATGATTCAAACTCATGATCAGATAAGAAAGAATTGCTCGGATGAAGCATCTCTTAGTTCCAATCTTAAGGTTGTGAGTTTAAACCACAAAAAAAATAAAAATACAAGCTTTTGAGGAGGGGTAAAAAAAACCTCATGATGACATAAAAATCCTAAATTTATACTTACTTTAACGACAAAATAACAATATAATTAAATAAATTATACTATAAAATTCTTTGCATTAGCTCCTTAAGATAGTCAAAGCCAACCAATCTATCATTTCATATAAATAGTACGTGGGTGAATAGTATATTACACATACTTTAAATTATCTTATATATAATTTAAATTCTAATTCTGAATTCACCTTCAACGATCGATTGATGAAATAAGCCATAATATGGAGAAAAGGAGGGATAAATTTGGGATATTAAGAGGGCATACCGTCATTAACCAGCAATGATCAACACGAATTTCATTAATGAGTTAAAATCAAATAATATCAATACATAATATATATACATAAAAAAATATTTTTACCTAATTACATAATATAATTTTCAACGAAAAACTATATATAGCTCCACCACGATATTTGAGTCTCTTAAAGTAAATGAAATTATGAAAAAATAAATTTTATAAAGGTGTAAATTTAAATTTAAATAAACTTTAATGAAGATACCTTTCATTAAATGTCAAATAAATAAAAAAGTAAGAATGGTGGTTGGAACATGCGGCAAACAGATATATACAAATTATTGTGCAATTTTGACTTTCCTTTTGGGTGTTTTCTTGAAGATTCCATATTTTACAAAAAATTTTCTTTAAGAATATGATAGTAGGAAAAAAAAAAATAAAGACAAGTAAAATTTATTTGCGGGTTTGAGTCACGTTAAATGGAGAAAAACAAAGTTGAAAAAAGAATTTTGGAATCACTAATTATTGTTATCTCTTTTCTACTAAGTATGAAGGTATACACTTCATTTGGATGGTGGTTGCCTCTACTTTTATAATTTATTATATCGTACTGTATTGTTTTACAATGTTTAGATAAATTATATTATTTTTTATCGTTAAATTATGTCAACAATTTGAATAATAAATCTAAAAGAAAAGAAAGGTATATAACTACTATAAGAAGGTAGGATAAAAGAAAAAATAATTATTAAATAATAAGTAAAATCAGAATGAGGAGAAAAAAAAGGTAATAATGTGATTACACCAAATTGATCGTTACATAAATGTACTCAATCACATATTGGTTTACTAAAATGACTACTACTACTCCGATCACTTCGACTTTTCCACTTTGAACTTTTGCACACTCCCTTGATAAATTATAATTAATGTGAGTATTCTCATATTAATTGACGTATTGCCTTAGTCTTAGGTCTTGAGAATATTTTGAGGAATAAATAAATAATATTGAGTATAAAATAGGAAAAAATAATTATCATTTTTTGATATATTAAATGTGTAAATTTTGTTTTGAAATATTGAACATAAATGAACAAAAAGAATATCTTAGATAATTTATTTTTAATAAGGACGGCAAGCGATCCATGACAATGTGTTGATGGGCCAAAAATATGTCCAGTCTCCATATCAATTTATTAGGCCTACATCAGTAATGGGCCATTAAATAAGAAGAAAAACAGTGGGCCAGTCCCATTTCACAAGATAACCTGTTGTATAATTTATCTAAATCCGATAGTGTTAAGAATTAATTATATTATATCCTTACTCTTTTTGAAATATAAACATCCCTTAAAATTTATGAATTATATTCTGAATACATCAGTTGGACTTACGGATACATCACTGTACTTCCGGATACATCAAGACGTTCAGATATATAGGGGATGGATGTATCCAAGAGGGAATAGGACATACATATACATAAAGGAGAGATGTATCTGAGAGGAGAGGGACGTATCAGAGAGGGGAGAGATGTATCAGCAAGAGGGGATAGATGTATCAGCGAGAGGGGAGTGATGTATCTGAGAGGGGATTTTTAATTTTTGTTTTTCTAAATGGTAGGGAATTTTAGAGATTATGGTAAAATAAGATGTATATTTAGGTAACTTTTCCTTATTTGAAGATTCGTATGACTGAAGTTCATATATTTTTACATGTAGTACATGCAATAATAGTGTATTGTTCGTATTTTTTTAAAGTGACTTAGCTTGTTGTAACGAAAGTGACATTACAATATATAAAAAAAATCGTCTTCACGCTATATAATGCAATTGTCAAATTTGAAAATATTTTGATTCGTGGTGAGATAACACATGACACAAGGAATTCATATGTAACGATTTCATGTTTTTAAAAAAATTAAAAATGATAAACAACCCATTGAAAATAACAAGAATTTGATAATTTTTATGTTTCTTTAGTTAGGTAGTATTCCCGATCGTGAATTCTTTTTGAGTAAGTAAGGTTATTGATATTAATGCAAATAAAAATCAAGTCAAGAATGACAAGAAAAAAGAATAATAGAAATGGAATTGGAATTATATATAATGGATAAATATGTTGAAGTTTTTTGAAAGAGTAATTTAGAAGGCAAAGATATTAATCGTTACACAAATATTTTGTTTACTTTTACTTGTCATATTTTTATTTTATAAGAGTCAATTTTACTAACTTCGAAGATAAATTGAATTATAATATTATTCAATATTTAAAATTTAAAATTTAGCTGTCCAGAAACTATATAAATTTTTTATAAGTTGCATTCCTTCTCATATCAATATGATAAAAAAAATTCCATTTTTAAATACTGGTCAAAGCTCAAGCAGTTTAACTCTCGAGAAGCAAAACTTGACAAGTACTCCCTCCGTCCGATATTAGATGGACACTTTCTATTTTACATTGTTATTAAGCAATTATTTAGATTGATCTACTTTACTCCCTTTGTCACTATTTATTTGACACACCTACTAAAAAGATAATAATTGACATACTGAATTTACCATTTTACCTTTATTAATTGATAAAATTGCAAAATAAAGTTACAGGTTCTATCTTTCTCCAAAAACATTAACTCTCTAAATAAATTGAGGGTATAATAGGTATAAAAATATTGTTTTTTCTTGATTTGTAAAAAATGGCAAGTAAAAGGTCAAAATTGGACAAGTAAAAAGAGAGAGAGTACTATTTTGCCCTTTGTTCATATTAATTAGCCTTTTGAAAAAATGAAATTTTGAATCTTAAAAAATTATTTAAACTTCCAAAGCCATATTAACTGTAGGGTAAAATGACAAAAAATTAATTAATCCTATCCTGATTTAGTAAGTGATCAAATAATATGAGACAAACACTTTAATTAAGATGTCTATCTAAAATGGGATGGAGATAATAATAAGGGGAGAGAGTAATTAACTTTTTTTTTTTTGGTTAAAGAGAGTAATAAACTTATTAAATCAACACCAATAATTAGTGTCCTATTTTTCATTAATTTAAACAACTTTGCCTGCCACATTCAAACACATGGATGCCACCCAGCTAAACCTATATATGTTATAATAATATAATTTATAGCCTCCCTTGTTTCTTGGAAAACAAAGTGACAATTTCCTGTCAAAACCTACTTAGAAGTAGGTTATCAAACTATAGTGTTTCAACTTAAAAGATTAATTAGCAAGAAATTAGAAGAGGAAAGAAGGAGGGGACCATATAATCACTAATTGATGAGAGCAATATTATATACACATATAACAAAGTCTAGAAAACCATCTTTAGCATCCTTGAAAAACATACTCATATAAGAAATATTACCTAACTTTGTACCAATATTGAGAATCTGCCTGCCATTACATTTCGTATAGATGCTACTTAAATTATATCTCTCTCATTAATATCATAAAGTTTTAACTTTTGTACGACTTTAATATGCATCACAAGTTTTAAACTTTTGCACGACTCCAATATAATACTCAAAAAACTAATTAACTTATATATACATAAACAGTATAAAAGAATACATCATTAGCACACATCAACAAGTAAATAGTTTACACTGTCAGTATATAAAAATTAAAATGATTTGTTTAAACATAATAAAATTAGGCATATGTGCTTATAAAGAAACAAACCCTACACATAAGGAGCAAAGTAGTTATAGGTTTCTTCTTATAGAAAGAAAAAGAAAAAAAATGGTTGATAATAATATCAACATATTAAGGTCTAAATATGATAGAGAAAGCTCTAATTACAATTCAATTAGTGAAGATGGATTGATTTATAAGGAGCAAGATAGGTTGTTGCCAATAGCAAATGTTGGGAGAATTATGAAGCAAATTCTTCCACCAAATGCTAAGATTTCAAAAGAAGCCAAAGAGACTATGCAAGAATGTGTTAGTGAGTTTATTAGCTTTGTGACTGGTGAAGCATCTGATAAGTGTCACAATGAGAAGAGAAAGACTTTGAATGGTGATGATATTTGTTGGGCTTTGGGAAGTTTAGGTTTTGATGATTATGTTGAGCCTTTGAAGAGGTATTTGCACAAGCATAGAGAGTTAGAAGGTGAAAGAATTAATCAAAGTAAAGGTGTTGGACTTGGAAATAATATTGAAGATCAAAGGGAAAGAGATGATGATGAATCAACACAAAGGGGATCTACAATTCCATTCAAAATCACCATCATGGATCATAAGGGGGAAAACAATTTTCTCCCTACAAGACCTTATTAGGCTTCTTCTTCTTTCTTCTTTTCTCTCTTTAACTGTTCAGTATATGGAATTTACTAGTCTGAGTAATTTGGATTTGCTCGATGTGAAGTTCATTAAAGGGAAGCGCTATTTATCAAGAGTTTCTGGTCCAGACGAATTGTCATGAAAAAAACTTGGGTCAAGTTTTTCTTCTATCTTTTAGGCTTCTTCTTCTTCTCTCTTTTATCTTTGGGTTTAACCATCTTGTGTGTGAAGCATACTGACCCTATTAATCTGGATTCTCGCTGTATAGGGTTGGAGAAATGTTTCCTCTATTGGAAGGTTGTCTATTATTAATAAGGCTTGAACATGAGATCTTTGGTACTTCTTTTTAAGTTGTGAAATATACACTATGAAATGTTAATCTATTTTGATGAGTAAATTAACTTGCATTTCTAGTTGGTCATGATTTTGTTGATGTTGAGTTCTTGTGTCTTTTCTCTTTATTGTTCATTTTCTATATATATCCTTCATAAGTTGATAAAATTAGGATGAGATGTATATTAAAAGGTGTGACCTAGCTATTAATAAAATAAATAAAAATTATGAGAAATTAGAATTCAAATTTTAGCAAAGATATAGACGGGTTAAGTGATTTTTTTTACATCCGTCTAATTGATTGACATGAGAGTTACTTGTTGGTTGTGCTGGTAAGAAATTTAGCCTATACCGAATAAAATAATCAAAATGCACACAAGCTAACACATACACAATATAAAAGTTAGACAAACTCACAAAATAAAGGTATCAACTAGCCAACTAGGCATGTAAAATGGCATCATCAAAGTTTCATTTTTGAAACCCTAGAATCCAGGACCACAAATTAGAGTTATTCTAAAAATGCTTAGTTTGTCACTATTAAAGTCTTAATCAAAGTTTCTTTTCAAATCTTCTATTAAATTAAAAGAAGTGTTTTCACTCCCTCCAAGTGAGGATTTTGCATTCTTGGATAGATTCATAGGTGGAAAGACCAACAAAATATATAATATTATTGAAAGGGACAAAGAAAGAAAAATTACAATGTATCTGTGATTTCAATATTTTATCCAAATGAAACATGACTTTTGATGTTAATCATAAAAAGGATTTAGAAATTAAATATACATACTGAAGATTTATCATGTGTTTTTGCATAAGTTGGCAAAATTATCTTGAGAACATATTTTGATTTGCCTATCATTTGGTGAATTTTAAAATTCACCAACATCAAAAATAATCTTTAGCGGTAATTAATTAACGGCAATAGCTTAATTATCACTAAATATGTATTTTAGCAGCAATTAACACTTTTTGTATATGTCCCTAAAGCCTTTAGCGATACTAGATTTAATGACACTTAACTAATGTCGTAAAGATTTTAACACTCTTTATTAATGTTTCTATTTATTACCGCTAAAAGATATTTTTATTATTGTGGTGCTTGGTGAATTCATGTTTTATGACCTCGAAATGCCAAGAAAACGATATTAGTCGTGGACCGTGGTGAGTATTAATCACCATGTCTTTTTTTTTATAGATCAATCAAATATCAGGCCAATTGAAATTCGTCAATCAAATTTAGAAAAATCAATAAGTATTAACACACATAAAGAGTCTATGAAACACCATAAAAATAACATTTGTTATGGTGAGTATTGGTTACCAGCCATTCACGATGGATCAAGCATATCTTAGGTCAATTGGAGCCCGTCAATTAAATTCGAGAAAATTATCATGTACTAGTACACATAAAAATACCAATAATTATGAAATTCTATTTTATGACCCTGAAACGCTAAAAAATAACACAGTGATCAATCACTACTATTAATTATAAATTAATCTATTTGTTAGTACTGATTTTGTTTTTTAATAGGGAAATTACATGGTTAAGTAAAAATATACTAGTTAATTAGCCATCATAGCTATAGTTTTAGTTAATTACCATTCTTGACCAACATTCAATGATAATTACATGGGTTGCAATTTTGAATTTGTATAATTCGCACGTTTGTATTATTGGAAATTTGTATAACTTTTGTATAACGTAATTTTGTATAATATAATTTGTATAACTGTTTAAAGTTCAGATGTTTCTGTTTGTATAAGTTCGTTATTTCAAGTTTATACAAAAATAACTCAATTATACAAATATACTTGCAAATCATACAAACCCGCGAATTATACAAAAGAGACAAATTAAACTGTAGCTACATCGCGTAAATATGCAAACTATAGCTATGCAGAGTCGTATTCAGGATTTCGTAATGATGAGTGTATTATTACAAAAAGATGCATCTAAGATATAAATTTGATCGGTTTAACCTCTACGTTCTTAACACTGAACCGTTAAACTTTCAAAATTATAGGTCCAACATATTTAATACTACTAGTTTTAAATTTTAATATACACATTTGAGTTAATTATATAAAAGTTAGACCAAGCTAATTTTTTTTAAGAAATTTTCAATGTTACACATTTGAAAATTTTGAAAGATTAAAGCAAAAAAATAAAAGAAAAATTGATTGAAACGCCCAAAGTGCTACCGAAAACCACTTGGAGGGGTGTTAGTAACAAAAATAAGATAGATATAAGATTTAAATTTCTATTTTTGATTAAAGAGGTGCAGCCAATTTTCATTGTATTATTATATGTTACTTTTAACGTGGATTCACACATTTATATTTAAATATTTTTTTAAAAATATAACACTACTATATATAATCTAGAGAGGGAAGCATGGATCCACGTGAAATTACGAAACCCCCTCTAGATATGCCTCTGTAGCTATAGAGCATAATTAAATTTATTATAGTGACTATTTACGAAAAGTCATCGTTTTAATGAGGTTTAGTTGAGCTATTTGGCAAACTATATCTCATTGTAGGGCATTGTAATCTTCCTATTATCCGGCCCATTGTCATGTCGAGCAGTAAGCCCATAACACAAAATGTAATATTTTCTTCGTTTTAATTTGTTGTTTGGTTTTGATTTAATATAGAGTTTAAGAATAAAGTAAATATGATTTTAAAATATTATTATCAACTAAATACATGAATATTACAAATACCTTTTAATTTATTATTTTAAACATGTCATGTTAAAAATTAGAATTAACCAATTACAATGAAGAAAAAAAATGATTACAATAAAACTTAGCAAGTAATAAAAGAATGAATCAAGTAACGCAATGATTTCTTTTTTCTAAAATAAAATAATGACGTAGAGTAAGTAAATTTAGAATGTTATATTATAGTGTGAATATGTATTTCAAATATTAATTAATGTATAATTTTTTCCAATAAAAAGTAATAATTATACTTAAGCTCAATTAAATGCACAATAATAACAATATACTCAATGTAGCCTCCTAAAGTGGAGTATGTGAGTGTAAAATGTACCTTATTTTTATTAAGAGTTAAAAAAATGTTTTTCATTGACCTTCGACTCAACAAAAAGCAGTTCATAAAAAGTAATAGAAGTAAAAGCCTGATAAAACACACTGACCAATAGTTATAACAAATTAATACAATAATCAAAATATAAAATACAATGAACGACAATAAAAATTAAACATAAAAACTACATAAACAATACTACTTACTACTACTAGAAATATAAATAAATAGTGTAACAACACACAACTATTTATTAACCTTCTATTCCAAAGGCGAACCAATGGAGTTTAGGATTCATTTAATTTCACTAAAAAATTATAATATAAAGATTAATATTGTATATATTAAATTCATTTTTTTTTTACAAAAACAGTGCTTTTTTCGTGCCTACAAGAGAATTGAGATGGGTGGCAGAAAAGAGCAGTTCGAGATGGGGAATTTTTGCATCATTATCCTATTGTGTTTTGGTGAATCAAAATTAAAAATTTAATTTAATAATAATTTTAAATTAAAAATTAAAAATTTAATATATTTAATAAAAAATAACATCTATTTAGATATTTATTAAATTTCTTGATAGAAATATAAAATTTTATTAAAATTTATATGATCTGAATCCGCCATTAAATATCATAAATACATGAAAACAGACAAATGTTGGATAAGTCCAAAACTGCTTGAAATGATGACAAGAGATAAGTACAAACATTATTAAATCAACTCAAAATACACAAACTAAATAGCAAAATTAAAATTCACTAAACAATAATATAAAAATAGAATTTATACCATTGCTATATAATAATGTTTTGTGAAATAGATTCTTGGATATAAATTTGGAGCTTTAGCTAGCTATCAAAGGGCCTACTCTTTAGCAAAAAAATCATACTCTTTGTTATTTTGTTTCTAAGAAGTTCATGGAAGGTAATAGCGGTTGCTGTTTTTGGTTTCTTATTACTCTTTTGTTTCAAAATAGTTGTCATGTTTCATTTATTTCGAATTTACTTGATTAATATATGTTAGATTTTTTTTATTAATTTTCAATCATGTTATTTTAATTAAGTTTTTGTATTCAGCATGAAATAAACTCATTTCATTTATCTCGAGTTAATTTGATTGATATTATATACTAAATTTTTATTTATATATTTATGAGTATACCTTTTTATATTCAAATCCTTCAAGCAAAAATTCTAACTTTCTTTCCATTAGTTTTCTATCATGTCATTTCATTTAAGTTTATATAATCTACATCCTATCAAATTTTTTTATTTTGTTTTTTGACATAACTTGCTTTTAATATGCAGTAGTCTACAAATCAAGAAGAGGGGATCATGACTACCAACTAGCAAACAAAGGTTCATATATGGCTGATCAAAGTTCAAATTCTCCATCTCACAACTCCACACAAAATCACACAAATAAACCAATTTCATCCTTCTTAGGTTCTCCAAGAATTTTTAATGGCCTTTTGACTAGAAGTCTATCTGACATTGGAACTATCCAAACAAGTCGGGATCGACTATATGACATTGAAATTGTCACTAGCCCAAATTCCCTTCTTGATGACATGCAAAATCTTAATATTGGGAATCCTTTTGGTTATGATAGAAAATCACCAAACCCCATCACTA
Organism: Solanum bulbocastanum; assembly: GCA_037074985.1. Taxonomy (NCBI): domain Eukaryota; kingdom Viridiplantae; phylum Streptophyta; class Magnoliopsida; order Solanales; family Solanaceae; genus Solanum; species Solanum bulbocastanum. The sequence continues at coordinate 1,662,336 of CM073602.1, forward strand.
AAAAGCCCCCAACTATTAAGACAACTCCAAAAAACATGCCGCGATTTCAAACAAGTCAGAATCGACTGTACGATGTTGAATGCATTGTTAACTCAAATTCGACACTTGAAGGCATGCAAAATCACAATCTTAGGAACCCTTTTGGTTATGATAGAAAACCACCAAACCCCTTCACTAAAAAGCCTCCAAATAACAAGTTGGAATCAGAAATTACTACGTCTCAATTTCAAACAAGTCAGAATCGACTGTGTGATACTGAATGCATCCCTAGCCCAAATTCAACACTTGATGGGATGAAAAATCACAATCTTGGGAACCCTTTTGGTTATGATAGAAATACACCAAACTCCATCACTAAAAAGCATTCAAATAACAAGATGGAATCAGAAAGTATTGGACTTGCTCTTATTGATCCTAAAGTAGCTAGTGATAAATTCCCTGTCCTATTTGGAGCAAAGTTAAAAGTTGAAATCCCTTGTTCAATTGAGGTGAAAAATAATACTTGTGGGGATTTTGATGAAATGGAGAGTTCAGAGGACTATACTTGTGTGATTACTCATGGTCCTAATCCAAAAACAACTCATATATTTGATAATTGCATCATTGAGAGCTGTTGTGGAGTTAGAAAGTTGAGGGAGAACTCTTGCAAAAAGGGAAAAGACATCTAACATGTAAGTGCATGTATGAAATATAAATTCTTCTTTTCTTGCTTGTGTTTGTAACTTTTTTGAATTGTTTTTTATTGAGTCAAGGGCTATCGAAAATAGTCTCTTTCAAGTAGAGGTAGAGTTTACCCACATTCTATTATTGTTAAAAATGAAAGTTTTTTGATTGCGAATCAAAGGAATAGTTGAGCAATAGAAAATGGTTTTTTAGACATTTTCTACCGAACTAGCTCACTTGAAAATGCATGGTAGAACATAGATTCTACTAAAATAGTAATCACTGAATCTTTTCGAATGACAAATTTTAATGAGACTACACTAAATATAGTGTTATTGTTATTGTTATGTTTGCAGCAATAACATAACAAATTTGTTTTCAATTAGAATATCTATGAAAACAATCTACTGAACATAAAGGTTTGAAGTTTAGTGGTATTGATAGAATTTTTTTTTCATAATATTTGAGTTCAATTTTCACCGTCGTTATTTCGTTTGCATGTTTGATTATTTGAATATGTATTTGTGAGCTTCCACCAATATATATATATTCAGATTTGGATCGTTCTCTAGCTCATAATGTTCAATAATGTCTTTTTTCACTAGCTCATATAATAAGATTTGAATTCTGATCTTTCATATAACGTTCATTCATTTTGTTGGCTGCTAGCTAAATACTTTTTGAATATGGATTTTAAAACGTTGAACAGCTATTATATGTGCCATGTATTTCTTAATATATGATTTTTACCCATTTTATTCCTACAGGGTTGTGAGGAGACTTTTTGAAGCCATAAATCAAGGGGAGATGATGGATGATGATTTAATGATTTTAGGACTATAGTGATTTTTTTTTTCATGCTAATCTGTATTTTTTTTTTTTTCACTTTAACAAAGAATTTTGTCATCTTTTAGAAGTGGATATGAATGAAGTCTATTTTTCCAATTTTTGACAAATTAGTCATTGACTAGACACCTATGGTGAACCAAAATGAAGGTTTTTGCTCCATCAAATAAAACGTGACTTTGTTGGAGTGTGTTTCTTGACTTATTAGTCTTTGTTGTATTATGTGGCGGAGCTAAGGACGTAAAGCAGTTCATTCAAATTGAGGCATAATAGATAAATATACTTTTAATTTGGTCTCAAAGAATAATTAAACATTTTAACTTATTCTTAGTGTATTTTTTAGACACCTGATATTAACGTGATACATAGATTATGAATATATCTAGATGATTATTTTGATTGTTGAAGTGTTCAATTGATATAATGAAAGACAAGTCGAGTTGTATAGATATACGTACAAGATATTTATCGATTGAAATTAAATTTGAATGTCAATTTACGTATTATGCAAAAAATTATTTATGGCCAAAAGGCCCCTTACCTTACCCCCAAACAAGAAGAATCAATGCAATGAACCCATTCCTTATCTTGCTCATCTCTTCTTATAGCTCCTCTTTCACTTTGCATCCATACAATTTCTATGCACTTTACACACACACACAACATAAATGTTCTCTATGGTATGATTTTTTATGATCAAATTTGTGTTTTTTTTTTCTTCTTGAAATTGCTAAAAAGGGTTTGTTAAGCTTAAATTGTACTATACTTTGCTATTTGCATACCCTACTTTTCTTTTGTGTCACACCCCCTTTTCCCAGATCTTGATTATAACTAGTTCTGTTTAATCAAAATTGTATCTTTTTTATTCAAATTGCTGTAAAGGGTTCTTGATTTGGGATATCTTAGCTTAAACATTATATTTCTCTGCAATTTTGATATACAGTTACTAAGTTCTGTTTAATCAAAATCATATCTTGCTATAAAGGGTTCTTGATCTGGTATTTCTCTGCAATTTTGATATATAGTTATTAGTTCTGTTTAATCAAAATTGTATCTTTTCCTTCAAATTTGCCATAAAGGGTGTCTGTGCATAGTAAGCATAATAACATCATGTTACGATTCGATGCTGTTTTTCTCCGAAAACCACGATGTTTTGCAGGTAGAAGAAGCCCTGATTATCAATGATTATAGACATAGGGACAGTATCTTGAAATTGATTACCATTCAAGAAAAAATGGTTTTATATATCAAGTGTTTCGAGTGCATAACTGTAGAGAATTCCCACTGAAATTATTACTTCCCAAATCTAGCACTAATAGCTAAGCAATGTGGAACCGAGTCATTGTTGTGTGATAATTCCAGATATTTAATGCCACAACCCTGTTTTCAAGGGTTAGGCAGCTCCCATTTTGCAAAGGCATCTTGAGTATCCTTAAATTCCTGGAATTATCACACAACAATGACTCGGTTCCACATTTGCTTCAGCAACATGGCTAAGCTGGTGCTGGGGTTGAGAAGTAATAATTTCCACATTTCCACATTTGGAGCACTTCATATTTGAGATTCATTGTCTTGGATGGTAGTCAATTTAAAGGAACTGTCCTATGTGCCGATAGTTTGATACAAGAAACCTTTTGACTCCTTGTGTTTCATTGTTCAGACCAGTGATATAGGTAATAACATTAGAAACCATGTAGAGGAGATCTATCCAAGTGTAATCAAGAATGTCATCCGGGTATAGCAGTTGGGGTTCGTGTGTGACTGTGTTATAGTATGACTAGTAGCGATGCCAGATTTTGGCGTCAACTCAGTCGAAGTTGGCTGGTGGCTCTTATAGTGAAGAAGATGAGAAGGATGTGATGTTAGTGGAGTTGGTAACCTTAACAATTATATTTTTTTCATATACACTGATAGTATAAAGATTTTTTAAGTTATCAATTTACTTTTACTTGTTTAATTAGGTAACCAGCTTCAATGTTAGTATCTTTTATGAGACTAGATAGGGGTAGAGTTCTTCTACGTTGTCGGTTTATAGAAGCTAAATCTCTTCTCAATAACAATGATATCTGATGTGTTTGCGCATCTGTACTTGTACATGTTGCAACGCCTCCAATAGCATGCTCTTTCTTTGTCTTTCGCTTAATACGTCATCAAATTTGGTGCTTTTTGATCCCCAGTTGCTATCTATAGATATGCATATTTGATTATCTGAGGTCTATCTCCTACACCATAGGTTCAGTAATTTTTCATGATCACAAATCACATGCCTCAGGCAGCTTGTTTGTTATCACAACAACATACCCAATGTAATCTCATAAGTAGGGTCTGGGGAGAGTGTTGTGTATGCAGTAACACAGACCTTACCCCTACCTTGTGAGGTAATAGAGGTTGTTTTCGATAGACCCTCAGCTCAAATAGAGCATATCAAATCAAGTACGAACAGAAAATACAACAGTGAAGAAGTCATGTTGAAAATATTGGTGGAAAGAATAGTAGCGATAGCAAGTAATACAATAATTGAAACAAAGGAAACAAACATGTAATATAGTTCATCTGATGTTGGTCTCAGAATTTCTTTTACACTTTGTAATGTTATACCATACAGCTCGGATTATCTACTATTCCTAGCATTATCCCTCTATTACAGCTCAAAAAGACCTGAGTAACTAGAAAGAAATCACCTTATATTTTGTGTCTTTTGCTAGGCCTCCTTTCCTTTTTTGAATTATTTTCCATGAACGAGGGTTTATCGAAAATAGCCTCTCTACCTGTGAGGTAGGTGTAAGGTTTGCGTACACTCTACCCTTCTCAGACTCTACTTTGTGGGACTATACTAGGTATGTTGCTGCGGTTGTTCTTTTGTTTTCTTCTACTTATTTGTGGCTCATCCTTGCAATGGGATTTATTTTGATCAATATGAGTTTGACTGATTGAGGTCTATCTCCTTGCTTTTAATAATTGCGTTGGGATTGACTATATGAATCATCTGCGATTTTTTTCTTACATAATAAGTTGAAATATTTTTTTTTGTTTCATTTATGCGACCTTATTTAACTAATTACAACGATTAAAAGCTTGTATGTGTTGACTTGGTGTAAAACATTCGGTGCAGATAACTTCTTACTCCTAATTATTTGCTAATGCAACATATTACTTAGCTAATCACTATTAGTGGGATATCATTCTTTATTGAATCAACTTTTCTAAAAGACATTTCAAACTTTACAAAGATTTCAAATTATAGAGCAATTATTACATTTCTTTCGATCTATGTTAATGCAAGACAAATGGTACCTTATGGTTGAGGGTGAATTTAAAATAGTCATTTGAATATATTTCGAGGGAGAAAGAAGCAATGGCGAAATCAAAAATTTTATTGAGGAATGTCAAAAATATAAAATAATAGATTGCATGTAACAAAAATTAAAGGAGGAATTAACATATAATAATATATATACATAAAATTAAAATTTTAACCTAGTTACAATTTTTCTATAAATGATGTATATTGGAATTGTATGTCACAAAGGCATAATTTCTTTATGGCCAAAAGGCCCCTTACCTTACCCCGAAACAAGAAGAACCAATGCAATGAACCCATTCCTTATCTTTCTCATCTCTTCTTATAGCTCCTCTTTCACTTTGCATCCATACAATTTCTATGCACTTTACACACACAACATCAATGTTCTCTATGGTATGATTTTTTATGATCAAATTTGTGTTTTTTTTTCTTCTTGAATTTGCTAAAAAGGGTTTGTTAAGCATAAATTGTACTATACTTTGCTATTTGTATACCCTACTTTTCTTTTGTGTCACACCCCCTTTTCCCAGATCTTGAATATAACTAGTTCTGTTTAATCAAAATTGTATCTTTTTTATTCAAATTGCTGTAAAGGGTTCTTGATTTGGGATATCTTAGCTTAAACATTATATTTCTCTGCAATTTTGATATACAGTTACTAAGTTCTGTTTAATCAAAATCATATCTTGCTATAAAGGGTTCTTGATCTGGTATTTCTCTGCAATTTTGATATATAGTTATTAGTTCTGTTTAATCAAAATTGTATCTTTTCCTTCAAATTTGCCATAAAGGGTGTCTGTGCATAATAAGCATAATAACATCATGTTACGATTCGATGCTGTTTTTCTCCGAAAACCACGATGTTTTGCAGGTAGAAGAAGCCCTGATTATCAATGATTATAGACATAGGGACAGTATCTTGAAATTGATTACCATTCAAGAAAAAATGGTATATATACCAAGTGTTTCGAGTGCATAACTGTAGAGAATTCCCACTGAAATTATTACTTCCCAAATCTAGCACTAATAGCTAAGCAATGTGGAACCGAGTCATTGTTGTGTGATAATTCTAGATATTTAATGCCACAACCCTGTTTTCAAGGGTTAGGCAGCTCCCATTTTGCAAATGCATCTTGAGTATCCTTAAATTCCTGGAATTATCACACAACAATGACTCGGTTCCACATTTGCTTCAGCAACATGGCTAAGCTGGTGCTGGGGTTGAGAAGTAATAATTTCCACATTTCCACATTTGGAGCACTTCATATTTGAGATTCATCGTCTTGGATGGTAGTCAATTTAAAGGAACTGTCCTATGTGCCGATAGTTTGATACAAGAAACCTTTTGACTCCTTGTGTTTCATTGTTCAGACCAATGATATAGGTAATAACATTAGAAACCATATAGAGGAGATCTATCCAAGTGTAATCAAGATTGTCATCCGGGTATAGCAGTTGGGGTTCGTGTGTGATTGTGTTATAGTATGACTTGTAGCGATGCCAGCTTTTGGCGTCAACTCAGTCGAAGTTGGCTGGTGGCTCTTATAGTGAAGAAGATGAGAAGGATGTGATGTTAGTGGAGTTGGTAACCTTAACAATTATCTTTTTTTCATATACACTGATAGTATAAAGATTTTTTAAGTTATCAATTTACTTTTACTTGTTTAATTAGGTAACCAGCTTCAATGTTAGTATCTTTTATGAGACTAGATAGGGGTAGAGTTCTTCTACGTTGTCGGTTTATAGAAGCTAAATCTCTTCTCAATAACAATGATATCTGATGTGTTTGCGCATCTGTACTTGTACATGTTGCAACGCCTCCAATAGCATGCTCTTTCTTTGTCTTTCGCTTAATACGTCATCAAATTTGGTGCTTTTTGATCCCCAGTTGCTATCTATAGATATGCATATTTGATTATCTGAGGTCTATCTCCTACACCATAGGTTCAGTAATTTTTCATGATCACAAATCACATGCCTCAGGCAGCTTGTTTGTTATCACAACAACATACCCAATGTAATCTCATAAGTAGGGTCTGGGGAGAGTGTTGTGTATGCAGTAACACAGACCTTACCCCTACCTTGTGAGGTAATAGAGGTTGTTTTCGATAGACCCTCAGCTCAACTAGAGCATATCAAATCAAGTACGAACAGAAAATACAACAGTGAAGAAGTCATGTTGAAAATATTGGTGGAAAGAATAGTAGCGATAGCAAGTAATACAATAATTGAAACAAAGGAAACAAACATGTAATATAGTTCATCTGATGTTGGTCTCAGAATTTCTTTTACACTTTGTAATGTTATACCATACAGCTCGGATTATCTACTATTCCTAGCATTATCCCTCTATTACAGCTCAAAAAGACCTGAGTAACTAGAAAGAAATCACCTTATATTTTATGTCTTTTGCTAGGCCTCCTTTCCTTTTTTGAATTATTTTCCATGAATGAGGGTTTATCAAAAATAGCCTCTCTACCTGTGAGGTAGGTGTAAGGTTTGCGTACACTCTACCCTTCTCAGACTCTACTTTGTGGGACTATACTAGGTATGTTGCTGCGGTTGTTCTTTTGTTTTCTTCTACTTATTTGTGGCTCATCCTTGCAATGGGATTTATTTTGATCAATATGAGTTTGACTGATTGAGGTCTATCTCCTTGCTTTTAATAATTGCGTTGGGATTGACTATATGAATCATCTGATCGATTTTCTTCTTACATAATAAGTTGAAATATTTTTTTTTGTTTCATTTATGCGACCTTATTTAACTAATTACAACGATTAAAAGCTTGTATGTGTTGACTTGGTGTAAAACATTCGGTGCAAATAACTTCTTACTCCTAATTATTTGCTAATGCAACATATTAATTAGCTAATCACTATTAGTGGGATATCATTCTTTATTGAATCAACTTTTCTAAAAGACATTTCAAACTTTACAAAGATTTCAAATCATAGAGCAATTATTACATTTCTTTCGATCTATGTTAATGCAAGACAAATGGTACCTTATGGTTGAGGGTAAATTTAAAATAGTCCTTTGAATATATTTCGAGGGATAAAGAAGCAATGGCGAAATCAAAAATTTTATTGAGGAATATCAAAAATATAAAATAATAGATTGCGTGTAACAAAAATTAAAGGAGGAATTAACATATAATATTTATACATAAAATTAAAATTTTAACCTAGTTACAATTTTTCTATAAATGATGTATATTGGAATTGTATGTCACAAATGGCATAATTTCTTTATTGTCCAAAGTGCCCTAACTGAAGGTCAAAAATGTTTAATTGGATATCACAAAGATTAAAATTTGCCCATAACTCAGGGACTAAAGCGTCATTTTCCCATTTGCTAAAGAAAAATGTCACATTTCGTTGGCGTTTTGTATGCACAAAAGATAATTAATCAATCGACCCGTTTGTTAATGGTAAATATACCCTTAATCTAATTTCTTTTCGTGAGTCTCATATTTCAACTATTCATGTTTTTTTTTTAACTATTACAGATTAACTTTTTAGGAATTTCATATCTTAATTATCACTCTTTTGTATGAAAACACACCTCAATTTTGAATTAGCCTTTAAAGCTTATTGTTGATTGAAAATAAATATTTGACTAATTCAACATCGAAATATATTTTAATATAAATAGAGTGATGGTTTAGATGGTAAAGAAGATACTGAATAATTAAGATATGAAATACCAATTAAATTTTAACTATTAAAGCCAAGCAAAATCTGTATCTTTTACCAATGCAAGAAAAAAAGGAAAATGAAAAAAAAAAAACATTTCAAATAATTCTAGCCTCCCACTTTCTTTTTACTTTTTTAGTTCCTTTCCTCATTATTATAAAATTAGTATTTTGGCACGTGCAACGCACGTGATAATTAATTCAGAAAATATATATTATAGTAAATAGTATTGTTTATTTAAGTGAAGATTTAAATAATAAGTTTTACACAAAATAATATTGCAGATTTTTTTGTGAATGTTCAATCTGTATCGTCATATATATCTCTTATTTACACGAACCTATGAAGATGGTCAATGCAATATTAGTTAAATGCTATAATGCATATATTTATTTCAATTTGATGAGCAGGGGCGGATCTATGTAGTGGTCGGGGGGTGCCACGCCACCCCCCAACTTCGACGGAAACTCTATATATACATAGGTATATATATATATAATATTTATATAAATATAAAGCGTGGCACCCAGTGAACAAAATTGGCTTGTGGTGCCACGGTTGGAGGGCAACTTTAGATGACTAATGTTGCGGGTTCAAATCCCATTTGTACCTGTTCTTTTTGAGAAATTTGCTGCAGATACTCTTTAAGGAAAAAAAAAAAGCTCCAAGCATTCTTTTTTTAAGGAAAAAAGTTGGCACATTATTTTTTATTTTTTTTATAATTGTTTTTGACTTAAATTAAATTAATTACACTATTACTCCTTTGACTTTTCTTTTATTTGATTAAATACAAATAAAATGTTCTCTTTCTCTTCAACTATTTCCAAACCCTTCTTCCTCCAAGTTTCAACTTCCCCAAAATTTTCATTGCCCCATTCCAAACCCAAATCACTTGTTGTCGTTGCCGCTCGCCGCTCGTCTTAGCATTCCGTACAACGGTTAAGCCTCATTTTGGTGCTATTGTTTTCACTTTTCTCCATCCATCCACAACCTTCTATAGATTGTAAGTTTGTAATTCTATTTTTGTAAGATTTTTTTATTTCTATTTCTTGAGTTCTTTTAAGTTTAAATGAGTGATGATTGATTTTATATTAGACAAGAGTTTTGATTTTACTTTGATATTCTAAATTTCTAATGAATATTGTAACTTGTAAGACATTATTGGTTAAAAATTGTGTGATATGAACCATGTTGATTTGAAATTTGAATTAACTATGACTTACCTTACTAAATTTGAATTAATTGTGAGTTGAATTAAATTTTATTTTTTGTAGGAAAGTGTTCAGTGTTCTAGTTTTGTGAATTGAGATGGAGAAGTTTCTTGCGAAATTTAATCATTCTCAAGCAGGTTCTAGTACGAATGACAGTTCTTCTAGTCTTATAGATGACCTCAATTTAGATTCACTTGAAGCCGATCTAGGAAAAAGAGTACCAATTGCTCACTATAATAACCCTCGAATAAAGGATGAAGTGAGGAAACATTATATTCAAAAAGGGCCTTGTCAACCTAAAATGGATTCATATCCTCCAACTAAAATTGGAAAAAGAACGCGTCAATTTTGTAAAATTTGGTTTGAAGGTCCATATTCTAAATGGTTGGAGTATAGCGTGGAGAAAGATTCTGTGTATTGTCTATGTTATTATTTATTCAAAGATGATTTTTCCATGGAAGTACAAGTGAGTTTTACACAAAAACGGGTTTTAGGAGTTGGAATAGGGCACTTGAAAGATTCCGTAAACATGTTGGTGATGTTAATAGTATTCATGACAAATGCTTCAACAAGATGCTAGATTTGTCAAATCATCATCAATCAATTCAAGTTGTTATTGATAAGCATTCTCAAAAGTTAAAAAATGAGTATCGAATGCGTTTGGAAGCCTCAATTGATGTGTCAAGACTTCTTTTGCAATATGGATTACCTTTTCGAGGTCACGATGAAAGTGCATCTTCAATTAATCAAGGCTTCTTTCTAGGATTATTGAGATGGCATGGGGACAAACATCCAAATGTGGGAAAAGTGATATTAGAAAATGCCCCACAAAATGATACTTTGACTTTTCCTATGATTCAAAAAGATATTGTCAATGCTTGTGCAAAAGAAACATTGAAAGCAATAATTGGGGACTTGAATAGAGATTACTTTGGTATATTAGTTGATGAGTCAAAAGACATCTCTCACAAAGAATAAATGGCTCTTGTTTTGCGTTTTGTTAATAAGAATGGTGAAGTAGTTGAACGATTTATTGGTCTTGTCCATGTTAGTGATACATCAGCGTGTTCATTGAAGAAAGCGGTTTATTCTTTGCTTTCCGTTCACTCACTAAGTCCATCCAAAATACGTGGACAAGGTTATGATGGGGCTAGTAATATGAAAGGAGAGATAAATGGGCTCAAAACTTTGATTATGAAAGATAGTCCATCGGCATATTACATTCATTGTTTTGCTCATCAATTGCAACTAACACTAGTGGCTATTGCTAAAAAACATTTGGATGTTGAAGACTTTTTTGATCATGTTAGTAATGTGTTGAATGTTGTTGGAGGATCTTTCAAGCGTAGAGACTTACTTCGTGATCACCAAGCCAAAAAGTTAGAGCAATTATTTGAATCCGGTGAAGTTCAAAAAGGCCAAGGATTACATCAAGAACGTGGACTTCAAAGACCAAGTGATACTCGTTGGGGATCACATTTCAAAACTTTAGATAACTTTATTGTTATTTTCTCATCTATTGTTCATGTTCTTGAAGTGATTGAACTTGAAGGGTCCACATCAAGTGATAGAAATCAAGCGGAGTATCTTTGGACAAAGATTAAAACATTTAAATTTATTTTTGTGCTTCACTTGATGTTGAAAGTGTTGGCAATGTCAAATGAGTTGAGTATGATTTTACAAAAAAAAGATCAAGATATTGTTAATGCCGTGGAGTTTCTTAATATTACAAAGAAAAGATTGCAAGATATGAGGGAAAATGGATGGGAATCTTTGTTGGATGATGTTTCCTCATTTTGTGATGTGCATGATATCTTGATTCCCAAGTTGGATGAGTCTTATTTTCCCGGAAAGTCAAAACGTAAGTCTTCGGGTGTTAGTTATGCGCACCACTTGTGTGTTGAACTCTTTTGTGTTGTTATTGATGTGCAACTTCAAAAGCTTAATGACCGTTTTGATGTAGTGAGTAGTGATTTGCTTCTTGGGATGGGTAGCTTGAATCCGGTCAATTCTTTCTCTAATTTTAACAAAGGCAAAATCATGACTTTAGCAAAGTGTTATCCAAGTGAGTTTGATGATGGAAACATTCGAGATTTGAGCTACCAACTCGATACTTTCATTATTCATATGCGAAGTGGTAATCCCAAGTTCTCCAACTTGCAAGGAATTCGTGATTTGGCGAAGGCATTGGTTGAAGCAAATCTTGCGGAGACTTATTCACTTGTTTATTTACTTGTAAAGTTGACTTTAATTTTACCTGTTGCTACGGCTACTGTGGAGAGAACATTTTCGTCAATGAAGCACATAAAAAATGAAGTGCGGAATAGTATTGGTAATCAATATTTAAATGATTGTCTAGTGTGTTACATAGAGCGTGATGTATTTATAAATGTTAGTAATGATGTCATTATCGATCGTTTTCAGAATATGAAAAATCGTCAAGGGCAATTGTAAATGAATGATGAATATTTATAATATTAGTAATATTATTGAAAGTTTTAAATTTGTTAACTTTATGCTTTTAGTGTGGAGTGTGGATTTGTAATATCTTATTATTTATATTTTATTGATTGATTAATGATATATATCGAAAAGACGAATAACTTAATCAAATATAAAATTAATTTAATCGATAAGTCTATTTGACACCCACGGACTCTAAATCCTGGATCCGCCACTGTTGATGAGAGTCAATCATGTAATTAGTTGTATCTTACTAATATGACCTTATAGACGATATTTGTTGTCTATTTTTCTTGTCATCTAACCAGATGTGCTTTGCAGGTGTATTCCACGTTAAACTATTTAGATGTATTTTTTTAGACCTTTTTTGTATATTAATTTTTATTTTATAAGTTATAACATAATAAATGTCATTCTTGTTGTTGGCTCTCATATTTGACTTCTCTATTGATTGTGTACATAAATCAAAGATAGTAATCTGAATGTCAATAGTTAACTGATAAAGATTTCCTTTTTTTTACCGAAAAATTAAAAGTTAAAATTAAAGAATATATTCTATCTATGAAATCATATATATAATCACATGTTTATCTTACACCCAAAAAAGATATAGTTCATGTACTTCAAGACACTGTTATAACATATATAGGGGCGGTATAATAATATGAAAAATTATTTGTCAAAGCTTAATATAAGGAAAGATGAAAGATATATATGATTAATGTAATAACTATGAGAATTCATAATATTATAACTAAGAGAATTTATAATGTTATAACTAAAGAGTTAATGTGCAATGGCAAAATTTCTAATAAATTGTATACTTACATAAAAAAATAGGACTTTTGATTAATGTTCATATTTTTTTTATAGTTATTAGATTTTAATTTAGTGTAGGGACAACATGAAACTGTTTATTCCATATTATTGAATATAAAATTTATTTTGTAAATGATAAATTTTAAATGATTCATATATAGATACCTACTCATACATACACACACACACACACGCATTAATGAAAATATTTATATCATAAAAATTAGTTATTAAATAAATAATAAAAATTTACCTAATACTAACTTCAACTGACATTATTACAAGTTATATAAACTTTTGTTCATCTAAAATACTGAAATTTTGAGAAATAGTAAATAAGTAAAACAAGAAGGCAATATTTATATAGTAATAACTATTTTGAAACAAACTTTCTGACAATTCAAATCACATAAGTAATAATGATAAATAAAATATTTTTTTTTTGTCTTGAGTATCAAAAACACAAATTGTGACAATTATCTAAATTTTGAGAAGTCTAATAATTTTGGAAAAAGCTATTCAGAAGCATATATATATATCACGAGAGAAATTATTAACAAAAAATAAATGAAATTAGACTACATCATGTTAACTTCATATATTAGAAGATTACATACTAATGTATATGTTAAGTAAAAAAATTATTATTATATCATCAAAATTATTTTCCTCAAGTACTCGAGGTTATGGAATATGCCTTATTATGATAGAATGATTTACTTCATCAAAATAGTAGTACCTCATATTCTGCTGAATTCCGGTCTCACTCAATGTCAATAAATCAAATGAAACTTTTATAAAATACAAGAAGAAGAAGAGTAGAAGATTAAAAAAAATTTGTTGTTGACAAATGAGAGAAAACCCCTATTTATAGTCAACAAAGGGTAGTTAAACAAGTATTTTTTGTATCTTATCTGAAAAGTCATGACCTTTCAGAGAAGTCAAAACACTTTGGAAAGTCACAACTTATTAAAAAAGTTACAACTCATCGAAAAATCACAACCCTTTGAAAAAAGTCACAACTTATTGGAAAAGGCATAACTCATCGAAAAATCACAATCCTTTAAAAAAGGTCACAACTTATCGAAAAAGTCACAACTCATCGAAAAAGGTACAACCTAAGTTAGAGATATTATAGTAATTTAATATTTAAGTTAGGAGTTCATGCTTTTAAGGTAATATAGATATGTGGTAGAAATAGATGGTTAAATATTTCTAGTGGCATCAATACTTTTTGCTCGCGCCTCTTGCAATTTTTTTTATAAATTCTCGTGCTATGATTCAATTGAATTCAATATTTTTAAAAAATATTAAATTATAAATTCATAATTCTAAAAATGTCACAATAAGTTTAATGATAAAAATTTAAAGATGGGATCTAAAAAGTTCCTATTCTAAATCTGCGATAGACCCGCCCCTCCCCTCTCCCCGCACCAAACCCCCCAGTGGTACCTTCTCACTCCTATAAATTCATCCCCTGTTTTTGCTCTGTTTTTTTTAGTACAACAAAACTTCCATTATGTCTCAAAATCTTGAAGATGTGAGTAGTTGGAGCTTCATACAAATCCTCAACAATCCTTCTACCTACCATCATCAACTCGATTATAAAGAAGACGATAATGGTAACGTCTACATTCACCCCTCTACGAAGCTATCTTCTCTCGTCATGAGCATGAAAAGCTTGGAGATGTGCACGGAGAGCTTAGGAAACGAGACGGGTTGTTATTTCAACGAAAGCATGGAGGAAAGGGGCATTTCTCGTGGCGTTCAACGATCAAAATGTCGAGAATTCAAGAAAAGAAATAAAAGGACAGTGAATTTCCCACCTCCGCTGACTTCAATCAGCGGAAATGAGAGGGTTAGAATAAGATCTCACCGTGAAGGCGGTCGTTTAGTGTTAAGAGCTGTAAGCATATGTGCTTTCAGCTCTTACTTTCAAGCTGAGCGTGCCAATGGCACGCTCACGCTTTCGTGGCGAAATGATGGTACTAATAATAAAGTTGCACAAAAGGCTGAAGTTGAAAATGGTGAAGAGGCAAATAGTTGTAGAAAATTACCAAGTGAAATTGGGATACCAAGAAGGTGCAAAGAAAAAAGTGGAAGTAGAATTAAAGGGATTTCAAATTGGGGCCAATTTTGGGTGGCCATTTCCTAAAATACTAGTATATTGTAAGGGTGATTTTCGAACCATCTTGCGTGTAATTATTCCTTGTTCTTCTAAGAGAATGTATCTCAACTCTCCATTGGTGATGAACTACAATTTATTTTGTTTTTTTTCACTCAATATTCAATATTTATTTTGAAGCTTTGATTAACCTGAATCTACATCATAAAGAAGTCGTATACGTCATACCATAAACCTTGTTTATACGATGAATTACAATGATAAGTACAACTTGATTTATGAATATGGAGCGCGCTCATAGTGCAAAATTCAGTTCAAACGTTGTGAAGTTTGAGTTGAGAGACTATATACCTCAAAATGCACATCTCATTTTATTTATACATATATTTCACAAATATATACAAACTTTTGAACCCAAAATTATCAGTTATGTCAAATTCGCAAATCCATTACTGAATTTGTCACTAAATGTATAAAAGGGGTTTTGGTTTAAAATATTTATTTTCTCTATTCGATGTCCAATATCTAAAAGACTCAACTAATCTAATTTCAAGCACAACAAAACTCAACTAATCTAATTTCAAGCACAACAAAACTCATTTTTAAGGATGACACTCCAATTTCTTTTTATTTTGGTGGAAATATTACTATATCTCATCAATTTTAAAGGGTCACATGCTCACATTCATCCTATAATTGTTGCACGTGTTGATCATTTGAAAAGGAAAAAAGTTCTTGCCACAACAAGTGGCTACTTCCCTGTCAAAAATTCAGTACTATCTTGACCTATTCATATTATCTGTTTTTTATAATTTTATACATTTTCTTAAAAAGTTATATTCTTTTACTTAATTAATGCTCTACTAATTTATATAGCGAGGATGACTTTAAAAAAAATATATACATTAAATATTTGAAACAAATCCAGTTTATCAAAACGATTAATATTTAAAATTCTATCACATGCATGAGCAATGATCCATTCACAATATAGGGACATGTTATAACATGTTACTTCTCATTTCTTTCGTCCACCTATCGTACCAAAAATATACATGACGTTAAGATTTTGGCATATCAATATCTTTACTACTAACATAATGGTTAAAGTGATAAAAGAGCACTTTTCGATCCACACAAAAAACGTAATCATTTAAATATCGTCTCAAAAAAAGCTTGATAAAATAAATATATTTGTGAAGATATGAACTACGAGACTAAGAGAGAGAGAACAAAAAGATACCTAATTATTGGTTGGGTATATTTGGTCCCAATCACATCAACTTGACAAAGGTGTCCATAGAACAACCTTACCAACAGACAGAAACATAAATAGGAAGCAAAATATATATATGTGGATGAGTTTTATGGATGACTAGATTTTATTTAAGTTGTAATAATATGCTAGGTCAAGAAAATTACTAAGAAGAACAAAAAAATAAATTAATATTTTCCTTGGCTAGAATGGATGTTGAAAGAAAAGAAAGAAATTAAAAGCTTGAAAAGAAAGAAACCCCATAAGAATAAGTTTGATTGGTTCCTCATTAGTGTCATAGATTTAATGTTCTCAAAAAGTTGAATTGAATCTTTAATTTTAATTATATATGTCCATATATCTAGTCAAATAAAAGTTTGTGTCATTGTCCAAAAATGGATAAGGCACCACATAGTGTTTTGGGTTTGAATCAATTAAAGCATATTCTTAATATAATGTGATTTTAGTAAATAATTCACGTTTATTAAAAATATTATACATTTTAGGTGTAATATGTAGATAGATATTTTAATTTAATCTTAATTGATAATTAAATACTTTAATTTTTAATATACACATTTAGAGCAATGGGTGTCCACGCGAAGCATAGTGAGGACAAGTTACTGTATTTTAGCTGTTAGCTAAGATCAAGTTAATGTACATTTTTAAAGTTAGAGTGTTGATTGCCAATTAAGACTAAATTTGAGTATTTGTTTATGTGTTATACGTAGTAGATTTAACGCGATAAATGTATAAAAAGAAGGTGATTAAAGATGATATGACACAACTTCAACTTATTGAAAGTATGTCTTTATATAAAAAATGTTATAAAATTGAGCATTATGATAGAATATTAGCTGGTAGTTGAGTTGTGCCACATGTCATGTTTGCGAGGGAGGGGACTATCCTTAGTAACTATTTAGTAACCGCGTAATTTCTTATTCCACATTATTCATTCCATTCTATTACTCCATGCATTTGCTTTTTCTATTACTATTTTGTTGTTATAGTTTTTTATTCTACTTCAAAAAATTTCTTCTGATCGAGGAGTTAATTGAAATAACATCTCTACCTTATAGAAATAGAAGTAAAATTTGTATATATTCTATTTCCTTCGAACTAGACATGTGAATTATACTGAATATGTTATTTTATATAATTAGAATATTTTATGTTTCTTATGCAATTTATTCTCTTAGAATCTTAGGAGTAGTATTTATGATTTCTATTTGGAATTATATATCTTGTAGTGGCAGTACTTTTGTTTTTCTCTATACATATATAATATCAAGAGGCTTGAAGGAGTAGGGTTTTGGTTGGGGTGTGGAGGGGGGGGGGGGGGGGTTCATGGTGCCATATGGATACTTAGAAATCCAAACAATTTCTTGTGGTGTGTCTACTTTTGTATTTAATTATAAAAACACTTTTTTATTGAAGTTCATTTCTTCCCACAAGTGTAACTAAAGCAAATGATGTATAGCTTCAGTTTACACTCGTGGGAAGAAATGAACTTCAATATAAAAGAATTGGTCATTAACCTTTAGTTCCATTTTTAAATTCGATGACTGTATATTAACTTGAAAACGTTATAAAAACCCCTAAAAGTTCAAATATATAGCATGTTGGGTGTGTCATCATATATATAATTTATCCACTAGCTTTATTAATATTATTTTTTTATATGAATCCATTAACTTTTATATGGTGAGGTGTTAAAGGGACAAGAATTCTATGAATGGGACATGAACAAGATTTGCATTAGAGGGAATTCCCGTTCCAATTTGACCTTTTTGGTAAGTTTGAGGCTGAGAAATTTTGCAATATATAGAAAAAATTAAATTAAAAAGAAAGAGTAAAAAAATAATATACTTTATAAAGAAATGAGTAAGGCCATATATTTGTGTTGAATAATTAAACTACATTTAGTTAATTAATTATAATTAAGCATAAAGGGTTTGGTTTTACTTCTATGCAAGTGACTAGTGAGCTTCAAGTGTCTACCTCACACTCAAAGCCACAATAACAACAATAACAATAGCATACCATGGGGCACAGAGTCCGACACAGTGGAGATGAGTTGAGGTGTCTTAATGTGCATCCTCAAAGTTGGTGTGTTAGTATGTTGATTTGTGACATTATTAAAAACTAACAAAAAATACAAACTGAAATAAGTCACTGTTGTTTTCCAACAAAAAATACAAACTGAAAGAAGTATAAAGGAAACAACAAAATTGTTGTTTTCCATCAACTTGCAACATAGGGTACAACTTTTTTTTACAATATTTGATATAGGTAAGATTACAACATGGCGCACAGACTCCACTGGTGCGATTACACTAGGAGCAAAAAACAGTTTTACTCAAATTCTATATTTCTTCATTCATCATCATAGATATCATCAAGGGATTTGGAAACTCCATATAGATCTTTTTCACGTGCTTCGGATCCATCATTTGCCTCAGTATGTTCCTCAGGTGAACATGAAATTTCCAATCCCATTCCTCTAAGTAAGCCTTCGTAGGACGCGGAGAGATCTTCTGAGGCCAACTGGTGGTACTCAACAAGTTGTCTAAGGCACTGGTTCTCCCTATTCAAGTTTGCATTTTCATTTGCAAGCCTGGATTTTTCAGCTAGAAGTGCCTCCATTTGGAGCCTCACCTAAGCAAATTTATAAGATAAACAGTAGAGGAGGTTAGATGCAGACATTTTCTACTAGGAAACAGTTTGAGTTTCATGGTTCAAGTAGTAAACGAATGAGTGTCACAGTTCAAGCAGTACACAATTTGAGTGTTACACAGTTCAAGTATATATGATACTGCCAATTTATATTTATTCCACATTCTATCATGATTCAAGCAGTAAAAAAATTGTGTAACCTGCTTCAAGTAGTATATAGTTTGAGTGTCACGGTTCAAGTAGTGAACGATTTGAGTGTCATGTGGTTCAAGTAGTAAGAAATTTGACTGTCACATTCAAGTAGTATCACTCACTCTATGTTATCTACCATATGATACTGTCCCAGTTCATATGGCATAATAAATATTTTACATTCTATCACAGTTCACAAGTATTAAACAATTGGAGTGTCACAGTTCAAGCAGTAAACAACTTGAGTGTCACGCTTCTACTTGAGTGTCATGTGGTTCAAGTAGTAAGAAATTTGACTGTCACATTCAAGTAGTATCACTCACTCTATGTTATCTACCATATGATACTGTCCCAGTTCATATGGCATAATAAATATTTTACATTCTATCACAGTTCACAAGTATTAAACAATTGGAGTGTCACGGTTCAAGCAGTAAACAACTTGAGTGTCACGCTTCTACTTGAGTGTCATGTGGTTCAAGTAGTAAGAAATTTGACTGTCACATTCAAGTAGTATCACTCACTCTATGTTATCTACCATATGATACTGTCCCAGTTCATATGGCATAATAAATATTTTACATTCTATCACAGTTCACAAGTATTAAACAATTGGAGTGTCACGGTTCAAGCAGTAAACAACTTGAGTGTCACGCTTCTAGTAGTAAACAATTTAAGCGTCACGCTTCAAGTAGTAACCAATTTGAGTGTCATGGTTCAAAAAAGAAACATTTTGAGTGTCACGCTTCAAGTAGTAACCAATTTGAGTGTCATGGTTCAAAAAAGAAACATTTTGAGTGTCACATTTCAAGTAGTATCACTTCAAGTAGTAACCAATTTGAGTGTCATGGTTCAAAAAAGAAACATTTTGAGTGTCACATTTCAAGTAGTATCACTCTATAGTATCTACCATAAGATACTGTCAGTTTATATAGCAAAGTAAATTACATCCTGTTACGGTTCAAGTAGTAAGCAATTTTAGCGACATGCTTCAAGTAGTAAACGATTTGTGTGTGACGCTTCAAATAGTAAACATTTTGAGTGTCACGCTTCAAGTAGTATCACTCTATGTGGTCTACCATATGATATATTATACTGCCAGTTTATACAACTTAAATCTATTTCACATTGCATCGCAGATCAAGTAGTAAACAATTTGAGTGAGGAGAGGATGTCAAGTATTACCAGGTCATCTTCTTCTGGTGGTATCCCTTTGTCAAAACCATCACGAAGCCTTCTATTCTCCTCCTCCAAAAGAGCAGAACGTTCTTGCATAAAGCGCAAGTCTGATCTCATTGATTTCAGTTCTCGAGCTAACGTGGCTGCTTTTGATGCCATGGAAATTGCAAGCTTCATCGAGATAATTTCAAGTTAGCTTGTGAACACAAATGCAAAAGTAACTATCATGTAACACCAAAAAAATAAAAAATGAGAGAGACGGGTACCAACATTTTTGGCTTTCTTGAACTTCCCAATATGTTTCAAGACCTGCCCATTTTCTTTTTTGGTATCATCATCTTGTTGAGAATCCTCTGAGCATTCGTCCAATTTCCTCTTCAATCCCTTGTTTCCTTCTTCAGTCTCTTCTTTTTCTTCGTCTCCCTCATGTTTACCTTCCTTTGATTGGTTTTCTCGACTTGCCTTCTCCATTGTGCAATGAAGTATATCCGTCAATGTGGGTGGTTTTGCTAGATCCCTTGCTCCCTGTATGAAAATTACAGGATGCATGATCAATCACTCGATGTATGCACACGCAAACACAGTTTCATTTTGTATGCTTTCTTTTTCAACTATATTATGCAGTGCATTTACTCCCTAATACTCTTCTTAAGCTTCAACTTCAACAAAATATAGTCGTTATTGACTTGTGTATGCCTCAAAACGTTACATTCCAGAAGTGTAAGAGTATCTATGAACAACATCTTCTTCTAACCCCATCTAGCAATTGTTTATGATTACAACAACACCAACATACCCAGTATAAAGTGGGCTCTGGGAGGGTAGAGTGTACACGGACTTACCTTTACCTCAGAGGTAAGAGAGGTTGTTCCCAGAAAAGGAGTGATGGAAGTGAAAGCATATCAAGACATTCTAAACAGTAACTACAACAAAATAGTAATGCTACGACTACTAGAATTGATTGGTAGTGAGACAACACACTACACAACACTGATAATCGAAGTACAAGAAACAACAAATAGTAACAGAAACCAAAGGGCATGAAACTAAAGGAACAATACTACGACTACTAGAATTGACTGATATTTTAGACAACACACCTACTAATTTACTACCCTAATCCGTGTCATTCATTTATGATTAACAAACACAAATGCTCATCCAAATTAAGGTACAAAAGCTCAATTTTACAAACCAAAAATGCATCCCAACAAATCACATCTTTCTCAAAAATAAAACATTTGAAAAATCATAGATTTAATCCTATATGAGCTTTAATCAAACATTAAAACAAGCGATACCTGAAGGGCATTTTCCAGATTGTCAGATAACAGTGAAAGAGAGGAAGAAACTGAATCAAATCCTCTTAGTAAAAGCATAGCATCCTCCTTCATCCTCTTCGATCGATCCTCTGCTCCATCGAGCTGCTATAAAACCATTTTCAAACTAAATTAAACAAAAATTGACACCCAAAAACAAATACTACTACAACAACAAACCCAGTATAATCCCACAACTGGAGTCTGGGGAGTGTAGAGTGTACACACAACTTACCCCTACCTCTAGGTAAAGAGACCGTTTCTGATAGACTCTCGGCTCAAATTAAACCAGTCCCCAGAAAGAAGTAACAGAAGTACAAGAAACACCACACAACAACAACAGACACTAACAAAACAAAAACTACAACAAAACAAAACAATAATCAAGGTACAAGCCTACAAGGAACAACATATAGTAACAGAAAGCGAACTACAATAAAGCAATCCAAAATCAAATCTTGAAAATAATTTAAGCCCAATTTACCTTTTGAGCAGGGTTGTGATTTTCACGATTTTCAAGAAGAGTATCTACCCTACTGCGAAGATTACTCCAGAATCGTTTATCTGATGATGGACTGTAAATTGGTGAAGAACCCATCAAGCTTGGTGAACCCTGAAATGGTCAAAAAATTCAATTTTTATAAAAAAAAACAAATCTAAAGCTGCAATCTTTAATATTGGGTTTTTAAGAAAAAATCTATTCAAGAAAGTAGAAAAAATGTTTTCAATAGACGAAAAAGTCTACAGTAACAACAATCATGAACAACAACATAAAAAAATACTATAATCGAGGCTAATGAATCAACAGAACTTATCATACTGAAGAATTAACATAAAAACAAATCTAAAGTTGCAATCTTTAATGAATAAAGTACCTTGTTAAGGGAAGCAGGGGATGAAGATTCTATTGAGATTGTCATTTGAGCTTTCTGGATATGGAGTGAGAGAGTTTTAGAGAGAGAAAGTTGAATATGTAACGGCTAGTTTTGAAGGAGCTGAAGAGGTTGTCTTTAAATAGGAGAGTATACAGACACCAACGTTATAAATTGCACAAAGTTGTCTTGCCTTTGCATTTATTGTTGACTTGTTTTGTTAGTGGTTGTTTGGTATTTGTATTTGCGTCTGATTAATTCAGATTCGTGTCCAACGTTTTTTCATATTCAAAATTTGAATTCGAAACTTATGATTTAAGAAGGAGGAACACGATTCACTGTACCATATTCTTTTGGTAGGATATTTTATGATTAAGTTTGATATTAGATCTATATTATGCTTGGTATAAATTTATACCGTTAATCAAACATGATATAAATCTAGTACTAATTTAAGTCTTGAGATATTGCACCTTATCTTGTTTAACGTGAGATTATTTTATCTCATTTTCTATATGAGATAAAGTGATAAACTAGACACTTGAAATACATGTTTGTTCTAATTCAACTTGAATTTAAGGTTTTTTGTGTGTGTTTTAAGTGTTCATTACGTATATAAATTAAAAACAACATGTATGTATGAGTGGAGTCTGAGATTAGGATATACACATAGCTTACCTATATCTTTGTAGATTAAAAATGTTATTTACGATAAACTTTTGATTCGAAAGAGAATAAAAGAATTCAAAGCATAATAGTAAGACAAGATAACAAGGTACAAAACAAATGTAAAAAAGAATAACAAAAGATTGTAATATAGATCAAAGAAAATGAAGCTAAACAATTACTAAACCACTTAAAATAGGTCTTAGAGGCAAATTTAGGATATGAAATTAATTGAAAGCTTGACCAAAAGGACAACAGCATACTCTATTAATGGGTTCCCAAATCCTTTTTTTTATATACAAATACAAGAATCGTATAAAAATTATTGAGTTCCTAAAACTCCATAATATATATGCTAAATCCATCTATGACCATTTTTATAAGTTGTGATATCTCAATTGAGACTGATTGTAAAATTAAAGAAAATATTTTTTTCATCCTTAGTTTAGTAAAAAATGTTCCTTTCCTCGTAAATTCATAGTACTTCTCTAAAGTATATTCTTTCTATCAAACTTTACATGACAATTTTACTTTTCGTAACTTAAACAAGAAATTTTTAATGCGATTGTTCTATATATCTTTTAAATTGTTAATTATTACTATAATTTATTATATGTTTTAAAATACATAAATTAATATTTCAATTCTTTTTAAAGATTATATTTCCAAATATATGATAAGATTAAAAAATTTGAATCTTGAAATCTTATGCCACCTGAATTTGGAACGAATATTATTAACCTTATTTAAGTTTACATAATTGGAACAAATCAACAAAGAACCCCCTCTCCCCCCCTCGCACTCACAAAAAAAAAAAAAAAAAAAAAAAAAAAAAAAAAACTCAACACCCCCTCACTCTTTGACGCTTCACTGTTAAATCCAATACAACATTAGGGTCAAAAGAACTTCCATAAATTTCTCTATACTCCCATTTAGGTCTCAATTTTTCTTCAAAAAAACTCACCAAGGTTCAATTTTTTCATCACAAAACAAGAAAATCAGCAAACCCCAGAAGATGAAATTCCAATTAGAAGATGTAACAATCTATTTTCCATATGATAACATATATCCAGAACAGTATCAATACATGTTAGAACTCAAAAGAGCTTTAGATGCAAAAGGGCATTGTCTTCTTGAAATGCCTACAGGAACTGGTAAAACAATTGCTTTACTTTCTTTAATTACAAGTTACAGACTTTCAAAACCATCAAATCCAATTAAGCTTCTGTATTGTACAAGAACTGTACATGAAATGGAGAAAACATTAGCTGAGCTTAAATTGTTGTATAATTATCAGTTACAGCATTTCGGGCCGGGTGCCAGAATGCTGGCAATTGGGTTGTCATCAAGAAAGAATTTGTGTGTGAACCCATCTGTGGTTTCTGCTGAGAATAGGGATTCTGTTGATGCTGGTTGTAGGAAACTTACTGCTAGTTGGGTTAGAGCAATTGCTGTTGAAAATCCAAATATTCCTACTTGTTCCTATTATGAGAATTATGATGCTGCTGATAAGGCTGGTACTTCCACTTTGCCTGCCGGTGTTTATACTTTGCAGGTATATCTCTCACCCTTTAATCAATGCATGATTAACTATGCCTCGATCCGAAATAAGTTGGAGTTAGCTATATGAATGTGGTTTATTATTTTTATGCTTTAAATGGTTATATTTAAGTGAAAGATAACTTTTTTTTTGCTTGCTTTGCGTGGAAATAAATTGTTTGTTCTTGACATTGCCTGTAGAGGGTCCAATGACATCTGTTATATAATCTAGGCATAATACATAAACAAACACTCAAACTTTGCCTCAACTAACAAGTAAGCACTCCAACTTTGATAGAGCATATTTTGACACCTCAACTTGGTCTCAACTGGTAACTAAATAATCCAACTCGTCTCTACTGTGTGTCGTGGACACTTGATGTTGACGTGGTACATAAATTTTGGATGTGTCTAGATGATCATTTTGTTAATTGGAGTGTTCAACTGACATAGTGGAGATGCGTTGAGGTGATTAGATGTGCATATTCAAAGTTGGAGTGCTTACTTAGTTTGAGTGTCTGTGTATGTATTATGCCTATAATCTAATGTGGTTTGAAAAGGGGTTATAGTGAAACAATTGATTGTGCAGCATTGAAGAGTTTTTATGCATTCTATGTTGTAAAGGCTGTTTCTTAACTAGAACTTTTACTGTCATGATTAAGTCGAGTTTCCTTGTTTATATTTTTCTGTTAAAGTGGGTGACTGAGTTTGCGTATTAACTATCCTTGATCGCAAATTAGTTGGAGTTGCTATTATGAATCTGGTTCATAGTTAGACTATTTTTATGCTTCTTTTGGTTATAGTAAGTGAAAGACACATTTTTTGCTTGCACCTTATTCTTGACATTGCTTTTGTGGAGGATACAATGACATCTGTTATATCTAATCTAATTTGGTTTGAGAAGGATTATAGAGAAACGCTTGAATTTTGAGTGGCGAAAAGATATATGACTTAGTTAATTCACTGCATTGATTCTTGACTAGAACTCGCACTGTCATTCTTGAGTCAATGTATACTTAGCTATGTTTCAATCCCAATTTTGTTGGAGTTAGCTATTTGAATCCCTGTTCATATTTAGACTATGCTTATGCTTCAGCTCACATAGGCGGAGTTAAGTGAAAGACGCATTTTTTCTTGCACCTGTGGAGAATTAAATTGGTTATTCCTGACATTGAATTTGTGAAGTATGCAGTAACATCTGTTTATACTTTTCTGTTAATGTGGGTGGTGATATGTTCCTGTAAGATGGTTATTGGTTAGAATGAGAATCAGGAATAAACAAGAGCTTAAATTTCACTGCATCTCATGCTATATGGACTGATTCTTGACTAGAAATTTCTTTCTATATTTGAAATATGTTTTGTTGTTCATACATCTCTCTGTTAACATGGGTGCTCAAGTTTTCGTATATATCTGTAAGGATGTTAGACTGCATTTGTGCAGGATTCTGTTGTATTTCTGGAGGATACAACTGTTATATCTAATGTAGTTTGGCTTGAGAATTGGCTATAAGGAAGCTCTTGTACTTTCAGTGATTGCATTATATGCTCTGGAGATTGATTCTTTCCCAGAATTTTTTTCCCGCCTTAATATGCGTCTAGTTTCTTGTTTATATTCTTCTCTGTTCATGGAGGTGCTCAAGTTTGCATATGATCTTGTGCGATGATTAAACTGCATTTTTGCAGGAGCTAAGATTGTATGGTAAGGAGAAAGGCTGGTGCCCATACTTTCTGGCGCGGCATATGGTGCAGCAGGCAAATGTTGTGGTTTACAGCTACCAATACCTGCTTGATCCCAAGGTTGCTGGTATCATATCAAAGGAAATGGAGAGAGAGTGTGTTGTAGTGTTTGATGAGGCCCATAATATAGACAATGTATGTATCGAGGCACTTAGTGTCAGTGTGAGGAAGCAAACACTTGAAGGGGCAACAAGGAATCTCAGTAGGATGTCTAATGAAATTGAAAGGTAAATATCTTCTGTGACAATTACCTCTTCTTTTCAATGACAATCTTCTAACCAACCAAAAAACAATTACCTCTTCTTGTCACAATGACTCAAAAGATATCCTTTTTGAGTTGTGAATTTCTCCCAATAATGAATATATTTAGTTTCAAGAATTCATGGTAAGAATCAAGTTTTCATATAATAAGAAGTTAAAATAGGATTAACAAAAACCCTGTTAGAAAAAGTTCTCTCAGGCACTAATATCGAGTTTATAGTCTAGCTCGATATTTCCCTCTCTTGTACCTTTATCCTTTCTTTCTTTATTCTCTTTCTTCATTTCTCCATCGCTAGCACTCTAAGGACATTACATGTATTTGCAACCACAAACATCAACACCGCTCCAAAGGAGCATAAGTACAATTTCATTGTACTTAGTAAGTATCATTGACTCCCTAATTCAAGGATGACACGAGACTTTGAAAACAATAATGGAATATAAGCAAATCAACACATTATAAAACATTTTTCATTAAAAAACATTATAAAGCATTTCATAATCAAAAGGACACCTGTCATTTATCTTCTGTGACATTGTGTCTGTAGTACCTTTCATGCTGAACCATGGTTTGCATATTCTTACTTGTGAGCATAGAAGTATAAATTTTCTAATAGCATTTGAATTCTGTTTCATGCTGTAGTTTTCTGGGTTAAAAATGATTTGAAATACCTTGGAGATTGTTCAATCTAGTATATATGATGTAATGATCTATTATAACCCTCTCTTGGACAAGCCCTGTAAAGGTAAATATGTAAAGAAAAAAGAAGAAAAGTAAAGTAGAAGGATGGCGAGATACCCATGTTTGGCTAACATCTTGCATGGTAGGAAGGCTGAAGGCTACTGATGCTGGTCGATTGCGGGTTGAGTATAATCGTCTAGTTGAGGGTCTTGCACAAAGACTGCCTGGTATGTTGATTAAAGTGTTTGTTGATGATGTACTTCTAACCTTGCGCTAGTGATAGTAAACCAAGGTTCTTGCTCATCTATCTTCTTTGTACAGCTCAGGATGTATGGCTTGCTAATCCTGCCTTGCCTGATGACATCATGAAGGAAGCAGTGCCAGGAAATATTAGGAAAGCAGAGCACTTCTTGTCTGTTTTGCGAAGATTTGTCCAGTATCTTAATGGGCGTCTGGAGACTGATAATGTAGAAAAAGAGGGCCCTGTTGCCTTTGTTGCTTCTATTAATACACAAGTTGGAATTGATCAAAAGATGTTAAAATTTTGTTATGATAGGCTTCACTCCCTTATGTTAACCCTGGAGATTACTGATACAGATGAGTTTCTGCATATTCAAACTGTTTGTGACCTTGCCACGTTGGTAGGGACGTACTCTCGGGGCTTTTCCATTATAATTGAACCATATGACGAGAGGATGCCACATATTCCTGATCCTGTCCTGCAGGTGCGTGTTTGCTTCTCTTGGGACATATTTGTCTTATAATACCTCTTACTAGTCTAGCTTTGTGATTTATCTGTCTTGAGTTAAATAGTATATATTGGAAATTATTGTTATTAGTTTCTAAATATTTTACCATTCAGATGTTGGATTTTCGAGTGCGCTGGTCTTTTATTTGTTCTCAAGACACTTACGATTGTGATGCCTCTTACCTGAGTGGGGAGTCAATTTGTCTCTTTATATTGATCTTTTTGTAATGATTGCCTCTAATTAGTCTAATCATAGTCCATGTGTTCTGTAATTCAAATCTGTCCATAAAAATATTGCTATATTGTTTTGAAATGCATTTTACTGGGAAGATATCTAAATTGCCATTGATATTTTTTAAGTTGCTTTACGATTAGAGCTCAATTTCCTTACGTCAGAATATTTTGCATGCCAGCTTACCTGTCACGATGCCTCTCTTGCCATAAAGCCTGTTTTTGAGCGATTCCAATCTGTTGTGATTACCTCGGGGACCCTCAGTCCAATTGATCTCTATCCTCGTCTTCTCAATTTTAATCCGGTAGTTAGTCGAAGCTTCAAGATGTCATTGACAAGGGATTGCATATGCCCAATGGTCCTTACGCGGGGAAGGTAAACATCTGACTAGCTGTTGGCCTCATGACTATACCTATCTCAACTCCCAACCCACTCACAAGATGTGGATGAGAAGGAGAGCATATATCCTGTTTGAGTGTTTCTTAGCTTGATTATGTTGAAGAATTTGGTACATGTTATCTGTTTTGTATTTCTCTTAAATTGCAGTGATCAGCTTCCTGTAAGCACCAAGTATGACCTGAGAAGCGATCCGGGCGTCGAGAAAAATTATGGGAAGCTTTTGCTAGAAATGGTTTCTGTTGTTCCAGATGGGGTTGTCTGTTTTTTTGTCAGTTACTCTTATATGGACGGAATAGTCAATAGTTGGCATGAATCAGGAATATTAAAGGTGCCACTACACCTTTTATTTTGTTCTCCTCTCAACTTTCAGATAGACCACCCTTTTCTATGAACTAATTGAGAATGTTTAAAGCTTAACAACAATGCCTTATCACACATGTGGCTACTTCTCTCTGTTGTTTTTTCTTATCATCATTATATGATGCAGGATATAATGCAACATAAACTCGTATTTATCGAGACCCAGGATGTTGTAGAGACTACATTGGCTTTGGATAATTATCGCAAGGCTTGTGATAGTGGGAGGGGTGCGGTTTTCTTCTCAGTTGCTAGGTGAATCTTTTTTTGAGTTTATGCATTTACCAATTTTGTATTTCCATGCCTTGTTTCTTATGTGTCAAACACAAATTACTAGTCTTAAATTTCTTTCAAATGTGCGAGTGAGTGACTTGTTTTAGGTTTGAACATGCACTAAATTTTTTGTATTTGATATTCTTCTTCTTTTTGAATGTAATAGAAATAAGTGATAAAGTTGTACTTCCTCCGTTTCAATTTGCTTGTCTGTTTTGACTTGACCCGACCCGAAGTTTAAGAAAGTACAGAAGTCTTTGGAATCTTGTAGTCTTAAACTAAAGATATGTAGAATGTACCAAAATGCCCTTTAATCTTGTGGTCTTAAACATGTCATGTGGAAAGTTGAAATTAAGGAGTTTCCAAAAAAGGAAAGAGGCATTCTTTTTGAAACGGACTCAAAAGGAAAGTAAGCAACGTTGGAACGGAGAGAAAGTAATATTTTGAGTTCTATACCTAATTCTTTGTTACTGTCTATCTCATTGTCGGACTAGCTTCCAAAGCTAATTGGCTAGATTAATTCTCAAATGATGATACCGGATTTGTTCAGAGTTTCTCTTTAAATTGGAAGACAACTTTTGGGTTACCTCGGCTAAGTTTGTCATGTTGTAACAGATATAGGAATTACATTGGCTTAATTCATAGTTTCAGAACTCTTTGTAGTTTTTTTTTTTTCAATTTTAATTAACCTGGTAGACTTTTTTTGTTTGATATATTTATGTGTTATGATTCTTTCTTTCTCCTAACTTTGACCATTCTATTCCTTCACCATCATAGAAACTAGGGGGTTAGCGTTTCACTTGTTTCTGCCAGTTTCCATTACTTCTGTCCAGCAATTGAATCAACTCATACTTCTGAAAATGGGAAAATGATATTTGAACAAAAATGAGTTCAAAGCTATTCCAGTTTTTGTTGTGTACCAGGTTTTCATTTTGCCTAATCTATTTTTGGGTTTTGCATCTTCTCTCTCTCTGTCTCTCTCTGCTTTGTTTTTGTTAAGCTGCTTCAATTAGACAATTACACTTTTGGTGTAAAATAAAGATGCATGAAACCTAAGGCAGCTCTCTGCTGCGCATCTGTAATTTCAAACTGCAACTGGACTGGAAGTTCAAGATTTTGTAAAGGTACTCAAAACTGACCAAGTAAAGAAAAAGTGGAACAGAAAGTTTGATTGGTAGTTTCAGTAAACTGTATAACGTGCTCTTCTTGAATAGAACTTCTATTACATAATTATTCTTAGCTCAAATTGCTAAGAAAATTCTACCACTGCATAATTACTTCCGATCTTTCGCGTTGCCGTGTTTCCTTTTAAGGGAAAATGCCTATTACTGATGTAGTTTTAGTTCCTTTCTTTTGATTCCTCTCTCTATAAGGGAAATTCAGAAAGTTATGAATGGTTGTCAACCAATTTTATCAAATCCAAATAGCGCAAAAAAGCTCTAAGGTCCGTCATCCGGGGGGTTTTGAGCGCAAAGCGCAAATACAACATTGACTTACATAAAAAAGTCTCAAAGGGAGAAACAATACAAAAAAATTATATATGTTTAGTCCAAAACTAATAATTATGACCATGAACGACAAATGTATGAACAAAGTAAATATAAAAGAAAAATCACGATAAAGCAAAATACCAATTGGATAGTGTTGCCTCTTCAAAGGAGTCTCATTGGCAAGGAAAAGTATGTCTTAGAACCTAGATGATGACACTGAAGTGCACATTAAGTGACGCAAAGCGCTCAACACGTTTTGAGCCTCGCTTCAGGGCTTAACCGCACCTTTGACGACATTGTTGCCATCTATCTAGTAGGGAAGTTGTTTAAACTTGTAGAGAGAGTTGTTGTTTTGAAACATAACTTTGTAAGGTTTCCATAAGACTACTTAATTCAGTTTTTGTATCAACTGCAAAAGTGCAAATATCATTTTTTGCAGCAATGATGATGTGAAATCCAGTGCAAATTGATCTGGTATACCCCTATGACACTGGACTTAACGACATCCATGTGTTACTGTGCAGGGGAAAAGTGGCTGAAGGTATAGACTTTGATAGACACTATGGCAGGCTTGTTATCATGTTTGGCGTTCCATTCCAATACACGCTAAGCAGGTTAGTATAACTATGTTTTAGGCTTCACTTCCCTTATGATCTAATGATGAAAGAGTGGTTCTCTTTTTAATCAGAAGGAAATTTCAATGGCACATCCTTTTAATGTAATATCAAAATAATGTTGCCTCTTTTTGATCAGATAATCCATTCACGGATAGAGACACGTGAACTTTATCTTTTAGGCTATATATTGCACCTTGAGCTGTGTTAAAATTGCAGAATATTGCTTGCACGATTGGAATATCTGAGGGAGACCTTCCAGATAAAAGAGGGCGATTTTCTGACTTTTGATGCTTTGGTACTTCCAGACTCGGTTATAGTCCTTATAATCTGGATTTGCTTTTTCTCTCCGTTATTTAATTACTTACCATATATTTCCAGAGGCAAGCTGCTCAATGTGTGGGTCGAGTTATTCGTTCAAAGGCAGATTATGGCATGATGATTTTTGCTGATAAAAGGTTTGCTTCTTTGTCCGTGTCAGTTGTATAATGTTAATAGAAAAACTAGGAAGTGAAACAAAATTTAGAAATGATGCACAAGCAACTGGTGATGTTTTATCCAACCTCTTATCTATTATACTAACCTACACTCTATATTATTGACAAATTTACGATGTGCCAAGAAATTATTGTCTTGAATATGTTCTCCCCCCCCACGCCCAAAACAGCACACACACCAAAAAAGTATTGGATCAAGATGCTTATGATGCCTCGCCTCTTGTATCATGTGATCAGATATAGCCGTCATGATAAGCGCTCCAAGTTGCCTGGATGGATACTTTCACATTTACGGGATGCTCACCTGAACTTAAGTACAGACATGGCCGTGTATATAGCAAAAGAGGTGAGTGGTATTAGTTTTATGTTTTGTTGTTAACTGTTTCCAGCATGCCATTAATAGTCAGATGCATCAGAGAACCAGTCTAAGGATCATCAAATGTGCTATGCATCTTTCGGAGGATCTTCTTTTTTATCCTGTTTGATTAAAAAAATAGTTCTGTTTTGTTCGTATCTTTGGTCGTACAGGGAAGCGGGCTGGGGTTTGGATGTTAAGGTTGGACTATTCTAGTGAAGATAGCTAGGTTTAAATTTCTGAAAGAAGCCTCAAGCAGTGGAAAATATAGAGAACTACTCTTCTAGTGCTATCTTTTTTTTTTTTTTGGGACTGATCCTTGAGCCGAGGGTCTATCATAAACAAGCTCTCTACCTAGTCCCAAGGTAGGGGTAAGGTCTGCATACACTTTACCCTCCCCAAACCCCGCTAGTGGGATTGCACTGGGTATGTTGTCATATAATAGTGGACTGATGTGAACTTAAATTGATCGACATGAATCAGTGAGGATTTATACAGTCGAGCCCAGCTGGCTTGGAATCGAGGAGTTGTTGTTTTGATGATGACATGAGCCTCAATTTGATTGCATTAATAGAAACTGGCACTTAATTTTAAATCTTTTCTATTCCCCTGAATGCAGTTTTTGAGAAAAATGGCTCAACCATATGATAAGAACGGTGGGCTGGGTAAAAAAACTCTATTGTCACAAGAAGACTTGGAGAATATGATCACCGGCCCTGACGGGGAAATGTTGCTTTAAGTGCCAGTACTAGGTGAGAAATGATTTTCGCCATTCTGTTCCCCTGAATTCTCAGTGTTCTATATGTGGAACAGCACGATTACTACATCAGTTAAAATTTGAAGTGAACTGATTCCTGTTAAAGATTTGCAGCAACCTTCAGTTTTGGGCGACTTCGCTACATTTAGAGCTGACTTCATTGGAATTTAATACAAACTTGTACATTTCCGGATCACTGGAGACATTCTTGGTTTTTTGAAAGTCGGAATAGGTTTTTTTTTTTTTTAAAAAAAAGTTTACATAACATGGATGTCGCTTGTCTATTGGTGTAGAAGGATGTATTTATTTTCTACATAAGCTGATTGTCGCGAAGTCTGTTCATGCAAAAATGTTTCAGTGGTAACTTATGGTTTGATTCTGAGTTGTAGGCAAATGAAAATTTTGTTTATCAATTATGAATTGCAGTGTATGTCAAGTGATCAACTTGATGAATCGAGTTTGAAAATGTGTTATGCATATGTTTCAAATGTATGGGCAATAGACCTATCGCTTACTGCTAATATAATCTGTTATTGATATCTTTTTTGGTTTCTTTTAAGTCGAGGGTCATCGGATATAGTTTTCTTATTCCGCGAAGGTAGGGGTAAGGTCAGTGTATATCCTATCCTCTCAAGACTTCACTGATAGAGTACTCTTACATTGTTGTAATTTATATCTTCTGCTGTGTTTGTTCATATGATTACCATTTATGTTCATTGTGTGGTCGCTTATATATGCATATATGTATTTAGACTTCTTGATAGGAGGATAACAAGATCGATGATTGGGGTAGAAGATTAACACGTATATTCTTTTTCTTATTATTATTACAAGTTACTGTATTTGTTTAAATTGTCATATTATTTGTTGTGGTGTTCTTTTCTCCGGTGTTTCAAT
The DNA here is from genome assembly GCA_037074985.1 of Solanum bulbocastanum. NCBI lineage: Eukaryota > Viridiplantae > Streptophyta > Magnoliopsida > Solanales > Solanaceae > Solanum > Solanum bulbocastanum. Next base: position 1,696,464 of record CM073602.1, read on the forward strand.
AGTGACTGTCATTATTATATTCCCTTTTTTTTTTTTTACCTATTTTGAAACTCTTTGCTAGAGTCGGGAGTATTGAAAATAGTCTCTCTATTTGTGTATATCTTACATTTTTCAGACTCTATTTATGAAATTATATTGGATATCTTAGTAGATATCAGGTATAAAAAGAACTAGACTCTATTTGAGCTTAAATTTGTGGGTCCATTAATTATGAACTATTAGATGATATTCTTTGTTTGTAAAAGTAAAAGGCAAAAATATGCGTGAATAAAATGGCGGCATATATGTAATGCTTTTTTAATTCATAAAATTTTTTTAAGAATAAATTTTTGGGTGCCCAAAAAGCGTCAGATTCATGCGCTAATACACATGAAAAATGGTGAAAGTTGGGTAATTACTAAAAGTAGGCTCGTAAATACATGAAAAAAATGGTGGGACAATTCGTAATGATTCCCCAACTTATTACAGAGATCATCATATAGTTTTTTCATTCCCCAACTCATTAAAGAGGTCATCATATAATTTTTTTAGAAAATATTTTCGGGTGCCCCCAAATCCATGGGCTAATACACACGAAAACGTTGTAGGTCGAGTAATTCCTAAAAGTTCGCTCGTAAATGTGTGAAAAAAACAATGGAATTATATGTAATGCTTCCCCAACTCATTACAGAAATCTTCATATAGCTTTTTTAGAAAAAAAATTCTAGGTGCCCAAAGGCGCTAGATACATGGACCAATACGCATGAAAAACAGTGAAATTGAGGTAATTTCTAAAAGTTATCTCGTAAAGGCGAAAATATGTGTTAAAAAACAATGGGACTATACGTAATGCTTCCCTAACTCATTATAGAGGACCTTATATAGTTTTTCAGAAAAAAATTCTGAGTGCCCAAAGGAGTTAAATTTATAGTCTAATACACATGAAAAATGGTGAAAGTCGGGTAATTCCTAAAAGTTGGCTCGTAAATGTGAAAATATGCGTGAAAAAATAGTGAGACTATACATAATGCTTCACCAACTCATTACGGAGGTTCTCATATAGTTTTTTCAGAAAAAATAATTCGGGTGTCCAAAGGCGCCAAATCCATGGGCTAATACATACGAATAACGGTAAAAGTTAGGTAATTCCTACAAGTGAGCTCGTAAATGCAAAAATATGCATGTAAAAAATGGTGAGACTATACATAATTCTTCCCCAACTCATTACAGAGGTCCTCATAAAGTTTTTTCAGAAAAAAATTTCGGGTGCCTAAAGGCGCCAGATCCATGGGTTAATACATATGAAAAATAGCGAAAGTTGGATAATTCATAAAAGTTGGCTCATAAATGTAAAAATATCCGTGAAAAAACAGCGGGACTATACGTTATGCTTCCTCTACTCATTACAAAGATCCTCATATAGTTTTTTAAGAAAAATTTTGCGAGTGCCTCAAAGGCACTAGATTCATGGATTAATATACACAAAAAACGCTGAAAGTTAGGTAAATTCCTAAAAGTAACGCGTAAATGCAAAAATATGCGTGAAAAAAGCAGCAAGACTATACATAATGCTTCCCCAACTTATTATGGAGGTCCTCATATAGCTTTTTCAGGAAAAAAATTTGGGTGCCCAAAGGCGCCAGATCCATGGGCTAATACATATGAAAAATAATGAAAATCAAGTAATTCCTAAAAGTTAACTCGTAAATACGTGAAAAAAACAACAGGACTAAACGTAAAGCTTACGGAGTTCCTTATATAATTTTTTTATGAACAAAATTTCCAAGGGCCCAAAGGCGCCAGATCCATAGGCATTCACACGAAAACTGGTGAAAGGTGGGTAATTCCTAAAAGTTGACTCGTAAATGTGAAAATATGCTTGTAAAACACGCTGAGACTATATCAAATGTTTTCCCAACTCATTACGAAGGTCCTTATATAGTTTTTTCATAAAAAGTTTCTGGATGCCCAAAGATGCCAGATCCACGGGCTTATATACACGAAAAATGATGAAAGTCAGGTACTTCCTTTAAGTTGGCTCTTAAATGTGAAAATTTGTGTGGAAAAAAAGACGGGCCTATACGTAATGCTTTTCCAACTCATTACGGAGGTCATCGTATAGTTTTTTCAGAATTTTTTTTTGGATGCCCTAAAGACGTTACATCCATGGGCTAATACACAAAAAAAAAAACAGTGAAAGTCAAATAATTTCTAAAAATTGGCTCATATATGCAAAAACATGCTTGAAAAAAATAGCAGGACTATACGTAATGTTTCCCTAACTCATTACAGAGGTTCTTATATAGTTTTTTTAGAAAAAAAATTGGGTGCCCCAAAGACGTTATATCTATGGGCTAATATACACGAAAAATAATGAAAGTCGGGTAATTCCTAAAAGTTGGCTCATAAATGTGAATACATGCGTGAAAAAATGACGGTAGTATACGTAATGTGTAACACCCCAAAAAATTTTTGAGCTAAGACTCGAATTGTTCTTCATAGTGAGTGAGATTTTTGTAAGGAATTTAAAATTTCTTGAGTATTAAGGTCACTAGATGTAGCACCTTGAGTTCCAAGAAGAACTAAAGAGAGTAAGTCATTCCTAAGTTTTTCTTAAAGTTTTGGATTAACTTCAAACGATCATAACTCCTAGTACAGGATGTGATAGGTGATCTACAAGATATAAAATTAAAGCCCTTCGAGTCCTCTTTTCAACGCCACTAAGTTTGCTAAATTCCGAGTTTTGAATAAAAAGTTATGACTTATTTACTAACAACGCGCAAACCTGGCAGCAACTCCGCGATGGCTTTGCGTTACAGAGCCAATACGGACCTCACTGCCTGGTGAAGAATTATTCCAACTCTCAGCTTGTTTTAATTATTTAGTCCTAGAAACCATTAGGAGGTCATCTAAATTTCCCTAAACGAGTAGAAAAATCAGTTTTGATAAATCAAACCCTCTCATCCACTCCAGAAATTCTACGCTCAAGGGATTCAAGAAACGCTAAGGCTAGGGTTCATCTTTTAAGATTTTCCTTCAAGTTCTTCAAGAAGATGGTTCTTTCAGGTATGTAAGATTCCATAGTGGTGGGCTTGTTCGCCCTCACGCCAATCATGTTTAATTTTATCCTTGAATTCGTTTTTGAGATTGAATTATTAAGTTCGTGAGAAGTTCTTGAGTTTTAGCCATTATTGAATCCTTTGATATCTACCATAGATTTGAGTGAAGTTTTGAGAAGTAAGTATGAGAATGAGAAAAGTCGTATACCTGAGTTCCTTATTGATATTTTGACCTTTGAGTCAAGTCGTTCATGCCCATAGCTTCCGCATGAACTCCATTAGTTTAGTATCTTTGAAAGGAGTAGTATCTTCATGTTCTAAGTCTTGAGTATCGAGTTCCTAATCATTCCGAGATTAAAAGCTCTCTTGGAAATCTCAGTTTCCTCTTTACTGAAAAACTAACTCATAGGCTCTTTTGGAAATCAAAGTTTCCTCTTTACTGAAAAATTAGCACAAAGGCTCTTTTTGAAATCTCAGTTTCCTTTCTTGTTTAAATGTGAAAACATTTAATCTTTGAGAATACATAGTACCGAAATACTCTCTTTGAAGAAATGACTTCAATCTTTACTCTTTTCTCAACTCAAAACTTAAGTCTCAAAACAAACTTAAAACGTTTGCAAAAGACTTTTGGAAAACTTTAAGAACTTCTCTTAACTTGACTCTTGACTTCCCTTGACTTGACTCTTAACTTTCCTTGAATTGAATTTATGGTTTCAAGGATCGAGATTTGTGATAGGAAAGATCTCATGATGTTTAGGAATGAATTTAGATAGCTAAACATGAGAAAATACCAGAAATAAATATATGAGGGTGGGTCTGCGAGGCGGAGAAATATTTAAATTTTGGCTTCGAAAATAAATTTTGAGGTAGAACAGTCTGTGACCGCTCCGCGATGCGAAACGACTTTTCCCAAAACTGGGGACTAGCTCCGCGACGCGGAAGCACCTTTAAATTTCGACCGATGAAACTTCTTTTTCGTTTTCCAACTGTAAACCCCTTTAAACTCCATGGGTTCTTTCCCCAAACACTTAAAATCGATTATATGTTCAAAGTACATCAAATTCTACCCAAAATAAAACCTAAAATCATGGATTCGAATCAAACAACTCCTCAACAATTTCAACGAATCAAGAATTTAATGGAACATCAACAAACCCATCAAGAACTCAATTTCTAAGCTTTCAAGAACTTAAATTCGTTGAAATAAAACATGATTGGCGCGTGGGTGAACTAACCCAACGCTATGTGATCTCACATACCTTGTAGGAATCACCCCTGACGAAATCCACAAGCTGAACTCGACGAACTTGACGATTTCCTTGCTTCTCCTTCTCTTTTCTCCTCTTCCTTCCTCTTCTCTAAAACCCTAACTCTTTTCCAAAAGCGTAAAACTGACCAAGTTCAGTTTAGACCCTTAATTAATTCACTAAAACGAATTTAATTAATTCGATAAGGAAAATACTGAAATACCCTTCAAAAATTCGGATTAAACATTTTCTTATTTGAACAGCCCAACTTCCAATGGGCGTATCTCACTCATACGAACTCGAATTCGTGAAAACTTGGCGACCTTGGAAAGATCGTTTCGAAAGCTTTCAAATCATACCTGGAAGTACACCTAACTCATCCTGAGCTAGAAGTTATGTCCGTTTGAAGTTGACCAAAAACTCACTATTTCCTAACTTAACAAAATTTTCCAGATTTTCATTCTTTTCAAAAATGACTATTTCCAATTATTGGCTTCTTCCTATTTATTTCAAATTGCAAAATGTTACAACATAATTCTTCCTCAACTCATCACGGAGGTCCTCATATAGTTTTTTTCAGAAAAAACTTTCGGATTTCCTGAATGCGCCAAATTCATGGGTCAATACACACAAAAAGGGGTAAAAATTGGGTTATTCCTAAAAATTGGATCATAAATACGAAAATAGAGTGAAAAAATGGCGAGACTATACGTAATGCTTCCCTAATTCATTATGGAGGTCCTTGTATAGTTTTTTCAAAAAAATAAATTAGGTGCCCCAAAGGTGTCAGATCGATGGGCAAATATACATGAAAAATGGTAAAATCGGGTAGTTCCTAAAAGATCGCTCGTAAATATGAAAATATGCGTGAAAAAAAATACATGACTATACCCAATGCTTTCCCAACTCATTACAGAGGTCGTCATATAATATTTTCAAAAAAAAAATCTGCATGCCCAAAATGTGCCAGATTCTTGGGCTAATACATACGAAAAACAACAAAGGTCGGGTAATTCCTAAAAGTTGACTCATAAATGCGAAAAATATGCATGAAAAAAATGGCAGCTACGGAGATCCTCATATAGTTTTTTCAGAAAAAATTTATGGGTGCCTCCAAGGTGCCAGATCTATAGGCTAATACATATGAAAAATAGTGAAAGTTGGCGCACAAATACCCAAATATGCGTGGAATAAATTGTGGGACGATACGTAATGCTTCAACAAATTACAGAGGTCCTCATAAGCTTTTTAGAAAAAAATTCTGGGTAATTGAAAGGTGCCACATTTATGGACTAATACACATAAAAAATGGCGAATGCCACGTAATTCCTAAAAGTTGGCTCGAAAATGCGTGAAAAAACAGCGAGACTATGCGTAGTCCTTCCCCAATTCATTTTGGAGGTCCTGATGTAGTTTTTCAGGAAATTTGAGTAACCTTAAGGCATCAGATCCATGGACATTTAATACACACGGAAAACAGTGAAAGCCGAATAGTTTCTAAAGGTTGACACGTAAATGCGAAAATATGCGCTACACGTAATATTTCCCCAACTCATTACGGAAGTCCTCATATAGTTTTATCAGAAAAAAATTTTGGGTGCCCAAAAGCGTTAGATCCATGGGCTAATACATATGAAAAACGACGAAAGTCGAGTAACTCCTAAAAGTTGGTTTGTAAATGAGAAAATATGCGTGAAAAAAATATGAGGGGTGGGGGGACTATATGTAATGCTTTCTCAGCTCATTAATGAGGTTCTTGTATAATTATTTTAGAAAAAAATTTCGGGTGGCCTAAGGCGCCAGATCCATGAGTTTATACATACGAAAAATGATTAAAGTCAAGTAATTCATAAAAGTTGGTTAATGAATGCGAAAATATGCGTGAAAATACGGCGGGACTATACATAATGCTTCCCAACTCACTACATCGTCCTTGTGTAGTTTTTTCAGAAAAAAATTTCAAGTGCCCCAATGGCGCCATATGCATGGGCTAATACACACGAAAAATGGGAAAGATAATTCCTAAAAATTGGAACATAAGTGTGAAAAATATACATGAAAAATACAGCGGGACTATACATAATGATTCCCCAACTTATTACGGAGGTCCCATATATTTTTTTCTAAAAAATCTTTTGAGTGCCTCAAAGGCACCAAATACATGAGCTAATACACACTAAAAAGGGCGAAAGACGGATAATTCCTAAAAGTTGGCTTGTAAATGCGAAAATATGTGTGAAAAAAATTGTGGGACTATACATAATTCTTACCCAACTCATTACGAAGGTACTCATAAAGTTTAAACAGAAAAATTTTCGTATGCCCAAAGGCGCCAGATTCATGGACTAATATACACGAATGGTGAAAGTCAAGAAAGTTGGCTCGTAAATATGAAAATATACATGAAAAAAATGGCAAGTCTATACGTAATGCTTCCCCAACTCATTACGGAGATTCTTATATAGTTTTTTCAGAAAAAAATTATGGGTATCCTAAAGGCGCCAGATCAATGGGCTAATACACACGAAAAATGGTGAAAGTTAGGTAACTCCTAAAAGTTGGCTCGTAAATGTGAAAATATGCGTGACAAAATAGAGGAATTAGACGTAGTGCTTCCCTAACTCATTACAGAGGTCCTCATATAGTTTTTTCAAAAAAATATTTCTTGGTGCCCAAAGGCGCCAGATTCATGGGCTAATACACACAAAAAAAACTATGAAAGTCAGATAATTCCTAAAAATTAGCTTGTATATGCAAAAATATGAGTGAAAATAATGGCGAGACTATATGTAATTCTTGCCCAACTCATTACAGAGGTTCTCATATAGTTGTTTCAGAAAAAAATTTTAAGTGCCCCAAAGGTGCCAGATTCATGGGCTAATAAACATGAAGAATGAAGAAAATCGGGTAATTCCTAAGAGTTGGCTCGTAAATGTGAAAATATGCGTGAAAAATACGGCGACACTATATGTAATGCTTCATCAACTCAAGGTCCATATATAGTTTTTTCCAAAAAAAAATAATGGTACCTGAAAGGCGCTAGATCCATGGGTTGAATCACACGAAAAACAACGAAAGTCAAATAATTTCTAAAATTTGGCTCGTAAATGCAACAATTTGCGTGAAAAACTACGGGAATATACATAATGCTTCCTCAACTCATTACAGAGGTCCTCATATACTTTTTCCAAAAAGAAAATTCGGGTGCCCCAAAGGAGCCAGATCCATATGCTAATACACACGAAAAAGACGAAATTTGGGTAGTTCCTAAAAGTTGAGTCATAATTCGATAATATAAGTGAAAAAACGGCGGGACTATACGTAATGTTTCCCAAACTCATTACGGAGGAATCATATTGTTTTTTCAAAAATATAATTTCGGGTGACCGAAAGACGCCTATTTCATGAGCTAATACACACACTAAAAGGACAAAACTCCGATAATTCTTAAAACTTGGCTCGTATATGCGAAAATATGCGTGAAAATAATGGTAGGACTATACGTAATGCTTTCCTAACTCATTACGGAGGTCCTCATATAGTTATTTCAGAAAAAAAAATTTGGGTGCCCCAAAGGCACCAAATCTTAAGTTGATACACACAAAAAAAACGAAAATTGGGTAATTTCTAAAAGTTGGCTCGTAAATGCGAAATGTGCGTCAGAAAAACAGTGGGACTAAATGTAGTGCTTCTCCAACTCATTACAGGGGTCCTCACATAGTTTTTTTCAGAAAATTTTCTGGTGTCAAAAGGTGTCAGATTCATGGCTAATACACACGAAAAATGGTGAAAGTTGGATACTTACTAAAAGTTGACTTCTAAATGCGAAAATATGCGTGAATAAATGGCTGGACTATACGTAATGCTTTCCCAACTCATTACAGAGGTCTTCATAGAATTTTTTGAAAAAAAATTTCATATTCCCGAAAGGCACCAGATCCATGAGCTAATACACATGAAAAATGACGAAAATCAAGTAATTCCTAAAAGTTGGCTCGTAAATGCAAAAATATGCGTGAAAAAATGGTAGCACATATGTAATGCTTCCCCAACTCATGATTATCTTTATGTTTCACAAAACGAAAATTCAAGATTATTTTTCTTTTGTGTGTTAATATCTATGAATTTTATATAATATGTGTAAGTGATTGTGTTTGACTTTAAATTTTGTGCTTCCCTCAGTGACAACCTATTAAATGATACTTATTATTTTCGAAAGACGTAAGTCACTTTTTTAAAAGTTTGTGTCACGAAATAGGAATTCAGGACTATTTCAATTTTTCATGTGTATTAGACCATGAATTTTCTGGAATATGGGTGTCGACTATATTTTAGCTTAAATTTTGTGGATCCATTGGCGACGATCTATTAAATGATATTCATTATTTTCAAAAGGCGGACGACTCGTTTTTGGAGTTTGTGTAAGAAAACAATAATTCAGCATTATCTCAATTTTTCATGTTTATTATAGTTCATAAGTTTTTCAATATATGTGTGAGCGACTCTGTTTGAGCTCAACTTTTGTGGATTCATGGGTGACAACCTAGTAAATGATATTCATTGTTCTAGAAAGACGGCAGTCACTTTTTTTTTGGAGTGTATGTTTCACAAAACAGAAAATCTGAATTATTTTAAACTTTTCGTGTATATTAATCAATTAATTTTTTGAAATATGTAGGACAACTCTATTTGAGCTCTAATTTGTTGCTCCTTGGATGACAACCTATTAGATGATACTCATTATTTTCAAAATGCGGAAGTCACTTTTTTTTTAGAGTTTATCTCACAAAAAATAAAAATTTTGAATTCTCTCGATTTTTTGTGTTTATTAATTCATGAATTTTTCTAAACATGTACTACCTACTCTATTTGCGCTCTGATTTTTGCATCCATTGGTAATGACCTATTGAATGATACGTAGTGTTTTTTAAAGACACAAATCACTTTTTTTTTTTTTTTTTAGCTTATGTTTCATAAAACCAAAATTCAGGATTTTCTCAATTTTTCGTGTATATTAATCAATAAATTTTCCGAAATATGTATGACCGACTCTATTTGAATTTATGTCGGGAAACAAAAAAGTAAGATGGTCCAATCAAAACTCAACTGATCTATAGAAGGGTTGCTAACTTCTATATCTGTCCTCTCAACATTTACACAACAAAAAATTGTACAAAGCTTACTGATAATCTAAAAGACTATGTTACATTACCCAGTCCTCCTTGAGTGCTCATCTAGCAAAGTTCAAGCTCCCCTCTATAATCATTTCAGCAGCAGTACCCATAGCACCAACACCACTAGCTTCCAAAAGCGCCAGAGCTAATACTTCTTCGTCGCACCGTTTCAATCCCTTGCTCAGCCTCTTCAAAACTTGAAGATCCACCTCCAAAAGCCAGCTTGGTGTGCATCCCACTATCAAGCTTATGAAACCCAGCACGTATGCTCTCCATGTAGCCTTGTTACAACCAAGTGATATTTTGCCATCTAATGCACTCGCGAGAAATTCCAAGTGTGCTCCGAGCATACTTGGTCGCCATTTGGATGTGGGTGATGATGAATCCACCCCCCAACAAAATGTTCCACACAGCACTGCTAAGTATGCAAGGGCATAACCCCTTAGCCGTGCAATCATTCCTTCTGAGACACCACCGTTAGGCTCTGACCTATGTGCTGATATAAACCAAGATGGCAATGTTTCTTTCAGCAAAGATTGGACTAGACTTAAACCACCTGTAATCCAAACTAATGAAGCACCCAATGAAGCTGCAAGCTTGACACGGACCATAGCTGCAGCAAGAGAGACGTGACAAGATGCAGGGAATCCACTATCCGTTTTCTGACTAGAGAGAGACCTTATCTCACCTCTAGTTTTCTTGAGTTTCTCCAAATCCTTAGCAGGGACTCCACTATCCGCAATATCTCTGACAAAATGCATCAAAAGGGAGACGATCTCTTCTGACATAAACATGACATTTCTGACAGCTCTATGAACACGCAAGTAGAGTATACCAGGGGCAACAGCAGATATGCCACCAGAAAAATGTGAACCAAATCCATGACCAAGAAGTGAACCGACCCCACCGTTGCTTTCTATAGAAGATGTACCTATACCTAGTGTAGCTGTAAAGCAGACCCGAAGAAGTTGAACCACTGCATCACTGCTGTGGTGGAAAACAGTCCGGGATGCAGAGAACACAAGAAAGTCACTCCAGCGTCTAACCTTTTGAGCCCATAGAGCAGCCATAACAGGCATACATGGCCAAGGACAACTTGTAGCCAGGTTACTCACTGCTGCGCCCATCAAGTTCAGAAAGCGGTCAGTATCTCTATCAAGTTTATATGTAATGGTGAGGCTCACAAGGGCTGCCAAAGGCAAAGGAAGAATAGCTGGAGAACTTCCACCTACAAACACATAGCATTAGCTAAACATCAAGATAAATGAATGAATAGTTAAATTCCCTGCGCCTACTTCCTCCTACACACAGATGTATATATTAGATAGATATGGTAGTCCAGGTCTATCACATGGCAAGCCAGGATGGTTTTTTTAACTGATGCATCAATGTTAGAATCGACAGACAACCCTTGTTAGCTATTTAGCTCAGGCAATATAATTCAATATGTCAAAACAGGAGATCAGAGATCTAATCCCCCAAAACCAAACATCAATGCCGTGACAAAAAGGAACGGAAAAAGAAGGGGGTGGGAGTAGGTTCACGTTCAGTCTACTACTGTCTGATTCTTCACCATTCCTTTGAGAAATTTTTAATGGGTGATCAACTTGTCATTGTGGTAACTTAGCCCATAGGTTACAAGAAAAGAGGAGGAGAAGTATTCTCTTATGCCTATAGTTCCTCGTCTTATAAGAATTAGGTGATCAGGTGAAATCAGATAAGTGCACACCTACAGAGAGACTTGGGACATCAACACCAGTGTCAGCTAGGATTTTCTTAACTTGTTGTTCCACTGCTGCTAAATTTGCAGCAGGACTTGGCCAATCAGTTCCATTCATAGAAGCAGGCTTCCAAATACCCCGCGTCACTTCAGCTGAAAAGTAACTTGTAATCGTTGCCAAAGATGCAGGAAGAAAGTCAGCTAGATGCTTAAGACCTGAGATGGAGAAAGTGGCTCAATATACCAACTCATAGAACTCATCAAAAAAAACAAAAAAAAAAAAAAATACAACATCAGCTATGATAAGTTCAAGTGTGTCATGTGAATTTTCCTCCTCTTTCTATCTTCTTTCACTGTGTTGGCGAATAGATAGGGTCTACCAAATGGTTGGTAATGTGAAGAAAGGGGATAATATATCTCACATCAATATTCACTCTTTTCTATGTGTGCCTATCAAGCATAACGATTATTCTTGAAGCCTAATTGTAGATATTATGTCAAATTACTAACCTGTGGCTAGTTCACGTGGTGACAAGGTCCCATGAGCACATGCCGTGAGAGCAGCGTTAAGCACAAAAGGAACAGCTTCCAAAATATCCCAAGCGGGCAGCTTAAGAAGAGGAGATATCTCTTCATTTCCAGACCCAGATGAGTTACTACCACTTGAAGTTGGAGGTATAAGGGACTGACCAGCACTATTTATTTTTCGGAACATGAAGTCCAGCAGTGCTTCAACTATCTGATGAACAGGAGTTCCAGGGACGAGACCTGAGAGAGGTGACGCAATACATGCTTGATGTTGCCGGTACCAACATTTTAGTTTAGGAAAAGAATCCATAAATATGGGTTCTCTAGGTAACTGACTGACAACTCTAGACAATTGCTTGCTTTTTGTTTGATCTATCAGCAAATCTTCAGAGAATGCCAACTGGGAGTTGCGAACCAGTAATAGGTATTCAGGGGTTAGATGGGATCCCACAGGAACATCTCTCGTGACATGCTCAAGCGGTGGCTGATCAAACCTCCACAATGTCAATAAAAGTGTGAATGCATTCGAGAAAACAGCATGTGAAGTAATTTCTTCCGACATAAGAGTCCATGACACATTGGGTGGACAAGAACCGAAGGCTTCACAAATTGGCATCAATGCACCAACAAGCTGTGGAACCTGAAAGAAATTTAAGTGCAACATCAGCACATAGGTTGGTTTCTCCATCTGTATCTTAATCCCAGTTGCTACTCACTGTACTTTTTTCGAAACCTGTTGTCAACAGAATTTAGTTCTTCAAATCATTGTTCAGGTATCAATTGCCTATAGAACTAGCAAAAGTACATTAAAGAGGCAAGCATCAGGATTTGACGGGAAGACACTTCTAACAACCATTTCTGTCCCAGAATCAATAAGAAATGCTAGCAATATGTCCAGGGCCCCAGGCTTCGGTGTTAGTGTAGTTTCAACTTTCAAACATGTTGTGTAGGTCTTCCATACACAGATTTCGACATGTAGAACAGGAAGTAACTAATGGATATGTTTCAATTCATTTGTTAAGCCAACAATAAAAGTTGAAATGGTGCACAGATTGATGCATTAGTGAAACCAACAACAAATGTTGAAATGGTGCACAGAGGACAAATTGCTTCAGCACATTTGACAATCGGAGAGATCAGTAGTGCAACAATATGCCAGTATCTGATATGTGCCATTAACATATGAATGGCACAAACATATTTCAGAAAAAGAAAAGTACAGCTGAAGAATTACCTACCAATCCATGCAAAGAAAATATCTGGATGCAGTCTACAGATGATATACCAACAACAAGAACATTCAGAAATGGAGCATAGCTAATCAAATGGCTATCAGTTCCAGAATAATCAGAAGGAACACAAGGTGAAAGAAGCCTAGTGATGAATAGAACCGCATGTTCCTGCAAGCATGTAGATGAAAACACAGTGAAATGGGTGTGAAAGACAAGAAATGAAACATACAAGATACCAGTTTTGAACTTGAGAATGACTTTAGGACACCAGTTATTTGAACAGGGTGCCTTCATCTGAATTTATTTGCAAAGTAAAACCAAATATACTATAGATATATGAAAAATGATCTCATCCCTGAGGAGAGTATATTGTGTAATTTTCAGATCCAAATAAATTTCAGCAGTCCTAATTGCAGCAAGAGCTTCTTAAAAGGAAACTATTTTTTCTCAACATCTAAAAGGAGGGTTCCTTCAGAAACAGACAGCACTTCATCTCAACAGAAAATGTTGCTGTATTCTCTTCTTCAATCTTCACCATCTCTTCACCACTGATTTCCTTAACAAGGAGTTTCCTTTTGATTATCTTGGATGCCCTATTTATGTTGGGAAGAAAAGGAATGAATATTTTGAGAAGTTGTTATCGAAAGTTGTCAAAAGACTCAATGGTTGGCAAAGCAACATGCTTTCATATGGAGGCAAATACATTCTCATTAAACATGTCCTCCAAACATTGCCTGTATACATTCTTACTGTTTTAACTCCTCCTAAAGGTATTATCAAGCTCATGGAGAGACATTTCAGTAGGTTCTTTTGGGGCTCCACAACAGATAAAGATAAATATCATTGGAGCTCGTGGAAGAACATGTGTTTCCTGAGAAATGAAGGTGGATTAGGTATGAGAAACATGAAAGACATTTGTGATATCCTCAATATCAAGAAGTGGTGGAGGTTCAGGTGTCAAGATACTTTGTGGGCTAAATTCACTAAGGCCAAGTATTGTATCCAATCTCACCTTGTGGCTAAAGTTTGGGTATCTGGTAACCTCTCATATTTGGAAGAATTCTTACTCAAACCAGATCAAAACTTGAGCACAATATGATCTGGAACATTCAAAGAGGAGATTGTAGTTTTGGTGGGACAACTGGACAGGTTATGGATCTTTAGCAACTTGCACTCCTGACCAAAGTCACTCTATCAAAATTCAAGTGAAAAACTTTACCAACAATTAAGTTTGGGATGTACAGAGACTACAAGATGTGTTGCTGCGTGGCTGCTTCAGCATATCACCAATATTAAAATTGATTCCAGTAGTAGAAGTGATTTCTTGATTTGGGAGGCTACTAGTGATGGCGTCTATTCAAATAACTCTGCTTGGAATTGCATAAGGGAAACTAGAGTGTCAGATCCTATATGGAAAAACATTTGGCATAAAAGTACTTCATTCAAAATGTCTTTCTTATCTTGGAGACTCATTAAATCTAAACTACCCTTTAATGATGTTATTTGCAGGTTTGGAACGATTAAACTTAACACAGATGGAAGTTTTCTGGAGCATAACGGAAAGGCTGGAATAGGAGGCATAGCCAGGGACAGCACTGGAGAGTTCATCTTTGCGTTTGCTATTCCCACTGCTTATTTGCTAGACAAGATGCAATTACCTAGCATAAGGATAAGATATGACAAAGTTAATTTTTTTGTAAGCTAATTGTATAATCACTAGATATGCGGGAATATAAAGCAGTGGCATGCTTAAACATTCCCCTTTTTGCAAGGATTACTTGACAATCGTTGATGTATATTTGGGGTTAAGGCGAAGTCCCCCCCCCCCCCTTGTTGTGCTTCTACATGATTTATATATACATCGTCAGGATTGCAATCTTGGAAATTTTTAAAAAAAAAAAAAAATCTTCATCATCTACCAGCAAACACTTGATCACAGCTGCTCCCTTCTTCAATATCTCTCTATTAAAAACTCTTGTGAGCAGTGTTATTAAAGGCGCACTTAAGCCCTAAGGCGACAGTCAAAACGCGTTGAGAGCTTCGCCTCGCTTAATGTGCACTTTAGTGTCATCATCAAGGCTCTAAGACATACTTTTCCTTGTGAATGAGCATCTCCTGAAGAGGCGATGTTAAGCCAATGATATTTCACTTTATCGTAAAAACAAACAATTTCTTTGTCCATATATTTGTTATTCATGCTTATAATTATTAGTCTTGGTATATATATGTATGTATATGTATGTTTTCTCCATTTGCGCCTTTTCTCAATAAAGCCCACGCCTTATTTGCGATTAAGGCCCCAACGGACCTTAGAGCTTTTTTGCACTTTTCGCTTTTCATAACACTACTTGTGAGCACTAGAAGTGGGCAGCCTGCTTTATCTAATTCGGCTCTTGTAGAGATACACACCAGGTATACTCTCTCCCAGTCACACAAACACCCCACCCACACCAGAGATGATATGGAGATCAATACCTTCATTCAGCCTCTTCATTGTCATTTACAAGATTAGTGATGGTGGACAGGTGAGTGTTCTTCTGCTCCAACTTTGTTAAAATCTTTCTTTAATTTAATCTTATCAGGGGGTTGCGGATCCAACCCATTTGGCAGTGCTTCTCAGCCTTGTTTACTAATTACATTATTCATTTAACTATGGCTGTTTTTTTTATTTTTTTATTTTTAAACTAAAGATTAATATTATTTTAATTTTTTTATTCATTTAGTTAAGGTTGTTCTTTCCTCTGTGCAATAATCGTTTGTTTGGGAGGACACTTGTGCTTGTCATGAAATTTTTCCTTCTAGTCATGGGTTTATGGGAGGGTAGGAAAAGGGAAACAAGAAACAAGGTTTATTAGAAAAAAATTGAGCAAAAATGCAGGCCCTCATAGAGGTTTCCGGAGCTGAAGATAGTTTTAAGGTTTTACTGCTACTAAAGTACATAATACTAGTTCAATATTACCTGTATATTCCAACCACGAGCAAGAGAAGCCCCACAGAGAATAGTAGCGGCAGATATCTTGTCTTCAGCTGGACCATTGACAGCAATCTCATATACTTTCTCTATTTCTGCTAAGCTTCCATCAAATCCATGAGCTTAAATTCAGTTGTCATACAACATAAATTTCAAGAAAGAGCATTTGATATGCCCAGACTTCAAAAGAGAAGGATTTTCAACTGAAAACCAGGTTGTAGCTAAGAGAAACAAGGAAAAATAATTCTACTTAATGATATGACTGCAATTCCAAATATATGACCACCGACATGCATACTCTCAGCAATTTAGATTGATAAAACAGAAATCCAACTGGTTGATTTATCCTTAAACCTGCTCCAAAGCCCCAGAAGATGCAGTTTCAAGAGCTTAGCCACTGGGAATATTTGATGTTAAAGGTCAGCTTCTCTTTCAATCGGAGTGCACCAAATGTGAATACTTACAATCTGCAGATGTTTTCTTAAGTAAAAACTATAAACCCATTATTTTCTAATTATAAACTGTTTTTATAACACATCTTTTAACTCTGAATATGTTTGAGAACTCCAAATACGACCTTAAAAGAAACCACAAACCAGTGGCATGGAATATAATTACTGCTTAAATCTATAAAGGCTTTTTTTAAGAATCATGCTATTTTCCAGCTACAAACAGATTTTATATCATTTAGCTCTGAATATGTAGAAAAACTCCTAATTTGAAAGCAAAAAGGGCCACTGGGGAACAACCACTACTGCATGGACCAACTAACCTTGGCAAATGATGGGATGAAGTGAGCAAACCAGAAATAAAGAAAAACATTCTTATTGTCAACTTCTAATACCTTGAAGCGGGTGTTGAAACCAATACACTGACCATTGGAGGAGTTAAGGGAGACCCCTTCATCAATGATGACCAGCTAGGCGATGGGCCTGACATGTTACGAGGCACTTGATTGAATTGACCTTTTACATATCCCGGCCATAAATAAGCAGATGTATCCAAAATGTTTCTAGCAATGCAAGCCTCAGCAATAAGGTGCCACAAGCTCCCAGCTAGAAATAATTACCGATGATTAGCATACACTACCAGCATAACATACTTATGCATATAAGAGTTAAATAAGAGATGCACTAGATTGGTTAGGAGTTCCCAACATATAGTCTAAAAGTAATCTGCCCAAAAAATTAAAGGTAAAAAATTTAAAAAGTAAAACAAAGGCGAGGGTGTAGGACAGAGGAATAGCTGAGGGAGGTAAAAATATTCTCGAAAAGGCCACCAACCACATGGATGGGGTTGTGGGAATAAAGAGGAAGAAAATTCTAGAACTTGGTCAAATTGAAAAGAATACAAGATGGAATCCAGGCAGCAAGTGATACAAGGTTGACACAACACAAGCCTCTCTTGAAATCTACTGGACTCACCACAATTGACAGGCATGTCATTCAATCTCATCCCATCAAAATATTCACTTCCCCCACTTAGCCCTGAGAGGAACATCATTGCTTTCAAAGCAGCTTGGTTTGCCAAAGGAATTGCAGGCAGTGGTGGGGTCAACAAGCCTTCATAATCATGCAGTTGCTGTAAGCTAGAAGCCAAGGCCTGACGATGTTTTCCTGTGGACTCCGTTCTTTGATCACTAGTGCTGCTATCATTTTCCTCTTCTTTAATAATGTTGGTAATTGCTAGCGGTGTAATAGACAACAATAAGCATAAGCAAGTATCAAGACGAGGTACTGGACCCTCACTGGGATCCCTTTCCTAAATTGACCAAAAGCAGTTATTTAGTATATTTTCAATATCGAAATGAAGCTAACATTAAATTTGACCAGCTCAAATACTGAACTGCAGTTTCAATTCTGATAAATAGTTTCATTTAATATTCTATATAAAGAAATGAAATTTAGGGGAAGAAGGAAACCCTATAGTTAGTCCTTAACTAATAAATTAGCGTGGTTTACAGAACTTTGAAACTTGCATGCACTTGTAAGCAAAATTGTGTTACAAAAGAAGACCTAGAGCTGAAGAAGGAAGGTGGCGGGATGGATGGGAAGCATAATTTTCTGCCATCTAGAAACCTGGATAAAGCTGATGAAAGAAGGGATATCTTAATTGATTCTTACTCTATTAACAAGCCTAAGGGCTGAAATCCACAACCCAAAAAATGTGTTCTTCCACGATGTACAGTTAACTGCCCGCAGAGCCTTCACCAGACCTGCACAATAACTTCAGTTTAGCAAACACAACAGGGTATATTCAATATTGAACTTAGACCACTGACTACAGTATTTACCAGTAAGGGTGTCAGCAGCACCTGTAGCTGCCACTTTTGATCCATCCATGGTATCTTCAAGAAAGAGATCAATCGGTAGCCAGAGAACTGATGTACTAGCATCATCAAACCGACTAACAGAAAGTGCAAGTGATCCAGAAGCCATAACAGCATGAAGAAATTTCCGTGAGCTTGTTTTGCATTCTCTGGAGAGGACTCCACGGTTTTTGGATATCAACACTACCAAAGCCTCCGGAGAAATATTCTTAGAGTTTCTTAAAGCTGACGAGTTTGACACTAGAAGGTGTAAGTGCTGCATGAAAGAATCCCAATGTGTGGGCCTAAAGAAAATAAAAAAACATTGTTTAGCTATCAATGATATCTCTTAGGCTAGCACAATGAGCATTTTTTTAAGCACTACTTCTCTCATAGCTCGACAGAATTGTGAGAAACAAAGCATTAGTAATAGACATGTTGATAATTGATACAGCACACAACTTAATGAAGGAAGCTCTGTCATCCACTCATCATACATGTTCCTACGTGCCAAGTAAAGAATCATGGATGTCAGTTTGTCCCCAAAAAGCTCGCCAATTATTTCAATAGCCAGTACAGTGTTCATTCTACATAATCCTTCACAATGTTCAACTCTTTTCCCAGCAAAGCCATCACGATTGCTGATTTCCATTTCTTGAGTTGCAACTGGCCACCTAGACTTCTTTTCAGCAGTCAGTTCCAGCAGCCCCTCATCATCAAGTGAGGCATCAAGTAACTGACATACAACCGTGAAAACATATTCAATCACATGCATTCCACTTTCAGATCCCTCGAGTTCAAATATCTGGGAAAGATGAAGAGTATCATTTATCGATTCCATAATCCTGCAATAGCACCTCCAGACATGTTAACTCTTCTACTGAAATTCATCCACAAAAATTAAACTAGCTCAAAACAAAAATTAATTTGGGAAATTTGAATCAGTCAAGAATATTAGTATTGGTTTTCATCCACATGGACATCTGTTTACCTCCCAGGAAAAATAGGGGACAAACATTCACCGGACCATACAATGAAAAAATTATCTCCAAGAAATTTCACTTGAGATAGCATTTGCACAACAGATTGAGGCATAAATTTACAGGACCTCACTCTGAATGAAAAAATAGAAGATATTGAAAACCAGAAAAGGAACAAAAGAACCTCCATTGACAAAAAGAGACAATTGGAAAAAAGAGTTGTGCCAAATTAATACTTCAATAGCAAAAAAGGTAATACTCTGGGACACATCATAGACTATGTTGTTACAGTTTGAAGATTCAGTGAGTGTCCAAGGAAATTATTATACAGTGAAAACATGAGCCAATGTGTCCAAAGTAATTCAAACTGTTATGAACACCTTAACAGAAGAGGTCCAGTCTACTAACACAGTCAGCATCCAGGTAATGTGTTTCCAGGAGAACAAAATTTTTAAGGCAAAGCACAAGAATACACAAACCTCCAACAGTGATCTCATTTGGCAGCCTGGATAAGGAGTACGTGAAGAGTGAAGAAGGATTTGGAAGAAGCAAGACCTAGCTATAAATATGAAGTAGCAGTAGAAATGTAGTATGCTGAGTTTTTCTTTTACTGTTTCATTGATTCTATATTTCCTTTGAAATCCAATTGAGTAGTGAAATCCAATCTATTAGTTCATTTCCAGTTTTTGGGACATTATATAGCACTTGATAGTAGGACCAAGATGAACCATGAAGTCTCAGTACCAAAGAAGGCTTTTACAGAACATCAAACCATCATCCATAAAAAAAAAAGTTTTTATGGATCAATCTAAAGAGAATACAAGAAAATGACTTGAACTAGGAGAATGGAATGTGCTTTTGATAATTTGGACCATTAATTAGAGATGGTAATGAAAAAGCATATATTTTTAGAAGTTCCATATAGAGCCCCTTCTATTTGTTCCTCTTATCCCATTTCTTTTACTGTTCCATTGATTCTATATTTTGTAGTCTAGTTGAAGTGATATCCAATCTTGTGTTGATTTGAAACAGTAAAACATTACAAAAACTACATTTTTTTTTAGTTTTTGGGCCATTATATAGCATTTGATAGTAGGACTGGTATGAACCATGAAGTCTCAGTACCAAGAAGCCTTTTCCAAAACATTGAACCGCTAGCACCACCACAAACAACAATAACAACATACCAAGTATAGCCCCACAAGTGGGGTTTGGGGAGGGTAGTGTGTACGGCTGTACGCAGATCTTGCTTACCTTGAGAGGTAGAAGAACATCAAATACCGATCCTAGAAATAAAAAATATAGTCTAAAGCACCTAACTAAGAAAAAAAAAAAACAAGTTCTTATCGATCAAACTAAAAGAATACAAGAAAAAGACTTAAAATAGGAGAATGAAACTTACTTTTGATAATTTGGACCATTAATTAGAGATGGTAATGAAAAAGTATATCTTTTTAGAAGTTCCATATACAGCCTGTATGCCATCGGATAGCTCCTTCGAGCAGGAATTACTCTGTAATACACAAGGAAATAAAGTCAATACAATAACATAGATTCAATGAATAAATCAATTAATTATGCCTCAAATTCCCCACTATCCATTCTGCTTTATTCAACTCCATTTCAAATTGGTAATCAAAGTTAGACCTTTTTTATGCCATACATCAACCTAATGCAATTCTCCTCGAATTCCATTCTGTTAGTAAAAAGCACAAAATTGAAAAATTGAAGGGCAAGAAAATGATCCAGCATTGTAAATAATATGACGAAATTGTCAGTTACATATTTAAATTATGCAATGGTCTTATTAGCCGCCATGAAAAATTTTCACTTTGTTCTGATGTTGAAAACAAAAACTACTTTTTTTTTCAAACTTCACAATAAACATGGCCAAACGCCCACTAACTTTTCCATATTATTTACACTCCTAACTACGTGAGGATCATATTAACCCCCTGAACTTTGCATCAAATCCCCCATCTGTTCAGCCCTATTCAACTCCATTTTCAAATTGCTGATCAAATGACAGCCATCAACCTAATGCAATTCTCCTCTTTTTTATATTCGGGACGAATTCATAAGGAAATAAAGTCAATACAACAAAATAGATTAAATGAATAAATAAATTAATTATGCCTCAAATCCCCCAATATTCATTCTGCTCTACTCAACTCCAATTCAAATTGGTAATCAAAGTTGGACCTTTTTTATTCCACCAACCTAATGCAATTCTCCTTCTCCATTTTTCCGGATCCGTTCACGTTTGGCCATAAAACACTGAAATTCATCTTGAAATTGAATTCCAGAATTTTCAAGAATTTGATAAACAACAAAAAGGTGTTTATACTCTTTTTTTTTCACTCCAAATTACTCACAAAGAGTAAAAAGTAATTCCAATTTGTATTCATGGCCAAACACAATAACATAGCCAAACACCTATTTAATTCTTACTTATTACTTACCCTCCTATACCATATGAGGATCATATTAACCCATCTGCCAGCTCTATTCAACTCCATTTTCAAATTGTTGATCAAATTCAGACATCAACCTAATGCAATTCTCCTTTTTTTTCAATTCGTGACGAAATCAATTTCATAAACGAAAAGTACCAAAATTTGAAAAATTGAAGAGGAAGAAAATGACCTTGTAGAGAGAAGGGCGAGAACGAACAGAGGAGGGACAATTCTAAACACCAAAGCTTTCTCTAGAAGCTTCCAAGCATTAGGAACATTATTGGACCAACAAATATGAGATACGAGAAGCTCGGCAACGTCGGTCGACGGCATAGAGATGCCAGCGGAGTTGAGACTGGAGGAAAGCTCCATGGCCCATACCAATGGATCGGTGTTCCTTTCCTGAGCCAATTTCGTTAGCTGCGTCACTCTGTCCCATTGGCTTGAATGTACGGTTACTGTTTCCATGGATTCGCCGGTCGGGAAATTGGATTCCGGCAGGTTACGCCGGCTATTATGTCGATGGCAGAGTATGTTGGCTTGCTGGAAACAGAGTCCCGGGTATAAGTATTTAGGGTAAAAAACTTGCTGAAAATAAATTTAGATGTAATCTTTAATTAAAAGTTTTGGACTAAAATTTTAAAAATAGAAAAATTTAAAGTAAGTTTTATAATACGATGGTCAAATTAGCTATATCGTGTGGGAATGAATGTTGATCGATTAAAAATTCACACGCTTAAAAACTTATAAATGATTGAAATAAGAATATTGAGATGGATTTGTAGACAAAAGGGAGATAGGATCAAGAATAAGCTATATTCAAAATAAGGTAAAGATGGTAATATGTGACATAAAATGAGAAATGCGGGACTGAAATAGTTTTGGCATATGAAGAGATTATGCACAGATGTTATAGTGAGGATTGAGGAGGTGCGGGAGATTGACTATAGCAGAAATTAGAGAGGGAAAGGTAGCCGAAGAAGTATTGAGGAAGGTAATTAGACAAGACATGATTCACTTGCAATTGATCAAGGACATAACAAAAAATTATGGAGATCGAGAATTAAGATAAAAGGTACATAGGTAACCAAATATTTTTGAGCTTTCACTTATGAGCATCAGTTATTTTATTTGATTCAAGTATTGTATTATTTGTTGTTATTACTTGCACTCTTCTTTATAGTTTTTAGCATATGTTTTTGTTATTTTGTTTTACAAACTTAATTGGTAATATACTTACTCTACCAAGCTTACTCTACCAAGGCTCTATACAATTATGCATACACTCCACTCTCTTCAAATCATATTTATAAGATTGTACTAAGTCATACAAGTGAATAACTTATAAAATCAACATCAGACTTATAAGATTATACTAAATCATATAAGTGAATAACTTATGAAACCAACATCAGACTTACAAGATTATACTAAGTCATACAAGTGAATAACTTATGAAACCAACATGAATTATGGTGTAATGGTGGAACTGTTTCACCCTTAATCAGAAGTTTTGAATTTATATTCTAGAAATGGAAAAATTCTATTGGGAACGTCGTCACTTTCAAATGGGTATTATAGTGCGCAATTCAAATTTAATTGAGACTCTAATACAAACTCCAAACACCAAATAAAACAAAAAAAAAAAAAAAAAACTTGGGGAGAAAAATCATACAAGTAAATAACTAGCTATTACCCCTACTTTAGTCATTAATTAATCGTTGAAAAATGGATTTGATCCCTTTATAAAATATACTATTAAAGTGTATTTTATTAAATATACGTTAAAAAAACAAAGTCTTGCTAGTTGTAGTTCTTTTTATTCTATTTTAATTTGACTATATAACATGTTTAAAAAATTATATGTGTGAGCTTGATCATATTAGTGTATAAATGGATAAGAAGCATGAAGGTTCAATTAAATTATACGAAAAGAAAGGACAAGAAGTTTAAATTGGATAAAAACGGAGAGTTGCAATAAATTGACATAAAATTAATTTATAATGACTCCTTAAAATACAGAGTACATGAATAATAGTGGAGTCAAAATTTAAAATTTATGAGTTTCAAATTCGAGTTCTTTTAAACAACTAACAATTTGTGGAAATTTAATAAAAGTAATATTTGAATCAACACTATTATTTCGATTGTACTTGTAAGCTATATTTTAGTTCCGTCTTATTTTTTAATAAATCTATCCTAATTTATGCAACTACAACTTGACTATGGTAATTAAGTACTCGTGATAATGCTAGTGGTAGTACTTAAAATATTTCAGTTGACTATCTAATCTTTTAATTAAACCTCAAGTTGCACTATTGTACTTGTTTAATTACATGAGGATTCTGAAAATAAAAATAAGGCAAAATTTGAAGGAAAAAAAAAAGGTAATTTGTTGCTTAAAGCATCTCGTATTAGCATATTTGAAAAAGAATTGTTAAAATGAAATTTTATTTATATACTTATTCGATTAATCAGTTCTTGAAAAGTTCTATTAAACAAAAGAACTATAAATTAGAATAACTAGCGTAAGAGAAGTCCATGTACGCAAGTCGTTAAATAAATTGTTCGTTACATCTAATCGAGCATGTATTTTGGATAAATAACATAGATATACATATGGAATATCTTTAAGATTCCAACAAATAGTAGATTCTAAATTTATAATACAATTAATGTAGATATTAACATATTTACAATTCTAAAAGTACGATGAATGAAGATAAAAACATGAAAAGTTAAAATTGTAATGTTTACGTCTCATATTTGCATCTTCATCAAAGAATACTTCATCAATTCATAGATTCGTCTCTGATGATATGGTCCATGAGTAGAAATCGATATAAATATAATAATAATGAATAGACATGACGTTAGGGTAGCGCCAGTAAAGTACATAAAGTTGATCAACCAAGGATCATTCAATGCATTTGAATATGGTTGTAGCCATAGGGCCATCTAGTGCAATATTATTGGTAGTTGTTGTTATAGCCATGGCCATAAATGTGGTGATTATAAAATAAAAAATGAAAGATTCACTTTATGTTATTGGCATATATACAATGAGTTCAATACTAAAATTTCAACCTAACAATAGATTTTGAACTCGTCATTATAAAAGTTTGACGAATCCAATACTATAAACTTAAAATGTCAAGACAGTCAAGTTTACATTTTAGATCCGCTTCCTTATCACATAATACTACACCAGTTAATAGGTTCTTCTCTGATGACATGATCCATGATTAAAGGTTGATTCAGGTACGAAGACGATTCGTAGCCAACATAAGGAGAAGAGTTGTGGTAGCTTGAATTATAATAAGGTTGATCAACCATGGCTCCTCTAGTAGGATAGTAAGAACTTGGATCATCCAATGCTTGATTGTAGCCATAAGGTCCATCTAGTGAATTATAGTTATTATATCCATGTCCAATATGGCCATAATTATTGTAATCTCTAGAAGGATGCTTCAATTTCACATTTACTAATTCTGCATGTTGACCTGACTTTAACAATGCTAATAACAACCTGTTTGGATCCACCTCTCCACAAACATTTGCTATTCCTTTTTCTGCATCTATTGTCAATGCATACACACCTATACAGAAGCGAATACAGAATCAAGAGTCAATCGATATGAAATATTTGTTCTAATAAATAAACACTTAGTTGTACGTGAATAAATATTATTATACTCAAACCACACGTGTCATGACAAGTACATGGATGAGCCTCAAAACCTATCAACTTCATTCTTTTCATGTCATACTTATTTACGAAGAATTTAAATTTTATGTACTACCAATATAAAAGATTTTTATATAATCAAATTCTTTATAAGATAACATATTATAGATTACATTAAACAAATTTACGCTAATTACCTCGTACAGAGTGCAACAATTCCATCATCTTCATTTTGCAGGAATCACAGTGGATGTTCACTTTCAAATTGCAACTCTACAACAACAAATAAACAATTGAACAGTGATCAAACTTTTAAAATCTGCTTATTTTAAAAAATATTTCGTGAAATAAATTTTTGAAAAGGTAATATCATATAGTCAAATATACAAAAAAAAAATAAAAATAGAAAGGTTTTTTCTCTTACCACGTCTGCAATGGGCTCCATTGAAATTAATTATTGGTATCTAAACAACTGGTTCAAAAATTAATAAAAAATCAGTGTGAGCAGAGATATATACACACTACTAATATTCAATACTTTGTAATTATGTAAAATGTTCTTACAAGTAGTTCACCACTAAAAAAAATGACAGAGCTAGAGTAAAATTTACGAGTTCAATAAAATTCAGTAGCTTCAATCAAATCTATGGAATATGTACAAATTATTAGCAATTTAAAGCTCAAGAACAATCTCGAACTTGTAAGTTTCAATTTTTGACTCCGCCTCTGCATTAGAATCTAGGGAATATTCGAACATAGGTATGAGAAAACTAACCTTAGAATATAATGAAATCGCAAAATGGAAGATGCTATGATTAAGGGGAGTGATAAGGTTTTTAATAATGAGATTATGCAAACGATGTATATAATTTCCAAGATTTTATTTATGGTTAAAAATGGTAAAATAAAGATTTGTTCCTTTTTGAAATTGTTTTGAGAATGGAAACTAATAAATGTAGAGATTAAAAGAAGAAATCAAATATCTTATCAATATACATTTAAGTATATCATTTTTCAAATTTGTTACTTAAATAGTATTATGACAAAGGGGAACAAAAAAGTCCCGTTAAATCCATGTGAGATTATGACTATTTACATCGACAATCTAAGAACTTTACGTAATAAGATTACTACAAGTAATTGTCTATGATAAGTTTGACGATTTAATTTATCATATTGAAAAAGAGTTTAAAGTAATGTGTATTGTTGGTGTATAAATTTCTACATTATCAAATTAAGTTGACTTGCGATAACAAGTATTTTTCATAGCATGTGTGATAATGATAACCTAAAAAAAGAATATTAGCCGATTAAAATGAATTGACAGCCTAAAGATCTTTTATATTGTTGATATATATAACTTATATCTATTGGAAAAAAAATCTGATAAAATCAACAACTGTTCAATTTTCAATATTGGAACGATTAGCACATCCAAAAGATGGTTTAAACACCCAAGGGTATGGTCTAGACGTCTTAGCCGTCAAAGGCAGTTGATATGAACCAAAGATAATAATCCGAATTCAAGTTTCAGCAAAAACAAACAACACTAGTGAATTCTAATCATATGTCTAAGTCTTTGTAGATAGAGTTATTTCATATTTGTGTTGATGAGAAGTAGCATATACTAGATAAATTAATCGAGGTGAGCGTATACAAATGATATGGTTGAAGATGATGCCATCATGACCAAAGAAGTATTAAAATCACCCACAACACTAATTCATCAGATCATATACAACACAATTGTATACCAAAAGCAAATAAACTCCTTTGAGAAATTAGCAGAGTTTCAAATAAATGCAAAGAACATATATTATTAGTAATACCAAAAAAAATTATTTATAGGCACAATTAACAAGACTTGGATTTCTTTTGACACTTTCATAAATAAAAAAATACTTGCATCAGCAATTATCAAGTCTTGTATTTCCACAATGAACAAATTAAAATCTTTCCTATCATCAACCAGCCTGGAGAGAAAACCATAGTGAACCTAAAATAACCTAAATCATGAAGCCTCAGTTTATTACTTTTGAAACAACGCCCGCGCCAACTGTTCTACCACCTTCTCGCAAAGCAAATCTTTGTCCTGCAATTTTTTGCATAAAATGGCATCGAAACAATCATATCCATTCTACGATAAATAAAAACATATAAACTGAGTATCATGTCCAAAATATAAATTCACTTGACTGGATAACACAGCCTGCATGATAGTGAACACCTATTTCATTCTTTTCAAATGCAAAGACGACATAAATAATAGGTGATTTCTTTCCATCTTGTCCAAGCCTAGGTGGACAAAATTACCTGGTACATACACTAGCAATAAGTAGCAAGTACTCCGTGGAATTAGTTGAGAAGTGTACAAGCCCACAGTTATAAATAAAAAAATATTTGGATTTACTAGCCAAAAGAATATCTCTTTCCTGACCTAATCATCACAAGTGCATCAAAGAAATTTCATGACTGATCAAAGTTATTCGATAATCAAATTCATCAGCCCCATTGAGTTATCTTGCATAGTAATAGGCCAATGAGATGGTATCATGTTAATCAAGATGTAATAGCAGTATTAGGGGGCACAGGGTGTGTGACGGCCATGAATCTAATTAATTTGAGAATAAGATTAACTATCACATCAGTAGTGAGACCGTGACAATCAGTAAAAGCAAATCCCTTATAAAATTGACACCATCAGCCACCCCAAGCGAGGTGATTTTTAAAATTTATCTTCTGCCACTAGAACGAATTGTAATTCTCTAATGATAATGAACATTTTGAATATATCATTGTCCATCTTCAAGTGAGTAAAATAAGAATCAGAAAATTTTACAAGAATATTGCTTCCATATAAAACCAAAAGCCTGAATAATTTACTCACCTGCATCAAGGGGAACTGGAGACATCAGCTCAAAAGTAGCAGTAACATTATCCCCAGGCATAACCATCTTGACATTTTCAGGCAACTCCACTTTGCCGGTGATGTCAGCAGTCCTCATGTAAAATTGAGGCATATAATTTGAGAAGAAGGCAGTGTGTCGACCACCTTCATCCTTTGTAAGTACATATATCTCTGCTTCAAATTTTTTGCATGTTTTAACACTTCCAGGCTTTGCAATCACCTACAATACAAAAGGCCTATAAATGTTTGCAAGATATGTATGTAAAAGAAATCTATTTTCTTAAGATTCCAGACTCCGATTTCATCATGAATTACAGTACATGCTTGATACAATCACCAGATATTAAATAGAAGTAGATTACTCCTATTTTCTGTCATTAAGGTGGGTAATCGAACCAAGAATTTTCTTTTTAGGTTGATAATGGGGGTGCACCTAACATTGAAAAAAGAAACCTGATTCCTAATTGCTTTTGATCTTTTATTACATTTCAGACAATAGAGATACAACATGAATAGAACAATAGTAGAGCAAGCAATAAATGGAAAATAAAGATGAAGACAGGTAAGAAGTTCTACGAAGGAAGTAACAGCAGCTTGCCACAAACTGGCCACAAAAATGTCCAACTAGTTGTAACAGAATTTCAAACGTACCATTCCTCGCGTAATGTCGTCTCGTTTCAAGCCACGAAGGAGGAGGCCAACATTATCACCTGCCTAATTAAAAATATTGAGGCGGGGGGGGGGGGGGGGGGGGGGGGGGGACGATCAGTTAATGCTGTAAGAAACTCTTACAAAAGTGATTAAGATTAGGTTAGATTTTTACTTGTCCATGATCCAAGATCTTCTTGAACATTTCAACACCAGTAACTGTAGATTTCAAAGTGCCCTACAAAAGAAAATTGATGTTAGGAGCATGTGTTACAAATAGCAGAATTACATACTTTTATCAAGTACCAGATATTTAACAAAGGAATCAGAGCTGTTAAAACTTCAAAGCCAGCTTAGATTGTCATTTGGATCAAGCATCGTAATCATCAGAAAAACATAAAAACTCAGGCCTCAGCCAAAGCTTATGAATAGAACAGGTCGTCAAACCTGACAATTATATAATACAACCATCTAACCATTTGCTTTTACTTTTAACAGATAAGATTATCTAGAATTCTATCCAGTAGCCCATAACGCCAATAAGATAAATTATAAGTTACTTGCTTATTAATCAGGTGATGACAATCATGTTATTGTTGTCCTTGACTGTTTCAACCGAAACAGGGAGAACAAATAGATATAATCCAGATAACTGCCCCGGAAATTAATAGTCAAATTATGAAATAACAATTACCTCCCCAAATGAAGAATAAAAACAAAAGGACTACATGTTACCTGCATCAATCCTAAAATCTCCACATCTTCTCCAACTTTTATGGTTCCTTGTTCAACACGCCCAGTAGCAACAGTTCCACGTCCCTATGAAAAAAGAGGAAACAATCAACAAAAAGAATAACTACTAACAAATACCACAGAGTCAAACAACTAAGAAGCATTGATTTGCTATTTCGATTCAAGTAGACTTTTTTCCTTAGTTTTGCAGCAAAGGATTTGTTTAGGCTTTAAAAACATAAAAATAAGAAAAAGTTAGAAACTTGAAAATGAAGTTGAATTTTAAAAGACAGTTCAGAAAAATAACTCTTGAAAACCACAAAGTTAAAGAACATCTAAATACCTGAATCGAAAATACATCTTCTATTGGCATTAGGAATGGTTTATCAAGCTGACGCACTGGATCAGGGATATATTCATCTACAGCCTCCATCAACTTCAGAATAGCTTTTTTCCCAATTTCTTCATTTGTACTCTGTAATGCAGAAAGAGCTGAACCACGAACGATAGGGATGTCATCCCCAGGAAATTTGTAGAAACTAAGCAACTCTGCAAACAGGAAAGCTCTTGTAAGGAAATTTAGCAGAGCTATTATGGCAGCTACCACGACTTCAAAATGCAACAAAATTCACATGTGTCCGAAAAAGCTGGTTACCTCGGAGTTCCATTTCAACAAGTTCCAGGAGTTCTGGATCATCAACAGCATCAACCTTGTTCAGAAAGCACACAAGTGATGGTACACCTACCTGTGAAATGTAGGCACAGAGTAAAATTAGAATCATGACATAAAGCTTTCAGTTAGTTTACTAGTCTATCCACAAACTGACACATATCCACCTGGCGTGCAAGCAGAATATGCTCCTTTGTTTGTGGCATGGGTCCATCAGGGGCAGATACGACTAGAATACCACCATCCATTTGGGCAGCTCCAGTAATCATATTCTGTGGAAAAAGAATTTATGAGAAAGTGGGCAAAATGGGAGTTTGTATTAGGGAAAAAAAGGAACTATTATCTTCTACTGGAAATCAAGTTTTTGACATTGACAAGCATAACCTATAATACCAGACAAATTTATCTAAAGAGGTAGTTCAAACTTCAAACAGATACATTACTAGCTGACATGCTTTAACAATCACATACTGTCCCAAAAGACACCTAGTTACTTTTTTTAAAATGGTAAGGTTGTATAAATGAAGCACACAGATTGTGCCAAAAATTACATACAGATTAGTTTCTTTACAACAACTGATGGAAGCTGAGAAAATATGGCATCATATAAACTGCATTAACGTCTTCTAGTCTACACCAAAAAACCAAAAAGGAAATACATCTGTATTTCAGAGTGTAAATATTATCATATTTGCTTTCAGCACACCTTTGCTTCCTCTCCTTCCAAATCACCCACCAAACACCTCAGAGATGGTCTCCCATATCTTCCTCTTGCACTTCCCTATGCCCTTGCCAGTCCAGTATTGTAGTAGTTGTTTAATGGTTCTTGGCATAACCCAACTGAGCTAGAAGAGATTAAGGAACATGGTTTCATAGCAAAGTTGTAGTGCAAAATTAAGTGATAAATTTCATCTTCGCTCTTTTCGCACAGCTGGCATCTACTGCAAAGAGTCATCTCTCATTCTCTCTCCATTGTAATTCTGTTGAGTGAGCACATCCTCAACCTCCAAAACATTGTTACTTTTAGCTTCTTAAGAGACAAATTAATTCCATTTTTGACTAATGACTACTTTTTGGGGATATGGTAAATCCCACATCTCCACCCTCTTCCCAGGATCCAACAGTGGATTTCCCTTTTTATTAAAAAAGGATTTCCCCCTTTTCCTCTTACTAACTCAAACTCTTGATCATATAGATAAGAATGGAGGGTGTCTCCTACTAGACCGCCCATCTTCCTGACTAAGGACTAATTAAGCAATAAGCACTCTTTATGTTTTGAACAGCAAAAGTTCTCAACTTGTACTTTTCATATACTTCCAAAACATATAAGTTTTATCTGCAAAAGACTCAAACATCACAGAAATTTATTTCAATGGTTGGTCAAAGCAATACCTAGAAACAAATAGATAATTAATTGACTTTGAAATATGCAAACCTATGTTGCTCGAACTCTTCAAAAATGTCGACGGGTGTGTGTCGGATCGTCCAAAAATAGTGTATTTTTGAAGGATCCGACACGGGTGAGGCAACATTTTTGGAGAGTCTAAGCAACTAAGCTGCAAACTAAGAATAACATGCCACATTTAAACAGTAATAGTAATTGTTTATACAAAGTAAGCTCCATGTATGTGCTTTAATGTTAATCACATCAAACCAAACATTTTCAATCAAATATGAAACTATATTGAAAAGCATACCAGCAGAGGGTCTATCAGAAAACAACCTCTCTACCCCACAAAGGTAGGAGTAAAGTATGCATACATCCTACCCTCCCCAAACCCCACTTCCAGGATTACACTACATCTATTGTGCAAGAACATTTAAAAAAGGGTTTACCCTATGCTCTCAGGTAGTGCCCAGAAAGGGAGTCAGCAACAACAAAAGGTGCTTCTAAAAATAGTTATTTAGAGAAAGAAAATCTAAATATTATACCTTCTATATTAGTTTTCTACAGAAGATAGAGAAAATGACCACTTTCAATGTATTAACAGATTGGAATCTCTGAGTGTTATCTTTCGGCTCAAACCTTACAACTTAAATCTTGGGGAACCAATTACAGTTCTCCTTTAATGTTATTGTTATGGGCCATAATCCCCTAAAAAGAAAACAGCCCCGTGATACAGAATTAACTGCATACATAACAACAACATACCCAGTCTAATCCCACAAGTAGGGACTAAATTAACTGCATACACATTGTTTTTTTTTTCAAGCTTAGATAAGCTTGATATTAAGCATTCCCTAGGTAGCCGTTAATAAGTATTCCCCACGTAATAAGGACTTTCTTCAATAAGTACCAAAAGGGCCTATGTAATAGGCACTTAAAAATTAAAATCATAAAGTACGATGAATGAGATAATAGCATCAAAATAGGTAGGTTATGCATCTTACTTTAACATAATCTGCGTGCCCTGGGCAATCAACATGAGCATAGTGTCTTTTAGCCGTCTCATACTCCACATGGGCCTATAAAGCATCAGTTCCATTGTTAAAATTTTATTTTATTTGGAGTAAACACAAATGGTGTAACATCCCCACCGTAGCGATAGTAATTCCTCTCTTTTTCTCTTCAGGGGCTTTATCAATTTCATCAAAAGCAACAGCCTTTGCCTTTCCTTCTTCTGCTAGAACCTAAACAATGCACAGGTTCTTCTCGTGTCACGGCTTGATTAGATAACTGAATGAGGTCACAGCGGAGGAAAACAAAATAACAAATACCAAGACTAACCAACCTTACCTTTGTAATTGCAGCTGTGAGAGTAGTCTTTCCATGATCAACATGGCCGATAGTTCCCACGTTAACATGAGGTTTTCTGCAGGAACCCAAAAGATGTTATTAGATGAGAACAAAAATTGGATGGTGAAATTTTCAGTCCAACATTTCCAACTTAGCATAGTCGACTGAGGACAGAAATATGTGCCTATGTAGAGCGGAATAGATATCACAGATTCATATAGATGACCCCAGCTACTTTAGGAGTGATTCATAATTTGTTAATTGTTTGATTGACGTGGCATTTCTCCTTGATATTTATCTTTCCATCCAACCAGTAAAGAGAAACCTGAAAATCTCCATATTTCAGGAACAATATATTCTGCTCTATTCGAATTTCCTTTTATTCTAACAAAACAAATTTTTCCTTAAAAGGCCTTTTTTTATAAATGTAATCTGCACAGTGATTCTAAAGTATGAAATATTAATCTTACGTTCGACTGAAAGTAGCCATGGATCTTCACCATGTGTTAGGAAGTGTGAGAGTCTAATTTGCATTTTAGCTTTTCATTAAGTGAGAACTGAATGGAGAATAAGCAAATTATTAAAATGAGTGCTTGCATACTCTAATCAATCAATCAACTACACCACAATCCGAAACTAGCTCACCAATCATCTATATACATTCTGCCCTATTTTGAACTTCATTTATGCTTAACACAACATAGTTTTGCCTTCAAAAAGTGCTTATTTTATAAATGTGTATCATTACAAATTAAATTTCTAAACAATTTTTTAAAAAATCAATCTTAGTTTCAGGTGAAGGTAGCCATGGATCTCCACCATGTGTTAGGAAGTGTGAGTTGCATTTAGCTTTTCATTAAGTGAGAACTGAATGGATCAACAAGAAACTTACTAAAATGAATGCTCCCATACTCTAAATCAATCAACTACTCCTCAATTCAAAAGCTAGCCAAGGTTGAGCATATCAACCAGTTATATACATTCTGGTCTATTTGAACTTCATTTTCTTCTAACACAACATAGTTTTGCCTTCAAAAAGGCGGTTTTTATAAATGTCAATCATTACAAATCTCAAAACAATAAAAATTTCATCTTACCTGGATCAACAATCAAATAATGAAAATGGGTGCTCACATTCACTGATCAATCAACCAACTACACCTCAATCCGAAGCTAGACAAGGTTGGGTATATGAACCACTAACACCACATAATTCCATTTCAATCTAACACAACACAGTTTTGTAAAAAGGCAAATCTCTAAACAATAAAAATTCCATCTTACTTGGATCAACAAGCAATTATTAAAATGAGTGCTCGCATGCTCTGATCAATCAATCAACTACACCTCAACTAACACAACATTTTGCCTTTAAAACCCCGATTTTCGTAATACGAATCATTACACTGATATAAAAATCTCTAAAAAACAAAAAATTCAATCTTACGTTCGAGTGAAGGTAGCCATGGATCTCCACCATGGATGGTTACGAAATGCGGGAGCTTCATTTGCATTTATGGTTTCGGAGAGCGAGAATTGAGCTGGCACCGATCCTCTACAGCATGAAGAGTATAATTGAGGTGAAACTTCAAGCAATCGCTTCGAATTTGAGCTTCTGAAAGCAACTGACGCCATTGAAGAAGACGTAGAGCTGAGAAAAAAATGAAAATGGGAAGTGGAAATGTTTTGGATTTTACAAGGGTTTAGGGTTTAAGCGAGAGAGAAACGACGACATATTGAATGACCTCTCAAATGGATATTATGGGTCGGGTTTTGTTAAATGGAGCTCCATTTGTTGGGTGAAGTGTACCAATATCTGTTTTTGGGGGCGCTATTGTAAAACCTCATACCTTTGAAATATGATTTGAATGGTTCGATGTATGTAATTAGATTTGAATTTGGTTGTACTTACATATAAAGATCAAGGTCTGATTTTAGTATTTAAAGACGTGGATTGAACATTATAAGGTCTCGGATTGTACCTAATGTATGTTGCTAGTGAGAGGTGGCAAGTATCATGTGGAAATTCATCAAGGGGCGAGAGATTTAGCTCGAACACCATGATAATAATATATATATATATATATATATATATATATATATATATATATATATATATCAAAGTTTGAGTAGGGAAAGTGAGTTAGACATGAAATTAAGGTCATAAGTGAAATTCTAACACAAAGTTTGATTAGACGTTTCTCCACAGACTTAGTTCTATATAAGTTCGCGTAAAGTCCAACTTCAAATAAGTACATGTCCTAATATATGAAGAGTTGTGTGGTGCATTAACTATCATATTAAAAGTTCTTGAATCTAATTTGCAATGCATCAAATCTTGTATGAAAATTTAAGTTATGCTCGGATTGAGTATACGAGTAATCAATTTCGAGATCATCATTTTAGTCAAATTCACAATGCATGAAAAATTGCAAGTTTGATTCACTAATTTTGGAACAAATTCAAATATACACGTCTTTTGAAATTGTAAAAATATTATTGGAAGTTGGGAGGCCACGTACATGATTGAACTTTAGATGCATATGGCTAAAATTGAAGTACTTTTGCATGAACTTAAGGTACATATAATTGAAATTCCGATATTTATATCATATTTCAATCACTTGTACCATAACAAAATATAATGGAGAGTCATTTTCAAATGTTTAGTATAAAATATTAATATTCAAATGAGATTTACTTATTTATTAATTGTTGGGTAATGAAGGGTGATTAGGGCGTCATTCGAAAGCTTACAATTTGCAAATCATATAGTTGATAAATCAGATAATAAAAAACTTATACTAAAAATCAAAATATTATTATATCAAAACTAATATAAAGAAAAATATTGAAACTTTAGAGAGAATAAATCTCCCCATAAACAAGACTCTTAAACGACTACATTGTAGACGTTATTATTCTTGTGTTGGAAGAAACAAACCTATATTTATAGAGTCCTAAAACCTTTTCTTACTAGAAAAGGACTAGCTATTCCAAAACATTTTCCTAAAAGAAAAGAATAAACCAAATATGAAAGAATATTATATTTTTCTTTCAGGAAAAGTAAAACATTTATGCTAATGTTTTGTTTTTTCTTTAAGGAAAAAATAAACTTTAAATAAGGTAAGAAAATCAGGACAAAACCCTAACATTAATCTAGCTAAAGTTGAATGGTTTTTATAGGAGAAAAGTTATATTAATAACTCGTGTATAATATAGTTTAAATTAAAAGACTTTTATACGATAAAAAAATAACTTTTATATAACAAATTCAAAATTAAATGATCACCAGTAAAACTAACTCGTAATTATAGAAGTAAATCCTTATTAAAACTCCACGACCTCAAATTTAAACTTGTATATTAATGAATTATGAAATAGATAGTTGATACTAGATACATAAAATTCAATATACACCCCTAATTATAGAGATTCTTAATCAATAAGATCAAAATGTAATATGTGTGTATGTAGTTATTGAACAAAAAACGTCTCTTGTGCTTCATGTAGTAATTTCTTTACAAAAAGGAGGAGCGATGGAATATATTATTGTAGTAGTCAAAATGACGGATTTCCCTGCTACATTACAATACCTTGCTCCGTCTATAGGAATGCTTCATTTATGATGATATCATCAAACAAGCGCAAGTTTATCGTCAAATGTCTCTTCTATTACAAAGGCCGTCCTATCATAAAGCTTATTCACGAGATATTTTCATTTGCATTCACATCTTTTAGAAAAGAATGCTAAAAGTATAACCGTCTTATAATCAATAGTTGAAACTTAATTAAAAATGTATTGGCCATAGGATCTTCGATTAAAATCCAACACCAAAAGTAAAATATTCTCTACACAACTTTGGGCCATCCCCTACCCCACCTAAACCCCCCTAAAGAACCTGATTCCACTTTTTTTTATCATCATCATTATTATTATTATTATTCTGGTAATGTGTAGATATAATTTGCAGAATTTAGCAACTAATTATGCTTTCATAATAGTAAATGTCTTTATCTTTATCCAAAGTCATGAAAACATGTTGAAAGTTACGAATATGATCCCCTGGTAGGCCACTAACAAAAATTATATATGGAGGTTAGCGTTCCTCCGGACTTCTCGAAAAATTATATTATATATATAATAAAGCTGAATTCACTTATATTATTTGTATATTAACAACTTATGACATATTTGAGATCATAATTTAAAAATATTATTTTTTTTATAAGGAAAATTTTGACATAACTAATAAAATTCTTGTTATGTGATAGTAAATCACAGATTTAAGTTATGAAAATAGCCTCTTACAGAAATGCATGAAGGTTGCATACAATCGATCCTTATGGTTCAGTCCTTCTTTACATCTCACACCTTTGTGTAAATAAAAAATGAGAGAGTAATTAATAATTTCTTAATGGCATATATTATATACTATGTGGAATATCCAGGGAGTAATTAGTCTTTTCCACAGAGAACATGAGTTTCACATCTTGGTTAATGTACAAAGGAACAGTATTACTTCCTCAATAATCCTTAATCTCCTCTTATTAATATGCTCTAATCCAAGCTCCTTCGTCTCAGCAATATCACAAATTACTAGTAATATTTGCCTAGTGTTTCCTTGAAATTTCAAGAATCAAAATGGCAAAGAACAACAAAGACTCCCAATATAAAAAGATTTTCAAGTTGGATAATAGAAAGAAACAAAGCCAAAGTTCTGATGAAATACAAGGGAAATCAAAATCAAACATGGTGCTTATAGATTACAATCATGCTCCAGGAAAAGTTCATCAAACGCAGGAAATTAAAGGTGATTTTTGTTAATGTTTTTATCTTTATTCATGCATTCCAATATTACTTGGTCATCATATCATGTAGTCGAGGGTCTTTTGGAAACAACTTCTCTATCTTGGTAACGTCTATGTACACTACTCTGTTCAGATCCTAGTTATTATCATCATGTCATGTGTAGGGGAGGATGCAGATTGTTAATAACATGTTTATCGAAATTCAATAGTTTTAGTTCAGACTTTGTATATATATGTGCTAAAAAAACTCATTTAATAAGAATAAATAATTAATTTTGATTCAATAGGTTCAATGACTTCTCTAGAATTTCGAACTCAATTTCATAAAGTTCAAATCATGAATTTGCTTCTAGCCAGTGAAAAAGAATTTACACATTCAAGTTGTGAAAATAACCTCTTGTGGAATAATGAGAAGCAATTAAGGATGCATATATGATAGCCCAACTCCAATCCTAATGGAAATCGATCATTCTCCGAGTTTTGTGAATATCAAAAGCTTAATGCATTGAATTGCCCTTTTTAATTAGTTTAGTAGATGCTTGTCTTAGTCTATTTGATATGAATATAATTTTCATCGATTCTCTTTTAATAAGTTGATCACCAAAGAAAGAAAAAAATCATATTAGCCATCAGTTCTCTTTTTAAAAGTTTTGAACTAAAGATGTGGCTAAAATCTCTTTGATGATAGTATATAATGTATATTACGTTTAAGGTCTCTCTCGAGCCTTGGTTGTATCAATATCTTCGTTTTAAGGTTTAAAAAATAAAGTGGTGATATTTTTATTGATCTTTCTGTTTCTTTTGATATGTCACTCAACCAACAAGAAGCGAGTGCCAGAATTCACACTTATTTGTATTTATAGAGATCATATTTTGAATGTTGATTTTTCTTCAAAATTTTCTAACAGATAACAAGCAGAGTGACAAAAATCATAATGACAAATACTTTTCTGGTTATATTAATCGAGTGAAGAACAAGATGAGAACAACGACATCAAATTTTAATACGGTTGATGATGGTGGTTCTAGAAAACCTACAATAAGAAGAGATAGTTTTAATGATACAATTTCTCATTACATCAATCGCGCAAAGATTAAGATTAGAACTACCACAATTATTAATCGTAGCGATCATATATAATTTTTTGTTTCATAATATATTAATGTATTGATATTGTGAGAATAATGTTTAATGAACACTAATGTATTTGACATGATTATGTTGTATAATCACATATTTGGATTTAAATATGAATACATTTTATGCTATTTCTTGTTACAATATTTTGAGCCATTTTTTCTTGTCGATATTATATATCCCCCTTTGATAGTAATGACAAAGTTAAAAATTCTAAA
The DNA here is from genome assembly GCA_037074985.1 of Solanum bulbocastanum. Taxonomy (NCBI): domain Eukaryota; kingdom Viridiplantae; phylum Streptophyta; class Magnoliopsida; order Solanales; family Solanaceae; genus Solanum; species Solanum bulbocastanum. Next base: position 1,735,669 of record CM073602.1, read on the forward strand.
CAATAAAATCAAAAATTGCAAAATATCATATCTAGTATGTTTGCCCACTTTCATCACTAATTTAAAAGTTCTTTTTATATTCAATAATCTATATCTATACAAAATATTTTTTCACTAAAAATTACTCGCGCTTCACACGGGAATTTAATATTACAGAATTTTAAAATAATACTTAAAATCTATCGGTTAGTAAAACTAAAACACTATATTATCTCACATACAAGATTATGTAGTAATAAACATTGATAATATAAAGAAAAATGAAAATTATACATCTTATCATTATCTTTAATAACATAAACATAAATTAATGACTGTAAAAATACATACCAGGATCTATAACATAAGCAATGATGTTAGTGAGTCACTCAACAGGAACAAAGTACACAAATATTTGTTGTTCTAAAATGAGAGGAAATCCCTTTATTTATAGAAAACAAAGGGTTGTATGAACAAATATTTATTGTGCCTCATCGAAAATGTTACAACCATTTGGAAAGTTGCAACCCTTCGAAAAGGTCACTACCTTTCATAAAAGTCACAATTTTTCATAAATGTCGCAACTCTTCATTAAAGTTGCAACTTTTCATAAAAGTAGCAACTATTTATAAAAGTAACAACTCTTCATTAAAGTCGCAACTTTTCATTAAAGTTGCAACATTTCATAAATGTTACAACTTTTCATTAAAGGGAAAGGCTAGTTTTGAAAATAAATAAATTAAAAGAATTTTGATTTGTGATGACGCCACGTAGGCGAGCCTAAGATTCTCTTTTATATAAATATATGATTCCCACCAATTAATTGTCATTAATCATCTTTTTGTTTTTAGTAGTCCTTCCGCATCATTACTACTAGCTACTACTCCCTCTGTCCCAATTTATGTGTCTTACTTTTCTTTTTGATCAATTTTAAAAAGAATGATACATTTCTATATTAAGTAACAATTTAACTATAAAATATTTATTTTACCCTTAATGAAATGATTTACAGTCACATAAATTTCTATCATTAATTTTGGATCACAGATTTTAAAAAAATTTCTTTCTTTTTTAAACTTCATGCCGAATCAAAGTACCTCACATAAATTGAGACAAAGGGAGTATTTCTTAATAGTGTGCAAATACAATCAAAACAAACACGTTTGAATTGATTGGTTGTGTAATAATTGGACCATTTTGGAAAAATTTGAATGGACGTTTCAACACGTGTTTGATTATAATTTTTTAAAATTATGTTTCATTTTTAGTAAATAAATAGATATGAAATATGATTTATATTTATAAATTCTTAAAATTATAAAAGAAATATTAAAAGGTTTGAAATAAACGTAATATTTTAATAATAAACAAAATAAGCCATTATTCAAAAGTTATAACACAATATATTATAAAAATAATAAATAACACAATTACGGACTATTACAATTAGTTACGAATATGATCGATGATTCATTCCAATTTCCTCCTTTTAAAAGAAATAGCAAAAATAAAAGATTTACTAATTTATTTAATGGTATAGTTAAAAGCCACATGGTGGAAATGAAAAATTGACAATAGAGAGTGCGTTTAATGTAAGGATTGCGTATATAGAATTATATAGTTGAATTCATAATTGATAGACTTTTTTATACATATTATTTCATTTTTTTTTGAAATATTATTTTATTTTGAAAAATAGTGTTTGTCTATGAAATTTTCAAATTAAATTTGAAATTTGGAAAATGTGCAACTAGGGGTGTTTGTTGTTTGGTCTGAATCGGTTATTGATTAAAATAAAAATTAAACCAATCTAATTGAAATTTAAAATTTCTAAAATCAAATCAAACCAAATGAAAAAAAACAACCGTCGGTGCTAAATACCAATCACGTGTCCTCTTCTCGTTTAAAAAGGTGTGCCATAATTATAACGTGGACATGCACCATAAATACGACAACTACTACATAATCAATACATTAGATGAAAAAAGTGTTATACCTATTTTCAGTGGCGGAGTCAGAATTTTTAATAAGGGAATTTAAAATCTGGAAAAAGATAAACACACAAAGTAGTCGAAGGGGTTTGCCATCTACTATATATATTCTAAAAATTATTTTAATCATGTATAAATAATATAATTTTCTACCGATAGGGGTGTGGATGAACCCCCTAACTGTAAGGTGGCTCTGCCACTGCCTACTCTATCTGTCTCGACATTCGATATCTGTATTGGAGTTTTAATTAAATTGAGGTCACACATACATGACACTTTTAACATAATTTTCTTCATACTCAAGACTCAAATTTAAGACCTCTAGTTAAGGATGAAACAATATATTCTACCACTAAATTGTTGATTCTCTTTTTTTTTTTCTTCCACTCTTCTCAAATCAACTCAAAATTGAATATTAAAGAAGTTGTTTAATAGTTGATTCAGTCACGTAGAAATTAATAATGTACAAATTAATTATAAAGAATTTTGAAAGAAATAGTAGAGAGAAATTCTAGAAAGGAATATAAAAGAATTTCATTCTTCTTCAATTTTGCATTATATATATACTAGATATGTGATGCCCGTGCAAGGCACGGGCAACGAGCCTATAACTGTTATTATTCTTTGTATTATGAGTACTTCAGAAGATTGATAAAAAGAAATTCAATATGAAAATAGTAAAAGATAAAGCATAAGTATCATGTATACAACATATTAACACTTGACAATATTTACTTGGATTGACGAACAAAGTTTACAGAAATATTCAAATGATTATGAAGTGTCCTTCAAATGAAGAGTTGTTTGTAATAATTCTAACAAACATATTCCAACTTTTAAACCTCTAGATGGTATACTAAATTGTTAATTATTTTAATATATAGTACTACTTTATTTTTATTTTTAAAATATAACTTGGTTTTACCTACGTGGCCTTTTTTGATTGGTCTGGTCCTAAGTTGATTTTACCTACGTGGCCTTCTTTGATTGGTTTGGTCCGACGGAGGCACCACCTACGTGGCCTTTAAAATAAAATATAACTTGGTTTTACCTACGTGGCCTTTTTTTAAATAGTACTACTTTATTTTTATTTTTAAAATATAACTTGGTTTTACCTACGTGGCCTTTTTTGATTGGTTTGGTCCTAAGTTGGTTTTACCTACGTGGCCTTTTTTGATTGGTTTGGTCCGACGGAGGCACCACATTATTTTTAAAATATAACTTGATTTTACCTACGTGGCCTTTTTTGATTGGTTTGGTCCTAACTTGGTTTTACCTACGTGGCATTTTTTGATTGGTTTGGTCCGACCAAGACGTGGCCACTTATTAAGAATGAGTGGTGGTATATATATATATATATATATAACAAAACCAACATAACAAATCGTTAAAAAATATTGATCTTAATCTCGATTTTCTAAAAACACAACAATTAGATATAAATACAAAATTACAAAGATTTATAGCAAATAATAATAACATAAATAACAATACTACAATAGAACAAATAAACAACCGGGTAGAACATCTCCACAAAGAAGCTAAAGAAATAAAAGACCTATTAAATCTACTAAGAGACTTAACTCTTTCATGAACGATCTTTTTTATCAAGAAGTACTAAAAAGAGCAGCACAATTTCAAGTCAATCCCAAGGGCTTATTTGAATATACACCACAAGGAATAACAGACCTAATACTAGAAAACGGAAACAATATAATAATCTTCGCGCTGTTAGAACTAAACAAAAAACTAGAAGATAGGATCGCAGAAATTAATAAAAAATTAGATACTTTATTAGAAAATAAAATCCCTAAAGAAAAAACAAAACAGGATAAAGATATACAAGACTTAATAGAACAATTAAAGAAGACAGAAATAACACCCCAAAAGGATAGACCTCAAGTAACAAAAAAGGACAAGGCATGAACCTTTTTTCAAACAGGAATCAAGCCTTCCAAGAAAGACAAAGGACTAGTTTCTCTCAAGATATATTATGAAATAATATATTAGCTAGGATAATGAACTCGTCCAGACTCAGTAACAGTCAACAACTAGATGAAAAAATAGATGTAGATAAAAATATAGAGATTTTCCAACAAAATAGACTAAAACTTCTAAACCCACAAGTACTTTATAATACAAGATTTTTCTCTTCAAAAAGCACAATTATACAGACACTATAGAGAAGAGAAGATGTGCATATCAGGAGACAATAGTGAAAGTATAAGCTTAATTAACAAAGAATCTATGAAAGAAATACAAAAAATAAGAATGAATCTCGTGCATATGGGAATAGTAGTAATTAGACTTAAAGGATTAACTAGAAAAAATCTAGGAACAAAAGTGCTAATTACTTTATATGATGAAAGATGGGCAGAATAAAAAAGATCTATAATAGGTTTAACAGAGGTAGATATGACCAACAATGGAAGAATATTTTACTATAGTCCAGAAGAATGGAAGAGAGTTACTAAAGTTAGGAGTAATCAGAAGATCAACATCAAGGCATAGATCAGCAACATTCATGGTAAGAAATCATAGTGAAATAATAAGAGGAAAAGCAAGAGTGGTTATAAATTACAAAATACTCAATAATAACATTTGAATGGACAGATATAAGCTACCAGATAAAACAAAGCTAATAAATAGAATACAGGGAAGAAAGATTTTTAGTAAGTTTGATTGCAAGTCCGGATACTGGCAAGTAAAAATGCATGAAGACAGTATAAAATGTATTGCATTTACTTGTCCAGATGGACATTTTGAATGGTTAGTAATGCCTTTTGGATTAAAAACAGTCCCCCCAATTTTTCAAAGAAAAATGGATAGTATTTTTAGAGATTGTGAAAACTTTATTCTGGTATATGTAGATAATATTTTAGTATTCAGTAATAATACCAAAGAACATCTAGGACACTTACAAACAGTATTTAAGTTATTTGTAGACAACAAAATCATAATTAATAGAAAAAAAATGAATTTATGTAAAAATCTAATAAATTTTTTAGGAGTAGAAATTGGAGATGGAAAAATAAAGTTACAACCTCACATAGCAAAGAAAGTTCTAGATATGCCAGATAAATTAGACAAAACCAAAGATTTACAAAAATGTCTAAAAATTTTAGATTATGCAAGAAATTTTATAAAAGATCTAGGAAAAGTAGCAGATCCCCCTATATTCAAAGACATGAACTAATGGACAAAAGATGTTCAATACAGAAGACGCAAAGTTAGTACAACAACTCAAACAAATGGTTAGAACCATACCAGACTTATCTCTCCCGATGGAAATCAACTATCCAATAATAGAAACGGACGGAAGTCTAGAAGCGTGGGTAGTAGTACTTAAAACAAAGAAAAATAAGTAAGGAGACAAAAAAGATGAAAAAATTTGCGCCACCCAAAGCAAAAAATACAAAGAAAAAGAAAACATAAGTAGTATAGACGCAGAAATACTAGCAGTAATCTACGGTCTAAATAGTTTTAAATTATATATTATCAATAAAAAAGAAATTTTAGTAAGAACTGATTGTGAAGCTTTTGTAAAATTTCATCAAAAAATAGATGAAAAAAGTAGTAGTAAAAGAAGATGGTTAAACTTTTTAGATGTCACGTCAATATATAATATATCTCTAGAACACATAAAAGGAAAAGATAATTCTTTAGTAGATCAGCTTAGCAGACTCATGAAGACTAACTGTTTATTTTCATCATGAAGTATAGGAAAAGACAAAGCCACGACCTCCAGCTCAAGCAACACTATAGACCAAAGGGACAAAGATTTATATCTACAAACTTTATTGAGGAACACCTTGTTCAAACCCCAGACAAAATTAGACGAGGTAAGACTGAACACCCTAAGCATGGAAAGACTGCATTTCGAAAGACGAAATTTAATATTTTACCCCCCCATCTAACTTACGTTCAAAGTAAAACCAGAAACAAAGATCGATCGAACACATAGATATTTGATAGACAATCTATGGATAGCATACAACATAGTACCACACGACAATAGTTACTTCATTTCAATAATGAATTCGTTAAGTCATTATTTTACAGAATAAAATGAAGACAAAAAAAAAATCAAATTCTATGTGGTAGTCCAAGGAAGACTTGCCGAAATTTTTCAGACGTGGATAGATGTAATAGACTAAACAAAAGACTTCCCCGCTCCCTTCTTCAAAGGGTTCAATGACCTAAATGAGGCATTGGATTATGCAAGAGGAACTCTAGGACTAAATTATTTCATAAGCTCAGCCTTAAGACAAACCACAAATCCTTTCCTACAATATAATATCTGAAAAGACAGACAAAATAATATTTTGCGATCACTGCTCTTCAATGATAGGAGGCTTCAAAAGACAAAACCAAACCATTGAGAGACTTGAAAGAGAAAAAGAAAAAATGACACAACATATTCACTTTCTACAAGAAAGAATAAAAATTTTAAATTTTGAAATCAATCAGACCATACCACTACAAATAGAAGACCATTCAAAAGAACAAAAGAGTTCTCCATCTCATTTTAAAATGGATAAGAAGGGTCTACATTTCCCAAAGAATGTAGAGAAAGCTACTGTATCAGCTAAAAGTACAGCTAGTCTCGTTCAAACGGTAGCGGGTAAAGACTTATCAAATCGTTGATAGCTGACATTTTGCCAAAAAGTGTGAGAATATTACCAGCTAGTTTTAATACAACAAGATCCACAAAAAAAAGAAAAAAGACTAGAGGATTCTTGTTAAAATGAAAGAAAGACAAAAAAAAAATCGAACAAATGATACAAAATTCTCTCTATAAGTTACTCAGTGAAAAGACTGAAGCTTTAAGTGAAAACCCAAACCCAGAACCAGAGACTGCAGACACTGAAAATTCAGGGAGTAACCAATATAACCCGTCGCTAGAACAATTTGCTTAAGACCCAAATGAAGACGACAACTCAGAATGAGTTTCGACTCCATAGCATTACACAACCTAGACAAGTAGAAAATACGTAAGCAATGACGAATCACGAGAAAAGACAAAGAAAGATAAGTAAGCAATGACGTAATAAACCACTACTCTAAAGCACACAAGAAAGAAGACATCACTACTCTAAGGTGGATAAGAAAAAGGACAACTATTTTGAAAAAGTCTTTCAAAGGCCATGTGACGATGGGGCCCCAAAAGCACTTGACAGGTAGAGAAAGATTATTCAAAATTTTAAAATCCGAATTTCAAATTCGGAGAAGGCCCTCATCGCCTACAAATATAAGACCATTTGCAAGAATAAAGGAGCGAGAGAGAGAGAGGAGTGAAAAGCAAGTGAAGCCTAGCTAAGAAAATAAATTAGTTTCTAAAGTTAGCTTTACATATTTCCCATTCCTTTAAAAGAAAAAAAAAAGAGTGAAGTGAGTTTGTAAAAAGAGTGTGAGTGTTTATTTTGAAGTAGCCTCAAGGTCACCCAGGGACTCCCGAAAGGGAAATCTCTCTCCGATCACTATTATGTAAGTAGTTATGTGTTTTCTAAATCTTAATAGTTTCTCCCCAGCTTATATGTATTACGTACTGTTGTTATGATTATATAATGTGATGTTCATATATGTACTGTTTATACTCATATAATGAGTCCTTACTTACTCTTAGTAAATAGTTAGTTCCTCACCTTCTTAGTAACAACGATGGATTAACCTGTAAATACCTAGGAAAGTTGAAAGTCTGCCATGGTCAGAGAACCGAAGGACTGTGTATCCCGGAGTTTGGTTAAAGAAGAAGTTGCTAAGAATATAAGCTAAGGAAAAGAGATAAACAGAGTTAAAAAAAAGTAATTTTAAGAGTAAAAGCAGTCCATTCTATACTATCTTCATGCATTTTTACTTGCTAGTAACCGAACTTGCTATCAAACTTACTAAAAATCTTTCTTCCCTGTATTCTACTTATTAGCTCTGTTTTATCTAATAGCTTATATCCGTCCATTCGGGTGTTATCATTGAATCTTTTGTAATTTATAACCATTCTTTCTTTTCCTCTTACTATTTTTCTATGATTTGTTACTATTAATGTTGCTGATCTATGCCTTGATGTTGATCTTCTGATTACTCCTAACTTTAGTAACTCTCTTATTTGGTCTTGGAATTCTTTCATGTCTTCATTTGTTGATTCTATAGAGGTTGTTTTTACCATGTATTCTGGGTTAATTATGTCCAGTCTACAGGTTATGTGATTGGCGTCCCAATGCTTCAGGGGTCTTTCTCTGATTATTTCTAGTTTATGTAGAATTAGTTTTACCTTTTCTAGATCCTTTTAGTTTTTATTACTCCTAGTGTTGCAACCCCATTTTAAAGTTGTAAAGTCATGTATTTATTTTTATTAAGTTGTAACTCTTTTCTACCTTTTTCATAACTGAAAGGCTAAGTTCCAATAGTTCAATTTCTTCCCTTTCATCTGTAATATGTATTTTCGTACAAGTGCATTCTTCTCATTTGTCGTATTTTGAAGTATTTGGGCTAAGTCTATTAGTTTCTATTAGATACCTAGATTTCGTTGGAATAAATTATGTTGTTATTGTGGTTTGAGCAGTGTTTTTTGAGAATATTATTCCATCTCTAGTAAGGAGACAACTTCCATTATTATGTAGTAAGAAGTCTAATCCTAAAACAAAGTCTACCCTAATATTTTGATCCCTTACCCAAATATTTTCTAACTTATAGGTGAGTTTATAGAAGTCTGCACATGTATTTAAAAAACTTATTTTTGCATTACCAACGTAATGCTTATATACGTTAGAAGATTCGTCCATTTGAATGACGCTTTGTGGTTCTGGGAAATCTTTTATTATTTCTAGAGGCAAGATGGCTCTATATATTATACTCTTTGTATATCCTGAATCTACTAGAGCGAGAGTTTCTATCTTGTAGTCCTGAATTCTTATTCTAGTCAAGATTTTTCTGATATTAATTTTTTTGTCTTCGTTACAAATTAATTCTTTAAATAACTTATTGTCTTCCTTTTTATTTAAAAGTTCTCTTTCTAGTTCGGGCGATTTATGATTAATTTGGCTGATTTCTTCCACGCCTTTCCCTTTTTCTAGTTTTGCGCCTTTCCCTTTTTCTAGTTTACTCATTCTTTCTTCTAAATTATCTATCCTATCCTCTAATACTTTTAGCAATTTTTCTTTTGTAATAACTTGTTCGTCTATATATATATATATATATATATATATATATATATAATGTCCTTATACATACAATTTGTTGATGCATAAAATGACAAAATTTTCTAGCAAACTTTAAAAGTTTATCTAAAAATCCAACCTGTAAAGTTCTATTCTTTCATTTATTATTTTCTGCAAATATATGTGGTCCATTATCTCAAATCAACATTTATTTGTAATTGTCTTGTTCCTCTAACACTAGCTACCCCCAATAAAAATGATATATTATTTTATAGGAATATTAATTAAATAGAGATTAGTTATTTATACATTAGTTAATTATTTGCATAATACATAGAGCATCTCGTAATTTATACATATAACAATTATGTAAAATTTTAAATTGCAGACAAAAATCATATTAATTTTATACATGAATAACTAAACTTCTTACCATCTATTAAATATGATATTACTCATACAAAATTTCAAGTCAACTACCAAACGACTCTTCATAACACTGATAGACATAATTTTCACTAAAAAAAATCAAAATATAAATAAACACATAATTTTTTTAAAAATAAATTCAATAAATACTATAAATACATAAATATAATTTTCTCAAAAAAAAAAAAAAAACATATTGGGTTGAATATTAAAAGTACACGGTTAAAAAAAAATATACTAAAATAGGACTACTACTTAATAAATACGGTTGCCGGAAGTGCTATACGGACAATATTGTTTTCGTGATTCTCGTTTCTTTGTCTTTCGATAACAAAATTTATCCATTATTTTATGCAATTATTGTAGATATATAAGTTATGTTAGTTTTTTAAAAAAATATTAAATGTTACATATAAATAATCAACCTCGTAATTAACTATCAAATATAATATATATTAGAGAGAAGTAATAAATGAATTTGATATTGTTAGCCTATATGTTTGAGCTTTTGTTATTGGGTCTATTTCCTATTAGGTTAAGTTTAGTTAATAGATGCTTATATATAGTCGTCCTATTCTTTTTTGTGTTAAGACAAATTCTATTATATTGTAATATAACTCTTGCCTCTTGTTCTTTAATTAAAGTAGTTCTGTTAATATGGTATCAGGGCTTCTATGATCTTGGTAAACAATCAAAGAGCTTCCGCTACCGGTGGGTGTCACCCATATATGCTGTCCGTCTGGCCAATGATTATGTTTGCAAAAGTTGGGTCACCGTGAAGATCCATGCTCCTTGATTTGTTGGTTGAAGATCTACTTGATTAGCTAAATTTAAATAAATCCCTGATATGTCACATGACATAACAAGTGATTTCAAACTTTTGTAGGAGCATGATGCTCTTAATAAAAAGCTGAGAGAAGTATTGAAACCCTCCTAAACTTGATGAAAATTTAAGGATACTGTATTTCAGTTAATCAAATAAAAAAATATTTTTAAAACTGTCAATATTTCAAAATAAAATTAATAATTCACACCCAATTTAAAAAATATTTTCAATAGTTCTCTTTATGTATTACTTAGGCATGACTCCAAACCAACTACCAAACGAGCACTTATAATACTCTCTCTGTCTCAAATTATGTTTGAATCTCAAAATTCAAAAAGTGTCATATAAATTGAAACGGAAGAAATATTAGGTTTCACTATAAAAAGCACAAGCACCATACATTAAAATAATAAGGCAATATTTTCGCACAATAGATTAAAATAATAATTATTCTATTTTGTCTTGTGATATTTCTCTCTTCTTCTTCTTGAGTGCTCCCAAATCAACTCGAAATTTGAAAATGGAGGGGACGATTAGATGCTCTGCAAATTACGTTCCGTTGAGTCCAATAAGCTTTTTGTTAAGATCAGGAATGGTATACAGCAACAGAATTTCGATCGTTTATGGCGATGTTAAGTTTACTTGGGCGGAGACGAGACGAAGGTGTTTACAACTTGCTTCTGCTTTTACCCATTTTGGAATTTCTCGGGGCGATGCCGTATGTTCTCTTTCGATCCCTTCTTATTATTATAGCTACAGTTTGATCATAGATTTTGAAGTTGAAATTTACAAATTATATGCTCTTGTTTGATCATATAGTAGATCAGTTTTTGGTAATTTGAAAATATTTGATGGCCAAACTGACATTTGGGATTTCTCATGGCGATGATAATAGATTTTAAAGTCGAACCATGAAAATTTGAATTTTTGAACTTTGAAGTTGTGTTTAGACATCTATTGTGAACTTGCCCCGGCTTATTATAGCTTATTTGATCATAGATTTTGAAGTTGAAATTTAGCCATTGATTATTAAATTTGGAAAATACCAAAAAATTACTTTCACTTCAAATTAATGCAATTTTTTTTTTTAAAAAACGCAATTTCAATTTTTTTTTTTTACTTTGAAAATAAAAATTACTTTTTAAAAATAGTAGTAAGAATAATTTTCATGGTCAAAAACTCGTTTAAAGTACAGAAAAGAACTTTGTACTAGTAGTAGACATAGCCCCACTAATTAGTTTAGGCTCAGAGTCAAAGCTGAAATAACTCTAGCAACTTGGCAATTAGTTGAATGCAGCTACTACCTGTAATATGGATTTTTTAAATATATATATGTATGAAAATTATTTTTTGATCTATATATTTTGTATATATACTTTTATATGCAGAAAATTATTTTTTGACGAAGGGTGTTCAACTGGCCACATTTCACTACATCTGGCTACGCCACTGATTATCCTGTCCCATCCAAATTAGTTGTGACACCCCATTGGAAAAACACATATTTGAAGATAAATTTTCAACGTCTACTTGCGAAATCTATGTCAAACGTTAGCTATATATGCTTCCTTTCATCTTTTGTGGTTAAATTTTTTTTTTTTTGTTTTCATTAGAGTTGCTTTCTCCATATGAGGTCTATTGTATACAACCTTAACGTACATTTTTCAAGTGATTGTTTTAACAACTCGAACTTGTGAACTCCTGGTCACATGACAACAACTTTACCAATCTGTTCAAATTACTTATTCATGGTTAGTCAAGCCAAACCACACACAAACACCTTGGTTTAAGTAGTGATTATATACAGAATGACTTTTTCAAATTTTATCAAGTACTAATGGCATGGAGAATTTAAATAAAACTAGATAGTTGTTACCATATGTTGTCTTTTATGTTTCAGTTACCACATTATTTCGTTGTTGTTAGTGTTATTTTTTTGGATGCCCTGTACTACTTTCTATATTTTTTGACTTGTTTTCTCCACTGCCGTATTTCCTTTGATTTGCTACACTTGAGCTGAGCGTCTTACGAAAAAATCCTCTCTACCTCCACGACCAAGAGGAGGCAGGGGTAAGTTTTCGTACACTCTGCTCTCCCAAGACCTTACTTGTGGGATTACACTGGATATGTTGTTGTTGTTGTATGCTTTATGAGAAATAAGTAACTTCTCGTTTAGAAATGTTAATCTTCATACCCATGTTGCTCATAGTTTTTCTTTTTCTTCTTATTATAAGCAGGTTGCTGTCTTGGCTCCAAATATTCCTGCAATATATGAGCTACACTTTGCGGTACCTATGGCTGGGGCAGTTCTTTGTACTCTTAATGTTCGCCATGATTCAGCAATGGTCTCGGTTTTACTCAAACATTCAGAGGCAAAAGTCATACTTGTAGATTACCAGTTCCTTGATATTGCTAATGGGGCATTACAGATTCTTTCGAAGGAAAATATTAAATTGCCTCATCTAATCCTAATCCCCGACTGTGACAAACGCCCATCGAATTCTCATAATATGGAATACGAGGCCTTTTTAGCTACGGGAAGGCCTAATTTTGAGGTAGTATGGCCAAATGATGAGTGGGATCCCATTGCCCTGAATTATACTTCAGGTACAACGTCGAGTCCAAAGGGTGTCGTCTATAGTCATAGAGGAGCATATCTTAATTCTCTGTCAGCTGTTCTTCTCAATGAAATGCCTTCAATGCCCGTCTACTTATGGACTGTTCCGATGTTTCATTGCAACGGATGGTGCCTTACATGGGCCGTGGCAGCACAGGGTGGCACAAATATTTGTCTTAGGAATGTTACTGCTGAAGGAATTTTTACAAGCATAGATAGGCACCAAGTGAGTCATATGGGTGGTGCACCTACAGTTTTAAACATGATAATACACGCACCTCCTAGTATCCGTAGGCCACTTCCGAGGAAAGTAGCAGTAATGACCGGCGGTGCACCGCCTCCTCCTCAAGTTTTATTTGTGATGGATGAGCTTGGTTTTAATGTTACTCACTCGTATGGTCTAACGGAAACATATGGTCCTGGAACAGTTTGCACTTGGAAACCTGAATGGAGTTCTCTGTCACGTGATGAGCAGGCGAAAATCAAGGCTCGTCAAGGGTTGCATCATATTGGTATGGAGGAAGTAGATGTGAAGGATCCAGCTTCAATGAAGAGCGTATCACCTGATGCAAAAACAATGGGTGAGGTAATGTTTAGAGGAAATGTTGTAATGAATGGGTACTTGAAGAATGCCAAAGCAACAGAAGAAGCTTTTAAAGGGGGTTGGTTTCGAACTGGGGACTTGGCTGTGAAGCACCCCGATGGTTACATCGAATTGAAGGATCGTGCTAAGGACATCATTATATCCGGTGGAGAAAACATTAGTACAATTGAGGTGGAGTCGGTACTATTCAGCCATCCATCTGTTCTCGACGCTGCTGTAGTAGGAAGACCAGATGATTACTGGGGTGAGACACCTTGTGCCTTTGTGAAACTAAAGGAGGGTAACAATGCAACTATGGATGAAATCATCAAGTATTGTCGTGATCGTTTACCACATTACATGGCTCCGAAAACAGTAATTTTCGATGATTTGCCCAAAACATCTACAGGAAAGACACAAAAATTTGTTTTGAGACAGAGGGCCAAAGCTATGGGGAGTATTACAAAGCCAGCTAGCAAACTATAATTTGTAATTTCCTGTGTTGTATTGTGGATAGACTGATAAAAAGTCTGGCAGGCAAGTTGAGGGTCGATCAGAAACAACCTCTCTATCTCTATGAGGTAGGGGTAAGTTTTGTGTATACTCTACCCTCTCCCGACCCTATATTGAATATGTTATTGTTGTTGTGGATAGACTGATCTCTGTTTTATTTTATTGAATCACATTTATGTTGTGGGAATGCCTCATTATTGTATATGATAAAGAGAAATATTTGATAGGTTGCTACAATTGTGGAAAAGAAAGATTAGCCTCTCAAAAGTAATCATTGACTCTAGTTAATCAATGAAAGTGAGTTACTAATTACTAAATTATTAAAGGATAATATAAGATTAGTTAACAAAATAGAATTCTCTCCCTCACAATCTTACCAAACTCTATCCTTTATTTTTTATGAATCAATCATTTATAACCTCTCCTAAACCTTCTCTTAACCTAGCCTCCAATGGCTGCTTCAACTTCCTTTTTCCTAATGCACTATTCTAAATGCAAGTTGCAGGATGGCCTTTAGGACTTCTCATCTCCTTGGCCTCCTGTTTTTCTTTCTACTAATTATCAATCAAATTTCCTTCATCACCACCACCAATTTCCGCGCTGGCGTTATCTTGAAACCGACCTTCCTACATGTTCCTGACTTTCGAGAGGCGCCTGCTTTTCGCAATGGGAGGGATTGTGGTTCGTCCGCCGCGGACCGTATTCATGTGGCCATGACTCTTGATGCTAATTATTTGAGAGGTACAATTTGAAATGTATGACCATCTCGTTTAAATACGAAATTAGTACAATTTTTGTTACTTGTATTTCTAAATGCCTTGCATGTGTGGGCCTACTTAATAGGTCACTAGCACTACCAAAAAAGAGAGTAGGAGCTAGCTATAAGATTAGTCGCTAATATGTTACTAAATAGCCTGAAATCTAATATGAATTTTTGATAATTCATCGTAAAATAGTGTAAGTGGTGGATTTTTGTTGTTTAATGACAAATCGACAATAGTCATTCATTGCTAATTATATTTGAACAACATTTTTTTTTTGTTATTGTCAGTATATATAACTAAAAATATCTTTCATCTTCATATGTCAAACACATAAATATATTTGAACTTGAGATCTCTGTGCCTACTCGATACCATGCATCATATTGTGTGACCACATAAAAATAAATGTTATTATATCATTACTTAATTATATTATGTCTCGTATAGGTACCATGGCTGCAGTATTATCCATCCTACAACATTCAACATGCCCAGAAGATGTCATGTTTCACTTTTTATGTGTAAGACATGAACCTGTGGTATTTTCTAGCATTAAGTCCACTTTCCCTTACCTCAACTTCAAGCTCTACAAATTTGATGTCCACAGGGTCCGTGGCCTAATTTCAAAGTCGATTCGTCAAGCTTTAGATCAACCGTTAAATTATGCAAGAATTTATTTGCCTGATTTAATTCCAATAGACGTAAAACGCGTAATTTATCTTGATTCTGACATAGTCATTGTTGATGACATTGTTAAATTATGGAGAGTTGATCTTGGTGACAAAGTATTAGCTGCTCCTGAATATTGTCAAGCAAATTTCACAACTTATTTCACTAGTACATTTTGGGATGACTCTGAGTTATCTAAAACATTTGATGGTAGAAAACCATGTTATTTCAATACAGGTGTTATGATTGTTGATGTTGATAAATGGAGGTGTGGGAATTACACACAAAAAGTTGAAGATTGGATGATTGTACAAAAGCAAAAAAGGATATATCACTTAGGTTCTTTGCCACCTTTTTTGTTAACCCTAGCTGGGGATATTACCCCTGTTGATCATAGATGGAATCAACATGGATTGGGTGGTGATAATATTGAAGGAAAATGTAGGAGTTTGCATCCTGGACCTATTAGTCTATTACATTGGAGTGGTAAAGGTAAACCATGGTTAAGATTGGATTCAAGAAAACCATGTACTGTTGATCATTTATGGGCTCCTTACGATCTCTATCGTTCCTCGAGGCATTCCTTCGAGGAATAATGCATGTGCAGACAGAAGCAAATTCAGAATTTTAACCTGAACGGTTCAATATTTATGTTCTTGTTACTATTGAAGAACATTTGTATGGACTTTTAAAAATTATGGGGTTCATAATTTAATATTCATTGAAATAAAATTGAGTTGTTGCATACATACACAAGTCTTGTGTTAAAAATGATTGTCTGATTCAACTGAACTCAAATTAACCTTCCTTAAATAGATATGACGTAGCTAACAAATCTAGAGGAGTGAAACGGATTCAAGTGAACTTATTTCTTTTGATACGAATTATGTAAATACATTCTAAAAAATGTTCAAATGTACTAATATATTTATATATCTATAATAAAATCACCCACATTATTGATGAACTCATGTAATTTATATCTAATATTAGAGATACATGGTGATATATCTATGCGATTTGGGATTCAGATTGTATGACAGTCTAAATAATCTATTTGGACTATAAATTCAGGTATAAATAAAGTGAATGGTGGATTTATGAGAGTTTGATGTCTCCTTCATCAGGTTCAACTAAACTTATTTCTTATGATACGAATTATATAAATACATCCTAAAAATGTTAAAATGTACTAATATATATATATATATATATATAAGATCACCCACATTATCGATGAACTCAAGACTTTAAATTTTGAAATTTACCTCTAAAATTAGAAATACATTGTGATACATCTATGAGAATTGGGGTTCAGATAGTACAAGGGTCTAAATATTCCATTTTAATTATGAATTCAAGTATAAATAAAATGAATGGCGAATTTATGAGAGTTTGATGCTTCCTTCATTTATTTATTTAACAGGGTTCAAAATATGAGAGTCAATCTGCTCTTTTTTATTTTATGAATTAATTGGACACATGGATCTTCAAGTTCTTTGAAATACAATTTACTTATCTAGAAATTTATATATAAGTCATAATAATATGTTAGAAATATAGTTGAAAAAACTTTGAACTCTTCAAGTAGGAATAATATCACATAAACAAAAACAAATAAAATATTTTATGTAGAAGAAAAATATAAGTCACGAAAATCGATAAAGTGAAAATCAATAAAAAATATCTTATTGATTTGGTTATTGATTTAATGTATTTAAAACAAAAAATCGATAAACCGAACCAATAATACATAAAATCAAACCGAACCAATAATACATAAAATCAAACCGAACGGCGGATGCACACCCCTAGAGAGCAAAGTTTCATATTTTTTGAATCGTTGTAAAATTTAAATTAAAGAATTATCTGTTTTTAGTGAATCACGTTGATATGATCAATTTTTCTGTGTTAATATGAATCAAATTTGCAGAAAATTAGTGAAAAATCTCTAGGTAATGAAAATTGAGTGACAAATTGTAGAATTGTGATAAGAAAAAAATGAATAAGAATAAGTCCTAAGGAAAATAAGAGAAGGGGGGCATGAAGAAGGAGAATAGATGGAGTGGGGGTTAAAAAAATTATTTTTTTGATATTATTTTCGACAAGATACGCCTATTTTACTTTGATATATAATTTTATTTCCACATCAGTTCTGGGGTGATATTAATTATACTTTTAACAAGAATAGGTATGTAATAAATCACCATGATATGTTAAGCGTGTAAATGATTTTTCGGAACAAGTTGAAGAGAATTCATGTCTTTTCCCTAAAATGAAAGACAAATTTTAGAGAGTTAAATTTGATGCTTCCTTCATTTACTTTATGTTCCGAGATTCAAAATATGGAAATCAAACTACTTTACAATATATTTTTTTAATGAATTCCGACACATAGATCTTCAAGTTCTTTGAAATACAATTTACTTATTTAGAAATTTATATATAAGTCATAATAATATGTAAGAAATATAGTTAAAAAAACTTTGAACTCTTTAAGTAGAAACAATGTCACATAAACAGAAACAAACCGAACATTTTATATAGAAGAAAAATATACGTCACAAAAATCATATATTAATAAAAAAAAAAAATTTATGATCTTAATGTATCGAACTGTTTTTTTAACTTTCATTTTAGGAAGAAACATAAATGACCTAACCTTGGTTAAAGTTGGTTAACCCACAGTCCATTGCGACTCCAAGCCGCACTATTAGAGGAGCATAGCATAGCAAAGAGACAGATACACACTGATACACAGTATTCTGCACTCAATAGCCTCTCAAAGAGCAAAAGAAGTAGAAACGAATTCACCCCATTTGCGATTTTCGTTAGGAACAACATCTCTGTGAGTGATCTTTCTGATTAAAGTTGTTTTTGGGGGTGTGGGGGTGGGGGAACACCACAAAATATGCAGAAAAATGTGTTTTTTTGGATACCCTTTTTGATTTTAGATTGAATTTATGCTGTATCTAGCTTTGTTCTTACATGGGTTTATGAGAAATCTTGTTTTTTTTTTGGCATTTTACTCCACTGTGGCCATTTTTGCTGTTGTTGTTTGATTGTATTTCTATGCTGAGGTACTTTGGGTTTGGGATTCTTTATTGGGTTCTGTGAAAGATTTTGAGCTGAGGGTTTATTGGGTTTTATGTTTGATTTGTTTCTTGGTTGACTACTGCTTGATTTATGGGTGTTTTCCCCTTTGATTGTTTTGAGCTTTTTTGTTGTAGAAAATTTGATTCGTTGGAATTTTCACTTGTAATGTGTAATAGAGGTATGCTTGTTTTGAGAACTTTCAATTCAGTAGATAATTATGAGTAGTGTATAAAGAATGAGGATTAAGAAGATACATAGGATGCTGGGCTTAGAAGGGGAGCCTTAACGTAATTGGTAAAGTTTATCTGCATGTGACTAGGAGGTTACGGTTCGAGCTGTGGAAATAGCCTCTTGCAGAAATGCAGGGTAATTCTGCATACAATAGACCGTTATGCTCCAGCCCTTTCTTGGACCTCATGCATAGCAGGAGCTTAATGCACTGGGCTGCCCTTTGGAGCTAGTGAAGATGAAATATAATTGATCTTGTTCAGGCATGAATTTTTTGAAATTAATTGGCATGGACTATAAATGTGTAGGACAATGAGGTGAGTGAGTGGAGATAAAAATCAAAATGTTGGCTATTATGGCTCTACGAGAGATTTTTCATTCCAACGTCACAAATACGATACCTCTAGTTAAGGAAAGAAGGATTTCATCCATCCCATCATATACAATAATTAACATAAAAAACTCATACACTATGAGTCGATGTGAACTTTTGAACGTCAAGCTATTTTCGTAGTAACTTATTAAAATAAATTGGAAGAAGAAAAGGGTGACTTAACTAATCAGCAATGCCTAAAAAACACTGAGATTAGCATCATATAGTTTAGTGATACTAATATTGATGTGCACCGAGAAGGCTCAATATGGAAGTTAAAATGCTCTTTATACAGCCCGACTAATTCATATTTGTGTCGGATAAGTTTACTATGAAGGGTGATGCATTTCCTGTCAAGGAGTTCTTAATTTTTGGGAAAAAAGGATTCCAGCCATCTTACCCCTCCATTTAGTGATTGCGATTTCATATGTAATAAAAAGAAAATTCATAAATCAATGGAGAGACACAATCACCTAACCCTGGTTAAAGAAAATCAAAGACAGAGGGTTAAGTTAACCCACAATCCCACACAACTCCAAGCCGCACTGATGGACAAGCAAAGCAAAGACACACCAGTATTGTGCACTCTATTGCCAACCAAGATTTTCATTGATTTATGAATTTACCTCATTTGCGATTTTCCTTGTAATAAAAAGAAAATTCATATGCAAAAAGAAATAGAATTTACCTCATTTGCGATTTTCCTTTTGGAACATCTTTGTGAGTGTTCTTTTGATTAAAGGATTTTTTTTTTGGAAATATGTTATTGTTAAAATGTTTGAAGAATACCAGAAAATACACAAAAGAATGTATTTTTTGGATAACCTTTTGATTATGGATTGAATTTTTGCTGTATCTAGCTTTGGTCTAACATAGGTGTATGAAAAATCTTTTTTTTTTCCTTTTCATTTTATTTCACTGTGGCCATTTTCCTCTTGTTCCTTGATTGTATTTCTCAGCTAAGTTACTTTGGGTTTCTAAATATTGGATCTTTATTGGGTTCTGTGCAAGATTTTGAGCTGAGGGTTTATTAGGTTTTATGTTTGATTTGCTTGTTGGTTGACTGCTGCTTGATTAATTGCCTTATTTGCATATTCTTGAGTTATGGTATTTTCCCCTCTGATTATTTTGAGCTTTTTGTTGCAGAAAATTGATTCTTTGACAGCTTCACCTGTACTGTGTTACAGAGGTATGCCTGTTCTTCATTTATTTGTTTCTGAACAAAGTTTCTTTCTTTTTTTTCTCGTTATTGTTATTTTTTTCTAGAATCAGATCATCTGGTGAGAATTTTTAAAATAGATAACCCCTAGTTTGTCTTAAAAGAGCTAATGTTGAGTATTGAAATAGCAGAATGAATATAGAGGATTTTGTAGACCTCCACTAATTTTGGGATGAGGTGTAGTTGTATTTAGATAATCTAGTATTGTTCAGTCAATGCAAAAATCCATCCCTTTGTTTTCTCTCTCTGTCTTATTCGTTATGAAATGAGCTTAAATGAAGATGTGGTGATTCATCTAGCCAACCCCAACTTGTCGGGACCTGAGTTGTTGATGTCTATTAGTCTATAGTCTCTATCTTTTTCCTGCTACATTTTCTTTTTATTGCTTGTTCCCCCTGTGCCTACCACATTATTTCTGAATGGTCTTTCGCTGCAACTTCTGGAACTGCAGATTAAAGATACGAGTAATAGGATTTCTGCAGAACATTTTATTATCATTGAAAAGATAATGAATGTAGGTGATCATAACAGCAGTGATGGTGCCAATGAGAAGTCATTGGTGATTTCAGCCCAGGAAAAAGGTAGTAGGAACAAGAGGAAGTTCTTATCTGAGTTTCCTCTAGACGTTCCTATTGATGCACCTGTTCTATCCCTTACAGAATTTCCTAGGTATGAGCTATTAGAAGAAAAACTCCTAAGCACCCCTAACGAGGCTGGTTCACTTGAGGGCAGGTGTCATCAGTCCAATGAGAAACAAGGAGTGGAAACTTTACAACAAGCTGACTGGGATGATACAATAGCATGTCAGCTAATGGAACTTTTATTTCATAGCTTGTCCGCAACTTTCCAGAGCGCAATCAAGAGGATTGTTGAATGTGGATATAGTGAGGAAATAGCTGAACGGGTCCTTTTGAGGAGTGGCCTTTATCATGGTAGCAAGGATGCTGTCTCAACTATCGTGGATGGTGCCTTGGCTTTACTAAGTAGGGAAAAAGAATTGGATACTTCGACGTCTCTCATATTTGAGGATTTGAATAGCCTGGTAGAGTACACAATGTTGGAGATGATATGTGTGCTGAGAGAGGTTAAGCCAGATTTTACTGTTGCAGAAGCAATGTGGTGTCTGTTAATATGTGATTTGAACCTGTTACTTGCATGTTCCATAGAAAGAGATCTCCAGGTTGACTCATGCAGTTCGGAAAGTCCGAGAAAAAGCTCATCTGGTTCAAAACTTGCCCAACCAAAGGAAGCTTTTGTAGTGAGTCAATTGGGCCTGGATAAACTACAATTGTCAAAACCTTCAATGCCAATTGCTAAAAGTTTGCAGTCTGAAATTCCTTGTGATGATCCAGTCGCTCAATTTGCTCAATTGTCTAATTCTATATACTCACATCTTCATGGAGTGGAAATTACAGCAAACAGAAGTTCAGTTCGTCTTCCAGTAGCAAAGAGCAAGTCTGCAGGGGTTAGCGGAGAGAGTGTACTGTCTACAACGAAAGCAGCAATTTTAGAAGAAAAATGTGGAACTGGGAGAAGGGGGTCATCTCTGAACGCCAAGAAAGATATGCTTAGACAAAAGACATTTCATTTTGAGAAAAGCTATAAAGGTCGTATGGGTAAGGGTTCCTTTAAAGCAAAACTCACCACCTGGAGCAGTATGGTTTTGGACAAGACGCTGAACTCTGAATCTCGTTCTTCTGGTCTTGTAATGAAGAGTACTAACTCTAAGGTAACTACTACAGTTAAAAGCAATAGCCCTTTAGCAGTAGGCAGTTCTCCTAGTTCAAGCACCTCCCCCTCTATTGCACCTTCAAGTGAAACGGCTAGTGTGCCAGCGACCCAAGATACTGTTTGTGCATTGCCTGCTGTAAACACAAATATTTCTGCATCACTGACTCCGGACCCCAAGTCTTCCTCAAATACCCCAGGCAGCACTCCTGCCCCTCCTAAAGTTCTAGACTATTATGCTGGTATCCCATACGATGAGTCTTTGGAGAAACATGTCCCACAAAATGAGAAAGACAAAATTGTTTTGTTGCGAATAGCCCGTATACAAACGCTGCAGAAAGAACTCCAAGGGTGGACTGATTGGGCCAATGAGAAGGTTATGCAGGCTGCTCGGAGGCTTGGCAAGGACCAGGGGGAGCTTAAAATGCTGAAGCAAGAGAAAGAAGAGGCCGAGAAATTACAGAAGGAAAAGCAAATAGTGGAAGAAAACAACATGAAGAGGCTTTGTGAAATGGAGTATGCGTTGTCAAATGCCAGTGGCCAGAGTAAGATGGCCGACTCTACTCTTCACAGACTTAAGGAGGAGAATGTTTCACTAAAGAAGGAAATGGATGCTGTGACGCTGGCTGCCCTGGAATCTGCTACAAACTTCCACCAAGCCGTTGCGAGGGAGCAGGAGATACTGAAGAAGTGTCAAGCATGGGAGATGGAGAAGGGCTCACTGCAGGATAATTTCTCAACCCTGAAACGAGAAGCAGTTCATTTTGAGCAGGAACTAGAGAGAGCCAAAACGCGCCAGAACCAGTTGAAGGTATGCTTTTGTAGAAATAAATTTCTTTGCATGCTTGATTGAGGTTGTAACTGTTAACAAATATTGTTACCTCGCCCTTTCAATTTGTATGTTTTACTTTCTTTTTAGTATGTTCCAAAAGAACGCCTCTTTCCTTTTTGGTAACTCTTTAATTTCAATTTTTCAATGGTTTAAGACCACAAGATTAAAGGATTTTGGTACATTCTATATATTTTTAGTTTTAGACCACTAGATTCAAAAGTCTTCTTACTTTCTTTCACTTTGTTTCAAGTCAAAATCAGGCAAACAAATTGAAATGGAGGGAGTAGTATATATGACATACCTTTTGTTACAAAGCTAGTAGAACGTCTGCTGATATACAATTAGAAGTATTATTAATTTTCTTGATCTGAGGGTCTATCATAAACAACCTCTCTACCCCACAAAGGTAGGGGTAGGATCTGTGTACAACCCTTCCCAGATCTCACTTGTGGGATTATACTGGGTGTGTTGTTGTCTGCTGATTTACTTTTAACTTTCGGTAATAGTTGCTCTAGCATGTATCAAGCAGTTCGGCTTTTGATAATTTATTTGCTATCTGATGTTCTTTCTAGTATAAGCTATCACATAAGAAGAAACCTGGTAGGGTTTTATTTGAAATGATTTAATTCAATTTCAAGTGATTTTTACCATAATGTGCTGAACGCTTTCAACTTGCATGATAAAAAACATGAATTGCAGGTTCTGTTGGAGCAGGAGGAGAGGGAGAAACGAAGGGTTCTTCAGCAGGCTGATTCCCTTAGAGCTGAAAGGGAGAAACGGGGAGTTCAGAGTAAAATGGAGGAGGATAATATTAGAGAAACGGCAGAGAGAAACATGCAAAAATGTAAAGAAGATATCCGAAAGCTTGAGAGTGAAATCTCTCTATTAAGATTTCAGTCTGAAGGTTCAAAAATAGAAGCACTCAGAAGAGGTATCAACAACACGAGGCCTCAATCTCCTAAACTCACAAAGAGCTTGGCAGTCTTCGAGGAAAATCTTGGTTCTGCTAGTGTGAAAATCGAGAGGGAGTGTGTTATGTGTTTGAGTGAGGAAATGACAGTGGTTTTCCTCCCATGCGCTCATCAGGTTCTTTGTGCACAATGCAGCGTGCTTCACGAAAAGCAAGGAATGAATGACTGTCCTTCTTGTAGGACGCCAATTAAGAAGCGGATTAACGTTCAATTTGCTCGTTCATCTAGAAGTTAACGCCAGAATCATCTTAAGAATGATGTCACGGGACAGACAAGACAACTTTTAGATTCATATTGTCCCCTTTTTTGGCCTTTACATCATACCTTAGCTGAATTAGTTGATACAAAAAGGTATAGACAGGTAGTATTAAAAGATTGTAAATTTTTAGTAAAAGTTCAATCATCAAGTGTTAGATCTTCTTGTACTCAACAGGAGAACTTGGTTCAATATCTTTTGTATGATGGTTTTCTTTTTGCTTGCTGATTCCAGTTTCCCAGTGCTATTAGTACATATTATTTTTGCTTTGCTTTGATTATCGTAAAATATATTGTTACTACTGTTCTTTTTTTCATTATTTTCTACTTGATTTCCTTTTCGCACTATTTTTTCTATATGTTTTGCTTGAGTTGAGTGTCGATCCCTCTATCCTCACAAGGTAGGAGTAAGGTTGTGTACATACCACCCTCTCTTGAGGCCATTTGTGGGATTAGTCTAAGTATGATGTTGTAAAATACTTTTCATCTTATTATATTGGAAAATGTTGGTTGGTGTCTATTTTGGCAATCTAACATTAGGAAATGACTTGTTTTTTCGAAATATACTTCATGAAAATTTGTTTTCCTTCCATAGTAAATAGTTTTCATGAAAATGTTTTACTTTAAAAAGCTATTTTCTTGATCATTTCATTTTTTTCCTTTCATAGTAAATTGTCCATTTTTTTTTGCTTCTTTAAATGTTGATATCAAATTGCTTATTAAATTTTTTGCGTACATCCTTGGAGTCAACGTGTAATGTTAGAGTTATGATACAAATAATAAGACTAGGCTATAAGGAATGGAGTGTTAATGTTATGAAATGCTTTCCATATTTTTTATCTCGGCTTCTTTTTTTTAGTAAAAAAAATTTATATATATAATTGCTTCGATTTTGCATTTTTTGAGGCGATGATCTATCGGAAACAATCTCTTCATTTGCAGAAGGTAATGATAAGATACGCACATATACTACTCCTCAAACCGCACTTGTGGATATGATTATTACTTTAAAAATCGCAAGCACAAGCATCAACAGGTCGATATGTCCGAGTGGTTAAGGAGACAGACTTGAAATCTGTTGGGCTTCGCCCGCGCAGGTTCGAACCCTGCTGTCGACGGCTTTTTTATTTGATTTTACGTACTTTTCAATGTTTTTCATCCTGACCTTATATACATAGCTCAAGCTTAAAGCAACCTTCTAGATGCATCCATCCATTAAAATTGGTTCTACGATCTAATGTAGTGGACGTCTTTATGGTGTTCAACTAGCAGATAGGCCGATTTGAGTGTAATTTTTAAGATTTCTCAACATTAAACTCATTGCATGTTGAAATCATGAACACAAATTTAATATGAATCAATATATCTATATCTCATGTCGAAAAATTTGAATTCAAAGAAGTTCATAGCAAAAAAGCTACATTCGTCTCTGTTCACGAGCATGTTATTAGTAGCGACTGTTATTAAGGAAACACTCAAGAATGGATCAAATAAGTATAAATTGCCTCAAAAAAGCAAGAGAATCCAACAACGTTAGTTTCAAGCAGAGCTCTTTTCCTCGGCTAAACAGAAGTCCTAATTTTTGGTCAATTTTGGATCATGTAATGTAGTACGTAGTGACTATCATTAAGGAAACACTCAAGAATGGATTAAATAAGTATAGGTTGCCTTAGAAAGGCAAGTGAATCCAGAATCATTAGTTTCGAGCAAAACTCTTTATTTCGACTTACTCCATTCCCAAAAAAAGGGCAACCTAATGCGCTAAGCTCCTGCTATGCACATGGTACATGGAAGGGCATGACCTCAAGGTTCTATTGTACGCAACCTTATCTTGCATTTCTACAAACAACTGTTAATATACAACTCAAACTCGTGACTTCCTCATCAAATGACAATAATTTACTAGTAAAGTTAAAGACTCCTCGTTCACCAACTTTCTTCTATATGGTTAAATTGGTTGATTTTTTTTCAAACATTACATGTTGACAAATATTTTCCTACAATATTATTTGTATAGTATATTTACTTGGAGAATTAGAAATGTTATAAAGATTAAATAAACTTAAACAACATGAAGTCGATATGTCCGAGTGGTTAAGGAGACAGACTTGAAATCTGTTGGGCTTCGCCCGCGCAGGTTCGAACCCTGCTGTCGACGGTTTTTTTATTTGATTTTGCCTACTTTTCGACTCAATCCCCTCGCCTCACCTCACTTTTATTGGACGATGCATCTAGAAGTCAACAATACAATCATGTCACTTTAAGCTCGAGCTATATAGTGGAATCAGTTTATCTACCTTTCAAGATAATGGTAACGTCTTTGATCAGACTAGCCTATTTGTTACATCCAATGGCGGAAATACCCTTCTTTGAAGATGCAATACAACATCGAAAAATAAGCAAAACAAAAAGAAGAAAAAAATCGTCGACAGCAGGGTTCGAACCTGCGCGGGCGAAGCCCAACAGATTTCAAGTCTGTCTCCTTAACCACTCGGACATATCGACCAATTGATGCTTAATTATTGTTTTATTTTAATTATTTACTTATTTACTTATTTTTTTGGGTAATAATAAAAAATATTAAATGTAGATCAAATAATACATTTAATCAAATGATGAAAAAGAATAACTTAAAGAATGACTAGTAGTGATGACTGAAATAATACCCTATAATAATAATAATACATATTTGATGAGATGTCGAAATACTCATAAATCTCTTAGAAACGCATAATGCAACAAGTCAACAAGAATAAACTTGCACGTCTATTAGTACCAACCAAAATGAAATATAGTTATTTATTTCATTCTAGTTAATTCTTTTTACAATGTTTCTATTTTTTTTATTTTCAAAATCCAAAACCATACTAAGAAATCAAAAAGATAGGTTCGATTTGTTTTTTTTAATTAATCCGAATAAAAATACACATAAGAAAACATTACGTTTTATGTCTATTTTGAAAATACTTACGCTATGTAGCTCATACTTTATGTATAAACATACGAGTCAACTTATATTTTTGTATAAATATCTTCTATACATTATAATACATTTTATATAAAGATACATTATATATAATGTTTTTCTTCACGTGTATATTGAACTACGTGACGTTAATATTTTTGCTTTGTCCATCTGGTGCATTAAATTGAGCAGGTCATGTTTGACAGAGTGACAGTGAAGATGATGGATGACAATGCCCATTTGGATGCCAGATCCAAATGGGAATTTTAGTTGCAAAAGTTCTAGGAAAGTTCTCACCAAAGTCAACAAAACACCACTCGGGGTAGGGCTGGATACAAACTATTTAGCGGCGGGTTCATCTGAATCCATTATTTTCAAAGCGAAACATAAATTTTTATGTTAAGTTCACTTAAAGTGACAACAAATAGTAGGCCTAAACAATAACTTTAGTAATACAATCGGTTCAATGCTAAGAATTTTAAAGGTTGAACTCATAAAAAGTTAAATTCTAAATCCGTCTTTAATAATGGAAATAATGGAGAGTAAAAGTAGATGTATAACAAAATATAATGGTGTTAGACCTACCAAATTGTTTCACCCGGTGTTGGATCCCTATATTATCTTGTCCACACTCTAGTGGGGTGTTACTCAAGTCAACTCTAATTAATTTGAGCATGTCTTTTTTTAACTAGTGTAATCCATGAATAATCTATGTATATCGATTGGGAAAAGTAACAGGAATATTGTATCCTCATTGGATGCAATTATGCATCCCAAAAAATACAATCAAAAATAAATAATCTATATGTACATCGGTTAGGAAAAGTAAACAAGAATATTGCAAATATGCATCCCAAAAAAGCAATAAAAAATAAAAGAAGCAAAAAGAGTTGTAGAAAAGATATATACCTATATATTTTGGTGTAACCAAAAGCAAATTCTTACACTTTTTTTTTGTTATGGGGAGAATTCAAGTACTCTCTTTCGGATTCAAGATACATCACTCGAGAAACAATCAACCTATTGATATTGAATAATTTGATAGAAAGTATACAAAATCCCTTATGTATTATGTAGGTACTACCTCCCTGAGAGGATAGACATTGTATAAGAGCAAAGCGAATTAGTATCACTAGATCTTGCCATGGCTGCAGCAACCCTAGGTATCCCGGGATGATGATGATCAACACCATCGTCTAATAGGTCGAGGATCAACATTGTTGTTTGTGTAGGCGCTTCTACTGGCACACGACTTTCCAACATTTCCACGACTCGTGCCATTGTTGGCCTAAGACTAGGCCTTTCTTGG
The DNA here is from genome assembly GCA_037074985.1 of Solanum bulbocastanum. Lineage (NCBI taxonomy): Eukaryota > Viridiplantae > Streptophyta > Magnoliopsida > Solanales > Solanaceae > Solanum > Solanum bulbocastanum. Next base: position 1,764,170 of record CM073602.1, read on the forward strand.
ATGCAAGACAACGCCACACACGCCAATCTTTTCACTTGCATTTCTACAGCTACACCTCCTGTAGCTGCCTCGTGGATGAGCCTCTCGTCCACGACTTCCATGATCTTCCCCTGCTCCAATTTCTCACTCATAATCTTAGGAAAGTAGCTACACCTCCTGAACTAGTGTTTGTGTTTGTCATGGAGCTTCACTTCCTCCAAATGCTTGTTTTATTCCAGGTTCGCTTCATATGATTTAGCTGTTTTATGTGATCCAAAATATGGTCATTCAAACTTTATAGACCAAAAGGTAATGTTCAATTAGTGCATAAACTCAGCGCCAAATGATCCTGGAGTTGAAATGTACAGGTAACTAAAAGAACAATAAGCCCATTGAAGTTAGAATTTATGCAATTTCTCATTGTCATCTCAACTTCTGCCCTTTTTTCGTCTCGTTCTAATTTTATCAATGTATCCGAGGAGACCATCCGTTCCCACGGATAGTGGGCGATTGAATGAACGAATGAAGGAGAAATATATGACAGAAATATACTAACAAGGTATAGCAAGAAGACTTTGTTCTAACATTCTATCTATGTTTAGATCTGATTTTCATAAAATCTAGCTAGTAACTTCTTTTCATACATAAAAAACTACTTCACAATCAGATACTACTTCATCCTTTGTGTACATTCACTCTTTACAGTAATCTTCTCACTCTACAAGAATGAGTCTGATATTTTTCCTGTTAGCTATTTCCGTTCTGCACACGTTCAAAGAATACACAAACAGATTATAAGGTGGACAAGATGGTGCGCAACATGTTTTGATGTGATAAAGGTAATGTTGCAAATGTTTTGGACAAGACAGGAGGCTGCAGTTCTTCAATAGATTGATAATTCGCCCGTTAGTTTCTTCTGTGGCCAAGTTGTTCCCTGCCCATAAAACCTATAGGAAAAAAGAAATAAAGACAAAAAGTTTTGAAATTAAGGAAATCTTAGTGCATATATGGAACTGCACATCAAGATAAAGGGTATGGAAAAGGAAAATTACCTCAGCGAAAATTGCTATGATATTCGGTATATAAGATCCTTCAGGGCCAATAACTTTCTGCTCTGACCTGAAAGATCAAGGCACAGTGCAAGCAATGCATAAGATATGTTGAAGTCCTGAGAATCATTGATTACTTTATGTTATAGGCTATGGGGAATACTTACGTCTCTATCATTGAGCAAAGTAGTTAATGACTGATTTTAGCCTCATCCAGATTACACCATATTGGTAAGTGGCTAAGCCAGAGCCGGATGAACTGATACAAGAACGTTTATAATATGTCAGTTGATAAATGACAAATTTATCAAACTACAGTCGAGAGAAGTCGTAGATTTGTGACGAGTATTTATTCTGGGTTCTAGTGTATGAAGTTTTAGGAAGCAGTAGTAAGAGAGCACCTCATAGGTGTAGATGTCTTCTGAGAGAAACTGGTTTAACTTCCCACAAGTAGAAACAGCAGCCTCATAAGCCATGATGTTATCCTGGTATTTTGCATTAGGATGCCCCAATGCAGTTTTCAAACAACCGAATATTCCTGCAAACATTAAAAAGCCAAGTCAGTTTTGCTAGTGGAGAAAATAGATACCTTAAGCATATTATAATGCACAAAGCTACCTTCAGTATGAGGTTTAAGGAAATCTGATCCGAATACAGCACAAATACCAATTGCAATTGCCACAATCTGAAAAAATAAGGAACGCCAGGTTTGAAGGATATACGAGAGACTTAGTAGGGAAACAAATTGTAAAAGAAGGGGAAAATAGAACCTGTGGAACATCTGGATCCTCGTGATAGTAAACGTTAAGCAGGAGAGGTATCCAGTCCTCGTAGTACCTGATTTTTGAAATAATAATAAATAATGACGTTCATCTAAGCCAATTGAGCTTAGATGAACCTGTGTGTTCTTTAGATCTTTTCTCTCTTTCTGTCTTGTCGTATGAGCAAGTTAAGAGAACCTTTGATATGCCTTCAACAAATTTTTCAGCTTGATGTTTACTTAGACGTGAACCCGGAATCTGTGAGTAAGTACCTTTTAGTGCACAGACAAATAAGCTATCCTGCATTAGGTTCACAATAGACTGTCCAAATTTCACCATCTCCACTAACAATGCCTGGGAATTTCCAAACCAGAAATCAGACTCAAAAAACATATTTCAGTTGCCAAAAGTAATCCTAGAACTTAAGATGTACTATGTACTACCTTTGAGCATCCGTCTGATATCAGTCCAATAGCAGTAACGGCAGCGTGACGAATTCTCCAATCTTGATCATGCAAGAACTTGAACAAGCACACAGGGCAATTAGGCAGAATTGCATGTCCCCCTAATGCAATTGCTAACCTATAGAAACTCTCCATACCATAACTACACATACTCAACTCCCCTTCATTTTTATCGTCGCTAACTGCATTTCCCTAACAAGGGTCATCTTCAATATGCACCAACATCATAATTAACACATTAAGCAACTTAGTAACTTCTTCTTTTGGTACAATCTCCATCATCCCACACCCAATCTCCCTATTCTCAGCCACAGTAACAACAAACTCTATAGCAAGTTGTCTTAACTTTTCCCCTAACTTCAAATTCTCAGCTAACTTCACCATATTAACTTCAAAAAATGCGGTCTCTACATCAGATTTGGTTTTATGATGTGGAAATGAATGATTAGAAAAGACAATTGTAGAAAATTTACCAGAACATGAATGATTAGAAGAAACACAATTGTAGAAAATATACCATAAATGGCAACCATTCTTACTTCTTCGCTGAATTCAAAGGTAAGATTCGGAACTAAAGCACTAACAACCTGGACAAATCATAAGTTAGGTAAAAATCTACATGCTCCTTTGTAAGCTTTGTAATAAAGATGAGCTATGACCTATTATATTAGGTAAAATTCTTACTTCTTTCCTGAATTCAAAGGTAAGATTTGGAACTAAAGCACTAACAACCTGGGCAAACCATAAGTTAGGTAAAAATCCGCATGCTCCTTTGTAAGCTTTGTAATAAACATGAGCTATAACCTATTATATTCTAGACAGACCTCATTAACCCATAAATGCACCCTTTCCTTTAACTCAGCTGCAAAGCAGCATAACATATGACAGGTCAAGGCTTTCTCTTCCAGAAGAGCACTTCTTATCCCGATCTTTTTATTTCCAGCGGTCACTTTAATCATGCTACAGAGGATATTTATGTCAGCTAAAGACATCCTCAGCAAAATTATTCCAATAAATTGCTTATTAAGCTAAGTCTAGACAACAAACCACCACTAGTGCAAAAAAAAAAAGATAAAACAAACAATAAGAACCTCAAGGTCAACCCTTCAAAGACTAACTAGCATAATTGCCCACATGCAGAAACAGTAGCCTCATACGCTGTGATGATATCCGGGAGTTTTGCATCTGGATGCTCAATTACAGATTTCCAAAGAAGGTTTGAAGCCAGCAAGAAAAACTAGGAACAATTATACTTCCCAATAAGGCCTATTCAACTGTGCATAAATACACATACTCAACACCCTATCATTTTAATAACCACCAATTGAATTTCCCCAATACAGGCCAACTTCAATATGCATCAAAATGAAAATCAACACACAAAACAAGAAAGTAATAGGTTATTTGAAACAATCCGCAAAGGCCTTGTATTTATATCTCTCACTTTTCTAAAAACTGACATGCAGTACGATACCCCTCAGAAAACTAGGTATCAAATCATCAACAGAAGAAACAACAATTATACTGAAACTATACTTCAAACCATGCTACAGTGCGATATTACTCCATTACTCCAGTTACAAAAAACTACTTGAAAAAATGTCATTCTAAATCTGTGTGACACTGCTTCAACTCAGCAATATGATTCTTGACCCGCTCACAACGTGCCTCGGATTTGGCAATTTTCTCCTTCTTTGCAATTTTGCCTCAAATACCTGCAATACAAAAATAATGATTAGACCCAAAATTATATATTATTTACTAAACATTTCAGCTATACCTTCTCCTTCTCCTTTTCCTTCTCCTTCTCAATTGGGTACACCATATCTGCACCCTAAATAAATAAAAAATTATCAGCCTTCTAAATAAATAGAAAATTAAGTAATGTCAAGACTTAATAAATGAGAAGCCATACATGTTGATCATTCATAACTTGTTTCCCTTTCCAACTTACTCATTATTCTTTCAAGATCTCGTAAGCTCAAGTAAGCCTTTGAAACTAAAATCGCTAAGAGAATGCAAAGAAAGACTTAGAAATAACAAGAGAGCTTTTGGAAGAAGACTTTGTATTACTTAGAGAATGGCTTTACAACTTACTTGGATGATTTACAAATAAGAGGTCCTTCTATTTATACTACTTTCTAAGAGCCTAAGTGCAAATAAAAATTACTTTACAAGTCCCTTTTAGAATTCTCTACTAATTCTAGGAAATTCTAAAGCTTTTTTGAAAAATATCTAGCTCCCCTTCTAGAACTCTCTACTAGCATAGAGAATTATAAGGCCTTCCAAGATATCTTTTAAGTTATTCTAGAGAATTCTAAGAAAAGATCTAGGACCTTTCATAGCCTTCTTGAAAAATCTAAAGTATTTTAGAGTTCTCTGCAAGCCTCTCCCAAACTCTAGAATCTTCCGCCCCTATCCGGATGCCAAATTCAACTGTGAAGTGGCGGGATATAACAGTATGCTGTCCAACAACTGAACACATATAATCCAACGAAAATAATTGTATGGAAGAGCAACACATATAATCCAAATGAAAACAATTGTATTGAAGAGCTACAAACACATAGTTAATCGTAAGAAATTTACCAAGAATTCCGAATTCCGAGAATAGTGCTTTCCCAATTCCGATAAAATATGAGTAAAAATTACAACAAAATTAGGTCTTCCCGGAAGAATACACATAGTTAATCGTAAGAATTTTACCAAGAATTCCGAATTTGAGAGTAGTGCTTTCCCGATTCCGATAAAATTTGAGTAAGAATTACAACAAAATTAGGTCTTCCGGGAAGAATTTAATCAATATAAGATACCCATTTTCGAGAAAACAATTTGATGAGTAGACATACCGATTCGGATTGCTAAAATCTGAATAGTGGAGGAAAAGACTTTTGCGATTCGGAGAAAATTAGAAGCTGCTTCTATGCAAAATTTCACTACTTGCCCGATCAATATTTAATTCCTTATATAATGGTGATGGACTAGGCAATAGGCATCCATAAACTATAATCTAAATTTCAGAGGCACACTTCAATTAAATTAAGGTCTTATTATCTTCGGACTCATTTTTCTTGTAATTTTATATATTTTTTGACTTACATTTCGTGACTCCACATAATTGAAGCTTGTGAGAAATATTTAAATGCCACGTAAATCAAAAAAACAGCTTATCGAGTATGTGGTTTTAGACGTCAATGTGGTTACCAAAAAGGCAGCTTGCCTTGATGATGTTGGGCGAGTTAGTAGCTTTATAAAGTAATAGTAGAACAAATTTGTTGCAGCTGATAGTATTTAACCTTTGATTTCTTTATTTTTGTTATTTTCTTAAGTTAAGGGAACATCGGAATCAATTTTTCTACCTCCTAATATAATGGTAACATCGACATACCCAATTCCCTCCCCACACCTCACTTTTATTGGACAATGCATCTAGAAGTCAACAATACAATCATGTCATTTTAAGCTCGAGCTATATAGCGAAATCAGTTTCTCTACCTCCCAAAATAAGGATAACGTTGACATATACAATCTCATCCCCACACCTCACTTTTAATTGACAGATGCATCTAGAAGTCAAAAATACAATCATGTATATATATATATATATATATATATAAGGTCGAGTTGGATCCAACTTGCCAAGTTGTTGTACCTATTGTTGTATTCAATGGCGGAAATACCCTTCTTTGACGGTGCAATATCCCAAGATAAGGGTAACGTCGACATACACAATCTCCTCCCCGCACCTCACTTTTAATTGACGGATGCATTTAGAAGTCAACAGTGCAATCATTTCATTTTAAGCTCAAGTTATATATATAAGGTCGAATTAAATCAGACTAGCCTATTTGTTGTACCTATTATTGCATCCAATGGCGGAAATACCCTTCTTTGACGATGCAATACTTCATTAAAAACTCGAAAAATAGGAAGAAAAAAAATTCATCGACATCAAGGTTCAAACCTGCGCGGGCGAAGCCCAACAGATTTCAAGTCCTATCTCCTTAACCACTCGGACATATCGACCGATTGATACCAACACATTGTTTTATTTTACTTATTTATTTATTATTTTATTCATTTTTTCGATTTCATTATATAAATAAGATAAAAATATAGATCAAATAATACATTTAATCAAATGATGAAAACGAATGAGTAGTAGTAATGACTGAAATAATACCCTATAATAAATTAATAATACATATTTGATGAGATATCGGAACACTCATAATCTCTTATAAATACATAATGCAAAGTTATTTATTCAATGCTAGTTAATTCTTTTACTATGTCTAGTTTTTTATTTTCAAAATCCAAAACCATACTAAGAAATCAGAAGGATAGGTTCGATTTGGTTTTTTTATTTAATTCGAATAAAACTTACATATGATGGGAAATTACGTACGTTTTATGTCTATTTTGGAAAATACTTATGCTTTGTAGCTCATACTTTATGTATAAACAAACGATTTAACTCATATTTGTGTATAAATATATTTTATTCATTGTTATACATTTTATACCAGATTAATACATAATGTATAATATTGTATATTGAACTACGTGACGTAAATATTTTTCCCTCTCCATCTGGTGCATTAAATTCAACAGGTGTTTTACAGAGTAACAGTGAAAATGATGGATGACAATGCACATTTGGATACAACTATTTAGTGGTTGGGGTTATCGGAATTCATTATTTTTGAGGCGAAATATAACTTTATATATAATTCACTAAAGTAACCATAGATAGTTGTCCTAAACACACAACTTAAGTAATACAATCGGTTCAATGCTAAGAATCTTAAAGGTTGAACTCATAAAGCTTAAATCCTGAATCCGTCTCTAATATTGGAGAGTAAAAATTGACGTGTAACAAAATATAATGGTGTTGAACCTACCAAATTATTGTTTCACCCGTTGTTGGGTCCCTATATTATTTTGTCCACACTTTAGTTTTCTTGCCGTGTGTGGAGGTGGGGGTGGGGGTTGGGGTGTTGCTCAAGTCAACTCTAATTAATTTGAACATGTCTTTCTTTTTAACTAGTATAATCCATGAATAATCTATGTATATCGATTGGGAAAAGTAAACAAGAATATTGTATCCTCATTAGATGCAATTATGCCTCCCAAAAAAGCAATCAAAAATAAAAGAAGCAAAAAGAGTTGTAGAAAAGATATTATACCTATATATTTTGGTGTACACAAAAGCAAATTCTTACGCTTTTTTTTGTTGTGGGGAGAATTCAAGTAATCGAGAAACAATCAACCTATTGATATTGAATAATTTGACAGAAAGCAGACAAAATCCCTTATATATTATGTAGATACTACCTCCCTGAGAGGATAGACATTGTATAAGAGCGAAGCGAATTAGTATCACTAGATCTTGCCATGGCTGCAGCAACCCTAGGTATCCCGGGATGATGATCAACACCCTCGTCTAATAGATCGAGGATCAACATTGTCGATTGTGTAGGCGGTTCTACTGGCACACGACCTTCCAACATTTCCACGACTCGTGCCATTGTTGGCCTAAGACTAGGCCGTTCTTGGATGCAAGACAACGCCACACACGCCAATCTTTTCACTTGCATTTCTACAGCTACACCTCCCGTAGCTGCCTCGTGGACGAGCCTCTCGTCCACGACTTCCATGATCTTCCCCTGCTCCAATTTCTCACTCACGATCTTAGGAAAATAGCTGAACTTACTCTTTGAATTGGTACTCTTTCCATTTTCAGCTAAAGTAATATTTCTCCTCCCTCCAATCATCTCCAATAGCACCATTCCGTAGCTATAAACATCACTTTTCTCAGAAATCCCGTTCTCTAGGAGCCACTCGGGGGCTAAATACCCCCGAGTACCTCTAATCGTTGTAACAACTCTACTCTCATCTTTCCCCATCAACTTAGACAACCCGAAATCAGCTAGAATAGCACGATGATTCTCGTCTAGAAGTATATTCTCAGGCTTGACATCGAGATGTAAAATACACGATCTACAATCATGATGCAAATAAGAAAGTGCCTTAGCCACATCTAGACCAACTCTACACCTCAAATCCAACGACAAACACCCTCGAATTCCCCTTTTTCGAAAAATCCAATTATCAAGTGATCCATTAACTATATACTCGTAAACCAAAAATCGAGGTCCTGATGGAGGAACACTAGAGTATCCAAGTAAACGTACAAGATTAACATGTTGAACACTAGCAATAGCTGCAACTTCTGATTTGAATTCCTTATCGCCACGCTCCTCTCCATCTATCCTTTTAACAGCTACTGATGCACCATCACTAAGCACACCTTTGAAAACACAAGCTGATGATCCACGTCCTACCAACGATCCAAAGTTATCAGTTGCTTCTTCGAGCTCTTTCAGCTTAAATCTTGTTGGAACACCAGCTACTTTCCTTAGGAAACTATACTCGATCCGCAATTCGCGTCCATCTGAGTCTAATTGATTTTCCAACACTTTCCTCCTGCTGTTGAACTTCCTTCGTATCAAAACACCAGCAAAAACACCAACTATCAACGCAACATCAGCTCCAAAAATGAGGAAAAATGTCTCCGAATATTTCAACGTTATACGTGCGATAACGAGTACTGTGATCAATAGAATCACAAGTGAAATGGCAAAGGAATAAGCTTTTTTGTCCTCCATCAATTGATCATCATAAAAATACTAATCAAACTATAAATTCAAAAAAAAAAAATATAAGTCAAAACTATGCAAACTATGAATTTATTCTGGTCCCATAAGTCACTATCTGTATTTTTTTTTTTTTTTGAAAAGCCACTTGCTAAACTATTAAATTGTTTTGAAGGTGTTCTCCACACGGTTTGAATATGTTCACCAACTATTACTCTTCTACATTAATGTCTCCACTTTTTTTTTTTTTTGTTTTCTATTCGTTATCGAGGTCTGACTAATTCAAATTCGTATTCAGGGCTCGAACTTGATACCTTTAGTTAAGGATGGAAGAGAACTTACCACCTGATCTAGACATGATTTGAAGATGTTCGTCAACTATTACTCTTCTACATTAATGTCCTTTTTTTTTTTGTTTCCTATTTGTTATTGAGTATGTTATGGGGTTTGACTAATTTAGGTTCGTGTTGTAAAGTCACGTTTTTGAAGGTAAAGGAATTTATATCTTGGGCTCGAATATGAGATCATTAGTTAAGGATCAAAGGGAACTTACCACCCGATCCAGACATGATTTGAAGATGTTTACTTACTATTTCTTTTCCACATAGCGTTCATTTTGGGATTGACTAATTCAGATTCGCGCCGTAAAGTCTTATTTTGGGAGTAAAGCAACAGTTATATTAAATGTGACTCATTTTCCGTGATTCAAATTTGAAATTTTTTAAGGATGAAGGGGTACTTACTCTTTTACATTAATGTCTCTTCCATATGGTATTTGGTACGTGATTAATTCTGATTCATGTCGAGAAGTCCAACTTTAGAGGGTAAAGCGAGCAATATCAAAGATGTTTCTATTCCTAGAGCTCGACCCAAGACGTACAATTAAGAATGAAGGGATCACTGCAGAGGTGAGCTAGGATTTAAACTTTACGCGTTCTAAATTCTAGGACAACAACAGTAGATGTTAGTAACAATGAAATTCCATTTTTGGGGTAAAACACTCAAAATATCAAAGGCAAAACTCGAATAGTCAAGCTCGGGACCTCTAGTTACAAACAAAGGGTACTTACCATGACATTAGATGCTAGTAAATGGAATCTAAATTTAATTTATTATATGTGCAATTTTCTTCTCTATCCATTGACTTTCTCAATTCTTTTATCAGTCAACATCTACTATGGTTATTGACTAATCAGTAATAACAAATCTTAAGAATATTTCCACTTTTTTAATCATAAATATTTAATCGTATTAACATTTCTTTTTCAATTTATAAGAATATGATTTAGTCAAGGAAATAGAACAAGAATTATTTAAGCAAATAATACTTCAAGATACATATATATATTCAAAATATTGATGTTGTTTTACCTTTTAGATTTTTTTATAGTCATACATAAGAGTTTGTAGATTCAACTCTTAGGCAACAGGGTCAGATTCATCTGAACACACTACTTACAATTTGGACCATACATATAGGTGCGAAAACTCACTAAATTTTCAACAAAGCACGATAAATTCAATGCTAAAAAAACGTAAAGATAGCACCATCAAATAAAATCCTAAATTCACCTCTATGAACAGAAGGTACCATCAAGTCAAGTTAACATGAATTCATACTTCCATTTGAGCTTCAATATATCTATATGCAAGACGTCGTTGCATCTTAGAACATCCCTTACCCTGCACGACCTTACATTTTCTTCCGCTTACCCTGCAGTACGAGCCACGCATATAGAGTCACACTCCTTCAAAAGGTCCCCAAACGATCCGAGTACAATTTACAGAATGCAATGTACATGTTCCCCTTTATTTATGTACAATATATGTATATCAAAATATTGATCAAGTTTCAGCTAAATTTCGCGTTCACACAGTTACTATACAAGTTGGTGTAACACCGTGAAGTTCTTACGTGTTTTTTCTTTGATAACCGAGAAATCCCCGAGGGCAGATAGCATCTAAAAGAAATGCCTTCTTCTGATCTGCTTCCTTTTTGGAGGGAGTGGTGCTTCTCCATTTCCAGGGAATTCCCATTTGACAACATCTCCATCCCAAGAAGAGCTAACAAGCATTGGATAAGTAGGGTGCCAGCTACAATCTCTAATGGTTGACCGGTGGTGCTGCAATTTCGCGACTTGCTCTCCACTTACCTAGAAACCAAGAGCATGGTTACATAACACGTATCGATAAGAAGAATCCTTCAGAAATTTGGGTCACACAAAACCATAGGGGTCGTTTGGTATGGGGGAAAAGGATAATAATCCTGAGATAAAATGCAGGATAAATTTTTCCCGCGTTTAGTTATATTTATTAATTAGTCCTAGGATTATATTATCCCACTAAATGATGGAATTAGTTATCCCATATAGAAGGTGGGATATCCTTGTCTATCTCATCCCGCATAGGCACATACAAAATGACCCTTTATAGTATAATTGCAAGAAAGTCATTAAACTAATCTTTCTAACCAAAAAATCACTCAAGTTTCATTAAATATCCTAGAATATCATTTAGACAAGAAAAAGGTTTAAGGATTGGCCAGAAATCATCCTATTCTAGAATGACTCGAATGGTACAATCCCTCCGTCACCGTAGAATATTTCGCAAGAAATTCCTTTTAGAGATAAATAAGTTGATGTATAGCCTCATACTTACCAAATCATAGATGTAAATGCAGGCATCATGGGATCCCGTGTAAATGTATCTCTGCCCAGTGCTGGAAAATATAACCCAAGAAATATTTAAGTACATACTACGCCAAAATAAGGGTAACTGGAAGTTGTCATAGACAAAAAACGGAGAGTCAATGCAGTATATTTTCTAGCACTACCTATATTCTGGTGAGAAGTAACAGCGAATTAGAGTACGCAAGACAGAATGACCCTTATAAGTGGCTATTGACTGATCATAAGGATGCTTCACGTCTCTAGCTTGAGTGGGGTAGTCCATCCATCTATAGTCCCACTCATAATTCCTGAACCATATATTGCTGAAAACAAGATAGTGTATGTGTCTCGTTTAGTCGTACAAATAAGCAAGTGAAACAACAACATATTCCAGTGTAATCCCCACAAGTGGGGTTTGAAAAAGGCAGTGTGTATGCAGACCTTACCCCTACCTTGGGAGGTAGAGAGGCTGCTTCCGATAGACCCTCGGCTCAGGGAAAAACAGTCCAAAGCAGTCTAAAAAAAAGCAACATAAGTACAAGAAACAATAGATAAGAACCAAAACATTGTATCATCTATCCCGAATTTCTCCGTTGATTTTGGTCAAAGTACCCAAAATCAGTTGACCAAATCCGGTATGGATCCCACATCCACACCCATACCCATGTCGTGTCGACACTGCTGCGGCACCAAAAGCGAAGAGGGCGAGCAACTTAGCTGGTCATAAGATATGTCTCAAAATTGGTTTTCGTGAATTTAATTCATGTATTAATAACAAAGCTCATTGAATCTCATGTATTGTACAACGTTCATACCTTCCCTAATCTTATTAGTAAACCAAAAAATAATAGACATAGACCATCACGAAGAAGAATCATTAAGGAGATGCATCGCCAAAGAGTAAGCATACCGAGCAGCATGAGAAGACATTTTGCGGATATCCCAGAGCTTGATGGACTGATCTTTACTATTAGAAATGAAATAACGACCATCCCCCCGACTATCAAGGAACGTAACGCCTTCTAGGTGTCCCATCAGGACTCCAGCTGGCTTTTCTTTGGCCCTAAAGCAACGTCTATCCCAGACCTACACAGAGCAACAACCTCGTTACTCCTAAAAAAGAGACCTGAACTCATGAAATAAATTAATATCATGGAAGCATACTTATACATATATCAATTCATCCAGACTCAAATTATTTGGTCCTTGGAGGATCACGAAGAGTTCTGCATTTTGTAACGAACAACAACCTATGCAATGTAATCCCACAAGTGGGGTCTGGGGAGGGTAAGGCGTACACAGACCTTATCCCTACCTTTGTGGGGTAGAGAATTTGTTTCCAATAGACCCTCAGGTCAAAATAAGTGTAATCAAAGCAGGATTGAAAGAAAAATAACGATAACAAAATAGCACGATAAACAAAGCAAATGAAGCAACTGGTAATGGTACAAATGAAGAGTGAGATACCACGCGAATACCAAATAAGGAGAAGATGAAAAAGGAGACTAGCCCCCTGCCTCTCCAACATAAAAGTACAACACCACTCGACTACCTACCACTCTTCTACCCTAATCATGGACCTCCAAACCTTCATACAAAGGTCAAGTCCTCAGTAAGCTAAATAGGTTACACAAAATAAATCAAGATACCAATCAGCAGAATATTAGAAGATTTAGCATCAGTTCCTCGGCCTCAAATCACTCAGAGCCGCAATGATTATTCCACAACCCCCCAACCTAGCTCTTCCGTCGACAAAAGAGAGAAAGTGCAAATATTTTCTAATGTACATAATTATGGTATCAAAAGGAAGTATGCATAATGACTCTTCCCATAGTTTCATAGTCCATTACTACCCCTCTGTTTTGTCATTTTATCATTAATTCAACAAGTATCTTCTATTAGCATCTTTCAGAAGGAGACCTTGATTCTTAAGCATTTCTTCCAAAGTAAGATAGGATGATGATCACCTTACACAGATTGTCATCACTTCCAGAATAAATGAGATGGCCACTTTCGTCAGCAAAACATACAGAATTGACATCAGACTGCAACAGAAAATTATTTCAGCTCATCAACAGAAAGAGATTTGTGACACACATCTATAATAAGTATATTCATACATTGTGTGCGGATATTCGAAGGGAGAGTTTGTTTAATTCAAGATCATAAACATAGATCGCATCATCACTACTTCCAGCAACAACTTCCCGACCTTCAGTAGAAAATTTCACAGAGAAGATTCCAAAATCATCATTGTCAGCAGACAAAAGCAAACCATCATGAATTTCCTGCATTTAAGTGAGCCAGCATTAAGTTTTCATCAAAGCAAAAAGATAACAGTGAGTTAGTATTAAGTTGTCACTATAACAGACTAATATATAGCCCAGACCGCAATCTTGGTAGTTGCATATGTTACTCCTATCAAATTTCTAATAATCCTTTTTGGACCTAATCTTTTATGCCAAATATTAATGGTAGTAGCATATAATAATGCAGTCAAAACTCCAGCAAGCTCCTTAACTTACAGGATCTAAGATATTAAGTAAGGTACGTCTGAATTCATCTAAATCCCGCAGCTTTGGGGAACTGTCATTTGTGAACCAATGCCATAGGAAAAATACTCAATGCGTTAATTTTTATCAAAAGATACATTACCCACACAAAACTTCATATCAACAGCTTTAATGTACAAACAACACCTTATAACAAGTCAAACTCTCTGAAATAAGTTACTTGTTCGGAATCCATTTCCAGAAAAGGAAGACGATATTCTTTCATACTTGACTTAGTTACTGTTTTCAGAGTTAAGTTCAGTTTTTTTAATAGTTCATAAAGAGAGATGTGTATCCAAATAAAAAAAAGAGCATCATATCAAAATCAAATACAAAACTTGGTTAAATTGCGCCTCAAGTATTAAACGACTCATTCTTTAAATAATTGAAACCTTTAACACAGAGATGTGCAACTACTGCTGCCTTGCTGGAGTTATAATTATCCACAAGACGAACAGAACTGAATATCTGTTCCTAGGCCCAAAAGGGCTTAGAAATGATACTTCTAAGTGATAACGCAGTCCCATCCCATGAAGCTGTTATGCATATGAGTAATAAGAACTCTAAAGAAAGAGAGATCGACAGCCATACTGTGATGTTGGCTACAGATTCAGTGGCAGCAGATCCTACGTCTACAATATGTACGATAGGTGACATGGTAGCATACACCTGCAAAAGCAACACAAGTGTTACTCTACAACACAAACATAAAGATATTCTGTGATGAAGTGTAAATTTATCATTCTACAATAACAGCATACCCAATAAAATCCCACAAGTGGGGTCTGAGGAGGGTGGTGTGTACGCAACCTTACCCCTACCTAATGAGGGTAGGGAGGTTGTTTCCAATAGATCATCAGCTCAAGTAAAGCATAATAAACAAGAATGAAAAAAGAATACAGTAGAGAATACCAGTAGCATCAATAAATAATATGATAGCCGAAATAAAGGAAACACTAGGCAATAATAAGAAGTAGAAGAAAGCAGGAGGAGGAAAAAACACTAATATCACTGATAAGGGAAACTAGACAGTGCAACTACCTACTAACCTTCTACCCTGATCCTTGACTTCCATATCCTCCTATCTAGGGTCATGTCCACAGTAAGCTGCAGGTGTTCTAGATCCTGTCTAATCACCTCTCCCAAATACTACTCCGTCCTACCTCTAGGCTCTACCTCTACTCAGACCCACCATAGTCAACCTCTCACATCTCCACACTTGGGCATTTGGATATCTCGTCTTCACATGCCCGAACATTTCAGTCTCACTTCCCTCACCTTGCCCACCACAGAGACCCTCTCCCACCTTGTGCCCAATATCTTCGTTTCAATCCTATCTCGCCTAGTAATGCAAATCTAGAAGTAATATCTTAATTTAGATTCTATTAGTTGAAGTAATATCTTAGCTTAGATTCTATTAGTCAGAAGTTATTGGTCAATGGTCAATGTCCATTTGCTATCATCTTAAGTTGCAGTGGTCCCTGTCTACCTTTCGATCTAATGTGCAACTTAAGATTCTCTAAAGCTGGTTTCACTTTGGAGTTCCTTGAATTTCATGTAATGCTCTCAATTTCCAATAGCCTTATATTCTAAATGTATAGCAGAATTAGCAACACCAGAACAGATTGAGATAACAACAGTGATGAAGCTCCTTCA
The DNA here is from genome assembly GCA_037074985.1 of Solanum bulbocastanum. NCBI lineage: Eukaryota > Viridiplantae > Streptophyta > Magnoliopsida > Solanales > Solanaceae > Solanum > Solanum bulbocastanum. Next base: position 1,779,959 of record CM073602.1, read on the forward strand.
ACAACAAAGATAATTTGTTTTTAACTTTTGTAAAAGACACCAAAAATAGCTGTACAAACTCTGAAAGAACTTAACCACCAATGCTTATGGTCCAGTGATATCAGTGGGAGTCACCACAAAATAGGTGGCCGTTTTCCGAATCCCCCAGTATAATAAAATTTTCAAGAGAAAAAGAAATCTGAAAGAATTTTAGACCAGCAGCAGCAATTTTGAACAAAACACATGCCTCTTTTTTTATCTTTTTGATGACTATGGTGTTCGGGCCAACTTTCGTGCAACACAACTAATTCCACAGGGTAACTAATACCTGCCACTAGCACAAGTATCGGGCAAGGCTTGAACAGATTGGATGAGATCCCCTACTGTTTTCGTCTCTGCTGGTATTTGAACCACATGCCTCTTTTCAAAGTCATTCTTGAACATATTTTAACTAAACCCTTCAAATGTCACAAATGGAGAAACAGAACACACATGGCTGAATATATATGTAACATGAAATGCTCATAGTAATGACAGCTAATGTTTTGATAAGTAGGATAACATTCTATATCCAAACAATCCTTGCAAATAACTGTGTAGTATGGAATCAATTTCGTTACACCTACCTAATTAATTTGATTTCATCTCCCTAATTAATAATAGCTTGTCAAGTGTCCTCATTGTCGCAATTTTAGTTCAACTACTTTCCCTTTTGGTCACCCAATTTTTTTAATAACTGTGGTGTTTGAGATACCTGCAACCTGCCTACCTCCCACCACCATAAGTACCTGACTTGGATAGGAAGAAATCACCTAATAATTTTGCCTCCGCTAGGATTTGAACCCGAAACCTTATGGTTCTTGTTAGAGCGGGTAAAAGTCCCATATTGGTTGGGGAATGGACTAATGGTCTGGACTTGGGAAATCCTCCCCTTATGAGCTAGATTTTGGGGTTGAGTTAGGCCCAGGTGCCATATCTTTACAATTCTCAACAGTCAACCAACTACATTAGACACTGCCTTAAGGTTCTTTTGGTCTACTCAATTTTCTTAATGAAGAGACATGTCTTCAATTTCAACCCAATAGAGGAACATATACCATTATATTGCTTTGTCCTTCATGTTACATTGTAGACCATCCCAATTTACAAATATCACCCATTATTTATCATGTCTCTAACAACCTCCAAAAATTATGTCTCTATTCAAAGTCATTATTGTTGATCTTCCAAGTAAGTCTAGCATAGTAAAACTAAATTGGGATCGGGAAGAGAGAGACAGAGAGTATGTAGAGAGTATGTAACAGAGGAGAGGATTAATAGCACAAACATATTTCCAATGATTTCTCAAACACATGGAGTTAGAAGTATCCTAGATTATAAGGTGGCTCATGAGTAAGAACTACTAAAAAAAAAAAAACATAAACTACTTAAATTATTGAAATTTGATTTAGAAAAGATTAGTTAAACTTTTTGAGTAATTAATGATTATTAAACTCTCCATTTTTGGAAAACTGAAACATTGAGCAGGTTAGTTTAAGCAAAATGATAGAATGAAAAAGAAAAAGGAAAGTTTTTGCTATGGGGGGCAGGGCAGGGCAGGACAGGGCTGGTTAAAAATATTTTAAAAACTGCTACGCAAAGCGCGGCGGGTTAAGTCTTAAAAGATTTAGACCAAACCTGCACCGCAACCACCCCGTCCCGCCTCATTGCTATCTATATGCAAAATGAAAAATCATGCATGCATAAAGACAATATGCTTAGCGTACCCAGGTGTGTCCCAGTGGTCAAAGAAGCAGGAGGATAACCAACAGGTCTCAAGGTCAACTCCCAGTGGAGGCCTTCCCACGAGGCCTTCCAACCAGCATAAACCTTGGTGGGCAATGGGCAAAGTTACCTAATACCTGTGTTGGACTTGGTGTGAGGTACCAAGTATTGGGTAGAATAGTTGAGGTGAGCAAGCTCGCCTAAACACCACCGGCATAGAAAGTAAAAAAAGAAAAGAAAATGTGTTTATCTGCACTATGCCTCCTATGAAAAGAGAAAAACTGAAGCCTGAAACTAAAACCAAAGCAAAATTTAGCAGTTGCAAACTTGATTCATCTGTAAAATAGAAACTCACCAAATGACGTTGATCCGGAGAAAGAGATGTATCAGTAACTGTCCATCTCAAACTTTTTGCATGAATATTCTTGTGAACTTTCCACCCTCTTTCCACATTGTATATTCTAATATGGCTTCCCTGTTTTAGACAAGAAGAAGCATCAGAATGCAACACAACTCAAATCTGTCTAATGCATTGTTAAGAGTGTAGTCTTTAGAGAACTTTGCGATTTCATATTTAAAAAAAAAGTCTTCTGATTCGATACGGAAAAGTTTTTTTTATGACCGTGATGTTTGGGCCAGCTTTCGCGCACCTCAACTAATTCCACGGGATACCTGGCACCTCCCATTAGCAACAGAGACCAAGTAATACTGTCCACCAAGGCTAGGACAGATGGGAATAAATCACCTAGTGTGTTTTTTTTGCTTGAAGCTGACTTGGTTATGGAAATCTTAAAAGACAAAAATGTAATACTGACACATGTCATGCCTAATCTTCTCAATGCTACAAAAATACAATATAAACAACTGCTAGTACCTGAAAGGCAGCAACAAAAAGGGAACCATCTGCTGAAAATTGTGATACATAAGCCCTGGTTTCCATCTGGTCCACAATCCAAGGACCACTAACCGGCAAATATTTACTTAGAACATGACAACAATCTGCCTTCGAAAACCTTCCTCTACCGGAAATATTGGCTTCTCGAGCAGCTAACATCTTGAATGTGGACACAGGAACTTCCTTTTTCCCTGGTAGGATTCTACTGAGAGTTTCATGGGGTCCTGATCTAAGCTTAGTAAGTTGAGAAATTTCATGGTCCAAATAATTTGCTGGTCTGTCGTGATGAACACTGCTAGCAACCCCGTGATTGGAACTTGAACCATCAAAGAGTCCGGTCTCTACTTCTAACTTACTTAGAGAATACCCCATGTCTTCAATGGACTCTGAATGTAAGAAATCAAAATACATTTTCACATGTAAGACAGTATGGGGTGATTGTCTGAGAGACGCTTTGAAGTATCATATCATCCATAATCAAGTTCATACCATGCCAATCCTGCCAAAAATGGTGGAAACACACAGAATATATTAATCAAGACCACTGTAAATGGGAAATGATGTTGCTTTATTTAGAAACCATAAAAACCACACTACAGAGGACCAACAACAACATACCCGGTGTAATCCCACAAAGCTGGTTCTGGGGAGGGTAGAGTGTACACACATCTTACCCCTACCTTGAAGTAGAGAGGTTATTTTTGATAGACCCTCAATGATCTTAGGCATATTTCTCTGCCTAGAAAGCTAATTATGCCCGCATTTAAGCTTAGTTTGAATTCAATATGTGTTCGTTTATAGTTTTATTGAGTCTTTTGTCTGTTTATGAGCTAACCAACATGATTAGTTGTGTAGGTAAGCTTAAGAGGAGAAACGAGCGCAAAAAAAATGGGAAATGGAAGAACACAGAAGATCCAAGTCAAAAGAGAGAAAGGAAGAAGCTGGAGGAAATGTCATTAAGGCATTGCCGTATCCTCTCCGCGTCGCGGAATTACATTTTGGCTTGTGAAATAAATTTCTAGACAGAGTGCTATGTGTCCTCTTTGTGTCTCAAAGGGGGAGTTTAATTTTGGTCGCGAAAGTCAGTTTTGAGGCAGAGTGCTCCGTGGCGAGACCGCATCGCGGAGAAGAGAAAAGATTCGCCGTTTCGACTTTTAGTATAAATAGGTCATTATTTTATTTTATTAATGATTCTTTTTCTGGGTTTTGAAGAACGACGACTTGGGAGAACGTTTTCACCATTTTTAGGGTTCTTTCCTAAACTTTTTTCCTTTCGATCTTTGTATGTTATTTGAACATTGTTTGATCAATTCTTGGATTATAAGTAGCTACATACCCTGGTTCTAGGGCTATGGCTACAGGATAATTGTAATCTATTAAGTTTTCATTGGGTTAAGTCAATTATCATATGAATCTTTCTTATGTTCTTGTTTTCCGTATTTCATGACTGATCACCATTGAAATAAATACATTGTCCAAATTGAACTCGGGAGAGGAATAAGAGGATAGAACATGGGACATAAGGAGCATGATTAATTCTAAATAATTAGGGTTAATTTGTATCTAGGATAGGGATATACCTAGAAACCTTGCTTGGGTCACCATACAGGAAGAAATCGTAATGCTCGGTACTTAATCCATCCTATCCCCGCTCAACGATGTAGTTAAGGTGTTATTTATCGTAGGCGAGGTCGGGAGACCATGATCATACATTTAACCTTGTGCTTCATTGATTCGATAGTTGATAATTACCCATATAAATGATATTGATTGCATGATTCCTGATAAAAGCTGCAGCCCTGGACTTTACCCAATCACTGTTTTTAAACCCTTGAAATTGAATCACTTTTGTTACATTTTGTTATAATCTTAGAAGTAGAAACTAAATCACTTTTGAAATCTTGAATATACTTGTGTTTAGCTGAAAGTTAGAGAAGTGAAGTAATTCTAAGCATAAGTCCATGTGGGTACGATACCCAGCTCTTAAAAAGAGCCACTTTAATACTTGAACGACCACGTGCACTTGCGTGTGCGATTTGGCTGCAACACTCAGCTCAAAGAAATAAATAGTCCAAAGCAATACATAAAAGGAAATAAAATGAAGAAGCCATGACAAATGCTTCAAAGGAGCTTCAACAAAGTAATCAACAACACCTCAATCCCAAACTAATCGGATCAGCTCTATGGATCGTCCGTACTCGTTCTTCTTAATAGAGTATACTAGAGATTCATAATTGTTAAGACTATTTTTGACTAGCCATCAACCTACTGCTATCCTACACCACTATTTGCAATTCTTAGGAGGAGTTAATTCAAGAAAATTAGCTCAAGTTTGCTATTCTAAATGAAACCCTACACGTATAACATGCAAATTCTCTTTAGAAGGCAGAAACTGCCAACTTCAGCTCAACAAAATAGTAGAGATATTAATATAAAGAGATTTTATTGGGTGTAAGAGTTCCATCCAAGCTGATGTTACAAGCTATTGAACAAAGCAGATAAATGGGAAGCCAAGATTTATGTGAATTTGCAATCACAACGGGGCAATATACATGTTTCTCATTCCTTACCAATAGTAGTAGCATGATTCTCCTAGTTCCCGGTCCTTCGATTCATGTTACTACATGTTGTTTCTTGTGCTTCGGTTATCGAGTTATTTGGTTGTTGCTATGCTATGCAATGTTTTCCTTATGATTTATTATGTCCTCTTTGATTTTGTATGTTTCTTTTCTCCTAGCTTTGATATGCGTTACTTGAGCCGAGGGTCTTCCGGAAACAGCCTCTCTACCTCCACGACGTAGGGATAAGGTTTGTATACACTCTACTCTCCCTAGACCCCACATATGGGATTACACTGGATAAGTTGTTGTAGTCGTTGAAAGGGCTATATAGCTCAAACTCGAAAAGTTTAAGTTGAACTCTGCTATTCTAAAAGAGAAGGAAATACTGTTTAAAAGCAAACTTTTCTAAGAAGTGTGAAAAATACCATCTTTAGCTTAACATAATTCAGCAGAGATACCTGTATATAGAGATTTTTCTGAGGGATATAAGTTCCATTAAAGCTGATGTTTTTTCAAGCAATTGAACAAAACCAACAAAAGGAATAAACTAAGACTAATGTGAATATGCAATCATGAAGGGATAATATAGCTCAAAGCTCAAAATATTTAGCTCAACTCTTTTAAATGAAAAACCAAATATTGTCTAACATCCAAAATATTCTTAGAAGGCAGAAAAATATCATCTTTAGCTCATATTACAACAACTATATCATGATACAGAGACTGTATTGGGCGTATAAATTCCATTAAAGCTGATGTTTTTACAAGAAACTAAACAAAGTAGACAAAGGGAAAACCAAGAATTCTGTGAATTAGCAATAATGAGGGGTAGGTGTAGGGGCGGAACTGGGTAGGGACGAGGGGTTCATCCAAGCTTCCTTCAGTGACAAATACATTGTATATACAATGTAAAATATTTTTAATATATATCATATATATAGAGTAGACTGAATCCTTCCAGCTTCTTCGTATTTTGAACCTCCTTAGTGAAAACACTGGTTCCGGCACTAGGAGGGGGGAGGGGAACATAGCTCAAAATCCAAACTTTGCTTTTCAAAATTAAAACAAGCCAAGATTTATGTAAATTTGCTCAAAATCATTTTTTTTTTTACTTCAACTTCACCATTCTAAATGAAATTAGCAAAACCCCATATGAGATTAACACGTTCTACAAACATTGTGATTATATAGAAACTCTATCTGAGCTGACTTCTCACAAGCAATTAAGCATAGCAGAAAAAAGGGAAAATAAAGAACTCTGTAAAATTTGCATATCTATATGAAAAAGTGAATAAGCTGAAAAAATCAAAACTTTTCAAACCTGATTGCTAAATCTTGGAGTTGTTTAAAATTATCAATTTTTCACTTCTTGTTTACTCTTATCTCCTCCTTCATTTCTCTTTGTTTCTTTTTTTTTTTTTTTTTTTTTTTTGGTGGACATGTCAAACACCTAACAGAGATATTGAGAATGACATAAATGATCCCTTACTTTTGGTAGTACTACAAAAGTAGTCCCTAAAGTATTATTTTTGAACAGTTTTAGTCCTTTTAAATTTGTTAAATGTAAATGTTCTTAGTCTCTGTTATACATTTATTGAACTCTTATAGTTGAATTTAATCACAAGAAATATTAAACCTAAACACCAAAAAATTCCATTGAAATCTGAAAAAATACATCATAAAAAAAACGAATTGACTTGAGATAATTTATTCACATTGATTAACGGGTATATGACGAGTTAGTTTGGGCTATTTTTTTTTCTCTATCTCTATTTCAACGGATTATTTTATCTTATTTTATTTCAAAGGACTAGTAAATATTGTTTGAATCACTTGTCATTTTCTTTTTCTTTTTTTCCATTTAACTTAACAAGTTTCCTAATTCTTTTCAAACATGTGTTGCCTTTGACTAAACCATCCCATGGTTTAATTGGTTCAATTTTTCTAATCTTCATGTACCAATACCAAAGCTTGAAAATAAATTTTCATTTTTTTTTAGGTTTAATTTGTTGTTTTGGTTGTATTATTGCCTATAGAGGTTGTCGATGAGTTAAGTTATATGTTGTTCTAATCCATCTTGACTCGGTCCATTTTGACCTAAACAAATTTTGAATGAATCGAAGCTTGACTAAATAATTTGCTTCATTTAACCTCATTCAAATTTAATCTGATCCACCCATTCAACAGCCCTAAAGGCATCTAAGCCAATTTTGAAAGGATGAGCTTTTACCTCTATACTTTTTCCTACATGCTATAACCTTTGGGCCTACCGCCTATGTAACAAAAATTCATTTGGAAGTTGATGGATGGTTCATAGAAAAATGACAATAATTTGGAAGCCCAGATAGATAGTTCATAGAAATACAAAAGAGATTTTACACAAATCTCATAGTGTTAAGAGTTAATTATATCATATTTTTATTTTTTTTAAATTAAAATAATTTCTTAAATTTGGTGGAATCCGGATACATCCCAATTCCCAAAACGTCCTGATACATCGCATCCCAATTTTGGATACATTCCTTAATGCCCCAATACACCGCATCTTGGTTTCGAATATATCACTCAACGTCCCAATACATCGCGTACATCTCAATACATCACGTAAAATGATGTATCTGACCGATATACATCGCGTAAAGTGGTGTATCTTGTCGATATATATCGCGTAAAGTGGTGTATCTTGAAAGATTGAACCATAATGACACATTCTTATTGATTACGAGTTTATGATATTTGCATGTACTCAAAAACCAAAAACTAGAAAGAACAGAAATTTTTTGGAATGAACTTTGAGTTAAAAGATAGATAGCAATATATTTTTAAGTTCTTAACTAAACAAATATAGTGGAATACATTAAGAGGAACTCATGGAATTTTACATAATTTTTCATTTTCTTTTAGTATGTATTTAGGAGTAATAAATTAAAGTTAACTTAGTAATTGGATAGTTATAAATGATAGTTTATACTTGCGAATAATTAATATGAGAGAGACCATTTGATTATGAAATATTATTTATATGGCATGGGTGATCCCTTCCGTAAGAATCGATTGGATATATCACTTTACATATCTTAAAAATAATTCAATTTGGTATGATCATATTTATTGTGATCGTGATTTTTTCTTTCTTTACTTTGTTTGTCTGGATAGCTAAAATGTATATACAGTAAAACCTTAATAAATTAATATAGGTGGGACTATAAAATATTATTATTTTGTAGAGGTATTATTTAATCGATAAATTAATATTAATTAATTTAAAGAGTATTTTGTGATTCAACAGTTAATTTTGATTACATAAAAATCATTGTATATTACTAATTTATGTATCATATTTTATTGAATTCACATAAAAGTAAATTTATAATGATACATCAATGTTGATGACACTGCAACAAAAATATTTTTAATCTTTTAACGACAATAAGTATACGCATTAACAAAGAGTGTTAAAGTCTTTACCAACATTAGTTATTTGTCATTGGATCCAATGTCATTATAGGAGAGACATTTATAAAGAGTGATAATTGTCGTTAAAAGTACATATTTAGTGGCAATTAAGTCATTGTCGTTAATTAGTTGCCGCTAAAGATCATTTTTGGTGTAGTGTGATGAAGTTGAAGATGATACAATACCTTTGGAACCAGTTACATGTAAGGAAGCACTTATCGCATCTAGAACTCTTCACAATTTTATGTAACAGTTAGAAAAGACAATACCAGAACTTTTGGATGCAACAAGAAAAGTTAGAGATGAGCTTCAACTAAATTTAAATTTTAACAAAAAAAAAAACACAATAGAATCATATTTCACTAAAATGTTTTAGATATATTTGTACGTTTAAAGAATTATTAATTTATAATATTAATGGAATCATATATTTATATATGGGACTTCTGAATATATATTATTTTATTATCTTATCTGGGTGATTTTTTCTATTGACCCAAGTTGGAACCGAAGAAAAATATTATTTTAAAGAGATTATTAATTTGTTGAGTATTGATTTAGTGAGGTTTTAATGTAGTTTAAAGTTGTTGCACTTCTTTCAATTTGTAAAGTGTACATGTGTAACTTCTTTGTAATTATATAAAGTTTCGTACAACTTAATTAAAGATTCATTCCGCGATTTTCCTTTATCATGACTCGTTTTTAATTAATAAATGAAATCGTCTGTCAATATGTCTTAACCAAGCCGTATCATTTGGGATTCATTGCCCGTTTTATTTGAGTCGAGCCCTTCTTCTGAAACTTAGCAATTTGGTTCTATTTCTTCATTTTTTTTTCTTCAAAACTCTTTCAAGGTTAGCAATAAGTATTTCTTGGTATTTCTTAATCGTTCCTTCTCGTACTTCAGCCTATCGGCTATTCTTTATACTTTCTTTAAGTTCAACGTTCATATCTGCCATTCGTTTTTCAAAAGACGGATTTTTTTTCTCTGAATCAAACTCTAATTCCATATGCCAACCGAAACCTTTATATAACAAAAATTACAAATCTTAAATAAACAGAAACACAAAAATCATCAATATTGAATAAACAACAACACAAAATAAGTAAAAAACAGATAATTACCCCGCTGACAATCCAATTTGCTGGTATTTTCTTTACTCTCTTCTCCCTATGATCAAATTTGGGTTGAAATGGCTTTGGTTGGACTATTATTTCAACTTTACATTTAACAATAATCTTTAATTTGGGAGAAGTAGTGGCCGTGATATAAATACTAATATGTTGCTCTAACGCATCATATTTTGTTATGTGACAACTCTTTTCTTTTATCTTAAAAAAATTATCACATATCAAGGTTCGTCATTTGTGAGAAAATTTAGTCATGATAAATACTACTTAAATTTTAAGCTCTTGAAATATATTTTGCTGAGAAATCAAACCATGTTACTTTATTTATATGTGAGTCATTTTGTTTTTTACTTTGTAAATTGAGAAGCAACAAGATGAGGGACACTATATATTAACGTATATTTTGATATTTTGAAGGTGTGAAATCACTACATATGTTATCACCCGATTCATAAATTATAATGTTTAGTTAATACCGATATACTTGATTATTGTTGTAATCAAATATAAAATGTTAGATAAATACAACTAATGTTTGATAGATCAATAAAAGAAGAATTAAAAGAGTTAATTATGTAAGTGTTCTGAACGTTAATGAATATCAAAAATTTTAGATTTCGCGCTTGAGCATCATGAAATCATTTTTTATTGAAAATGATTATTATCTTTTAAAGTGAAATTTTCTATTACGAATTTAATTTAGTTAGACTTTAAAATAAAATATGATTTTATTTGTTGAATCATTTTATGTACATTACTTCACTAAAGTTGTATGTCATGGAATTCCATCAAATTTAAACAGAAAAAAGTATGTTTTAAAGTTGTTTTCATTTGTTATGGTCAATTAATTTTAGTTTTTATATTCTTAGCCAATTCATCATAAAGTCCTAAATTCCATTGGTTAAAAAAATGGAGTAGAAGTCAAGGAATAGCATCATTGGTAGATGAGATACATGCACCTACCAACAAAGTTTGAAGTTGTTCTTATCAAATATTTTAAATTCTAATTTTGAGTACAAAATTATTTTTGTAAGGAACGCTTTTACCTTTAACATGAGACTCTGTTGAATTGGAATACGAGTATTGAATATTGAGTGTATTTTATTTTTATCTTTTAAAAATGCATCAATCAACAAAGGTTGTAATAGAATAGTAAGAACTATTCACCGATTCTTAACTTTAAATCTTGAGCTCAACAACACATATTCAATGAAATTTCACTAAGTAGGATGAGTAGAGTATATGCAGATCTTATCATTAACTCAAGGAGGTAAAGAGGTGTTTACGAAAGCCCGTCGACTACATCGAACCTTAAGTAAAAAAAGAAGAAAACATAATTATTAATAAGAAAAGTAGTGTAATCTTCGGCTCGAACCCTAAATATGAAATCGCTTTTATTAGAAAATATATTTATTCTCCCATATGAAGCTTTTTGAAACGTCTATTTAAAAAAAAAAAAATTAGATACATAAGCTTTAATATTATATGAATTGAATTCAAACAGTCAAAATAAAATAAAGTAAAATAAGATGCTGTCAAGTAATATAAGGACAAAATTTATTGTCTTGGTGGTGGGGTTTTTTTTTCCTTTTTTTTAAAAAAAATTACAATAAGTCCAAAATTGTTGTTGTTATTATTATCATTATTATTTTTATTATTAAAAACATGAAAAATTATTGCCCATTTGATGACAAGGACTTGAGCTTTGTAGCCTTCAAGTTGCCCACAATATTATTTATTTCATTTAAATTAATACAACATGCATCCAGCTGCTAATATTTCATAAAACAACAAATAATAGCACGTACATGAGATCCTTAGGTATAGGTCCCCCACCCCTAACAAATCTTTTAACAATCTATACTCAAATTTAATATGTCTTAAAATTTTGATAATTTAAATTTATACTATAAAGCTTGAAATTAGACTTCTGATTATGAGTGGAGACCATATCACCCTCACCATATGAATTATGTGGTGGTTATCTTTAACGATTCTGACCTCAATACACAATCTTTATCGCCTTAAACCGTCCATCTCCCTATATCAATAATTTTGATTTAATTTATGTATTATCACTTCACATAAAGTCAAATAATAAAGTATATATTGTCATATCATGTTTAAGAAGTTGGAGTAATTTGAAAGAGAAAAAAATTGATACATATGATAAAAGTTATGATTGATTAAATGAAAAAGAATTATGTAGATATATTTTAGAAAGAAATTCATATATTTATTTTTTGACACTCTCTCTGTATATATGACTTGTGGTTATTTGACATCTATGAGGATTTATGCCTTTGGTAGAACATAGTTTAAATTTCAAACGATTATAACAATTTAATGATCACAAAGCAAAATAATAATAATAATAGCAATAATATATATAACATATTTTTTCCTTATTGAACTATATGCTATATATCCAAATTAATCTATATAGAGCTATATGTTCAAGTTTATTTGAACCCCGATAACTCTAACATGAATTATTTATACATCAAAAATTGAACTTTTTTTTTAATTGAATGTTTATCAAAAGTATCATTTCTAACATAAAAAATAAAAATAAAATTTACATATATAAATAAAAATAAAATTTAAATTTCGAATTCGTCCAATAAAATAGTTTATAGAATGAGGGGATAAAATGTCAATGTCAATCATTTCTAGTACATATCCCAAAATCCAAAAGAAGATGCATGAGCTGACAAAGGAGTATATCAAATCAGCTACAATGATTATATAATTGACAATTACATCCATCTCTCTTTTCTTGGGTGGACACATATAGTCTTTTGGCATTGGCCTTTTATGTCCACTATAAGGTACACACAAAATTGTGACATGTGTTCATTAGATTAAACCTTTTTTTTAACCTAAAATGGTTCAATAGTTGATTAGAATTATATAAATATTAATAATATGGAGTTTAGTTATAACATGAATAACTTATCTCCTTATCAGCTATCACACATAATGTTATTTATGTAAAATTTAGTATGAAGTATAAGGTGTGTGTAGCGGGGGGAGGGGGGGGGATGGAGGCTACGAGGATGAGAGTACAAATGAGAGGTAATGTAGAGTGGAGAAAACACAATTAATGTGAAATGTTATTAGTGAAACTGTTTTATAGAGAAAATGTTGAAATTTTTTATTAGTCGAACATGAAAAATTTAAAAATATTAGTCTTCATACCGAACACTCCCTTAATTACAAATTAATTAATTTAATTTCACTTTAACTTATATAATTATAATAATTTAGTGATATAAGCTTCATATGTCGCTAATTATCGTTACCAATCATCATCATCATTATTATCAGTTGTTATTATCATTTATCATAATTATCACTCGTCATCATCAATTACTATCATTCATCACTATTATCGGTTGCATTATTTTTATCAATCAAAATCTTTTCTATTTCTTAAATTTCGTGTTAGATCGGAGACATCAACTTAGTTTAACTTTTTTATAGGATAAAGGGAAACCCAATTGATGGCTGTCACCCTTACGCTACACTACAAGGAACTTAAATTCCATAGTGGGATACAAAAATGAAGCTTTTTAGAAAGATAAAAAAAGGTAAAAAAAAATAAATAAATAAAAATCTTTTAGATAAACAAAAAAAAAAATTTAAATCAACATCCATCACAGTAATAAATCCACTCACAGCAGAATAAGTTGAAATTTTGGAGACAACATTTTTTGCGGATGATATAAAAGAGAAGTGGAAGATGTAGACATTGATTCTTTAGCCTTTTTGCATAAGAAAAACATTACATGTCAAATCAATAGACATTGTTTTTGTATAGACTACCTTATTTGGTTTTAATTTAGGATTGTTTAGACTTTTTGAAAAAAAAGTAGTTAGCACCAAAACTTGTAAAAGACTCAATTCCATAAATGCAAGAAAAAAAAAACTACAATTATTGGAATAATGTTTTGCTTAGAGAAAAAAAAACTACAATTATGAGAAAAAAAATCAGATAAGTGATGTTTGTTCAAGTGGTTGAGCACCTCCATCATCAATCAATGAATTGAAGATTGAATCACGTTGGAGTTTAAGTGAGAACATTGTTGATTCTCTTCGAGTGAGGTGAGGAAAAAGGAAGGGAAGAAATAACCTAAAAAAATTGTCTGTATTGAAAGTTGAACCTGAAATGTGATGATTTTCAATTCGCCTTCATTGATCACTAGGTTACACTTTCTGATGCAATTATTAGAACAAATAATCTCAACATAAAACTTAACGTATTAGATTATATAGTGTTTAGTTGACTGCATAAGAAAGGAAAGAATCGTCACATAACAAATGCAACGTTCATTTGATTGGAAGTATTAAATAATACTCGTGTAAGTTATGTGAAATTTGATGCGAGATAGAATGTGAAATTTGATGCGAGATAGAATGTGAAATAAGAAACCCTATATTAGCAATGCGAGGACTAAACTCTTTAAAGACAAACTTGCCCTTTAACGTAAGTAATTCATATATAACAATCTATTTATAATAATAGTAGTTCATATCGTACTAGTGTAAACACCAAGTGTGAATAAATCATAATTGCAATTACATGAACTCCAACTAACAATATCTTGATGGTGAGAGTAGGAAAGAAGATCAATATTATGGCTCATAGCTAGAAAAATGCAAAGAAAATGAACAAACATCTTTATATATATATTCCTCAAACACAACATACAAAGTAAGTTGACAACAACATCATATTCTGAAAATTACAATTCCACAAGTTACAAGTCTCAGGCACCAAGAGAGCTAAGTTCACCTAAGAAAACACGTTAAATCGGGCTTTAGAATCGAGAAGATCAAGCCAACGACAATCTTGCAGACGATGACTTGAAGGTTTAAACGCTTGTATCACCACAAGAGTGAAGTAATTCTACATCATATAACTAAACAACATTCTATTCACTACAAAGAAACGAAGAAGAAAAAAACGCGAGTTGACATGTCAAGCTTTTGTTATGTATAGCTGAAGTTAACTTAATCTATGAACAGTTAGGATGGATGAAGTTCGTTATCTCCTCCATGAGGCAAGGAAAATGATCGTTGTTTGGCAAGAAATAGAAACCGATTGTTGCCTGTTTTAGATACAAGAGATTTACCTCATGCCCCGAATTCTTCAAACCATCGACATATGCCAATTGCCAATCCTGACTAAGATCCAAACCAGCCACCACGACTAGACTCTTTGGAAACTTTAGTCCTTTGAGGCTTCTACTCCTCGAGCCAAATATGTTACATGCCGGATGATCTCTATCTTCCCCTTCGGGTAGATATGCCCTCCAGTACCAATCCCTGTCTTGTACGGTAACAAAGTATTTCCCGTCCAATCTCTTCTCAGATTCTGTCCTGTTTTGCCCACCAAACATTGGATGAAGATGTATATTACCTAATACTTCAACACCTGCTTCAGCAGCCATTACCGCAACGTGGTGAGCAATATTACCACCTGAACTATCACCAGCCATATAGACGTGGACTTTCGAGTCCTTCCCACTTTGAAGCCATGTCCTTGATTTTACCCATTTTAGAGCAGCCCATCCGTCATCGTATGCACACGGATATCGATGTTCCGGAGATCGTCTATAGTTCACAGAAACAACAACAGCCTTGCAAATTTTAACAAGGCGGCGGCAAAATATATCATAAATAGCACTATTGGCAGAGGAATGAGTAAAACTTCCGCCGTGGAAATAAATTATAACAGGAACAATCTCGGTGATGCTCAGAGGTTTCTCGAGCTCTATTTTACCCCAATCAGCCTCATTTTCAGGAGCAGGTCGATATATTCGATTAAGAAGACTCGTCACACGATCAAATACATCAAAAGAATAAACACCATCCACCGGAATCGAGTTTGTAGGGACCTTCCGGTCTATGAACTCTGCTAAATCACGATCAAACGTGCCATCAGGACGACGAAGCATGTTGTAAGAAAGCTTGAAATTGGATATAAGGATCCATGTATTAAGTGGAACCACCCTCTGCCAAAAAGAGATATAATGCATAGTTATTACAAAAGATCTACCAATAGTACGAACTATAATAGACATCTCCTCATGACACTAAAAGCAGATTGATGATAGCCACATGATTTTTATGATTTCACAAAGGAGGTTAAATCAGTATAAACATGGCAAAAGAAACACATGTATGACTAAGCACACACATTCACAGAGCTCATATCATAAAGTTAGTACCCCTCCGTTCACTTTTACTTGTCACGTTTGGCTTCTCGAGAGTGAAACTGCATGGACTTTAAGATTTATTTTTTCATCATATTAATTAGAGAAGGATTACTTGTAGTATTTTTCATATAGTTTTAGACATCAAAATTTTAAATTTACAGTATCAAATTAATCTATAATCTGATTCAATTTAGCTTCAAAGATTAGTCAATTGATTCTCGTGAAGCGAAACTTGACAAGTAAAAGTGAACGGAGAGAGTAGTGAAGTCAGGATCTGGTTTCTCAAAAAACTTATCACACACATAAAGTAATCCCTATAACAGATTATGAATCAGATTTTGGGTTCACCAAAAAATCAGTTTTTCTTTCATACCTAAAGTCAAACCCCTATATCAGATTATGAGCCTAAGCTAAAGATAAAAAAAAGCATGACAAATCATATACATATACAAGTAGACCTCAAATCCTAAAATCAATAGTAAAGATTCAGCCTTTGTCCCAATCAAACTTTGGGTTCTCAAAGAAAAAAACACCTACACAGAAAGTCAAACTCTCTAAATCATAGTATTGATTTCTCACGAAACTGATGCTTTTCTTTAAACTGATGCTTTTCTTTAAACACCTAAGAAGTCAAACCACTAGATATGATTATGGTAAATCATATGCATAAACAGAGGTCAAATCCAGAAACTAATGGTAAAAGATTCAATCTTTACTCTAAAAAAAACTCAAATCTTTCTAAGACACCTAAAGTGAAACCCCTACAATAGATTACAAAACCATGGATTAACAAGCAAAATGATCCCTTGATTAGCAAAAAACTAACAAAGTTCACTACAGAGATTAAGGAGAACACAAACTGATAAAAAGGGGCATTAATTTCATGAGTGAGAGCCCTGACCATTACTCAAAAAAGAAGAAAAAAATCAAATCTTCAAAAAGTAAAATTTGATCCCTTTTTCCTTGGTGGTAGGGAAGGGGATAATAAGGTGGGTATTGAACAGAGACATAAAAGTTCAGATAACCAACCAACTAAGCTACTAAAACTTCCCGCCATGATCCGATGATTAGCCAAAAAAACCCAACTAATTAATACCACTAACAAAGCTCACTATAGATTAAGGAGAACCCAAATAAACAAAAAGGGGGAGTTTAAACTCATTAAGCATTAATTTCATTTACCCCAGCCATAACTATTACTCGAGCAAAACAAGAAAAAAAAAATCAAATCTTGAAAAAAGATCAGTCTTTTATCACTCATAATTTGCTGAGAAACTAACTACTAACACAAATAGAAAAAAAGGGGTTACCTTAGATTCATTAGCATTAATTTCATTACTCCCAGCCATAACTATTCCTCAAGCAAAACAAAAAGGGGCAAAAAAAAAATCAAATCTTGAAAAAGATGAGTTTTTTATCTGTCATAATTTGCTGAAAACTGACCAAGAGGAGTCAGTTTGACTGTTAATTAGACAAAAGGGTATATGTAAATAATATTTATATACTGATTTATTGATTCCTAGTTTTTGGGTTTCAATCAGAAAAGAAGAAAAGACAGTTTCTGAAACAAGAACAGAGAAAAAAAAAATAAGACAAAAGAGGGTATAGAGAAGAAGAAGATGAAGAGGAAAAAATATAGAAAGAAAGCAAAATTTAAAGCTTAAAATAGAGATAGAGATGGATGAAAAGAGAAGAAAAAGACAAAGGAAGAAGATGAAGAGAGAGAGAGAGAGAAAAGGGGTCAAGCACAAAGGGACAAAAATGGTGGAAGAAAAAAATGAAAGAGACGACAAAAGCAGGCGGCCGAAATAAACTGTTCAATGGGACCCAGCTTTTTTTTCCGAAATCAATTTACACTCACCTCGATTAATTTTACTTTGCAAGCTTATCATATTTTCGAGATTAGTTTATGCTCACCTCAACTAATTTACGAACTTATCGTATTCTTATCATCAGATATCATGCACTAACTATTTATAGCAACGCTAGAATAGATATGAAGAAATCACTTAATAATATTTTTTCTGATGAAAATTCTCTTTTATAAATATTTTATAAGAAAGTATAAAAAATAATTTTTATTTTTTTCTATGATCATACATTTTTATAAATGATACAATTTATAACAACGTTATATAATAATAAAAAAGAATTAAATAATGTATACTACTTGTTGGTGGTATAGATTATTAATCTAAAATGTATTTTTCTTTTCCTTCTTTTTTTCTTCAAAAATCTGTCCTTTTTAATCTAATAAAAGTTGATAAAGCTTAACTTGACCATTCCTATATTCATGAAAAAAGAGAGGCTAATATAGACCTTACTTTAGGGATCTTAATATTCTTATCGATTGGAGAATTTCCTTTATCTATCTAATCGTAATTATTAATAGTAGCTATTATTAGTACATTATAAGTATATATGATTAAATAAAATGGGGTTTTATCTAATATTAGTACTCTTGTATTTAATAATAAAATTTATCATAAACATATCATTTAACCAAAAGTTACTAAAGTCAATCAATTCCTATTCTTCGTGCACTCATTTATAACTTTGAATTAATAAAGTTTCAAAACAGATATTTTGACGATTCAAATTTATAATTATAAATTACACAAAAATAATTTTATCGTTACTTTAAACTCAACTTTTGCTGCCAAACAATTAGGGAACGTGTGTGTATATATGATGTAAGTTTGATTGATTATCGTATATGTGCACAAAAATGGTTCAAAATAGAAAGAAATCAGATGATGATGATTAAGTATGACCATTAATGAAGTGGATACAAACTCAAAATATATGGTCTAAATTATAATAGAGGAAAAAAATATTTGATAATTTATTCTATTTTAATTTTAATATGTAGAGTAATTTAAGTAATGTGTGATGGTACATATAGAGAGAATAGTTAAGATAAGTATAAGTTGATTTTGAATATTTTTTATTTCTCATGTTTTTCGAGTGAAAAATTATTTTACGTTGCTTTTTTTTTTACGTGATACATTTTTATATTTAGTTTATTCAAGGAAACAATTTAGTGATAACGACAGCAAATTTTAGAAGTAATGATTTAAATTACGGAAGAGACAAAAATATTCGATAGTAGTTTTTTATTTGCGTAGATTTTGATAGACAAAATTTATTTTGTATGTGTTTTGCTGTGAAATAACAAATATTTCATAGAATACTAGAATAGTTGAGAATTAAGATATACACAAATTAATTTTTTTATTTCTCCAATTTTATCAATTGAGATATTGGTTCTTGTCATGCGTATTATCTCAAATTTTGTGATTCACTTTAAATAAAAAAATTTGTTTTATTATTAATAAATATTTTATAACAATAAAAATTCTATAACTTATTTTAAATTGTAATTTTTAAAAGTCTCCTTTTATTCTTATATTATTTGGTTTAATCAAATAAAATCCCATAAAATAAAATAAAGCAAGGAGTATATCATTAATAACCTTTCTAACTTTGATTAATTACATTTTAGTCTTCAATATGCACTAAAACTAAATAATACTATTAATATACTACCAATAATTATTAAACACATGTATTTCTATTTTCCACACCACATAAATACACAAGAAGTACAAGTGACTTCCCTTTCCTTCTCTTCTCTCCATCTGTGTTTTTCTTTCTTTTTTTTTTTAAATTTGTCATTTTGTCATGTCCTTATTATATAGATTATTATTCTCCTGAGTTTTTGTCTTTTTCCATGCACCTTCTTGGGAGATACATTGGATTTCTTGTGGCAATATTTATACTACTATATTTTATAATAATGAGTGAAATGATGATTTCACATGACACATTATAATTAATTTAAATACATTATAATTTTCTTTTAATGTTATGCATACTTCTAAACTTTTTTACTTAATTAACGAATAACTTTATGCACGGAATATTAATGTTCACTCAGAGTTTGGAAGCTGATGGACTCTCTAGAGGAAAGAGGGGGCCCGGGGTGTGGGGGGTGGGGGCTATAAGCAATCTACACATAGATATCAATTGTTGATTCAACCGTTCAAAAATCATAATCTATTAATTACATTTACATGAATTTATCGTTATTGTAAGACTTCTTTAAAAAAAAAAATCTTTAATCACTTGCTATAGGCCAAAAATTATAATCCACCACATTATTTTTTATAAAGTTATATTCTTCCAATATTTTCCTTTCACACTATGAAAGAAAAAATAAAAACAAAAAGATGCAAAGTGGAAGCAACCATATATTCTCTACCGTTATTCTTCCATTTTCTTTTTCTTTCATACTATGAAACAAACAAATAAACAAACATACAAATAAAAAGTAGATTCGTTTGGCATATATGTGTGTGTGGGGGGATGAATATTTATTATATTTTATTTGATGTCTAATATCGTATTATTAAAATTTTATTGAAATTTAATTATCTCACTATTTTTGTTTATTAATTGTCTTTCTTCACTAAATCGAGGTTCTTCTTATACAATTTCTCTACCTTTTTTGGTTAAAGATAAAATATGAATGCAGTTTATCTTTTTCAAACCCCACTCATAATATTATATCGAATATATTATTATTATTATAAAAAAAATTTAAATGTTTGTCTCACTAAACATAATAAATTTATTGTTTGTGGGAGAGAAAAGAAGTAGTAAACAAATAGTTTGGCATTTTGGTTGAATGTATCTAACCTTCCAAGAAAAAAAGAGTAAAAAAAGTTGCTTGTTCTTGTGGACAAAGCTATGTATACAATGAATATGAACAAGAAAGAATCATCTATCTATCTCACACCCTTTCTTTATAGTTTTGTCTTTTGTCTACACATATTTTAAACAATATTTTTACTTTTTTAGTTTTGTTTTCCTCGATATTTGTTTGAGTTCAATTAATTTAGATACACGATACATAAAATCTATTCAATAAAAGTATTTTTAATCATTTTTTAATGTTAGAACTCAAAATTAAAATTTAATTAAGAGAAAAATAGTGTTATCTGTTGCATCACATTTTTTTTATGGAGATAATATTTATATTACCACAAGACAATTGAATATTTATGTTATTCTCTATGGTCTATCAAAAGTATTCACTTAGTTTTTTTTTTTTTTTTTTTTTTTTTTTTTTTTTTTTTTTTTTATAAAAATAATCTCTTAGAATCACTTATAAATCATATTATCATAACCTTTATATGTAAACTAAAGTAGCATACACTAGTCCATCTCTTCATAATATTGTTAAAAGTCATAAGAAACATCAATAAAATGATTTAATTTCTTTCTAGGTCTCACACGTCAATGAAGCAAACATCATTTACATTCCTCTCAATTTTAGTGATTATAAAGCACATGTAGTATAAATGAAATGCACGCTACAATATACTTTAATTGCATCAAAGCGTATATTTTTTTTTCTATATTGTATAACTCTCAGAATGAATGAAAATTTTTATTTAACATGAGTAATCCTCTTGATATGTGGAAAATTCTAATCAAGTGACAAAGTGTATTTAGGAATTACTTATGTCACGAGATTAAATCATTTTTATAGTCTTATTGAATCTAAGGAAATTCTTTATCTGATCTAAGTAATTTTCTTGACGTGTGGAAAAAATTCTAACCAAGTAGCAAAAGGTATTCAGGAAATATGTATGTCACAAGATTAAATTATTTTTATAGTCTTATTGAATTTAATAATCGAAGTTTGTTAAATATTTGACAGAAATCAAAGGGGTATTTTTGTCATTTTGTGGACAAATTTGAATAGTCACAACCTGTCCGCAAATCGAACTTAAGCTCTTTTAAGGGTTCAACTTAAACAGAAAAAATAGCTTCTCTTCTGGATTTTAGCTCCGCTCCATTCTCTTTCTCCAATGATCTATTTTTAAGGTGATCTTTGAATTCAAGTTTGTAAGTTCCTTATTTTTCTCTTATTTTACTCCTAGATTTGGCGAGAAAAAAGTCCTAATTTGCTTTGTTATAATATTTTTGTGGTTTTACTCCTAGATTTAAGTTAAGTTCTCTTTGTATTTGCACTAGTTGCATTAGTTAAGTGTCATTTTCGATTTGTTATAATATTTTTGTGGTTTTCATCATGATGTTTCATATTCATTATCCTAAAATGAAGGAAATGGTTACGAATTCATACATTAGATATTAACTAGTTCAAGATTGAAGTGTAGCTAATTGATGATTTGTTGACGCCTGACAGGGACAGTTCAATAGAATGGGTGACCTAACATTATAATTAAGAAAAAGATAACCTAATTAGTTTGAACTTGAAATGTTTAATAAAACATCTCAAAGATTTGAAGACAATCTTACAAAGCAATATTAAAACATGGTTGATTCAAATTGACGTGAATTAGACCAACTAAGAAATAAAAACTAACTACAAATTTGATTGTGTACGATTTTTAATTATAATTGCATCAATAATAAAATTTAAAAAATTACGTGCATAATAATTAGAGCCATCAAAATGGACTTACTCTATTAGGCCGGTCCAATCAAATCCGTTATTCGGGGTAGGATTGTGATACCATTTTTCAAGCCCATTTAAAACTAGGGCTTATAAGTCCGATTCATATAAGTCCTTGGCCCTTGAGGCTTGATTGGGGTCCGCTCTTGGACCAAAACTATTTATTTAAAGGTAACTTACACAAATTTCACTTGTATATGAGCTAATTACTTAGATGCATGCTATGTTATAATTGCATGAATCTTACCAGATTTTGGTGTATTCAGATACATGTATCTCGGGATACATGAACTCAAAATTAAGTGTAATTTGTTTTAGATACACTCTATTCAAGTGAATGCACATGTATCTAGGATACATTGACATATTTCGCCCTCGCCTCCCTTTCAACTCGCTAGTCACTTTCTTATCTCATTCGCTTATTTGGGATGCATCACACTAGATACATATATCTCATGTATCTAGCATCCTAGATACATGCTAAACACTTTAGATTTTTTGCTACTGTTATTGAAATAACATCATTGTTTGTTATATTTGATTTAAAAATCTTCTCAATTTTTTTGATGTCATAGAATTTTATTAAGTTTGAAAAGAAAAAGAAAAAAAAAGAAAAAAAAGAAGAGCTAGCCCTCGCCAACCCACGACCCTTTTAGTGTTGGGTTGGGTTAAGCATTTTCAAGTCCTTCCAAATGAAGGGCCAACCCGCCCTAACCCTTCAAATTTCTTAGCTCGCGAGGCTTGGGACGGGTGGAATTGGACAGACATTTTTTTACAATAATAATAATGAAATTATTAAGAAATTAAGCAATAAACTATTAAGAAAATTTTAATTAATACTCCCTCTGTTTCCTTTTGACAACTATTTTAAAACAAAATATTTATAGCATACATGACAACTAAAAAAGAACGAAATTTTCTAATATTCTACCTAAGGTAGGTATTTTGTTTCATCAGATCTGGTTATTTCTTTTCTTTTATGTATGTGTAGTGTAGCTCAGTTGTTTTGGTTCTTCGTGCCTTTTGCTGGAATTTGTTTCAATCTTCGGTATGTTTTCGTAACTGAATTTGGGGGGATTTTTGGTGCCTAAAGCCCCTGATTTAGTGGCTTTAGGGTTAGGGTTGAGCCGCCTTTGTAAATCATACTCTATTTACCTGAAATTTTGTCAGATTAGAATTTGATTGTCTGCCATGGAAACTGAACTAATAGTTGTTGTTTATTCAAACTGAAAGAGCTTTATTCAATTCTTAAATTAATATGTACGAGTTTGTGTTTAGGAGTTTGCTGTAATTTGGTTCTTTCCGTATGTTTTCGTAACTGAATTTGGGGTTTTTTTGCTTCTTTGGAAGCCTGCCATTGCTTTAGTAGCTTTAGGGTTGAGCCACTGACCAAAAAAAAAAAAAAGAGGAAAAATATGGAGTATGAGTAAAATGTAGTAATATTTGCTATTTGTGCTTTGGTGCTTAATTCCTGGGTTGAAGTCACAAATTCTGAGTTGTATGATTAAAAATTTCAGATGATCAGGATCGATTTAAGTTTGTAACTGTTGCAAATTTGATAGTTTTTTTTTTTTTTGGGTAAATGGACGTATTTGTATTACCAAGGGAAATATTTACAGTCAAAAGAATAAACTTTGCTCACACTAGGAGTTTATGGTGGGCACGGATTAGGATAGAAGGTTAGTACATTGTTGTGTGTTGTCTTGCTTTTTCTTCCAAACTAGTTAGTTGTTGTACTGTTCTTGTAGTTTCTGGTCCTATTAATATATGTTGTTTCTCATAATTCTGTTATCGTATTATTTTGTTGTAGTTACTGCTCCTTTATTTAGAATGCTTTGTCATAGTTTCTTTAGTATTTTGTCATGACTTCTTCACTTCCATCATTTCTTTTTTGAACTGCTTTTCCCTATGCCGAGGGTCTATCGGAAACAACCTTTCTACCTCTCAAGGTAGGGGTAAGATAGTATCTTCTTGTTGTTGTTGGGGTTTTCAAGAGTTTCATTTTTTTTTTCTTGCAGGGTGTTCTACTCTTTTGTGTATACAGAATGCCTCGGTATGTTTAATCCAATGAATTTGATTATATTTTGTAAAATTTCCTCCATTTTCCCTATTTGATTCTCACCCTGTTTCTCCTTCTCAGGTATTACTGTGACTACTGTGATACTTACTTGACGCATGATTCTGTAAGTTACCTCAAATCATCTTTCAAGAATCTCTGATTTCAACCTAGGAATTTTGTATACGTTGTTGGATATTGGATTGGGCACTCCGTCTAGAAGCTCAAATATGAGTTTGGCCGAATCCAATAGCTTTTGTTGAAACAATGTATTTGTGTTTAAAATCATTAAATAGTTGTTTCTAAATTGCAGAACCCATAAAATTGAAATCCTAGCCCCAAGCTTAGTTGTGTTTGTTCCCCCCTGTGCACTTGATTTGCTAACCGCCGCTTTTATTGAGCTTAATTAGGTCACACATAACATAAGTTCTTTAATCGCTTAATCTTTATGATGCTTTCTATGTAAGATTTTATTCATCTGAAATATTTTCTTTGAGAAAGTTTAACCTGAAGATCGTTTGGTGTTTGGATGAGATCTCCCGCTAGCACAACACAGGTATCAGGTAACTCCGTCCACCAATGCTTGGACAGATGGAAGAAATCACCTAGTATTTTTGTCTTCACTAGGATTTGAACCTGAGGCCTCATGTATCGCAACTCACTTCCTGCTGGACTATGTTGGATGCATAACTTTCAATATTATAGGTTGACAATAGATAACAGTGTCTGAAAAACGTACAATCTTTTAGAATCCATGTAGGCTTAGTGAAATTAGGACATAATGGAAGGGAAAAAAATCTTATATAGATGATATCTATTAGTTGGCACTATGTCATGCTAGTAGGATTGCTCAAGTCCTATACTTTCTAGGTGTGTTTTAGTCATAACAGATTATGTTCCGGTAGAAAATATAGACTTTTAGTACTTCCTATTTTTTTAATTTAATTTTTGTATAAACTGGCCTGGAATGAGCTTAAATGGTGCGACATGGTCAGTGATGGTCCATATAGCTGACACTGGCTTTAAGTGCACTCATAGTTGTTTTTGTTGAAAGGTTGATAATAGTGTTTACATATTGGTTGAAACAATTGAATTGAGGTAAGAAGAGTTGAGGTTTTCCTGTCCCCAAGGCCTAGTTCAAGTGGCAAAAGGTGGAGGATTTGTGGCTTAGGTGGCAGGTTCAAGCCCCACACCATGCAAAGCAAAACCTGATATTTAAGTGCAAAAGGGTAGAGGGGCGGGCCCATTATCCACCGAGTTTAGAAGACTGTGATTGGTCCAAAGGGCGAGTCACAGACGGATTTCTCAGTTATGGAAAAAAAAAAAAAGAGTTGAGGTTTTCCTTTTTGGTAAAAAAAATTCTCTTAGGAAAACATTCTGAGCAACCAAACTATGGAATAAAAACATTTCTTGGGAAAAGGTTTAAAGAATACACTAACTTATCCTAAATGTAATACTTTTGTAGAAGTACATTTGAGTTGATTGCATGTTTCTTGTGTCCATGACTCCTCGTTGGAGCTTTTCAGAAAAAAATAATAATTATGTGTTGAATCCATTATGCTGTACCTGCAATTAACAACACTACTGACTTGCTATTTTCAGCCTTCTGTTAGAAAGCAGCATAATGCAGGGTACAAACACAAGGTATTATTTCCATTACCTCTGAGATTAGGCTTATCACTTTGAACAAGTCTTACAAAATTGTACTTTCAGGGAAATGTTCGAACTTATTATCAACAATTTGAGGCACAACTGAATCAAAGTCTAATTGATCAAAAAGTCAAGGAACATCTAGGGGCCTTTAGACCAGTTGGCCTTCCTTTTCCTCAGCTAAGGCCTGGTCTTCCTGGTCTTCCAACTCCTCAGATGCAGATGCCCGGCAACCCTCAAATGCCAGCTGGTGCCCAATGGGTCCCTGGTTTGCGGCCTCCGGTGCTTCCAAGGCCCATGCCCGGTCTTCCAGGTATCAGTAGCATTGTGAACTCTTATGAGTACCTTGTTCTTTTATATACCTCTTGAAGATAGTTGTTTTATATTAGGTCCTCCACCAAACTTTGAAGATAATTGTCGACTATGCAAGGATTTCCAATTTTATTTTTGGTTTTTAGTTGACATCAGCAGTGGAGGGAGAGTGTTGGCTGCGGTTTCGACTGAACCCAGTAGCTTTAGTTTAAACTCTCTATTTTTTTAAAAGTTATTGAATATGTACAAATTATTAATTTAGAACCTAGTAACTTAAAAAGATTAGAATTTAGAACCTATAAACTTCAAATCCCATCCCCTCCTCTGGTTGACTCCTAGATTGTCTGTTTGTGTACACATGTAGGTTTAAAGATTTTACAACAAATTAGATCCCATAGGAAGGGGTAAATCCCTGTGGTATCGCTATTAGCTATTCAAAATGAAATGTCATTCTTGTTTATGTAGTTTGGAAATTTTTTATGTGAACTTGGCATTAGAGTTCCTTTTCAGAAGATGTAGGTTCAATTCCCATCAGCTTCTCCATATTTTGATCAAGTAAGTTTATCCCATCATTGAAATGACATATCTGTTTACTACTATTAGAATGACATGCACCCTCAGTAGCGCGGAATAGATATAGAAGATTCGTATAACCGATACTGATTAGCTTAGGATTGAGTCCTAATTAATTGATCGAAACAATTTGGCAATAGGTCTTATCAAATAAAGGGAAAAGAAAAGAACAGTTTGGCAATAGATCTGTCAGGAAACAACGGTTGTCTAGTCTCAAGGGTTCAAATCATTGAGGATTTGTTAAAATCTATAGAAGCGGTAGGTCACCATAATGTTTCCTTTGATTGGGAATCAAGGACATATGCGGTGAAAGAATAAAAGTTTCATCTGTGAAACCATCTCTAGTTTTGAACAACTCCAATTGGTTCGTCAAGAAATGAAATTAGTGGAACTATGCTTTTGCATCCAGCTTTGAGCATTCCAATAGCCTAGGTTCTGGAATGCATTGTGGGATACATAAATCAACTAAATTTCAGTCCTTAATTAGTTTTTTGTGTGTGTGAGAGGGCCGGGGGGGGGGGGGGGGGGGAGGGTTGTCTATATGAAACCTCTGCATCTATGGATGATTCATTGATATTTGACTATTTTTCTGCAAGTTGTCAAACCTACCTTAAAAGCCCACCTCTATGTGAGCGTGATGTGATAATTCGTTTTCTGCAACTACTGCACATTGTTTTGGGAGGATGTAGCAAGCTAGATTTGTTTTGGACATTTTCCTTTTAAAGCATAGAATTCACTAATGCAGTTGAACATCCTTTAGCTCATAATAATTTGAAGTTGCATATGATACCATCTACATATTTGTTTCTCAAGCCATTTTGTATTCTTCTTGTTTGAATGCTAGAGAGAAATTGTGTCATGCTATAGTTTTTGGAAGTTTGCATGTCGATGTTGCCTTGAGAAGTTTTCCCTAATTATAGTATCTGGATAATAGACCTTTAAAAACTAGAGTGTCTTTCAATGGTTCCAGGTTATGCACCTCCACCAATGCCTCAGATGTTGGCACCTCCCGGTGCTCCTATGCCTGGTCAAGTCAATAATATGCAAAGACCTGTCGGTCCACCAAGTGCAGTTCCAGGAAGTATGGGAATGCCTGCTCCTACTGGCGGCCCTCCAATGTTTGCACCACCTCCTGTGTATCAAGGAAGTACCACTGTGCCAACAAACGGAGGAGGTGATAATTCCAGTATCAACGCTCAAGCTGCCGACTCTAATCAATAGGCCGGTCTATGTACAGAAAATCCAGATGCTACTGTCCTGAAGCTATTCTTAATCTGGTTTCAACGTGTTTTATTTTCTATGTTGTGATGTTAAGTGCTAGAAATCCATGATATGGTTAGATGTAAGGTAAACTGGTCAGGGAAGAGAGACAAATTCATTTACTCAGGGAAGGTTTTGGCTAGCAACATTGATTGTACCTTTGAGAAATGCTTCTATGGTATTTATTTAGTTCAGTGAAACTATTTTTAAGTCTAAAGCCATATAGACAACCCCTTAGGGGTTGTTTGGTGTGAAGGATAACATCAATTAGTCCTGGGATTAAATTATAATGTCATTTAGTTTGTTGTTTGGTTGGCAAGTTCGAGATAACTTATTCCGGAATTAATAATTAGTAATTGGATAAGTTATCCTTCTCCTTTGGGTGGTATAGTAAATCTTGGGATAATTATTCCGAGATAAAATAGGTAAATGATAGTTGATTCTTTAACCTTTTTTTATACATCACTTTTCACATTCATGAAGAGTATTTTTTTTATAAATAAATAACTTGTTCATAAAATTTATGCAATGCATATTCTTGTGAATACAACAAGTCAATCACTCAATGAGAAATAATTTCAGCATAGCTGTCATGACATATTGAGCGTCTTACACTTTTCAATGTTACATTACTTAGGAGCTTTTTTTGTCGAAAATTTATTTTCATTAAAGTTTTATAAAAATGTCTGTACCTTGTTGAACTATTCGCAAAAAGTTGTAATTCTCCAAAGTAAATCACTAGTCATAGTATTTAACACACTTTATGCTAATATGACATAACGAGTGTAATACACTTCTCGTCTCAGCGTAGCATTACTAGTAGTTTCTTTGTCGAAACAAATTGTTAAAGTCAGCACCCTATTGTACTATTCACAAATAAGTTGCAATAAACGAAAAAAACCTACAATGGAATAGCACCAACACGAATTTTTTTTAAGTCTATCCTTGAGCAGTTCAAAACAACGGAGGCATCAATCTTTCCTATAAAAGTTACACTATCACAGTTCTGTGTTCAGGCAAACATTGCCTTTGGGGATGCATCAACTTTATCTTGCGGAAACATCAGATAATCTAGTAGAAACAGAACATATTGTACATAGGAAACCGATAAATAAAAAAATAAAACAGGAAAGCTTGAACCAAAGATCGATGTCTTGGCTCATCATTGTCATTTAGATGGAGATGCATCTCTTCCACGATGGACGTGAGATGCATCTCTATCACATGGGGTGCCATCTGGTGGTCTCAGACAAACGAGAGATTACTGGAGTTAGGCCGTGATCCGTCTTGCTAATGTGATTCATAGTTAGGATTCGACTTTCCTGGGTAGACCTTTCACAAACTAAGCAGCTGTAGCATCGGCACACAACACTGCCCATCATAGTTGCAGATTTCAGCAGGACCTTACTATAGGCATGAAAAAACATCAAGCTGTCTGAAGAACTGAGGCTGAAGAATCCGGCAAAACCATCAGGATTATTTTCCAACATGTACAGGAAGGAAATGTAGGAAATGTGAAATAAAATAGAGTAATTTTATATACCTCTTGAAGATAGTTGTTTTATATTAGGTCCTCCACCAAACTTTGAAGATAATTGTCGACTATGCAAGGATTTCCAATCTTATTTTTGGTTTTTAGTTGACATCAGTGGCGGAGGGAGAGTGTTGGCTGCGGTT
Source organism: Solanum bulbocastanum (assembly GCA_037074985.1). Lineage (NCBI taxonomy): Eukaryota > Viridiplantae > Streptophyta > Magnoliopsida > Solanales > Solanaceae > Solanum > Solanum bulbocastanum. The sequence goes on from CM073602.1 coordinate 1,809,984, forward strand.
TCGACTGAACCCAATAGCTTTAGTTTAAACTCTCTATTTATTTAAAAGTTATTGACTATGTACAAATTATTAATTTAGAACCTAGTAACTTAAAAAGATTAGAATTTAGAACCTATAAACTTCAAATCCCATCCCCTCCTCTGGTTGACTCCTAGATTGTCTGTTTGTGTACATATGTAGGTTTAAAGATTTTACAACAAATAAGATCCCATAGGAAGGGGTAAATCCCTGTGGTATCGCTATTAGCTATTCAAAATGGAATGTCATTCTTGTTTATGTAGTTTGGAAATTTTTTATGTGAACTTGGCATTAGAGTTCCTTTTCAGAAGATGTAGGTTCAATTCCCATCAGCTTCTCCATATTTTGATCAAGTAAGTTTATCCCATCATTGAAATGACATATCTATTTACTACTATTAGAATGACATGCACCCTCAGTAGCGCGGAATAGATATAGAAGATTCGTATAACCGATACTGATTAGCTTAGGATTGAGTCCTAATTAATTGATCGAAACAATTTGGCAATAGGTCTTATCAAATAAAGGGAAAAGAAAAGAACAGTTTGGCAAAAAGATCTGTTAGGAAACAATGGCTGTCTAGTCTCAAGGGTTCAAATCATTGAGGATTTGTTAAAATCTATAGAAGCCGTAGGTCACCATAATGTTTCCTTTGATTGGGAATGAAGGACATATGTGGTGAAAGAATACAAGTTTCATCTGTGAAACCATCTCTAGTTTTGAACAACTCCAATTGGTTCGTCAAGAAATGAAATTAGTGGAACTATGCTTTTGCATCCAGCTTTGAGCATTCCAATAGCCTAGGTTCTGGAATGCATTGTGGGATACATAAATCAACTAAATTTCAGTCCTTAATTAGTTTTTTTTGTGTGTGTGAGAGGGCCCGGAGGGGGGGGGGGGGAGGGTAGTCTATATGAAACTTCTGCATCTTTGGATGATTCATTGATATTTGACTATTTTTCTGCAAGCTGTCAAACCTACCTTAAAAGCCCACCTCTATGTGAGCGTGATGTGATAATTCATTTTCTGCAACTACTGCACATTGTTTTGGGAGGATGTAGCAAGCTAGTTTTGTTTTGACATTTTCCTTTTAAAGCATAGAATCCACTAATGCAGTTGAACTCCCTTTAGCTCATAATAATTTGAAGTTGCATATGATACCATCTACATATTTGTTTCTCAAGCCATTTTGTATTCTTCTTGTTTGAATGCTAGAGAAAAATCGTGTCATGCTGTAGTTTTTGGAAGTTTGCATGTCGATGTTACCTTGAGAAGTTTTCCCTAATTATAGTATCTGGATAATAGACCTTTAAAAACTAGAGTGTCTTTCAATGGTTCCAGGTTATGCACCTCCACCAATGCCTCAGATGTTGGCACCTCCCGGTGCTCCTATGCCAGGTCAAGTCAATAATATGCAAAGACCTGTCGGTCCACCAAGTGCAGTTCCAGGAAGTATGGGAATGCCTGCTCCTACTGGCGGCCCTCCAATGTTTGCACCACCTCCTGTGTATCAAGGAAGTACCACTGTGCCAACAAACGGAGGAGGTGATAATTCCAGTATCAACGCTCAAGCTGCCGACTCTAATCAATAGGCCGGTCTATGTACAGAAAATCCAGATGCTACTGTCCTGAAGCTATTCTTAATCTGGTGTCAACGAGTTTTATTTTCTATGTTGTGATGTTAAGTGCTAGAAATCCATGATATGGTTAGATGTAAGGTAAACTGGTCAGGGAAGAGAGACAAATTCATTTACTCAGGGAAGGTTTTGGCTAGCAACATTGATTGTACCTTTGAGAAATGCTTCTATGGTATTTATTTAGTTCAGTGAAACTATTTTTAAGTCTAAAGCCATATAGACAACCCCTTAGGGGTTGTTTGGTGTGAAGGATAACATCAATTAGTCCTGGGATTAAATTATAATGTCATTTAGTTTGTTGTTTGGTTGGCAAGTTCGAGATAACTTATCCCGGAATTAATAATTAGTAATTGGATAAGTTATCCTTCTCCTTTGGGTGGTATAGTAAATCTTGGGATAATTATTCCGAGATAAAATAGGTAAATGATAGTTGATTCTTTAACCATTTTTTATACATCACTTTTCACATTCATGAAGAGTATTTTTTTATAAATAAATAACTTGTTCATAAAATTTATGCAATGCATATTCTTGTGAATACAACAAGTCAATCACTCAATGAGAAATAATTTCAGCATAGCTGTCATGACATATTGAGCGTCTTACACTTTTCAATGTTACATTACTTAGGAGCATTTTTTGTCGAAAATTTATTTTCATTAAAGTTTTATAAAAATGTCTGTACCCTGTTGAACTATTCGCAAAAAGTTGTAGTTCTCCAAAGTAAATCGCTAGTCATAGTATTTAACACACTTTATGCTAATATGACATAACGAGTGTAATACACTTCTCGCCTCAGCGTAGCATTACTAGTAGTTTCTTTGTCGAAACAAATTGTAAAAGTCAGCACCCTATTGTACTATTCACAAATAAGTTGCAATAAACGAAAAAAACCTACAATGGAATAGCACCAACGCGAAATTTTTTTTAGTCTATCCTTGAGCAGTTCAAAACAACGGAGGCATCAATCTTTCCTATAAAAGTTACACTATCACAGTTCTGTGTTCAGGCAAACATTGCCTTTGGGGATGCATCAACTTTATCTTGCGGAAACATCAGATAATCTAGTAGAAACAGAACATATTGTACATAGGAAACCGATAAATAAAAAAATAAAACACGAAAGCTTGAACCAAAGATCGATGTCTTGGCTCATCATTGTCATTTAGATGGAGATGCATCTCTTCCACGATGGACGTGAGATGCATCTCTATCACATGGGGTGCCATCTGGTGGTCTCAGACAAACGAGAGATTACTGAAGTTAGGCCGTGATCCGTCTTGCTAATGTGATTCATAGTTAGGATTCGACTTTCCTGGGTAGACCTTTCACAAACTTAGCAGCTGTAGCATCGGCACACAACACTGCCCATCATAGTTGCAGATTTCAGCAGGACCTTACTATAGGCATGAAAAAACATCAAGCTGTCTGACGAACTGAGGCTGAAGAATCCGGCAAAACCATCAGGATTATTTTCCAACATGTACAGGAAGGAAATGTGAAATAAAATAGAGTAATTTTTTGGATTCTGGAATCCATTGGAGCCACAATGGACATCATACAGGAATGGATATACTTTGCGGCGTAGTTTCAGCGACGTGATGCAGGTGGGCCAGCAAAAGGATACTGAGGTAAGACTGACGATGATCTTCCAGGCTCATCTCTAGGATGCCGATATATGTGGCCATAACCTGATAGTGCATAAGGGGTATTTGGTGCATAAGGAGTAATTGGTGCATAAAATCTTACATTTTCAGCAGGCAATCTTCCTGGATGGCCTCTGATGTCACTCACATAGTTGGAAGCACTAGCAAATGACTCTCTGCCTGTCAAAGGCAACTCTTCAGGTGTTATCATTGTCCGTGGAAGAGAAAGATACCGGTTCACAAGTGAGGTGGTATCCTCGTCGTACGGATTTACATTTTTTAGGAAACTATGATTGGCAGCTGCAGACATTGTATTACTACTTTCTGCAGCAGGAGTAACAGTACCAGGTCTCCCAAGGAGACTATTGAGGCCGTAACTACGGTATTCCCTTTCATTTGGAAAACGAGCATCAGAGTAAACATGTTCATTCCGTGCAAAAGCTGCATCACTTCTCACACCAGCAGGGGCCCTCAGTAGCTGCTGTATTCCTTGTTCTGATCCATAATGATCCAATTTGTGGGTCACATGTACTGCAGAAGTACAGGGCTGCAGATGTTTTGCCTGTTGAAGACCATAGCTTCTGTATTCTTTCTCAGTAAGAAAATGCGGATTACGGGCAACCTCTCTAGGCATGACATGATGGTCCACAAACTGCTGCCTTCCATGATCATGTGGTGAGAAATTCTGACCTGCTTTACTACTGCCGTATTGAGCTCCATATACATGCTCCCTGACAGGTTCATAACCAGATAAAGGTGGTGCTGCTGAGCGCTGAATAACTGGCTGAGCCACAGCATCCTGTAGTACTGGTTTGAGAGTTGGATCCATACATGGTGCAGGTCTAAACAGCTCTGTTAACTTCTCCACCTGCTCAATGATATTGAATTCAGAAATTCAGAAAACAGTGAATAACTTACTAATTAGGGAGGTCATTTGGTACCTGCATAACTGTCAGCTCAGTCTTAAACTTGCGTGTCTTTTCATCATAATTGTCTTTAATTGCTCTCTTGAACACATTCTCTGGTAGTGGAATACAGTCCTTGTGAATCCTAAAAGGTACCTGTTGGATGACCAACCATCAATATAAACATCTCACAAACAGGAAGAAGACGAAATTCATAAAACAAGGACAGCATATTTGACCTGAGCAGGGAACGCCCCACCGAATGCCGCTGGTTGAAGTCTCATTCCACCAGCAGAAGATGCCTCATAGATACCATACATGAGCTTAAGATCGAAATCAAAGAGGAAAAGCTTAAGACCAGGTTTGATTCCCATTACAAAGTGTTGTTTGCTTGCCGAAACACCCATCACACGATATCTGAAACAATCTTCTTTCGTTCTGGCATTGCACATGAAAATTACTCCACCAAGACTATTCAAAGTTTTTGCATCCTTATTTACCTCTCCCCGTCCTTCATTTAGATCAAGGCTCTTTTGAGTTTTTTCATACTTACTCATCTCTCCACATCTTTCACTCATATCCAGTTCATTGTTTCCTTTATTAATATTTTCAGACTTACTAGCATCTTTTTCACCAACATGATTTCCTTTGTTGCCATTTTTTGCCTTCTTGTATTTGTTTCTGGCTTGCATTTGTGAACTAATCTCAGTTTCTTTGGTTTGTGCAGAGTTTATGTGAGAGAACTTTTTTACAAGTTTACATTTACCCTTCAGTGCTTGGGGAGTTTTTTTTTCAGCAACTGTACTTTTAGAACTAGATTCAGCAGCGTTATTGCTCTGTTTCTTTTTCTTTTTTGGAGCCATAGTATTGCTCAGTTTCTTGTTCTTTTTTGGAGCCATGGAAATTCCTCCTGTCAAAATCAGAAAAATAATCAATTTCTCCCAATCTAGTGGAAATTACGAATAGGAATAGGAAATCCAAATGCCTTTGGAAGAATTCAAACGGAACAAAGGAGGGTCCTGAGGAGTTTAAGGTCATCACCACAGGGAAAGCAAATCATCAATTAACGACACTTCAATCCTGAACTGATTAAAATCTGATGTATGAATCATATGTATCCATTCCCTTCAATTCAGACTCCTTTTTTTTAATAACCGTGAAGTGGCCAGCTATCACACACCTCAAACTAATTCCACGGGATACCTGTCACCTCCCACCATCAACACCATCAACAGGAATCATGTAACTCTATCCACCAAGCTACTCAATTCCTAAGTTGCTCTGACTCTTCAAAAATATTGCCACACCATGTCAGATCACTATTTTTGGAGGATCCAACATAACATTTTTGAAGAGACCGAGCAACATAGCTCAATTCATATTTTTCTTTAATAATTGTGGTGTACGAGCCATATTTCCCATACCTTCTACCTCAAACCACACCGGCAATAGGTATCAGCCTATCAGGTAACCCAGTATACCAAGCCACTCAATTCAATTTTTTTTAATAGCAGTGGTGTTGGTGCCAACTTTCCCGCACCTCAAACTAATTCACAGATACCTCACACCTCCCACATGCCACAGGTAACTCTGCCCAACAAGCTATTCAATTCAGGTTCTTTTATCACAGGAGAAGCAGAATCTGAATACAAATCAAAATCCGGAATTGACACTTTCATCACAGGAGAAGCAAATTCTGAATAGCGAAATCAAAATCCGGAATTGATACTTAACTAATGCAATTAGAGCATATACAAAGAGAATTTACCTTAAATCCCAAATTATTAGTAATATACTAATATCAATCCATCCAAAAGCGAATTAGGTTTTGTTTTATGTATAAAAATTGGAAATTTAAGTTAGAGAAAACTAATGAACTTACACGCTTAAATTCAGAGATCACCGGAGAAGATCGCCGGAGAAGGAGGAGGAGAGGAGCTAGTATATAACCGAGAGAGTCTGATTGTTGTTCCAATCGACTTTGTTGAGGGATAAGAGAGAGAAAAATAGAGCAGGCCGGGCCCATAATCAATTGGGCTTCTGAATTTTGAACATCCATGGGCTTTAAGGATTTTAACATTCATACACTCGAGGGCGTAATACCAAAGTAATCACTTGAATATCCTTTATCGATGCATATAGAAAATAATACTACATATATAGATCAAAAATAACTATTTAGAGATATATACTTAAGTTTTGAACAACCTCGACAAAATTTCTAATTTCGCTACTAATCACTCAGCCATAATAGTTTGTGGCTGTTATCGGTGTATGCTTAGGATATAATCAATGTTTATATACTGGTTTAAAAAAATAAAAATTAGGATGATTTTTATTGTGTGATTTGTTAGACTAATATGTTGTTTAAAATGTCTTCTAATTAGGAAAATAAATAAATTGTATAGTACTATTATATACGACTTTCATTTCAATTGATGTATCTTGTTTTTGTTTTTTTTTTTAAAATTAATTTTAAAAGAATGACACGTTTATATATTTAATTGTTTTTAATTCCAACATTTGCTTTTTACTATTAGAGACACTACTTTCTAAAAAACATGAAAATAACATAAATAGAGCTTAATTGGCCTAATTTTCTTGTTTTATTATAAAAGTATAAGTTCTATGATACACTAATAAATTATTTAAAAGATAAATATATGTAATTCTCTATACAAATGTTTTAGAAAGATGAAGGAACCTTTTATTTTATAAAAAGGGAAAAATATCTAAAATATATTCAAACTTTGATCGAAATTGTTGTAATAATACCAAACTTTGGAAAGGACCTTTTACCCTACACTATTTAATAGTATATTTTAAAAGTATATATGTGTCCACGTAGACATCATAAAAATTTCATAATTATAAATAGTAACGTGTTCACGTGGGCACATATATACCTATAAAGTACACTATCAAATAGTGTAGGAATAAAAGATCCCCCATAAAGTTTGGTCCGTAACAATAACTTCAGCCAAAGTTGGAGTATTTTTCAAACCATTTTCCCTTATAAAAAGTTAAAATGCATTCATAGTGTTACAAAGTATTTACACCATCGGTAAATATAACTTATATTGTTTTTTTTTAATTCAATTCTACAAATGAGAGTATATATCTTCTTTATTTTGAGATGTTTTGAGTAGGGTCATTTTCCTTAGTAAAATATTTCCATAGTTGTTTTCTAAACAAATCCAAAACAGAAAAGAACGTTGAGAATTTACATTTGTTCAAAAATTAGCAAACCAAGTGAATTTACATGGGAATAGATAACAGACAACCTTTTCTGGACAAACTATGAAAACTTAGTTGCTATACCAATATGATACAATACCCAGCTAAAACTTCGAGTATCTGGTAACACAAGGATATCATCATCTGTTACTTGGACTAGTAGCGTTTTTTAATCGATACACTAGCAGTTGGGCACGAAGCTTTCTTCGTGAAAAAGCTGGACAGATTTTCATTCTATACAGTTTTCGTCATGAAACTTTGTGAAAAGCTGATGCCTGTACTTGAAACAACATTTATGTTAGTCAGCTAGTTAGGCATTCTCATATAGATGGTACAAAAAGCCAAATAAAAAGCAGGTGACTCAAAATGATCCTAGAACAACAGCGTCAAAATGTACAATCACTTTAACTATAGGTTTTGTGCATGCTAAAATTAAGCGGGTGGCTTAGTTTAAAATTTCTTGATTCCAAATTTAGTGATATAACAATCTTTTGCATTGGTGTTGCTAGTGCAAATTAGAAAGTTCAGAATCACTTCCAATAGAAAACAAAAGTAGGGTGGTTTGCAGAAATAGGATCATTTCATGCCCGAACAATAAAGATCACACTTCTTATCAGATTGTAGGATACGGGTGTCATAACTTTAGTACAATCTTCATTCTCCTATTTTGTTAAATTGTTCATAGGTCTTATCAAACTATAGGACATGCTTGTGCTGTAGCACCGGGGCCATTTTTGCAAAGATTACTTAAACATCAGCCACGAAGTATCATATTTGTGCAAATTTTCACAAAAATTTCATGACATGATCACTTGCTCAACACTAAGAATTCAGATATTTCAGCCACTTAACAAACATAAAGCAAGTTGCATTTCATGCACATATGTTAAAAGGGCCAAATTTTAGTCACAAATGAATAGGATTTAGCAAAATCACCTGGTTCTGCAAAATATTTATTTGCTGCCCATAATTGAAGAACACCAAACACTGGTAATTTTGACATTAAAGAGAGAACAAATCGACAATGTCGTTTTCTTTTAGAAATGCATACCTATTGTACTCCAGTTTCTGGATAACAATCCCATTAAGCAAGAGCTCCGAACTATAAACAAGAGTTCCTACAATAGTGATACTTGTTGCCATTAGTCACAAGAAAGCAATTGCCAGAAGGGTAAAAAGAAAGAAATGAAATCATACCCCTTTCCAGATATGGAATGCATGCTTTGTAATCTTCTTCGCAGGAAAGAATTAATAGATCATCACTAGTGATTTTACTATTAGATTCGTCCACCACCTGATAAGATCAAAAAGGAAAAGAAAGATCCTTGACTGAAATAAATTTGTTATTGATATTTTCAATAATACATTTAAAACAGCAATTTACATACTTGGTTGATTTTTTCGCAATGCACATCAGTCACATGTCAAGAGTAGAAACTAAAACAGAATCAAAAAAGTCAAATCAATGTCATGGTTGCGTACCTCACCACGCACTGCCTTGACCAAGGTTAGAAGGGTATCTCTATTAGGTTTTGCATTTGGAGTAATAATGACTCTTCGACCCTGTTAATTCAGACGAAAAAATGAACTTTATGATAGGCTGAATATTCCTCTATAAGTAACTAAAAGTGTACTCTCTCAAGCAACTTAAGCTTTTAGATCAGATGGTTACACAATTATACACACATACCTCTAGAAGGGGATGCTTTCTAGCATGAGCAAGTGAAGCAGGCATACTAAAACCGAGTTCCTTTTCCTTTTTGGCATCTCTTAAGATATAACTTTTCTCATCAACAAAACAGCTTGCTCTTCCACAGCTCTCAAGCCACAAATGTGTTACAATTGGTTTTCCACAGGCAATGGCTTCTAGCACATTCCTAGTTCTAACAAAGCTGTCAGTGACGAAGTGTGTGGCATCAGAACAATTTGACGTGGAGATAAATCCAAGTCTTGACAAAATCTGCATTCAAGGGAAATAAGGAAAACCATAAATCATTGTCCAACACTTGTTCAATTTAAAGTCGAAGATATCTCAGATAATGGGGAACAGTACCTTTTTCTGCTGCTTGATTAATTTGCTATCCAAGCCCTGGCTGAACAAGACACAAATGTCACCTGCACCTTTTCGTCGTCGTGAACCTCTAGGCAGAAAATCAGGTAATTGCTCTGCATAGCCTAATCTAAAAAGCTCTTGAGAGAGGGGTGATCTGGAGAGACTTCTCATGTGTTGCTTGCCTTTCTTGTGATCATTAAGACAGTATGATGGATCTGAGATTCCATTTGAAAATACGTCAGATTTCATCTCTTTTGTCAAAAGATTAGTGGATATGGAGGTCATTTCATTTAATTTGGCAGACTCAGTAGATTCAACTCTTTTGAAGTCCATGGGTATCATCTTCTGACTGGTGACTGAATATTTACAAATTGAGGAATAAGGTTTATTTGCGATCAGAATTGACGAGAGTCCTGACTGGGTCTTTTCTAAAGACTGATTCTGTCTTTTAAATTCCATGGGTTGGCATCTTCTCTCTGCCTTATGATTCAAATCTGGAAACTTAAAGTCATTTCCCTGATCAGCAGGCATCAGTAGAGGGTAGAGATTGCTTGATCCATTAGAAAGCCGTCGCACCCCTTTATGTGTCCTTTTCCCCTTAGAGACCCAATTTTCCAATTTCACTTGACTCAATGTGGCTGCTACACTTTGGAAAAATTCTCCTTGATTATTCATGCTAACTTTTCTAGCTTTCCTTGATGTGTTAGTACTTGCTTTGGAAACTTTCCCTCTTACAACAGCCACTTCGAACAAATTGTCATTTAACTCTCCAAGCTCATGTTGCTTCCTTCTTTTCTTTGGAAAATTAGACTCTGTGTTGGAATTGGTTGTTGGGTTCTCCAAGCTCCTCAAATTTAAAGACACTTGATGCCTAGTTCTATGAACAACAGAAGACAACTCTACTTCAGCTGAGCTACATAAAGTAGGTTCTGGTGAACTATCATCAGTGTTAAACTCTCTTGAGATAGCGATCTCAGGATATTTCCCTTCTTTAACTAGGCTGGTTTTTGGAACAGGAGGGGCCCAAAACACATCACTTTTCAAAGGAGGGGCATGTAGTAGAGTTTCCATAGCTTCAGCAGCCAGTTGAGTATCAAGGCCAACATCATATGTCTCTAATCCATTTGATTGATTTCCGTCATAATCAACTTGTGGCACAAATGTCCCCATATCAAATTGCTCATCCGACTTCCTCAGGAAGTTGGACTCAACATTCATGTGAGCTTCTGGGAGAAACTTTGGTTCCGCCTTATTTAAATCTGTCATACTTTCCATTGGCTCCTTACTGGATTGGATACAAGATACTTTTTGTTTCTTCAGTCCGTAATTCTTTCTGTGATAGGTCAATATCTTTCGGTGTCTTGAAAAAGAACCATTTGCACTATCACTTTGCATCTCAGGCCAGTCAAAAACTCTGGAGTTTTTTACTGCATTTTGAACATTCATTCTGCATGCCAATTTTTGAGGTCCCACACGGCTGAAAAATGGAGGTGATACAATCTTATTCACTCCTCTAGCTTTGACTTCATTGAGTGCATCTTCATTGTAAACTGATAGGTAGTGGTCAACGAAGTCCAGAGCATTAGCTTCTGACAGCTCTCCAGATACTTGAGATTCAGTTTTCTTTAACTTGGGGAGTTCTATTTTACAAGAATGAAGTGGAAAATCTTTATCTCCATGCACACCATAAACAGTTGAGCCTTCCGTTTCCACATTTCCCTTGTAGATTTCATCCTTGGTTAATTCAGCACCCTGACACCAATCCACTTCAACTCTTGGTTTTGTATTAACACTGCTCTTATCTATTTGTAGAGATAGTCTGCCATTAATCTCAGAACACTGTTTCTGTTGATCAGTTTTCTCAAAATCTGTGGTGCTTCTGGCTGAATCCAGAAACTTAAATAGATTCTTTGACCTCCGTAGACATCCTAATAAAAATATAGACTAGATTCAAGGTGCAAATAAATAGGAGATACACAATTGAAAAGAATTCATGAAATGCGCATTGAAAGATGCTATGAAGATCAAGGAAGCTATAAAGATTTGGATTAAGAGGGCTTTTCCCAATAGATGTAGAAATAGTTAAGTCATGATTATGTTGATAGCTATTGATCAACTTCAACGCCTACGCTTCAGATATTTTTACTCAAGTCAAGCTGAAAATTGAACTATGCCGTATATCACTGACAAGTCATTAGTTTATTAGCTTCTGTCATAAAGGCTTCCTAGTTTCTATACACTTCTTGCTTTTGATCTAAAAACACAAATGGTTATCTTCCATAATTGTGAGAATAAGAAGGAATTCAGTCATAGGTGAGGAATGATAAATCAGAGAGTGTGCTATTCAACAATAAAATATGAGTCCATTCGCAATTTACTTAGCCCAAAAACAGCATTTCCAATGGCGTTGATGCACATAAATCTATACAACAAGTTATCCTCCTTCAAAATGTTACAGCTTCTAGAGTATTTAGCTAGTGCATTCAGGAGTACTTTGAGCTAGAAAGTTTTTAGATACAGAGCTTCTGCAGGATTACAAATGGGTAAATGAGCATAAAATCATATATCATCAGTTTGATGATTATAAGAATGATATTGAGTGAAAGGTCATGCTTGTAAAACAAATGCTTACCCACATAGGTTTGTTTAGAAACCGGTGAGAGTTTCCACTTATCCAGCTGCTGTTTATACCTTGTATCATCAGAGGATCTCAACTTGGAGACACTTGCCACTTCAGTACCATGCATTCTTTCATCATCACTGTCAAGGACAACCTCTTCCTCACATTCATTTGCGATATGAGAGACCTCATTTTCAGCACAATCAGGGACATCCAAGCTCATTGTAGGAAAATCAAGGTTGTCCATTCCAATTGAAGGACTCTCAATGTTAAAAGTATCATAAAAGGGAATTGTATATGCATTCTCAGCTTCCATTCTACTCTGATTCTGTCCGTTTTTAGCTTGCTCTCTGATAACAAAATACAAAAACAACAACTACCCATCAACACCAAGCAAGTTGGAGTAGGCTATATACTCACTAATCATTGCATTCCATTTTGCTCTCTCATCACAAAACCATGTACAGTTTTCTCTGATGAAATGACCTAAATCAAGCAGATTGTATGTTAAATGTATAGAACTCATATAACCGACTGCAATAATCAAAAAATTGAGATTGAGTTCATCGTTGCTTCTTTAATTAGCATACACTAGCTGAATCTACTTGTTTTTTTAAAGGGAGTGAGTGGGCTGTGAGAACAAGCAAAGATAAGCCGCCCCCTCGGGACTACCAGTAGCTTCGGTTGTTGAATCTCGTGCAAGTTAGGTTGTGGTTGTATTGGCTGCAAGCGGAACGTAGGCTCCGTCTAAGGCAGGCAGGTGAATCCCTTACTTCAAATAGCTTTGGGTGAGGTATGCTAAGCAAGGTAGCTCATTTCTTGGATAAGGGCTCTATATAGCCTTAGAATGCCGTCTTCTGGTCCTCATGTGGATGATTCCTGCGGACCTTATGTAAAAAAAAAGCAGCGAAGAAAACAAGACACTAAGTTGTTGCCCTAACTCGTTAGCACTAGCTTCTTGCCCAACAGGCATGGTGGCACACCCTTCTTGATTTGGCATCTTTCAGAGAGGAAACTGCATATGAATCAGGCACACTCTAACGCATTCCTCTGGAGAATGAAGAAGAAGAGAGATCTTCTTTTTAACAGGAAAATTTGGTCACGGTTAGATTGGGCGCTAATGGTATTTTCTATTTAGAATACCTAGACTAATGACAGAAAGTCATCCATCATCTTACTACTTCTATCATCAAAGAACTTTATTGTTATGTAGTCATCGTTGAAATAGGTTTCCACCCTATTGTACTTGACAGGCTCCTTAGGGAAAACAAGCATGAGACCCGTTGCATATGGCTTATGCGTGTCCCCCTCAGGTGAGACAGAATTCCACCAAATATTGGGTTGGTGTTTCGATAGGCGAGAGGTGTGAAGCCAGATCGTACTAAAGACAATGAAAAAATTTGGAAAATGATAGATTTGGACCCTTCTATTGCAATTATAAGCTTCTTGATGTACTTTATCATATAAAGGCCAAAGTAGGCCCCTTTCTTTCCATTCCTCTCTGGTCCAATCCATTCCACTCGTCTAATATAGCCAAAAAAATATAGCAGCTTCAAGAACGTATAACAAACATTTCTCACGTCAATCTCATATATACTTATCTTTATTATGTCTCAAATAGAATATTGATATAGACGGAGTTTTTTCCCCTTTTTTTCAGATCGTGTGAAAGTTGATCCAAAAAGCGGAGTCCTCTCTGGTCTTTTACTAATGGGGTTCCGCCCTCTCGGTCAAGTTCATGGCGTTTATCATCAAACTAGAATGCGTTGCTAGATCTCTGCTCTAGAAAGCTCTTCTTCTCTTAAGATATTTCTAGTTAGGACTTGATCGAGGAATCTATTGACTCCGAAACATAAAGTAACAAGACCATCAACCGCAAAGAAAGTGACGATTATTATTAGAAAAAGATGCCCTAGAACATGTTATTGAATTGAGTGAGAGGTCCCTTTCTTTCCAACTACTGAACCCGGTTGAGGAATATATCCATAATTCCTCACCTTAACCTTATTCACAGACTTCATAATTTGCAGTTAAATTAATAATCTAAGAGAATTAATAGCTTAACAGCTCATGGCCAACCCATTTGAAATCCCTAGCCTATCATTCAAGGAGCAATGTCTTTGACCAACCTCAACCAAAATCTATCTTTGTTAACTTTTCCTGCAAAATCAACAGCAGAATTAGTAAATACACAAACATATACACATACTATCAAGTTGAAATTTCAACTATCTTACTAGGAGACTTTATTTTCGAAATGATCATCAGCAGCAACAACACCAGGATAATCAGAAGATAAATCCATCACAAGCAATGAATAATCTTGAATCCCCATATTATTGAATAATCATGGTATGCCCCCGAAAAAAATTAGAAGTTCATTCAAGCAGCAATGCGTTTGATCAACCTCAACCTCAATCTAATTTTATTAACTCATACTGCAAAATCAACAACAAAAATAGCGAACACACAAACAAAAATGTACATTCAAGGAACAATGTGTTTTCAATCAACCTCAACCAAAATCTAATTTTGCTAATTCTTCCTGCAAAATCAACAACAAAAATAACACACACAAAGAAAAATGTTCATTCAAGGAGCAATGTGTTTTGATCAACCTCAACCAATCTAATTTTGATAATTTTCCTGTAAAATCAACCACAGAAATAGCAAATACACAAACATATACAAACATGTTGAAATTTCAACTGTTTTACTAGGAGACATTTATCTTCATCATGAATTCATGATCGTCATCAACAGCAACATCAGGATAATCAGGAGCAAATGTGTCACTATCAATTAATAATCTTAAATCCACATATTACTAAATAATCATTGTATGCCCAAAACAATACAATGTTCATTCAAGGAGTAATGTCTTTGATCAACCTCAACCAAAATCTAATTTTGTTAATTCTTCCTACAAAACCAACAATAAAAACAGCAAACACACAAACAAAAATGTACATTCAAGGAGCAATATGTTTCGATCAACCTCAACCAAAATCTAATTTTATTAACCTCTCCTACAAAATCAACAACAGAAATACCAAACACACAAACATACACACATTCGATCATCTTAAAACTCTTAACTATTTCACCAGGAGACATTTATCTTCATCATGAATTTAGAGGCAGAGCTAGGGCCTAACGTACAGGTTCAGCGTAACCTAATAGTTTTAGTTCAAAACCTGTAATCATACTATATAATTACTAAATATATACAAAATTAAACTTAGAACTTCCTCACTTACTAATACCCGATATCAGTTATCACTATCCTAGAATTTTAGAACTCATAAATTCTAAATCCTAATTCTCCGTCTCTGTTCACGATCATCATCATCATCAACAACAAATCATGCCTAATGAAAAACACAATCCATTGAAGAAATTAAAGGGCAGTAATTGACAGTTTCGCGATATATATAGTTAAATAGAAGCGAGAATTAATCACCTGAATAAAACGCGATTACAGAAAACCAGTTGGAATCATTGATATGGATTCCACTTGAGGATTATGGAATCGCCGAAACAGTCTAGACTGTAGAACTGTGAGTTTTTGTTAATGGCGAAATGGGTTGGGTTTTTTTCGAGGAGAGATGGAGGAGGCAAAAAGTAAAGCGGCAACTTTTTGGAGGGAAATAGTACATAATATATTTTTTTTACTATATATATATATATAATAAATTTGATTAAAAATTAAGGCATGAAAAAAATAATATGGAGCGTTTTAATTAATTTTGAAGTTTCTTTTTGATTGTGAATTGTGATATTGAAAGAAGTTAATCTCGACTTTGAAAATTTCAGTTGTCTTCCTCTTTTTGTCCTATAATAGAAAAAAAAAAGAGTATCGTAAAAAGGCAACCTTGTTTTTTTAACTGGTTTGACAAGGGAAGATCTAATCTTCGCTTATTTCATTACGGCTTTTCTTCTTGATAGGTCTCTTAACATTTTTTTTTAGAAAAATCTGAGTTATTTCACAAGACTTGTTACGGTAACAAGCTTTAAGTTTTTTGTGAAAAATAAAATTTATATATGTAAAAATTATTATTAAAAGTATCGTAAATCACAATAAGTTATACTTAAAATATATAAAGAAATTCCGATCAAATTGTTTTTAATCACGTTCCGTAAAAGTTAATGGAAAATTACAACAAAAGTAATATTGGGGCGTTCCGAGAATCGAACTCGGGACCTCTCGCACCCAAAGCGAGAATCATACCACTAGACCAAACGCCCACATTGACTCTTCGACTGTAGACAATTTATATATAGCAATAATTATGTATTTAATTTGACTATAGTAGCAAGTAGCAAGTTGTATAATATAAAAAATGGTAATGAAATACAGTCTATCTTCAAGTGATGTTTCCTCACATTTTCAAAGAAATTTCATTTAATGAGTGTTTTTTTCGAGACGAAACATTTCTATCTTCTTTAGTAGGCGTTTGGCCATGTGATACCATATCATGATATGGTATCGTGAGATGGATTCAGCATTTGGACATGCGATTTTACGTTGATTCCATCTCATGATTTTGGAATCATGAGATGTGATTTCATATTCTCCAAAAACCATGATATGGAATTATATGGGAATTTCATATCATGATTTGAGATATTTTAATACAAAAATTGATCCACGAGTTTATATTTTGTTAAAACAACCCCACATTCATATCTACTAACCATTTATTTCATATGTAAATAAAATTTATAATCACATCATTACTTTTAAAAATTTATTATTTTCACCGACATAAAATTTATTATTCTCACCAACATATAGTCACTTTAACTCACACCAACCAATTGTTGAGTAATAAATTTATTATATGGCCTTAATAAGTGCACATTTATATTTTATGTGTAAGTTATTAGTATTTAGTTACATATTTCCTATCAACTTTGTTTAAAGAGATAATATTTATTTTATGACTTTGATTGTCTTGAAAGCACTATTTTTATTACTCTCACAAACATTATTTTTATGAAGTGCATTCTATAATGCTTCCAATTTATTTTATGTTCACTAATCTAATATTGATGTATTTTTTATTTGATAGGATTGTATTGGTGCGATTGATGGAACATATATAGAAGGGGAGGTTCTTAAAGCGGTGCAACAAGCATCTTGTAATCACAAAGGAAGAACATCACAAAATGTCTTATGTGCTTGTGATTTTGATATGTGATTTACCTTTGTTGTTACTGGTTAGGAAGGTACTTCACATGATAGTAAAGTACTTGAGAATGCACTTGTTGAACCAACGTCACAATTTTCATTTCCGCCAATGATAACTTTAAATTATATCCTTAGAATAAATATTACTTATTTACACAAAGCTATCTCATTTACGTCACATATGCATTTAGTAATTCTTTATAAAATGTTTGTTGGTAGATAAATATTATGCTGTTAATGTTGATTTCTGAAACACAAAAGGATTTTTAGCTCCATACAAAGGACTACGCTATCATTTGCAAGATCACCGAGGAAGTCAAAGAGAGCCTCAAAATCCCAGTTTAATTATAGGCATTCATCTTTGCGCAATGTGATTGAACAGACTTTTGGAGCTTGAAAAAATAGATTTAGAATACTGAAACAAGGCATGAACCATTATGATATTGATACACAAGTGAAAATTGTTATAGCTTGTGTCGTGTTACATAATTATTTGCGAGGATACCAAAGTACTGATGAAATATTTATGGTTTGTGAGCATGAAAATATTGTTGCGGATGATATTGACCAACAAATGGCTCACAGTAACAATGTTGGTTTGTCTTCTCAGTCACATGATCGAGAAATGCAAGTTCAACGTGAGGAAATTGTCTGTACTATGTGGGAGGATTATATTAAAGACTAGTACACTACAATTTATGTTCATTTTGTTTTATTAAATTAAAGTTATATGAAACAATCACTTAAGTGGAGAACAAATAGCTTTGTAATAATTTATTATGCTATTTTATAAATATTTATTTATTTGATAAGATTAAATAAACAATTGGGGTTATTTTAATAGTTTTACAACTTATGAGACTTTTATGTTTATGAAAAAATATACAACACAAAAATTTCATATCGCATGTCCAAACAAAACTTCAATTTCATCTCATGATTCCATATCATGATACCATATCGCATGGCCAAACGGGCCCTTAATGTAGTGGTAAGGATTGTGTACACCCACCTATCCCAAATTCCATTTATGCGTTCACACTCGATGTGCTTATTACTTTTCCTTCTATTTGCACCTATAGAGGAAGCATATTTTTACTTCATTATATCTTCAAAACATATATTAAGAAATTGATTAAATATGTACAAGGGTGTGTTTGGTATGATTTATATATATATATATATATATATATATCATACCAAACACACCCTTGTACATATATGTAATCTAGTATTTCCTCTGTCCCTAATTATTTGTCCATTTTTGAATTAACACACCTATTAAAAGTACAATGATATAGTGAGTTTACCATTTTACCCCTATTAATTATGAAGTAGATGAATTAAAAACTTAAGATTTTCAAGAACTTTTACATTTTTCAAAGTAAATAATTGAGGATATAATATGTAAAAAAAAAAATTATCCTTTCTTGATTTGTAAAAATGGACAAGTAATTAGGGACAACTAAAAAAAGCAAAAATAGACAAGTAGCTAGGGACAGGAGGAGTAAAATAATATGAATTTGTCTAAGTACACTATTATATATTGGAATACATAACCTAATATTCTATGTTGCCTGTTGGACGGTATATCTTTAAAATTTCCAATTTTTGTTCATAAATCGCGTGTGTCTAATGCGTTTTATACCTTGTCAATGATCCCCAATGCATTTTTGTTTTTGTCCCTTTTTTATAGCGTTAGTGGAACTAGGAAGTAGCATATATTCTCTACTATTATAAAAATAATAATAAATAAATCAATTTTTTTCTAATTTTCAAATACTCTTATCATTTTTACTTTGAAAATATTTTTTTTTTTCAAATTTCACAATAAAAGATGGTTAAACATCTGACAATTAATTCCACCAAAAAACTCTAATAGGATAAAGTTGTGAGATTTGCACTTTAAAGATAATTTGGTCGTTAGTTTCTTCTAGGTGGCCTTTTTTATACCTTGGATTAGAAGTGAAGTTAAACAACCTCTCCACCTATGAGGTAAAGATAAAATATACGTACATTTTATTTTTTTTCTGACCTCATTTCGAACTACATTAGACATGTTGTTGTAACAATGCGGTTGAAGAACTACAAAAGACAAAGGAAAGAAAAAAAATGGAAAAAAGGAATTGTAGTCATAGTTATAATAATGCATGGAATAATTATAAGGGAACCTATGTATTATTTTATATGATAATATATGAATTAGTTACGCGACAAGGGGTTTTGAACTTGAGACCTCTAAAATAAAAGTTCCAAGCCGAAACCACCAGGCCATCCCAAAGGGTTTATCATATACTCCCTTCGTTTAAAAAAGAACGACCTATTTTCCTTTTTAGTTTGTTTAAAAAAGAATGACATATTTCTTTTTTTGGTAACATTTTACCTTCAAATTTCCACGTTGCATGTTTAAGACCACAAGATTAAAGAGCAATTTTGTACATTTGACATAACTTTAATCTAAGATTACAAAATTCAAAAGTCTTCTTTATTTTCTTAAACTCCGTGTCAAGTCAAATTAGGCCACTTTTTTTTGAAACAGAGGGAATATCATCACTCTACACTCTATCATGTATAAAATAATGCATAAATTTCGTCATAATTTATACATGTATTAATTATACAAGTTTTCAATTACAAACCAAACACCATATTAATTTTATATAAGAATAATTTACCTTCTAATTAGCTATCAAATGTGGTATTACTTATGCATAATTTAATAAATATATAACTCACCTTTAAATAAGCTATCAAACAACTCCTTGTAATTTAACTTGTTAAATTCAATTTTACTATGGTAAAAACAATTTCAACGAATTTCGTCGCGACAAGTTAATTTGAGGCACCCAAAAATTGGGGGCGTTCCCGAGAATTTTACTCGGGACCTCTCGTACCCAAAGCGAGAATCATACCACTAGACCAAACGTCCACATTTACTCTTCAATTGTAGATTTATATATATATATATATATATATATATATATATATATATAATGTATTTAGTTTGACTATAGTAGCAAGTACCAAGTTGTACAATATAAAAAAATGGTAATGAAATACATTCTATCTTGAAGTGATGTTTCCTCACATTTTCAAAGAAATTTCATTTAACAAGTGTTTTTTTCGAGTCGCGGATCTTATCAAAAACAACATTTCTATATTTCTTATTGTAGGGGCAAGGGTTGCGTACACCTCACCTTTCCCAAATTCCATTTATGAGTTTACACTCGGCGTGCTTCTTACTTTTCCTTCTGTTTGCACCTTTAAAGGGAGCATATTTTTACTTCATTATATCTTCAAACATATATGACGAAATCGATTAAATATGTACAAGGGGTGTGTTTGGTATGATATATATATATATATCAAGAAAAATTAGATGTAATCTAGTACTCCCTCTGTCCCTAAGTACTTGTCCATTTTTGAATTGGCACACCTAATGAATACAATTATTAATATACTGAGTTTACCATTTTACCCCTATTAATTATGAAGTGGATGAATTAAGAACTTACGATTTTCAAGAAGTTTTACATTTTTTAAAGTAATTAATTAAGGGTATAATAGGTAAAAAAAAATGATCCTTTCTTGATTTGTCAAAATGGACAAGTAATTAGGGACAATTAAAAAAAGGAAAAATAGACACGTAATTAGAAACAGGGGAGTAAAATAATATGAAGGTACCTAAGTATAATATTATATATTGGAATACATAACCTAATATTCTGCGTTGCCTGTTGGACGGTATGTCTTTAAAATTTTCAAATTTTGTTCATAAATCGCATGTGACTAATGCGTTTTATGCCTTGTCAATGAACCCCAATGCATTTTTTTTTTGTCCCTTTTTAAAGCGTTAATGGA
Organism: Solanum bulbocastanum; assembly: GCA_037074985.1. NCBI lineage: Eukaryota > Viridiplantae > Streptophyta > Magnoliopsida > Solanales > Solanaceae > Solanum > Solanum bulbocastanum. The sequence goes on from CM073602.1 coordinate 1,831,155, forward strand.
ACTAGGAAGTAGCATATATTCTCTACTATTATAAAAAAAATTTTAAAAATCATTTTTTTTTTCAATTTTCGAATACTCTTATCATTTTTACTTTGAAAATAAAACTTTCTTTTTTCAAATTTCACAATAAAACATGGTCAAACATCTGATAAATAATTCCACCAAAAAACTCAGATAGGATAAAGTTGTGAGATTTGCACTTTAAAGATAATTTGGTCGTTAGTTCCTTCTAGGTGGCCTCTTTACCTTGGATTAGAAGTGAAGTTAAACAACCTCTCCACCTATGAGGAAAAGATAAAATATGCGTACATTTTATTTTTTTCGAACCTCATTTTAAACTACATTAGACATGTTGTTGTAGCAATGCGGTTGAAGAACTACAAAAGAAAAAAAATGAAAAAAGGGAATTTAAAGCCATAGTTATAATAATGCATGGAACAATTATAAGGGAATCTATGTATTATTTTATATAATAATATATGAATTAGTTATGCAAATAGGGTCGTTTGGTAGACTACTGGTAGATAGATAGGAAATAAGTTACCCCTTGCTAACTTGACCCAAAAGGCAAACTCTTAGCTTTCATGGCAACTGGCAAGGGATTTTGAACTTGAGACCTCCAAAATGGAAGTCCCAAGCCAAACCACCAAGCCGCCCAAAAGGATTTATCATATATCAGTTACTCTACCCTCTATCATGTATAAAATAATACATAAATTTCGTCATAATTTATACATGAATTAATTATACAAGTTTCCAATTACAAACCAAACGCCATATTAATTTTATACAAGAATAATTTACCTTCTAATCAGCTATCAAACGTGATATTACTTACAGATAATTTAATACATATATAACTCACCTTTAAACCAGGTACCAAACAACTACTTACTGTTTTCAAAATACTACCAAAATGTTCACTTAAAAGCTCATAGAATATAGGAGGCTGTTGTATTTTGTGTCATTTTCTCTTCGATTTATTTCATCTTTGTCTTTGTATCTCTTCAAAAAGTTTCATAATGAGTATCGAGTATAATGACCCTATGGCCTATAGTATCTCAATGCAACTTATTCTCAACAAATAAGGGTGAAAGGTAGCAAGAAAGATATGAGAAGCAAAATCATTTAATTTAACTTGTTAAATTCAATTTTACCATGGTAAAAGACAAGTTCAACGAATTTTGTCGCGACGAGTTAATTTGAGGCACCAAAATACTAGGGGGGCGTTCCGAGAATCGAACTCGGGACCTCTCGCACCCAAAGCGAGAATCATACCACTAGACCAAACGCCCACATATGACTCTCCTTGTTACAAAGTATTAAATAAATTATATTCTGAGTTTAGTTTGACTAATAAGGAAGATACAATGAGAAAAAAATTGTGTTAGTCAATGGTACATGTCATAAATCATAATTTCACATCAAATATTATGCTATATACAACTATACAAGCATGTAAGTAAGAAATCACCGAGGAGCCAGAGTTTTCACAAAGGGAGATTCAAAGTATAAAGTGGTAAAAAGATTTACATAAAAACTAATTTTAACGTTGTATATACAATGAGAATTTCTAATCAAGAGGACTTAGATGAATCCCCTTTAGCTCCGCCCTTGATCATAGTTAAAGAACTTTACTATGAAGTTAGTAAGTTTAACAGCAAATTCAAGAAACTCTGCTGCTTTTACACTGTCAATATTGATCACATCCTCCCTTTGACAACTCAGGTGCATCGGGCACGAATCCCCTGCCTCCAAATAGGGGTCGCATAAAAGCATCATCGAACCTTCTCCAATGGTTATGAATAGTGTGAGAAGGTTCCTTCAGTAGAATGCTCAAACTAGATGGTCGTAAGGGATCAACATTTCCCATCTCAACTTCGACTTCTTGCCCGTTAGTGAGAAGTGGGCGTGCAAACGATTGTTCCGAAGAGATCATGTTGTTGAAACCTTGTGATGAAGGCAGCAAGAACCTTACAAGAGGCTTGGTTATCAACCCAAACACCTAAAAAGGGTCAAAACAATTAGATTTAGCTCAATCGAAAATAAGTCACTGTAACTTCTACGTACTTCTTAGTTTTACTATGGTCGAGATGAGTTTATATGGAGTAGCATGGTCGGTGATGATTCATATAGCCGACACCAACTTATTTAAGACTAAAGTGTAGTTGTTGTTATAAATGAAGAATGCTGACTTGAGAACTTTCTTATCTTCCAATGAATGCATACAAACATTGACCAAATTGGACAAATTTTTTCTATGTGAGAACCATTTTTCATCTCGTTTTGGGGTAAGGGCTAGCAGTGACGGATCCAGGATTTTCATAAACGAATGTCAAAATATAAAAAGGTAAACACACGAAAAAATCAAGGGGATTCAACATATGGTATATATACATAAAAAAAAGAGCCGGACAAAGGAAAGACGTAGTTACCACTGTACTGAAGAGGACTATTGTAATTGTGCTGGTGATCATAACTGCATTTCCTGGCTGTTGGGTGTGGCTAAACCTCGTAAACTGCACACAGGAATCACACTTCAATAAACGCGACGTCACTTTTAAAATACAAGTACATTCTTTCTGAAAAAGCCTTTAGTGAGAAAGGAGTAAAAGAGCGCATTGCAGCAGAGATTTGCACTAATATATTTAACTAACAAGATACGTTTTCAGTTTTCCGTATCCTACCCTCACTTATTTCGGGCAAACAAAAAACAAACTGTAACGTACTGAAAATTCCAATTTTATCGGATTGTCCCCAAAGGACACATGTGCTATACACCTTTTAGAAGAAGAGCTGATCAGTTCAAAAATCGACCTGGTTATAAGCCAATGCCATGGAAACAGATCCTCGCATTAAACCAGCCCACCATATTGTAACCTGTGAAATTGATGATTTATTATTATTCCGATAAGATTTAGCAACACCGGCTGCAAGGGACTAGGACAAAAAATGAGATATAACCTGTTGTTTGAGACCAAACTTGTCATGCTCAGATCGCTTCAAGCAATTGGATAACAGAGACAATGGGAACACGAAACATGCCCTTCCAACCAGAACCAGGCCAAGCAATGCAGCGCTTACCCCAACAGATTTTCCAGGACTATGAAATGGAAAATCCACAAAATGAGAAATAAATTAGATTAAAAAGACCAATAAATGGAGCTCGGAGACACAATTTATGAAATGGATATGACATCTTACCTGTCTTTAACAAATCTCCATTTCTCAATATCTAAGGCATCCATACCAACATAAAGGAAAATGAAAATCTCCGCAATAAATGACAGTGTTGCAAAAGCATGTCTGTGAAAAATTAAAATTAGTTAAACTAAGAAACACGTACATAACTTCTTTGAGAAGTTCCTAAAGAAGGATAAAGACGTTCAGAACAAGTGATTTCTGAGTGTAAACATACCTTGTTGTCACTTTAGAATTAACGGTCACATTATGCCAGGTATAGTGTGACATGACAATACCACTGATAAATACTGTAAGAATTCCGCTTAAGTCAAACAGCTGAAAGGCAGGGACAAATTATCACGATCAATAATTGCATAAACTACATCCATACAAGTGTTCACATTGTACAGAAACTTACTTCTGCCATCACATATGAAAGGTAAGCCATGAGAATCATGAGAGCAACTTCACGATCAGTTGAGTGCCTACAAGTGGAATAGACGGCTTTAAGAGTTACAGATGCCGAATACATATAGATATATACATGTTGATACCCAAGGAACACAAATTCTTAACATCCAACATTCTCATTAAAGTCTTTTTCTGAATCATCTATATAATAGGTCCAAACTCAGTATTACTACATCGAATCGAGATTCCTCGAGGCAACCGATTACCTTGAATAGTTAGTCCCCCATGTCAGAATTGTAACACCTAAACTCAATTTTTATAAGACCAAGGAAACCAACTATCTCACAGTGACTAAATAATATTGGCAGATCAGAAAATTTTGTATAAATTCTGAGGGAAACTGAAGCTTTTCAGGAATTAAACTCCACGGATATCACTGATTACACTGAGGTTATTATAGTTGGAAAAACAACAACATACCCAGTGGAATCTCACAAAGTGAGGTGTGGGGAGGATAGATAGTACGAGACCTTACCCCTACCCCAGAGATAAGAAGGTTGTTTCTGATAGACCCTCAACTCAAGGAAAAACAGTCCATAAAAAGAAGTAAAGGCAGTACAAGACATCAGATAATAACAAAAACAACAGATATGACAGAATAGAAACTACAACAAATAATACGATAATCAAGGTACAAGGAATCAAAAAATAGTAATAAAAATCAAAGGATAAGAAACTTCAGGAGCAGGAAGAAAAACAACAATAATAAGAAAAATGATTTGCTGTTAAGTGCCAGTATGGAGAGAAAAAAACTCCTATAGCAGCTCATAACATTCAATGAGTAAGAATTTTCCTAGATTTATAATCACTTTTTCTTGTGTTGACAGGTGAGTCAAAGACTTGAATGGTGATGTGCAGAAGAAAATCAGATCAATTAATAATTGGATGCGAAATGAAAGACATATAATAATAAACTAATTAATTAATTAAACTATAAGAAAAGAAAAATGGAATAAAGAGAAGAATACCTGCCAAGATATATCTTTTTTATTAGATACGCACTTAGCAATCCAATCTGCATTCAAGAGCAAGATGTCATAAATAATAATTGATGGTTAGCATAATCTGATCAAATGAGGAAGTCTCCAACAGCACTGTAAGAGATCGAAAATTTTCAGACTATCTCAAACAGGAAAATACAAAGACATTACATTACGGAGGAAATAGTAGATGTCATGCCAATGAATACAAATTCTTATAAACCAAAAAAAAAAATAAGGTTAAAACAAGTCAAATAATGTCAGCTGTTTCGGCATCACTGAAAAGAGAAACGGCATCCATTTTCACTAAGTTGTGAAGCTGAGAGAATAAGGAAGCTATAGGTAATGCTCATATAAATCTTATGGAGAATTTGATCCTGGCACAAGATGAACACTTGCAGCATGCTTAACACATGCGAATCAGATAGTAAGCAATGTTCTCATGGGTGGCAAACAACAACAGAGTGAAACGGCTGGTAGTACCCCGTGGACTGATGAGAAAAAAAGGATAAGTCTGTCCAAGAGGGGCTCGTGTCTTATTAGCTTGTCGGTGAGTAAATAGTTTACAAAGGCAATGATTAGTAGCTGTTCCAAAAGGATGATCGGCCATAAACATAGCCAGGATTGACAAATGCGTGTAAACATAAAGCAAGAAAGTGTGCTACTTACCAAAACTCCCAGGAAAGTGCTCACAAGAAACAGGTAGAGAAAATTTCCAGTGAACACTAAGGCAACCCTTGAGTTGATATGGGAGAGGTCCAACTTCTGGATCGCATTAAAGAGCACCACAGATGTTGCATCATTTACCACTCCTTCCCCAAAGACAAGACTATAGAGTCGAGGCGTTTCGTCCTGATTAAGCACCTGAGAATTAAACTCATAACATTCAGTTTACACAAGTTGCTAACTCAATAATTATCCATTATACCACAGTACAGCCGCAACGTTTGGAGGAAATCCATACCTGCAAGGTGCAAACAGAGTCTGTTGCTGAAAATATTGCTCCAATCGCTATAAAAAAAGTATTTGAAATTATCAGAAGATAAAAGGTCAAAATAATTTACAGGAGAATGCCAACCGCATAAAAACTGAACTTAAAACTTTATCTATGTCATTGAACCAAATTATTATATGACGATTGCTTCTCAGGTTATGTTGTTGAGACTCTTCAAAAGTGTTGTCACACCCGTGTCGAATCCTCCAAGAAGACAATACTTTTGGAAGATCCAACATGCACTTGTTGACATTTTTGAAGAGTCCGAGTAACATTGTTCTTACGCACTCAAATCCAGACTAAGAAAATACTCTCACGGGGTTATGGTACCACTGTGGCAGAGGTGGAGAAAGGACGAGAGGAAAGGGATCCAAGAAAATACTAAGAAAGTGCAGGTGGAAGTCAAACTCATAACTTAAAATATCTTTTGAAACTTTTTTACTACTGCATAGAAGCTTTCCTTGTGTTAATGAGATACAACAGCCAATATATATATATATATATATAAATATATATAATAAAACACAATATTTTGTGCCCAACCCTCATATTAGTCACTTTTCTCCTTTGCTTACTCTTAAGCAAATGAGGCCTTATTGTAACAACCAAAATTATAACATCTACAACTGATAACCTGAAACATCAACTGCAATCGAAAGAAGAGGAAAGACTAGTACCGAGATAATCTCGTAGCTCCAGAAAGCCAATATCAAGCTTTCCCAATAACTCCTTTGCACCTAAAACAAAATTTTCAAGTTACGGCAACCAAGAGAGATATCCCATGTAAAAACTAAAGCAAAAGCAACAACTAGTGAACTTCTCAAGGAGGTAGGACTTAAATGAACCATTGGTAAAACCTGATAACTAGTAAATTATTTTTGGCTTTTACACGGTGAAGAATTCAACTATTAAGAAACCATTTTTCTGTATGCATTAGAAGAAAGGACAAGACATTTGGATTATACAAATACAGTAACCTTGATCTTCTTCTTTCTTGTTTGTTCTTTTGAGAACGACAAATACACTATCCTTGATCGTAAGTCATAACAGCTTGGGTAAAGCACCTACATGAATGTGCCCTTCAAATAGATAACCTGGAGGTGTTTTACAAGTTACAAGCACATTCAAAATCATTTTAGTCTGTAAATGTGCAAAATTGCATTCTAACACTGTGTCAAAGCATTTTAAAGAAATGTGAATATTTGAGACGTAAGGACAATGTTCTTGAGAAGAAATTTGGATAAGGTAAATATAGAAATTCTACCTACTTCTTTAAGTTGCTCTACTAGATGCTGTCATACGGAGTTAAGGACATGTCATTCAGATGCTAATTCACACCTTCTCTAATCGATTCAGATTTCAACTAACTCTAGCCTAAGACCAACTCCTCCTCCAAGATCACTACAACCATTAATAAAGTAAAAATGTTAATATGAGAGTTCAACTTCAGCTCATTTAACATCGGAACAAGCGAAAAAGAACCTCGCTCCAGCTCTTTGCGCAAGGTATTCACTTTCTTAAGTTGACTGAAGAGGACCAAGAAAGTAGGGCATACCAAATGATATGATGCTGAAAGATATCAATGTGCCGACGGCACCAAACAACATAATGGTCACAAAATTCCTGAAGAACTGCTTCTTTTTCACCTGAAAACTGATAAGGTGCAAATGCTGAAGTCAGTCTCATAGAATTTAACATCTAAAAAACTTGCAACTCTTATTTCTTTTTTGTTTTCTGTCAAATTGTCACTTATCAATAACAGCAACAGGCGTTAATGTGGACATCCTTATGTATACGGTAAAAATCGGGTTCAAGACTTGGGCAAATCAAGAAGTGACACATGGCAAAAGGAAAACATAGGATGTGATCAGTAGATGATACACATGGCATCTTTTCTAAGAGTGTCCAGCGGAAGCAGTCTTTTTCATTCAAGATCCGAGTAATCATGACCAGTGCCACATCCATAAGGCCCATCTAGCTCCGAAAACATGATATCGAATGTTACTCCGAAACCGGTCAGAACAGGATCAAGAATATAGCTGTTGTGGAATCAGTAACTGTTGCTTTATGACAATTCATGAGCAATCAATAGGTTTTATAAGAAGGTGAATTTCATGGGTCTTGTCGTGGATGTTCATCTATAAATACTGCATGTATCTTTTGTTTGTAATGATGAGATTCTGATAATGACACGAGCATTATACCACCATCTTACTTGTACTTTGTCAAGCTACTAAGCTCCATTGTTTTAAGGAATTATTCAATAAAGTCAACATATCCCGTGATAGCTACAAGTTCCGGAATTCAGGCTCCTTACATTTGCTTAACTTAAATTCTTAGTTTTGTAATTTCTTTGTCTTGTTCATACTGATTAAACACTGTATCACATTCTAGTCTCATACTTTCGTCAATTTAATCCATGTGTCCTTAAGCTTCACGTGTAAATTCAATTGTACCTTTTTGAGCTAAATGCCTTAGTCTAAATGTTCTTTCTTCCATGTTCAGATTAGGGAGAGCAAAACTTGTAATATGCAACAATGCAAAAAATGAACTCAAATAACTGTGGCAACCCCATTAAAATTGACATGTCACTATAAAGGCAAGGAGAAAACAACTAACCCGGCATTAAATATGATGGGTGGCAGAACATAAATGAAGAAGAGTTGTTCATCAAATTCTAAGAGATGAGAGCTCTTTCCTTTGGTAGTTAACAAAATGATTCCTCCGGTACATAAACCCTGCCATGAGAACAACAAAGATCGTCCATTGCAGCAAAATCCAAAAGCATAGTCCACTACAAAAATGTGTTGAAGAAAATTCACAAAAATATCATCATTCATGCACGTATATGTGTCTACACAGACTAAAGTTGTGGTCAAGTGGTTACACCTTTATTCTGCACCACTTAGATGTGAAGTTCAAATTTTACTAAGGGCATCCCCTCTTCTAGCTCGTACAAGAGGTGATATTATGCATGTACTGCGTGCACAGACTAAAATTGCAGCCTAGTGGTTACAACTTCACGCCACTAGGGTGCAAAGTTCAAAATTTACCAAGGGCATTCCTTCTTCTAGCTAGTACATAAGGTAACATTATGCATGTATATGTGTTGTCTCGGGCTAAAATTGCAGTCTTGTGATTAAGACATTACTTAGGGTTTAAATATAACTAAGGATATTCCTTCTTCTAGCTCGTACATGAGGTAACATTGTGCATGTATATGTGTGTGCTCTGGATAAAATTGCACCCCAGTGGCTATATCTCTACTCTACACCACTTAGGCACAGAGTTCAAATCTTGCTAAGGGCATTCCTTTCTTCCAGCTCACACATGAGGTAACACTATGCATTTCTATGTGTGTGGTAGGGATAAAATTGCAACCCAGTGGTTATAACCTTATTCTACACCGCTTAGCTTCAGAAATCAAATCTTATAGGGCATCCCTCTTCTAGCTCGTACAAGCGGTGTCCTTTATATATGTGCATACATACAACATTGATTCAGTAAAGGAAAAAAGACTCACGATAACCAGAGCGGTGATGGAATCGTTAATCCAACGACTCTCTTCAAGAAGATGACCAATCACAATGCATCCACAAAGAAGAGCCACAAACAGAGTTATGGAATCCACAGAAACCTGATCATCATCCGACAATATACTCACCCCCAATCTCGCCACAGCATCCAACCCCATAATCACAACTAGCCACAACTGGTCAAGAAACACAACAATCAGTTCCCTCTGCCTGTTTTGAATGCATATTTCCAATTAAAAGAAAACAACTTTAATCAAGTACCAAAAGTTAAATGACTTAATAGTGTAAACAATTTTTACATCATCAGTGCATAAAATTTGAACCAAGATACAAATATATACATACTTTTCCAAAACAAAACATTTATACTAAGTTTGAACAAGAAGGCCACTTTTGCATTTTCACTTTTCACAAGTGTCAGTATGTTCAGTAAGTGCCTGGAAAGGGCGCTAGCGGACACTCCGCCTACTGTTTCATTCAACTACAATCCTTCATCTAAGTGGACTTGACACACAATAGGTACAAACAAGTATACATTCCCGACATTGCCACAACTATGTATAAATATTCCAGTAACTAATACAAGTAATGGGTTCTGTTCCAAGTTCAAAACCCATACACTTCAAATCCTGACTCCTTCTCAAGTTCAAAACCCATATACTTCAAATCCTGACTCCTTCTCAAGTTCAAAACCCATATACTTCAAATCCTGACTGTCTCTAATCACATGAGATCATATGAAACAACAAATGATAATTAACAATAAAAAAAAATCCTCTTTTTTAACCCATAGGCGCAAAAAACAACTTCTACAAATGACATTACACATTGAATATATTATATGTCCTCCCCACCCTTCAACATACGTAATCTTCACCCATCTCCACCACCGCCACTCCCACCTTGACTAGATTATATACAAATTGATGGTATTTGTGTATTCTAAAACTAAAGATACTTAGAATTCACCAAAATATTTGTTAATTTTGTAATCAAACATACTATACGAAAAGATGAAATAAAATAGTTGCCCCCAAAAGAAAATACATTCTTTTCTAAACAAACTAAAAATAAATAACCCTTTCATAACAGAACAGAAATACTCATAAAATTACCTTCAATTTGCAGAGCAAAATGCAGAGGCAAAATCACAAGTAAATGAATGAAATAAAGTAAAAAAAAAGTGAAGTACTTAAAACTTTACCTTTTAAATTGCTGAAAAACAGCAATTTAGGCAAAATTTTAGTTGTATGAAGACAATTAAGAACAAAGACTGAATTTTTTTTTTTTTGCTTAAGGAGTAAGGTACGAATGAAAAAATAGAATTAGAAGCAAAGTTGGAAAAGGATGTTTTATATACTTTTAATAAGACTCTTTTAAGTAACCAAAAATATGTGTCCAACTTTGTTACACTTGTGAAAGTCCAAAATTTATTATTTGCTACCTTAAACAGAGGATTCAGATAAAGATGAAATTTAATATTTAAAATTAACTCTAGATATTGAGAAATCAAAATAAAAAAGTCAAGGAAATAAGATTTAAAATTGACTAATAGTTAATATTTGTTCTTAAAATAATAATAATAATACATTTAATATTTTACTAGATCTTATTTGTAACTTATTTACTATCAATTTGAATGTGTTTCACGCAAATTGTGACATAACTAGGGCTTATGGTGAAAGTGAATAAGTAGGATAGCAGAAGATTTAGTCAAAACTTAGTCAGGTTATTACAATAGTTCAGAAAAAGTGTGACAAATTCATAATATTCCCCATCTTTGCTACGTATTATTCTTTCTTTTGTTAATTTTCTTTTCGACGTATATCTAAAATTGTTGGGTAAGCGACTATTGAAAATTATTCTTTTAGATTATTACTTGAAAATTGAAAGGCAAAGGGAAAAAGGATAAATATATCCTCGAACTATCATAAATGATATCTAAATATCCTCCGTTATACTTTGAGAACTCTGATGCCCCTACCGTCTAATTTTTGGAGCGTGTATACCCTTTGTACTAACGGAGGGACACGTGTCATGATCTTAACAATCTATCCAAAATTTATTTAATTTTTATTTTCAATTAAAAAATTAACCCGAATAATTTTAGACGCGCACCAAAATTATAACCAAAATCCCCATATACCATCTTCTCTGATCTTTTCCTTTCTAACAGAGAATCCATTAGAGATTTTCTTTTGTTCTTTAGTTAAATCTCATATTACATACTCCAATTTAAGATATTCTCATCAACACAACATTTAGTAAGATTCACTAACTTTTTCTATAACAGAATAAAGGACAGAAACAGAGTAGGAAACTCATCCATACAACACTTTGGGTGGTTTTTAGTTTGATGAAATTAAGTTTGGTTTTTTCTGGTGTTAGAGGCAATTTTACGTCGTTTTTTCTTCTTGCTTACCCATAAATTCTTTTTTTGTGGTACATTTTGGAATGTAAGAACATTCCCACGCCACAGATTAGCTATGGGTTACGGAGTATCTTCTTGACCTCCATTGTTGAAGCTCTGTAAAGAGAGCTAGAGGTATGTTTGTTCCCCATCCCCCCATGTTTTTCTTGTCTGATTTATGACTGATATTTTATATTTCTCATTGTAGTGTGATTGTTGAATGTATTGTTGATTTTTTAATTTTTATTTTCTTGGCTTTCAGCCCTAACATCTTCATTTTTTAAAGTTTAAGCTATCTAAAAAAGTTATTGAGTTTTGTGACTATAAATCCATTCCAAGGTCGCTGGTTTGGTTCGCCAGAGCTATTGAAGCAATGGTGAGGGAGAGATGGGTGAGTGGTGGTCAGGTTTCATGGTGTATTAAGGGTCACTACCCCGCTGATTTCGCTGGAGCGAGGGAAGTTAGGTTCGATAGCAGTTAGAGATGGTTTTGTATCTGGAGCTTCGCCGGAGAAGATGGAGTCGCTGCAGTTCTTTGTGTAACTTGTTCTTGGACTAGAGAAGAAAAGAAAAATTAGATTTATTTTGGTGCGGGTCTAAAATTATTTGGGTGGGGTTTTTTATTATTCGGGTCAATTTTTTAATTGAAAATAAAAATTAAATAAATATTGGATAGGTTGTTAAGATTGTGACACGTGTCACTCCATTAGTCTAAGGGGTATACACGTTCCAAAAATTAGACGGTAGGGGCATCAGAGTTCCAAAAATATAATAGAGGATATTTAGATACCATTTACGATAGTTCGAGAGTATATTTGTCCTTTTTCCCTTTTTTAAAAGGCGAGCTAATTTTCAAGGTAAGGAGGGAGTGTTTGGTTTGTGATTGAATAAAATTAATTTTTTTTAATGATGATGAAATTATTATTTGAATACAATATTTTTGGTTGACAGATGTCTGATCCATTGAATAAAAATGAAATATATGAGTACAGTATAGAATATGTGTTTCGTTAAAAATAAATGAATTTAAATTTAAAAAATTTAACCTTAAATAACTTTATGAGAATAACTTTGAAAAAGAGGGGACTATTTTGGTCCAAAAATACATACATTATATTAATAGTTAATATCATAGGAACAATTTTATCTCTATCTTGAAAATAAAGGTTGACAAATCGTTCCATAAAAATCCTTAGCTTGAGTGAAATAAAATAAAAATCAAAGTATGTAAAATAAATATATTATAGTAATGAATAAATCATATTAGATACGGTGGAGAAGAAGAACCGTAGTAACAATAAATAATATGATAATTGAAATCAAGAAAAATGATATGTGTTATTATAATTGAAGAATACGATAGTTGAAGAGTACTATCAACAACAGTGATAAGAAAACTAGACAACGTTTGACTTTCTATTACTATTCTATCCTAATCATAAACCTTCATATATTAGGTCATATCCTTCGTAAGTTGTAGGTGTATCTTATCTTGTCTAACCTCTCCCCAATACTTCTTCAGTCTACCTCAACCTCTTCTCAGATTCACCATGGCCAACTTGTTACACTTGACACACCTTTACTAACACATGTGTGCATTTTCTCTTCACATGTCCAAAAGTTTTTTCACCACAAATCAATGAAAACTTATGTAGTAAAGCATAATTTTTTTCACCGAATCAGTTCACTAGGAAGATGTATGATAAAAAATACATTTTCACTGAATTAATGAGAAACTTCTTACTTTTTACGTATGAAAATATTACTATTTTTTTTGTTTTCATTGATTCAATGAAAAAATTGATGAAAATAACTATTGAACATTTCTCATGAACATATAATGAGAAAATAATATTTTTTTAGTAATGCAACTCGATTTCGCTTTCAATAATAGAGACATATAGTGTTAAATATTTCTTATTCTTAATTAAAAAAAAATAAGTTCAAATCTTAAATATAAAATCATCTATATTAGAAAACACTCAATCTTCATATACAAATCTATAAACATAAATCAAAATTAATCAAATTATAATATATTTATCGAACGTAGAGTAAAAATCAACTAAAGGAAAAAAAGGTATATCTTGCCGTGCATTAGTTAGGAATCATGAAATTCTCCAAGCACCATTTTCATCAAATACAATAATTACACTTTAAATACATTTGGCAAAAGAGAAAAAAAAAATAGTAATAAATAGAAAACGACCATTCACTAATGCTACAACCCCACAATGTGTGAATTGATTTGAACTATTGCTTTCATCTTCACTCTTTTAGTTATTTTTTTTACAAGAATAATAATTAAATCAAATGATTTGGTTTGAAAACAAGACCAGTTTTTTGAAAAGTATTTTAAAAAATTAACATTTAAACAAATTTCTAACTACTTTGTCCTATATTCCAAAACGTCTCTTTAAAAAAGGAACAAAAATCTCAATCATGTTAATTAATACAATAAAATCTTTTGTATTTTTAGTTATAGTCATAGACAATTCAAAATCATTAAGAAAATATATCAAGTTATGAAAAGATATTTTATTTATATTTAAAAATTCTTACTAGAATTATTGAAATTATTGAGGCCGTAACCAACCATCTAGCTAGCTTCACTCGTAAAAATAAGTTTTTTCACTTTTTCCAGAGGAATATATGTTGTTTTGTGTTTCAAAACTTCTACACAGGACTGTTAGTTTATTTATTTATTTATTTATTATTATTATGGATTAATTATATATAATGTATACATTAACAATGTCATAAGTTTCAACATTATCAGAAATTTTAGAAATATAAATTCACGCAATCGTATACAAAAAAAGGGGTTAATCAATAACCTAAAATAATAATAATGTAATAACACTTCTAATATTAACTTATGCTATATTTTATGAGATTCAAATTATGTGAATTTTAAATAATATTTTCATTGGTGTATGAAAGATTCACAATTTATAGCAAGTCATTATAATTTTAAAATATTTTTAATTATAATTTTTTTAAAAATTGATTAAATGAACCCTCTAGATAAGTAATTGTAATAATATTTTAAATACAAATTAATATTTTAATTATGTCTACCTTAAATCATTTCAAATTATAATGTGCCATTGATTACTTTTAAATCATTAGATTCCTTAAATTTCAAAAGCCAAAAATCTCTTACTTTTCGTCTCGTTCCATTCATTGGACACGTGTCTATTTATGTACAATGACATGACTGTCCCCACATAATAAAGTAAACCAAACACTTGACTCATCTTAACCATGGTTATATTTTAACCCAACACATTTCCACATCTTTTTGTTTTTCTTCATTTACCCAGTAGCTGGTTTGGAAGTGAATAGTTATATAAGTATTAAATTTCGCATAAGTAATATTGTATTTGATAGTTGGTTGAAAAAAATGAGCTATTCATATATAAAATTAATAAAGTATTTAATTTACAATTTAGAAATTCACATAACTAATAAATTATAACAATATAAATTGTGAAAGAATCTATAAAATAATCTATAATATACTAATTAAGAAGTTAAGGACCTGTTTGGCCAGTGATATGGAATCATGATATGAAATTATGATATAATATCATGAGATGAAATTGAAGTTTTAATTGAACATGCGATATGAAATTTTTGTATTGTATATTTTCTCATAAACATAAAAATCACATAAGTTGTAAAACTATTAAAGTAACCCCAATTAATTATTTATTCAATCTTATTAAATAAACAAAAAATTATAAAATCACGTAATAAATTATTACAAAGCTATTTGTTCTCCACTTATGTAATTATTTCATCTAACTTTAATTTAATAAAGAAAAAATTAAACATAAATTGTAGTGTACTAGTCTTTAATATAATCCTTCCACATAGTACAAATAATTTTCTCACGTTAAATTTGCATTTCTCAATCATGTGACCGAGAAGACGAACCAACATTGTTACCCATGTAGTAATAAATTAAGTGTTGGAGTAAATGAACAAAATAAATTTATTACTCAACAATCGGTTGATATGAGTTAAAGTGACTATATGTTGGTGAGAATAATAAATTTTAAAAAGTAATGATGTGATTATAAATTTTATTTACATATGAAATAAATGGTTAGTAGATATAAATGTGGGGTTGTTTTAACAAAATATAAATTCGTTGATCAATTTTTGTAATAAAATATCTTCATATCATGATTTTTTGAGAATATGAAATTACATCTCATGATATGAATTAGCGTAAAATTACATATTCAAACGCTGATTTCATCTCACGATATAATATCGTGATATGATATCGCATAACGAAATGCCTACTAAGACGCATATAAATATAAATATATAATATATAATATAAACAAAAACATAAAATGACACAAACATTAAAATGACTTGTTATTTTAAGATTATATTTCCTTTTTGCATTAGTCATTCTCACTCCCTTTCCCTTCCTCACCTTTCCTCTCTTTAGATTCCAATCCAACAAATCAAAATCATAACTTTATTACCCCCAGGGCCCCACCCCACCCCCCTTTCCCTCCGCCCCTCGCAGTGGATCGATTATAAATTCACTGTAATGTACATATGGGATCCATTTATAAGGGCCCATTTCTACTATACATAGGTTTACTCAAAATTTTAACATAAAGTTTCAAATATTTATTTTGTATAATATGTATTAGAATATATTAATTAATTTAATTAATGTATATATTCATTTTATCAAATCTTTTAATCATGATAAATTACATTGATATAGTATAACTAGCTAATACATACAAAATTGACTATTGCACTATTGTTATTTTTCTTTTTATCTTGCTTTTGACAACATAGTTTTTTTATTTGAGCCGAGGACTATAAAAAGAAACATTTCTATTTTATATTTCACTCATAAAATTACAATAAATATGCTATTGTTATCATAGTTTATATCAATAGATATTTATAATAAAAACACATAAAATTTAAATTTTGAATCCGCTCAAATTCCACTCTTTTCCTTCACTCATCTAAACCCATGGTTAAAGTTCAACCTCACCCTACACCCCTTCTTACCCCTGCACCCCCAACACTGCTTTACAACATCACAGCAGAGTATAGCCTAATCTTCTCTGCAGTAGAACCCACTCCCCCGCACTCACAAGTCTTCAAACCCACCTACCCCCATTCAACCCACGCACCCCGATCTCCTCTTCTTCAGCTCCCACACACTCCCTCTCTAGTCTCCACAGATCTGAACTTCCATTGCTCAAGATTTAAAGATTCTTGAAATTCTTGAAAAAAAATGTCAACTTTAGCACCCCATTTCCGTACAGTAATGGTGAACTCACTTCCCTTAGAAGTTCTTGAACACATCTTCTCCGACATAACTTCAGATAAGGACAGGAACTCAATATCCTTGGTTTGTAAATCTTGGTATGAAGCTGAGAGGTGTTGTAGGAAAAGTGTGTTTATTGGGAACTGTTATGCTGTTAGCCCTTCAATCTTGATTAGACGTTTCCCAGATCTCAGATCTGTAACGATTAAAGGGAAGCCACATTTTGCTGATTTCGATCTTGTACCTGAAGGTTGGGGTGCATATTTTTATCCATGGGCTGTTTCAATGGCGAAAGCTTATCCATTTCTTGAGGAAATTAGGCTTAAGAGAATGGTTGTTTGTGATGAGTCATTGGAGCTGATTTCGAAGTCGTTTAAGAATTTCAGAGTTTTGGTTTTACAGTCTTGTGAAGGATTTACTACTGATGGACTTGCTGCCATTGCTGCTAACTGCAGGTTTATCTAGCATTTTTAGCGGCCTTTTCTGAGTAATGGTGAAAAAAAGTCTTAATCTTTGCATCTGGGGTTAACTGTACTTGTTTGTAACTGAGGGGTTGAGGAAAGTTTTAATCTTTGCATCTGGGGTTGACTGTAATTGTTTGTAATTGAGGGTGGTTGAGGAAATGTTATGATTTTTTTAGAGCATTGTTGTCTAAGTACTTTAGTCGTTAATGGTGAAAAGAAGTCTTAACCTTTGCATCTGGGGTTAACTATACTTGTTTGTAACTGAGGGGTTGAGGAAAGTTTTAATCTTTGCATCTGGGGTTAACTGTATTTGTTTGGTATTGATGGGTTGAAGAACTGGTATGTTTTGTAGAGTATTGTTGTCTGAGTACTTTAATTGTTAATGGTGAAAAGAAGTCTTACTCTTTGCATCTGGGGTAGCTGTTCTTGTTTGTAAATGAGGGGTTAAGGGAAGTTTTAATCTTTGCATCTGGGGTTGACTGTTTTGTTTGTAATTGAGGGTGGTTGAGGAAATGGCATTTTTTTTAGAGCATTGTTGTCTGAGTACTTTAGTCGTTAATGGTGAAAGAAGTTTTAATCTTTGCATCTGGGGTTAACTGTACTCGTTTGTAATTGCGGGGTTGAGGAAATGGTATGTTTTGTAGAACATTGTTGTCTGAGTACTTTAGTCCTTATTGGTGGAAAAAGTCTTGATCTTTGCATCTGGGGTTTGCTGTACTTGTTTGCAATAGAGGGGTTGATGAAAGTTTTAATATTTGCATCTGGGGTTAAGTATTTGTTTGTGATTGAGGGGTTGAGGAATTTAGTCTTAAGAGAATGGTTTTTTTGTCATGAGTCATTGGAGCTGATCTCAAAGTCATTTATTCGAAGTCTTGGTTTTACAGTCTTGTGAAGGACTTACTACTGATGGACTTGCTGCCATTGCTGCTAACTGCAGGTTTATCTAGCACTTTTTAGCGGTGTTTTTCTTTGTACATTACCCTTTTCTGGTAATGGTGAAAAAAGCTTTGATCTTTGCATCTGGGTTAGCTGTACTTGTTTGAAACTGAGGGGTGAGGAAAGTTTTAATCTTTGCATCTGTGGTTGACTGTATTTGTTTGCAAGTGTGGGGTTGAGGAAATGGTATTTTTTTTGTAGAGCATTGCTGTCTGAGTACTTTAGTTGTTAATGGTGAAAAGAAGTCTCAATCTTCAAATCTTAATCCTTGATGGAGAGTCAACTGCTTTAGGCATATTGAAGACTAGGTGCATTGCAAATTTGTTTAGTTGGTCCGACTTGCATCCTGCTGTTAATGCAGAACATCTTCAGGATTTTATTAACTCATTAGTTCTGGCTTAGATAGTTTGTATAGTTCGCCAGAGATTTTTTTGTAAGTTCAAATGCCATATCTTGTAAATGTTGCATCTTCTTGATGCAGTTATTAATGCCACTTACCTTATCAAAAAAAATATTTGCATCTGGGGTTAACTGTACTTGTTTGTAATTGAGGGGTTGAGGAAAGTTTTAATCTTTGCATCTGGGGTTACTAACTGTATTTGCTTGTAATTGAGGGGTTGAGGAAATGGTAGGTTTTGTAGAGCATTGTTGCTTGAGTTCTTTAGTCTTTACTGGTGAAAAAGAGTTCAAATCTTTGCATCTGTGGGTAACTGTTTTGAGGAAATACTAGAAGGTTTTGTTGAGCGCTGTTGTCTAAGTCAGCTTTGAACTTTTCATGACCAAACACTGCTTTTCAAATAAAGTGAAACATTATTCCGGAAAAAAGTAAATAATATTTATGGCCAAATGGGTCCTTAGTTACGCCTTTCAGTTCATTCCTCTGTTTTGCTTGATTGGATGGTATTTCACGGTAGTTGGTGGAAAGAGTAGCAAGAATGCTACAGCGAAGAAATGCCTTAGTACTTTGATCCGCTTACTGGGCAAAGAAGCAAGAGCATATACTTGTATGACTTGGCTACAACAAATGAAAGGGACATAAGAGGGCACAATTTTGTCCACCTTTAGAAACTAAGCAGAAACTGAATCTAATTAAACTTTTGTTTTGATATGTGCACTTTATTAGCAATGGTGCACGGAAAGTGTGGACTACTGGTTCAATATTATAAGAAGTTCAATGAATTTGAATTATTGAAAGGGTTGAACATCTTGTAACACGGTTATCTAATAAATGTTGCATTTTTATCTCTTTCTCATGGATTTATGACAAGTTCTCTTATATTTGGACCTTCTTTTGCTGCTATTCTTGTTTAGCGCTGGGAATAAAAACTATAGAAGCAATGTAACTCATGATTTGCTGCAGGAACCTGAGACAACTGGACCTGGGAGAAAGTGAAGTAGAAGACCTGAGTGGCCATTGGCTTAGTCATTTTCCTGATAGCTGCACATCGCTTGTGTCACTTAACATTGCTTGTTTGGCTTCTGAGGTCAGCTTCTCAGCTTTGGAGCGTCTAGTTGCTCGCTCTCCTCATTTGAGGACTCTTCGGCTCAATCGTGCTGTTTCCATTGAGAAACTTCCAAAGCTACTTCGTCATGCTTCGAAGTTGGTTGAATTTGGTACAGGATCCTACTCTGCTGACATGCAGGCTGATGTTTCTGAAGTTTTCGTAAATGTATCTCAAGCTTTTTCAGGCTGTAATCAACTCAAGGGCTTGAGTGGGTTTTGGGATGCTGTGCCAGCCTACTTTCCAACTATTTATCCAGTCCACTCCAAACTCACCTCTTTGAATTTAAGCTATGCTACCATTCAAATACCTGATCTTGGCAAGCTCATTGGCAACTGTCTCAATTTGCAGCGGTTGTGGGTAGGTTCTAGCTTGTGTTTTACTATTGTATACTTATTGCGTGTTTTCAATAGTCATGGCTCGATACAGTAACTGTTTTTTTTTTTTAAATCGATAAATTGATTGTTAGTTGTAAACACAGAAGTTTCCAAGAGAAGAACAATAATCCTAACTTATTAATTGTCTTGCTGATTCTGATAACTGTCGGGGATAAATAAACAGCGTAATAAACTTCAATGTATACTGAGATAACATAGCTAAACAATTAATGTCGAGTAAACTCTTTGAATAATTTGCTGGTCTGCCATATGAAGAATAACTTAATGTTGAAGCTTAGTGTTGCACGAATCCTACACTTTGACAATTCATGTTTATCTTTCCGAGTTAGACACTTCCATTAGTTTTTAAGCTCTTCTTGTCCAGTGGCTCTGTTGCATAATTGGTTATCCAGCTTACGCTTTAAGGCACTTGGAATGGATGTGATTGCAGGTGCTAGATTACATTGAAGATAGCGGTCTTGAGGAGATTGCCAACACTTGTAAGGAACTTCAAGAGCTTAGGGTGTTTCCTTCTGATCCATTTGCTCCAGGACCGAATGTATCCTTGACAGAGCAAGGCCTTGTAGCTGTCTCAATGGGCTGCCCTAAGCTTCAATCAGTTTTATATTTCTGCCGCCAAATGACAAATGACGCCTTAGTTACTATTGCAAGGAATCGTCCTCACATGATCCGATTTCGTCTGTGTATTATCGAGCCTCGAACTCCTGATTACTTAACCCTTGAACCACTTGATACTGGTTTTGGGGCCATTGTGCAACACTGCAAGGAATTGCGGCGACTTTCTCTTTCTGGCCTTCTTACAGATCGTGTGTTTGAGTACATCGGGGTCCATGCTAAGAAGTTAGAGATGCTTTCATTAGCTTTTGCGGGGGATAGCGATCTAGGCCTCCACTATGTTCTCTCTGGTTGTGAGAGCCTCCGTAAGTTGGAGATTAGAGACTGCCCCTTTGGCGATGAGGCTCTGTTGGCTAATGCTGCAAAGCTGGAGACAATGCGATCCCTTTGGATGTCTAATTGTTCGGTAAGTTTTGAAGCATGTAAGCTGCTAGCCCAGAAGTTGCCAGGGCTTAATGTTGAAGTTATAGACGAGAGGGGTCATCCGGATACGAGACCAGAAAGTTGCCCTGTTGAGAAACTTTACATATACAGGACAGTGTCAGGAAGGAGGTTTGACACTCCTGGTTTTGTTTGGATTATTGATGAAGATGCAGCATTGACTCCATATAGCAATGGGAATTGCTCTCTGGCTTCTTCTTAGGAAGACTTCAGGTATAAGCTCTATGTTAATCTTTCACCCGCGTTTACTTGCTTGAGCCTTGTGTAGTTGCGGTGCTGGTTATGGTGGCAATGAAGCGATTTGACTCTTTGTTGAGCGACTTTGCAGCAATTAATTACAAATAATGAGTTTAAACTCTTGTTGTTGTGCTATATCAGTAAGGACAACTATTGTATTTTTGGGTTGGAGGGGGGGGGGGGATGTTCAACTGTGTATCCTATTTTGTATCATTATGTATCAGTTTAACTTTCTCTAGTGACTTGTTCTTCAGTTAATGTACTTCTGGTCATGTATTTTTGTAATTCTATTTGAAGATTTATATGGGCCTTTCATTCATTTCAGTGCTGGAAATCTCATCTGTTGAACGTTTAGAAGAAGGTATTTCAGTGTTCTACTACGAGTCAGTTTGATAAACTAACACTTATTTTTGTTCAGATTGTGATTTCAGCCTAGGTTGTATGTTCGAGGAGAGGAAGTCTTGAGTGCTTATAAGCTCACTTCACAGCCTAGCTTTTGTGATGAAAGTTCGTTGGGTTTGTGACAGAGTAGTATAAATGTCGTTTTAAATCAGTACCTTGATTGAGGTTAAATGATCGTGCTTTGAGCACATAAGATGGGACTTCAGACCAAGTTAGACACAAAGGAGGTTTGGCAAATCCAGTGTAATCTATGAATTCATGTGAATCCCTCAACTTTTGTCAAAATCCTATACGTACGTGTATTAAGTTATTGACTTAATAATTATAAATATGTGATTGAGAATACTGATATTAATGCGAGGTCGCCGTAAAAACTTGTAAACATCAAATGCTAGATTCGTCTTGCACACGGATAATTCACAGTCTACAAGAAAATTAATGTGTGTGTGAATGCAAAGAAAAAAATGAAGAGAGAATGACAAATGGCAAACAACCTAGCATAGAATAAGAGATACCCAGTGGCAGTGATAGGAATAGTACTTTGGTGTACAAGATTAATGTATATTAGATAGTCACTTTAATTTGGCATCAACATCATATAAACGCTTACCTTAAAATTACGTATGTTGAAACCTATACTTGACATCGGTATGTCTGGTCACCCATATACGAACATACCTCATGTGTGACTAGCAATCACAAATGACACGCGTCAAATGGACAAATTAACAAATGGTATGTGTATTTATAAAAATTATAATTTTTGTTAAAAGAAACTCAGAGGAATCCCCAAAAAATGTTTCACAACAACTTAACAGAATTTTCTTAATCATATACAATATCACCCAGCAAAGTACAATATACTTTTCGACCATAATGCTACTTAAATAACGGGATATTATTCCGGCCAAGGATCTGAAGCTCGTCCCCTCCCCTCATATCTTCAGTGTATTCCTTAATCTTGAGAGCAGAATCTTCAAGTTGAGGGCTGTTTACAAGTTTGATAATTTTCAATGAATAAATATCCCCAAAACTAGACGGAATCTCCTCAAGCTTATGACATCCCTGCAGTTTTAATTTCTCAAGGGAGGGAAAGGACTCCTCTCCAACCTCCCACTTGGAAAGAGTCAGTTGATCCAACTTTAAACATTTGAGATTCTCAAAAGTGCCTTCCTCCCCCATGTTCCATTCTTCCCCATGGATGATTGAACGATAAAGGAACAACTCTTCAAGGTTGGGCTGTCTCGCTATTGTTGATAGTGAATCTGAAGTCAGAGGAAAGTCATGCAACAACAATTTTTTCAAACTCGAAGGAAAGTGAAAATCCCATTGCCGATTTGTGGCTGCAGAGGACCCACTGTCATTTGTGTTTGAACTTTCAAAACATACTGTGAGATGATCTAGTTCAGTTAGGTAATCCAATTTCGGGAACCAGTGTTGCTCTGTTGAATAATCCCATGATTCCTTGAGTTCAAATGTAAGATATTGAAGATTGGGAAGCCTTTTGAAAAAATCCTCTCTATCTTTCCAATAGGAAAGCTTTAGTTTCCCTAATACTGTCAAGTTCTCTAACTTTGTGTCCTCTGCTATCAGTATTGATTCATCTGCATCCATATCAAAGAAAGAACAAGCAGTCGTGGCCAGCATTCGCAACTTTACAAGATCCCAAATTCTCGGTACTAGTACCAAGGTTGATCCTTTGTTATCCAACAACAGACTTTCTAGATTCCAGAGGTTTGAGAAAGATATAGGCAGAGATTCAACTTGTGTCCCAATTCTTAAGAACCTCAAATGATTCAACATGCATATTTCATTCAGCAAAGAATCTTTCACATTGATATGCAGGTACAACACTCTAAGAAGCCTCAAGTGTCTTAGGTGAAATGTATCAGAAACACTGTCTTCCAGCATGTCTCCATTTATCCTCAAAGAATAGAGGTGTTTACCAGAATGCCTTTTCTTATTTGAATCGAACAGGACAAAATTAAGCCCAAAGTGCTCCTCAGCATCATCAATGGTAATTTGACGTGGCAGCAAATCTGATGGAGCACTTGAACTTATCAGATCAAACAACTTTTCCTTTCTTGCTTTTATCAAACAAAAGTCATGCACAAGATCATGAAGTTGGCAAGCCGGATTATCACCTATCTCATTGAAACAAATTACCAAGCTACTGGAAATTAAATCATCCAAATACATCATCACCACTTCTTCCATATTCTTCATTTCCATCTTCTCCACAAACCCTTCAGCAATCCATACAGCTTTCAACTCATAGATTGTCAATGCTCTGTCCTTCGGCCAACTTGCAAAGTAAAGCAAGCATGGCTTCAGGTGCTCAGGTAAGTGGTCATAACTTATTTCAATAACTTTCATCACTTCCACTTCATTCTTCAAAATAAAGGAATGCAAATTATTTACAACTTCAAGCCACACACTCTTTTTCTTTTCCCTCCCAGCAATGATTCCAGCAATCAGATCCACCACCAAAGGAAGCCCTTTACAATTTTTGGCTATTTCTTTACCAACATCCAATAGTTCATCAGGGCAACTCTCGTTTCCGAATGCCCTTTTCTCTAATAACTCCCAACTTTCTTCTGATCTTAGCAATCGAAGGATAAGAGGAGCAGTGTAGAGCTTTCCATGCAAAGCCACTTCCTTTTCTCGAGTTGTCAAAATAATTCTACTTCCTTTCATACCATCAGGAAAAGGTCTTGTTAACTCATCCCATGTATTAGTATCCCACACGTCATCTAAGACAATAAGATACCTCTTTCCAAACAGTTGTTTCCGTAGTTTATCAGCAACATCAATATTCTCACTCAATTTTGAATTTGAGTCACTAACTTGATTGAAAATTTTATCCAACAACTTCTTCTCGTCATATACTTGGTCGACCGTGCACCATGCACGAAGGTCGAAATGGCAAGAAACTGATTTATCATTGTATACTTTGTACGCCAAAGTAGTTTTACCTGAACCCGGCATACCAGTGATCGAAATGACATCTAGATCTGCCAGTCCACTGGTGAGTTTTCTAAGTATCAAGTTTGTCTCCTCCTCAAAACCTACAATTATTTTATCAGTTGTCAATGACTTGCTCTCAACTGGTTTCTTGGGAGAGTTCACAATGATGAGACCTCTGTTCTTGGAAATGTTCTCATGTAAATCAGAGACCTCTTCTTTGATAAGCTTGATCTTCTTTATGGTAATGGGAAGTGAGAAAATAAGATGTAAGAGACCATTATCTCGAACAATAATTGAATCTATGACATCTTTTGCCTCATATGCCACATCTAGAACACGTTCCCAGAGATCTTTATACAATCCTTGCTCAATATTCGCGAAAAAAGATCTTATGAATTCCAAGTCTTCTTTCACCAGCCCAATTTGTTCCTTTATCAAAGCAATTGAATAAGCATTGGAATCCAGCAAATCATCTAAGTGTCTCTGTAGCAGATGCATGAAGAGAGGTCCATCACTCATGGGGAAGCAACATTGAGATGAATCCGGGACTTTCAGATAAACATACTTGAGATCTTCCTTAAGGAGTTCAATATTTTCCAGAAACTTGAGGGTTGCACAATTTGTTTCGTCAGTACTCTCTTTATTCCTTAATTTCTCTTCCAAGTCGCGTACAAGAGTTGATACCTCCCTGGTAAGTGCTCCAACATGAGCCAAGAGATCAAAAAGTTTTTCATGATGAATAAAGTCCTTGGGCATATCAGAAAGAATAATCAATAGGAATTCCATCATGACATGAATGTTTCGAGCCCCTGAAGTGTTAGGGGTAATAACAGTTATCATATGCTCTTGTAGATGAATCAGATATTCTCTGAGAATGTCCGGAGAGGTTTCCAGGAGTTTCTTAATGAAGCGTCTAATTTCTGCTGAAGTTGAAGCTTTCAAATTTTTATAACATATGTGCATAACCTCCAGTTCAATTGGAACAATCTTCAAGAGTAGATGTGCTAGCTTGAAGAGTCGAGAGTCTCTATCATTCTGATCATCCTCATCTAGCTCGGAGAGTTGAGAGTCTTCATCAGCCTGATCCTCCCAAAGGAAGCGTCCTACTTTCCGAGCCATCAGTTGAAACAGAGGTAAGACATTCTCAACCATCTCATGCTTAATGCAACCATTCACTATCAACCCATGGAAATCTCTGACGTTGCCACATACATTCTGAAGAACCTCATATTGAGTCACTCCAGGAAACATCTTTTCAGCACGATGCTTGGACAGATGATAGAGATTCAAGAGAAGGAAGTCCAATTGCTCATCCATCATGGTGGCATCTGATTTAGAACGATGATACAAGCTGATACAGTCATCCATATTACCGGCGAGGCTAGTAAGGACATATTTACACCAGACGTTTTTGCCATCATCATCCAAAATTGGTTGAAGCAGATCCTCAACCTCTTGTCTTTTTCTAGTCATTATATTTTCAAACTGCTCCAAATCGGAATAAGAAAGCTGGA
This sequence comes from Solanum bulbocastanum, assembly GCA_037074985.1. Classification (NCBI taxonomy): domain Eukaryota; kingdom Viridiplantae; phylum Streptophyta; class Magnoliopsida; order Solanales; family Solanaceae; genus Solanum; species Solanum bulbocastanum. Next base: position 1,857,524 of record CM073602.1, read on the forward strand.
CATATGTACAAATAAATGTCAGCTTCAATTTCAGGCTTTCAATTAGATCCACATCAACAGCCTTTTGATCTTCTTCATTCTTTAATCTCTCCATGAAATCCAGAACATTGGCAACGTCCTTGCGAAGAGCAGAAAATGACACCTGCCAAAATAACACATATCAAAATTTTAAAGCCACATATCTACAATTCAATACTTTACAGTTCACTCTATCAAATAACATACCAATGAGTTGTTTGCTTCTTCACTATCTTTTCGTTTTTCCATGATTCTACTTTTCCTTTCCAAGTTCTCAAGACCTGATGCATAAAAAGTACAAAAAACTTTATCAGGAGAAAGAAGATGAAATGATAAGAATAATCAATAATTTCACTATTTTCACGCGAACTTAAGAGGAGAACTTAATTAGTGGAAGATGATAAAGGTACACTTGCGATTTGAATTGAAGAAAATGACTTGTAAAAATGGGGTTCATCCAGAAACGAGACCAACTGGCACCGAACCTTTCTATCTCTAACAGCGTATAGTAATATATTTTCATTAGTGAGGGGAATCTTTCGTCATCTTAGAAAGAATCTAAAAGATCTGCTTCTATTCACTCCACACTCTCCAACCCCCTCCCTCGCACCTGGTAAGAATTCACCCGCACTGAATATTAATACCAAAGTAATACAACTTATCATGGGTAAGTAATAATTTAATGAGGTGAAAGAATACATTAACTAACCACAATTAAGTGATTTGTTGTAAATCGGTGGTGTGAGTAAGTATTTAACCCTCTCTTTCTCCTGCATTTTGTTTCCCTTTCTCTTTGTTAGATCCAACTAACCTACCAAAGTTCTTTCATTTTTTTTACATCACTTTTACTTTTCCATAACTGTACTTCAATAGAGATGAGAGTAGCAAATATTAGATGAGTTGACTAACCTTTTTAGTTGATGAAACTATATATCCTCTGCTTGCTTTGTTATTAGATCTATAGACCTCAAAATTTCTGGAAATAAACAGAGGAATAATTAAGACCAAAAATGGTACATAGTATTATTCCAAAAGCATGAATCAATTAGAATGGGGCCACACTTGTCTGCCACAAAGGAAAAATATAAGAAAATTAATATTCTGCTCACTTTATATCACTTCCTCCGTTGTATTTTATTTGACACTACTTTGTTTGTTGGGCATTCTTATAATTTCTTACTTAAAGGTTCTTATATTGCAAGTTGCTGTATTTATTATTAGGCATTATCTTTTGTTGGGTTAGTATGATTTTATATATTTTATGTTAAAATTGGTCAATGAGAAAATCTCTCCGTCGATTTTGGAGGCCTCTCCATTGTTAAAAGACGGAAATTTAGTTTAAATTTATATATTTTGTATGTTAAAATTGGCCAATGTAGAAATCGCCGCTGATTTCCAAGGCCTCCAATGTAAATTAGACGGGTTTTTATTTTTAAGTTATTATTTGATTTATTCATATTTATTTATTATTAACACTTTTACTAAGTGTCTTTACAAGTACACATTTTTGCTTCTCATTGAAGTTATTCAAATGAAGTTCGAACAACATTCTTTATTCATTATTTTGTATTATTCGCATTAGGCAACGCCGTTTCTTATATTATTAATTTACTTTATTATTTGTATATATATTGCATGTTTGTTTTACTTGTCTATTGTATTATCTCCTCCTCAATTTGAAAAAGTGAATTCAGTCGGGAACCACATTTGTAGATTTCGAAGGATGCTTAACACCTTCCCTTCGGAATCACTTGAACCCTTTACCTAGAATCTGTTGGTTTCGTAGACATTTTTAATTGTTTTCCTAAAATTAGGTGACGATTCTTTTAAAATTCATTTATTCTTAAAATTCTTTTAAAATTGAATCAATTATTTTCACCACGACGTTTCACCTTATTTAAATAAGATAGGGATGTAAACATAATATATATATATATATATATATATATATATATATGAGATATGAGATATGATGAAATAGGGTATATGATGATACCCTATATGATATATATATATATATATATATGAGATATGAGATATGATGAAATAGGGTATATGATGATACCCTATATGATTCACATGGGCAGATTGTTGTTTATCATTTTAGTTTAAAAAAGATTGTTTATTCAACTTGTCGTAATTGGCTAACAATGAATTTGAAAGGCCGCCACCACCAACGTACAGAAAGAAGAATCAAATTGATTGACAGTTCATCCAATAATATTAAAATCCAAGGAGCAGAGCTGTTGAAAATGAACAAGTGGTTTACCGCAGGAGCGGCTCAAACCCGTTGGTGGCCTAAGGCCAAAATAAAACTATAATTTTTATATTTTAAATCTATTTTTTTAGCTTTTTGAAATATAAAGTTGTTAATAATTTTTGTGTAGTCAATCTCTTCTAATAATTCTTTTTCAATCAATAATATAATCAAACCACTTAATTTTTTTTGAGACATTGTTGATCTTACATAAAATTTTATTCTAATTGATCCCTTTTCTACTATTAAGTCTCTTAACTTTGTATCAACAATATTCCATTGACTAGCATCATAGATATTTTTAAGAGTATGATTATTTAATTTATTTATAAGTTCTTGATTTTTTTGGGAATCTACATCCGACTTTTCACTAATTTCCTCTCCTTTTTCTTCTTTTTGGTTTATATCATTATCTAACTCAACTTCAACTAAGTTAGTGATTTGTTCTTCTAAAGAGCATTACCCAACCTTTTTTTATTTAATTTTAACATTGTTTTCGAAAAAATTATCAAGAACACCTTTTTGAGATTTTATCAAGTTATCAATTTTTCTTTTTCTTTTAAGTTTTGAATGACTGGATTCATATTTTCTAGTTGACATATTAAAATCTAATAAATATTTTAAACACTATTTACAATATCAAATAAAAAAATATAATAAACCTAAGACACAAAACACTATTTTAATGAGATTCAAATAAAATTATATCACTATTTTAATTTTCAAACAAACACTCTTACTCTAACAATTATTTGTGTAACACTAATTGGTAAAAAATCTTTCTATATCCATCATCATTTATACTTTTTAGTGCAACATAAATCCTATAAATACTTAACATTTACAAGTCAACATTATAATAAGATGTCTAAGGACTTAAGTGGAGCACGATTGTCTTATACTATAAGTTTATAGTAATCGATACACTTGGCTACACGTGCAATTTACTATAAAAATATAATAATTTGAACGTTTTAGTGTTAGTCTACTACTTAATTGGTATAACTTCTAAATCTTCTTAACTTAATGCTAACCTCCTCAATAGTTAGAACATGTTGCCTTTTCATTTTCTTTGTGAATTTATCTTATTTTATTTTTTAATTACAACCTTTCCACATTTCAGCTTAATGTACAAAATATAAAAAGAATATTTTAAAATAAAAATTATTTACCCAATGTACCAGAAACCTTTTTTTTTTTTCATTTGTGTTCTTAATAACAAATGAACATTTACTTTTAAGTTTTTTTTTTTAAAAAACAAGCATTAGAGAAAATGAAGAGACAAATGGTGTTAATATATCATTTATGTAATTTAATTAATGAAGACATAAGAGATTTAAATGATGAGGTCTATATATTGTTGGAGTTGAAAATGGAGGAATCAAGTTATAATGTGAAATGGTTGGAAAACATACTTGAAGAGAGGATCAATGATCATGAAGCCAAGTAACTTGAACTACTTTTTTCAATTTTCGATAATTTTATCCTTTTCTAATTCTTCCTTCTTTTATATTAAATACGTATATGTATTTCAAATGTCTCTGTTTATAAAGGAATTTCTCAATTGATAAAATTAAGTGTTCATATTTGTATTTTTTTCCCTTACAATTTTAGTTATTCTAATAGTACGAGTAATTTTAATTTTAGTAATTTTTAATTGTACATCCAGATTTATAGTTTGTTTTCCTTCCCTGCATCTGTTTACAAATTACTATGTGACATACACACACAGAGCATTAAACACGAAATTATAAAGGATAAGTCACACATATTTGATACTGAATTTTCTTTTTTAATAAATACAATGAAAGTGATAAAATTAATCTTGATAGCATTTTCTATTTTATAACTCAACTTTTCTTTAGAAGCTTTTATAATACCGATAAGGGACAAACATGTAACGTGCGTTTCCAAAAGACTAGTTAATATCATAAGCATAAATTAATGACTAGCTAAAAATATATCATGATCTATAACAATAGAATGAAACAAAAAGAAAAAAATTGAGCCCACTAAATGTACAACATCCCCTTGAGGAAATTATTTCCTTCTAGTTCCCGAAGTTTAAAGAAATATATCCTCTTAGGATGGAATGAATCTATTCACAAGTATATTGATACAAAAACAAATAGTGTTAGTGAGCCACTCTATAGGAGCAAAGTACATGAATATTTAATTATGCAGAAGAAGAAGAAATTCAAAATTTTCGTTGTTTTAAAATGAGAGGAAATCCCTCTATTTATAGACAACAAAGGGTAGTGTGAACAAATGTTTATTGTGCCTTATAAAAAATGTCACAACTCTTCGGAAAAGTTACAACCCTTCGAAAAGGTTACAACCTTTCATAAAAGTCACAATTTTATTTAAAAGTCGCAACTCTTCATAAAAGTCACAATTTTATTTAAAAGTCGCAACTCTTCATAAAAGTCACAATTTTTCATAGAAGTCACATCTTTTCATGAAAGGGGAAGACTATTTTTGGAAATAAATAAATTTAAAAGGAAATTCTAGCTAGTGATGGCGCCACGTAGGCGGGTCTAGGGTTCTCTTTTATATAAATATTTGATATGATTTCTTAATTAAAAGCTTTTATTTCTTCGTAAATACTATGATATATTTATCATCACAAGTTTCAAAAGTCTTTTTTTACTTCTTCGGTTAAGCTTTGTGAAAATTCAAACAAAGTGATGAAACAATGTTTCGATTCTAATTTCTAAGACAACTCGAACAAAATGATGCGTTTGGTACGAAGGAAAATAAGTAATTGGAAAGAGAAGAAAAAACAAAACAACAAATGGTTAGCATCTTTAATGTGATCGTATCTATCATCTGCTCAATTTCTACTTAATGTTCACAAACATATAGTTCATTTGATACTTCGATCAAACACATTGTAGGCAGGTTTTAAACATTTAATGAAACACATTATATACAGGCATTTTTAAACATTTGATCAAACACATTATATTTGAAATAAGAAGATTATATTGTTACTAACATAAGATATGATTTAAAAAAAATAAATAGACATCAATACGATTTCATCATTTTGAACACAAGTTAATCTTCCTTTCAAATTTGAAATCGCCATCGTGTTTGTCACCTACTGTGTGGCTACCATAAGTTAAGTTCTATTTGTGTTTGGCTACCAAGGCATCACCTTGAATCAAAGTGTATTTTTAAACAAATGTCTCTTTGTTAAGCTCATCAATCCTATACCAACTGCAGTAAAGAAGATACTAGCGATATTGAGAGTCTATCGAAAATTGGAAAAGAATTAGAGTAACTAGGATGGTTTCACCTTCAAGAAAGTCGATATTGTTAATGCTACCAGTTTTAGTGGCACATTTGGATTAATTCCTTCAGTAGCGGTAGAGGTAGTTACTCCAATTAAATTTCTTTTTCTTAGAAACAGGAGGAAATAGGCACCAATTTCTAAAATCCCACAAAAATGTTTCATTAACAGTAACAGAGTTTTCTTTATCATATACAATATCAGCCAGCAAAGTACAATCTACTTTTCAACCATAATGCTACTTAAATTACCGGATATTATTCCAGCCAAGGATCTGAAGCTCGTCCCCTCCCCTCATATCTTCAGCATATTCCTTAATCTTGATAGCGGAATCTTCAAGTTGAGGGCTGTCTACAAGTGTGATAATTTTCAATGAATAAATATCCCCAAAACTAGGCGGAATCTCCTCAAGATCACAACATCCCTCCAGTTTCAATTTCTCAAGTGCAGGAAATGATTCCTCTCCAACCTCCCACCTGGCAAGAGTCACTTGATGCAACTCTAAAAATTTGAGATTCTCAAAGGTGTCTTCCTCCCCCATGTTCCATTCTTCCCCATGGATGATTGTACGATAAAGTAACAACTTTTCAAGGTTGGGCAGTCTCGCTATTGTTGATAGTGAACAAGTGATGCAATGAATGATACAACTTTCAAAACATATATTATGATACTTCATCGCTACATGAAAATATCACTCAATTTTGACAAGACAATTATATCACCAAACATATATTATGATAAATTATGTAAAAGATAAAAATGATTAGATGTCAAGTATTTTTAGTTATTCATTTTATATTTACAATTTTTGAGATATGTGATAATGTCAAAGCATTTAAATTCTGTTGAAATGTTCTTAACACCTACTAAAATTCACTTTTTTCCTTTCTTATAATAGTTGATTATTGAAAAGATGGTTCAAAAGTTTAGAAAGATTATTTATGCGCGGGTCAACTATCTAGTTCAATATAATATATAATTGCTACTTTTTTAGAACATATACTGACCGTATTCAATAATAATTAAGGAAACACCCAAGCAAATTAACAAAAAAAAAAAAAAAAATCAGATATGATCATTTCTAATATTTTTAAATAAAATTTGTCTAAGAGAATAAAATCAAGACACACTCGTCCATTTGTCCCAAGTTAAAGAGTAGCACTTCATTTTTCATTTTCTCCTGCTCACATATAGTAATAACTAAAGAAATTTATTAAGGAAATCAAGTGGACTTCAAATTTTGCCCATATGTAATTGAAATATTAATATTTACTTAGAAATATAATCAGATTTTAATATAATATGATATGATGATATGATAAAGTATAAAGCCACCCAGATTATAAACACCCAATGAATCCTTTAAAGATGAATACCAAAGAGGAAAGTTTGGATAATAAATAGTTGCTTGAGTGCACTAAATTGTAATTTGATTCATAAATGTACTAATACTAGCTTGGTAATAATATAAATGTTGAACTTGAGAGAAGAAAAAAGAGCACAAAACAACACATGCTCATCTGCTCAAATTTTACATAATATTCAAAAATAGTTCAGTTGAGACTTTCATCAAACACACGTACTCCAAGATTGGTTTCAATTTCCGCCTGACTGATTCGATCAAGCAGGGCTAACTCAATGGAATTCATAACCCTTTCAATCTTCTACTTATTTCCTTGGTTGGGCAGCAGAGTTCTCACTTCCAGGAAGAGCGACATCAGGGAGGATGGCTGCTGAAATCAAAATCAAATAAAAACATGACAGCGGAATGGGTTAGGGTTATGTTCAACTAGGTAAATCGGTGCAAACAAAAACCCTTTCTGATTAGGAATGATAATCGCAATGGTACCATAAGTAGGGACTCATAGAAGACTGTAAACGACTGAATTAATCAGAACAACACACATATTTTGGTTTCTAAGCAGACACTGTCTTAGGCCTTGGCGTTACTCAAGTTTGTCTTGTGTTGTTTAACAATTATATCCTCATGTAGAGTTAACTGCAACAACTATATTTCTCCTGTTATATCTTCATTCAACTCTGATAATTCCTAATGAATAAATATCTCCAAAACTAGTCAGACATATAAAAAGTCATTTTCGATATATTGATCAAATGGCGCTTACAAAACATTATCCCAAAAAAAGAGAAGAGTAGTTTATAAGATAAAGAAGAAAACAAAACCTATAACCATATAGGTCAGGGGCAGATGTAGACATCTTTTAACATTTGCAAAAGAATGGAGAAGAACCTGTTCACTTAAATAACAATGACTTGAAGCTCGTCTCCTCCCCTCATATCTTCAGCATATTCCTTAATCTTCATAGCGGAATCTTCAAGTTGAGGGCTCTCTACAAGTTTGATAATTTTGAGCGGCCAAATATCCCTAAAACTAGGTGGAATCTCCACAAGCTTACGACATCTCTCCAGTTCTAATTTCTTAAGCTTGGGAAAGGATTCCTCTCCAACCTCCCACTTGGAAAGAGTCACTTGACGTAACTTCAAACATTTGAGATTCTCAAAGGTGTCTTCCTCCCCCATGTTCCATTCTTCCCCATGGATGATTGTACGATAAAGTAACAACTTTTCAAGGTTGGGCAGTCTCGCTATTGTTGATAGTGAATTGGATGTCAGAGGAAAGTCAACCAACGACAATTTTTTCAAACTCGAAGGGAAGTGAAAATCCCATGGCCGATTTATGGTTGCAGAGGACCCACTGTCATTTGTGTTTGAACTTTCAAAAAATACAGTGAGTTCTTCTAGTTCAGTTAGGAAATCCAATTTCGGGAACCAATATTGCTCTGTTGAATAATCCCATGATTCCTTGAGTTCAAATGTAAGATATTGAAGATTTGGAAACCTTTCGAATATATGATCTGTATCTTTCGAATAGGAAAGCACGGGTTTATATAATAATATCAAGTTCTCTAACTTTGTGTCCTCTGTTATCAGTATTGATTCATCTGCATCCATATCAAAGAAAGAACAAGTGTCCATGACCAGCACTCGCAACTTTACAAGATCCCAAATTCTCGGTAATAGTATCAAGGTTGATTCTTCGTTATTCACCATCAAGATTTCTAGATTCCACAGGTTTGAGAAAGACAAAGGCAGAGATTTAACTTCTGTCCCAATTCTTAAGTACCTCAAATGATTCAACATGCATATTTCATTCAGCAAAGAATCTTTCACCATAATAAAACAGGGATTCAGGTCCAAGTATCTAAGAAGCCTCAAGTGCCTTGGATGAAATGTTTCAGAAACACTATTGGCCAGCTCGTCTCCATTTATGGTCAAAGAATACAGGTGTTTACCAGAATGTCTTTTCTTATTTGAATCAAACAGGACAAAATTGCTAAGCCCCAATAACTTGCTGTTATAATCAATGGTCACTATACGTGGCATCAAATCTGAAGAAGAAGATGGTGTACTTGAACTTATCCTTTCAACCAACTTTTCCTCTCTTGCTTTTATCAAACAAAAGTCATGCACAAGATCATGAATTTGGCAAGTCGGCCAATCACCTATCTCATTGAAAAGAATTACCAAGCTACTGGAAATTAAGCTATCCAAATAAACATCCTTCACTTCTTCCACACTCTTCATCTCTGTCTGTTCCACAAGTCCTTCAGCACTCCATAAAGCTTTCAACACAGAGGTTATGATTGCAGTGTCCTTCCGACAATTTGCAAGGTAAAGAAAGCATGGCTTCAGGTGATGTGGCAAATGGTCATAACTTAATTCTATAACTTTCATCACTTCCACTTCACTGTTCAAAATAAAAGAACTCAAATTATTTTGAACTTCAAGCCACACAGCCCTTTTCTTTTCCCTCCCAGCAATGACTCCAGCAATCAGATCAGCCACCAAAGGAAGCCCTTTACAATTTTCGGCTATTTCTTTACCAACATCCAATAGTTCATCAGGGCAACTCTCGTTTCCAAATGCCCTTTTCTCTAATAACTCCCAACTTTCTTCTGATCTTAGCAATCGAAGGTCAAGAGGAGCAGTGTAGACCTTTCCATGCAAAGCCACTTTCTTTTCTCGAGTTGTCAAAATAATTCTACTTCCTTTCGTACCATCAGGAAAAGGTCTTGTTAACTCATCCCATGTTGTAGTATCCCACACGTCATCTAAGACAATAAGATACCGCTTTCCATATAGTTGTTTCCGTAGCTTATCAGCAACAGTAATATTCTCACTCGATTTTGAATCCGAGCCATTAACTTGATTCAAAATTTTATTCAACAAATTCTTCTCGTCATATTCTTGGTCGACCGTGCACCATGCGCGAAGGTCAAAATGGCTAGAAACTGATTTATCATTGTATACTTTGTATGCCAAAGTAGTTTTACCTGAACCCGGCATACCAGTGATCGAAATGACATCTAGATCTGCCGGTCCACTGGTGAGCTTTCTAAGTATCAGGTTTTTCTCCTCCTCAAAACCTACAATTATTTTATCAGTTGTCAATGATTTGCTCTCAACTGGCTTCTTGGGAGAATTTTCAACAATGAGCCCTCTGTTCTTGGGAATCTTGTCATGTAAATCAGAGACCTCTTCTTTGATAAGCTTGATCTTATTTATGGTAATGGGAAGTGAGAAAATAAGATGTAAGAGACCATTTTCACGAACAACAATTGAATCAATGACATCTTTTAACTCATATGCTACATCTAAACCACGTGCCCAAAGATCTTTATACATGATTTCTTGTTCAACATTCACCAAGAACGATCTTATGAATTCTAGGTCTTGCTTCACCAGCTGAATTTCTTCCCTTATCAAAGCAATTGAATAGGCATTGGAATCTAACAAATCATTTAAGTGTATGTGCAGCAGATGCATGAAAAGTGGTCCATCACTCCCGGGGAAGCAACATTGAGATGAATCTGGGGCTTTCAGATAAACATGTTTGAGATCTTTCTTGAGGAGTTCAATATTTTCCAGCAAGTCTAGGGTTGCACGATTTGTTTGGTCGTTACCCTCTTTATTCCTTAATTTCTCTTCCAAGTCGCGTACAAGAGTTGATACCTCCCTGGTAAGTGCTCCAACACGAGCCAAGAGATCAAAAAGTTTGTCATGATGAATAAACTCCTTGGGCATATCAGAAAGAATAATCAATAGGAATTCCATCATGACATGAATGTTTCGAGCCCCTGAAGTGCTAGGGGTAATAACAGTTATCACATGCTCTTGTAGATGAATCAGATATTCTCTGAGAATGTCCGGAGAGGTTTCCAGGAGCTTCTTAATGAAGTGTCCAACTTCTGCTGAAGTTGAAGCTTTCAAATTTGTATAACATATGTGCATAACCTCCAGTTCAGTTGGAACAATCTTCAAGAGTAGATGTGCTAGCTTGACGAGTCTAGAGTCTCTATCTTTCTGATCATCTTCATCTAGCTCGGAGAGTTGAGAGTCTTCATCAGCCTGATCCTCCCAAAGGAAGCGTCCTACTCTCTGAGCCATCAGTTGAAAGAGAGGTAAGACATTCTCAACCATCTCATGCTTAATGCAACCATTCACTATCAATCCATGGAAATCTCTTATGTTGCCACATACATTCTGAAGAACCTCATATTGAGTCACTCCAGGAAACATCTTTTCAGCACGATGCTTGGATAGATGATAGAGATTCAAAAGGAGGAAGTCCAATTGCTCATCCATCATGGTGGCATCTGATTTAGAACGATGATACAAGCTGATACAGTCATCCATATTACCGACGAGGCTAGTAAAGACATATTTACACCTGACGTCTTTGCCATCATCATCCAAAATTGGTTGAAGCAGATTCTCAACCTCTTGTCTTTTTCTAGTCATTATATCTTCAAACTGCTCCAAATCGGAATAAGAAAGCTGGACATATGTACAAATAAATGTCAGCTTCAATTTCAGGCTTTCAATTAGATCCACATCAACAGCCTTTTGATCTTCTTCATTCTTTAATCTCTCCATGAAATCCAGAACATTGGCAACGTCCTTGCGAAGAGCAGAAAATGACACCTGCCAAAATAACACATATCAAAATTTTAAAGCCACATATCTACAATTCAATACTTTACAGTTCACTCTATCAAATAACATACCAATGAGTTGTTTGCTTCTTCATTATCTTTTCGTTTTTCCATGATTCTACTTTTCCTTTCCAAGTTCTCAAGACCTGATGCATAAAAAGTACATAAAACTTTATCAGGAGAAAGAAGATGAAATGATAAGAATAATTAATAATCACTATTTTCACGCGAACTTAAGAGGAGGACTTAATTAGTGGAAGATGATAAAGGTACACTTGCAAGTTGAATTGAAGAAAATGACTTGTAAAAATGGGGTTCATCCAGAAACGAGACCAACTGGTACCGAACCTTTCTATCTATAATAGCGTATAGTAATATATTTTCATTAGTGAGGGGAATCTTTCGTCATCTTAGAAAAAATCTAAAAGATCTGCTTCTATTCACTCCACACTGTCCAACCCCCTCCCTCTCACCCGGTAAGAATTCACCTGCACTGGATATTAATACCAAACTAATACAACTTATCATGGGTAAGTAATAATTTAATGAGGTGAAAGTATACATTAACTAACCACAATAAAGTGATAATGTCGTGCATCTATTGATTTGTTGTAAATCGGTTGTGTGAGTAAGTATTTAGCCCTCTCTCTTTCTCCTGCATTTTGTTTACCTCTCTCTTTGTGAGATCCAACTAACCTACCAAAGTTCTTTCATTTTTCTTACATCACTTTTACTTTTCCATAATTTTACTTCAATAGAGATGAGAGTAGCAAATATTAGATGAGTTGACTAACCTTTTTAGTTGATGAAACTATATATCCTCTGCTTGCTTTGTTATTAGATCTATAGACCTCAAAATTCTGGAAATAAACAGAGGAATAATTAAGACCAAATATGATGCATAGTATTATTCCAAAAAGTCAAGAAAGCAAATGCATGAATCAATTACAGTGGGGCCTCCTCACTTGTCTGCCACAAATTACGAAAAAGATGAGTAAATTAATCAAACTTTCAATATTCTGTTCACTTTATATCACTTCCTCCATTTTATTTTATTTGACACTATTTTGTTTGTTGGACATTCTTATAATTTCTTAGTTAAAGGTTCTTATATTGCATGTTTCAAAAAACATAAAGAGGCAACAATGCTAGAAGCAAAATCCTATATGCTATAACTAATGGTCATTTGGAAGTTGTATAAAACAAGTCTTATCCATGTATTAGAGTCCGTATGACTTATACGACATTTGGTAGGTGGAAAAGAAAAAAATTATTCATATATATAATTAATACAACGTTTGGTAGATGGATAAGAAAAAAGTTATTCATGTATAAAATTAATACTCGTTTGCTTAGAATAACATACCTAATATTCATATTACAAGTTCATTTAGAATTGTGGAGATTAATGTTAGCTTGTGAATCTAGATGATGTTGTCCTACGATTTAGTTGACAGGGTGGAGTAACATTGCATATCTTTTTTGGTATTATGTGAATTCAACAGTGGCAAATGCACCTCTGATTAAGAATGAAGGATTCTAAACACTCCAAATCTGTTGTGTCTACCGCGGTTGCATATTATTGACCTAACGACTATGGTGGGGATCATGTCACCACCCAAATTCCAAAGCTAGGGCTAACACCTAGCAAGCCAAAACCCGCTAGGAGAACCATTGCATTCAATCACCAAACTCAAATTAAAGTCCGAATTCTCATTCATCCCAGCACACCCCGAGACCTCTTATTAAGAGACTTTAAGCATATAATCATACTTTTTGACATATTTTTGTTGGACAGGTTGAAGTAATAGGTTGAAAGACGAATCAAATAGCTAGATCTAGATTTAGAAATTCCAAGATTATTAAAATATAATTCATCGACTTCTCAGGTCTTTTAAATACCTAAAGTGCTTAGTGTTGGATGGTTTCATCGACATCACCAAACGTACAAAAATTGAGAGCTGGATGGAATCTGCTGAAAAAAAAAACAAGAGGTTGCCATTTTATTTAACATTGGGTGTAGATCCATTTCCACTACAAGAATCAGAATATTGAACAGTATATTTGGTTTCTCTGCAGCAAAATTGCATAATCAAAAGAAGAGAAAAATCTTTGTGTTATATCTTTAGAGTCGTAATGAAAAATGAAATCCCTGGTAGAAACTTGAGAAAACAAGAGACTTTGAAGATAGATCTTACCTTGTCACAGTCTGAAGTATAGCAATATGAATCTGTTGTTTGAGATATAAAGTTGAACAGTGACAAAGTGAGTAAGCTAAGTATGGGAGCAAAATGATTTTGCTAAGTGTAAAGGTTAACAATAGAAATAGCCTGGGAAGATACATATTTTTAATGTAAAGGCAATTCCAAGATTATTAATAATATACAATTCGTTAATCAATTGTTAATTCTGCTCCTTTGTCTGAATGCTTTTAGATGCTCATGGGTATGAAGAATGAAATATTAAAATACAATCGAAAAAGGGCAAAAAATACTCCTGTATTATTCGAAAAGTTTAAAAATTTCTCTCATTCATCTATTGGGCTAAAAATAACCCTCAGTCAATTTTTTTGGTCCACTATTACCCTTTAAATTAACAACCTTATATTTTTTAATTATTATTATTTTTAATTATTACGTGACATCTTTTTATTGGATAAAATTTAATTCTAACCCATCAAACTTTCTCGAACCCCCACCCACTCATATTGACATTCCTTGACCAACCCAAATACAAGATCCATTGAAAATTTAAAAAAATGGAATCGTCTCTTCCCTCTAAACCTAATATCCTATTTTTCTTCTTTCCCTTTTCTTATTAAGCAATTTCAAGATTAATCTCAAGTGAAATATAGATTTAGTTTTTTCTTCTCAATGCAAATAATGTTCAGAATGAAATCATCTACTAAGATGCAAAATTGGTGCGGCTTATCTCAGATGTTAGGACTTACATAAAACTAATCTTTTAATTTTAAATTTTAATTTTTGTTAAAAGTCTTGGCATTTCGGATTACTTCAATGAGCTTCTCTTACCTTACATGATGTACGCTAGCGAGGATTACATTCACAGTTGCAAAATGTCAAAAAAGGGCAACTCATACTGAAAATATATAAGCACGCTTGTATCAACTTATAGCGAAATTGATCTTGAAATTGCTTAATAAGAAAAGGGGAAGAAGAAAAATAGGATATTAGGTTTAGAGGGAGAAGAGATGATTCAATCATTTTTACTTTTAAAAGGATCTTGTATTTGGGTTTGGGTCAAGGGATGTCAATATGGGTCTGGTGGGGTTGTAGAAAGTTTGGTGGGTTGAAATTAAACTTTATCCAATAGAAAGAAGCCACGTAATATTTAATAATAATAATAATTAAAAAAATATAAGGTTGTTAGTTTAAAGGGTAATAATAGACCAAAAAGATTGACTAAGGGGTATTTTTAGCCCAATAGGTGGATGATGAGTATTTTTAAACCTTTTCGAATAGTACAGAGGTATTTTTGGCCCTTTTCCGAAATACAATTCATAGTCTTTTTTCATCAGTTATTTGCAGTCTCTTGTCTTGACAATATGTGACCTGTAAATTGTAATCTAATACAAGCAGAGCCAATTGTTGAAAATGAAATAAGAAAAAAAAAAGTGGTTGCTAATTTATAGAAGTTCATTTGTGACTTTCAACAAACACATTATAGACATTGGCAATTTTCACTAGAAAACACAACAACAAAGGTGAGAGTTCATCTACTAAAGAGTGGTTACTTGGATGGTAAGTACCTTCTACATTCAATCTTAAAAAAAGGTGAGAGTTAATTGGAGAGGGTTAAACAATAAAAAGCAACCCCTAAACAATTCAGTTGAGACTTTTGTTGAACAGATTGTAGATATCTTTTTGTCCTCTAACTTTTGATATACATAAGTTGACACTTAAATTTGGATCACGTAGGATGCGGATTGACATGTATGTGTCTACTTGTTTAATTTTATACAAATTTAAGTGTCTACTTATGCACATCAAAAGTTGGAAGTTAGAAGCAGAGTTGGAAGGAATCTAGCCAATTTATATACAAGTATAATGTAGTAAAAGGATCTTAAATAATTCAGTTAGGACTTTGATCAAACACATTGTAGACGTCTTTTAAGAACAGTAAAAAGGTGTAAGAACCTGTTAGTGCTGTCATTTGTTCTCCACAATATTTTTTCCATCATCAATTTGATTTACTTTTTCTCCAGAATATTGTAAAAAGTTGTTTTTGGGGCTGAAATTTGCTTATCTCAATATATGCCTGTATAACACTTATATGTAATATACGAAGAACAGTGTAATTTTCACTTTATTTTTTGGAGTTGTATTCTGACATCATATATGGACATGAATTGTTACAATTCTCCGCCCAAATTTAACTAGAATATTCCAAAATTCAGAAAACTCCAAATACTTGTTTTTCACTTGGAATCACTCACCCTGAAGTTATATTCATGTCCAAATATCACTCCAATATTCAAATAACATTTTTCAACTTTTTCCCAAATACATCTCTTTTTTTTTTTTTCAAATTTCAATATACTGTGCTTGTTTATTGCTAGAAAGTTCCAACAGATTGAATTCCAATTGCATAATGTAATTAGTCTTCAAAAAGAGTACATGACAACACCATTTTCATCAGAGGAGTAAATTGAACATGCTCATAATATTACCCATCCAAAAACATAATAGTATTTGTACTACTAATCCCTCGGTCAAGGGAGACATTGATGGTGTATGAGCTTCAAATGCCTTATTCAATAGCCTTTAGCTCCCATGTTCTGTCGACTAGAACCAGCACGCTAAAACTACTCAAGGGGCTCGAGCAAAAAAGTGTGGAGAAAGATCAATGTAGAACTGATACCTGCAGTTTTTCCTATACAGAGGCCATGGAGCAATTCCCTGTTCTATATGACGTTGATTCTGATGAATCTCCGTCCACGGTCCAAACAAAATCAGACATGTCGAACCTCCGTCCTGCCACTATCCTGTATATGCAGAGTTTCTTGACAGGGCAACTTTCTTGCCTCGTATCCGGATGACTGCTCTCATCTTGCAGCTCACATGCTCCATAACTTACTGAACAAGAAGACATACAAAGATATCACATCGTTTCCAGCCTTGCAGCATTGACCAACAGAGCCTTGTCGTTGCCGAAGGGGAAGTCTCTGGTCTCCAACTTACAAAGGCTTTCAAAACCAGAGTGGAGGCCTAGATCACATTCCCCACCAAAGGTATGGAGAGCCTCTCTAGCTTTTTAGCATGGCCCAGATGTAATGAAACACGTGATCCATAAGGAGGCCAGAAAGGGGAAGTGGCCGCAATCCCTTGCAGTGATGGACGATGGCCCCAAAACCAGCATGGAGCTTTTCAGGGGTTATGTAATCAGAAGTTTGAGGCTTGAGTAAACACAAACGAAATTGGATCAAGTTAGGACGGTTCCTTGCAATAGCAACCAAGGCAGCATTTGTCATGTGGCAGCTGAAGTATAGAATCGAGTGGACCCAGCTGAGATAGAAACAAGGCCTCTGTCAAGGATACATTCAGTTCTTGCACATAAGGAAATTCCTAATTATGCTCTTCAAGGTAAGGTCCTTACAATAGTTGGCCATCTCCTAAAGACTGATATCTTCAATATATTCTAGCACCTGCAGGCACATTCAAATACGTGAGTCTATGGTGGACCAGATGTATAAACGGAACCCAAACTTGGAAACAACATAACTCCGCAGAAACAAAGTCACGATTTAAATGGGAATCTAGCACCAAGGAATGCATGATTTAACCTACAACAAAGTTGAGATAGCACATCCTACATTCACAGAGGATTTTTAAAACCACTTACTGATCCAAACAGGGCCAAACCTATTTGAACATCTTGATCATCAGATAGAGCAGCCTCTCAACTCCAAACTCAATGCACGTGAATATCCCACGTCTCGATAACTTCATTGCCTGAAGAGTTTTCACATGTTTGTGATGATTGTATTTCTTGAGAGATTTACAAAAACAGAGCTATAAGATAACTTTCATATAGAACCTTTTGTTTTCTTTTCCATCATAGCAGAGGGTTGAACAATAGCAATACTTATTGACACTTCCAAAACAACACAACAAAGGACAGAATAGCATTTCTCAGAACACTAATCATATGCATCAGGATTCTACTATACTTCTACACTGATCCTGAAATCGCCCTCCGCATAGTATGTGCTTGTCACCTTAGAGTTGGAACCACCATCTGGTGACTGCTCAAACTTCACCTCATTATGTTATTTTTTCGAGTTTTTCTACCAATGCTCATCAATCCTATACTTAATGGACTTAGAGTTGCCACCTTCAGAAAAGAAGCCACGGTTAGAAGAATATTAGTGATTAAAATGAGAGTCTATCTAAAATTCAAAAAGAATTAACTAGGATGAAGAATGTTGTATAGAAGAACCTATTTGAACTTCTTGATCATAACATACAGCAGCCTTCAACTCCAAATGTTTATCGATGGCTGATTCTTGGTGCAGGTGAATTCCACCATGCTGCAACACAATTCAAATGCCTTTTTCAGTGGCCGTTAGCTCCCATGTTCTGTCGACTAGAACCAGCACACTAAAACTACGCAAGGGGCTCGAGCAAAAAAGTGTGGAGAAAGATCAATGTAGAACTGATACCTGCAGTTTTTCCTATACAGAGGCCATGGAGCAATTCCCTGTTCTATATGACGTTGATTCTGATGAATCTCCGTCCACGGTCCAAACAAAATCAGGCATGTCGAACCTCCATCCTGCCACTATCTTCTGGGCCCAGCGTGTGTTGACAATTTTTTCAAGTTATCTGGTTGATAGTGTACATAGGCCGAAAATGGTAGAAAATTATTTATAAATAAGTTTGGGAGTAATAGGACCTTAGTATAGTATAAGTGTGTTTCTGGAATTTTAAGCATAGGTTGGGGTACTTATGCATCTTCCCTAATATTATTCATTAATCTTGCGTCTTTAACTCACACATTATCATCTTCATGACTCTTATTTTTAATAATGTCTATTATTTCTATGTCTTTTCAAATTCATGACCCCAAATGATATGTTATAATATTATTAAATCATTTAAACTTAATAGATAATAAATGAAATATTCACTATTATTTAAAGGAATAAGACACAAGTACTCTCTAGACTATGACCGAAATCTTAGAGACACACCTAAACTTAACTAGGATCCTATTACCCCCTAAACTAATTTAAAATGGAATAAATACACCACAAATGATGACATGACATAGAAAGTGTGCACACTCTCTTGAAGGCAAGTGATAAGTGCACAAATTGGACGCATGTTATTTTTTTATTGGTAACTTTGTAATTAATTAGTACACATATTTATTGATATTAAAACTTATATATATTTAATTATTTTTATTTCTTTCTTTTAAAATATTTATTTTAATTTCTTTTCACTTTTAATTAACTTTTAGAAAATTATGATTATTTTTTTTAAAAAAATAATTAAAAGTGTCCTTTAATTTTAACGTTTTAATTTTTTTTTATGTTTTGTTTGATTTTCTTCACTTATTTTGATATCCATTCAAAATTAACTTATTTTAAATACAAGATTAAATTTGAAGTAAAATCAAAACGAAATACAAAGAAAATAAAATCAATCGAAAAATAAAAGAGAAAAACAATGTATGTAGATAAAAAAAAGTTTCAATACAAGGTTAAAAAAAATGTGTATTAACTTATATAAATACAAGATAAAGAAAATGAGAATATTTTTTTAAAGAAAAAATATATTTTTTTAAAAATTATTATTTTTTAATTTAAAAAATAAAAAATAAAATTTACATACGTGGCGGCGAGTGTGTACAAACACAACCAACTTGGGTGGTTTAAGGTGCCACGTACGCGCAAAAGGTGCACACAAATACGAAAAAATGAGTTCAAAGGGTTAATAGAACCTTAGTAAAGTTTAGGCATGTATCTGGTATTTCGGTCAAAAGAGCCTTTGAGCTAGTTTTTAAGTAAAGAGGAAAGTATGATTTCCAAGAGAGCTTTTTAAGCTAAGTTTGAGCAATTATCTCAAACCAGAGAAGAAGTTGTTTTAAAAACATATGAGCTAAGTATATTTTGGGAGTAGTATTGAGCACCAATATGGGGACGCGAGTTCATATTAACTCAAGCCCCCATAAACCATGTAGCCATCATAGTCAGAAAAAGGATTATGCTTTTTAGATGATTCCTTAGTGCTTTTTAACATAGACTAGTAGATCCACTTAGTAGTTCAGGTTTTATACCGATGGCAAGGTATAGGACGGTCCTTGGCAACGTGAGGTAAAACGTTGTACCATTACTTAGGCTCATAGTGATGGTTGTCAGTTAGAAAATCTCCCACAAAAGTTATATTACTTTCTAAATGAGTAAAGTTAAGTTTGTTATTGCTTTATCTTTAACGAACTAAGATTGTTTTCAGTTGTTTTATAAGTTTTATATATATATCGCATGTGTTTTATTGCTTTATATTGAGTTGAGTATCCATAAGTTGAGAAGAGCCAGGTAGGTGTTTCTTCCATAATCTCTTTCGAGCCTATATTTGTTAGCATTCCAACTCGCATACTCGTACATTCAATGTACTGATGTCAGTTGGCCTGCATCTTATTATGATGCACATGCAGGTAACCAAGATTAGCATCCAGCGTATCGTTGATCCAGTGAGCAGTTCAGAGTCTGTTGGTGAGCCTCTTTGCATTCCGTAAGATCCATTTTGTTTACTTTCAGTATTAGATAGTTCATTAGGATGTCGTGGGCTTGTCCCGACATTCATCTTAGTTGTTTTAGAGGCTTCATAGATAGTCAGTTAGATGTT
This sequence comes from Solanum bulbocastanum, assembly GCA_037074985.1. Lineage (NCBI taxonomy): Eukaryota > Viridiplantae > Streptophyta > Magnoliopsida > Solanales > Solanaceae > Solanum > Solanum bulbocastanum. The sequence goes on from CM073602.1 coordinate 1,877,984, forward strand.
AGTTCATTCGTCAACATTTTGTTATTGACTTATGTTCAGATTTTGAGTTGCCATTTTGGCTAAGTTAAATGTTTATTTTCAAAACATTATGAGTTTAGTTTGAGACAGTTAAGTAGTTCAGTAGTCTTTGAGTTATCGTTCTTATGTTAAAGAGTTGGGTTGCCACTTTTGGCCCAGTTGAATGTTTAATCTTTAAACATTCTCAGTTATTTTATTATTCAGTTCAGTTAAGTTCATTGATCATTATAGATATGAATATTGTCTTCCGTTGAGTTAAGTAAGCTAGGCCAAGGGTTAGCTTGGGGCTAGCAATGGTCTTCGAGTGCTAGTCCCGCCCAGAGTGTAGGCTCGGGGAGTGACAGGGTACTTATGCCTTATCCCTTATTTAAAGCCATTTTCTTAAATCTATTAATTTAGTTTCTTAATATCATTTTTAAAAATAACTTTTTCATTTAATAAATTACACAATAATCTACTTAAAGTATTTTATTCTAAAAATCAACTCCATAACTACACCCTCTTGATTTTCATAACTTACATTCTAATAATATTCATTAATTTTGTGTCTTGAAGGCGATCGCTCAAAAAGGGGATTCAACCCACACACATCTTCATTTTCATAACTCTTAGTTTTACTGATTTTACTAATCTCAATTATTTCTATATCTTTTCAAATTCTTAACCCCATATAATATGTTATAATATTATTATATCTCTTAAATTAATAGATAATAAATGAAATATTCATTATTTATAACCAAACAAATTGAAGTTTTATACATTTGTTACAAAATGATTCTAGACACCTTTAGGTGAAGTGTACATAGCGTAACAAATCTGTAGGGATGTGATATAATCTCTAGCAGATATGTAGGGATATGATAGAATATCTTTTGAGTCCTTCCTTATTTAGTCTCCTTAATTAGAGCTTATTGTATTTGTATACATCTTACATAATGGAATAAGACACAAGTTATTCTCTATTTTGTTACATGGTATCAAAGCTATGACAGATTTGTTAGGTTAGTCAAAATATACATCGGGTAATTTGGTGTATTTGGGAGTTAGGATTTACCCCCTTCAAACCAGGTAAGATTGCCTTGTTCGAGTGCGACAGTAGTATACTCATGTCCCTAGGATAAGGTATGCTTTTAGGCGTTATCTAACTATAAGAGCAGAAATCTAGATTTCGGTGGTCGGGAGACACGCACTAGTAACAACTTTTCCAGTGATCTGTTGAGGTGGTGCGTGAGGTATCCTACATCAACAAAACTTCAATTTGTTTGCATTTTTGATGTAGTCATGAAATTTATGGCCAAGATTTGGTAGAATTTGGTTAGAATAATCCAGACTTGTGAGAGCTTAGACAACTACAAACTCAGTCAGCTAGTTTCTTTCTTTTCGATCATTTTATTTTTTGTGATTTGGTGTCTCTGTATCACTACTGGAAGCTTCTGTGTTGGAATCTGATTATTCGTTTGGGGTTGGATATTGATCTCTGTCATATTTGTTGTCCACTGTCGACTCCTCATTTTTCTTGCACACTGAATTTATCACGTGGGTGAATTGATGTGTTCTCCAAATTTCAGATCTAAGCAAAGTGGTTATTCTGTGGTCTGCTATAAATCTGTTGGTTATTAAGTTGTTGGTGGTCCTACATCATTTATTTTATGATATTGTTATTTTGCCACATAACTTTAGTTGGGAAGTGAATCTACAAAACAGAGGAAAGGCTACAAATGACTGCAATCAGAAAACAGTTAATGTTGTTATTACTTCTGGTCAATCATCTGGTCAAACAATTTTGGCTTTGTCAGAGGAGTTTGATACATTCTTGCAATATCGAAAATCACGGAAGGAATCTATTTCAGTTACTACCCTTGTTAAGGCCAGTAAAACAAGTCTTGTCTCCTCTTCAAATAAATGGGTGATTGATTTCGGTGCCACTAATCATGTGACCGGTAATCCTAATGTATTTTCTATCTTTCAATCACACAAAACACTTTCTCCTGTTAAGGTAGCTGATGGTTCAACTTGTAACATTGTTGAAAAATATTTTGTGTCCAATGATGTGGTGTTTTCATAGACTACATCTTTCTTCTATGCACCTTCCAGTTCTACAAGTCATGGGGAGGAAGATGAATGATCAATATATCATGTTACTCGTGCTTTGATAGAGCAATCAAATGATATTGTTCCTGCAGCTTCCGGTCCTTATATGGAGCATCAAACAATTATTGTGCCTTCAACAACACTTGCTCCATCATGTTAGCTAGACCGTCAATTACTCAAGTTTACTTGAGGAGGCAAGAGACCAGTGATGCATGTCCTGCACCAGTCCCTTCATCATCAAATCTTCCTCCACCTGTTCCTCCAAAAAACCTTAACCTTCCTATTGCTCTTCGCAAAGGTACAAGGACTTTCAAATCCATATAATCCATTGTAATTTTGTTTCCTATGATCATTTATCCTATACATCTAGATCTCTAATTACTTCTCTAGACTCCATCTCTGTACCCAAAATACTAAATGAGGCTTTGAATAATCCTAGACGGTCTGATGTAATGCTTGAGGAAATACATGCCTTGGAGGAAAATCACACGTGGAATTTGGTGGATTTATCTAATGATAAGAAACAAGTGGGATGTAAGTGGGTGTTTACCATTAAAGTTAATCCAGTTGGTTCTGTTGCTAGACTTAAGGACAGACTTGTGGCTAAAGGCTATGTATAAACTTATGGGGTGGATTATTCAGACACCTTTTCTCTGGTTGCTAAACTCACTTCTTTTCTCTTGTTCATTTCTTTAGTTGCCTCTACGAATTGTCCTTTACATCAGTTGGATATTTAGAATGCGTTCCTTCATGGTGATCGTTAAGAGGAAATGTATATGGAGCAACCACCTCATTTTGTTGTTTAGAGAGGGTATGAGAAAGTCTTGTCACTTGAAAAAGTCCTTGTATGGCTTGAAACAGAGTCCCTGGGCTTGGTTTGGTAAGTTCAGTGAGGTAGTTCAAGATTTTGGTTTAAAAATGAGCAAATGTGATCACTCAATATTTTACTACCACTCAACAATGGGCATTATTCTCTTGTTGTGTATGTTGATAACATTATTATCACAAGAAGTGATTATGCATATCTGTCTTTCCTGCATACTTGGTTTCATACGAAGGACTTGGGTCAATTGAAATACATTTTGGGAGTAGAAGTAAATAGAAACAAAAAGGGAATTATTTTGTCTTAGAGAATATATATTCTCAACCTACTTGCAGAAAATGGAAAGATGGCAGCCAAACCCTGAAGTGCTCCAATGGTTCCCAATATGCATCTTATGAAAGATGACGATGATCCTTTTGATGATCCATAGAGATACAAAAGGTTAGTTGGAAAGTTAAACTACCTTATTGTGACTTATCTTGATATTGCTTTTGCAGTAAGTGTTGTTAGCTCGTTCATGTTTGCACCTACATCAAACATTGGGCAGCTTTGGAACATATTCTATGTTACTTGAAGAAACCTCCTAGTCTTGGAATATTGTATCGAAATCATGACCATACTCATATTGAGTGTTTTGCAGATGTCGATTGGGCTGAATCGAAAATTGATAGAAGATCTACTACAAGTTATTGTGTCTTTGTTGGATGAAACCTGGTATCATGGAGGAGTAAAAAGCAAAATGTTGTATCTTGATCCAGTGCAGAATCAAAGTACAGAGTTATGTCACAGTCTATGGGTGAGATCATGTGGATACATTATCTTTTAACAGAAATTGGGTTGAAGCATCATATACCATCAAAATTCTGGTACGATAATCAAGTTGTGCTCCATATGCCTTGAATCCAGTGTATCATGAAAGAACTAAATATATTGAGGTTGACTGTCATTTTATTCGTGAGAAGATTCATGAAAACCTGATATCCACTAGCTAAGTGAAGATAGGAGAGCAACTAGTTGATTTGTTCACAAAAGCGTTGAATGGAACTTGAGTTGATTATATTTGTAACAAGTTGGGAATGAATAATATCTATGCTCTAACTTGAGGGGGAGTGTTACAAAATGATTGTAGACACCTTTAGGTGTAGACATAGCTTAACAGATATGTAAGGATATGATAGAATCTCTAGCAGATATGTAGGGATATGATATAATATTTTTTGATTCCTTTATTATTTAGTTTCCTTAATTAATTAGAGCTCGGTGTATTTGTGTTTATACATCTTACATAATGGAATAAGACACGAATTATTCTCCATTCTATTACAACATTCAAATTCTTTTTCAAAAAATATTTGTATGTGAGTTATACATTTGTGATTTATTAGTTTATGTATTATGATGGAGATATTCTACGGCTTATTGGTATTATGTATTATGAAATTTATACCCTTTAATTTATTTATTTATTATTATTTATTATTTTCTTTAAATGTCCGCCTTCATATCTCATATTTAATTACTTATTTCAATTGTTACTCTTTATATCTAGAACTCTGATACTTTTTATATTCATAACCTCCAAATATTTAATTTAATTTTAAGATATCTTTTGATATTCCTTCATTTTTTGGGATAAGGCACAAGTACACCTTAGACTATGAACGAAATCACAGAGACACACATTAACTAAACTAAGGTCCTATTACCTTAGTTTAGTTATTATAAACTAATTTAATAATAAAGAAACAATGAAGAAATTCAATATTAATTTTTTTACGAAATTAGTATTTGTATGTAGAATCAAGTACTCTAGAGAAATTTTAAATATAAAAAATACTTTAACATAGTATAGTATATTGTTATTTCAAATATGACCTCTTATTCCATTTACTTTACCACAATAAATATTTTATTTTGTACTATATACATATGAATAATTTGTACTTAAAAAAGATGCAAAAAAAATAATAATTCTATTTTGTATATTGAAAAAAGATGAAAAAACATATTATGTTGCAGATGAAGAGAAATACCAATATTATTTTATTTTGTTTTCCTCTTTCCATGATTGTAATTTTCCTTTCAAGTTCTAAGGATTGGACGTATAAAAAGTACCTACGTAAAACTTTACTCAGGAGAAAAAGAATACAAGAAACTGAAGATCAAAAGTATCATAAAAAGTCAAAACCTCTCACTACAAATATCTTTCCTATTTTTATGCCTCATATATTATTTTATCTACCCTCCCCATCATGTTCTTTCATTCCTTCAAACCATATGATATACGAAACTCAATTTTGTAAATATGTACGTCTACCTAATATTCATATTACAAGTTGACTAAGACTTGTGGAGATTGTCAGCTTGTGAATGAAGATGATGTCTTATGCAACTTTGGTGTTGTGGTTTATGAGAATTGGCGGGAGCCTACGAGCAACCATAAAGTTGTCTCCATGTAACCTATAGATCATGGGTTTGAGTGGTGAAAGAAGCCACTAATTTTTCTACATTATCCTCCTGGGATGTGATCCCTCCATTAATCCTACTAACTTTGGATGTTTTGTGCACGAGGCTGCTTTGTTTACGGGACATTCCTGATGTTTCTTGTTTTTCATAGTTCCCCTTTAGATAAAGTAAACAAGAGAGTTTGAAGATGAACTTACCTTTTGACAGTCTATAGTTTAGCAATATTAGAAGCCCTTGTTTGAGAAATAATGGCAAAGAGAGTTGTTTGCTAAATGAAGTATAGTTGAATGATAAATTTTATATACCTAGAAACAAGGATCAAATTCCCACTTCATACTTCCTCTTTTCTCCTTTCATTAGCGGTGCATTCATGTTCTAGAAATTCTAGATTCGCTTCTAAGGTGTAAACTTGTATTAGTAGTAAAAACCTCAAAGAGGAATGTACAAGCTCTTAGAGTCGAGATACACCTACACATCTTGCTTTTACTGTTCTATTGGGAGTTACCTCATGTATTGCTTGACATAAAACTGATTGTGGATTCGTCTTGGTAGATATCCAAGTGATACATCCTGGCTGCTCTAGCCACACTAACCGTATGCATCAGGCTTGAAATCGCCCTCCGGGATAGTATGTGCTTGTCAACTTAGAGTTGGAACCACCATCTGCTGACTGCTCAAACTTCACCTCATTAAGATATTTTTTCGAGTTTGTCATCAATCCTATACTTAATGAATTTAAAGTTGCCACCTGCAGAAAAGAAGTCACAAATAGAAGAATATTAGTGATTAAAATGAGAGTCTATTCAAAATTGAAAAAGAATTAACTAGGATGAAGAATGTTGATATTCATGACAAATTCAATACTTCTGTAGCTTGTGGCTCTTACACATATCAGATTCTCAAAAGTGTCTTCCTCCCCCATGTTCCATTCTTCTCCCTGAATGATTGTATAATAAAGGATTCCTCTCCAACCTCCAGTCTTGCTATTGTTGATAGTGCATCGGATATCAGAGGAAAGTCATACAACAACAATTTTTTCAAATTCGAGATTAGAGACTGCCCCTTTGGCGATGAGGCTCTGTTGGCTAATGCTGCAAAGCTGGAGACAATGCGATCCCTTTGGATGTCTAATTGTTCAGTAAGTTTTGAAGCATGAAAGCTGTTGGCCCAGAAGTTGCCAGGGCTTAATGTTGAAGTTATAGACGAGAGGGGTCATCCAGATATGAGACCAGAAGGTTGCCCTGTTGAGAAACTTTACATATACAGGGCAGTGTCAGGAAGGAGGTTCGACACTCGGATTATTGATGAAGATGCAGCATTGACGCCATATAGCATCGGAGAATTGCTCTCTGGATTCTTCTTAGGAAGACTTCAGGTATTAGTTTTATGTTAATATTTCACGCGCGCTTCCTTGCTTGAGCCTTGTGTAGTTGCAGTGCTGGTCATGGTGGCAGTGAAGCTGGTGTGCCATCGATTTGACCCTTTGTTGAGCGACTTCACAGCAATTAATTACAAATAATGAGTTTAAACTCTTGTTGTTGTGCTATATCAGTAAGGACAACTATTGTAGTTTTGGGTTGGATGTTCAACTGTGTATCCTATTTTGTATCATTATGTATCGGTTTAACTTTCTCTAGTGACTTGTTCTTCTGTTGAAATGGTGCTGTCAATGTACTTGTGGTCATGAATTGTTGTAATTCTTTTTGAAGATTAACTGTCTATCCCATTTGTTGAACGTTTAGAAGAAGGTATTACAGTTTTCTACTACGAGAGTTAATTTGATAAACAAACACTTATTTTCGTTCAGAGTGGGATTTCAGCCTACGTTGGTCGAATGTTCGAGGAAAGGAAGTCATGAGTGCTTATAAGCTCTCTACAACCTCTTCACTTCCTGGCCTAGATTTTGAGATGAAAGTTCGTTGGGTTTGTGATAGAGTAGTATAGATGTCGTTTTAAATCAGTACCTTGATTGAGGTTGAACGATAGTGCTCTGAGCATATAAGATGAGACTTCAGACCAAGTTGGACAGCCAAAGGCAAATCCACATTGGATTTATAAAAATTATAATTTTTGTTAAAAACTTGTAAGTTTTCTAAAAGAAACTCAGAAAAGTCAAATAAAAATGTTTCATAACAACTGTAACAGAATTTTCTTAACCATATACAATCTACCCAGCAAAGTACAATCTACTTTTCAACCATAATGCTCAAAAGCTACTTAAATAACGGGATATCCTTCTGGCCAAGGATCTGAAGCTCATCCCCTCCCCTCATATCTTCAGCATATTCCTTAATCTTGAGAGCGGAATTTTCAAGTTGAGGGCTCCTTACAAGTTTGATAATTTTCAAGGAATAAATATCCCCAAAACTAGACGGAATCTCCTCAAGCTTACGACATTCCGACAGTTTTAATTTCTCAAGCGTGGGAAAAGATTCCTCTCCAACCTCCCACTTGGAAAGAGTCACTTGATTCAAGTTCAAAAATTTGAGATTCTCAAAGGTGTCTTCTTCTCCCATGTTCCATTCTTCCCCATGGATGATTGTATGATAAAGGTTCAACTCTTCAAGGTTCAGCAGTCTTGCTATTGTTGATAGTGAATCGGATGTCAGAGGAAATTTATCCAAGCACAATCTTTTCAAACTCGAAGGAAAGTGAAAATCCCATGGCTGATTTATGGCTGCAGAGGACCCACTGTCATTTGTGTTCGATCTTTCAAAACATACAGTGAGGTCTTCTAGTTCAGTTAGGAAATCCAATTTCGGGAACCAAAATTGCTCTGTTGAATAATCCCATGATTCCTTGAGAACAAATAACAGCACTTGAAGATTGGGAAGTCTTTTGAAAATATCCTCTGAATCTTTCCAATATGAAAGCACGAGTTTGTTTAAATATCTCAAGTTCTGTAACTTTGTGTCCTCTGCTACCAGAATTGGTTCATCTGTATCCATATCAAAGAAAGAACAAGCAGCCATGAACAGCACTCGCAATTTTACAAGATCCCAAATTCTCGGTAATAGTATCAAGGTTGATTCTTCATTATCCACCCACAGGATTTCTAGATTCCAGAGGTTTGAGAAAGACAAAGGCAGAGATTTAACATCTGTACCAATTCTTAAGAACCTCAAATGATTCAACATGCAGATTTCATTCAGCAAAGAATCATTCACGTTGATAAAAAAGGGATCCAGGTACAACACTCTAAGAAGCCTCAAATGTCTTAGGTGACATGCATCAGAGAGACAATCGTCCAGCTCAAATCCAATTATGGTCAAAGAATAGAGGTGTTTACCAGAATGCCTTTTCTTATTAGAACCGAACAGGACAAAATTAAGCCCAAAGTGCTCCTCATTATCAATGGTAATTTGACGTGACAACAAATCAGATGGAGCACTTGAACTTATCAAATCAAACAACTTTTCCTTTCTTGCTTTTATCAAACAAAAGTCATGCACAAGATCATGAAGTTGGCAAGTAGGGTAATCACCTATCTCATTGAAACAAATTACCAAGCTACTGGAAATTAAATCATCCACATAAATCTTCACCACTTCTTCCATACTCTTCATTTCTGTCTTTTCCACAAACCCTTCAGCAACCCATGCAGCATTCAACTCAAAGATTGTCGTTGCACGGTCCTTCGGCCAACTTGCAAAGTACAGCAAGCATGGCTTCAGGTGATCAGGTAAGTGGTCATAACTTATTTCTATAACTTTCATCACTTCCACTTCATTCTTCAAAATAAAGGAATGCAAATTATTTAAAACTTCAAGCCACACACTCTTTTTCTTTTCCCTCCCAGCAATGACTCCAGCAATCAGATCAGCCACCAAAGGAAGCCCTTTACAATTTTCGGCTATTTCTTTACCAACATCCAATAGTTCATCAGGGCAACTCTTGTTTCCAAATGCCCTTTTCTCTAATAACTCCCAACTTTCTTCTGATCTTAGCAATCGAAGGTTAAGAGGAGCAGTGTAGAGCTTTCCATGCAAAGCCACTTCCTTTTCTCGAGTTGTCAAAATAATTCTACTTCCTTTCATACCATCAGGAAAAGGTCTTGTTAACTCATCCCATGTATTAGTATCCCACACGTCATCTAAGACAATAAGATACCTCTTTCCAAACAGTTGTTTCCGTAGATTATCAGCAACATCAATATTCTCACTCAATTTTGACTTTGAGTCACTAACTTGATTGAAAATTTTATCCAACAACTTCTTCTCATCATATACTTGGTCGACCGTGCACCATGCACGAAGGTCGAAATGGCTAGAAACTGATTTATCATTGTATACTTTGTACGCCAAAGTAGTTTTACCTGAACCCGGCATACCAGTGATCGAAATGACATCTAGATCTGCCGGTCCACTGGTGAGCTTTCTAAGTATCAAGTTTGTCTCCTCCTCAAAACCAACAATTATTTTATCAGTTGTCAATGACTTGCTCTCAACTGGTTTCTTGGGAGAGTTCACAACAATGAGACCTCTGTTCTTGGAAATGTTCTCATGTAAATCAGAGATCTCTTCTTTGATAAGCTTCATCTTCTTTATGGTAATGGGAAGTGAGAAAATAAGATGTAAGAGACCATTATCTCGAACAATAATTGAATCTATGACATCTTTTGCCTCATATGCCACATCTAGAACACGTTCCCAAAGATCTTTATACAATCCTTGCTCAATATTCGCGAAAAAAGATCTTATGAATTCCAAGTCTTCTTTCACCAGCCCAATTTGTTCCTTTATCAAAGCAATTGAATAGGCATTGGAATCCAGCAAATCATCTAAGTGTCTCTGTAGTAGATGCATGAAGAGAGGTCCATCACTCATGGGGAAGCAACATTGAGATGAATCCCGTACTTTCAGATAAACATGTTTGAGATCTTCCTTAAGGAGTTCAATATTTTCCAGAAACTTCAGGGTTGCACAATTTGTTTCGTCAGTACTCTCTTTATTCCTTAATTTCTCTTCCAAGTCGCGTACAAGAGTTGATACCTCCCTGGTAAGTGCTCCAACACGAGCCAAGAGATCAAAAATTTTGTCATGATGAATAAAGTCCTTAGGCATATCAGAAAGAATAATCAATAGGAATTCCATCATGACATGAATGTTTCGAGCCCCTGAAGTGTTAGGGGTAATAACAGTTATCATATGCTCTTGTAGATGAATCAGATATTCTCTGAGAATGTCCGGAGAGGTTTCCAGGAGCTTCTTAATGAAGCGTACAATTTCTGCTGAAGTTGAAGCTTTCAAATTTTTATAACATATGTGCATAACCTCCAGTTCAGTTGGAACAATCTTCAAGAGTAGATGTGCTAGCTTGAAGAGTCGAGGGTCTCTATCATTCTGATCATCCTCATCTAGCTCGGAGAGTTGAGAGTCTTCATCAGCCTGATCCTCCCAAAGGAAGCGTCCTACTCTCTCAGCCATCAGTTGAAACAGAGGTAAGACATTCTCAACCATCTCATGCTTAATGCAACCATTCACTATCAACCCATGGAAATCTCTGACGTTGCCACATACATTCTGAAGAACCTCATATTGAGTCACTCCAGGAAATATCTTTTCAGCACGATGCTTGGATAGATGATAGAGATTCAAGAGGAGGAAGTCCAATTGAACATCCATCATGGTGGCATCTGATTTAGAACGATGATACAAGCTCATACAGTCATCCATATTACCGGCGAGGCTAGTAAGGACATATTTACACCCGACGTCTTTGCCATAATCATCCAAAATTGGTTGAAGCAGATTCTCAACCTCTTGTCTTTTTCTAGTCAGCTCCAAATCGGAAAAAGAAAGCTGGACATATGTACAAATAAATGTCAGCTTCAATTTCAGCTTTTGAATTAGATCCACATCAACTGCCTTTTGATCTTCTTCATTCTTTAATCTCTCTAGGAAATCCAGAACATTGGCAACGTCCTTTCGAAGAGCAGAAAATGACACCTGCCAAAATAACACATATCAAATTCAATACTTTACAGTTAACTCTATCAAATAACATACCAATGAGTTGTTTGCTTCTTCATTATCTTTTCGTTTTTCCATGTTTGTAATTTTCCTTTCAAGTTCTCAAGACCTGATGCATAAAAAGTACATAAAATTTTATCAGGAGAAAGAAGATGAAAAGATAAGAATAATCAAGAATTTCACTATTGATTTTGACAGTTTCTGTATAATAAATTTATAACCATTTTCTTATTGAGTTTTTGTCGATATATATATATATATATATATATTTATATAAAACTAGTCAAACATCAAATGGTGCATAAAGAGCAATTGTATAACTTGACATATAGTAATTTTAGATTCGCACAATTGGAAATGTCAATCTTGATCACACATCAAAATGTTTATGACATGAAATCACAAACATAAAATCTCACAACTGTTAATTATTTACAAAAAAGGAGTATGAAGAAGAAAATGGAAGATCTAAATATTCAATAAAAAAAAGTGTATCACAACTGTTAATTATTTACAAAAAAAGGAGTCCTGCTCGGTTACCATTACTTTTCCAACCTATACGAAGAAGAAAATGGATGATAATCTTTTATGTACACTAACGATTTGAATTGAAGAAAATGACTTGTAAAAATGGGGTTCATCTATAGACGAGACCAACTGGTACCGAACCTTTCTATCTCTAACAGCTTATAGTAATATAGTTTCATTAGTGAGGGGAATCTTTCGTCATCTTAGAAAAAATCTAAAAGATCTGCTTCTATTCACTCCGCACTCTCCAACCCCCTCCCTCTCACCCGGTAAGAATTCACCCGCACTGGATATTAATACCAAACTAATACAACTTATCATGGGTAAGTAATAATTTAATGAGGTGAAAGTATACATTAACTAACCAGAACTTACCAACCAAAGTTCTTTCATTTTTCTTACATCACTTTTACTTTTCCATAATTTTACTTCAATAGAGATGAGAGTAGCAAATATTAGATGAGTTGACTAACCTTTTTAGTTGATGAAACTATATATCCTCTGCTTGCTTTGTTATTAGATCTATAGAGCTCAAAATTCTGGAAATAAACAGAGGAATAATTAAGACCAAATATGATGCATAGTATTATTCCAAAAAGTCAAGAAAGCAAAAGCATGAATCAATTACAGTGGGGCCTCCTCACTTGCCTGCCACAAAGGAAAAAGATAAGAAAAATCAAACTTCCAATATTCTGCTCACTTTATATCACTTCCTCCGTTTGGTTATATTTGACATTATTATATATTGATATCCCCTGCCCTCCAGAATACAATAATTCAATAATATCGTACAACTCAAGTAATTTTATATTAGTTAAAGAATCTAAAGCTTTGTAAAACAAAACATCTTTCTTCAATATATAATTATTCTTTTTTATATAGTGAATATAATTGAAGACTTAAAATATTTTTCTTTATCTCAACTCTCTTTTTATCTAGATTAATTAATCTCAATATAAACACAATATAGTACTCCTCATCTTTTTTCACTCTATTTCTTGTATATTCCTTGTTGTCAAAACAAAGTAAGACTATCACTATTTACAAGTGAGAAATTTGAAGATTATACGAGAATAAATTGGATAAATGAATAGACTATATGTTACAAAAGTTACAAACATAATGACTTAATGATGTAGAATACATGCAAATAATGAGATTCAAATAAAATCATATCACTATTTTAATTTTCAAACAAACACTCTTACTCTAAAAATTATATGTGCAACACTAATTGGTAAAAAATCTTCCTATATCCACCATCATTTATACTTCTTAGTGCAACATAAATCCTATTAATACTTAACATTTACAAGTTAAACATTATAATAAGATGTCTAAGGACTTATGTGGAGCATGATTGTCATATACTATAAGTTTATAGAAATGGATACACTTGGCTACACGTGCGATTTACTATAAAAATATAATAATTTGAACGTTTTAATGTTAGTCTACTACTTAATTGGTATAACTTTAAATTAGGGGTGTACAAAACCGAACCGAAAATCAAACCAAACCGCAAACCCAAAAAAAAAAACCCGACTAGTGGTTGGTTTGACTTGGTTTGGTGTTGAAAAAAAAACCCGACTATATTTGGGTTGGTTTGGTTTTAACTAAAAAAACCAACTCGAGACCAAACCAACCCGACATTATATATATAATTTTAAAATTTTATTTTATACATAAAAATATTTACTTTGATATAATTTTTAAATATTTCTTATACTTTTTCATAGTTTTTATCTTTTAATATATTATTTAAGTTTGAAACTTAGAATCTTGAATGGTTCCATAAAGATTATAGTCCATAGATATTACTAATTATAATAAAACTTAAATCAAAATCAAAATACTAATGCAAAAAGAAAATCAATTTAACACTAAGAATGACAATAATATTGAATATCTGTTCTTTGATTTTACATTGGTTTAGACAATTAAAGTACATAATCTAATTTTAATTTCCTTTAATATTTAGTCATGTAACTAATACTTATTAAACTTATTTCAGCATGATTCAGTACTTTTAAATTATGATAATTTTCATTATGACTTGTTAATTGACAATATTTGTTTTACGCGATTTCATTATTATTATTTTTTGTATTCTTAAGAAACACCTTAGATAGTTGTATTTTGGTAGGACTAAATAAATATTTGAAGTACAAGTAAATTTTATGTTTGTATGAATACTTTAGCGGAAAAATCCGAAAAACCCAAAAACCTGAAAAAATCCGAAAAAACCCGAGGTTGAAAAACCCGAATTTTATTGATTTGGTTTGATTTATAGATTTAAAAATCCGACACAAATGATTTAGTTTTATATTTGAAAAACCCGAACCAACCCGACCATGTAGACCCCTACTTTTAATCTTCTTAACTTAAGGTTAACCTTCTCAATAGTTAGAACATGTTGCCTTTTCATTTTCTTTGTGAATTTATCTTATTTTATTTTTTAATTACAACCTTTCCACATTTCAGCTTAATGTACAAAATATAAAAAGAATATTTTAGAATAAAAATTAATTACCCAATGTACCAGAAACGTTTTTTTTTTTTCATTTGTGTTCTTAATAGCAAATGAACATTTACTTTTAAGTTTTTTTTTTTTTTTTTTTTTTTAAAAAGCAAGGATTAGAGGAAATGAAGAGACAAATGGTGTTAATATATCATTTATGTAATTTAATTAATGAAGACATAAGAGAAAGTAGAGATTTAAATGATGAGGTCTATATATTCTTGGAGTTGAAAATGGAGGAATCAAGTTATAATGTGAAATGGTTGGAAAATATACTTGAAGAGAGGATCAATGATCATGAAGCCAAGTAACTTGAACTACTTTTTTCAATTTTCGATAATTTTATCCTTTTCTAATTCTTCCTTCTTTTATATTAAATACGTATATGTATTTCAAATGTCTCTGTTTATAAAGGAATTTCTCAATTGATAAAATTAAGAGTTCATATTTGTATTTTTTTTCCCTTACAATTTTAGTTATTCTGATAGTAGGAGTAATTTTAATTTTAGTAATTTTTAATTGTACATCCAAATTTATAGTTTGTTTTCCTTCACTGCATCTGTTTACAAATTACTATGTGACATACACACACACAGCATTAAACACGAAATTATAAAGGATGAGTCACACATATTTGATACTGACGTATTCATAGTACCAGATACTATATTGTCTTGGTTAGCTACACCTATTTTTCTTTAATGACAAAAGCACAGGTCTACTGTTATGAATTTTCTTATTTAATAAATACAATGAAAGTGATAAAATTAATCTTGATAGCATTTTCTATTTTATAACTCAACTTTTGTTTAGAAGCTTTTATAATACTTATAAGAGACAAACATGCAACGCACGTTTTCAAAAGACTAGTTAATATTATAAGCATAAATTAATGACTGTCAAAAAATATACCAGGATCTATAACAATAGAATGAAACAAAAAGGAAAAAATTGAGCCCACTAAATGTACAACGTCCCCTTAAGGAAATTATTCCCTTCTAATAGCCGAAGTTTAAAGAAATATATCCTCTCAGAATGGAACAAATCTATTCACAAGTACATTGATACAAAAATAAATAGTGTCAGTGAGCCACTCAATAGGAGCAAAGTACACGAATATTTAATTATGCAAAAGAAGAAGAAGAAGTTCAGAATTTTTGTTGTCTTAACATGAGGGGAAATCCTTCTATTTATAGATAACAAAGGGTAGTGTGAACAAATGCTTATTGTGCCTTATCAAAAATGTCACAACTCTTTGGAAAAGTTATAATCCTTCGAAAAGGTCACAACCTTTCATAAAAGTCATAATTTTATTTAAAAGTCGCAACTCTTCATGAAAGTCACAAATTTTTCATAAAAGTCACATCTTTTCATGAAAGGGGAAGACTATTTTTGGAAATAAATAAATTTAAAAGGAAATTCTAGCCAATGATAGCACCACGTAGGCGGGCCTAGGGTTCTCTTCTATATAAATATATGATATGATTTCTTAATTAAAAGCTTTTATTTCTACGTAAGTACTATGATATATTTATCATCACAAGTTTCAAAAGTCTTTTTTTACTTCTTCTGTTAAGCTTCGTGAAAATTCAAACAAAATGATGAAACAATGTTTTGATTCTAATTTCTAAGACAACTCGAACAAAATGATGTGTTTGGTACAAAGGAAAATAAGTAATTGGAAAGAGAAGAAAAAACAAAACAACAAATGGTTGCCATTTTTAATATGATCATATCTATCATCTGCTCAATTTCTACTTAATGTTCACAAACATATAGTTCATTTGATACCTCGATCAAACACATTGTAGGCAGGTTTTAAACATTTAATGAAACACATTATATATAGGCATTTTTAAACATTTGATCAAACACATTATATTTGAAATAAGATGATTATATCGTTACTAACATAAGATATGATTTTAAAAAAATTAATAGACATCAATACAGTTTCATCATTTTGAACACAAGTTATTCTTCCTTTCGAATTTGAAATCGCCATCGTGTTTGTCACCTACTGTGTGGCTACCATAAGTTAAGTTCTATTTGTGTTTGGCTACCAAGGCATCACCTTGAATCAAAGTGTATTTTTAAACAACTGTCTCTTTGTTAAGCTCATCAATCCTATACCAACTGCAGTAAAGAAGATACTAGCGATTAAATTGAGAGTCTATCGAAAATTGGAAAAGAATTAGAGTAACTAAGATGGTTTCACCTTCAAGAAAGTCGATATTGTTAATGCTACCAGTTTTAGTGGCACATTTGGATTAATTCCTTCAGTAGCGGTAGAGGTAGTTACTCCAATTAAATTTCTTTTTCTTAGAAACAGGAGGAAATAGGCACCAATTTCTAAAATCCCACAAAAATGTTTCATTAACAGTAACAGAATTTTCTTTATCATATACAATATCACCCAGCAAAGTACAATCTACTTTTCAACCATAATAATGCTACTTAAATAATGGGATATTATTCCAGCCAAAGGATCTGAAGCTCATCCCCTCCCCTCATATCTTCAGCATATTCCTTAATCTTCATTGCGGAATCTTCAAGTTGAGGGCTCTCTACAAGTTTGATAATTTTGAGTGACCAAATATCCCCAAAACTAGGTGGAATCTCCACAAGCTTACGACATCTCCCCAGTTCTAATTTCTTAAGCTTGGGAAAGGATTCCTCTCCAACCTCCCACTTGGAAAGTGTCATGTCATGCAACTTCAAACATTTGAGTTTCTCAAAGGTGTCTTCCTCCCCCATGTTCCATTCTTCCCCATGGATGATTGTACAATAAAGGAACAACTCTTCAAGGTTGGGCAGTCTCGCTATTGTTGATAGTGAATCTGAAGTCAGAGGAAAGTCATACAACAACAATATTTTCAAACTTGAAGGGAAGTGAAAATCCCATGGCCGATTTGTGGCTGCAGAGGACCCACTGTAATTTGTGTTTGAACTCTTAAAATATACGTCGAGTTGTTCTAGTTCAGTTAGGCAATCCAATTTCGGGAACCAGTATTGCTCTGTTGAATAATCCCATGATTCCTTGAGTTCAAATGAAAGCACTTGAAGATTGGGAAGCCTTTTGAAAATATCCTCTGTATCTTTCCAATAGGAAAACACGAGTTTGTTTACATATCTCAAGTTCTCTAACTTTGTGTCCTCTGCTATCAGTATTGATTCATCTGCATCCATATCAAAGAAAGAACAATTACTCACAGACAGCACTCGCAACTTTACAAGATCCCAAATTCTCGGTAATAGTATCAAGGTTGATTCTTTGTTATCCACGAACAAGATTTCTAGATTCCAGAGGTTTGAGAAAGACAAAGGCAGAGATTTAACTTCTGTCCCAATGAATAAGAACCTCAAATGATTCAACATGCATATTTCATTCAGCAAAGAATCCTTCACATTGATATCAAGGAGCAACACTCTAAGAAGCCTCAAGTGTCTTAGGTGACATGCATCAGAGACACAATCGTCCAGCTCATTTCCATTTATCCTCAAAGAATAGAGGTGTTTACCAGAATGCCTTTTCTTATTTGAACCGAATAGCACAAAATTAAGCCCAAAGTGCTCCTCGTCATCATTAATGGTAATTTGACGTGGCAGCAAATCTGATGGAGCACTTGAACTTATCTTGTCAAACAACTTTTCTTCTCTTGCTTTCATCAAACAAAAGTCATGCACAAGATCATGAATTTGGCAAGTCGGGTGCTCACCTATCTCATTGAAACAAATTACCAAGCTACTGGAAATTAAATCATCCATATAAATCTTCACCACTTCTTCCATACTCTTCATTTCTGTCTTTTCCACAAACCCTTCAGCAACCCATGCAGCTTTCACCTCATAGATTGTCCTTGCACTGTCCTTCGGCCAACTTGCAAAGTACAGCAAGCATGGCTTCAGGTGATCAGGTAAGTGGTCATAACTTATTTCTATAACTTTCATCACTTCCACTTCATTCTTAAAAATAAAGGAATGCAAATTATTTACAACTTCAAGCCACACACTCTTTTTCTTTTCCCTCCCAGCAATGACTCCAGCAATCAGATCAGCCACCAAAGGAAGCCCTTTACAATTTTTGGCTATTTCTTTTCCAATATCCATTAATTCATTAGGACAACTCTCGTTTCCAAATGCCCTTTTCTCTAATAACTCCCAACTTTCTTCTGATCTTAGCAATCGAAGGTTAAGAGGATCAGTGTAGAGCTTTCCATGCAAAGCCACTTCCTTTTCTCGAGTTGTCATAATAATTCTACTTCCTTTCATATCATCAGGAAAAGGTCTTGTTAACTCATCCCATGTATTAGTAGCCCACACGTCATCTAAGACAATAAGATACCTCTTTCGAAACAGTTGTTTCCGTAGTTTATCAGCAACATCAATATTCTCACTCAATTTTGAATTTGAGTCACTAACTTGATTGAAAATTTTATCCAACAACTTCTTCTCGTCATATACTTGGTCGACCGTGCACCATGCACGAAGGTCGAAATGGCTAGAAACTGATTTATCATTGTATACTTTGTACGCCAAAGTAGTTTTACCTGAACCCGGCATACCAGTGATCGAAATGACATCTAGATTTGCTGGTCCACTGGTGAGCTTTCTAAGTATCAAGTTTGTCTCCTCCTCAAAACCAACAATTATTTTATCAGTTGTCAATGACTTCCTCTCAACTGGTTTCTTGGGAGAGTTCACAACGATGAGACCTCTGTTCTTGGAAATGTTCTCATGTAAATCAGAGACCTCTTCTTTGATAAGCTTCATCTTCTTTATGGTAATGGGAAGTGAGAAAATAAGATGTAAGAGACCATTATCTCGAACAATAATTGAATCAATGACATCTTTTGCCTCATAAGCCACATCTAGAACACGTTCCCAGAGATCTTTATACAATCCTTGCTCAATATTCGTGAAAAAAGATCTTATGAATTCCAAGTCTTCTTTCACCAGCCCAATTTGTTCCTTTATCAAAGCAATTGAATATGCACTGGAATCCAGCAAATCATCTAAGTGTCTCTGTAGTAGATGCATGAAGAGAGGTCCATCACTCATGGGGAAGCAACATTGAGATGAATCCGGAACTTTCAGATAAACATGTTTGAGATCTTCCTTAAGGAGTTCAATATTTTCCAGAAACTTTAGGGTTGCACAATTTGTTTCGTCAGTACTCTCTTTATTCCTTAATTTCTCTTCCAAGTCGCGTACAAGAGTTGATACCTCCCTGGTAAGTGCTCCAACATGAGCCAAGAGATCAAAAAGTTTGTCATGATGAATAAAGTCATTGGGCATATCAGAAAGAATAATCAATAGGAATTCCATCATGACATGAATGTTTCGAGCCCCTGAAGTGTTAGGGGTAATAACAGTTATCATATGCTCTTGTAGATGAATCAGATATTCTCTGAGAATGTCCGGAAAGGTTTCCAGGAGCTTCTTAATGAAGTGTCCAATTTCTGCTGAAGTTGAAGCTTTCAAATTTTTATAACATATGTGCATAACCTCCAGTTCAGTTGGAACAATCTTCAAGAGTAGATGTGCTAGCTTGAAGAGTCGAGAGTCTCTATCATTCTGATCATCCTCATCTTGCTCGAAGAGTTGAGAGTCTTCATCAGCCTGATCCTCCCAAAGGAAGCATCCTACTCTCTGAGCCATCAGTTGAAACAGAGGTAAGACATTCTCAATCATCTCATGCTTAATGCAACCATTCACTATCAACCCATGGAAATCTCTAACGTTGCAACATACATTCTGAAGAACCTCATATTGAGTCACTCCAGGAAACATCTTTTCAGCACGATGCTTGGATAGATGATAGAGATTCAAGAGGAGGAAGTCCAATTGCTCATCCATCATAGTGGCATCTGATTTAGAATGATGATACAAGCTTATACAGTCATCCATATTACCGGCGAGGCTAGTAAGGACATTGGCAACGTCCTTGCGAAGAGCAGAAAATGACACCTGCCAAAATAACACATATCAAATTTTTAAAGCCACGTGATATCTACAATTCAATACTTTACAGTTCACTTTATCAAATAACATACCAATGAGTTGTTTGCTTCTTCATTCTCTTTTCCTTTTTCCATGATTGTAATTTTCCTTTCCAAGTTCTCAAGACCTGATGCATAAAAAGTACATAAAACTTTTTCAGGAGAAAGAAGACGAAAAGATAAGAATAATCAAGAATTTCACTATTGATTTTTGACAGTTTCTGTATAATAAATTTGTAACCATTTTCTTATTGAGTCTTTTGTCGAGATATATATATATATCAAACTAGTCAAACATCAAATGGTGCATAAAGAACAATTGTATAACTTGACATATAGTAATTTTAGATTCGCACAATTGGAAATGTCAATCTTAATCACACATCAAAATGTTTATGACATGAAATCACAAACATAAAATCTCACAACTGTTAATTATTTACAAAAAAGGAGTATGAAGAAGAAAATGGAAGATCTAAATATTCAATAAAATACAGTGTAACACAACTGTTAATAATTTACAAAAAAAGGAGTCCTGCTCGGTTACCATTACTTTTCCAACCTATAATAAGAAGAAAATGGATGATAATCTTTTATGTACACTTACGATTTGAATTGAAGAAAATGACTTGTAAAAATGTGGTTCATCCATAAACGAGACCAACTGGTACCGAACCTTTCTATTCACTCCGCTCTCTCCAACCCCCTCCCTCTCACCCGGTAAGAATTCACCAGCACTGGATATTAATACCAAACTAATACAACTTACCATGGGTAAGTAATAATTTAATGAGGTGAAAGTATACATTAACTAACCACAATTAAGTGATTTGTTGTAAATCGGTGGTGTGAGTAAGTATTTGACCCTCTCTCTTTCTCCTGCATTTTGTTTCCCTTTCTCTTTGTTAGATCCAACTAACCTACCAAAGTTCTTTTCATTTTTCTTACATCACTTTTACTTTTCCATAACTGTACTTCAATAGAGATGAGAGTAGCAAATATTAGATGAGTTGACTAACCTTTTAGTTGATGAAACTATATATCCTCTGCTTGCTTTGTTATTAGATCTATAGAGCTCAAAATTCTGGAAATAAACAGAGGAATAATTAAGACCAAAAATGGTACATAGTATTATTCCAAAAGCATGAATCAATTAGAACGAGGCCTCACTTGTCTGCCACAAAGGAAAAAGATAAGAAAATTAATCAAACTTTCAATATTCTGCTCACTTCCTCCATTTTATTTTATTTGACACTATTTTGTTTGTTGGACATTCTTATAATTTCTTAGTTAAAGGTTCTTATATTGCAAGTTACTGTATTTATTATTAGGCATTATCTTTTGTTGGGTTAGTTTGGTTTTTTATATTTTATGTTAAAATTGGCCTATGAGAAAATTTCTTCATCGATTTTGAAGGTCTCTTCATTGTTAAAAGATAGAAATTTAGTTTAAATTTATATATTTTATATGTTAAAATTGGCAGATGAAGAAATTACCGTCGATTTCCAAGGCCTCCAATGTTAATTAGACGGGTTTTTATTTTTAAGTTATTATTTGATTTATTCATTTTTATTCATATTTATTTATTATTAATACTTTTACTGAGTATCTTTATAGGTACACATGTTTGCTTCTCATTGAAGCTATTCGAATGAAGTTCAAACAACATTATTTATTCATTATTTTGTATTATTCACGTTAGGCAAAGCCGTTTCTTATATTATTGATTTACTTTATTATTTGTATATATATTGCATGTTTGTTTTACTTGTATCTTGTGTTATCTCCTCCTCAATTTGAAAAAGTGAATTCAGTCGGGAACCACATTTGTAGATTTCGAAGGATGCTTAACACCTTCCCTTCAGAATCACTTGAACCCCTTACCTAGAATCTATTGGTTTCGTAGACATTTTTAATTGGTTTCCTAGTTTTTTCCTAAAATTAGGTGACGATTTTTTTAAAATTCATTTATTCTTAAAATTCTTTTAAAATTGAATCAATTATTTATTTTTCGAGTTACCGCAACGTTTCACCTTATTTAAATAAAATAGGGATATGATATAGGATATATGATGATATATATGATTCACATGGGTAGATTGGTGTTTATCATTTTAGTTTAAAAAAGATTGTTTATTCAACTTGTCGTAATTGGCTAACAATGAAATTGAAAGGCCACCACCACCAACTCAAATTGATTGACAGTTCATCCAATAATATTAAAATCCAAGGAGCAGAGCTGTTGAAAATGAACATGTGGTTCACTGCAGGAGCGGCTGGGTTTATATATGTTTATATTTTAAATCTATTTTTCTAGCTTTTTGAGATGCAAAATTGTTAATAATTTTTGTGTAGTCAATCTCTTTTAATAATTCTTTTTCAATCATAATATAATCAAACCACTTAATTTTTCTTGAGATATTGTTCATCTTAAATAAGATTTTATTCTAATTGATTCCTTTTCTACTAATAAGTCTCTTAACTTTGTATCAATAATATTCCATTGACTAGCATCATAGATATTTTTAGGAGTATGATTATTTAATTCATTTATAAGTTCTTGATTTTTTTGGGAATCTACATCAGATTTTTCACTAATTTCCTCTCCTTCTTCTTCTTTTTGGTTTATATCATTATCTAACTCAACTTCAACTAGGTGATTTGTTCTTCTAAAGAGCATTACCCAATCTTTTTTTATTTAATTTTAACATTGTTTTCGAAAAAATTATCAAGAACACCTTTTTGAGATTTTATCAAGTTATCAATTTTTCTTTTTCTTTTAAGTTTTGAATGACTCATATTTTCTAGTTGACATATTAAAATTTAATAAATATTTTAAACACTATTTACAATATCAAATAAAAAAATATAATAAACATAAGACTCAAAACACTATTTTAATGAGATTCAAATAAAATTACATCACTATTTTAATTTTCAAACAAACACTCTTACTCTAACAATTATCTGTGTAACACTATTGGTAAAAAATCTTTCTATATCCACCATCATTTATACTTTTTAGTGCAAGATAAATCCTATAAATACTTAACATTTACAAGTCAAACATTATAATAAGATGTCTAAGGACTCATGTAGAGCACGATTGTCTTATACTATAAGTTTATAATAATGGATACACTTGACTACACGTGCAATTTACTATAAAAATATAATAATTTGAACGTTTTAATGTTATCTACTACTTAATTGGTATAACTTTTAAATCTTCTTAACTTAATGCTAACCTTCTCAATAGTTAGAACATGTTGCCTTTTCATTTTCTTTGTGAATTTATTTTATTTTATTTTTTAATTACAACCTTTCCACATTTCAGCTTAATGTACACAATATTAAAGAATATTTTAGAATAAAAATTAATTACCCGATAGAAACGTTTTTTTTTTTTTTTTTTTCATTTGTGTTCTTAATAACAAATGAACATTTACTTTTAAGTTTTTTTTTTTTTTTTTTTTTTTTTTTTTTAAAAAGAAAGCATTAGAGAAAATGAAGAGACAAACGGTGTTAATATATCATTTGTGTAATTTAATGAAGACATAAGAGAAAGTAGAGATTTAAATACGTATATGTATTTCAAATGTCTCTGTTTATAAAGGAATTTCTCAATTGATAAAATTAAGTGTTCATATTTGTATTTTTTCCCCTTACAATTTTAGTTATTCTAATAGTACGTGTAATTTTTAATTGTACATCCAAATTTATAGTTTGTTTTCCTTCACTGCGTCTGTTTACAAATTACTATGTGACATACACACACAGAGCATTAAACACGAAATTACGAAATTATAAAGGATAAGTCACACATATATGATACTGACGTATCCATAGTACCAGAGACTATATTATCTTAATTAGCTACACCTATTTTTCTTTAATGACAAAAGCACAGGTCTACTGTTATGAATTTTCTTATTTAATAAATACAATGAAAGTGATAAAATTAATCTTGATAGCATTTTCTATTTTATAGCTCAACTTTTGTTTAGAAGCTTTTATAATTAAGGGACAAACCTGCGACACACGTTTCCAAAAGACTAGTTAATATCATAAGCATAAATTAATGACTGTCAAAAAATATACCAGGATTTATAACAATAAAATGAAACAAAGAGGAAAAAATTGAGCCCACTAAATGTACAACGTCCCCTTAAGAAAATTATTCCCCTCTAGTTCCCGAAGTTAAAAGAAATATATCCTCTCAGGATGAAACGAATCTATTCACAAGTATATTGATACAAAAACAAATAGTGTTAGTGAGCCACTCAATAGGAGCAAAGTACACGAATATTTAATAATGCAGAAGAAGAAGTTCAGAATTTTCGTTGTTTTAAAATGAGAGGAAATCCTCTATTTATAGATCAACAAAGGGTAGTGTGAACAAATGTTTATTGTGCCTTATCAAAACTGTCACAACTCTTTGAAAAAGTTACAATTCTTCGAAAAGGTCACAACCTTTCATAAAAGTCACAATTTTATTTAAAAGTCCCTACTCTTTATAAAAGTCACAATTTTTCATAAAAGTCACATATTTTCATGAAAGGGAAAAACTATTTTTGGAAATAAATAAATTTAAAAGGAAATTCTACCTAGTGATGACGTCACGTAGGCGGGCCAAGGGTTCTCTTTTATATAAATATATGATATGAATTCTTAATTAAAAAGCTTTTATTTCTACGTAAGTACTATGATATATTTATCATCACAAGTTTCAAAAGTCTTTTTTTACTTCTTCTGTTAAGCTTCGTGAAAATTCAAACAAAATGATGAAACAATGTTTCGATTCTAATTTCTAAGACAACTCGAACAAAATGATGTGTTTGGTATGAAGGAAAATAAGTAATTGGAAAGAGAAGAAAAAACAAAACAACAAATGGTTCCCATTTTTAATGTGATCATATCTATCATCTGCTCAATTTCTACTTAATGTTCACAAACATATAGTTCATTTGATACTTCGATCAAACATATTGTAGGCAGGTTTTAAACATTTACTTAAACATATTATATATAGGCATTTTTAAACATTTGATCAAACACATTATATTTGAAATAAGATGATTATATTGTTAATAACATAAGATATGTCTTAAAAAATTTAATAGACATCAATACAGTTTCATCATTTTGAACACAAGTTATTCTTCCTTTCAAATTTGAAATCGCCAACGTGTTTGTCACCTACTGTGTGGCTACCATAAGTTAAGCTCATCAATCCTATACCAACTGCAGTAAAGAAGATACTAGCAATTAAATTGAGAGTCTATCGAAAATTGGAAAAGAATTAGAGTTACTAAGATGGTTTCACCTTCAAGAAAGTCGATATTGTTAATGCTACCAGTTTTAGTGGCACATTTGGATTAATTCCTTCAGTAGCGGTAGAGGTAGTTACTCCAATTAAATTTCTTTTTCTTAGAAACAGGAGGAAATAGGCACCAATTTCTAAAATCCCACAAAAATGTTTCATTAACAGTAACAGAATTTTCTTTATCATATACAATATCACCCAGCAAAGTACAATCTACTTTTCAACCATAATAATGCTACTTAAATAACGGGATATTAGTCCAGCCAAGGATCTGAAGAATCTCATACTGAAACTTGTGCTCAACAGGAAACTTGGATAGATGATGGAGATTCAGGAGGAGGAAATCCAACTGCTCCTCAGTCATGGTGGTACTTTATTTAGATAGATGATGCTAGCAAGGACATGATGCATGTTATATTTTTACCTGCCATTGTTATCATGATCATACAAAATTGATCGAAGCAGATTTTCAACCTCTTGTATTTCGCCAGTCCTTACTTTTTTAAACTGCTCCAAAGCGGTATAAGAAAGCTGGACACATGTACAAATAAATGTCAGCTCCAATTTCAGCGTTTCAACTTGATCCAGGTCAAGAGCTATTTGATTTTCCTCATTTTTTAATCTCTAGGAAATCCAGAACATCGGCAATGTCCTGGCGAAGAGCAGAAAATAACACCTGCCAAAATAACACATATCAAATTTTAAAAGCCACATATCTACAATTCAATACATTACAGTTTACTCTATCAAATAACTTACCAATGAGTTGTTTGCTTCTTCTTTCTCTATTTCACCTTCATTATCTTTTCATTTTTCCATGATTGTAATTTTCCTTCCCTTCCTTTCAAGTTCTGAAGACCTGATGCATAAAAAGTACATAAAACTTTATCAGGAGAAAGAAGAAGAAAAGATAAGAATAATCAAGAATTTTCATGGGAGAAACTTTTTAAGGACGATTCAAGTTTGCTTTTAATTACTACAATACCTTTTAGTAAAATAAGTTGTTTAGTTTAACATGAATTTGAATTTTGAATTTTCGTTAGGTTGTTTGAATTGTTGAGATATTTTAGGTTGTTTTAAATTTCAAATTATGCAGATTATGTTTTTTATGTTGGATATTTAAAGCCCCTCAATGCTTAATTAAAATCAATTGAAAGCTACTAAAAGTCATTTCAATCATTCTTGTTGTTGCCCAATTTTTAGAAAAAAACACCAACAGTGGTATCAAGAGCTTCATTGATCTTACGGGATGTGAAATCTTCCAAAGAACTACCATACCATTTATAATCTATCAGGGCTAATCTTTTAACCCATAAGGGCTATCCTTTTAACCCGTCAGGGCTACCCATTTACTATTTTTAACCCGTGCTTTTTTCAATGAACATGTTAATAGCTTATAGTAATATACTTGTAATACCTCGGATCTCAAAATGAAGAAAAATCCTAGTTTTCAGAAAACTGGTGCCAGTACCGACGGAACCACCCACAGACCATAAGAGGGACCACAGACCGTTGGTGGGGTTCCGTCATAAAGGCCTAAGTCTTTATAGTCTGTGATCCCACCCACGATCGACCAGTATGGTCCGTGGTTGGACCTATGGACTGTGGGTCTGACCGTAGGTGAGGGTCAGCAGCCAGTTAGAGGAAAATTGTTGTTGGATCAACTTCAAATGGTCATCACTCTTAGCACAAAAGGAATTAGGTGGCCCATGACCCACCAAATGATAGATAATTGAATCCTCTTTCCAACGCCACCGAGTTTGCTAAAATTCCATCTCCGAGTAAAAAGTTATGCTCATTTTAGTGAAACCCTACCGGGCAGACTTGACTGACGAACCCAAACGACGGCTGGTAGGTCAAACGACGGACCGTTGTTCCCTCTGTGGATGGGCTTCATCAGAATTAAGTTAGGGTCATTTTGGTCCTTTCCCCTATACGTTGGGCACTTAAACTACGTCGTTTGATGCCTAAGCTACGTCGTTTTACTTAAAATAAGCCTAATAACTTAGTTAGACTTACCCATAACCCTTATTCTCCAAATATCATCCAAACTATAATGAAAAGATGAGAAAGAGGAGCCAATTTCTTTCAAGAACAAGCGGCGGTGCTCTTCAAGTTTCAACCCCGAAATCCAAAATATTTCTCCATGAATTTCGTCACCAGGTATGTGGGATTTCACTAGTGGATTCCTTTCTTCCAATAGGTCCCTAGAATTCAGTCAAATTCTTGATTCTCTATGTCATGTTTAGACCTAGGGTCTCTACAACCTTGGAGAATTGTTGTGAATTAGTTGTTATAGTATTCTTAATCAGATTATCATGTTTTCGTGAAATCATTGCTTAGTTCCTTGCATGAATTCAAAACCCTAGTTGTGTAAATCTTTTAGTTCATGATTACACATGTTAGGTCAGTTAAACAGATATACATGCTCCAGTTTTGAATGTCACATTATCAGTATATAATTGTTGCAATCTCAGATTTGCATGTAAGTATTTCGAGGTATTCAACATTTTAGTATTTCAGTCATAATGTTGTTTATACACATTCCCGTTGGGAGTAGCCTTAGCACCGAGTTGGACTAGGGTTCAGTGTACCCTCATAGTCCCAGAACTACGTGCCCCCGTAGGTTTATAAGTCCCCTCTGTTGGGCATCAGATTTAGTGATCACACTAGTCATGCCTTTATACCCCTGGCAAGATATATTGCGTCCTCTCGATGGGGCGTATACATCAGATTCCGCATTTAGCTCACGTGGTTTTATGTCGGTTAATAATAGCTCCCACAGTCAGACTTCAGTGCATTTAACCAGATTTTTAGTTATATTTCAGCATTCAGTCTCAGTACGTCATATTCAGAATTAGTACTTGGTCATTGCATTTAGTTGAGTCTTCAGTATATTCCATCATTTACATTCAGTTCAGATTATGTTATTGCTTAGTATGCTTTGTTCAATTATGTATTTTATTGAGCTATACTCCATATCCTGCATGCTCGGTACACTCCAAGTACTGACGCAAACTCTGCGCTATATCCTTTTATGATGTAGGTTTAGGTACTTAGCATCCAGATCACGCATAGATTAGTTCCCGATCTTCACTTCAGCAGCTTCAATTGTGAGTCCTCATACTTCGAGGACAATAAACATGTTTTCTTCAGAGTTAGTCTTTTCATTTTAGTTTCAGTTTTACTAGAGTTAGCTGGGGGCATGTCCTAGCATCTCTAGTTAGTTAGAGGCTTATTTCAGACATAGACAGATTCAACTTTAGTATTTGAGTTATAGTTTAGTATTATAAACTCTTGTTCTCAGTATTTATATATTCAGACTTAGATTGGGTATTCCCTATCATTCAGCTTATCTCATGTCTTAAGCTTCCGCATAATATCTTATGTTCAGTTGTTTAATTATGCTTATGATATGTTAGCTCAGGGTTAGATTGGGGTCACTCGTGATCCTAGGTCCCGTGTTTACGTCCAGGGGTAGCCTCGGGGTGTGACAATACCAATACCCATTGGACTTCTATTAGCATTACTATAGTGGGATTTCAAAAAATGGGGTTCATCCATAAATGTTGTATGGTCATCATCTTAGAATTCTAGGCTGGCTGTCTATGCTTTGCCAAGATGATATAAGAATCTGATAACTGCTATACGTATGGGATATCCTCACACCCAAAAAGGCTATATATATCTGCTTTGATGTTGCACAACTGCATGTACAGAATTCCAATCTTCAATACCTAGTTATCTCCAATGAACAAATAGTTGATACATCACAGAAGGCACCACTCCTTAGGATGAGCTAATTCTTAGTTATTGAATTTGCCAGATTAAACTAATGCATCAAACAAAGAATGTCTTAAAGTTAATTTCTGAGTGCTGCAAAGCCAATAGCCACACCATTGAAGACAAATATATATCAGATTAACCACCAAATAAATGGATGATCATGTGAATATATAGCTTTAAGAAACAAGTGACTGATCCTAAAACAGATTTAGCAGCATATCGAAGAATTATTAAAAACTTGTATATCTAACCAGAATTAAAGTTTAGGCCCCCAATCTTATTGAGTCGATCCTGATTGGGTAGCATGCCCGAATTTCACATGGTCATATTATTTATTCAACTCCTAAAATCCTCATAGATCTTAATTTCTCTACTTTCTGATAAACAAAATCCAACTTAAGGACTAGTTTCAACTTACTACCAAAGATGAGAAACTATTTTTGTCATTTATTTGAAGAAAGTCATTGTTTCCAATAGTGATGAGAGTACCAAAATTAAACACACTATTAGATGAGTTAACTAACCTTTTTAGTTGATGAAAATATCCTCTCCTTGCTTTGTTATTTGATCAATAGAGTTTAAATTTATGGAACTAAACACAAAGTATGTATGGAAGAATAATTAATGACGCCAAATCATTGTGTTGTTCGGTTTAATGCTTATAAAAAGACCAAAATGCATGTTTTGTTGGGAGATGTTTTGGTTGGGTGAATCGGATGTGGGAAAATAAAAATAATTAAATATTCAATCAGTCCATATTTAATGCTGGTAAAAAAACAACAACTCATGAGAAATATAATAAGCAGATTTGAAAAATAAGTGTTGATAATATGGATATCCATACCAAATAAAGAGGAATGCTTTAGTGGAGAAAAGAATCTCAGTATTAAAAAATTTATAGAGAAAATCATGCATAGTATTAAAAAATAATAAAGATAAGTTGGTGATACTAAAAAGCAAAAGCATGAATCACTTTTCTACTACAAAGTCCAAATTCATAATTAGGTATAGATTAATTTAATTAGAAAGCAAATCGAAATTTCTCATAAGAATAATACTCTGCTCACTTTATATTACTTTTTCGTTTATTTTTATTTGACACTATTTTCTTATTATTCCGTCCAGATAGAATATTAATAATTTTTTTTTATAATTTCTTAATTAAAAGCTTTTATTTCTACGTAAATACTATGACATATTTACCATGACGAATTTCAAAAGTCTTTTTTTGCTTCTTCAGTTAAGCTTTGTGAAAATTCAAACAAAATGATGAAACAGTGTTTTAATTGTAATTTCTAAGAAAACTCAAACACAATGATGTGTTTGGTACGAAGGAAAATAAGTAATCCGAAAGAGAAGAAAAAACAGAACAACAAATGGCTGCCATTTTTAATTTGATCATATCTATCAATTATCATCTGCTCAATTTCTACTCAATAATATTCACAAACATATAGTTCAATAGAGACTTTGATCAAACACATTGAATACCGCTTTTAAACATTTAATCAAACACATTATATGCATTTTTAAACATTTGATCAAATACATTGGTGAAGAAGAACCTGTTTTGGTGATTTATTCCACTTCTGCTCATTAGTAAGAAATGCTTTCTCCAACCACAAGGAAATTCCAGGCAATATTTTCTCTTGCAAATTTGGGCACGTGTGTCCCATGTTAAATAATACAAGCGATGCAATGAGTGATGACAACTTACAAAATGAAAAATGCGATGAACAATCATAGCCACAACATGTTTAATATCATATCATATCATATATTTATATAAAAGAAAACCCTAGGCCCGCCTACGTGGCGCCACTACAAATCAGGATTCCTTTTTGATTTGTTTTATTTCAAACTAGCCTTCCTCTTTCATGAAAAGTTGTGACTTTTACGAAAAATTGCGACTTTTATGAAAAGTTGTAACATTAATGAAAACTTGCGACTTTTATGAAAAGTTGTGACTTTTTTAAAAGATTGCAACCTGTCCAAAGGGTTGTAACTTTTTCGAAGGGTCGCAACTTTTCTCAATGAATTGTGACCTTTCCGATAAGGCATAATAAGCATTTGTTCACATTACCCTTTGTTGTCTATAAATAGAGGAGTTTTGTCTCATTTCAAAACAACAAAAATTCTGAACTTCTTCTTCTTCTTCTTCTGGACTGTTAAATATTTGTGTACTTTGGTCTTGTTGAGTGGCTCACTGACACAATTGTATTAGTATCAATACACTGGTGAATAGAATTGTTTTATCTTGAGAGGATCTATTCCTTTAAACATCGGGTACTAGAGGGGAATAATTCCCTTAAGGGCACATTGCGTATTTAGTGGGCTCGATTTTTTCCATTCTGTTTCATTCTATTGATACAGATCCTAGTATGCTTTTTGCAGTCATTAATTTATGCTTATATTATTAATTATTATTTTTGAGTACATGCTTTAAACTTTGTTGTTTATCTACAAAGTTATTGTTATAAGTATTTGTTAGTGCAGATTAAATAACAAACATTAATTAAGTATTCATGCAAGTTTTCTCTACTAGAATTGTTAAAGGTACAATAAAAAAATATCTTATAAATCTCAAATTTCTTCATCAACAACATCATTCCTTCACATACAAGGATGAGATTTTTTGTTCATTAAAAAAAATATTTGAGAGTTAATAACTTTGCATGCCCATATTTTTTGACTTTTATATTATAAGTTATCTATTTTTACTAAATTTTATCGATGGGTATTATGAGTACTTTAAGGATTGAAAGTTGATTGAAATGTTGGTCAATTTTTTTGAGGTATGCTATTTCAAAACATAGGAAGTTTTTTGGCTATAACGATTTGTTATCATCATTCGATATCTAATAGTTTACTCCATTTAATGTATGTTTTTCTCGCTGTTTTGTTGTCTACTTAAAATTGTATTGACTATTTTCCGTTTGGTATGTATATGATCTCACTTGGACAAAACTTTCGTCATTTTAGTGTTTTTCTTTTTTCCTTCTCATTTGGCTCTTCTAATTATTTTTGGTGTGGGTTATTACTATTTTCAGCAAGCTTAATTTGAAGAATATGAAAGAAAATCTATTATAAATAAAAGTAATATCTTAAGCTACAAAATATATGTCTGTTAACATATATTTGTTGGCCTTCATGTCCCAAGTCATCGCTAAGCATTTGAGTTATCTAGATTAGACCCATTTTTTATTTTTTTCATGTTCGAGAATATTTCTTTAACATGAGTCTAGAATCCAACATTTTGATCTACTTGTACTTTCATAATGCAACAATTATACGTACATATTTATGAAAAAGTCGTAAAGTTGCATTGATGAAGCATTTAGAAGGTCTTCAGAGCAACTGTTTGACGAAGAATGAATTTCTAAAAGGGTCAACAATATTATTTTGCTGTTGTTTCAAATTTATTTTTCTCCTTCTATATATTTTGTTAGAGTAACAAAGTAACTATAACGAAAAATGTTGAACGTTTGACATCAGACAAATAGATTGTCTCTAAAAAAATTATTTATTTGTTGTGGTGTACATTCTTTAACGGTCTTAACTTATTTATAACTAATATTGATTATCAAAAACTTTCACATATTTTTTTGACAAGGAATTATTCTAACCATAAAATTATCATATTATATATTTTTCATGCACAAAAAAATAGAAAAAGTGATACTTCATCGCTACATAAAAATATCACTCAATTTTGACAAGACAATTATATCACCAAACATATATTATGATAAATGATGTAAAAGATAAAAATGATTAGATATCAAGATATTTTTAGTCATTCATTTTATATTTACAATTTTTGAGATATGTGATAATGTCAAAGCATTTAAATTTTGTTGAAATGTTCTTAACACCTACTAAAATTCACTTTTTTCCTTTCTTATAATAGTTGATTATTGAAAAGGTGGTTCAATATAATATATAATTGCTACTTTTTTAGAACATATACTGACCGTATTCAATGAATTGAGATATACTGACCGTATTCAATAATAATTAAAGAAACACCCAAGCAAATTAACAAAAAAAAAAAAAAATCAGATATGATCAATTCTAATATTTTTAAATAAAATTTGTCTAAGAGAATAAAATCAAGACACACTCGTCCATTTGTCCCAAGTTAAAGAGTAGCACTTCATTTTTCACTCAAAAGAAACGTTGAAATGTGATCTTCTGTAACTGTTGCTCCTTCAACATACATGATGATTAGTCTTTTTCATTTTCTCCTGCTCACATATAGTAATAACTAAATAAATTTATTAAGGAAATCAAGTGGACTTCAAATTTTGCCAATATGTAATTGAAATATTAATATTTACTTAGAAATATAATCAGATTTTAATATAATATGATATGATGATATATGATATAATGATATGATAAAGTATAAAGCCACCCAGATTATAAACACCCAATGAATCCTTTAAAGATGAATACCAAAGAGGAAAGTTTTGGATAATAAATAGTTGCTTGAGTGCACTAAATTGTAATTTGATTCATAAATGTACTAATACTAGCTTGGTAATAATAAATGTTGAACTTGAGAGAAGAAAAAAGAGCACAAAACAACACTTGCTCATCTGCTCAAATTTCACATAATATTCAGAAATAGTTCAGTTGAGACTTTCATCAAACACACGTATTCCAAGATTGGTTTCAATTTCCACCTGACTGATTCGATCAAGCAAGGCAAACTCAATGGAATTCATAACCCTTTCAATCTTCTCCTTATTTCCTTGGTCGGGCAGCAGAGTTCTCACTTCCAGGAAGAGCCACATCAGGGAGGATGGTTGCTGACATCAAAATCAAATAAAAACATGATAGCGGAATGGGTTAGGGCTATGTTCAACAAGGTAAATCGGTGCAAACAAGAACCCTTTCTGATTAGGAATGATAATCGCAATGGTACCATAAGTAGGGACTCTAAACGACTGAGTTAATCAGAACAACACACATACTTTGGTTTCTAAGCAGACACTGTCTTAGGCCTTGGCGTTACTCAAGTTTGTCTTGTGTTGTTTAACAATTATATCCTCATGTAGAGTTTACTGCAACAACAACTATATTTGTAACATAGTTTTTTTCCATGTCAAATTTGTATATCAGAATTAGCCACAAATGTATATCTTGAAAAAACTGAGATATAGAACAACTTTCATATAATACAGAGAATCGTGATGTAGCCAGACTTGAAGAGTAAGATATGCAAATAACTTGAAAGAACAAATCTTGGAATACAAAATGAAGAAAAAAGGAAAAATTAATAAATTCATCTGTACTAACATATTTTCTTAGCGTACATGGACCTGAAACTTGTCTTCTCCTGTTGTATCTTCATTCAACTCTGATAATTCTTAATGAATAAATATCTCCAAAACTAGGCGGTTAATCTCACAATTCTGCAGATATAGTCAGACATATAAAAAGTCATTTTCGATATATTGATCAAATGGCGCTTACAAAACATTATCCCAAAAAAAGAGAAGAGTAGTTTATAAGATGAAGAAAACAAAACCTATAACCATATAGGTCAGGGGCAGATGTATATTGTCGAGACATAATATAATGCCATGTATATTTATAATATATTTCTCAAACCATATAGGTCAAACTTGTTTATAACAATGATATTTCTACTTATTATTCAAAAACACATTGTAGACATCTTTTAGCATTTGCAAAAGAATGGAGAAGAACCTGTTCACTTAAATAACAATGACTTGAAGCTCATCTCCTCCCCTCATATCTTCAGCATATTCCTTAATCTTCATAGCGGAATCTTCAAGTTGAGGGCTCTCTACAAGTTTGATAATTTTGAGTGACCAAATATCCCCAAAACTAGGTGGAATCTCCACAAGTTTACGACATCTCTCCAGTTCTAATTTCTTAAGCTTGGGAAAGGATTCCTCTCCAATCTCCCACTTGGAAAGAGTAACTTGACGTAACTTCAAACATTTGAGATTCTCAAAGGTGTCTTCCTCCCCCATGTTCCATTCTTCCCCATGGATGATTGTACGATAAAGTAACAACTTTTCAAGGTTGGGCAGTCTCGCTATTGTTGATAGTGAATTGGATGTCAGAGGAAAGTCAACCAACGACAATTTTTTCAAACTCAAAGGGAAGTGAAAATCCCATGGCCGATTTATGGCTGCAGAGGACCCACTGTCATTTGTGTTTGAACTTTCAAAAAGTACTGTGAGTTCTTCTAGTTCAGTTAGGAAATCCAATTTCGGGAACCAATATTGCTCTGTTGAATAATCCCATGATTCCTTGAGTTCAAATGTAAGATATTGAAGATTGGGAAACCTTTCGAATATATGATCTGTATCTTTTGAATATGAAAGCACGGGTTTATATAATAATATCAAGTTCTCTAACTTTGTGTCCTCTGTTATCAGTATTGATTCATCTGCATCCATATCAAAGAAAGAACAAGCTTCCATGACCAGCACTCGCAACTTTACAAGATCCCAAATTCTCGGTAATAGTATCAAGGTTGATTCTTCGTTATCCACCATCAAGATTTCTAGATTCCACAGGTTTGAGAAAGACAAAGGTAGAGATTTAACCTCTGTTCCAATTCTTAAGTACCTCAAATGATTCAACATGCATATTTCATTCAGCAAAGAATCTTTCACCATAATAAAACGGCGATTCAGGTCCAAGTATCTAAGAAGCCTCAAGTGACTTAGATGAAATGTTTCAGAAATACTATCGGCCAGCTTGTCTCCATTTATGGTCAAAGAATACAGGTGTTTACCAGAATGTCTTTTCTTATTTGAATCAAACAGGACAAAATTACTACGCCCCAATAGCTTGCTGTTATAATCAATGGTCACTATACGTGGCATCAAATCTGAAGAAGAAGATGGTGTACTTGAACTTATCCTTTCAACCAACTTTTCCTCTCTTGCTTTTATCAAACAAAAGTCATGCACAAGATCATGAATTTGGCAAGTCGGCCAATCACCTATCTCATTGAAAAGAATTACCAAGCTACTGGAAATTAAGCTATCCAAATAAACATCCTTCACTTCTTCCACACTCTTCATCTCTGTCTGTTCCACAAGTCCTTCAGCAATCCATAAAGCTTTCAACACAGAGGTTATGATTGCAGTGTCCTTCCGACAATTTGCAAGGTAAAGAAAGCATGGCTTCAGGTGATGTGGCAAATGGTCATAACTTAATTCTATAACTTTCATCACTTCCACTTCACTGTTCAAAATAAAAGAACTCAAATTATTTTGAACTTCAAGCCACACAGCCCTTTTCTTTTCCCTCCCAGCAATGACTCCAGCAATCAGATCAGCCACCAAAGGAAGCCCTTTACAATTTTCGGCTATTTCTTTACCAACATCCAATAGTTCATCAGGGCAACTCTCGTTTCCAAATGCCCTTTTCTCTAATAACTCCCAACTTTCTTCTGATCTTAGCAATCGAAGGTCAAGAGGAGCAGTGTAGACCTTTCCATGCAAAGCCACTTTCTTTTCTCGAGTTGTCAAAATAATTCTACTTCCTTTCGTACCATTAGGAAAAGGTCTTGTTAACTCATCCCATGTTGTAGTATCCCACACGTCATCTAAGACAATAAGATACCGCTTTCCATATAGTTGTTTCCGTAGCTTATCAGCAACAGTAATATTCTCACTCGATTTTGAATCCGAGCCATTAACTTGATTCAAAATTTTAGTCAACAAATTCTTCTCGTCATATTCTTGGTCGACCGTGCACCATGCACGAAGGTCAAAATGGCTAGAAACCGATTTATCATTGTATACTTTGTATGCCAAAGTAGTTTTACCTGAACCCGGCATACCAGTGATCGAAATGACATCTAGATCTGCCGGTCCACTGGTGAGCTTTCTAAGTATCAGGTTTTTCTCCTCCTCAAAACCTACAATTATTTTATCAGTTGTCAATGATTTGCTCCCAACTGGCTTCTTGGGAGAATTTTCAACAACGAGCCCTCTGTTCTTGGGAATCTTGTCATGTAAATCAGAGACCTCTTCTTTGATAAGCTTGATCTTATTTATGGTAATGGGAAGTGAGAAAATAAGATGTAAGAGACCATTATCACGAACAACAATTGAATCAATGACATCTTTTAACTCATATGCTACATCTAAACCACGTGCCCAAAGATCTTTATACATGATTTCTTGTTCAACATTCACCAAGAACGATCTTATGAATTCTAGGTCTTGCTTCACCAGCTGAATTTCTTCCCTTATCAAAGCAATTGAATAGGCATTGGAATCTAACAAATCATTTAAGTGTATGTGCAGCAGATGCATGAAAAGTGGTCCATCACTCCCGGGGAAGCAACATTGAGATGAATCTGGGGCTTTCAGATAAACATGTTTGAGATCTTTCTTGAGGAGTTCAATATTTTCCAGCAAGTCTAGGGTTGCACGATTTGTTTGGTCGTTACCCTCTTTATTCCTTAATTTCTCTTCCAAGTCACGTACAAGAGTTGATACCTCCCTGGTAAGTGATCCAACAGGAGCCAAGAGATCAAAAAGTTTGTCATGATGAATAAAGTCCTTGGGCATATCAGAAAGAATAATCAATAGGAATTCCATCATGACATGAATGTTTCGAGCCCCTGAAGTGCTAGGGGTAATAACAGTTATCATATGCTCTTGTAGATGAATCAGATATTCTCTGAGAATGTCCGGAGAGGTTTCCAGGAGCTTCTTAATGAAGTGTCCAACTTCTGCTGAAGTTGAAGCTTTCAAATTTGTATAACATATGTGCATAACCTCCAGTTCAGTTGGAACAATCTTCAAGAGTAGATGTGCTAGCTTGACGAGTCTAGAGTCTCTATCATTCTCATCTAGCTTGGAGAGTTGAGCATTTTCATCATTCTGATCATCCCAAAGGAAGTGTCCTACTCTCTCAGCCATCAGTTGAAACAGAGATAAGGCATTCTCAACCATCTCATGTTTAATGCAACCATTCACTATCAATCCATGGAAATCTCTTATGTTGCCACATACATTCTGAAGAACCTCATATTGAGTCACTCCAGGAAACATCTTTTCAGCACGATGCTTGGATAGATGATAGAGATTCAAAAGGAGGAAGTCCAATTGCTCATCCATCATGGTGGCATCTGATTTAGAACGATGATACAAGCTGATACAGTCATCCATATTACCGACGAGGCTAGTAAGGACATATTTACACCTGACGTCTTTGCCATCATCATCCAAAATTGGTTGAAGCAGATTCTCAACCTCTTGTCTTTTTCTAGTCATTATATCTTCAAACTGCTCCAAATCGGAATAAGAAAGCTGGACATATGTACAAATATATGTCAGCTTCAATTTCAGGCTTTCAATTAGATCCACATCAACAGCCTTTTGATCTTCTTCATTCTTTAATCTCTCCATGAAATCCAGAACATTGGCAACGTCCTTGCGAAGAGCAGAAAATGACACCTGCCAAAATAACACATATCAAAATTTTAAAGCCACATATCTACAATTCAATACTTTACAGTTCACTCTATCAAATAACATACCAATGAGTTGTTTGCTTCTTCATTATCTTTTCGTTTTTCCATGATTCTACTTTTCCTTTCCAAGTTCTCAAGACCTGATGCATAAAAAGTACATAAAACTTTATCAGGAGAAAGAAGATGAAATGATAAGAATAATCAATAATCACTATTTTCACGCGAACTTAAGAGGAGGACTTAATTAGTGGAAGATGATAAAGGTACACTTGCAAGTTGAATTGAAGAAAATGACTTGTAAAAATGGGGTTCATCCAGAAACGAGACCAACTGGTACCGAACCTTTCTATCTATAATAGCGTATAGTAATATATTTTCATTAGTGAGGGGAATCTTTCGTCATCTTAGAAAAAATCTAAAAGATCTGCTTCTATTCACTCCACACTCTCCAACCCCCTCCCTCTCACCCGGTAAGAATTCACCTGCACTGGATATTAATATCAAACTAATACAACTTATCATGGGTAAGTAATAATTTAATGAGGTGAAAGTATACATTAACTAACCACAATAAAGTGATAATGTCGTGCATCTATTGATTTGTTGTAAATCGGTTGTGTGAGTAAGTATTTAGCCCTCTCTCTTTCTCCTGCATTTTGTTTACCTCTCTCTTTGTGAGATCCAACTAACCTACCAAAGTTCTTTCATTTTTCTTACATCACTTTTACTTTTCCATAATTTTACTTCAATAGAGATGAGAATAGCAAATATTAGATGAGTTGACTAACCTTTTTAGTTGATGAAACTATATATCCTCTGCTTGCTTTGTTATTAGATCTATAGACCTCAAAATTCTGGAAATAAACAGAGGAATAATTAAGACCAAATATGATGCATAGTATTATTCCAAAAAGTCAAGAAAGCAAATGCATGAATCAATTACAGTGGGGCCTCCTCACTTGTCTGCCACAAATTACGAAAAAGATGAGAAAATTAATCAAACTTTCAATATTCTGTTCACTTTATATCACTTCCTCCGTTTTATTTTATTTGACACTATTTTGTTTGTTGGACATTCTTATAATTTCTTAGTTAAAGGTTATTATATTGCATGTTTCAAAAAACATAAAGAGGCAACAATGCTAGAAGCAAAATCCAATATGCTATAACTAATGGTCATTTGGAAGTTGTATAAAACAAGTCTTATCCATGTATTAGAGTCCGTATGACTTATATGACATTTGGTAGGTGGAAAAGAAAAAAATTATTCATATATATAATTAATACAACGTTTGGTAGATGGATAAGAAAAAAGTTATTCATGTATAAAATTAATACTCGTTTGCTTAGAATAACATACCTAATATTCATATTACAAGTTCATTTAGAATTGTGGAGATTAATGTTAGCTTGTGAATCTAGATGATGTTGTCCTACGATTTAATTGACAGGGTGGAGTAACATTGCATATCTTTTTTGGTATTATGTGAATTCAACAGTGGCAAATGCACCTCTGATTAAGAATGAAGGATTCTAAACACTCCAAATCTTTTGTGTCTACCGCGGTTGCATATTATTGACCTAATGACTATGATGGGGATCATGTCACAACCCAAATTCCAAAGCTAGGACTAACACCTAGCAAGCCACAACCCACTAGGAGAACCATTGCATTCAATCACCAAACTCAAATTGAAGTCCGAATTCTCATTCATCCCACCACACCCCGAGACCTCTTATTAAGAGACTTTAAGCATATAATCATACTTTTTGACATATTTTTGTTGGACAGGTTGAAGTAATAGGTTGAAAGACGAATCAAATAGCTAGATCTAGATTTAGAAATTCCAAGATTATTAAAATATAATTCATCGACTTCTCTGGTCTTTTAAATACCTAAAGTGCTTAGTGTTGGATGGTTTCATCGACATCACCAAACGTACAAAAATTGAGAGCTGGATGGAATCTGTTGAAAAAAAAAACAAGTGGTTGCCATTTTATTTAACATTGGGTGTAGATCCATTTCCACTACAAGAATCAGAATATTGAACAGTATATTTGGTTTCTGTGCAGCAAAATTGTATAATCAAAAGAAGAGAAAAATCTTTGTGTTACATCTTTTGAGTCGTAATGAAATATGAAATCCCTGGTAGAAACTTGAGAAAACAAGAGACTTTGAAGATAGATCTTACCTTGTCACAGTCTGAAGCTTAGCAATATGAATCTGTTGTTTGAGATATAAAGTTGAACAGTGACAAAGTGAGTAAGCTAAGCAAAATGATTTTGCTAGTGTAAAGGTCAACAATAGAAATGGCCTGGGAAGATACATATTTTTTAATGTAAAGGCAATTTCAAGGTTATTAATAATATACAATTCGTTAATCAATTGTTAATTCTGCTCCTTTGTCTGAATCCTTTTAGATGCTCATGGGTATGAAGAATATTAAAATACAATCAGAAAAGGGCCAAAAATATTCATGTACTATTCGAAAAGGTTTGAAAATACCCTCATTCATTCATTGGGCTAAAAATACCTCTCAATCACTCTTTTTGGTCCACTATTACCCTTTAAATTAACAATCTTATATTTTTTAATTATTATTATTAATAATTATTACGTGACATCTTTCTATTGAATAAAGTTTAATTCCAACCCACCAAACTTTCTCCTACCCCACCCATCCATATTGACATCCCTTGACCAACCCAAACACAAGATCCATTAAAAATTAAAAAAATGAAACCATCTCTTCCCCCTAAACCTAATATCCAATTTTTCCCCCCTTTTCTTATTAAGCAATTTTCAAGATTAATCTCCAGTGAAATATAGATTTAGTTTTTTCTTCTCAATGCAAATAATGTTCAGAATGAAATCATCTGCTAAGATGCAAAATTGGTGCGGCTTATGTTAGATGTTAGGACTTACATAAAATGAATCTTTTAATTTTAAATTTTAATTTTTGTTAAAAGTCTTGGCATTTCGGATTACTTCAATGAGCTTCT
This sequence comes from Solanum bulbocastanum, assembly GCA_037074985.1. Taxonomy (NCBI): domain Eukaryota; kingdom Viridiplantae; phylum Streptophyta; class Magnoliopsida; order Solanales; family Solanaceae; genus Solanum; species Solanum bulbocastanum. Next base: position 1,920,004 of record CM073602.1, read on the forward strand.
CTTACCTCACATGATGTACGCTAGTGAGGATTACATTCACAGTTGCAAAATGTCAAAAAAGGGCAACTTATACTGAAAATATATAAGCACACTTGTATCAACTTATACTGAAATTGATCTTGAAATTGCTTAATAAGAAAAGGGGAAGAAGAAAAATAGGATATTAGATTTAGAGGGAGAAGAGATGATTCAATCATTTTTATTTTTAAAAGGATCTTGTATTTGGGTTTGGGTCAAGGGATGTCAATATGGGTCTGGTGGGGTTGGAGAAAGTTTGGTGGGTTCGAATTAAACTTTATCCAATAGAAAGAAGCCACGTAATAATTAATAATAATAATAATTAAAAAATATAAGGTTGTTAGTTTAAAGAGTAATAGTGGACCAAAAAAATTGACTGAGGGGTATTTTTAGCCCAATAGATGGATGATGAGTATTTTTAAACCTTTTCGAATAGTACAAAGGTATTTTTGGCCCTTTTCCGAAATACAATTCATAGTCTTTTTTCATCAGTTATTTGCAGTCTCTTGTCTTGACAATATGTGACCTGTAAATTGTAATCTAATACAAGTAGAGCCAATTGTTGAAAATGAAATAAGAAAAAAAAAAAGTGGTTACTAATTTATAAAAGTTCATTTGTGACTTTCAACAAACACATTATAGACATTGGCAATTTTCACTAGAAAACACAACAACAACAAAGGTGAGAGTTCATCTACTAAAGAGTGGTTACTTGGATGGTATGTACCTTCTACATTCAATCTTAAAAAAAGGTGAGAGTTAATCGGAGAGGGTTAAAAAATAAAAAGCAACCCCTAAACAATTCAGTTGAGACTTTTGTTGAACAGATTGTAGATATCTTTTTGCCCTCTAACTTTTGATATACATAAGTTGACACTTAAATTTGGATCACGTAGGATGCAGATTGACATGCATGTGTCTACTTGTTTAATTTTATACAAATTTAGGTGTCTATTTGTGCACATCAAAAGTTGGAAGTTAGAAGCAGAGTTGGAAGGAATCTAGCCAATTTATATACAAGTATAATGTAGTAAAAGGATCACAAATAATTCAGTTAGGACTTTGATCAAACACATTGTAGACATCTTTTAAGAACAGTAAAAAGGTGTAAGAACCTGTTAGTGCTGCCATTTGTTCTCCACAATATTTTTTCCATCATCAATTTGATTTACTTTTTCTCCAGAATATTGTAAAAAGTTGTTTTTGGGGCTGAAATTTGCTTATCTCAATATATGCCTGTATAACACTTATTTGTAATGTACGAAGAACAGTGTAATTTTCACTTGATTTTTTGGAGTTGATTTTTTGGAGTTGTATTCTGACATCATATATGGACATGAATTGTTTACAATTCTCCGCCCAAATTTAACTAGAATATTCCAAAATTCAGAAAACTCCAAATACTTGTTTTTCACTCACAAAAAATCAATATTTCTCTGTTGAGATCTGAACATATGGTTCTCATTTCTCAACCACTTCATTGACCAACTAACACACACCCTCAAGTTATATTCATGTCCAAATATAACTCCAATATTCAAATAACATTTTTCAACTTTTTCCCAAATACATCTTTTTTTTTCAAATTTCAATATACTGTGCTTGTTTATTGCTAGAAAGTTCCAACAGATTAAATTCCAATTGCATAATGTAATTAGTCTTCAGAAAGAGTACATGACAACACCATTTTCATTAGAGGAGCAAATTGAACATGCTCATAATATTACCCATCCAAAAACATAATAGTATTTGTACTACTAATCCCTCGGTCAAGGGAGAAATTGATGGTGTATGAGCTTCAAATGCCTTCTCCAACAGCCTTTAGCTCCCATGTTCCGTCGACTAGAGCCAGCACGCTAAAACTACGCAAGGGGCTCGAGCAAAAAGTGTGGAGAAAGATCAATGTAGAACTGATACCTGTAGTTTTTCCTATACAGAGGCCATGGAGCAATTCCCTGTTCTATATGACGTTGATTCTGATGAATCTCCGTCCACGGTCCAAACTAAATCAGGCACGTCGAACCTCCGTCCTGCCACTGTCCTGTATATGTAGAGTTTCTCGACAGGGCAACTTTCTAGCCTCATATCCGGATGACCGCTCTCATCTTGCAGCTCACATGCTCCATAACTTATTGAACAAGAAGACATCCAAAGATATCGCATCGTTTCCAGCCTTGCAGCATTGACCAACAGAGCCTTGTCGTTGCCGAAGGGGAAGTCTCTGGTCTCCAACTTACAAAGGCTTTCAAAACCAGAGTGGTGGCCTAGATCACATTCCCCACAAAAGCTATGGAGAGTATCTCTAGCTTTTTAGCATCTCTTCAAGGTAAGGTCCTTACAATAGATGGCCATCTCCTACAGACTGGTATCTTCAATATAATCCAGCACCTGCAGTCACATTCAAATACGTGAGTCAATGGTGGACCAGATGTATAAACGGAACCCAAACTTGGAAACAACATAACTCAGCAGAAACAAAGTCACGATTTAAATGGGAATCTAGCACCAAGGGATGCATGATTTAACCTACAACAAAGTTGAGATAGCACATCCTACATTCACAGAGGATTTTAAAAACCACTTACTGTTCCAAACAAGGCCAAACCTATTTGAACATCTTGATCATTAGATAGAGCAGCCTCTCAACTCCAAACTCAATGCACGTAAATATCCCACGTCTCGATAACTTCATTGCCTGAAGAGTTTCACATGTTTGTGATGATGGTATTTCTTGAGAGATTTACAAAAACATAGATATAAGATAACTTTCATATAGAACCTTTTGTTTTCTTTTCCATCATAGCAGAGTGTTGAACAATAGCAATACTTATTCACGTGATACTTATTGACACTTCCAAAACAACACAACAAAGGACAGAATAGCATTTCTCAGAACACTAATCACATGCATCAGGCTTCTACTATACTTCTACATTGATCTTGAAATCGCTCTCGGCAAAGTATGTGCTTGTCACCTTAGAGTTGGAACCACCATCTGGTGACTGCTCAAACTTCACCTCATTAAGTTATTTTTTCGAATTTTTATACCAATGGACTTAGAGTTGCCACCTTCAGAAAAGAAGCCACGGTTAGAAGAGTAATAGTGATTAAAATGAGAGTCTATCCAAAATTCAAAAAGAATTAACTAGGATGAAGAATGTTGTATAGAAGAACCTATTTGAACATCTTGATCATAACATACAGCAGCCTTCAACTCCAAATGTTTATCGATGGCTGATTCTTGGTGCACGTGAATTCCACCATGCTGCAACACAATTCAAACTCTTTGCTGCATTGGAATTTCTCGGTAACTTTATTACCTGAGAGTTTTCACATATTTGTGATGATGGTATTTCTTAAATGATTTACAAAAAACTTGAAAAAATTTAGGTATGGGATAACTTGCATATGGTACAGAGGTGCCCAACCTTTTGTTTGACTTTAAATTGATGGTATTTCTTAAAAGTATGTTCTCTTTAAAAGTATATCACTTCCTCTGTTTTATTTTATTTGACACTATTTTGTTTGTGTCACGCCCCGAGCCTACACCCCAGACGTGACCGACACTTGAAGACCATCGCTGGCCCCCAAGCGAACCCTTGGCCTGGCTTTCTTAACTCAACGGAAACTTAACTCAACAGGATAACTCAATGCAATGAAAAGTTATAAAACAACTCAACTGAAAGTAATTTGCCAACAAGGCATCTCGAGTCTCAAAATAGGATATTTAAATATATACATGCATGAGAGACTCCAAATTAACTGACTGACTGTCTGACTGTCTATGAAGCCTCTAAATACTGAGATGGATGTTGGGACAGACCCCGCAACATCCTAATAAAACAAAAACTAAGAACACAAAATAATTGAGTCCTCCGGAATGCAAGGAGGCTCACCACTGACTCTGGAGTGCTCAACTGGATCAACGACGTGCAGGATGCTGATCCGGGGTACCTGTATCTGCATCATAAGACGATGCAGGCCCACTGGCATCAGTACATGGAAGGTACTAGTATGCGAGCTGGAAAACTAAGCAACAAGGGCTAGAAGGAAAATTGAAAGAAACTGAAAAGTTTACCTTGTTCAACTCAACTCAACCTGACTGACTTCTTTCAATATAAGGCAATTTAAAACAAATGTGATATAAAGAAAGACTGTTTAAAACATGCTATAAAACTCTGTGTGTATACAAGGATACAATAAACCTGAGATGTATATAGAAATACAATTAAACTGATGTATATAAAATACAATAATTTCCGTGTATAAAAATACAATAACTGCTGTGGGAGTTTCTCTAACCGACAACCATCACATAAGAGCTAAAGTGATGATACAGCGATCAACCTCACGCTGCCAGAGCATCCTATACCCGGCCAAAGGTATAAGACCTGAACTGCCTAATGGATCCACTAGTCTAATATGAAAAGGATTCATCTAAAGAGCATGATCCTTTTCTACCCATGGTGGCTAACATGGTTCTATGGGGGGCTGTGGGTTCTTTGAACGCTCCCCCAATTCGGTGCTCGATACTACTCCCAAAAATGTACTGGCTCTTATGTTTTTAAAACACATTTCTTCCTACTGACATGAGATAATTACTCAAAACAAACTATCCCGAAGGCTCTTTGGAAATTTCAGTTTCCAACCTTGTTTAAATGTAAAGACATTTCTTTAAAACTTCTTTGGGAATACATAGTTCCCTAATAACTTTGAGAAAATGAACTCAACTTGAAACTTGAGACTCTTAGCTTGAAACTCTAAACTCTTTTCTTAACTTGACACTTGAGTCTAAAAATAAAGTTAAAACGTTTAATAAAGACTCTTGAACAACTTTACAACTAGCTTGACTTGCTTAACTTCTAAGCTTAACTCTTAATTCCTAACTTCACTTGACTTCTAACTAACTCTCCTTAAAATGGAATTTTTGGATTCAAGGTGTTTGCTCACATGTTACGGATAAGTTCTTGACTTTTAGAAGTACCTTGGAGTGTTGGAAACAACTAGGAAACATAGGTATAATACCTAGGAACCAAAATAAAATACAATAAAATAAAATGGGACTGCTGGCCAGCTTCAACAGGGGCTGCTGGGCACTCTGCATTCTGCCCAGTTGCCAGCCCTTTCCCCAGAAAAAACCGACTTTTCTCCCTCTTTTCTTCAACTCTAAACCACCCTTACTTCAATGGATTTAACCCCAAACACTAAGGATCATCAATCTCCCAACATACAATAAATTACAACTCAAATACACAAACCAATCATGTCCCACAACCAACAATAACTTCAACAACACAACTAACAACATCAACAACAACTAACAACTTCAACAACTACTAACAACTTCAACAACTTCAACACCAATCCAATCCTTTCTCAAATCATAAAAAAAAGAGCTTGGTGTGTGGGAGAAAGGATCAGACCACACAAAAAAACTCACATACCTTGATAGGGATCACCCCCGACGAAAATCCACAATGGAAACTTGTTGATCCTTTCTCCTCTTCTTCTCTTCTTCTTCTCTTCTTCACTCTCAAGAACCCTAACTCTTTCTCTTTTAGAATAGGATAAAAATGATCCAAAAACAGCCTAACACACAATATAACCTCAAAAGAAATGGCTAGGGAAAAGACCAAAATGCCCTTAAAATTTCCGGGACGGATTCCCTGCCAACTGCCCAACTTTCAATGGCCATAACTCACTCATACGAACTTGAAATCGAGCAATCTCAGTGGCGTTGGAAAGATCATTCCACAAGCTTCGCAACCATAACTGGAACTACTCCTAACTCATCGTTATCTAGGAGTTACGACTGCTCAAAGTTGGCCAAAAATCACTGATTTCCACACTTAGCCAAATTTTTTCCAGATTCTAATTTTCCAGATTCTGTATTTTTTCCAAAAATAGCTACTTTCAAATTTCAAGCTTCTTCATAGCTATTTAAAATTGTCGGATGTTACAGTTTGTTGGACATTCTTATAATTTCTTAGTTAAAGGTTCTTATATTGCATGTTTCAAAAAACATAAAGAGGCAACCATGCTAGAAGCAAAATCCAATATGCTATAATTAATGGTCATTTGGTAGCTGTATAAAACAAGTCTTATCCATGTATTAGAGTCTGTATGACTTATACGTCGTTTGATAGGTGGATAAGAAAAAAATTATTCATGTATATAGTTAATACAACGTTTGGTAGGTGTATAAGAAAAAAGTTATTCATGTATAATATTAATACGTCGTTTGGTTGACAATTTTAAAATTCACATAACTAATACATGTATAAGTTATGAAGAAATTTGTGTATTATTTGTGTGAAGTAGAAGGTGGAATAATTAAAACATGTATAGCTAATACATGGATAAAAAGTTAAAATGACAATATTACTCTTATCACTCCCACTTGACTTCTTTCTTCTTCTACATAATTAAAGAAATGTTTTAATTTAAATACTAAGTTAAAGAAGGAAAGGATATAGTTGTAAATGTGAAATCTGACCAAGTTAAAGGGCATATTTATGTATTATGCCTATCGAATAATGTGTCTCCACTCTACCTCCAACTCCATACCTCTGATGAGTTGTTTGGTGTATCTACAATTAAAGGGGCTATGATTGCGAACCCATAAGCTTCAACTGGTATCTCTGTTTCTATTTAAAACTTGGTTGAAATAAAAATAAACACATTAAAATTCTAGTAGTTAGCAGCAATGTCAGCAAGTCCGTGAGTAGTAAAATCCATTTTCCTCAAGAAATGGATAGAAAAATGCACTCCAAGAATCAGGCAGGAGCATGTATTGCTGTAATTCTCTTTGAAGATTAATGTGAACCTTTCATTCATTTGAGTGCTGGAAATCTCGTTTGTTGAACATTTAGAAGAAGGTATTTCAGTGTACTACTACGAGTTATTTTGATATACAAACACTTATTTTCGTTCAAAGTGGGAGTTTAGCCCAAGTAGAGGAAGTCATGAGTGCTTATAAGCTCTCTACAACCTCTTCACTTCACGGCCTAGCTTTTATGATGAAAGTTCAGACCAAGTTAGACACAAAGGAGCTTTGGACAGCCATAGGTAAATCCACTATGAATTCATGTGAATCCCTTAACTTTTGTGAAAATCCTATAACTATGTGTATTAAGTTATAGACTTAATAATTATAAATATGTGATTGTGAATCTAATTATTATTGATATTAATGTGACATCGACATAGAAACTTGTAAACATCAAATCCTAGATTTGTCTCTGTGCAGATGGCTTATAAGCAGTCTACAAGAAAACTATTGTGTGTGTGAATGCAAAGAAAAAAAAATAAAGAGAAAATGACAATGGAAACCAGCATAGCATAAAATAAGAATACCTAGTGGCAGAAAGTAACAAAATACTGCTATTGTAAGAAAAGCAAAAGCCTATAAGAATAGTGGAAAACAGCATAGCATAGAATAAGGCTAAAGTAAAGAAAACAGTGATAGGAATAGTGCTTTGGTGTACAAGATTAATGTTTAAAATATCCACTTTAGATAGTCACTTAAATTTGGCATCAACATCAGATAAATGTTTACCTTAAAGTTGTGTATGATCAAGTAGAAATCTATACTTGACATCGGAGTGTCTCGTGGACATATATACTTCATGTGTGACTTGCAACCACAGATGACGTGCCAAACGGACAAATCAACAAATGACACATGTATTAAAAACTTGTAAGTTTTCTAAAAGAAACACCGAAAAGTCACACAAAATATGTAACTTAATCATATAGAATCTACCCATCAACGCACAACTTACTGTCTATTCTGCTAAGTTTCTTCTTTCTACTTTTCACACATAATTCTCAAAACTACTTAAATAACGGGATATTATTCTGGCTGGATCAGAAGCTCGTCCCCTCCCCTCATATCTTCAGCATATATTCCTTAATCTTCATAGCAGAATCTTCAAGTTGAGGGCTCTCTACAAGTTTGATAATTTTCAATGAACAATTATCCCTGAAACTAGGTGAAATCTCCTCAAGCTTACAAAATCTCTGCAGTTCTAATTTCTCCAGCACGGAAAAGGATTCCTCTCCAACCTCCCACTTGGAAAGAGTCACTTTGTTCAATGTCAGACAATTGAGATTCTCAAAGGTGTCTTCCTCCCCCATGTTCCATCCCCCCCTCCCCCCTTGAATGATTGTACGATAAAGGGACAACTCTTCAAGGTTGGGCAGTCTCGCTATTGTTGATAGTGAATCGGATGTCAGAGGAAAGTCACCCAACGTCAATTTTTTCAAACAAGAAGGGAAGTGAAAATCCCATGGCCGATTTATGGCTGGAGAGAACCCCCCGGTATATGCAAAACGTGCAGTGAGCTCTTCTAGTTCAGTTGGGCAATCCAATTTCGGGAACCAAAATTTCTTTGTTGAATAATCCCATGATTCATTGATATCAAATCCAAGCACTTGAAGATTGGGAAACCTTTTGAATATATGTTCTGTATCTTTCGAATAGGAAAGCATGACAGTCTCTAAAATCTCAAATTCTCTAACTTTGTGTCCTCTGTAATCAGTGTTGATTTATCTGCATCCAAATCAAAGAAAGAAGAATCACTCATGGATATCACTCGCAACTTTACAAGATTCCAAATTCTCGGTAAAAGTACCAAGGTTGATCCTTCGTTATACACCGCTAGGAATTCTAGAATCCAGATGTTTGAGAAAGACAAAGGCAGGGATTTAACTTTTGTCCCAATTGTAAAAACCTCAAATTATTCAACATGCAGATTTTCATTCAGCAAAGAATCTTCCACCATGATAAAAGAGGGATCCAGGTTCAACACTCTAAGAAGCCTCAAGTGTCTTAGTGACATATATCAGAAAGAAGGTCGTCCAGCTGGTCTCCCTCTATTGACAAAGAATACAGGTGTTTACCAGTATGCCTTTTCTTATTTGGATCGAACGGAACAAAATTGTTAAGCCCAAAGAACTTTCTGTTATAATCTATGGTCAATATACATGGCATGAGAACTGAAGAAGAAGATGGTGTACTTGAACTTATCTGGTCAAACAACTTTCCTCTCTTGCTTTTATCAAACAAAAGTCATGTACAAGATCATGAAGTTTCTGCCCTTATGCTCATTGCTTGATGTTCTGGGTTACGGGTTGGCTTACCTACTAGTAGGGTATAGTAGGTGCTATTATGACTCGAGAAATCGGGTCGTGACAGAAAACTTGCAAAGTAAAGAAAGAACGGCTGGAGGTGATGTGACAAGTGATCATAACTTAATTCTATAACCTTCATCACTTCCACTTCACCGTTCAAAATAAAGGAACTCAAATTATTTTGAACTTCAAGCCACACAGTCTTTTTCTTTTCCCTCCCAGCAATAACTCCAACAACCAGATTAGCCACCAAAGGAAGCCCTTCACAATTTTCGGCTATTTCTTCACCAACATCTAATAGGTCATCAGGGAAACTCCCTTTTCCAAATGCCCTTTTCTCTAATAATTCCCAACTTTCTTCTCGTCTTAGCAATCGAAGGTCAAGAGTATCAGTGTAGAGCTTTCCATGCAAAGTCACTTCCTTTTCTCGAGTTGTCAAAATAATTCTACTTCCTTTCACAACTTCTGGAAAAGGTCTTGTTAACTCATCCCAAGTAGTAGTATCCCACACGTCATCTAACACAATAAGATACCTCCTTCCATACAATTGTTTCCGTAGCTTATCTGCCACATCAATATTCTCACTCAATGTTGAATCCAAATCACTAACTTGATTAAAAATTGTGCACAACAACTTCTTCTTGTCCTATTTTTGGTCGACCGTGCACCATCCACGAAGGTCGAAATGACGAGAAACTGATTTATCATTGTTTACTTTGTATGCCAAAGTAGTTTTACCTAAACCCGGCATACCAGCGATCGAAATGACATCTAAATATGCCGGTCCACTGGTGAGATTTCTCATTATCCAGTTTCTCTCCTCCACAAAACCTACAATTATTTTACCAGTTGTCAATGACTTGCTTTCAACTGGCTTCTTGGGAGAGTTTACAACAACGATCCCTCTGTTCTTGGGAATCTTCTCAAGTAAATTGGAGATGTCTTCTTTGATAAGCTTGATCTTCTTTATGGTAATGGGAAGTGAGAAAATAAGATGTAAGAGACCATTATCTCGAACAATAATTGAATCAATGACATCTTTTACCTCAAATGCCACATTTAAAATGCGTGCCTAGAGATCTTTATACAATTCTTCCTCAATATCCGCGAAAAAAGATATTATGAATTCCAGATCTTCTTTCACTTGCCCAATTTCTTCCTTTATCTAAGCAATTGAATAAGCATTGGAATCTAGCAAATTTTTTAAGTGTCTGAGTAGAAGATGCATGAAGAGCGGTCCATCACTCATGGAGAAGCAACTTTGATATGAGTCTGGGGATTTCAAGAAAACATGCCTGAGATCTCCCTTCAGGAGTTCAATATCTTTTAGCAAGTCTACTGTTGTACGAGTTGTTTCATTGATACACTCTTTGATCATTGATTTGTCTCCAAAGTCCCAACCAAGAGTTGATACTACCTCTCTGGTAAGTTCTCCAACACGTGCCAAGAGATCAAAAAATGTGTCATGATGAATCAAGTCGGTTGGCATGCCATAAGAATAATCAGCAGGAACTCCATCATGATGTGAATGTCTCAAGCTCCTGAAATGCTTGGGTTAATTATAGTTACCATGTACTCTTGTAGATGAATCAGATATTCTCTAAGAATGTCTGGAAAGGTTTCCAGGAGCTGTTTAATGAAGCTTCCAACTTCTGCTGAAGTTGAAGATTTCAAATTTGTATAACATATGTGCATACGCTCGAATTCTGGAACAATCTTTAAGAGTAGAGAATTTAACAGGCTGAGGTGAGAATCTTCATCAGTCTGATCATCGGAGTCAGAGTCGGAGAGTCCAGACTCTATATGACACACCCAAAGAAAGAATCCGACTCTCTCAGCCAAGAGTTGAAACTGAAGTAAGACATATTTTACAATATCTTGCTCAATGCAACCATTCACTATCAACCCATTGAAATCTTTCATGTTACCACACATATTCTGAAGCATCACAAGCTGAGTGCTTAAAGGAAACATCTGCTCAGCATACTTGGATAGATAATGGAGATTCAGGAGGAGGAAGTCCAACTCCTCCTCAGTCATGGATGTAGAACGAGGACATGACCTGATACAGTCATCGATATTATCCAGGAGGTTACCAAGGACTTGAGGCATGTTGTATTTACACCCGACGTTGTTATCAACATTAACCAAAATTGATTGAAACCGATCGCTAAGCGGTTCTCTTAGGGAAGTCATTACATTTTCAAACTGCTCCAAATCGGAATAAGAAAGCAGGAAGTGTGCACAAATTAGTGCCAGCCTAAATTTCAGCAGTTCAATCACACCATCTTCAAGAGCTATTTGATTTTCTTCATTCTTTAACCTCTCCATGATATCCACAACATTGACGACATCCATGTGAAGAGCAGAAAATGACACCTGCCAAAAGACAAATGTTGTACTCCTATCAAATTTTCAAAGCCACTCCTATCATATCATCATCATATAGATTTGAAGGGGATAAAATATGTCATTTGCAATACAAAATTTACATGAGATGTTTTGGGACGTTCCTAGAACTATTATTATATAAGAATCTAAGTCAAAAAGTTGGATTACAAAGATACTCCTTATCTATTAATTTATTTTCTTTAAATCATTTTTAATAATTACTTTTCCATTTAATAAATAACACAATAATCTACTTTGAAGTATTTTTTATTTTTTAAAATTATTTTATTCTAAAAATCAAATTTATAACTACAACTCTTTATTTTCATAACTTATATCTTAACAATATGGGAAAATGCATAAGTACCCCCCAACCTATGCCCGAAATCTTAGAGACACACTTATATTATACTAAGGTCCTATTACCCCTGAATTTATTTTATAAATAATTTTCTACCACTTTTCGGCCTACGTGACATTATCTTCTGGGCCCAGCGCGTGTTGACAATTTTTTCAAGCTATCTGGTTGATAGTGCCACGTAGGCCGAAAAAGGGTAGAAAATAGGACCTTATTATAGTATAAGTGTGTCTCTGAAATTTCGGGCATAGGTTTGGGGTACTTATGCATTTTCCCTAATAATATTCATTAGTCTTGTGTCTTTAACTCACACATTATCATCTTCATGACTATTATTTTTAATATTGTCTATTATTTCTATGTCTTTTCAAATTCATGACCCCAAATGATATGTTATAATATTATTAAATCATTTAAATTTAATAGATAATAAATGAAATATTCACTATTATTTAAAGGGATAAGACACAAGTATCCTCTAGACTATGACCGAAATCTTAGAGACACACCTAAACTTAACTAGGGTCCTATTACCTCCTAAACTAATTTAAAATGAAATAAATACACCACAAACGATGACATGACATAGAAAGTGTGCACACTCTCTTGAAAGCAAGTGATGAGTGCACAAATTGGACACATACTATTTTTTGATTGGTAACTTTAGAATTAATTAGTACACATATTTATTGATATTAAAACTTATATATATTTAATTATTTTTATTTCTTTCTTTTAAAATATTAATTTTAATTTCTTTTCACTTTAATTTTATTAATTATTTTATTATCTTTTCACTTTTAATTAACTTTTAGAAAATTATGGTTATTTTTTGAAAAAAATAATTAAAAGTGTCCTTTAATTTTAACGTTTTAATTTTTTTATGTTTTGTTTGATTTTCTTCACTTATTTTGATATCCATACAAAATTAACTTATTTTAAATACAAGATATCTGGAATTAAATTTGAAATCAAATCAAAACGAAATACAAAGAAAATAAAATCAATTGAAAAATAAAAGAGAAAAATAATGAGTGTAGGTAAAAAAAAGTTTCAATACAAGGTAAAAAAATGTGTATTAACTTATATAAATACAAGATAGAGAAAATGAGAATATTTTTTAAAAAAAATTATTTTTTTAATTAAAAGTAATAAAAAATAAAATTTACATACGTGGCGGCGAGTGTGTACAAACACAACCAACTTGGGTGGTTTAAGGTGCCACGTAAGCACAAAAGGTGCACAAAAATATGACAAAATGAGTTCCAAGGGGTTAATTGAACCTTAGTAAAGTTTAGGTGTGTCTTTGGGATTTCGGTCATAGTCTAGGGGGTATGTAACATCTCGCAACTAGAAAGAACTAGAAGGAAGTTTAAAATCTGGAAATAGTTATTTTTGGAAAATTTTAAGCAAGTTAAAGTGAGTTTTTGGTCAACTTCAAACGACAATAACTCCTAGCTCAGGATGAGTTAGGTGTAGTTCCAGATATTGTTGAAAAGCTCTTGGAATGATCTTTCCAACGCCGCTAAGTTTGTGCGATTCCCAGTTCGTATGAGTGAGTTATGCCCTTTGGAAGTTGGGCTGTTTGAATAAGGAAATGCCCAATCCGGATTTTTTTGAAGGGTAGTTTGGTCTTTTCCTTACCCAATTAATTAAATCCATTTTTAATAAAATAGTTGGGGTCAAAACTGAGTTAGTTCAGTTTACACTTTTGAGAAATAGAGTAAGGGCTTTTGGAGAAAGAACGCAAGAGAAAGGAGAAGAGGAAAAGCAAGATTCGCCAAAGAACGATCAATTTTGGTTGCGGATTCACCAAGGAATTGACCCTACAAGTTATGTGAGTCTTTCATAGCGTTGGGTTCATTTACCCACGTGCTAAGCTTGTTTATTTCAGCGAAATTGTCCTAAAAGAGTTTGAAAGTAATAGATATTCTTGAATTTGAATGTCGTTCTTGAATTGGGCTGAATTGAGCAGTTTCAGATCTTTACATTGAATTTTAGAGTTGTTTTAAGTTAGGTTCATGAGTACATATGCTAGGTATCAGAATCTAAAATGAATTTGAGAACAATAGTCGAGTTTAGGCGAATTTGGGCTGGAAAACGAAGAAGGAAAAAGTCGGACAAGGAACATGTACCAGGTCCGCGTCACGGACCTATTCCCTTGGTGAATAAAAATTATCTCCGCGTCACGGTTACAACGAGGACTCCTCTATCTCAAAATTTAATTTCACGACCTTTATTTAGAAGCATCTCCGCGTCGCGGACTTGTTCCAAGACGGTGATTTCATGAACTTTACTCATGTTTAGCTATCTAAAATCATTTCTAAACAACATGAGATCTTTCCAAACACCAATCATAATCCTTGAATCCATAATTCAATTCAAGGATCAGTTAAGAGTCAAGTCAAGATCAGTTAAGATCAAAGTCAAGAGAAGTCAAGAGTCAAGTAAGAGAAGTTCATTTCAAGTTTTCATAAGTCTTTTACAAATATTTTAACTTTATTTTAAGACTTAAGTTTTGAGTTAAGCAAAGAGTAAAGAGTAAAGAGTTGAGTTCATTTCTTCCAAAGAGTATATTGGGACTATGTACTCCCAAAGAGTAAAAATGTTTTCACATTTAAACAAGAAAGGAAACTGAGATTTTAAAAGTGCCTTTGAGCTAGTTTTTCAGTAAAGAGGAAACTATGATTTCCAAAAGAGCTTTTTAAGCTAAGTTTGAGCAATTATCTCAAACCAGAGAAGAAGTTGTTTTAAGAACATATGAGCTAAGTATATTTTGGGAGTATTATTGAGCACCGATATGGGGACGCGAGTTCATATTAACTCAAGCCCCAGCCATCATGGGCACAATAAAGGATCATACTTTTTAGATGATTCCTTAGTTTTTTTAGCATAGATTAGTGGATCCACTTAGTAGTTCAGGTTCTATACCGATGGCAAGGAACGTGAAGTAAAATGTTGTACCATCACTTAGGCACATAGTGATGGTTGTTGGATAGAGAATCTCCTACAGAAGTTATATTACTTTCTAAATGAGTAAAGTTAAGTTTGTTATTGTTTTATCTTTAACGAACTAAGATTGTTTTCAGTTGTTTTATAAGCTTTATGTATATATCGCATGTATTTTATTGTTTTATATTGAGTTGAGTAACCATGAGTTGAGAAGAGTCAGGTAGGTGTTTATTACATAATATCTTTCGAGCCTATGTTTGTTAGCATTCCAACTCGCATACTCATACATTCAATGTATTGATGCCAGTAGGCCTGCATCTTATTATGATGCAGACACAGGTAACCAAGATCAGCATCCAGCAACTCGTTGATCCAGTGAGCAATTCAGAGGTTGTTGGTGAGCCTCTTTGCATTCCGGAGGATCCTTTTTGTTTACTTTCAGTATTAAATAGTTCATTAGGGTGACGTGGGCCTGTTTCAACAACCATCTCAGTTGTTTTAGAGGCTTCATAGATAGTCAGTTAGATATTAGTTCATTCGTCAACATTTTGTTATTGACTTATGTTCAGATTTTGAGTTGCCATTTTGGCTAAGTTAAATGTTCATTTTCAAAACATTATGAGTTCAGTTTGAGACAGTTAAGTAGTTCAGTAGTCTTTGCGTTATCATTCTTATGTTAAAGACTTGGGTTGCCATTTTTGGCCCAGTTGACTGTTTAATCTTTAAACATTCTCAGTTATTTTATTATTCAGTTCGGTTAAGTTCATTGATCATTATAGATATGAATATTGTCTTCCGTTGAGTTAAGTAAGCTAGGCCAAGGGTTTGCTTGGGGCCAGCAACTGTCTTCGAGTGCTAGTCCCACCCAGGGTGTAGGCTCGGGGAGTGATAGCGTACTTATGTCTTATCCCTTATTTAAAACCATTTTCTTAAATCTATTAATTTAGTTTCTTTATATCATTTTAAAAAATAACTTTTAATTTAATAAATTACACAATAATCTACTTAAAGTATTTTATTCTAAAAATCAACTCCATAACTATACCCTCTTCATTTCCATAACTTAAATTCTAATAATATTCATTAATTTTGTGTCTCGAAGGCGATCGCTCAGAAAGGGGATTCAACCCACACACATCTTCATTTTCATAACTCTTATTTCTACTGTTTTTAATAATCTCAATTATTTCTATATCTTTTCAAATTCTTAACCCCATATAATATGTTATAATATTATTATATCTCTTAAATTAATAGATAATAAATGAAATATTCATTATCTAAAACCAAACAAATTGAAGCTTTATACATTTGTTACAAAATGATTGTAGACACCTTTAGGTGTAGTGTACATAGCTTAACAAATATGTAGGGATGTGATATAATCTCTAGCAGATATGTAGGGATATGATAGAATATCTTTTGAGTCCTTCCTTATTTAGTTTCCTTAATTAGAGCTCATTGTATTTGTATACATCTTATATAATGGAATAAGACACAAGTTATTCTCCATTTTGTTACATGGTATTAGAGCTATGACAGATTTGTTTGGTTAGTCAAAATATACATCAGGTAATTTGGTGTATTTGGGAGTTAGGATTTACCCCCTTCAACCTAGGTAGGATTGCCTTGTTCGAGTGCGAAAACAGTGTACTCATGTCCCTGGGATAAGGTATGCTTTTAGGCGTTATTTAACTATAAGAGCAGAAATCTAGATTTCGGTGGTCGGGAGGACACGCACCAGTAACAACTTTTCCAGTGATTTATTGAGGTGGTGCGTGAGGTAGCCTACATCACCAAAACTTCAATTTGCTTGCATTTTTTATGTAGTCACAAAATTTATGGCCAAGATTTAGTAGAATTTGGTTCGAATAATCCCGACTTGTGAGAGCTTAGACAACTCCAAACTCAGTCAGCAGTTTCTTTCTTTTCGATTATTTTATTTTTTGTGATTTGGTGGCTCTGTATCACTACTGGAAGCTTCTATGTTGGAATCTGATTATTTGTTTGGAGCTAGATATTGATCTCTGTCATATTTGTTGTCCACTGTCGACTCCTCATTTTTCTTGCACACTGCATTTATCACGTGGGTAAATTGATGTGTTCTCCAAATTTCAGATCTAAGCAAAGTGATTATTCTGTGGCCTGCTATAAATCTGTTGGTTATTAAGCAGTTGGTGGTCCTATATCATTTATTTATGATACTATTATTTTGCCACATAAATTTAGTTGGGAAGTGAATCTACAAAACAGAGGAAAGGCTACAGATGACTGCAATCAGAAAACAGTTAATATTGTTGTTACTTCTGGTCAATCATCTGGTCAAACAATTTTGGTTTTGTCAGAGGAGTTTGATACATTCTTGCAATATCGAAAATCACTAAAGGAATCTATTTCAGTTACTACCCTTGTTAAGGCCAGTAAAACAAGTCTTGTCTCATCTCCAAATAAATGGGTGATTGATTCCGGTGCCACTGATCATATGATCGGTAATTTTAATGTATTTTCTAGCTTCAATCACACAAAACACTTTCTCCTGTTAAGGTAGCTGATGGTTCAACTTGTAACATTGTTGGATCTTGGATTGTTAAACCTACTTCTTCCATTACTTTGTCATCTGTATTGAGTTTACCGAAATTGGCTTTTAATTTGAAATATGTCAGTAAACTTTCTAAAGACCACAATTGTTATATCTCATTCTTCCCAGATCATTGTTTGTTTCGTGATCTTACAATAAATCAAGTTATTGGTAAATATAATATATATATGATGGTCTCTACATCCTTGATGAATATGAGCCTCGATTCGCTACCTATTCCAGTGTCATGTTTCCATTTGAAGCGCATTGTCAATTGGGACATCCTTATGTACCTATGTTGAAGAAGCTTTGTCCTTAGTTTCAAAATATTTCTTCGTTGGAATGTGAGTCATATGGATTTGCCAAATATCATCGCAACTCAGTAGGTCCAAGGGTCAATAAATGGGTTGAGTCAGCTTTTGAGTTAGTTCACTCTGATGTTTGGGGACATGTCTGGTCGTTTCCCAAACTGGACACAAATATTTTGTCACTTTTGTGGAAGATTTCTCTCGAATGACTTGGATTTATTTTATGAAGAGATGTTCTGAAGTGTTCACTCACTTTTGTGTCTTCTATGCTGAAATCAAAACTCAATTCCATGCTTCTGTACGTAATTTAAGAAGTGACAATGCTAAAGAATACATGTCAGAATTGTTTCAGTCACACATGAGAAAACATAGTATTCTTCATCAGTCTTCATGTGTTGATACACCTTCTCAAACTGGAGTTGCTTAGAGGAAGAATAGGCATCTACTTGAGACAACTCAGGCACTTATATTCCAAATGAAAGTTTATAAGCAATTTCTACAGGTTGTTTTCTAATCAATCGCATGCCACCTACTATGTTTATTGGTAATATGTCCTATGGTGTTCTTTTTCCAATCAAGTTACTATTTCCAGTGAAACCTAAGGTGTTTGGAAGCACATGTTATGTTTGAGACGTTGGCCATCTGTTACCAAATTGGATCCTAAAGTAGTAAAATGTATTTTTCTGGGTTATTTTCGTCTCCAAAAAGGTGATCAATGTTATTCTACTGAACTTGAAAAATATTTTGAGTCCAATGATGTGGTGTTTTCATACACTACACCTTTCTTCTATGCACCTTCCAGTTCTACAAGTCATGGGGAGGAAGATGAATGATCAATATATCAAGTTACTCGTGCTTTGATAGAGCAATAAAATGATATTGTTCCTGCAGCTTTCGATCCTTCTATGGAGCATCAAACAATTTTTATGCCTTCAACAACACCTGCTCCATCATGTTAGCTAGACCGACAATTACTCAAGTTTACTTGAAGAGGCAAGAGACTAGTGATGCATGTCCTGCACCAGTCCCTTCATCATCAAATCTTCCTCCACCTATTCCTCCAAAAAACCTTGACCTTCCTATTGCTCTTCGCAAAGGTACAAGGACTTGCAAATCCACATAATCCATTGTAATTTTGTTTCCTATGATCGTTTATCCTATACATCTAGATCTCTAGTTACTTCTCTAGACTCCATCTCTGTACCCAAAATACTAAATGAGGCTTTGAATCATCCTAGATGGTCTAATTCAATGCTTGAGGAAATACATGCCTTAGAGGAAAATCACACATGGAATTTGGTGGATTTATCTAATGATAAGAAACAAGTGAGATGTAAGTGGGTGTTTACCGTTAAAGTTAATCTAGTTGGTTCTGTTGCTAGACTTAAGGCCAGACTTGTGGCTAAAGGATATGTACAAACTTATGGGGTGGATAATTCAAACACCTTTTCTCTGGTTGCCAAACTCACTTCTTGTCTCTTGTTCATTTCTTTAGCTACCTCTAGGAATTGTCCTTTACATCAGTTGGATATTAAGAATACATTCCTTCATGGTGATCTTTAAGAGGAAGTATTTTTGGAGCAACCACTTCATTTTGTTGTTCAGAGAGGGTATGGGAAAGTCTTGTCACTTGAAAAAGTCCTTGTATGGCTTGAAACAGAGTCCTCGAGCTTGGTTTGGCAAGTTCAGTGAGGTAGTTCAAGATTTTGGTTTAAAAATGAGCAAATGTGATCACTCAATATTCTACTACCACTCAACAATGGGCATTATTCTCTTTGTTGTGTATGTTGATGACATTATTATCACAAGAAGTGATTATGCAGATCTCTTCCCTCAAGTCTTTCCTGCATACTTGGTTTCATACGAAGGACTTGGGTGAATTGAAATACATTTTGGGAGTAGAAGTAAATAGAAACAAAAAGGGAATTCTTTTGTCTTAGAGAATATATATTCTCGATCTACTTGCAGAAAATGAAAAGATGGCAGCCAAACCCTGAAGTTCTCCAATGGTTCCCAATATGCATCTTATGAAAGATGACGACGATCCTTTTGATGATCCATAGAGATACAAAAGGTTAGTTGGAAAGTTAAACTACTTTATTGTGACTCATCTTGATATTGCTTTTGCAGTAAGTGTTGTTAGCTAGTTCATGTTTGCACCTACGTCAAACACTAGGCAGCTTTGGAACATATTCTATGTTACTTGAAGAAAACTCCTAGTCTTGGAATATAGTATGGAAATCACGACCATACTCATATTGAGTGTTTTGCAGATGTTGATTGGGCTGGATCAAAATTTGATAGAAGATCTACTACAAGTTATTGTGTCTTTGTTGGATGAAACCTGGTATCATGGAGGAGTAAAAAGAAAAATGTTATATCTTGATCCAGTGCAGAATCAAAGTACAGGGTTTTGTTACAGTCTATGGGTGAGATCGTGTGGATACATTATCTTTTAATAGAAATTAGGTTGAAGCATCATATACCATCAAAACTCTAGTATGATAATCAAGTTGCGCTCCATATTGCCTTGAATCCGGTGTATCATGAAAGAACTAAACATATTGAGGTTGACGGTCATTTTATTCGTGAGAAGATTCATGAAAACCTGATATCCACTAGCTAAGTGAAGACAGGAGAGCAACTAGTTGATTTGTTCACAAAAGCGTTGAATGGAACTCGAGTTGATTATCTTTGTAACAAGTTGGGAATGAATAATATCTATGCTCTAACTTGAGGGGGAGTGTTACAAAATGATTGTAGACACCTTTAGGTGTAGACATAGCTTAACAGATATGTAAGGATATGATAGAATCTCTAGCAGATATGTAGGGATATGATATAATATTTTTTGATTCCTTCCTTATTTAGTTTCCTTAATTAATTAGAGCTCATTGTATTTGTATTTATACATCTTACATAATGGAATAAGACACAAGTTATTCTCCATTCTATTACAACATTCAAATTCTTTTTCAAAAAATATTCGTATGTGAGTTATACATTTGTGATTTATTAGTTTATGTATTATGACGGAGATATTCTACGGCTTATTGGTATTATGTATTATGAAATTTATACCCTTTAATTTATTTATTTATTATTATTTATTATTTTCTTTAAATGTCCGCCTTCATATCTCATATTTAATTACTTATTTCAATTGTTACTCTTTATATCTAGAACTCTGATACTTTTTATATTCATAACCTCAAAATATTTAATTTAATTTTAAGATATCTTTTGATATTCCTTCATTTTTGGGATAAGGCACAAGTACACCTTAGACTATGAACGAAATCACAGAGACACACATTAACTAAACTAAGGTCTTATTACCTTAATTTAGTTATTATAAACTAATTTAATAATAAAGAAACAATGAAGAAATTCAATATTAAGTTTTTACGAAATTAGTATTTGTATGTAGAATCAAGTACTCTAGAGAAATTTTAAATATAAAAAATACTTTAACATAGTATAGTATATTGTTATTTCAAATATGACCTCTTATTTCATTTACTTTACCACAATAAATATTTTATTTTGTACTATATACATATGAATAATTTGTACTTAAAAAGATGCAAAAAAAATAATAATTCTATTTTGTATATTGAAAAAAGATGAAAAATTATGCGCAGATGAAGAGAAATACCAATATTATTTTATTTTGTTTTTCTCTTTCCATGATTGTAATATTCCTTTCAAGTTCTAAGGATCGGACGTATAAAAAGTACCTACATAAAACTTTACTCAGGAGAAAGAAGAGGAAAGCAGTAGAAAAAGAATACAAGAAACTGAAGATCAAAAGCAGCATAAAAAGTCAAACCCTCTCACTACAAATATCTTTCCTATTTTTATGCCTCATATATTATTTTACCTACCCTCCCCATCATGTTCTTTCATTCCTTCAAACCATATGATATACGAAACTCAATTTTGTAAATATGTACGTCTACCTAATATTCATATTACAAGTTGACTAAGACTTTTGGAGATTGTCAGCTTGTGAATGAAGGTTATGTCTGATGCAACTTTGGTGTTGTGGTTTATGAGAATTGACGGGAGCCTACAAGCAACCATAAAGTTGTCTCCATGTAACCTATAGATCATGGGTTTGAGCAGTGAAAGAAGCCACTAATTTTTCTACAGTATCCTCCTGGGATGCGATCCCTCCATTAATCCTACTAACGTTGGATGTTTTGTGCACGAGGCTGCTTTGTTTATGGGACATTCCTGATGTTTCTTGTTTTTCATAGTTCCCCTTTAGATAAAGTAAACAATAGAGTTTGAAGATGAACTTACCTTTTGACAGTCTTTAGTTTAGCAATATTAGAAGCCCTTGTTTGAGAAATAATGGCAAAGAGAGTTGTTTGCTAAATGAAGAATAGTTGAAATAGGTAGATCTGGATTAGGAATAATTCCAAGATTATTAAAATATAACTCATTGACTTTAGAATTATTTATCATCTTAATATATGTATTCAACTTGTCGTAATTGGCTAACGATGAATTTGAAAGGCCATGGCGCACGTACAGAAAGAAGAATCAAATTGATTCCAACGAGCAGATCTGGATGGAATCTGTTGAAAATGAGCAAGTGGTTGCCATTTTATATAAAGTTCAGTGCAGACTTTCATCAAACACGTTGTAGACAGTTTTGAACAGCCAAAAAATCTAAGCATCTACTAGAAGCAGAGTTGGAATGAATCTAGCAAATTGGTAAAATATTGAAAACAAATAATGGAGAAGAACCTGTTCTGGTGCTCCAATCGCCAGTGTAGACTGACAAGAATTTACCCCTCAAATTATGGTGCACGTGAACCCATGACCTCACCCTTCAAATTGATCTAATATTATTTGTTGAATGGTAAATTTTATATACCTAGAAACAAGGATCAAATTCCCACTTCATACTTCCTTTTTTCTCCTTTCATTAGCGGTGCATTCATGTTCTAGAAATTCTAGATTCGCTTCTAAGGTGTAAACTTGTATTAGTAGTAAAAACCTCAAAGAGGAATGTACAAGCTCTTAGAGTCGAGATACACCTACACATCTTGCTTTTACTGTTCTATCGGGAGTTACCTCATGTATTGCTTGACATAAAACTGATTGTGGATTCCTCTTGGTAGATATCCAGGTGATACATCCTGGCTGCTCTAGCCACACTAACCGTATGCATCAGGCTTGAAATCGCCCTCCGAGATAGTATGTGCTTGTCAACTTAGATTTGGAACCACCATCTGCTGACTCCTTAAACTTCACCTCATTAAGATATTTTTTCGAGTTTGTCATCAATCCTATACTTAATGAATTTAAAGTTGCCACCTGCAGAAACGAAGTCACAAATAGAAGAATATTAGTGATTAAAATGAGAGTCTATTAAAAATTGAAAAAGAATTAACTAGGATGAAGAATGTTGATATTCATGACAAAGTCAATACTTCTGTAGCTTGTGGCTCTTGCACATTTCAGATTCTCAAAAGTGTCTTCCTCCCCCATGTTCCATTCTTCTCCCTGAATGATTGTATAATAAAGGACTCCTCTCCAACCTCCAGTCTTGCTATTGTTGATAGTGCATCGGATGTCAGAGGAAAGTCATACAACAACAATTTTTTCAAATTCGAGATTAGAGACTGCCCCTTTGGCGATGAGGCTCTGTTGGCTAATGCTACAAAGCTGGAGACAATGCGATCCCTTTGGATGTCTAATTGTTCAGTAAGTTTTGAAGCATGAAAGCTGTTGGCCCAGAAGTTGCCAGGGCTTAATGTTGAAGTTATAGACGAGAGGGGTCATCCAGATACGAGACCAGAAGGTTGCCCTGTTGAGAAACTTTACATATACAGGACAGTGTCAGGAAGGAGGTTCGACACTGGGATTATTGATGAAGATGCAGCATTGACTCCATATAGCAACGGGGAATTGCTCTCTAGCTTCTTCTTAGGAAAACTTCAGGTATTAGTTTTATGTTAATCTTTCACACGCGTTTCCTTGCTTGAGCCTTGTGTAGTTGCAGTGCTGGTCGTGGTGGCAGTGAAGCTGGTGTGCCATCGATTTGACCCTTCATTGAACGACTTCACAGCAATTAATTACAAATAATGAGTTTAAACTCTTGTTGTTGTGCTATATCAGTAAGGACAACTATCGTATTTTTGGGTTGGATGTTCAACTGCGTATCCTATTTTGTATCATTATGTATCGGTTTAACTTCCTCTAGTTACTTGTTCTTCTGTTGAAATGGTGCTGTCAATGTACTTGTGGTCATGAATTGTTGTAATTCTTTCTGAAGATTAATGTGAACCTTTCATTCATTTTGAGTGCTGGAAATCCCATTTGTTGAATGTTTAGAAGAAGGTATTTCAGTGTTCTACTACGAGAGTTAGTTTGATAAACAAACACTTATTTTCGTTCAGAGGGGGATTTCAGCCTACGTTGGTTGAATGTTCGAGGAAAGGAAGTCATGAGTGCTTATAATCTCTCTACAACCACTTCACTTCCTGGCCTAGCTTTTGAGATGAAAGTTCGTTGGGTTTGTGATAGAGTAGTATGGATGTCGTTTTAAATCAGTACCTTGATTGAGGTTGAACGATAGTGCTCTGAGCATATAAGATGAGACTTCAAACCGAGTTGGACAGCCAAAGGCAAATCCACACTGTATTTATAAAAATTATAATTTTTGTTAAAAACTTGTAAGTTTTCTAAAAGAAACTCAGAAGAGTCACATAAAAATGTTTCGTAACAACTGTAAGAGAATTTTCTTAACCATATACATTCTACCCAGCAAAGTACAATCTACTTTTCAACCATAATGCTCAAAAGCTACTTAAATAACGGGATATCCTTCCAGCCAAGGATCTGAAGCTCGTCCCCTCCCCTCATATCTTCAGCATATTCCTTAATCTTGAGAGCGGAATTTTCAAGTTGAGGGCTCCTTACAAGTTTGATAATTTTCAAGGAATAAATATCCCCAAAACTAGATGGAATCTCCTCAAGCTTACGACATTCCGACAGTTTTAATTTCTCAAGCGTGGGAAAAGATTCCTCTCCAACCTCCCACTTGGAAAGAGTCACTTGATTCAACTTCAAACATTTGAGATTCTCAAAGGTGTCTTCTTCTCCCATGTTCCATTCTTCCCCATGGATGATTGTACAATAAAGGCACAACCCTTCAAGGTTCAGCAGTCTCGCTATTGTTGATAGTGAATCGGATGTCAGAGGAAATTTAGTCAACCGCAATTTTTTCAAACTCGAAGGAAAGTGAAAATCCCATTGCCGATTTATGGCTGCAGAGGACCCACTGTCATTTGTGTTTGATCTTTCAAAACCTACAGTGAGGTGTTCTAGTTCAGTTAGGAAATCCAATTTCGGGAACCAAAATTGCTCTGTTGAATAATCCCATGATTCCTTTAGATCAAATGAAAGCACTTGAAGATTGGGAAGCCTTTTGAAAATATTCTCTGAATCTTTCCAATACGAAAGCACGAGTTTTTCTAAATATCTCAAGTTCTCTAACTTCGTGTCCTCTGCTACCAGAATTTGTTCATCTGTATCCATATCAAAGAAAGAACAAGCAGTCATGACCAGCGCTCGCAATTTTACAAGATCCCAAATTCTCGGTAATAGTATCAAGGTTGATTCTTCGTTATCCACCCACAGGATTTCTAGATTCCAGAGGTTTGAGAAAGACAAAGGAAGAGATTTAACATCTGTACCAATTCTTAAGAACCTCAAATGATTCAACATGCAGATTTCATTCAGCAAAGAATCGTTCACATTGATATGCAGGAACAACACTCTAAGAAGCCTCAAGTGTCTCAGGTGACATGCATCAGAGAGACAATCGTCCAGCTCATCTCCATTTGTCCTCAAAGAATAGAGGTGTTTACCAGAATGCCTTTTCTTATTTGAACCAAACATGCCAAAATAGAGCTCAAAGTGATCCTCATTATCAATGACAATTTGACGTGACATCAAATCTGATGGAGTACTTGAACTTATCAAATCAAACAACTTTTCCTTTCTTGCTTTTATCAAACAAAAGTCATGCACAAGATCATGAAGTTGGCAAGTCGGTTCATCACCTATCTCATTGAAACAAATTACCAAGCTACTGGAAATTAAATCATCCACATAAATCTTCACCACTTCTTCCATTCTCTTCATTTCTGTCTTTTCCACAAACCCTTCAGCAATCCATGCAGCTTTCAACGCATAGATTGTCAATGCTCTGTCCTTCGGCCAACTTGCAAAGTACAGCAAGCATGGCTTCAGGTGATCAGGTAAGTGGTCATAACTTATTTCTATAACTTTCATCACTTCCACTTCATTCTTCAAAATAAAGGAATGCAAATTATTTACAACTTCAAGCCACACACTCTTTTTCTTTTCCCTCCCAGCAATGACTCCAGCAATCAGATCAACCACCAAAGGAAGCCCTTTACAATTTTCGGCTATTTCTTTACCAACATCCAATAGTTCATCAGGGCAACTCTCGTTTCCAAATGCCCTTTTCTCTAATAACTCCCAACTTTCTTCTGATCTTAGCAATCGAAGGTTAAGAGGAGCAGTGTAGAGCTTTCCATGCAAAGCCACTTCCTTTTCTCGAGTTGTCAAAATAATTCTACTTCCTTTCATACCATCAGGAAAAGGTCTTGTTAACTCATCCCATGTATTAGTATCCCACACGTCATCTAAGACAATAAGATACCTCTTTCCAAACAGTTGTTTCCGTAGTTTATCAGCAACATCAATATTCTCCCTCAATTTTGAATTTGAGTCACTAACTTGATTGAAAATTTTATCCAACAACTTCTTCTCGTCATATACTTGGTCGACCGTGCACCATGCACGAAGGTCGAAATGGCTAGAAACAGATTTATCATTGTATACTTTGTACGCCAAAGTAGTTTTACCTGAACCCGGCATACCAGTGATCGAAATGACATCTAGATCTGCCGGTCCACTGGTGAGCTTTCTAAGTATCAAGTTTTTCTCCTCCTCAAAACCTACAATTATTTTATCAGTTGTCAATGACTTGCTCTCAACTGGTTTCTTGGGAGAGTTCACAACGATGAGACCTCTGTTCTTGGAAATGTTCTCATGTAAATCAGAGACCTCTTCTTTGATAAGCTTCATCTTCTTTATGGTAATGGGAAGTGAGAAAATAAGATGTAAGAGACCATTATCTCGAACAATAATTGAATCTATGACATCTTTTGCTTCATATGCCACATCTAGAACATGTTCCCAAAGATCTTTATACAATCCTTGCTCAATATTCGCGAAAAAAGATCTTATGAATTCCAAGTCTTCTTTCACCAGCCCAATTTGTTCCTTTATCAAAGCAATTGAATAAGCATTGGAATCCAGCAAATCATCCATGTGTCTCTGTAGCATATGCATGAAGAGA
Source organism: Solanum bulbocastanum (assembly GCA_037074985.1). NCBI lineage: Eukaryota > Viridiplantae > Streptophyta > Magnoliopsida > Solanales > Solanaceae > Solanum > Solanum bulbocastanum. The sequence continues at coordinate 1,947,156 of CM073602.1, forward strand.
GGTCCATCACTCATGGGGAAGCAACATTGAGATGAATCCGGGACTTTCAGATAAACATGTTTGAGATCTTCCTTAAGGAGTTCAATATTTTCCAGAAACTTTAGGGTTGCACAATTTGTTTCGTCAGTACTCTCTTTATTCCTTAATATCTCTTCCAAGTCGTGTACAAGAGTTGATACCTCCCTGGTAAGTGCTCCAACACGAGCCAAGAGATCAAAAAGTTTGTCATGATTAATAAAGTCCTTGGGCATATCAGAAAGAATAATCAATAGGAATTCCATCATGACATGAATGTTTCGAGCCCCTGAAGTGTTAGGGGTAATAACAGTTATCATATGCTCTTGTAGATGAATCAGATATTCTCTGATAATGTCTGGAGAGGTTTCCAGGAGCTTCTTAGTGAAGCATCCAACTTCCGCTGAAGTTGAAGCATTCAAATTTGTATTACATATGTGCATAACCTCCAGTTCAGTTGGAACAATCTTCAAGAGTAGATGTGCTAGCTTGAAGAATCGAGAGTCTCCATCAGTCTGATCATCCTCATTTAGCTCGGAGAGTTGAGAGTCTTCATAAGTCTGATCCTCCCAAAGGAAGTGTCCTACTCTCTGAGCCATCAGTTGAAACAGAGGTAAGACATTCTCAACCATCTCATGCTCAATGCAACCATTCACTATCAACCCATGGAAATCTCTGACGTTGCCACATACATTCTGAAGAACCTCATATTGAGTCACTCCAGGAAACATCTTTTCAGCACGATGCTTGGATAGATGATAGAGATTAAAGAGGAGGAAGTCCAATTGCTCATCCATCATGGTGGCATCTGATTTAGAACGATGATACAAGCTGATACAGTCATCCATATTACCGGCGAGGCTAGTAAGGACATATTTACACCCGACGTCTTTGCCATCATCATCCAAAATTGGTTGAAGCAGATTCTCAACCTCTTGTCTTTTTCTAGTCATTATATCTTCAAACTTCTCCAAATCGGAATAAGAAAGCTGGGCATATGTACAAATAAATGTCAGCTTCAATTTCAAGCTTTCAATTAGATCCACATCAACAGCCTTTTGATCTTCTTCATTCTTTAATCTCTCCATGAAATCCAGAACATTGGCAACGTCCTTGCGAAGAGCAGAAAATGACACCTGCCAAAATAACACATATCAAAATTTTAAAGCCACATATCTACAATTCAATACTTTACAGTTCACTCTATCAAATAACATACCAATGAGTTGTTTGCTTCTTCATTATCTTTCTGTTTTTCCATGATTGTAATTTTCAGGAGAAAGAAGATGAAAAGATAAGAATATTCAAGAATTTCACTACTGATTTTTGACAGTTTCTGTATAATAAATTTGTAACCATTTTCTTATTGAGGTTTTGTCGAGATATATATATATATACATACATATATGTATATATATATATATATATATATATGAAACATCAAATGGTGCATAAAGAGCAATTGTATGACTTGACATATAGTAATTTTAGATTCGCATAATTGCAAATGTCAATCTTAATAACACATCAAAATGTTTATGACATGAAATCACAAACATAAAATCTCACAACTGTTAATTATTTACAAAAAAGGAGTATGAAGAAGAAAATGGAAGATCTAAATATTCAATAAAATAAAGTGTATCACAACTGTTAATTATTTACAAAAAAAAGGAGTCCTGCTTCGTTTACCATTACTTTTCCAACCTATACGAAGAAGAAAATGGATTTGAATTGAAGAAAATTACTTGTAAAAATGTGGTTCATCCATAAACGAGACCAACTGGTACCGAACCTTTCTATCTCTAATAGCTTATAGTAATATATTTTCATTAGTGAGGGGAATCTTTTGTCATCTTAGAAAAAATCTAAAAGATCTGCTTCTATTCACTCCACATTCTCCAACCCCCTCCCTCTCACCTGGTAAGAATTCACCCGCACTGAATATTAATACCAAAGTAATACAACTTATCATGAGTAAGTAATACTTTAATGAGGTGAAAGTATACATTAACTAACCACAATTAAGTGATTTGTTGTAAATTGGTGGTGTAAGTAAGTACTTAACCCTCTCTCTTTCTCCTGCATTTTGTTTCCCTTTCTCTTTGTTAGATCCAACTAACCCACCAAAGTTCTTTCATTTTTCTTACATCACTTTTACTTTTCCATAATTTTACTTCAATAGAGATGAGAGTAGCAAATATTAGATGAGTTGACTAACCTTTTTAGTTGATGAAACTATATATCCTCTGCTTGCTTTGTTATTAGATCTATAGACCTCAAAATTCTGGAAATAAACAGAGGAATAATTAAGACCAAAAATGGTACATAGTATTATATTGCAAGTTACAGTATTTATTATTAGGCATTTTCTTTTGTTGGGTTAGTATGACTTTATATATTTTATGTTAAAATTGGTCAATAAGAAAATCTCTCCGTCAATTTTGGAAGCTTCTCCATTGTTAAAAAACGGAAATTTAGTTTTATATATTTTGTATGTTAAAATTGGCCGATGAAGAAATTACAGTTGATTTTCAAGGCCTCCAATGTTAATTAGAAAAATTTTTATTTTTAAGTTATTATTTGATTTATTCATTTTTATTCATATTTATTTATTATTAATACTTTTACTGAGTATCTTTATAGGTACACATGTTTGCTTCTCATTGAAGCTATTCGAATGAAGTTCAAACAACATTATTTATTCATTATTTTGTATTATTCACGTTAGGCAAAGCCGTTTCTTATATTATTGATTTACTTTATTATTTGTATATATATTGCATGTTTGTTTTACTTGTATCTTGTGTTATCTCCTCCTCAATTTGAAAAAGTGAATTCAGTCGGGAACCACATTTGTAGATTTCGAAGGATGCTTAACACCTTCCCTTCAGAATCACTTGAACCCCTTACCTAGAATCTATTGGTTTCGTAGACATTTTTAATTGGTTTCCTAGTTTTTTCCTAAAATTAGGTGACGATTCTTTTAAAATTCATTTATTCTTAAAATTCTTTTAAAATTGAATTAATTATTTATTTTTCGAGTTACCGCAACGTTTCACCTTATTTAAATAAAATAGGGATATGATATAGGATATATGATGATATATATGATTCACATGGGTGGATTGGTGTTTATCATTTTAGTTTAAAAAAGATTGTTTATTCAACTTGTCGTAATTGGCTAACAATGAAATTGAAAGGCCACCACCACCAACTCAAATTGATTGACAGTTCATCCAATAATATTAAAATCCAAGGAGCAGAGCTGTTGAAAATGAACATGTGGTTCACTGCAGGAGCGGCTGGGTTTATATATGTTTATATTTTAAATCTATTTTTCTAGCTTTTTGAGATGCAAAATTGTTAATAATTTTTGTGTAGTCAATCTCTTCTAATAATTCTTTTTCAATCGATAATATAATCAAACCACTTAATTTTTCTTGAGATATTGTTCATCTTAAATAAGATTTTATTCTAATTGATTCCTTTTCTACTAATAAGTCTCTTAACTTTGTATCAATAATATTCCATTGACTAGCATCATAGATATTTTTAGGAGTATGATTATTTAATTCATTTATAAGTTCTTGATTTTTTTGGAAATCTACATCCGACTTTTCACTAATTTCCTCTCCTTCTTCTTCTTTTTGGTTTATATCATTATCTAACTCAACTTCAACTAGGTGATTTGTTCTTCTAAAGAGCATTACCCAATCTTTTTTTATTTAATTTTAACATTGTTTTCCAAAAAATTATCAAGAACACCTTTTTGAGATTTTATCAAGTTATCAATTTTTCTTTTTCTTTTAAGTTTTGAATGACCGGATTCATATTTTCTAGTTGACATATTAAAATCTAACTAATATTTTAAACACTATTTACCATATCAAATAAAAAAATATAATAAACATAAGACACAAAACAAAAATAATATTAGAAATTAGAATGGTATTACCAGATCCAAGAACTATGAATACTTGATTTCCGAAAATGAATTAGACTGCTGCGATATATTTTTCTCCAAATTTAAAATATAAACTATAATTTTTTTAAAATTGAAATTATCAATAGAATAAGTAAATTCTAAAGTTTTGAATAAGAGAGATGTAAGATTAGAAAAGAGAAAGAGAGAAAAAATAAAAAGAGGAAGAGACAATGATAGAATATATAAAAATAAAATTAGAAAAAGAATAAGGTAAAAAAGAAAAGATAACTTGTACAATTAAAAGAAAGTACATATTATTTTTTTTCTGGAAAGGTAAAAAGTAATAGTCATAGCAAATGACTTCTTTAGTGCCGTTTGGATTTGGAGTCTTAATTCTAATTTATTTATATTTTTAATTTAATCTTACCTAATAAACTAAAAAATGAGGACCCTAAAATTGGGGGCTAAGGCCAAAGTCTTTTTTTCCAACCCTTACCAGCCGCCCCTGAGTGGTTGTCATTTTATAGCATAAAGTTCAACGGAGACTTTCATCTAACACATTGTAGACAGTTTTGAACAGCCAAAAAATCTGAGCATGTCGTACGCCAAGTAGAAGCAGAGTTGGAAAGAATCGCGCAAATTGGTAAAATATTGAGAAAAAAAAGAAAAGAAGAGGAGAAGAACCTGTTCTGGTGCTGCAATCACCGGTGTAGACTGATGAGAATTTACCCCTCAAATTATGGTGCACGTGAACCCATGACCTCACCCCTCATATTGATCTAATATTATTTGTTGATATAGAGAAGAGTGAATGGTGAATTATATACGTAGAAACAAGGATCAAATTCCCCCTTAATACTTTCTTTTTCCTCCTTTCATTAGCCGTGCATTCATATTTTAGAAATTCTAGATTTACTTACGAGGTGTAGACTTTTATTAGTAGTAAAAGCCTCAAAGCAAATCAGGCCAAACGTTATCTTACTAATCCCAATACGAACAAGAAAGAGAAAAAGAATCAAATATGATACAATGCTATTATTTGAAATAAGAAATAAAATATCAAATAATATTGCTTCAAAGTAACTTGATGATCTTGCTCTTTGTTTTGCAAATCAATTAAATACATTGAATTACACATGGTCTTGGCAACTTGCCTCACAGAAAAGGATCTTGGAGCTATATCAAATCTCTTAGAGTCGATATGCACCTACACATCTTGATTTTACTCTATCGGGAGTACTTACTCCATGTATTGCTTGACGTAAAACTGATAGGGAATTCCTCTCGGATGATTTAGGTAGATATCCAGGAGATGCATCCTAGCTGCTCTAGCCACACTTGAAAATAATTCCAAACAACAGATTCTTCATCCATGTTCCGAACCTTTGTGCATTAGATTTTTAATGAGATTCTTGTCCGTTGCTTCTCAGCTATCAGAACAAGAGTGTCAGATTCAACATCAAGACACCAACACGATTAGTCCACAAGATGAAACAGAAGATAAATTTATCCCAAAGGAAAAACAAAAGTTTAAGATGATCATTTATTGATCAAAGTCACTGAGCCAACACTTCCAAAACAACGCAACAAAGTACAGATAGCATTTCTCGGAACACTAACCATATGCATCAGGCTTCCACTAAACTTTCTCCATTGAGCTTGAAATCGCCCTCCGGGATAGTATGTGCTTGTCACCTTAGAGTTGGAACCGGGATAGTAGTTCTTTCAGCTTCCCTTATATTATCGCAACAACCAGTAGTGTTAGTACTCAAATTAAACTTCTTTTTTCTTAATGGATATCCAGCATCAATGCCTTAAAAAGGATTTTTAATAACACTTACAGTTGCACATGAGTCCAAATGTTGTGTAGAAGCACCTATTTGAGCATCTTGATCATTAGATACAGCAGCCTTCAACTCCAAATGCTTCTTCATGGCTGATTCTTGGTGCACTTGAATTCTACCATTCTGCATCACAATTCAAACTCTTTGCACGAGAATATCCCACTTCCTGATGCATTCGAATTTTTTGGTAACTTTATTACCTGAAGAGTTTTCACAAGTGATGTTGGTATTACTTGAAAGATTTTCAAAAACTTGAAAAAACTGAGATATAGGATAACATGCACATGGTAGAGAGGTTGCCAAACCTTTTGCCCATCATATCAGAGAGTCAGCACTCCCATGTATGTTTTAAAGAGAGACTTTCAGTTAAATCATCTATACTCACATATTTCCGCAGGGTAAGAGAACTCAAGACTTTTCACACATAATGCTTAAAACCTACTTAAATAATGGGATATTATTGCCAAGGATCTTAAGCTTGTCCCCTGCCCTCATATCTTCAGCATATTCCATAATCTTCATAGAGAAATCTTCAAGTTGAGGGCTCTCTACAAGTTTGATAATTTTCAATGAACAAATACCCCCGAAACTAGGTGGAATCTCCTCATCTTGCAGCTCACATGTGCCATTACTGACTGAACTAGAAGACACCCAAAGATATCGCATCGTCTCCAGCCTTGCAGCATTGACCAACAGAGCTACAAAGGGGCAATCTCTGGTCTCCACCTTACAAAGGCTTTCAAAACCAGAGTGAGGCCTGGATCACATTCCCCACAAAAGCTATGGAGAGCATCTCTAGCTTTTTAGCATGGGCCCCCATGTAATGAAACATGTGATCCGTAAGGACGCCAGAAAGGGAAAGTGGCCGCAATCCCTTGTAGTGATGGACGATGGCCCCAAAACCAGCATTGAGCTTTTCAGGGGTTAGGTAATCAGAAGTTTGAGGCTTGAGTAAACACAAACGAAATCGGATCAAGTCAACTCTTCTTCTCAAAGGTGTCTTCCTCCCCCATGTTCCATTCTTCCCCATGGATGATTGTACGATCAATGGTCAACTCTTCAAGGTTGGGCAGTCTCGCTATTGTTGATAGTGAATCCGATGTCAGAGGAAAGGCATGCAACAACAATTTTTTCAAACTCGAAGGGAAGTGAAAATCCCATGGCCGATTTATGGCTGCAGAGCACCCACTGTCATTTGTGTTTGAACTTATAAAACCTGCAGTGAGGTCTTCTAGTTCAGTTAGGAAATCCAATTCGGGAACCAATAATGCTCTGTTGAATAATCCCATGATCCCTTGCGATCAAACTGAAGCACTTAAAAGATTGGGAAGCCTTTTGAAAATATCCTCTGTATCTTTCAAATAGAAAAGCATGAGTTTCACTAATAGTCTCAACTTCTCTAACTTTGTGTCCTCTGCTATCAGTATTGATTCATCTGCATCCATATCAAAGAAAGAACAAGCACTCACGTCCAACAGTCGCAACTTCACAAGATCCCAAATTCTCGGTAATAGTACCAAGGTTGATCCTTCGTTATTCACCGACAGGCTTTCTAGATTCCAGAGGTTTGAGAAAGATAAAGGCAGAGATTCAACTTGTGTCCCAATGAATAAGAACCTCAAATGATTCAACATGCATATTTCATTCAGCAAAGAATCTTTCACATTGATATCCAGGTACAACACTCTAAGAAGCCTCAAGTGTCTTTGGTGACATGCATCAGAGACACTATCGTCCAGCTCATCGCCATTTATCCTCAAATAATAGAGGTGTTTACCAGAATGCCTTTTCTTATTTGAACCAAACAGGTCAAAATTAAGCCCAAAGTGCTCCTCATCATCAATGGTAATTTGAAGTGGCAGAAAATCTGATGGAGCACTTGAACTTATCAAATCAAACAACTTTTCCTCTCTTGCTTTTATCAAACAAAAGTCATGCACCACCTATCTCATTGAAACACATTACCAAGCTACTGGAAATTAAATCTTCACCACTTCTTCCATACTCTTTATTTCCATCTTTTCCACAAACCCTTCAGCAACCCATACAGCTTTCAACTCAAAGATTGTCGTTGCACTGTCCTTCGACTTACTTGCAAAATGAAGCAAGCATGGCTTGAGGTGATCAGGTAAGTGGTCATAACTTATTTCTACAACTTTCATCACTTCCACTTCTTTCTTGAAAATAAATGAATGCAAATTATTTAGAACTTCAAGCCACACAGTCTTCTTCTTTTCCCTCCCAGCAATGACTCCAGCAATCAGATCCACCACCAAAGGAAGCCCTTTACAATTTTCGGCTATTTCGGTTCCAACATCCAATAGTTCATCGGGGCAACTCTCCTTTCCAAATGCCCTTTTCTCTAATAACTCCCAACTTTCTTCTCGTCTTTGCAATCGAAGATTAAGAGGATCAGTGTAGAGCTTTCCATGCAAAGCCACTTCCTTTTTTCAAGTTGTCAAAATAATTCTACTTCCTTTCTCAACTAGAGTAAAAGGTCTTGTTAACTCATCCCATGTTGCAGTGTCGGACAAGTCATCTAAGACAATAAGATACCGCTTTCCATACAGTTGTTTCCGTAGCTTATCAGCAACATCAATGTTCTCACTCAATTTTAAATCCGAGTCACTAACTTGATTAAATATTTTATCCAACAACTTCTTCTCATCATATCCTTGGTCGACCGTGCACCATGCACGAAGGTCGAAATGGCTAGATACTGATTTATCATTGTATACTTTGTACGCCAAAGTAGTTTTACCTGAACCCGGCATACCAGTGATCGAAATGACATCTAGATCTGCCGGTCCACTAGTGAGCTTTCTAAGTATCAAGTTCGTCTCCTCCTCAAAACCTACAATTATTTTATCCGTTGTCAATGACTTGCTCTCAACTGATTTCTTGGGAGACTTCACAACGACGAGGCCTCTGTTCTTGGGAATGTTCTCATTTAAATCAGAGACCTCATCTTTGATAAGCTTGATCCTATTTATGGTAATGGGAAGTGAGAAAATAAGATATAAGAGACCATTATCTCGAACAATAATTGAATCTATGACATCTTTTGCCTCATAAGCCACATCTAGAACACGTGCCCAGAGATCTTTATACAATCCTTGCTCAACATTCACAAAGAACGATCTTATGAATTCCAGGTCTTGTCTCACCAACTCAATTTCTTCCTTTATCAAAGCAATTGAATAAGCATTGGAATCTAACAAATCATTTATATGTATGTGTAGCAGATGCATGAAGAGAGGTCCATCACTCATGGGGAAGCAACATTGAGATGAGTTCGGGACTTTCAGATAAACATGTTTGAGATCTTCCTTGAGTAGTTGAATATTTTCCAGTAAGTCTAGGGTTGCACGATTTGTTTGTTTATTCCTTAATTTCTCTTCTAAGTCGCACACAAGAGTTGATACCTCCCTCCAACATGAGCCAAGAGGTCAAAAAGTTTGTCATGATTAATAAAGTCCTTGGGCATGTCAGAAAGAATAATTAATAGGAACTCTATCATGACATGAATGTTTCGAGCCCCTGAAGTGCTAGGGGTAATAACAGTTACCATGTGCTCTTGTAGATGAATCAGATATTCTCTAAGAATATCCGGAAAAATTTCCATGAGTTGCTTTACAAAGCATCCAATTTCTACTGAAGTTGAAGCTTTCAAATTTGTAAAACATGTTGACAACCTCCAACTCAATTGGAATAATCTTCATGAGTATATGTGCTATCTTGAAGAGTCTAGACTCTCCATCAATTTGATCATTTTAAAGGAAGCGTCCTACTCTCTCAGCCATGACTTGAAACTGAGGTAAGACATATTCAACAATCTCGTGCTCAACGCAACCATTCATTAACAACCCATGGAAATCTCTTATGTTGCCACACACATTCTGAAGAATCTCATATTGAGTCAGTAATGGGGAAATCTGTTTGGCAAGATGCTTGGATGTTTGATGGAGATTCAGGAGGAGGAAGTTCAACTGCTCATCAGTCATGGTCACACTTGATTTAGAACGATACTGTGAGCTGATAAAATAATCAATATTATCCCTGAGGCGAGTAAGGACATGATGTATGTTGTATTTAATCGCCACATTGGACTCAACATCACAGAGAATTGATCAAAGAGCATTTTCAAGCTCTTGTCTGTGGACAGACATTATATCATCAGAGTGCTCCAAATTGGAATAAGAAAGCTGGATGTACGTACAAATAAGTGCCAGCTCAAATTTCAGATTATCAATTTGATGGACCATTTCAATAGCTTTTTGATCTTCTTCATTCTTTAACCTCTCCATGAAATCCACAACAGTGACAACATCCTTGTGAAGAGCAGAAAATGACACCTGCCAAATAACCAAATGTTATATCAAATATTGAGTGGTATATATATATATATACCACTCAATATTTACTCTATACAGGCAATATTTAGTGTGAATTTGAAGAGCTATCCTCGAGGAATATCGTATGAAAATTGATGTTATCTATGTGACCAAATATTCATCTAAAATTATCAGATACTTGTTATCTTCTACGGAAAATATTCAAATAACACATATTAAACGATGGAAAAATGGTCCAAATATACCCTTGTAGTATAAGATTTAGAGCTAATACGCCCTCCGATTATTTTTAAAAAATGGCCTAATTATAGCCCTGCCATTACACAACAGGCTCAAATATGCCCTTTTTGACTAACCGAAGTGAAAAAATTGAGTGACATACCACTGAGTTGTTTGCTTCCCCTTTCTCTCTTTGTCCTTCATTTTCCAGGACTCTTTAAGTTTCTGAGGTATAAAAAGATGCATAAAATTTCATAGCATAAAACTTATATAAATTTTTGCAAATATAAAGTCAATTATTTTCTACTCCAATTAGAGATGTAAGTAGCAAAAATAATTTACTAGTTATTATTAGAGACACCTTTTTACTTGATGAAAAATGTGAGATGGCTGCTCTTTCCAACAAATTATTGGCTTGATAAAAGTAGCTGAAAATTTGTATGGAGGAGAAGATAGAGAGTAAAGGGGTGTGGTAATAGGACACCAAAAAATGACAAAAAATATGTTTGAACTAGTCAAGTGTGGAATCTACTCAATTTCTAGTTAATTTTCAGAAAATAGTTCATTTGAGACTTTCATCTACTCAATTTCTAGTTAATTTTCAGAAAATAGTTCATTTGAGACTTTCACCAAACACATTGTAGACATTTTTCAACATTCAGCATCTCTTCCCAGATTTTCAACCAATTGGACTCTTTTGTGGGATCGTGCACAATTTATGCTCTTGCAAATCCGCACTAACATGTAACCTATGCTCAATTTAGGTGGCAATTTTTTTAATCGATCCCAAAACGAATGAGACACCTATTTTGTTGGTTTTCAAGTAGCAAAAATGGGTGTCCATCAGACTCCCGAGTCTAAAAGGCAAAAAAATTGGCCAAAAATTTCAAAAGAACAACAAAATTAAGTTGAGAACCAAAAGGACAACATTTAAAGAATCCTACAAACGTCGTGTAAATTAGGGTAGGCGTGTCTTCCTATGCGCCTTGCAAGGCCTCGAGCTGACAGCATCTTACAAGGCGCAGGTCGCAAGAGATGTGCGCCTTCTCCATACTATAATCAAGCATTGCATTTGTCTCCCATTAATTAAACATGGGAAAGATAGCTCATCAGCTATTTCCTTTTTGTTCATATTTAACTCGACGTAATAAATATAATAAATTAAATTTTGAGAACAGACGTATCTACACCATCTTTTTAAAATTTGACTCATTTACATCATTAGCATTTGAAAAAAGGACTCATACATGTCATTAATTATTAACTGAATTAATCATCTAAATGTTGAGAAATAAATAATATACTAAATTAATAAATAATATAAAACGGTATGTTATATTATATGGTTAAAGTAAATATGTTTAATATAATGAACAAGTAAAAGTAAATGAGCAAGTATTTAATTGTGTCCCGAAATTCATTAAAATTTTGAGAAGATGATTTACCTAAAGATGTAAAACGTTAGCTTTCAATTAATATGACTTGTCTAGAGACATTACTTTATTTTAACTACTTTAGTACTTGACAAATTTTTCTATTAGTCTACTGTGTCCTTGAACTAGCAGTTTTGAGTACAAGATAAGACGTGTGGTTGATGTGCATGAGTTATCTTTTTTTACTGAGAAGGCGCACATCTCTTGCGCCTTACAAGGGCATGAGTCTTATAAGACGCTACCCTAATTTACACGGCGTTTATAGGATCGTTTAAATGTTGTCTTTTTGGTTCTCAACTTAATTTTGTTGTCCTTTTAGAATTTTTGACCAATTTTTTATGCCCGTTAGGCTCCGGACTCATGCATCACAACTATACATTTGCTTAATTGCATTCACTTGTTTTATCAGACATACATCAAACAATCAATTTTTTAAGAAAAAACGGATAATGCACAAGTAGCCCTTACACTATAACCAAAATCTCAGAGACACAACTCAACTAAATTAAGGTCCTATTACCTCTGAACCCATGTTTTTGTAATTTTGTACACCTTTTTAGCTTACGTGCCATCCAAATATCTCCCACGCGCCTCAACTACGTGGAGTCATGAAGTGTACCACGTAAGCCAGAAGGTGTACAAACTTCCAAATAAAATGAGCTCAGGAGGATAATAGGACCTTAGTTTAGTTAAAGTGTGTCTTTGGGATTTTGGTCATAGTCTAGGAGGTACTTGTGTCTTATCCCTTCTTTTAATTTAAAGGTTCTTCCAATCTTCACCGACTTTCTTGCTAAGTAAGACGACTGGGATGAAACTACAATTTTTAATTTTTCTCTACTATACATATATCTGCAACAACACACAAAGACAATGATATATGAATATATTGAGTTAACACTATTAGATTGTTTATACAAGTTCAAATTTTTAATGTGCAAAATCCTTTTTTTCGCAAAGTTTTAGAGAATAAGGTCTCTAGTTCCTTAAAATAAAAAGATGAATTGCTTAGTTATTTCTAACCTTAGAATATCTAAAAGAAGATATTACTAGCATACATGTTTGATCAATTTGTTTATAAAAGTCGAAAAAAGATAAATAACCAGAATTATAATGTAAAAATGAAGGAACCGACTCATTTATCTTACTTGGACGATGTGGCACCCACAACCTCCAAATCCTTGATCCGCCTCTAGACTTATTGATAATGGTTTAGTGGTTTAACGATTTTGATAATGGTTTTCATTTTTTTATCGGGCTATCAGTTCTTAATTAATGGTTTGAGGTTTTTTCTTAAAGAATTAACCGGCATCCCGATAGTAAATTAATAAATTTAGAGATAAGGGTAAAAAACACACCTAAACTATATTGTTATACTTTACCTTTTTTGATAAATTAATACATTAAGTTTTTATAAATACTTGTATCCTTGATATATTAATACTTTAAGTTTTATAAATAGAAATACCAATTTGAATTTGTACAATTAATATACTTTCCTTATTTAGTTCATAGTATTTAAAATTATATCAATGTATAAATAGAAAAATAAAAAACATATACAAAAATACAGCTAGAAAAAGACATAAATTATAGTCATTTTTTGTAAATAACATACTTATAGCTATTGAACTCTAATAACCCTATAAATATAGTCATTTAATTTTTGTAAGTTGCTCTTCTTTTATTTGCAAAAACCTTGTCACATGACATTCCACATGGATAAAATATCCACCTTGACAAAAATTAAATAAACTATTAATATTAGTTAAAAAGTAAAGATTAAAGTATCACTATCCCCCAAAAAAAAATAGTATTTTTAAAAATAGTTTACATTTTACATTTTTGGATAGTAATACTTTAATTTTTAACTAAGATGCATATATAATATTGTTCATGATTGTTAATCAAAATGACTAATTAAGATCAATTAACATCTCACAAAGAACATATAATCACAAAACCACTAGTTATTACAATATTTATATAATTCAATGACCATGATCTACATGGCTAGTGTCAATTGATCAAGCCACTAACTTTTATTCGTTTGTAAGTTGTTACACTTCAATCTTGAAATTTCTTTAATTTTCTCCCAATTCATAGATTTTTATTCTCTTGAAAGGAGAATTTTCACTCTTAAATTCTCAAATTATTTGTTGAATAATTAAGTTGCATATAATATATCAAATGACTAATAATTAGTATCAATTAATATCTCACAAAATACATATAATCACAAACTATTACAACATTGATCATATACTAAACCATGACCTTGATCTACATGACTAGTGTCATTAGTCGATCGAGCCACTAACTTTTATTCGTTTGTTATTTTAACCTTTAAATTTCTTTTTAATATTATATATCATCCTAATTCATAAAGTACTTTCTTTTTTTTATTTCCCTCTAAAGGCGAATAATTTCACTCTCCAATTCTCGAATTTATTTATTTTAATCAGGTAGATATGGCTTGAGGAGTTGAATTAGGGATCCTTTGAGATGAAGTGACATAACTTCATTTGTTGATCCAACTAATTTCCCCCCTATAAAAACTGCTGGAACTGAGGCATTACAACCCATCCTCATAAGAGCTTTTTCCATATCTTTTCCATCAGAATCATGATCAAGTTCATGCACATATGGATCAACACCAAGATCTCGAAATAGTATAGTGACCGCGTAGCATAAACAACACGTACTCTTGCTGAAAATCATCACCCCGTGCTCTGATGACATTCGCTGTATCTTGTCAGCCATTTACAACGACTAGCAGTATGATGAAATATGAGTAAAAAAGGTGGTAGGGTTAGGTTTTCAAAAATTAGGGTTTCTTTCCTAATTTGATTTGGTTGGTTTAAAAGTTCAACAAATAGATTGTTACGAGCTATACTTGATATTCTGGTATATATGTAAAGTTGTCGAAATATAGGGGTAAATATGGAGGTACTCTTTAGTATACCATCGGATCTTAAGTTCAACAGAATTTGAACATCAATCCGATGGTTTAAAATTTGATGCCAAAAGAGATGAAGGAAGAAACAAAATAGCAAGAAAAAACTTGTTAATTTTTTTTTACAAGAGATTGCTTGGAAATGGAGGGTTTTCATGGCTACACTATTTATAAAAGAAAAAAAAATGGAACATCTAAAAATGAAAGTGGAGTTCTCTGTCTAAATTGTAAAGATTCAAAAGATGGTGTGCTTTATTTAGATGCTCCAAGAACTGGACTACAGCTCTACTAAAGAGAATTTTAATAAATAAATAAATAAAAGAAGAGAATTTTAATTAATAAATAATAAAGAAGAGAATATTAATGTATAACTAAAAAAAGAAGAGAATTTTAATCATAAAAAATAAATATAAAAAGATATAGTTTCATTCCACAAATTAAATTTGAGCAAGTTGGAAGATAGTATATATATTCTATTTTGGTCATGCACTTTTTTGAATAGAATCTTTTTGGTGGAAAAAGCTTATTTGAAACACCTAAAAATATATACCTACATGCACTTTCCATATAACTAATTAGGATTTATTAACAAAATTAGTGCTTACATAATTAGATATCTTTATAACAATCATTTTCTGTAATAATATTTCACGGTAATAATTAAATTTTCTTTGAAATAGATTCTTCACGTTATGTTATATTCCCTTTGTTAATTCTTTATATTTTTTCATCATACGAAAAATATATTTTCACTTTTACTTATCACTTTTAGCGTATCAAGAGAAAAATGTGTATTTTTTTCATGTTTTACCTTTAAAATTAGTTATATCTAAGATCGAACATTAATTAATATGGTACTGTGATAATATACCTAAGTTAATCATTATTTTTTAAAAGTCATGCAAAATTCAAACTAAACAAATAAAAATAATTAATAAGTAGAGTATTATATACGACAATAATAACATATTCATTATTGTCCCATTAGTGGGGTTGGAGGGAGTATTATATGTTCTTTATAGTAATATTTCTAATATTTCTTTGTAGTAATATTATTTTTTAATATTGTGTATGCATGTTAAAATAATTAATAAGAGTAATGATTATCCATAATTAGTCATTAATTCATACTATAAGAAGTTCTCTAGACACGTGGACAGAAAACTAGCCGTGCAAGATTAAACTATATCATAAAAGTTTTATTCTTGAAGATGCATATTATAATATATAATAATCATTTACTATAATATAATGTGTTGTCAATTTTTTGAGATTCTTTTCCCAATATTCTTGGATTATATTCTTTGCTCGAATATATAGCAAAAAATTGAAAAGTTTTTTGGTGGCTTCGATTCTCTCTTCATGTGTCCACTTCCAACTTGAGTTATTCTTCACACACACAGAATTTTATCAATGGCCGTACACTTGTACATACCCTAGTAGTGTACGTGTAATATAAATTCAAAATTTTCACCAAGAGTTTTCAAAAAATAAATCTTTAATATATAGGATTTGAACATTAAAGTGAATTTTGAACCTCCTAAATTACTATGTCAATTTATAGTCTGAATTTTAGGGAATTCAAAATATATATATATATATATATATATATATATATATATATATATATATATATATATACTAAAAATAAAAGATAAAAACAACCTTATATATATAATATAATTTTTTGTTGAGGGATTTGGGATAACACCCTCACCCCCTCCTAGATCCAGCCGTGATCGCCCCCTCCAATTTCTAGTTTAAACATTCCCTCTAATTAATTATTAACTATATTATAGTTTCTTTCATTGTAGTACAAATTCAAACAACTACCAATAAACCAAATTAAAGATCACCCCAAAACAGATAGAATCTCTCCTAATTGAAAAATAGAAAAATCTCGACTAGCGACGAAAATAAAAAAACTTTCTTAAAAGTGTTCAAGAGTATTTAAATATTAAAGTAAATATATACATACAGAAAATAACATTTAAAATATTTGAATTATATATATGAGTGTTCAACTGATTACCTCCTAGATACGTAGCTATGCCCCATCTCTCCATCTTAGTGTGTGCTGCATGAATATTTTTATGGTCACTTTATTAAAGTGAGTTAAAAGTGAGTTGAAGGATCGAATATATAAATATATATTGCAAGTTCTTGTCCATCTTAGCTTTGATTCCAAACAAGGTGATAATTAAGTTTTTCTCATGGCTATTTCTTTATATTCTTTTCCTCACTACCCGGAGGAAAAGATAAGATATTATATTCCTTCGAGTAGTAATGAACTCAGAATTTAAAATTTATATATATCAATTCTTTTTTCACACATGATATTCATTCACATTTATTCTATCTTATAAGTGGTTTTGGACGTTATTCCTTGTCCTAAGCCTCATGAATGTGGTCACCTTTGTGAATGTATATTGCTTATTTTTGTGCTATTGTTACTTAATTACGTTGTGACTCGTGTCTCCTCTTACATAGATTATAAGTTAATACGTTTAATATAAAATTGTCTTAGGCCTCAATTAGCAGTCATAAGGTCAACATGTACTCTTCAATCTGAAATAATTGATTTGAAGAAGAGTCACTTGGCAGTAAGGATAAGAACAATCATACGATTATTGACTAATTAGTCATAGTTTTTCTAAGGCTCAAAATAAGAGGTTTTGGCTTTTCAGAATATTTAACATGACTAATAAAAGAAATGTGTCCTTTTAAAATCATGTAATAACCTGCAAGATTTTGAAAATAAATTTTTATCTTAATTCATGTTGGAACTTCAATACGTACTAAAGTTTTTGATGAGTAACTTATGCATATAATAAGAAAGATGACCGGTCTAAGTTCGAATGATTAACTTTGCAAGTCAAGAATATAAAGTTGGAATCGCCAGTAATCATATATCAAACATGTTGTAGTAAATGTCTTGGGCCCTATATGCACAGCCCATCACACTTCGAAACTGATTTTGCTTGTATCGAACCAATGATTATTCATGACTCTTGTGGCACTCTTCCATGCAAATTGATTAAAAATTATGGTATAGGAGGCTTTGTGACAAATGATTTAATAGGTAAAATTTAATTGAATATCCTTACAGTATATGAATTGCATCTCAAATCATAGCAATTGATAAAAGAAGATAATTCAAACAAGTCGAAATTGGCGAAATATAAAATTTTATAAGCTATATATATAATATGTTTCTTTTGAATATATATGGTTAAGTATGTGATAGTTAAATTCAAAAGTGAATTTAGAATTTTTAAGTTTATGAATTCTCGCAATTTCTTGTTTGTCACTGAACCCACAATCCATAGGATTCGATCGCAATTTATTATACATGTACATGTACATTAGGTGAATTCTTTCACATGTAAGTTCTTCCAAATCTATATCATAATACATTGTACATTCGCCTCTATTCGAATTCAAATTGTCACATCAAACAGGAAGAGTAATAGCTTGAGAACATATACAACAACCATAATTATTACTATGTTTCAGTTCCAAACATGTTGAAATCAACGAAACAGAAAAGTTTTACAAGTCTGAGAAAAGTTTTCAATAAATATCAGCCATTTTCAATAAAAAGTCCATCGGAAACATCTTATGCGAGTGCTTTTTCGACGGTTTTCTGACGAAATTCCCGATTAAAAGTCCGTCGGAAATATCTCAATCGAGTGTGTTTTCCAATAGAAACACCTTCGGAAACATTCCGTACGAGTGCTTTTTCGACGGTTTTCTAACGGAATTCCCAATTAAAAGCCGTCAGAAACACCTCCTACGAGTGCTTTTCGACCGAATTCCCATTGAAAAAACATCTCAGAGGGTGCTTTTTTGATGGATTTTCGATTGGAACGCGATCGAAAAATTGATTGATTTCTAGTAGTTTTTTTTAGTTATAACCAAATAGCTTTGGCATCAATGAGCATTTGTTTGAGTGAACCATCAACTTGTAAGGATATAATATCCTTAGATGATCCAACATATTTTCCACCAATAAAAACAGCAGGAACACATGGATTACAACCTAAACTTCTCAATGCCCACTCCATTTCTTTCCCCTTTGGATCTTCATCAAGTTCATGAATTGCTGGACTTGCTCCAATATCATAAAATAGTGCTTTAATACTATGACACATAAAACATGAACTCTTTGTGAATATTACTGCTGCCTTCTTTGATGCCAAGTCACCTATTCTATCCATTGCTAGCTCGATATCGATCGATAAAAATAATTAATCGATACGTACAACCAAAATTATATAGATATATATATACGACAAAAAATCGGAGAAAAATATGAAGAATATTGATTGATGATCACTAGTGTTATAAACTTTGTGTGGAAGATTGTGATGATATTTGAGGTTTCATATCTTGGTTATTTATAGAGATTTTTTACATAGTAGATATGGATTACATTGTTTATCCAGAAAAGGAAAAAAAAGAAATTATACTAGTGCATAAATGAAAAGGCAATGTTCCTTAAAGATATTTTTCCTTTGGATAAAGGAAAGAAAAAGTTACAAGGGAAAAATGTCACACTCTTTTGAAAACTGAGTTTAACTTATGTACACTAACAAAAATATAAATTAATCTTTAAGCGTCGGGCAAAGTTATTACGTTTCATTTAAAAGGAAAAATTGAAGTGAGCTATATGAATTCCGTCGCTAATTTGCAGCTAAATATTTTGTATATAACCTTATTTTTTTTATAATTTTGTTTAGCTATGGAACTTGTCTGTTGTAATTTAAATTTTGTTAAGCAGTGTTTGCCCCAAGGGGAATCAATTGATATCTCTTCATTTGAAAATTACCCTATGCAGATAGGTCAATTTCTATTTTTAAAAAATGTATATATATTATATATGTTGAATCCCCTTGATGTATTCACGTGTTTATTGAATATTCTAGGTCGACCAATTAGTTAAAATTGAGATCATTTAAAAGACAATTTGCATGTATGTAAACCAATTTATATGTTACCAATTACAACATATTAAAATGCACTCATATAGAGTAAACTATTTTCTATTTTGAGTGTAAATTAAACTAAATTCTTCTAGATTTTGGACCCCTTAATGCTATGAAAAGTTGATAGACCATAAAGATAATACCAGACTCCTGTAGAATTCCTACAACTTATTAATTACTAATAAATTAAAGGCAAGATATTATTCGTTGATTTTTTTTTTTCATGAAAAATTCTTTGTTTAGTGGGAAAATTAAAGTACTTTTAATTTTGGAGATCTAGAAACTAATACAGTACGTAATATATAGATTTTTTTCAAAACTTTAATGATGTGTAAAGACAACGTTACTGGTACAAGAGATGTATAGGAATATCGAATAAAGAATATATATATATATATATATATATATATATATATATATATATATATATATATATATATATATATATATATATATATATATATTAAAACTTGGTGCAAAATTTAATATTATTTTTGTGAAGGTTAAATTTCTAAGGACCAATGCTATAAATAAGTGAGTTTTACTTCTATACATAAAAGGATATTTGATTTGCGGATTGAATTATCTGAAATAAAAGAAAAAAAAATATTTAATAATTAGTAATCTAAAAGATAATTATAAGTAACTGCTCATAATGTTTAGTTTAACTTAAAGAAATTAACTTATATCTACGGATAGTGGATAAGAAAATTACTCCGTCAGTTCCTTTTTAGAAGTAGTTATTCTCTTTCTCTAACTAAAATATATGAATAATAGAAAGGAAAAAAAAAACTTTTTGGAGCATCAGATCGCCTAAAGATCATTTTAAATACATGCACGTAATATGTAAAACTAGTTAACTGAAACTGATAACCTATTACAATATGTTAAGTTGAATTAATAATATGAAACTAAATAATTTACATTCATTGTTAATGTATATTGAATTAATAATATGAAACTAAACAATTTACATTCATTGTTAATGTGTGTGTGTATAGGTGAAAGCATTTCATCATAAGTGAAATTGAAAACTTGAAAAATTAAACAAAATCAACATAATGTTATACCAATATGATTATTATTGGTAGAGAACTTGGAGGATCCTCAGATGATGTGGAAAAGATAAGAGCTTATCCATTATTTTTGTTCTTATTACCTTTCTTTTATCTATGAGATTCAATATTCTTTGTTCACTAGGGATGTGTCCCAATTTTAACCAAGTTGAGTACTCTTCTATTCTTTTATATCGCATTCTATTATTCCTATCAAAAATCAAAACAAACCATAAAAATTATTTGCAGTCAAGAGTTCTCTTATGACATAAGCACTTTTGAAACTGAGCAAGAACCGTATGGAACACAAAAATAAAGAATGTCGTTGTGCAACAAGGGGATGCAAAGTATTACAGATATTCATGTTTCATGCAGTTTAATCTATATACTTCTTATTGCATTTTAAGTTTCCTTTCTACTTCATTCATAGGAATCGTTTGGTAGAGTGTACAACAATAATATTGAATAGAATGTATTAATAACGCTTACATTAATTATACATAGATTATTTCTTATACGTTGTTTGATTTGGTGTATTAAAAATAGCATGTATTACATAAAAATATTTATTTACAAAAATACCCTCACAATTATGATAGAAAAGATGTAAAAAAAGATTGAGGGTTAATAGTCTTTAACCATGCTAATGCATGCATTAACATCCTTTGCATTAAATCAATGGTATTGGTAATACACACCTTAATACACAATAGAGTGTATAACTAATGCCAAATAAGATAGGACTAATACACAATATTAACACATGCATTATTTATACTAATACACTCTACCAAACGACCCCTTAGTTCTAAAGAAACTAAGAGAGATTTATATAGATCAGAAATAAGGGAATGATTGGAAACATGAAGAGTATCTTGTGGTGATAGAGATGCATCTAAATTTGCTTCATCTCTTTCTCTATAGAGAAATCCGGTGCACAAAGCATCCCACGTTTACGCAGGGTGGGGGAAGGGCCATACCCCAATTGGTCCAAATACTAACACATACCTATGTTTGGATAAGTTGTAACTTCATACCATTGATAAAATGAGACAATGAGGAGATACTTCAATTTAAAGAAGATAACATTAAGCTATTTATTGATGATAAATATACAGAAATTACCAGGAAAGCATTAAATAAGGCTCGATGTTTACATTAACTTCACTGGCCAACTTCCCCGACTCGACAGTTGCATATTCGGTATTGAAGAAGAACCAGATGCTGCACTATGAGAAGGGATCCGCCTTGGATCCTGTAACAAATCCGGGTTGTTACTCTGGCGATGAAATAGGAGCCAAAGTAAGGGAAGATCCCGACATGTAAGGAGCATTCGGTATATCAGGAAGAGAAGAAGCTGATGGACTATATCGTACTGTTCCCATAGGATGATCAAATTTACATGTGCCACCGAATTTGCAGAATCCTCTTTGCATGTAAAAGGAACAAGGCTGCACCCCCTGCTTTCAGAATGAAACTAGTCAAGTATCCAAATAGATAACGAGTCACACACAGCAATGCTTTCAGACTCAAGAAAGATCATATAATAAGATGCTCTCTCCTAGCTCAAATAAGTTTTGTTAGAAGTGTCCAAAAAGGTTCAGATATGTTGAAGCTCAGCTAGACAAAGGAGGAGATAAGAAGTACATAAAATGTACATCGATATGAAACCTTTGAGCCTGCGTTCATAAGCCAAAGAAAAACACGCAATCCTTTTAATTGTTATACAGGCAGGCGAGTGTACTAGAAACTACACGGATAATAAAAAACAGCATGAAAGAAAGGAGAAAGATTTACACTTCTTCCAAGAAAGAAAGAGAAAGAAGTATTCTTGTATCAGACTTACGATGATAACAAGCATGCTTGTTTATACTGGAACAATCCAAGGAGACTGACATCTCTAGTGTAGTTATATGTTCTGAAGTTAGAAGATATGATGCCATCATTTTGGCATTTGAAAAATTAGACAATTCCAAAATTTCAACTGTATGTAATCTGTGGGGACAGGCATTAACGCTAGATATCGTGACATTTTCAAATTGTAACATTTTATGTTTTCATTTCATGGGACTGATAACCAACAGCAGCCTAATAAGTCATAGGGACCAGCTGTAATTTCAAGCGCAATTTTGAACAGCGACTGCTGCAGAACAGATGAGAGAAGTCAGACTGCCCTTTTGCAGTTTCTCTACATGGCACAGAGCATGCAATAGGCAAGTATCTCCATAGCTCCAAGAAGAACCGTGAATTTGGTACACAATCAAGCGGAAGGCAGGCAAAGAATGGCATGCATACAAAATCTTCCAAATCACAATGCATCCAGCAGCATAATAAGGCTTGACGTGATCTCAGTTTCAGGCAGGACCAGATGAACAACAATGTCCATCACAGATTATCCAGATTGGATTATAAATTAGTGATGCCAAGTCAAACAAAAGAGAGAAAGAAGGATATTAGTCATACCGGACGCAAAGGAAGGCCTAAGGGACTGAAAGCACAATCTGTCTTTGTTGCAATCCAGTCGGCAGGATGATGAAACTTACAGGATGATCCAAATTTACAGTCCCCAGTTTTCATGTAATACTGACATACTGGTTGGCCTGGTCTTTCTGGAAAACGATTTTCTTTCAGTGCACTGCTTGAAGGGCCAGCAGCAGAATGTATCGGAGAGTAAGGTGCTGCAAAGGCAGCCGTAGAAGATGCTAGTTGCGGCATCCCATAAATAGATGCCATCCCAGGAGAGGGTTGAGCACCAGGAGATAGTGCAGGACTCACTGGTCCCTGCAAAAAGCAAATAAATCACCCGATAAGATTATTATTTACGCCATATCAGATTATTGATTGAGAGAATATCTCTCTCATTACCGAGTAAGTGCTCCAGTTCTGAATGGTCACCACTCCCGGGTGAAGCAAAACTGGACCATAAGTACCAGGTACATAAGGACCAGGTAAGAGTTGAGGTCTTGCTACTCTAGAGCTAGTTGATGTACTGTTATATTCTTCAGGAGGAGCAGGAAGAGAAGGCGATGTTGGATAAAATGGACGTGCAGTCGCTGGAGCTGATACCTCAGCATGGTCAGGATGATGGAATTTACATGTTATACCAAATTTGCATTGCCCCGTTTTCAAATAATAGGAGCATTCTCTTTCCTCCTGTTGCAATTAATGAAGTTTGAGAGATCTTCGTTGAACTTATCGATAGAGAACACAAATGCATACATATATGATACAACGCAACAGATCAATTACCGGATGTAATGGGTATCCATAAACATTTAGTGATATATTGCTCAAGGATCCACCTAAGTTTCTTGGATGGTGGAACTTGCATGATGCACCAAATTTACAGGTCGCTGTTCTTAGATAGTACTGCAAATAGAAATTATCCATTCATCACACATTAAATCAATATGCTATCCACAGAATGAAAAGAAAAAATAGAAATGAAGGACTCACGTACTTGATCAAACACGAACAATCTCGGGATGAGAGATAGAGTTACCTGGCATGGAGGCTCTCCTACTCGTTCTGGATATTCACTTCTTTCCAACAGCACAGCACCAACCTGAAATCCGAGCGACTCCCAAGTAAGGGTTAAAGGAACTCATGCTTGCAGCACACTAATAGAATATCCACAAGATGAAAAAATCTAATAAAAAAAGCTCATTTATCATCATTATAGTTTTTCTTCACGCATTCAAGTTTAGATTAAATTGCCTTAGATTTCCTCAAGAACTCACTCTTACTAGGTGTCAATTCAGTGTCTACTCACTCTAAACTAGGCCTAGTTAAAATGTAAAGTTAACATCGAGTTACTAATGGTGTATAGTTTTCTTTTACATCACCAACGTGACATTAACCTGTCCATGTATACAAGTTAAATCCAAGTGAATAAGCTTGTGGGTTCACGATTCTCTATGAAACTATAGGCATTAAACAAGTAATGACGATAGTAAGCATGGGCGGATCTAGCCTCTTAACCACAACCTTTTGCTCAAACTCTATATTTGACTATGAATTCATTTGCTAGAGCATATTAACTTGAGGTCGCGAGGTAGGAACACATAAACTTCAAATCTTGAATTTGCTTAATTAACAGGAACATACAATTATTACACGAGATCAACAACTTACAGAGCTACGATCAGGAGGATGATTATACCGGCATTTAGCACCATATCCACAAGACCCTGTACGCATATAGAAAGAACAATTCGATGTCCCCAACCTTTCCGGGTATGGTTCCCTGCTCCACAACCCCAACCTCCTCATTGATTCTACATTGTCAAAAAACATAACCAAAAAAAAAAAAAACCATTTCACAAATCAACCATTTGAGTCATCAAAAACCCTAAAAAAAAGAAAAAATAAAACCCAAAATTCAAATTCATCAAAGCACAAATACAAATGGAAAAAGTTGGTTCCTTTCAATGAATGAACCAAAAAAGGAAGAAAAAAACTGTACACTATAAACTCTGTATTTTTTTTTAATTTCTCTGTCATTCTGGTGCAATGACCATGCCGGGAATCTTATTAGCTCAATCCATTAGCTACTAGAAATTTCGTCTTGTTGGCGAGAATATTCTCATTATATTAAAAAAATTATCAAAAAAATTGTTAAATTTTGTTTATATGAAAACCTACCTTCAAGACCGGTTCCGGGTCCAACAGAAACCCATTCCGACTGTTGATCGGAGTGTGACCGACCGTACAACTCCATTTTTTACCTGAATCTGCTTATTTTCAGCTAACAAAAACTGGAAGAATCAACAAAAAAAAAACTACAGTGATCAAAAGAAGTAGATCGTGTATATATATGTACAGAAAAAAAATCAATTTGTGTGTAGATTATGACTCGTGAGTAGGAAAAAAAACACAGAGTGAGTGTGTGTTTTAGGTGTTTTCTCTCTCTAGAAAGAAAGAAAGAGAGACTGTTTGTACAGTGAGTTCAGCTCTGTGAAGTGAAGTGAAGCTATTTTGTTTCTTCGACAGCATTTTGCCTTTATATTTTCCTTCTTTTTTTCTTCTCTGTACCCGCCAAAGTATGGAAAATGGGACAATGCATTAAATTACGCTAACAAATGCTAACAAATTTGAGGTAAATTATTAATTTCGTTTTTAAATTAATAATAATATAAATAATATTATTGTAGTTAACTAATTAAATTTAGATATATTTTAATCTGTCGCATTGTCACGTGATATAACAAGTAATAATCAAATTTCTATAAAAGCATGGAGCTCTTAAGAAAAAACTAAGTTAAGCGTCAAAAATATTTCTAAATTTGATGAGAATTTATAAGTGTATTCTACTCATGTTGCATGATCGGAGATATATTTAAGTTTACTTAGTCAATTGGTGTTTTTAAGATTGTCAATAGTTTGAGCATAATACATAAATGTGCCCTTTAACTTGGTCCTATTTCACATTTATACCCTCCAACTTTGGAAATGCACAAGTAGGCAATTAAACTTGTATAAGGTTGAACAAGTAGACACATGAGTGCTATGTGGCATAATACACATAGGACACCACGTAGGACGTGTGTGCTATGTGCATTTTGCCACATTGGATGCAAATTATCATGTAGGATGTCACGTAAGATGTATGTGTCTATTTGTTCAATTTTATACAAGTTTAATTGTCTACATGTGCACACTCAAAGTTGAAGGGCATGAATATAAAAGGCATAATATATAAAAATGACCATTAACTTGGCTTCAGTGGACAACTATGTCCTTCAACTTTGAATGTGCACAAGTAGACACTTAAACTTATATAAAATTGAATAAGTAGACACACGTATACTACATGACATAATACACGTAGGACACCAAGTAGGACACAAAATTACCATGTAGGACGTCATGTAGAAAAAATGTGTACATTTACTCAATTTTATATAAATTTAAGTGTTACTTGTACACACCAAAAGTTAAAGGTCATAGTTGCTAGCTAACGTTAAGATAAGGGTCATATTTATGTATTATGCCAATATAAAATGAGGCAAGTTAAAGAACATATTTATGTATTATGTCCAATAATTTGAGACGAAACTTATTATAACTCGCGCCAAGTTTAAGAGTATTTTTAATATTACTCTCACTTTTTTAATACTAACTCCGTTTCTTTTTAACAGTTTGGCACAATTATTTTTTAATTTTTATCTCTCTCTTAATTCTTAAAATAAATAAAGTCTAGGGCAAAATTAGAAAAAGAAAATATTTTTTTCTTGATTATTTAAATTAACAAATATTTTTAATATATGTGATAACTAAAAAGAAATAAAAAAATATTTTTTAATATAAATATAAACTTTGAGTTAAAATTACTAAATTTTATTTTATCCCTATATAATATATGCATTTGTACTTTCATGTGAGGTGTATGACTCACATTATGAATGTTATTTGTTCAGAATAGTTAACAAAAAAAATTGTGTTTAAAATAATCTTTAATGTCTCAAGTTCCAACTACTCATAATTTTTTTTTTTATATATATTCTTTAATATACCAACTATTCACAAAATGTGAAAAGCACCTAATTAATCACTTGTTTTCAAAATAAATCAATATTTTTGGTGGGGAGGGGAATTCTACATGTTTTATTTGGATATTTTTTATTTGATAAACTGTTAAATTTATCTTTGTACTTAAAAACTTATATTTGTCATTTGATTTTATTTTTTTGATACTATTCAATTTTAAGCATATATTTATTTCTTACAGCCTAAAAATGATCATACTAACCTGTATTTTTACTAGCCAATAATCGAAAAAAATTGCACAAAATTTGCACTTTCGCTTAACAAAAAAATTGCACAAAGATCCCTACTTAGGGGAATCTATGACTTGTGTTGTTTGATTTTTTGTGTCTAAAAGATATAGGAAATTTTATGCGTTGAGTTTATTTTGATTCTAGAGTTGAATTTATAAATGGATGAGTCGGGGTTTAAGAGGGATTAGTTTTAAATTTGGAGAATTAAAAATAACGTGGACACCATGTAGAAAATAAAGGTGTGGACAAGGGTAATTAACAATTCAAAGAGAATATACGTTCATAGTTGGATGATAAAGAAATATAGATTTCTTAAATAAAGTATAAAAAAAACTCTAACCTTTTTTTATTCTTTTTCCATTTGATAAATAGTCAAAAAACTTCATTTAAATTCGTAACCTACTAGAGTTCCACCAAAAATTGAAAATGGTTGAAAAACAACACGTTCCTTTTATTAATATATTCAAGATAATTTTACGATAGCTTATTTAATTTATTAACTTTTACATCATAGTAATATTTTGAATATGTATTGGATTCGATTTAAAGCTACTCAACTTAAATGGATTGTCTCTATATCTCCCCTTGCACTTTCATGTGAGGTATATTACTCACATTATGAATATTATTGTTTAAAATATTGTTTTTAAAAACCAATTGTGTCTATTAAACGTGCTAGGCATGCAATGAAATACATTTCCTTTAATTATATACATTCGGCTCGATAAGTTGCAAGTGCTCATATATTTTCTATACGAGGTTAATGTATATAACTAAAAGAGATGAAGTGTTGAATTAAAATATTTTATTTAAATTTGAGGTTTACAATTAAAACATGAATAAAATATCCTGACAACTAATATATCGAACGTAATGCATATTTTTAATTAAATAAATAAAATAAATATTTTTGTTTTAGTAAGGAAATGCATCAAAATTACAGCAACCGACACTTCTTTTCATTGAAAATTTGAAATTACTATTATGACCCTCACTATAGTTGTTACGATTGTGTTTCGTCATAGAGCATCCGTGATACTTTGATCATCAAGTACATTGGAATTATGTCTAAAGGTCCCTACTATAATTGTCTTTTTCCAAGTAATTGAATAAATATGACATTCTCCTATTTAAGTTTTTACTTGATTAGTAGTAGTTAGTTAACATATACTACTAATTGTTATTACATATGTACTTTGTAACTAGAAGAGCTTAAAAATTTTCAGCACCTTTTAATTTGAGGGGCGTAGCTATGCGGTTGCAGGTAGTCATGAATATCTCTTTTAATTTGATGTCGTTTCACATTTAAATCTTTCAATTTTGAATGTGCACAAGTAGACATTTAAACATATATAAAGTTAATTATTTTCTCTTCCCGTCGTTAATTCTTCTTCTTTTTGATTCCTCCTTGAAGTGCAATAAGAAGTAGGTTTGTAGGTATTACTGGTTTGGGTGGACTGTAAGTGTATAAGTAGTTGCTAAAGCTGTTGAGTTTGACTTCTATTATAGAAAGAAAACATCTTTAAGAGAGTAAATATTTCTTTCTAGGGAATATGTGTTTAATAAGCCTGTGTTTGAGCTATTTGCCTTAGCGCGTCTTTAGTTTAAAGACGTTTTAAAGAAGAGAAAAAGATTCGAATTTCCTGATTCTTGATAGCAGGAGAAATAGAGGGTGGAGAGAATTGCTTCGAGTCATTGAGAAACTTCGTTAGAGTGGAAAAACATAGAAAGATTGTTGCATACACAAACGTTATACATAACATTCTACATAATAATTTGTGTCTTATGTGTATTCTACATGTATTATATCATACAAAACTCATGTGTTTATTTTTTCAATCTTATACAAGTTTAAGTGTCTACTTTTGCACATTAAAAATTAAAAGACATAAATGTAAGATAAAAGTCAAATTAAATGACACATTTATATATTATGCCTACTTTCGACTTTGTTGTTCAATTTAACAAGAAAATGGAAGTGGTATAATTTGTTATTATGTTGTACTTAAGGGGTGAAATAGTATTTAGACATGAAGTGAAAAAAGGCAATGATATCCTGAGAAGACAGATATGACACAGTGAACAGTTTGGTAGGCTTCTGAAAGGACCAATTGTAGATTTACACGTGTAATTAATTCTACCATAATACAATTTTGTGGGGCCTATAAATTAAATCTCCTCTGCAACAAGCCACCTCATGTAGGAAGAAATTATTATTGGTTTAGAATCCACTTGACATAACAGGAAAGTCGTGCATATTCAAGTTAATCCTAAATAAAATTGTGAGGATATAATATATCTTTTTAAGTCATCTGCAATTCTTTAAAGTTGTTCATAAAAGTCCTTTAGAATTTGTATTTATTGAACATTTCTATCCTTACTAATTTGAACTATTTGGACACTTTTTACCTATGTAACAAATTATTTATGATTTGGTGTTAAATTGATGTTTAATTGTAGAGGATTTTTCTATTTATTATTTGCTTTGCTCAAATTTTTGTTGAATTTTTTTTATTTGTCGTGAATGTGTTGGTTTGCCTTCAAATTGATGTGTATTTGTATGAATGTAAGGATAAGGGTGTTCTTCAACAACAACAACAAAAAAAAAATCAGCTATGAAACATACCAAAAAAAATCGAGATAATTTCATTTTTCCAAAAATGTCAATTGGAACTCATTCGATAATTTTTTTTTCATCTTTATCGTACCTAAAATGGGACAAAGAAGAAAGTTATAGTTAAAAAATAGGTTGAGGTACAGAGAAGGTTGTTGTGTTGGGGTGACAATGTGAAGGGGATGACTTTGTTGATGGAAAGGTGGGTTTTGTGCTCCAATAAGGAGTGTGCATCGGCAATGGTGTAGCCAGGAACAAGAGCGTCCAAACTTTTAATAGTAATAACGATTTAAATTACCAAAACAAATAATTAATTTTAGCAATATTTAATTAAATATAAGAATATTTTCAATAGAATTACAAGTGTATAATTCAGAACTAACATAAAGACAAAATAAACTATTATTGAAAACATAATTTAAATATATTATTACAATTGTACTCGATGAAGTTTCATATCCTGAAACGTTTTTGTAACCGAAGTTCTTTTTGCCGGACCAACTTCTAGAGTATTTAAATCAATGTTTTGTTTTTGAGAAGAATGTAATCACATGTCTAATTGATCTACTGTTGTTTCTTTATGTGGTTGACTTAGAGAATATTATAATAATTCATGTGTCCATTGAAACTTGAAACTAAAATATTAAGTTGGTTATTTTTGTTATAAAATAAAAGAAAGAGAAGCAAAAATAGAGAGAGAATTATTGAGATTCTATTCTTAATAATATTGTGATATAATTTGGGTGAATGAGTCTCCTATTTATAGAGAAAGAAAACCTTATTCCACAATTTTAATTGAAAAATTTAAGAAATAATTCAATTTTAATTGAAAAAAATCCACAAGGAAAAAGTATTAAATTTAAGAAAATCTTATTCCATAAGGAAAATGTATTAAAATTTAAGGAAATAATTCAATTTTAATTGGAAAAATAATAGTTAGTGGAGGTAAGATTCTAACTTCGGTCCCTACGCATGTTTATGTACTTAATTAAATTCAAGAAGTCAAAATAATTACAGAAATATGAAACACTCCTGTAGGGAATCCAACCGGCAAAGAGTAGGTTCGCGACGAGTACTTCCAACTCCATTACACTTTACTTTGTTATTTCAGGGTGTCCAAATTCTATATATATCAATATAAAGTCAAAACTTTACGTTTATATATCGTATTATTTTTCGACGAAGGGTGTCCAATTGGACACCCTGGAGCCTACATGGCTCCGCCCCTATGCATCGGTTGGTTCGGTTTGATTTTATATATTATCGATTTGATTTATAGATTTTTGGTTTTAAATATGCTAAATCAATAACAAACCAATAAGATATTCTTTATCGGTTTTTATCATTAACGATTCGATTTTCGGTTTATCCAATAAGAAAATGCTCATAAAATAAATATATGATTTCTCACTTCTCTAACAATTTTGCACGATACAGTGAGACAAGCAAATCATTTGTAAATGGTTTGATATAGTGAACACAAGAAATATAATGAGAAATTGCATCAGTAAGAGAAGATGTAGTACGAAGACTACAATAACATGTTACAACCAAAACATAATATGAAATTTCTGATGTGAAGTAGAAGTACTATGACGTGTGAAGTGTTAAATTATTAATATTTAATATTTATGAGGAGTATAGTAGTAACTTACTATCGTATTAATGGGTTATCACTTTACGCAATAACCCAATACTAAAAATCAATACCGAATCGATAATTCAATATTTTTTTATAAAATCATTAAAAATTTGTTAACCCAATATCATTTTTTTCAGTTCAATTTATTGGTTGGTTCGATTTTCACACACCCCTGGCTCCAATAGATAGCCGGGGAAGTGAGAGGTGGGTAAGTTACTCTCTTTTTTTCTCATTTTTTGTTTTTTAACTTTAAAATAATTTCTATTTCTTTACTTCATCATACATTTTAAATATTTTTTTGAACTCAAATATAACACATATCATTATTTAATTAGTCAAAATGTCATGTTATTGCGAGTGCATTTCACACATTTTATATCTTTAGCTTATTCTAAAAAAAAAGTATGCTCAAATGGTTTAAATTCGGATGAGTAGAGGTGTTCAATAGGTACAAATCATAATTGAGGTATTTAAATGAATCATGCATACAACTTCAAGGGGCCACAAATAACTTAAGTCTATAATATTTAATTGTGATTATATGTGATATATATGTATCGTCAATTATATATATAGTTAATCATCTTAATATTTTGAATCTTTTAACATATAATGTGTTCGAAATAATTTACGGTACGTTAAGTTTTGTTTAAAAGGGAAAACAATGCAAAAGGAGGAGGAGGAAGACTATTTAAAATAAGAGGAAGGACGAAGAAGACGCAGAAAAAGAAAAAAGAAAGACCGTGCGACCATTATTTGGGAAAAGATATGGTCGAATGAGTATTTTAGATTTATAAATTAAGCTTAAAAAGTGATAGATAAACCTTACGGACTGATATTCATGCATAAACGGATAAACTACATAAATCTTACTAGCTTATGTCAAAATTAGTAGGATTCACGATAGTTTAAAATATTACTTTCTATACCATATTTCAGCCTTTGGATATATGTATCAATTCTCGTCAAATACATGTATCGGTCAGTTATAAAAGTCAAGATACATAATTTATTAATTTGAATTGAAGAGGTGTTACTTATTTTTCTTAATTAAAGGAGTAATTAATGATTAATTAATAATTCAAACGAATTTACACATCACAAATCCTTATTTAAGGATGAAATCACTCTTTAACAACTTTTGAGTATAATTACTCTAACAACTCCTAAAAAAATCAAATTTCTTTCATTTATTTTCAAACAACAACAAAGTGAACAACCTTTTTCAGAAATTCAAATTTATTTTTTTGAAATTTCATAAAAGTGTGATCTACAACGATCTCATTAAAGTATAACCAGATACATGACAGAACTGTCTCAGATACATGACATGACTCTCTCAGATACACTAAAAAAAAACACTAGATCATGACAAAAAAATCTCAGATACATTGAATAATTGCTCAGATACATGACAAAAAACAACTCATATATATCTAATAAAAAATACATATACATTTAATAAATAAACATATATATAATGAGGATATATATATATACATAGAAAAAAGGGAGATACATAGATGAAGGATAAATACATAGAACATTTAGATACGTCTAACAAAGATTGTATCTCTTTAGATCCGTCGTAAATTCACCAAGTCTAGAACTGGAATCCAACATTGATATGGCTTTGGATCTTGTCTTTCAACTTCTTTTTCTCCATTCTAACAAGTTATTTTCATTAATCGTAGTTGTTATAATACTCATTTTTTTTTTTTTTTACGATGAAACACCACCGTCGACTGAGGTTTCCTGACCTGTCAATCAAAGAATTTCATGATCGCAAAATTTTTGTTCCTATTTTTACTTCTCATACAAAGAAAAAGGAAATCAAAATTTGTGCAAATAAATACCCACAAAAGACTGTATTGCTCCATTTTCAATTCAGTTTTTGATGGTTTAGTGAAGAAAATCTACGAGAGAGAAGGAAGAAAGAAAGAAAATGGGGAGATGAACTTGAGATACGAGATTGAGGATGAAGGAAGAGAGAATATAATAGAGGTGATGGAGAACGTGGGTTGCGAGGGGGAGATATGCAATTGGCATGGAGAATTGGTATGATGTGAGAGAAAATAAATTTGAATTGTTAATATTTCATTAAATAAGGAGATTAGATTTTAATATTATTCAATGCCAATATTTAAGAAATTTATGTATCTGATTTAACTTTTTAAAATATATGATATAATTATTAAAAAGTGATATTATTTGTAATATTTTCAAATTAAAGATAAAATATGTATATATGGTAGTGAAATATTTCTCTAGTTTTTTTTTATTATTATTATAGAGCAACTGAAGCAAAAATTTCAAAACTACTCATTTCAAGAGAATTCCGATAATCACCCCCACAAAAGTGGCTGTTTTTGTAAGAGATCCGACCCAAATATAAAGCCCGACCCGAATATTATGTGACAACAAAAGTTTGAAACAGTGATGAACTCTCCTTTCTTGATTTGCTCAATTTGCTTGCAGGAACAAAATTCAATCACCAAAAAACCCATCTTTTCTACTCAATTTCCCCATTTAACAGCAAATTGGAACTAGGGTTCCAACAGAATTTCAATTATGGTGGAAAAAAGGAAGCCTTTAATTCTTTCTTCCACCAAAAATCTGCTAAATTCACTCCTGAATTCAGAAACCCAAACCCAGATTTCATTATTGTCAACAGTACAATTGAGAGCTGGAATTCTTCAAGTATCAAAAGATGCAAGCAAGATTTCAAACCCCAAAGTTGTTAATTTTGATGATTCTGCTTTGGTGGGGTTAACTACTTCTCAGCTTAGAAGACTTTGTGTAACTTCTGGTTCACTGGTATGGTATGCTTATACCCATCTTTTTCATTTTACGTGCCAGTATGATTCCTTTTTAATAATGGATATATTTTTGTTGACAAGTGAGGTTGCTTAAGTGGTTGAGCAGCTCCGTCATCTACCGGTATGTTGAGGCTAAGTGGCAACACTATTGATAGTGAAATTATAGAAAAAATAGATATTTTCGTTGATGGAACAAGAAGATGATGAGACTAGAGTTAGAGCCAGAATTTGAAGCTTATGGGGTCGGGATTCTAATCATTTTAAGTTATTGAGTTCTAAATTAATAATTTTGTACATTTTTTACCAAATCCGTATTCCAACTGCGTCTCGGGAGGAGAATCGAATAATATGTTGGAATTGATATTGGCTCGTCTAAAGACTTAAACTTGGCAAAAAGTTATTGGTGTTGATGGATGATGATGAGACCCCTGTTAGAGCCAGAATTTGAAGCTTGTGGAGTTGGGATTGTAGTTATTTTAAGTTACTAGGTTCTAAATTAATAATTTGTACATTTTTTGACCAAATCCGTAGTCTAGCTGCTAATTGGGAGGAGGCTTGAAAAATATGTTAGAATTGACATTGCCTCGTCTAAAGACTTGAACTTGGTAAAAAAATTATTGGTGTTGATGGATGACGATGAGAGCTGAGTCAGAGCCGGAATTAGAATCTTATGGGGTTGGGATTCTACTCTTTTTAAGTTACGGGGTTCTAAATTAATAAATTCTGCATTTTCGATGTATTTTGTAAGAAAAATACAGGTTCGAACCTATACCCAATTGGGTTCAGACGAATCCATAACTCGTATTCTGGCCGTGTCCATGGAGGAGACTCAAAGAATATGTTGAATTGGTTGAAAGACTTAAAATTAGTAAAAAAATTATTGTTGTTGACGGATGAGGATGAGACTTGAGCTTTTACTCTAACACCATATGTCGAATTGAGTATAAAACCTGAAATTTGGAGAATGATGTTTTTATTTAAGCATTAAGTTTTTGTCCTTGCTCTTCATTGTATTATGCTAAAGATGGAAACTTTAAACTAGGATTCTGAGGATCATCATTTTCTCTGGGAAGTGTTGATATAAGTATTCTTGGTTTCTTCTTGTTTGTTTTCTTTTTTTGATTCTTGGCTGCAATGCTGGCTTTCAGAAGTGCTGTAGTTTTGTCCCCAAATGACAAGTATTAAGATGGAGACTGGGAGTGATTTATTGTTCATTATACATTCATTTATTTGTTTATCTGAAATTGGAATGTTACTTGATGATTGCTATTGTTGATTTAGCTTCTTCCTTTCATACTTCATCACATAATTGATCTTCCGAGCATTAATTTTCAGCTAACTAACAAATTTCAGTAAGGCTACTTGTGAAAAAATAAGCAGTAAAGATATAGCAGTATTTGCATTTGCAAATCCCATAGTCTAGCTGATAAAATTACCATCAACAGCTTACTCCTTTTATTGATCTTGTTTTAACTTGTTACTGCCTCACCTACTTAGACATACGTGATTCTGTATGACTTTGTGCTCCATTTTTGCCATAGGTACTCATCAAGAATGTCAATACAAGTCAACAAAGAATTGGACAAGTGGTAGTTCTAGATCCTCCCAGTTCAGACAAAGTTTTATCTGAGCGTAGCTCATCATTGTCACATTCTTCCCTGACAACATGTCTGTTGCCATTACATAGCTATCCTGATTGTCACAGTATTAAACCAGATGGAGAAGTTGCTTATTTATCTCCAATTCTAGCATTTAACCTTAATTTACATTTGTCATGCTTGAGATCAATGATTCACCAAGGCAAAGAAGCTTTGTCACCAATATTTGAAGCCAAATCAGATAGCATAGTGAGTGAAAAAGATAATTCTCTCATTACTGTAGGACTTGAACCTTTAGATCAGTTACCAAAATATGCCACACACCTGAGGGCTTCTTTTGTGAAGATACCAGAGTGTGGCACTGTTGATTCAGTCAAAAAAGATTCATCTATAGAAGCTGAAGATCGTCAAGAGTTGATTGATATGGAATTGAATAAGTACTTTGGAGTAGATAGATTTCTTTCTAGAGGTGATCTTTTCAGTGTATGCATCAATTGGAACTGCAAATCGGCTCTCTGCATTCCTTGCAGTCAGAAGAAGCAAAATGATGGTTCAGACCTTATATATTTCAAGGTTTTAGTTTTATTTCTTAATGTCATAGGTTCATGAGTAACTTAAATGCCTTGACACTCACTCTTATAAGTAAGCATCCCAGGTTGTAGGTATGGAACCTTCTGAAGAACCTGTTCTAAAAGTCAACCGTACTCGAACTGCCCTTGTACTTGGAGGGAATGTACCTTCTGCTGTTCCTCCAGATTTCTTGATTCCTCGGCTACAAGGTTCCCTGCCTTTACAACTGAGCACGGTGAAGACTTTAGCCTCCATATTTATACCACCATTATGTCCATCAGCCCTTTCATCAAAATTTCGGGTTGTTGTGTTGTTGCATGGCTTGACTGGTACGTTTAGACTTTGTCATCTGTTGGTTAATTGGAAAGATGCTACTTACTATATGCATTTTGATCTTCTTTTCTTTTCTTAACTGCTTTATGGTATTTTCTTTTATCACGTTTCACTTGACGTTGCAGAAACTAGCATGATGGTTCTCAAGTTTGTTACATATCTGCACATAATTTCTAGGTCTGGAGTTAAGCGTTTAGATTTTAAAAAAATGAACTTGGTTTATATGTCTATAGTGGATGAGTAGGATAATGTTTAAGTTATTAGAAATGTGATAATATAGTTTTCTCTGATAGATTTTTTTACATGTACTTCACAAAATCTTTTTATGCAGGTAGCAGTTGCAGCTTTGTCTATTTATAAAGTAATTGTTCATTGATGGGTGATTTGAAATTTCCTGCAGGATGTGGGAAGAGAACTGTGGTTAAATTTGTTGCTCGTCAATTAGGTCTCCATGTAGTGGA
This sequence comes from Solanum bulbocastanum, assembly GCA_037074985.1. NCBI lineage: Eukaryota > Viridiplantae > Streptophyta > Magnoliopsida > Solanales > Solanaceae > Solanum > Solanum bulbocastanum. The sequence continues at coordinate 1,984,762 of CM073602.1, forward strand.
ATACAATTGTCAGAGCATATTTGCAAATTCTGATAGAAAAACATCTGCTGCCCTTGCTGAAGCCTTCAGCATGGCTCGCAGGTATTTTGGATTGCCTAGGATTTATTGTGTATTACCTAACGTTGGAGCTCTACCATCAGGTTGTTGACTGAAATTGGAAATCAATATGACAGGAACCTGATTTTCATTGTTCCCTGTTAGATTGACTACAGAAGGCTAACTTAAGATTTTCTAACTTATACAATGCTACTCACCCCTCAGTTAATTTGTCTTTTCCTCTACCTCAATGTCCTGCCTTGAAGGAACAACTTTCTGTAATTGAGAACATACAATAAGGAATTCATCACTAGATTCATGAGAATAAATTACATATGAAAATCTTCATGTTTAAGTAATTACTTGTTATTGTGATTCTCATATATATTTTATGATTGTCTCTAATGGTTCCTCTGAATTAATTTATAGAAGCTACTTTCCCTTTCACTTTTTTCAAGTTTATTTGGGCCTTTGTTTTATGAGGTAAAAATGTTCAAAATGATTACTTGGGCCAAAAAAATTTCCACAGAGAAGCTGAAGGTAAATATGCTGAACCTACAAGGCTTTTAAGCTGAAGACTTCATTGAATCCCACTCAATTTCAATTTACTCAGCAAAAATCTCAGTTTCTAGTTTATTTGGGCCTATCTTAAAGGAATCATCTTCCATATCTGAGAAATCAAAATTGATGAAGTACACCAAATTTATATTCTTAACTATATTTTTTCACATGGTCTGGATGGACCAACGCCAACCAACCACTTTTACAACATTTCGACAATGAAATTGAACATGTGTTAAACCAACCTCAGTTCAGGAGGTAACACCGTCTATATTGGCCTTCCCCCGAGCCTGCATAGGTGGGAACCTTCTGGCCCTGGGGTCCGCCTGTTAAACTAACCTCAATTAAAGTCCATTCCAACTCTATTTCAAATTCATCTTGTCAAACAGTGTCAAGTAAATTAACATAAAAAAACTGGCTGTCTTTAATGTGTTCTTTTATTCCTTTGAAATCAAATGTCACTATAGGTACTCTCCTACTATTCTACTTCTTCGCCATTTTGAGGCCTTCCGTAACTTGGCCTCTAATGAGGGTTCACCACATGACCAAGTTGGTATGAATTTAGAAGTTGCATCCGTCATAAAGGAATTTACTGAGCCAATTGCTGAAGATGAAGAAATTTACTCAGAAGGAAAGTCAAATGCTCATGATGTAAGATAAAATCCAAGTTCCTTTAGTTTCATGTCTTTGTGCTATTCATATCATACTGAACAATGTTGATCAATTTTCTTATGAATTATAGTGATCATCATCAATTGGATTATTTTGTTTTTCTTTCCTGTTCACTTTTCCAATGTTTTCATGTTGTTCTAATTTACTTGAGTTCATCTGCATTTTTTGAATTTTTTCTACCACAACTCACCTCACGTTCTTTCCTTATAAAATGAATTTCTTCTATCACAACTCACCCCATGTTCTTTCCTTATAAATAAAATAAAAATTTACCCCATGCTCTTCCTCATCAAGTCCATTATGCATTTGGTTATTATCATATCCTTTGTTCTTTAGGGGTGGGGTGGACCTCTTGACAGATAGAAAGGCAATGACAGAAACATTACTTTCTATTTCTGAAAGGTGCTGCTTCACACGATATACAGGAGAAGAGTCAGGTTTATGCTTATTCTTGTCTTTTGTTGATGCAGCAAGTAAAGGTTGCTCAACCCGTAAATCGGCACCCGGTGCTGTTAGTTGCTGCTGCTGATAGTCCTGAAGGCCTTCCACCAACTATTAGGCGTTGTTTCAGTCATGAGATTAGCATGGATCCGTTGAATGAAGAACAAAGGAAGGAAATGCTCTCCCAGTCTCTTCAACATGTTAGTGAACTACTTCCAAATGTAGGTAAACTTGATGTTTCCTTTTCTAGTGTTTGTGATCTTAATATTCACTACTATGTAGGATACACTGGCACTGGGTATGCTGTTGTACGATACACTGGTTATGTTACACTTTAGTGGCTATAGGCCAAAAGAGCCCTAGTTCATTGAAACTCTATGCACGAGAATGCCCATGAAATTGAGAAACTTGAGGAGTATAAAGGGTGAGAGAAAGGAGGTGGTTTGGGGAGAAGACGAGCAATGGAAGGACTCTCATCTATTCCTTTCTGTTATTTTCTAATTACTGAAGTTATGGGTGCCATTTGTCATCATTTTTGTTGCAGACTTCTTTGGAGGACCTTGTGAAAGATTTGGTTGGTCAGACATCAGGATTCATGCCAAGGGATCTGCGAGCTTTAGTTGCTGATGTTGGTGCAAATTTAGTCCGTAGTCACGTTAGTCAGGATGTGAAGGTTGTGCATGGAGATCTGAAAGTGGGTTCTCAGGAGAGCAAACCAATTGAGAATGAAGGCTCACATGACTCAGCAAAGTCACTAAGCAAAGAAGATGTAATGAAATCACTGGAACGATCAAAGAAAAGAAATGCAACAGCATTGGGTACTCCAAAGGTAAAATCAGAAAATGATTACACAAACAGAACTAATCTTCTTGTGCTTCATTTGGGTTGTTGGACTCACTCAACATTTTAATGTTTTCTGCAAGAAAGCGAAGCATCAAACTTTCCTTCTCTTTTTTTGTGGGTGTTGGGTTGGGGGGCAATAAAATTTGAAGTTCAGATATTCATAATTGGATTCTAATGTGCTGACTGCTTATATTGGTTTGGTACATCTTTTCTCGTGTAGTATTGGATTGTAATTCAGATTACAGGCAGTCAAATATTGTCTTGAAAAGTCTTGGAGCCTGTTTGGATTGGCTTTAAAAAGTAGCTTTTAAGTCAAGAAATAAAAAGTCAAACTTAAATGACTTTTAAGTCAAAAAATAAAAAGTAGGGGGAGACCTACTTTTAGTTTTTAAAACTTTTTTTAAGTCATTTAAAACTTATTTTAAGTTATTTTAACCTTGCTAAACACTTCCAAAAGCTAAAAGTAACTTAAAAGTAGGTTTGACCAACTTTTAAGCCAATCCAAATAGGCTCTAATTCTTCTGCTTGAGAAAATGCTTATATATATGGTTTATGCTAGTTTAGGTTCCAAATGTCAAATGGGAAGATGTTGGTGGGCTTGAGGACGTGAAGAAATCAATTTTGGACACTGTACAGGTATTGCTTTATCTTACTCCCCCATAACACTTGGAAAAAAACTAAAGTGAATAAGCCTTCTATTAAAGTTGACACTTGGTTATGCTGACGTGTGTCGAATTGAAGTTACGCTTTTCATTTCTGTTATCTTTCGGATGATGTGACTTCCTTTGTCTTCTTCATTTGTAATGCAGCTGCCTCTTTTACATAAGGACTTGTTTTCGTCTGGATTGCGCAAGCGATCTGGGGTTCTTTTCTATGGACCTCCTGGTACTGGAAAAGTGAGTTTATGAGATGCTTTATATGGTGTCATATCATCTGTATTGTTCAGTCATGTTCCTGGACATTTATAATACAGTCTTTGTTATTAACATTTTGTTGAAATGTTCAGACTTTACTGGCAAAAGCTGTTGCTACTGAATGCTCCCTGAATTTTCTCAGTGTGAAAGGGCCCGAGTTGATTAACATGTACATAGGAGAATCAGAGAAAAATGTTCGGGATATTTTTCAGAAGGTAATCTATTTTTGCTTTTGCTAGGATGCTTTCAGAAAATATGCTGCTTATTTGCAATTTTTCTGCGATATTGCAGGCCAGATCAGCTCGACCATGTGTCATCTTCTTCGATGAACTTGACTCGCTTGCTCCTGCCAGGGGTGCTTCTGGAGACTCCGGGGGTGTAATGGATCGAGTGGTTTCTCAGATGCTTGCTGAGATTGATGGCCTGAACGACTCTACCCAGGTTAGCTACTCTACTCAATCACAAAATAGATCTTTGTTCTCTTTTTTGATAATCGAGAAATACCCAAGGTCTAGCTGGGGCACGTTTTGAAATTTTGGTGGAGAATGGGCCTGCCCTCTACCCTTCTCCACTTAAAGAACCTACTTTTATCTGCAGTAGGATTCAAAATGGTGACGTGCGCCTAATCTACACTTCACGGGGTGCGCTCTTACCACTAGACCAAAGCCTTGGGGCTAGCGTTTTGTTCTCCTTGGTACTTATTAACTAATTCTTGGCCCCTCTTCTGTACAGGACTTGTTTATTATTGGAGCTAGCAACAGGCCAGATCTTATTGATCCTGCCCTTTTGAGGCCAGGGCGATTCGATAAGCTCCTTTATGTTGGTGTTAATTCTGAAGCCTCGTACAGGGAGAGGTACTCTTGTATTCTGATCCTCTTCTGTACTTATCTTTGTATTCTCCATTTGATTTCTTGAATTTTCTATAATATTTAGGGTCCTTAAAGCACTTACGCGGAAGTTTAAATTGAAAGAAGATATATCTTTACTCTCAATAGCAAAAAGGTGTCCTCCAAACTTCACAGGAGCCGACATGTATGCACTGTGTGCTGATGCTTGGTTTCATGCTGCGAAGCGCAAGGTGAGTGCTTGAATCCCATATTTCTAATTTCCAAATACTTTACTTAATTGTGTCGGTGCAATAGGTAACAGAGAATAACTTGGCTGTTCTAACCAACCAATGGTATCTCAATTTTGTTAAGCATATATAAAGTCTTTTGTGCATTATTGTCATATCTGTTTCGTGAAAGATATTGAGCAATTTAGTGTTTCTTCTGTAGGCATTAGCTTCAGATTCGGATTCAACTGGCTCAGAGGAAATGGATGCCTCAATTATCGTGGAATACGAGGATTTTTTAAAGGTAAGACTGCCACTAATGGAATGTTTTGAGGTTTCTCTATGGGTGGATAGAGGTGGATCCAGAATTACGCATGAGTCCAACGTTTGATTTCTTACCATTTAGTCCGTTGCATTTGTTATTATGAATTCATTATTTAATATCCATCGAAATTTTAGTACTTGTCTTGACATATATATTACGCTCCGTGTTGATTTAAGTTGAACCAGGATACATCTGCCTTTGTGATATATATCCTATGCTACTAGTTAAATGATCATCTTTCTCCATTTTGAAGGTCTTGGGAGAGATCTCTCCCTCATTGTCAATGGCGGAGCTTAAAAAGTATGAGTTGCTCCGGGAGCAGTTTGAAGGATCATCAAGATGACAGAGGCGTTGCTCAGGAAGACTAAAGTGTGACCGTGCATGGTTAGGGTTCCTCCTACCAATGGGTCAGGAATTTGAGTCATGACTCACCCAAATGCCCCCATTGGCCCTTTCTCCTTTCCGGGTCTGGATTTTTTGTGTCGTTTCGACAGGAAGAAAGAAAGATAAAACGGATACTCAAGATAGATTATGGATCTGCTATCTACTTCCCATTTTGAGTTAGAGTTGATAATAATTGTCACTCTGCATTTGTTTTTGTGTTGTATAGAATAAAATAAAATCATGTACTAGTTGATTAAGCAATGAAAGAGCTATATATTTCTATATGGTTATTCACTACAGTTCTTTATATGTCCATTAAAATTTAATTAAGAAATGGAATGGAGTGAAGAATGAGAGTCTTTATTGTGTATCAATTATAAGATCACTCTATGAATAGATCAATGTAATCTCTCACTGTTCACAGCATCCCTTGTTTCTGGCAAGAACGGCTCCTAGATGGAGGAGTAGAAGTGTTGGGTCTTCTTCGGACAATTTGTTTGTTTGTGCCTATTGTTACCTATCGAAGAACCTCCATCTCCATCCTCGGAGCGAAGAAAGAGGAGCAAGAACAAGAGGTCTAGCCCATTGGTTCTGCAATTAACATTAAGTAATCATGTTAAAGCTAATAAATTGCCTGATATATATTTTTATTTATCTTTTAATTATTTAACCACAATTGATTAAATTGTATTTTTATTTTTTGTTCATAATTCCTTAGGTCAAATTAAAGGGATGCTGGCCTAAAGATTATGAGGGATCACAAGAAGAATATTCAGTGACATTATCTCTTTTGGGATTTTATAATATTGATGATGATAACAACAAATATATATGGACAAAATTAATTTCGAAAGAGACGTTTTTCTTTATGATTACGAAATCGCTTTAAATAAATCGATTAGCAGGATTAATAAATGCATGTAAAAAATTGGAGAAAAATGCTAAGCAGAACAAGACAAGTGAATTAAAACATTTGTGAAGCGATGAGGCTATATTTACATCATCAATATTAGATAATAGAGATTGAGACTTCATAACTACTAGCTATTACCATCAACCACCTTTGCTATTAATGATAATGATTATCTCTGTTTATTACATTATTGTTAGTTGCTATTATATTTATCACTTTCGTTATTATAATATTATATTCAATGTACATCGTTGTCATAGTAAGTGCCTCCTTTGCCACCACGATCACTCACCACCATCACAATGATCAATCCTTACCATCAAATATTAATCACCTCCACTATCACAACTAGTATTGCCGTCAATTACCACCAACACTATCGTTCATCATCACACAATCTTCCGCCATCATTACACCACCACGAATTACTAACTTCAATCAATTCTATTATCACAATCACTACCATCAATATCAATTTCCACCATCACTTCAGTCATTACAACACCAACCATCATCACTATAAACCATCTCCACCATTTCTTTTATCAAATAATGCTTTTATTGAATTTATATATTATTTTTAATGTTATTATGTCTAAACATAAAATAAATTATGCAATATTAAAAACTAAACAATCTCAATCATTTCGTATTTAAATTAAGATACATATCTTAATTATTTTAATATTCATTTAAATTTACCCACGCCAAAAGTGAAAGGAAAAGTTCAACAGTTGAGAGGTAGTAAACGACCAACTTTTTACACTTCAGGTATAAACAAAAAAAAAATTATATTACAAAAAAACTATATTTTACAGTTTATAAAAAAAACAGTTCTTTTTCTTTATTTAGAAAAAAACAGTTAACCATACAAAATGAGAAAAAAAGAAAAGAAGTAAAAGGAGGCTTTTTCTCTCTCTTTCATTTCTCTCTCTCTCATCATTTTTGAGCTAAACTGAGATCGCACTAATTCGATCCAATATATATTAGAAATTGAGATACTTTGAGCTTTTCATATACTTTTTTTTTTGGTGAATTTGTTTTATTGTTTAAAAAGGTTAACTTTGTTGGTAAAATATTGTTTTTTTTCCTACTTTTTTTGATTGGTTGAGCAGAAATTTTTGGGGGTTTTCTGGGTTTTTGCTAGGTTGTAATTGGGTGAAGGAATTTTTATTTTTTAATTTTATGTTGGAGTTGAATTTTGGGATTTGGGGGCTTGAGAATATTCTTAAAATTTAATTTTTATACGATTTTGATTTGGTTCTGAAGCAAGTTTTTGTTTTATTATTTATGGGTTTTTGTTGTTTCATGTTGTAATTTGGTTAATATATTTTATTTTTATTTATTTTTTGTAGTTGAAGTAAGGGGCTTTGAGAGTTGTGAAAGTGTTCCATATTTTCTAGGATTTTGATTTGGTTCTGAAGCAAGTTTTTCTGGGGTTTTGTTGATCCATGTTGTAATTTGGTGAATATTTTAGTTTTTTTTTTTTTTTTGTAGTTGAAGTTTAGGGGAGTTGAGGGTTTGAAGATTCTTCCAGTTTTTCTATAGTTTTGATTTGGTTCTGAAGCAACTTTTTGTTTTTGTTGTTCCATGTTGTAATTTGGTGTGGTTGAAGTAAAGGGGATTGAGGGTTTGAAAATTCTTGAAATTCCAGCTTTTGTTGAATGATTTCTGTAGCGAGTGGGATGGAAGAAAGGGGTTAATTTAAGAATTTGGTGTTAAAACAGAGATGAATAAGAATAAGTTTGAAGAAGGAGAGACTTGTGATGATTCAACTGTTGACCCTGATATTGCACTCTCATATATTGTATGTTTTTTTCCTTCCTTTTTCTTATTTAATTTCCAAGATTACATTTTTATTAATCAGTGTTACATAGGGATATACTTGTGTAATTGTTCTGTGATGAGCTTAAATGGAGTGACAGGGTTAGTGAGGATTCATTAAGGTGTAGTTGTTGCTGCAGCAACAGTAGTAGAATATATAGGTTGCGCCGAGGCTAGAGTATAGCTTGTTGACCATGATATTGCACTCTCCTATATTGTATGTTTTTTGTCCTTCCTTTTCTTGTTCACTTTCCAAGCTTACATTTTTATTAATCAATGTTACATAGGGATATATGTCAGTAGATATTGTAGAGAGAACTTCTAATACTTGTGTAATAGTTGTCCGAGATGACCTTATATGGAGTGACAGGGTTAGTGAGGATTCATTAAGGCATAGTTGTTGTTGCAGTAGTAGTAGTAGATTAAATAGGCTGCATCGGAGCTTGAATATAGCTTGTTGTTTCGGTCGAATCCAGTAGCTTTGGTCCAAATCCTATACTTGTACTAAAAAAGTTCAGTGAATATGTGCAAATTATTAATTTGGAATCCAGTAACTTAAAAAGAACTAGAACCCCGAAATCATAAGCTTCAAATCCTGGCTTCGCTTAACATGGGGAACCAGGCAAGGGTAGAAGTCGGAATTGGACCCATACGGATTGTGTGATAGATTTCAAGCAGTAACACTAGACTATAAGTGTTGGTTAGTGTTACATTTTCTAGCTTTGAACTAAAATTTGAACTTCAACTTCTTATAATCAATCATTTACTTTCCCTGTGTCCTGAACTTGATGAGCCCGCCACGTGATACTTTTCATGAATCCATTGCTCATTTAACAGTAGACTCGGGTGCCTATGTTGCTTCTTGCTTGTACCATAATAAATCGTAATTTGTTTAGTTTATATTTTAATTTGCTTTGTCTTGATTTTTATGCTTTGCCTAATATTTACTGAAGCGTCAATCAAGCTCTAAACTTTGTCATCGCCATGTTTATGCTTTTAATATCAATTTTGTGATTTACCTTACCAAAGAAGTATCATTCTGCATATAATTCTTGCACCATCTTAGCTTTCTCACTTTTATTTTCAACTGGCTGTCATGTTGAAAGTTGAAACTGATAAAAGAACTTGCTGTTGCAACAGCCCGTTTCATACAATTGTATTATGCACTTTCCAGCTTCTCACATAGCTGTTATTATTCTTTCAAGGATGAGAAACTCCAAGATGTTTTGGGACATTTTCAAAAGGATTTTGAGGATGGAGTTTCATCTGAGAACTTGGGTATTACAATGGCATATTCTTAGAATCAGAAGTTCGCGGTGACGTGCCTCGAATTAATGACTGTCGATTTGTATGTGTTGCAGGGTCAAAATTTGGTGGATACGGTTCATTTTTACCTACATATCAGCGTTCACCTTCTTGGACTTGTACAAAGACTCCACCAGATGCCTACAACAGTAACATATCAATATCACCAAACAATTTGCGCCCAGAGGTAGCTACTGTTGAGAATATAAATAAGTAAATAAAAGTGTGCTCTCTATAATAACGTAAGCTTTTAAATGTGATGGTCACACACTTCCACTGTTCCACATAGTATCAAAGCCGATAGAGGTCCTGGGATCGAATAATTGATTAAGCTTTTAGATGAGATAGTCACATACTTCAACTACCTTCTAATGAAGTTGTGTTTTATTAACAAGTACAATTGCTTTCCTCACATATTTCTACTTTGACTAAGCAATATGCATCATCTTGTTATGCAGGGTGGTCGTCGACCCTCATCAGCCTCCTCATCTGCTTCTCTATCAGGAAGGCCCCTAGCATCTTCTGCCTATTCGTCCACAATAGTACCTGCATTGAAGGCTCCAGCAGCTAATGGGAAAACAAATTCAGCTCTGCAACCTACGCAAGATGAAGACTCCACTTCAAGAAGTGAACTAGTCAAGAAGCCAACAAATCTCTCAGACAAGAAAGCTCCCAAGTTGCATGCGAGAGTTGGTGTTAAAAAATTGTCAACCCAAAAGAAAGCTGAAATCTACAGCGGCCTTGGCCTTGATGTATCTCCATCATCATCGCTGGATGATAGCCCGATAAGCAGTGAAGGCTTATCCCATGACCTTAAGGATTCCCGATATGAATCTCCGACAAGTATACTTCAGGTGAATGCTCTCACCCTCTCCTAAAAACATAAATTTTTTCTTTACATCTCTTCCTTTTTTTGGTCAACTTGACCTTGGGTTCTACATTTTTTTCGTCCATGTGTTGAGGCAGATTATGACCTCATATCCAATGCATGATGGACTATTGTTATCCCCGCTTTCGGATGATCTGCTTTGCTTGACTGAAAAAGGAAAGGTACGGGGGGAATGTGGATCTGAATGTATGATCCAGGAAAGCCTAGAAACTTCTGTTGCCTTGGTAAATGGAGCTCATTATGCAAACAGGAAATCTTCGGAAGCTAGGAAATGGAAATCGTACAATAAAGATGTTTTAGGAACTGGCTATGTCAATGACAATCAAAATGGCAGCGCAGTGCAATCAAAGGAGGTTGATGTAAATGTTATCACCTGTGAAGAACTTGTTTCTGAGGCATTAAAGCTCCCTTTATTATCTAATCCAAATCATAATGTTGCTGATCCTCTAAAAGATGCTGGCAGAATAAGTGACAGTCCAAGAACAGTCGTTAGGGATAGGGCAACGGAATGCTCATCCTATAAAGCTGGTTCACAGGAAAGTCGTTCACCAGAAATGCTGAAGGTTTCTGACGCTGTCGGTAATAAAAGTTTGGTTGAACATAACTGCTTGATAAAGGAAAGAGTTAATGTTGGAAAAACTGAGAAGCCATGTTCATCTGGGGAATATCTGATATTGGCTTCAAATGAACCAACTTCCCTTGATGCTTTGCATGCCAGCCAAGACAACCGGGATCATAGTGTACAAGGTATCGATTCCAGTGGGAAGAAAAGATGTGGATCGAAAGGTTCGTCAAGTGGAACCAAAGAAGACGGCTCACAATCTTTCAACTACGTTATGATGAACCATCAGGAGAACCCGAATTGTAGAAGCTCAAGTGGTACTTCTTGTTCACTGGATAAAAATTGCAACCAACACTCTGGCGTTCCAAATAGCTTAGTTGTAGGGAAGAGGAGACATAAAAACAAAGAGAAGAAAATTTCTCATGACAACCACTCTGATGGAGGTATTCATCTTTAGTAGTCACATTTTGAACTTGCTGCAATCGTGAAATTCTGGTATTTATCTTTATTTTCTGTATGGGATGTTTGACAGGTACGAAGGATGCAAGTACGAGGAACATAAGTGAGGTGGAATCAGATGTATCTTCCAAAAAAATTATGCGAGATGATGCACATGATGACGAGAACCAGACCTTCTGCCCTGTTGTTGAAAAGCCTGGATGGAGGTCAAGCAGTAACGTGCCAGGGATGATTCGAGATAAATGTAAGAACAGGGACTCAGAGGATCATTCAAAGAAAGACTTGGTTTCAGCAAAGAACCCAGAAGCCCATATTTCAGATGTGTCAACGCATAAGGGGAAGTGTGACAATAATGATTCTCCGATTAAGAGAAAAGGGAGAGAACTTCGAGATTCCTTGACATGTAATCCCCAAGATTCTATGGAAAAAATATGTGATGACATCTCCAGGAAGGAAAAGGTAGCAAGGGTCTCCCTCTCTGACCGGAAGGACGCTAGTGCAAGCAAAGGTAGTGTTGGAACAGGTCAAGTTAAAAAGGAACTGCAGGCTGGGCAAGATCTGGATAGTACTCTATCTTTGCAGAGTGTTAAAGTTGCGGATTCTTCACAAAAGGATCTATGCAATTCGCGACCTTCTGTTGCTCCCTTTTCAGCCTTTCCCACTTCTAGTCCCAAGAGGTCTTCTGATGGTGAAAATGATGGGTTCTCCAATGAATCCAGTATGGTTAAGAAGGATAATGCCTGCAATGGCAAGAGTTATGATCTATTATCTGAAGCTGATTTAGAGGAGAAGGATGTCCATCATGAATCAGGTACAAAAGTCAAAGCAAAGACCACGGTTTCTGGTTATGCAACTCAACAGGATACCGATGTAAGTGCAGATCCGTTAGGTCAAGCTAGTCAATATGCTTGCAAGACTGGAAACTCAGACCAAGGCTCTGATAAGGAGAGAAAGAATGACCATCAGTTTCAGAATAGTGGGTCTATGTCAAATAGGAAAAGAGATTCCTCGTCATGGCGTAAAGAGAAGAATCGGGCTCCAAAATCTGATTCTGACCAACGTAAGACCAAAGATACTGATATCTTAAATTTATCTTCAGATCAATTGCCATTTGATGAAGAGAAGACGGCACCAGGAAAAAATAAGTCTCAGGAGAAATCTGTTGTTGGTTCAAATAGATTAAAAAAGAGTTCTAAGAAGGATCCTTCTGGAAAATTATTGGAAAAAAATGTTAAAGGAGATAATGAATCAAGATTTGTTCATCGTGATGATGCAGAAGTTCGATCGGATGTTGTGGCCCTCCTGGATAAAAGGCAGGCTACACTACCTGATCGAGATGATCAGAGATCATCTAAGGTCATTTCCAACAAAAGTGAGCAGATTAATGTCTCTTCCAAGTCTCCTTTAACAAGAGATCGGAATGAGACAGCTGTATTTAAAGAGCCAGTTCCTGGATCTGAAAGGGAAAATGGCAATGCTTTTGAAAGGGAAAGGTCAAATGCTTCAAGACAGGGTAAAAAAGCTAAAAGCCACCATGGAAATCTACCTAATAATACTTCTAATAAGGTCAGGGATCAAGGTGTTCCCAGTCCTGTTCGGAAGGATTCATCAAGTCAAGCTGCTACAAATGCCATAAAAGAAGCCACAAACCTTAAACACCTGGCAGATCGTCTCAAGGTTAAAAGAATTTACACTTACGTCCAAAGAAAGGAGGGGACAAAATATGGTGGATATGCTTTATTATTTGTTTCATTTATTTATTTATGTTGGCATAACTTTGGCTATTTGTTTCAGAATTCTGGATCAAGAGAAAGTACGGGTATCTATTTCCAAGCAGCATTAAAGTTTCTCCATGGCGCCTCCTTACTAGAATTAGACAGCTCCAAGCATGGTGAACAGAACCAGTCAAGGAGCATCTATAGCAGCACTGCAAAACTCTGCCAGTGAGTTCCCTCTTAATTTGAACATGGTTCATTCACTGAGATGACATGCAAAAAACGGTTGCAAGCATGAATGTATTGTGTTAGAAAAGATTGTAGAGTATTTATTATTCCTACATGCCTAAGTTCTTAGGGTCTGAGCTCAATGGAGTCGTTCATGTAAATCTCCCATTAAAGACCCAGTCTGGCCAAGTATGAAGTGTCTCAGCAACTCCTTAGCAAATGGCATGCTGTTGAAATAGCAAATAACGCCCCTAACTCAGACCTTACCCCTAAATAGCATTCTTTTACTCCCTCCATTTCAATTTGTTTGTCCTACTTTCCTTTTTAGTCCGTTTAAAAAGAGAATGTCTCTTTTCTTTTTTCGGCAACTCTTTGATTTCCACTTTCCACATGGCATGTTTAAGACCACATGATTGAAGGACATTTTGGTACATTCTGCACATCTTTAGTTTAAGACAACAAGATTCAAAAGTCTTCTTTATTTCTTAAACTCTGTACCAAGTTAAAACGAGACAAACTAATTGAAACGGAGGGTGTATAATTTTGAGTCTTTATTTGACTTATAAGAATGAAGTTTCAAAATTACAGAATTTTCCTTGACACTATGTTTGCCCCTTCTTTACATTTATGAAGGATCAGAATAATTGAAGATTTGGATTTTCTTGAAGCCACAGTAGCTGTAAAATTTGGTTGATATGTTTTTGATTGTACTGTATCAGCTACTTTATAAGTGTTGAACTTGTTAGCATATTCTTTTCTTGTTGACAACAACTTTAGCAGCCAGATATAATAGTACAATTTTAGTGCTATGAAAAAATCTAATCCAAAGTTGTGTGTTTTAGTTTATATTCAGTTATACCTCATATAATTTTTGGATGCAATTTCCTTCACTGGTGTCATGTATTATGAAAAACTTTGTCACCTAATCTACAACAACAACATACCTGGTGTAATCCCACAAAGTGGGGTACACAAACCTTACCCCACCTTGGAGGTAGAGAGGCTATTCCTACAGATACTCGGCTCTTTGTGACCTAATCTATTCTTCTGAATATGATTAGTGCTTTTCAACTTTCACTTTTTGAAGAGATGTCAATGAGGCCAAGGCTTATGGTGCTTTTGTACTCAATTGGAAGAACAAATTGGGTAGTACTTTTCAAACATGTGGAATTTATGCCACTTATGGATAATCATATATAGTTTGTTGTATTTTCGATATCAGTTGTTCCAATTTAATGAAAAACTTGACCTACCATCTGAAATGTCAACAAGGATGTATGTTGATTGTTGGTCCTTCTTATGTGCATAGGTTTTGTGGTCGTGAATATGAGAAATTGAGAGACATGGCAGCTGCCGCACTTGCCTATAAATGCATGGAGGTTGCATACATGCGAGTAATTTATTCTTCACAGTCCGATGCAAACAGATATAGAAATGAGTTACAAACAGCTCTACAAATTTTTCCTCCAGGTAATCTGGATTGAGATATCTGGGAAATCTACATTTCATATCTTGGTGCTTCTTTAGGCCATTACTTTAACTTTGATATTACTAATCTGCTCTTTGATGGTTACTCAATGAACATGTCAAATGACTTCTTGTTTTACTCCATAATCATCACGTGTACGTATTGGCTAATGCGTATTTACACTTCTGTCCTACTAGTCAGGGAAGTACGGCATATGTCAAAATTAGTGATATCCACTGTTGATGAACAGAATTGCTCAGGGAAGAAAGCATTAGTATAAAATATGAGTACTGGAAATAGTTAAACTAGGTAGAATGTGTTACAACCATATTTCTCTAATGAGGATGAGCTGCATTGGACTTTTCTTCTTAATGGTTATTACTCTTACTGAAGGGGACCGTTTGCGTAATTGGTAAAGTTGTTTCCATGTGACTAGGAGCTCACGGGTTCAAGCTGTGGAACAGCCTCTTGCATAAATGCAAGGTAAGGCAGCGTACAATAGACTCTTGTAGTCCGGTCCTTCCCTGGACCCCACGCATAGCAAGGGCCTTGTGCACCGGGGCTGCCCCGTTTTTATTTTTTTCGTTATTACTCTTACCAGACTCATTATTATATAATAGGTGAGTCTCCTTTCTCTTCTATCTCTGATGTTGACAATTTGAACAATCCAACAATAGTAGACATGGCTGCATCGGCAAAAGTTGTTGGTTCTCCTCAAGTAGCGGGAACTCATGTTAGCTCAGCAGGAAATGGTTCTAGCTTCACGCAGCTAATCAACTTGGTAAGTAGACATATCTTATCATTTTAATGATGAACCAACACGTCAATTAAAGAAATATTTTGTGATAACTAACACTCTGATTAGATAGAATAATTGCCTAAAGAACGGTAAGGCAAAATTAGCTGTTTGAACCGACATTCATCAGGCTTCATCATCTCTTTTCCAAGGGATTGAACTTTGTTTTCCTGCCCCCTTCATTGTTATCTACCATTTTATTTGGGTAAAGGACATGAAAAAAGGCTTACTTGTCAAAACCTTTTTCCATAAATATCCATTAAGAACTCAGGTTCTAGGTTCTGAATTTTTGATAGTTTGACTATGCAATGTTGTTTCAATTTTCTAACATATAGTTTTGTTATTTTACAGGCACAGGCAGTTAATTTTGCTATGGAGGCCTCCAGGAAATCACGTGTTGCTTTTGCAGCTGTTTATCCAGGGCCGGGAGATTCACAATGTAAAGAGGGTGCATTATCCGTTAAGAAGGCCCTTGATTTCAACTTCCAGGATGTGGATGGACTATTGCGTCTTGTGCGGGTCGCCATGGAAGCTATCAGCCATTAGAGTGCAAGCTGTTGTTGAAATTGTCCACTTCTTGGAACATAGTTTTGTACCCGCTCTCCATTACTGTCTGTTGAGCAAGTAAAAAAGAGGATCTCTTGGTTGGAGTTGCGGGTGGATTTTGCTATATCATCTCCCGAAGTTTTATCTTCTTAATGCTCCTGTACACCTGTACACCTCTACAGTAATACCTGAATTTTACTGTTTGTAAGATATTTTAGCAGAAGGGAGTCTTGGAGTAACGGTAAAGTTGTCTCTATGTGACATGAACTGGGTTCAAGCCGAGGAATCAACCCCTGATAAGCATCAGGGCAGGCTGCCTACAACACGCCCCTTGGAGAGTGGTCCTTCTCCGGACCCTGTGTGAACATGGGATGCTTCATACGCTGGGCTGTCAGAAATTCACATTATTCAGTGGCCCGTTACTTGTCCTGCTGACTTGGTAAGATGAGCCTCAGTATTGTGTCTTTGTTTAACTTCTGGTTTTTCCTCGTCTAATCTGCAGGCAGTTGACCGCTTTCCCCACCCCCTTTATCTGTTAAATAAATTTCCTCAGGGGTCCAACTCTTAGACCTGGTTACCTTTTTCACAGGTACATAAGAAACGGAGATAACTTGTCGGTTTTGACACAGAGAAGGAAAGATGTTGAGAGTTCACTTCAAGGAAAGTGCAGAAGTATAATGTACCAATATATATGCTTCACGTGGATTGTTGATTAAAGGATGAGGAGTTACTATACCCCTTACCTGTAAGTCGATTGCCCACCGCTGAATTCTATTAGCAAAACCAGAGAGATATTTGCCTAATATGTCTTGGTTTTGTTGCAGCTCTACTTTTTGTAGATAGCTTACTTGGCTACTTGCAGTTTCACCTCTTCATTAGGTTAGAACTCCACTATTTCTTCTTTCATGGGAGTTTATCAAATCATGTATCATCATATATCATCTTATATATATATATATATATATATAAAATAAAGGTGATGAAACATTTCTCTATGGTCAGTATTAATATATATCTATTTTGTCATTTTTTTGCATTTTTCCTTCATTTCCTCTACATAATCAATTAGTTAAATGGATTAAAAAAAATCTCATAAAGTATATGTTCATTGAAATGAAACCCACGTAACATAGTAATAACTGAAACCCACACAACACTGTAATAACTGAAACCCGCAATAAAGCCTAAATAGTCTCAATTATTATTATACAATATTTTTCATATTCCTTATTGAAAGCCACTAAAAATAGTTACTAATTATTTTGTTTAATGGTACTTATTTCACATCATTATATATCTTTTAATGTAGAAATTGATATATGGAGAAAATGGATGCAGTTGTGGCTGCTTGGCTTCCAGGAACTGAAGGCCAAAGGTATTGCTGATGTTTTGGTGACTATGGATTAACTGTTTAACTCTCGCGTGCTTGGTTCAAGAGAGTCGATCAACTTCCAATGAACGTTGGCGATCCACACTATGATCCTTTGTTCCTCTTCAGGTTTGGGCTCACAACTCAGGCAATGAAAGGAGAAAAACCATGATTCAAATGAAGGAATTTTTGTTCAAGAAAAGCTTCATAATATATGGTTTTAAGAGTTCTTGGTAGACTAGCAAGCAAAGATGAAAATAAAATGAGTAAAATTATCATAAAAGCATGTATCTGGTTATTTTCTTGTCCATTTTGCTGTAAATATATTGCTTGAGTTTCATATAATATAATATTACTATCCAATATGTTTCTTTTGAAAAAAAAAAAGTAATAATATTTGTTATATTTATTGTATTATTATATTTTCGTTTGACTTGAAAATCAAGGCTCTTGAATAGTGATTTTGACAAGTGGAAAGACCCTAAATGAAAAGTTTACAATAAATAAGTGCAGAAGTTTTGTATAGATTGTGTTTGAACTGCATAGTCCCTTTGAATCAAAGATGGTATTAATAAAATATTGTCTATTTGTTAGACGGTGATGGTATGTATGTGCTATTTTTTTTAATAAGGAATATATAAGTTCTAAATCGCAAAATTGAAGGATATTTGCACTTTTATATGTAGCATTCTTACCGTGGTGAATTTAAATGTGTTATTCGCGGGTTTGGTAGAACCTAGAGTTTCAAAGTCGAACTACACTGATTCCACTAATCGCCAAGAAGTAAGGGAGGAGGAAGCAAAGTTGTCGACAAAGCTTTTTGTCCCCACCCCACCATGTAGTCGTAATACTCAAACTTATCGCTATTTTGATTCAGAAGGTAACCATTGGTCCCTCACTTTCTCTGTTTCCGCAATCATAACCACTTGTCATTTCAATTACTTCATCCATAGTGACTTGAATCAGACAAACATTTCATAACTCCAACTTCTGCTTAGGACCCACTACGTCTAAATTCTGAATCTGCTACTGCTTAGATAAAAAGTAAACAATAAAAGACAGACTAAATTTGGGTGAGGGAAGAGTACAGTGCTAGGAAAAAGCAATCAATTGTAAATGTTGGCATTACTGCAACTACCAAAGCATAAGACTTATACAAAGATCCTCATTCCACAAATAAGAACAAAGGGGAATACATAAGAATTGTAGTGATATCTAAAACTGCAAAAAGTTTCCTATTCATATAGGGGAAGGGGGGGGGGGGGGGTAAGGTGCAGTGATTGTCAACATGAAACTGCAAACGCGTTAGCTACAACCAAGAAACTAACAGCACTTATTTGATGTATTGTCTGGTGCAGACAGTGTCAACCAGCCCAGGTATGAGATCAGCACCTCAAGCAATGTACTTGTATGTGTTCGTGTTCTCCAGGTCTCTTTCCAAGTAGTCTCGAGTGATAAGATCTTCGATCCTCTTTTTGATTGCTTTGACATCAGGCTACATAGGTAACAATTCAAGAATCAGACTGAGATAAAGCTAGTAAATGAAATGTCCAATGTGGAGGTACTGATTTCAAATTTGGATTTTGGGGCATTACCAAACGAAGCTACAACAACATAAGTGGGGTCTGGAGAAGGTAGGATGTAAGCAGACCTTACTCTCTGTCTTTGTGGAGCAGAGAGGTTGTTTCCAATAGACCCCCGACTCAGAAAAAGCAGGGAAGTAAAAGAAAGAAAACGAGACAACAAAATAACCATGTGCAAAACAATTGTAGCAACAAATATTAATACACATTAGAGAAAAAGTAACTATGTGATACCTATATTATACTACAAGAAGTACGAGAATACTCGACAACCTACTACGTTTAGATATCCAAAGTGGTTGAAAAATTGTGGTTACCTTGAACATTTTGCTCAACTGCTCAACACACTCCAAAATTAGCTGTTGATGAGTTAGAACTTTATTGGCTTTCATTATACGCACCAGACAGGCATCAATTGCAAAACGTCTGTCCTTGCCGACTTCCTCAACCATTTTCTTCCTATCGTCAACAGGAGGCAAAGGGACCTGAAAGGTACAAACAAGTCGCATTGCTAAAGTATAAGTTCCAAGTACACCTTCTATAAAAAAAACATCATTGTGGAGTATCATGTGAAGTTCTCAAGTATCTATACCCGAATCCTCCTCATTTTGTCAGTGAACTGGGAGTTGAACTCAAAATGATCAGTTGATGAAACAGTTCTACCGCTAGGCTCCTTGTTAAGAATTTTGTACTTGGCACATGACAAGGATGCCAGGACTCTGACCAAGTCATCATCGGCCAAATTTAACTCACTCTTGATGTCAGAGTAACTCCATTTATCAGAAGCATTAAACAGTAATAGAGCAGCAGCCTGAAAAGAGGAAAAAAAATGTTAATCCAACAGCATATTTGCAATAGAAATACTTGACAAATCGATCACCTGGTAAGTTCCCAGAATCAATTCAATAGTTTTCTGTTCAAACTTTCCGTTAAGGTTACATTGTCCCAATGAGAATATCCATGTTAATTTCCTGTGTTTCGTTTTTTTCTGATAAAATTCCTTGAAGGATTCCACACCCTTTGCCTGAGACAAATGAATGACAAAACCAAAGACCTCAGAAAAGAACAATAACATAACAAAGTGGGGTCTTGAGAGGGTAGAGTGTATGTTGACCTTATACCTACCTCGGAGATAGAGAGGTTGTTTCTGATAGACCTCAAGAAAAAACAGTCCAAAAAGAAGTAATGGAAGTAAAAGCATAACAAAGCATTTTGGGTCGTAAGTACTACTAAATAATACGAGAACTGAAGTACAAGAAACAATAAATAGTAACAAATATCGAAGGACAAGAAACTACAGGAGGGATACTACGAATACTAGTATGGATGGATAGCAAGAGAAGCACATCTTACCATTTCCACAGGGAGATTCAGATCACAAGATTTATAACTAGGCCAGAATCCAGTTGTAAGAACAGTGACAGTCATATCGATTCCAGGATTCGTTGCAGGGTTGTTGCTGATGTATTCCTGAAAGTGGGTCTGATTTTCCTTCACCAATGACAAATCAGTCACCTGTTTTACATTTTCCAACCACCCATTTTTTAGATATTTAAGAAGACGGGAAGAGACAAAAACTTTAAAAGTCCATTAAACTATCCTAACCATTCCCTCCATCTTGGATGTAAACTGTCCACCACACTGTTGCTTTAGCTTTGATAAGATAAGCCTTTCATGTTCTTCATTGGCACTTCTATCAAAAAGCAATCGGCGAGAAAGCTTCTTCCTATCATTCATTAAGACAATTAGCATACCAAATGGTTAAAGATGTAACAATCAACTCAAATGATTTTGTAAAAAGAACTTCTGGCAGTAGATTCAAACCTGTAGAACTCAGCAAACACATCTTTGTCGCTGATGTACGCAACAAGCTTGACCACCTACACAAAAAGTAAACCATTTTGACGGTGTTAGAGCAAGAATATGAAGTTTTGGCCACCAAAATGAAGAGGGATGTAAATTTTGTGCATACCTTATCCAATATATCCTCAATAACATCGTCACTGAGTTGTTCACTCCCACCTTTCTTAAGGATATTATCACAATAAGAAGCAAGGAGCTCTGCAGTTGAAGAGCCGGAAACACTTTTGTTACTGAAGACCTCAAATGCCTCTTTCAGAGCCTATGAAAGTCAAGATTTTATACATCAGCGAGTAGGGGAATGAGTGAAGACGATGCTTGAGTCCTTCTATATTCACACTTTTCCTTGTAAGAGTCACATTTATCCTTGTGGAACTCATATGTATACTTTACCATATCACATCTAACTATTTTCTTTACATGGTATATATTAAATTGTCCATGCTCCAGATGCCCATTCCTGGGCATGAGGTCGGGTGTTAAGTCCCACATCGGTGGGATGAGAGGAATTTTAACTCCTTACATGGACTTAGACAATCTTCCCCTCAAGAGTTAGACTCAAGATCCATTTCTTTACAATAAAATCTCAAGTAATAGTGATAACGTCTCAAGTAATACATCATAAAGGGAAACACTCAATGGTTATTGGTTAACAACTGGAATACCTTGTGAAAGATAGAGTTATCAGCAAAACAGCCTTTCACATACACCATATACTTGTCATGCAGATCAAATGCCTTCTTGACAAAGTCCTGAGGGAAGAGATGGGTCCATCATTGAACCAACTAACAATTACATAAAATGGACCTCTATTCTCAATATAGAAGATAGTTTTTTACCTGCTCCTGCGAACCACCCGAGCTTTCGGTCTGTAGAAGAAGATACATATCATCATTTTCAAATTACAACACAAATAAACTACAATGCAAAACAAAATTACTTGGAAACCATAAGCATAGCCAGTCGCAAAACCAACTTCAGATACATGTTAGTACTTATTTTGCAAATGCTTTTACTCCACTCAGATTCTAGTTTCTTGGGAACTTTGAAAGTTTTCTAAGATTGGGATGCTGATACATATCTACCTTGTCCTTGTCTTGTTACAATTTATACAAAAACATCTCTCACAGTGTTCAAATGAAGCATTATTTTTTTCCTGAAGCTTAAAAAACTTTATGGAAGAGGAGGAGCTAAATGGAAGCTAATAGTGAAGTCAACATACAACATTGTCAAGTAAAGCGCAAGTTTCGGTTATTGGATATCAAACCTTGTTATTTGCTACATCTGCAGCCTGTTGCACCACGACCATGCCTTCAGCAGCTACGTGCTGCAATTATGTGCCATCAGAAATTGCACAGTCCAAAATCGGAACAAAAAGAAGAAAAGCAAAATCTTTAAGTGTTGGTTGCTCAGCATATGGTATGGATGATTAAACTACCTGCTTAAAAATCTCTGCTACTAGTTCTATCCCTTTAGGAATTTTGTGGAATAGACTATACATTCGAGTTAAATCCTCAACCTGTGATGGGAGAAAGGAGGAATAAGAAAAAACAAAACAGCTTCAAATACAATGTAAGATCCATAAAAACAATTAAGCACATAATGTTCTACAGAAAAAAAGAAAAGAAAAAGGGGGTGGGGGTTTAATACCTTCTCATCTTTAAGCAAAGCTCGGCATCCAGAATCCTCCTTCTCAAGCAACTGATTGGTATATGTAATCAATACCTGATTTTGCATTTGCTGCAGCAAAAATGTTGGTCTCAGCTTTGAAAAATATAAATCCAACCAAAGAAATATAATCAACTGACTCTTTCTGAGCAAAAACCAGAACATTATATTTGTGTGTTTGGTTCAAGAAAGAAAAGGTTCCATAAGTAATAGAACAGTTAATACTTAACAAAGAGGTACAACTTCTCGAAACACAAGACACATCTGCTCTTCCCTCTCCCAACAGTAAAGAACATTCTTTTTTTTTTTTTTTTTTTGATAACCGTGGTTGTCCGGGCATAAAGAACATTCAAAAAAGAAGGTTCTGTAAAACAAAACCCTTCCCTCTTACCAAGGGGGACACATATACAATCAAGTACACAACATCAATAACCTGACAAAACTCCACAAAAGTAACCCCTTCATTCTTCCCTGCTTTAGATTCTAGTCAACATAGAAATTTTATCAAGCATCAGTTATAGTACCAGTGCACAGTCTTGCTGTCCGTTCATATTATTAGTTGTACTATTGCTCCTATAGTTTCTTATCCTTCAATCTTGTTACTATATGTTGTTCATATTGTTTCGTTATAGTTTCTTTTCTGTTACTATCTGTTGTTTTTGTTGTTATCTATTATTTCTTGTACTCCTGTTACTTCTTTTTCTGGGACAATTTTGGACTTTTTTCCTTGAGCTGAGGGTTTATTGGAAACAGTCTCTCTCTGAGTTAGGGGTAAGGTCTGCGTCCACTCTACTCTCCCCATACCCCACTTTGTGAGACTCCTTTGGGTATGTTGTTGTTACAGTACAAGATATAACAGTGTATCTTCGTAACACATTCATTTTGTAAATGAGAACCTTGCCAGGCTTTATGTGTATCTATATGTCATAATGTACGGCGAGATGGAAGATGCTACTAGGTATCGCATGACATAACACAGATATAATTGTGAAACTCCAAAACTGACCTCCAGAAGTTTTGTCTCAGTGCTAGAGTGCAGATAATCAGACACTCTATCCTTCTCCTTTTGCAAGCACTCCTCTGCCTGTGCCAGCAAAGAATGGGTGTTAGAACCTATTCTAGTATAAAAATGGAATACAAGAGCAATTCTCGAGGTGAAAGAGTTGCGAAAATCATTTCTACCTTTAGCATATACTCTGGACAAGAATCTTCAACAATCCAGGTTGAAGCTTTTCGAGAATAATGACAGGCAGAATCTCGAAGCATTGCCTCTTCAAAGTCATTAACGTAATAATCCATCCTTCCCTTTCCCATATCAATATACAAATCTATCACATTCTTCAGTAACACTCTGTCGATTTTCTCACCCTCACGTTCTTGATCAATCTGATACAAAACGATGCTTCAATAAACCTCATATCTAGCAGATAGAATTCGAACACATTGAGTCTAACAGAAAAAGATTGAAAAAAGAAACACGTACCAGTGCTATGACAGCATCTGTAACTCTACCTTTCACATCATGATAAACCTATTATCAACAAACGCAACAATATAAAGAGACTTTATCATAAAAGTAACTCAGAGAAGACAAATACAGTAAAGAAAAATTAAACAGCAGAATAATCTTTCCAAAAGCTAACCAGATCCCGGAAGCAACTCAGACCAACTTCATTAAGTGCAGGAACTTCAGCTCGTTTTATAAAAAACTTGTCAAGATAACGGAAAAACTTTAAAAGCCATTTGACCATAAGTTTATGAGATGTCCATCTATTCTCAAGCTCCTTCAACAAGAATTCATCATGCTTCTCATTCAGAGAAGGCAAAACCTAATGGAGCAAATGGAGACTGGTTACTATTTCGAACAGCATCACAAAACAATGAGATTGAGATAGCGAAATGTTCTTACAATAGTAATGATGTAATCTTCAACTGCTTCTTTGTACTTATCGTACAGTTGCTGAGAGTAATCACGAGGTGCTTTCTGAGTACACATGTTATAGATAGTGCTATGCTTCAAATTAAGGAGAAACATGTTCGACAAGTAGAAGTGATAATCGGAAAGGACTAATTAAGAAAGAAAACATGCACTCTAAGCTCAAGGAATGCCAAGGATACGTATAGAGCATCACGTACTCGTCTGAGGTGAATGACTCCGGCTCTCCTTCTATGATTATCTTTAACTTATTAAGTCCCTTTTGAACACACTCCATTCCTTCCTCCAACTCGATAGCCTTCTCCTCCGTCTCCATCATCTTGGAGAATTCTTGTTAACACGATCTAATATAACAATTAAAAACCACAAATAAAACACCATTTCATACTATAAGAAATGCATCAAGTCTGGCTGATTAATGTTATATGCTAGTTGTAGGAACATGCAAATAGCTATTACAATGATCAAATTACTAATAAATATTGATTAAAAACATCTAAACAACCAAAAAAAAAAACAGTTTTTGGAACGTCAATTCAATTTTAAATCCTAGATCCGCCTATGTTATTCGAGTAATTGTTAAACCAAAACGAGTTCAATTTCGACGCAAACCAATATAAAAGTCACAACCATTTCAACAAAAATAGATTTTGAACTCACAATTTCAAAAGTAGAGTGAGTTCAATTATAATAAAAACTTCAAATCCTAAATCCGCCTTTGTTATTCAAGTAATTGTTAAAGCAAAACAAGTTCAATTTCGACTGTATATAAAACCAATCACTAAAATTTCAACAAATATTAGATTCTGATCTCGTAATTTCAAAAGAACAGTGAGTTCAATTCTAATAAAAACTTCAAATTCTAGATCCGCCTCTAATATTCAACTAATTGTTAAAGCAAAACGAGTTCAATTTCGACTGTATGTAAATATAATCACTAAAATTTCAACAAATATTAGATTCTGATCTCGTAATTTCAAAAGCGCAGTGAGTTGAATTTCTAATAAAAACTTCAAATTCTAGATCTGCTTCTCGTAATTTCTTAAAAAAGAAGAAGCAAAATGAGAGCGGTGCTAACTGTAGCAAATGTGAATGGATTGTTTCAAACTGCTAAGAAATTACGACAATGGTGATTTGATTGAAGAAAGAAAATGGAGATAAATAAAACATGAATGCGTGGCATTCGGTTGCATTTTGGTTGAAGTTGTAAGAAAAAAGCCTAAAAATCGGATCGTCAAAAGTAGCAACATGAAGACCCAAAAATGGCGCTAACAAGATGTGGAATTCCTTCTATTTCTTTTCTTGTCAATTTTTATTTAAACTTCACATACTAACCAACTTAACTGTCCTGCTTATTTTTCTTTCAAGGGAAAACGACAAATATACCCTTCAACTTCGCTTGGGATTTAATATTACTAATCTATTTATAAATTTTGGAATTTTTATAGTAGTCGTTAAAACATTGGTGTAATGTCTTCACTATCATAAATTTCTACCTCTGAACTAGACACAAACGTTCTACATGGACAAATTGCTCTGAACTAGACACAAACGTTTTACATGGATAAATTGTGTGAGATACGTGTGTCTAAATGCTCTTTATGATAGTTTAAGTACTTACTTTTACTTTGAGTTGTTCATGATTATGGTTATAAAATCAAACTGATTAAAAAAACCGATATTTTGTTTGATTTAGTTAGGTTTGGTTTTAAATTTTGAAAAACCGATATTATTTAGTTTGGTTTTGATTTTACTAAAAATTAACAGCAAAAATAACCAAACCGAACCGAAAAGTTATATATATAAATTTTATAATTATTTATAAATAAAATATACGTATTTGATAAATTTTAATTAACTTAAGTCTTTAATTTTACTATTTTTTGAAGTCCAACACTTAAATTTTAGTCCAACTATTAAAACCTTAAGTCTAAATCTCTCAATATTCATTACTTTAAAGATCACACTTTCTCTATTCTTTATAAAATTTTCTAACGCAACATTGAATAATTTAAAACTCAAGCTAAAGAAGATAGTAATTGATTAGTTTTGACTATGAAATATCAATTTTTTTTTTTTGAGAAGTAATTTCTCAATATTTTAAGGTGTAATTTTATTGAAAAATCTATTGATAAGATGTTGAGATCTCCAAAATATTGAACCAACTTTATGCTATTGACAATGAATTTTTTTAGTTTTTGAAACTTGGTACATTGGATGAATCATTTTATTCGTGTAATAGCTTATTTGTGAATTATTCATGTAGTAAGTGTTTGTGTCTATCGAGATGCGTATGTTCTCAACAAACTTATTACTTTTAAACAAAAAAAAAAACCAAAAAAATCTAACCAAACCAACGATAACCAAACCAATGGTTATTTTTTTTATTTGGTTTGATTTGATTGTAGAAATTTAAAAACCGATTTAAATTGATTTGATTTTGATTTTAACTAATAACCGATCCAAACCGAACCATGAGCACCCCTACTTTTACTCATCACACGTTAGATATTATGCCCAACTTTAAAACATTAGTCATTGTGGTCATAATAACCACTGTCAAAATTGTAAATGCTCCTTCGGATTAACTAGAAATAAAAAAAACACTGAATATAATTTCAAACAGGAAAGGTTTATCAATGTTTGAACAAAGCAGATGAAGGCTTTTAAATTATGGCAATATCAAAAGCAGCAAAATTAGCTACAGTATAGTACCAGAACTAATGCAAGCTAAATAATTAAAACAAGTTACAATGAGGGTGAACAATTTGTAAACAATGTAGACAATATAATATCATATCACAAATTGTGATTAAAAGCAGAAAAAATACTACTTCACAGCAAGGCGAAATTCGATTTCTTTCATCATTGGAACTGTTTACGAGTTCGAGCTGGAAGGCCACTACCTTGCTCACTGCAGGCAGCAAAATCAACTCGGCCTATAAATACTCTGATAACCTCCCCCAGCATAGATACCAGGTAACTTTGTCCACCAATCTCATTTTTTCTTATCTACTCTCTTGTCGTTCCTCCCTCTCTTTCTAAACTCTCGATTTTCAGAAGGGTACTGCTTCTTGATTAATAGATTACACATTGCGGTTTTCACTGCTTCTGCAGCCGCTGATAATGCATCTTTCTCAATGAACGAACTCCCCTGCAACGTTTGAAGGAGCTGTTCACTACCAGGTAAATCTTTATCTTCTAAAACACGTGCATCCTGCTCAACAGAGTCCTGGTTGCTCTCGCAGAAACCATTGAGAACCTTCACACGAGCCAAAGGTGCTGAATCAGAAGTACATAGACTCGATGCACCCATGACCATCCACAATTGATTTGATGAAGAGGCAGCTGCTAAGCTTGTGGGAATAAAAGTCTCCCCAGGAATTGGAACCACCTGGAATTTACATCCAAGGGAAAAGGTTAAACAAATACAAAAAAATGGGTAGCCCGGTGCACTAAAGCTCCTGTGATGTGCGGGGTTCAAGGGAGGGCCAGACCACAAGGGTCTACGCAGCCTTACCCTGCATTTCTGCAAGAGGCTGTTTCGACGGCATGAAACTGTGGCCTAAGTCACATGACAACAACTTCACCAGTTATGCCAAGGCTTCCCTTCATAATTAAAAAAAATTACAATATTGTCAAATAGCATCATATAACATTTCACTTGATGCTGGCTGTTGATACTTTGAACGATACAAAATCATAATAGATTTTCGTGATTCAGAGATGGTGAAGGAACCTACTCTTGCAACATGGAGAGATTTAGCTGAAAGGTTGCAACTCAAGAGCATGACGCCTGCCAAGCTACAGTGCAACGGAGAAAGGTATTATGATTCAAGAACAAATTAATAGAGCTCTTTAAAGGATGAAAAGGCAACATGTTGACACAACGAGAGACTTACCTCTGAATAGCCACCGCGATTAGTGATCCACCAGGAGTGGCACAGAGATCAGTGACAGCCAGCAACCTGTCATCTATTCCTTCCTTTGACTGTAATAGTCCTGTCTTCACAATCGCAGATAAAATTAAGAACTAAGCTAAACATGAAAGCTTTAATGCAGTTTCTTGTTTCAATACAAGAAACGTAGAGGAAGAAAGGAAATGGAACAAAGAAAGATTGATCGCTTCACGCCCTATTTCACAATCACCACATGCTTATGGATTGAAAATCAGCCAAATGAAATCACTAAAGATTTGTTTTCTAGCAAGAGATTCAATCAGCCAATTGGTTATTGTGATGGAGAGAGAACCAAATTAAATCTATCAAGTATCTCACTCCAAAAGAGATGAAGCTACCTCTCCAACATGACAGGTATCAAGAAGAGAACCACAAGTGAAGTCCCACAAGCGTACCTGGAAAAAAGAAAAAAAAAAGAGCAACAGTTGCATGATATTACAACTCCTTATAGAATATGCCTCAAAGTAGATAAAAAAAATGAAAATGAAATAACATGCTCATATAATTCTGAAGTAATTAATTTCATTTAACTAGACACTTAAAAAAAGTATTTGTAGTTTACATTGCCAATTTTGTTCAGTATCGAACTCAAGGGTGTGGCCTAGGAGTCACTGGTCTATGAAGTTGGAGCAGAATCATGAAAACTCAGGTTTAAATTTCAGCATGCAAAAAAAAAAAAAAAAGCCGGGGTGATTTCCTCCCATCTACCAAAGCTTTGGTGGGTAGTTACACAATTGAATAATTGAGGTGCATGCAACTTGGCCCCGGATACCATCATAAAAAAGATCGATTTTAGTTTCTTAGTTGCTAGGTCACCGGCTAGTGTTAAATAGAGAGGATCAATAGCCAAATGCAGAGGATGACATTTGTTATCTTTTCCAAATTGAGCCTTAAAAGGTGCAAAAAGGTGAGTTGAGTTAAAAAAATTAGTTCATTTTAAAAATTTACTCACAGTTGAATCACCACCTCCCGAAAGCAAATACCACTGCTGGGAATCCTGGCTGCAGATGAAGGCAAGGCAGGAAACAAACCTGACAATTGAGACATAACAAATGAGCCATGACCATGATAACCAGCAAGCATTGTCAAAACTAGAATTTCTTCCTGTGGAAATGCATGCCGGAGTTCAAAACTCAAAAAATATTTTCATCTCTCTTTTATTTATCCTTTGATTATTTTCTTCTTTTTTTTTTTTTGGGGGGGGGGGGGGGGGATGAATAGAATTGCTGGAAGGCAATAAAATGCACTTTTTAAAACAAAAGAAGATCGTCAACACAGGTACTGAAAGAGAAACACAGATAACAGTAACACCAATGCCTATGCCATGTTTCTATCTCTAATTTTGTACTCTCTTTTCTGTACCCGTTGGTGGAATTTCTCTGCTCCACCTGAGGATTAGGTCTCATTAATTGAACCACATTATGTGCTTCAGTTACTGTTTATTTGCTTTTGTTATTGTCATTATAAGGCCACGTTTGTCTAATTCCACACCACCCGTGTTCACAAACCTACAAACCGTGTAAAAGGAGAATAAATTCGGCAAATACATGCATGGTGTAAATATTTCATCAGATGTAACAGTTGGACGACACAAAAAATGAACACCTAAATCATCCTGGTCAAAATGTTTTTCTCTTTTCTTGGGTTAAGTCTCCTGGTCAAATGTCAAGATTGGCTTTTATCAATATTGACCAGAGAACTGTCACTAGATATTAAAATTTGTAATTATAACCAACATTTCAACAGAAAAAGACTATTCTGGATCAGCTTGATCATCCTACTGAGGGTGTAAGGACCACCAGAATTTCAAGAAATTCTTACTCTGAATGGCCAAGGCAAAAACTTTGAATCTCATGAGCTCCATCTGATGGCTTTTCCGGGAACACGGAGACCTGTAATTATGAACCAGAAGAAATTTTGATGTTAGCAAGAGATCATCAAGAAATCTTACTAAGATTCATGGGTTAATAAGAAGCGTGACATTACTCGGATTTTGAAGTCCCGATCGGCACTAATAATGTATCGTCCGTCAGGTGAAAACTCCTGCAAAGATGGAATTACTCTTTGAGAAAAACTAACTAGCTTTAAAAACCAGTGGCCTTGATTAGGGGATCAATCTAGTTTGATAGAAAAAAGTGGGGAAATGATACGTGGGGGCCAAGAATAAGTTGAACTTAATCTTATATGAAGTAATCATAGACAATAGGAGTATCATGATCCATTCACCAGAATGGATAATGCTTTACACTTGCCCGCCAGAATGGACAAGGCTTGCAAGAAATTGTGCAAGAGATGTGCATCAAGACGGTAGATCTTTATCCATAATATTTGTGTAAAAGAGTTGAGCCATGAATACAATTGCCAACCAGTGTATATGAAAACACAATTTCCATAGAAAACTGCTTAAAAGGACCACTCATGAGTATCACAACAATATCTGAGTAAATCACTAACCCTCGTATATAGAGGGCAAAAAAATAGATTCACAGAAAACTAAAGCAATTCACACGAAGGGGAAAGGAAAAGAAAATACCAAACTAGTAATGATGCTGCAGTAGTGGGCGAGAATTGGGACTGCCTTCTTATTCGGCAGACTTTGATTTTCATGAGAACCTTCTATTTCAACTGCATAAATTACACCAAATTTATCCGCAAAGGATACAAAACGCCCATCATTACTGATGGCAACAGCAGTAACTCTCTTCTCGGATGACCTATTAAAACCATAGCAGTTAGACAACTTCAACTCCTGATGAAGAAAAAATCTAAAACAAACAAAAAAGGGGAAAGAGGGGGAAGAAAAGGAACAAACATCTGCAGTGGTCGGTGCACCAATAATTATCATTATAAGAACAATTTACATAATCAACAGACATCCACTTATCAAAAGATTTTCTGACACAGAAAATTTAGAAGAAAAATAATATTAGTATTGTTATTATTATTACATGCGATTCGTTCTATTTTTATTTATTTCTATTGAATTAGGATAGTTATGAAGTATACATATTTTTTGATTGTTGAAGTACGTACATTTTTTTGAAACTGAAAAAAAAAATGTAAGCGAATTGATAACTACTTTTTCTAAACCAACACCTAACGTTATCTTAAAAACTTAATTATGTGTTAATGTTGCACAGACTCTTCATAATTGCTAAAAAGTCTGTGTTAGATCCTCCAAAAGTAGTTTTTTGGAGGATCTGACACGGGTGCGGCAACATTTTGAAGAGTCCAGGCAACTTACTGTTAAGTAAGTCTAAACAAAAGCAGAACTTGAACATCAGAAACTTACACCGAACTTAAGCACCGCCAAGAATCAGTAACCCAAATCTTAACTAGTTTGTCATCGCCAGCAGATACAAAGAGCTTTCCTTCAGCACCATATCGAATTGCTCTTATTGAATCCTTATGCATGTTCACTCCTGAATCATCCACCAATGAAACCGAACAACCTTCTCTGCATCAAAATTGTGGAATATAATATATAATCCAGCTGCAAACTGTAAGTCTTTGATAATGTTGTCAAACTTCCCTCTAATTTTTCTTAAGAAAAAATCAAATTGTATGCCAATATTAGAATGACATCAGCCCCAAAATAAACCAAACCTATATATAGGATTACATCCATTATTGACAAGAAATATCAAAAATCTCTCCTTTAGCTATTGTTGTAAAGAACCTTTATAATCTCCAGTAAAATCTTTATAAGAAACTTTTCTTTAAAATGTATGAGAAGTTTTAAGACATAATACATAGATAAACACTTCAACTTAGTCTCAACTGGTAACTAAAGCCCCAACTTTGAAAATGCACATCTAGAATGAATGCACCCCCTTAAAGGAGTTTAGATTTGCATAATCAAAGTTAAGGTGTTCTCCATACACACCTATATCATGTTGAAATGTGTAGATGGTTACGATGAAAGTTGAGAAGTTCAACTTCAAGTTAAAGAGTTTGTCTATATATTATACCAAGTTTTAATTTATACTCACCCATTCCAAACCAAGTCACTTTAGTGAAAAAAATTGTCCCAAAAATAAGTATCACTCTAGGAATTCAACAGAATAATTAGTATGTCATTCCAACTATATACTTATAGTCCATCTTCTAAATATTGTTCAATTCTCAAGAGACATTTATCAAATATGTGTAGTTTACGCATCATATTTATTGATTTCTTAGTGAATTTCTTAATGAATGTGAATTTTTTTTAAAGTAACACTTATTTTGGGACAGAGGGAGTATTTTATACATCTAAGTTCATTTTATGACACTATTATTAGTTCATCCCAAAAATAATGACATCAATTTAACTTAAAATTTCATGGTTTACTATCACAAGTTACAAAATATCTCTCTTTTCCTAAATTTCGTGCTAAGTCCAACTAAGTCAACATCATTGAAATGGACAATTGCTAAGTTTGAACACATTATCGTAATCATAAAAAAAAAGTAGAAAATTAAATGTTTATTTTTGTATAGTGACTTACTCAAGATTAAAGACGCGGAGATTCGAACCGACGGCAACGGCTACGGATTTATGAGTTGGATGAACTGCAATTAACGCCGGAGAAACCTCAGATTCACGGTTGTGTTCACAATCGTCCATGTTAGTTTCCTCCATTTTTGTTGAGTAGAGTAAAACCTTCGTCTTACTTCTCCGCTAGGGTTTAAGGTTCTACAGATTTAGCAGCGGATGCTATTCAGTTAAGTCCGTTATTTTTGGACGGCCCATTTCTTTAGTGGTCCAGAATTCTCGGCCCAGGATGACTTTTTTTTTTTGAGAGCCGATGTCTATCGGAAACAAGGGTGAATTATAGGGGGCGAGGGTGTTCACTCAAATCTCCTCGACAAAAAGTAGGTGTCACGTCATTGGAATAAAATATATTCACGTAGACTTAGATAATAAGAATGATGACATGGGAGTTAGCACAACGTAATTAGGATAAAAATATATTCATCTAGGAGTCACGTAAGATAACACGGGTGGTGACATGGAAGTTAATAGTCCAAGGATAAATATGTGTCCAAAGTTAAATGATAAACACAAATCATATTATATTATATTATATTATTATGTTAAAAGTGGAAAGGTTTTGAGTTTAAAATTGGATTACTAAAATGTCCTTCACTAATTTTTTAAATTAGAAAATGTGTTTGTTTAAATTAAATAAATAATGATAGCTAAACAGTTTTCTATTTTTTTAATTATTGAACCATTTAGTTTCTGCCGTTAAACTCATTCCAACAGCACTTAATATTACACACTGAGATTAATGTTCGTCAATATTTTTCTTCTTTTTTTTTTTTTTTTAAAAAATAGTACTGTATATAAAAAAAAAGAATGCAATTCATATAAACACCAAAAAAGATGAAAAATATTCTTATATTTGTGATTTCAGCAATAACTAGAATTAAATTTATTTCTTCTTCATGTCTTTGCTACTTTTGTCATAGACTTTTACATGTGTTTATTATTTTTTCAAGTAGAAATTCATTGTAAACTACTTCAATAACTGAGTTGTTTGATCTGGAAAATAGTTATCCATCGACATGCAGTATTTATACCATTAGAGACTTAATCAAAATTTAAATTATTAATTTCTGCATTTCTTATTTTATAATTGAACTTTATAAATATATTTTTTTAATAAAAATAATAAGAGACAAACGTGCGTTCCTAGATATTAGTATATGAAAAAGTAAAAGAAAGGGCAAATATATATTTTTTTAAAGTATAAAGATAAATATGAACATTTTTCACACTAAAAAACTATAAGAAAGGTTATTGTTATGAAGTGAAACTTAAGTAAGGTCTTAAATTATTCTTATTTTATTTTCACATTTTTTTATTATTGAGAAAATTTCCGAGGGCAAATGTCAGCTCAATCTATAATCTCATCTTCTCCTTATTCAGTTCTCTTTCAATCCTGCTATGGCTACACTTTTTTTTGAGTTGAGAATCTAAAAAAAAACATATTTACTCCACAAAAATAGAAATAAGATCTTTGTATATGTTCTACCCTTCCACAACAGTTGGTATGTTGTTGTTAGGACACAAACGGGCAATGCCAATAGAGAGTGAAAGGGCGATAT
Source organism: Solanum bulbocastanum (assembly GCA_037074985.1). Taxonomy (NCBI): domain Eukaryota; kingdom Viridiplantae; phylum Streptophyta; class Magnoliopsida; order Solanales; family Solanaceae; genus Solanum; species Solanum bulbocastanum. Next base: position 2,019,168 of record CM073602.1, read on the forward strand.
AACAATAATAATTACGCCTCAATCCTAGTTAACTGACGAAAAGTGCATCTTTAACAACAAAAGCATGGATTGAAGTAACCAAGTAAGCAACGAATTGATCCATCTTAAACTACAACATCGCAACAGTCTCAAACAAGTTGAGGTCAACTATAAATCCGACCCTATTACTCTATTTAAATTCATCTCAAATTACAAACACTAAGAAAACAAAATACTAGTGCTCCTTAATGCAAATACATGTATTTTATCATGTCAAAATCTCCAGTTCTCAAAGTCAGGGTGAACGTCATTCCTCTCAAGAACTCAGCAGCTGAAAGCAATAGGATTTACACACTAGACAAGGAAGCTGCAAGAAAGTTGAACATCTTGTTGCTTCCATGTTTCTGGCGCGGGATTTCATTTACTGTAGCTTTTAGACAACTAATAAAACAAAGTCGATCACTGCTAAGATAACTCATAGAAGTCATGTCAGATAGGATTTCCATCATTTTCAGTCTATGACAAAGGAGACAAGGGCAAGCCATGGAACATGTTTACCCTCAAACTTCATCCACCATTAGTAATCTCAATTTACTTTTTTCCTATTCACTTGTCTACTTAACACTATCCCTAGCAGCCCCTTTAGTGCCAAATGTTCGCTGTAGCATTTATTCGATAACACTGAAATAAATTTCATCTCCATTTATGCATGTCCTAAATTCTCAGCTGTGTGCAGCCAAGGATTGTCCCTTTGCACCTTGTCAATGGAGCAACCTTACGCCACGCTGGCCTCTCACTTCCAAGGGTCAAGACATCAACATCAGACAGCACTTTGACGCTACAATTCCAGTAATCCGGTCCATTAACCCCTCCAACTATATAAATATCATCTCCCAACCCTATCATAGCATACCCGATTCTCCTACGAAAATCAGATGCTGAAACAATCATTCTTCTTGATTCTCCTTCCTGCTTATAAATGAACCAATTGCTCATAACATAAAGCTTTTCCCTAACGACAGTCATCGGGCCCTGGAGCCAAGAATACTCGTGAGCAATCCAACCCTGCTTGAAATTTTCTAAAACCTGAATAGTTGACAAACCTTTATGCAAGACATGAACTTTACCACCAAAAACTACTCCCGAACATGCAGAATTATGCGCATGATGGAGATCAGGTAATTGTACCCAGACATCCATCGCAGGATCATAGATTTCCGCATTGCATATTGATTTTCTGCGGTTAGTAAAACCCCCTGCAGCGACTATCTTCCCATCCAACACGCAACAAGCAAACATGGAACGAGGGACAAGCATAGATGCACGCGGATTCCATGCTCGGGTTGCAGGATCATATGACCAGACCTTGTCAGTTGCAAAAATTCCATCTTGGTCACCTGTCAATGGATCCACAGCATCACTGCCACCACCTAAAACAAACAGCTTCCCAGCAGTAGAAACAACACTGAAGCGAGCAAAATGACTGATGTTGGAGGGGAGAATCGGGAGAGTAATCCAAAGGTCATGTGTAGGATCATAGAGCTCCCATAAGTTTTCAGGTTCAAATGCGGATACACATAAAAATTCTTCAGATGAGTTGACCTCCTGTCTAACTTTAAATAGTTCAGCACTTTGAATAGCAGCTCTCCAGGAATGGGAAACAAGCTCTAACTTTGGATGAAGGTAGAATGGAACACGTGCAAGGCACCTAATGGCAACAGCATCAGGAAGACCTTCGATGAGTGCAGTCATAACCACCAAGCTTGCACCTATCTTTATCAACAAATATAATGTTGGTGCACTACTATTGGTTGACGTCAACCTGAAATATGCAATTTGAATCATTTGATTGATAAGCAAATGAATTAACACGGAACGTATATTATTATCCTTACAGTAGAATAAAGAGAATCATAATGTGAATTGCTAGCATTTTATATATCAGAAGTAACACTCTTCTTAGTAGAAAAGGCCAACATCTCTTCTCAGCCAAACTTTGTACAAGTGGGCAGTGGCGGCAGAGAGACTAGCATACATTAGCAATACAATCAGTGCATTGAGGTTTTCAAAGGATTACATAAAAACTCGTTCCACAGTGGCCTACCTTTATGGCTTTACCTATAGATATTGTAACAGGAGTAAATGCCAAGCGCACATCACAGTTAGAAACTTCCAATTCAAAAAAGCTAAAAACACTTGGCTGTATAGTACACCGAAACAACAAGATGAATAATCCTTTTTTTTTTCTTTTGCAACCTAGCTCCATGATGAATTTAACACATCAATACCTAACAGTGTCAATTATCTCATTTCACCAATTCCATGTTCAAGCTCACCTTGCATTTGAATACCCTTCCCTCTGTCCTCCTTATGCCCATTCATTCAGGTACAAACTTGATGGTTTCCTATTGGACCATAGTAGGTGGTAATTCAGGGTGATGCCCTTTAAATCTACAAATATGGTCCCGTATGCATGATGTCTTCGTAATTTACCTAAGGGAATCATCCTTGTTTTCTTGGATGTTCTAGTTTACCGCTTCTCGTTTACAAAGTACTTGGGGGTTGGATATACAAACTCTGTGAAGAAATGAAGACTAACCGGAAATCGATGGTAAGGCTTTGAAGCCAAGCAAGCAGCTACTTGGAAAAAAGTTAGTAGAAATGGAAAAAGAAAGCAGAATTGGCCATAGTCATGCACCCAAGGGTGTAGCCTGGGGAGCAATTAAGTGCGATAAAACCTTGACCAGGGTTCACAAATCCTACTGGAGACAAAAAGAACTAGTTGATTGCCATCAGCCTAAGCTTCGGCAAGCAGAGTTACTTGATAGTTGATATTTGTGAGGGAAGAAGGTAGCAGGTATTCAGCAAAATAGTCAAGATGAGCACAAGACACCACCATTATGACATTATCAAAGAGAAATTCACCATAGTCCTTTTCAATCAAGGAGCTGAAGGAATTCCTTGACCTCATATTCTATCACGGAGGACATATAAGAAATTATGGAAGATCAGCAGGCCCCTTACAATACCACTGAAGAAGGGATATTTCTTCACGGACTCCGTGAAGCCACCACTGCATTCCTAGACCTCAAAAAATCCATGATAGAGGCACACCATTTGGCATTATCGATTTCTTTATAGGTCAGCACTACAGAATTTTACCAAAACCTTGAATGTGAAATTGCATAACTAAGACTAAACAGATAGGTGATGTGGTGATGCAAGAAGGAAAACCTATTGCAATCCCTTGTCAAGCACTTAGCATTAAACATCAAGGTCTCTCAACCTATGAAAAAGATCTCATAGACCTCTCACTGGCTGTATTAAAATGGAGACAATATCTATACCTTCTCATATTATCATTATGACTGAACATTTCAGCTTTTAAGTATCTAAAGAAGAACTCAAAGATGAATACATCTCAGCATACTGTGTTGACCAATCTATTGTAACTAAGCTGCAAGATGCAATAAGGGAAAAAGGAGAGAATGATCCAGTTGATGCAATGTGCAGAAGGGAAGAAGAACAGTCTACTTGCAACAAAATCAACAAGATGCAACCAACATAAATATAGAAGTCATAGATGACTAGACAGATGATGCCGACACCATCAAGGCCATTACAGCCCTAAGCAGTAGGCCAAATCCTATTTCTTATGTAACTCTTCAGATAAGTTGCTCAGATATCAAGGAAAAAACATGGGTGGAAACAGCTTACAGAAATCATGCACGCTTCAGTCATTACTGCACACTGAGGTATAGTAGCAACTCAAAAGAAACTAAACTCAGTTTCAAATTGGCCTAAGTAATTAGATGATTCCGAAAAGAATGGTTCAATAGCAGTTTCAAATTGACCTAAACAAATAGATGGTGCAAAAGGGTTGTGCAGGAGCGTGATATATGCCAAAGAAGTAAACTTGACAGCAAGAATATGATACATGTCAAAGAAGTAAACATACGAGTGTCATAAACTCAAGGTTCCAACAACCATTTTTTATTCCTACAAGCACTGGTCCCGCTAGGATTTTCATGAGAAATAGTCAAAATATAAAGAAGTAAGCACAAAAAGAATCCAACGGGATTCAACAAACACATCAAAAATTTACCTATCTGCTCAGTGTAATTTTCCATCAAATGGGTGTCAACTGACACCCCTTGGACAAGAGTGGCACTGCCACTGCCTATAAGAGCTTAGAAACATACTATTACCATCCACACTAGTTCTTAATCTTTCATACTCTCTTAAATACATCCCATAAATGGTAGTTTCCATTGAAGTAGTATTCTCGTTTATTTTGATGATCCTCGATACAGAAGAAAGACTTATGTAATCATGACGATATTGCATCATCAATGAAGTGAACTTGCTATTTTTTCACCTAATTTCTCAACATTTCTGACTCAATCTTTCCCTTACTGTTTTTCTCCCATTAGCCTTATATTCCTTCAGTTCCAATAACTTAATCATTACAATAATTAAATTCTTTGAGCAAACCCAAAACCCCATCTTAAAGAGTACCTAAAGATTCCCCTAATTGAAACTTAACACCTAACATAAAGTAAAAGAACACAAAAGAGCAAAACTTGGGGTGTTTCAGATTTTGAAGAAGAACCAATCTTTACAAGAAACAGAAAAATTTATACTAATTCCACAATGAAGTAGCAACAATCCAGAAGAACAAAACTTGGGATGTTTCAGATTTTGGGAAAGTACCAATCTTTACAAGAAAGTTTCTTGAAGAAACAGAGAAATTTATGATAATTCCACAATAAAGTAGCAACAATCCAGAAGAGCAGCACTTCGGGTGTTTCAGATTTTGGGGAAAAACAAATATTTACAAGAAAAACATAAATTTATGTCAATTCCACAATGAAGTAGAAATAATCCAAGATTCCCAAATGATTTCAATGGAATTGTTGAAAAGTAAATAGAAGCATTTACCTTTGCTAAGCAAAGAAGATAACTCAAGAGAAAAGCCCCAAATAATAATCAGATATTGTGCTGAAAAAGACGGTAGCAAATGAAATTGCTGTGAGTTTACAGATTTATTGGTTTTGTCAAATACAAGAAATTGACAAATTGAGAAACGTGTAAATTAAGGTTAAATCTCATAAAGGTTTTTTTTTTTTTTTTTAAAAAAAAATAAAAATCTACATCACCGAAATATTTATGTGTTAACATATGTGAAAAATTGAGAAAATAATCTAATTCCTATTAAATAACTACTAAATGTCAAAACTGTCGTACATCATAGTGAGATTATACGTCATGTTCCCAATTCATTACAGAAGGCCCCATAATTTTTTTAAAAAAAATTCGAACGGAAGCTATACACCAAAATATTCATGGGCTAACACACATGAAAAACTAAGAAAATTGCACAATTTTTTGTTAAATGACTCCTAAATACCAAAATATGTCGTGAATCATAGTGAGACTATACGTATTGCTCCCACGAAAAACTGAGAAAATCATCAAGTTCCTATTAAATAGCTCCTAAATGCACAAAAATGTTGTGGATCAAGGCTATACATACAGCTCCCCAACTCATTGCTGAGTGTGCCTTCAAGTTTTTTTTTTTCCCAAAAAATCACCCGGATGCCTATCAACAAAATATTCATGGGCTAACACCTACGAAAAATTGAGAAAATCACATTATTCCTGTTAAATGGCTTCTAAATGTCCAAAGATATTGTGGATCATGGTGTGTATACATACTGCTCCCCTAACTAATTATGGAGTGTCCTGTAAAGTTTTTACAAAAAAATTCATCTGAAATTCATAGCACCAAAATATTCATGGGCTAATAATATCTCTGAAAAACTCAGAAAATCCCCTAATTATTGTTAAATGACTCCTCAATGTTAGCTATAGGTACTACTCCCCAACTCATTACAGAAGGTCCCATAAAAACTTCATCAAAAAAATCGACCCGAAGCCATATGATCAAAATATTCATGGTCTAACAACACACACAAAAATTTGAGAAAATTGTTTAATCCCTATTAAATGGCTCCAAACTGCCAAAAATTATTGTGGATCATGGTAAGTCTATACGTACTGCTCCCCTAACTCATTATAGAGGGTCCCGTAAAGTTTTTTTTTTCAAAATCGACTGAAAGTCATATAACCAAAATATTAATGGATTAACACACACGAAATAACTGAAAAACTCGCTTAATTCTTGTTAAATGGTTCCTAAATATTAAAAAATATTGTGTATCATGGTGGGGTTATTCATAATTCTCCCCCAACGCATTACAGAAAGTCCTGTAAAATTTTTTCAAAAAAATAGTCTGGAAGTCATATCACCAAAATATTAATGGGCAAAGACACATGAAAAACTTAGAAAATTGCCTAATTCTTGTTAAATGGATCCTAAATGTCAATAATATTGTGGATCATGGTGAAGCTATACGTACTACTCCACCAGCTCATTACAGAGGGTCCCGTAAAAATTTTATAAAAAAATCAATCGAAAATCATATCACCAATATCTTCATAGGTTAACACATACGAAAAACAGAAAAAATTACCTAATTTCTTTTTAAATGGCAAAAAATATCGTAGATCATGGTGAGACTATACGTACCGCTCCCTAACTCATTACGGAGGGTACCGTAAAGACATTCAAAAAAATCAACAAGCAATATTACCAACTCTGCCTGACTCTGGTCTGCATGTGCCAATAAATAGGCCATAACACCTAGTCACATCCCATGCATATGCCTAACTAATTCAGTTGACATCCCCAACTGATAGGCGAATTCAAATTTCAGAAAAACAACTCTCATCTATAGTGCTGACAAAGCCTCAATGCCTCAGTCATGCCTTGCCTTGCATGTCTTAGCCACGCCAATGCCAAGGTCTTCCTTTCTTGAACTTAACCTTGATTGATGCCATTGGACCTTGACTTGGTTCATCTTGTAAATCCCTAGCCAAGACCGTATCGAGCCGCTTGAACCATCAAGTTGAGGGTCTAAAACTTAGCCATTATAGAACCATTAAGATATTGACGTATTAGTTATTGGTCGTTGTCGGTTCGATTATCGGTTTAACCGTTAGAATTTGACACACAAAAAATCAAATTAAAAATCACTAAGAAAGAAGGTGACGAACAAAATGAACCTTCATAGGACATATAGATAATGCCTTCATCTATAAGCTTACTTAAGTCATAAACATTGCTTTAATAAAACATGTATAATTTTCATAAATCATAGTTCATAAGTTTCGTCATGTGTTCATAGTTTAAAATCATAGACGATCATGCATGGATTCATATATGAATTCAACTCAAAATCATGTAATTATTTCAATTCATGCATTAAAAGATAGAAAACAATCAATTGAATCATAATTGAGAAGAACCCATGAAGATTGAATAAAACTCTAACTTTGTAAAATTGAAAATCTTGGGAACCCTATGGAGGAAAGAACTCCATAGGTGAATACTAGCATACCCTAGCGATGAAGGCCCAATAGCTATGGTGAACTGAATATCTTGAAGTGAAACCCTAGCTTCTTCTTCCTTAGCTTTAGAGAGAACTTCGGGGATGAACTTGGAGGGGAAATTTATGATTAGGAGAATGATCTAGAATGAGTAGTTTTAGGACTTAAATCACTTATATAAGGCTTAGAATAAGAAATAAAATGACATAGCTTAGGTATTAAACACATAGGGATCCCCAAAATGATTCTAACTTAAAAGGTGACGGGTGATCTATATAGACCCCTAAACGGACCATATAAATCTATACGATGCGTATAGGGAATCATACAAACACCCACAATTTCTTGGCTGCCTTAAACGGCTAGGCCACTCCCCTAAACGGCCAATGAACCCTTTCACGAACCGTTTAGGGTTCAGTGAAAGGTTCATGATCTGTTTTAGGCATGTGAACTTGCCCGTTAATCCGCTTTAACCTTTTTTTCAAAGTCCGAGGTGTTACAATAATGGATAATTGAAGTATGAAACTCACAAAAAAAATTAGCTTACGTGTGCTTTTGACTATGAGCTCCATAAACAATAATTGAGAAAAGAACAATAGAAACAACAAATAATACGATAACCAAAATCGAAAGAAATACCAAGAGGTAGAGGTGTTCATTTGGTTTTTCAATTTTGATTATCATATTATTTGTTGTTTCTATTATTCTTTTCTTAATTATTTCTTATGGATTTCATATTCAAAAGCACACCTAAACTATTTTTTTTTTTGGCGCTTTGACTCATACTTTCACCTTTTAAAAACACCGCTATATTAATATGTTTTACCTTCCAATTATAAGTTTTATTAAGTATTTAAAAATATATTGAACGTTGATTCTCACAACTCCAATTTCTTTAATTAAAAATTGTTGAACGATTCTCACCACTCTAATTTCTTTTCATTAAAAGTAACAACCACAAATTTCCTACAAAATTGTATATTCACTCATTAATTTGTAGTGTATTCTCAACATAAAATTCTATAAATAAGAGAATTAAAAACATAATCAAATCGTCCAAAAAAAAAAAAAAAAAGAAACACTAGCAACAAGCACTAATTTTTTTTTTTATAAAAAAATTCAAGCGTAAAGCAAAAGCACATATAGAAATGGAGGCATCAAAGAAGCTTGTTGCAGTGTTTCTCGTTTGCATCGTCATGATTTCTTCATCCGTACACGTCTCCATGGCTGATGGAGAAAGTAACGCAGAAAAATTTAAAAAAGCATTTATCGTTGCTGCAACTGAATACACAGTTTGTTACAATATTTGTCAGAAAGTATGCTCCGATGCAGGATTTGGATACACTCATTGTGAAATGAAGTGTGACGAAGATTGTACCGCAAAATTGCTCAAAGGTATAATACAACGTACCTAAGGGGTCGCTCTCTGTTGTGTTCTACTTATTTTTAGAATCATTTTTTGTTTACGTACAATTTTAACGTATAAGTTAGTTATGATTTTATAACACGTTATTATGTTCTATTTATTTTTTTTTTGCAGAGAAACTACAAAACATGAAGAATTAAAGTTTTGGAAATGGACCAAAGGATGCAAATGTAGTGGGAAAACGAGAATGAAAAACAGTGGTTTTTTTTTTTAAAAAATAAATTATTTCTACTAATTCATTAATTAATTAATTACCACTGTATTTGTATGATTTATAAGATTCAATAAAAATTGTTTCTTTTTCTAATTGTTGTTTCTCTCAAGTCAATTGCAATTAGTTTCATTTATTTTTTTAATTTTATTTTTTATGTCTTCTTTATCTTCTTGATATATATTGGGCAATATTATATTCCTTTGATATATACATTGTTTAAGTGACTATTAATTTGAGATGAAAGGAGTATCGTACATATGAAAAAGGGTTAAAAATGTCTTTAAATTATGTATTGAACAAAACTATTCTCCGCTTATAGTTAGGTTCAAATATGTCCTTGTTGTCTGGTTCAAAAGTGCTCGTGTCGTTAATAGTTTGGTTCGAAAATGCCCTTATTGTTATTGAATGGGTCAAAATGTCCTTTTCCTAATAAATATAGTTTTTTTCAAAATTCCCTTTTCCTAATAAATATATTATTTTTTCTTTAAAACACTTCTTGTTGCCAAATCCTAATAAAAATATTACTTTTAAAGAACATTATTCTTGTTTTATTTCTTCTAAAATCACTTTAACTAATAAAAATGTAGGAAATAATTTTCTTCTTCTTAATATTATTTTATCAATTAAAATAAAATAACTTCATGTACCCCTTTAATAGATAATATATACAAATCATATATCTAAGATAATAATAAATCCATGTAACATCTCACAATTTGAAATAGCTAGGAAGAAGCTAAGAATTGGAAATAGTCATTTTTGGAAATAATGAAAAATCTAAAAATTTGTTTAAGTTAGGAAAAGTGAGTTTTTAGTCAATTTCAAACGGCCATAACTCCTAGCTCAGGATGAGTTAGGTGTACTTCCAGATATGGTTGCAAATCTCTTGGAATGGTCTTTCCAATGCCGCTAAGTTTGCGCGATTCTGAATTCGTATGAGTAAGATATGCCCTTTGGAAGTTGGGTTGTTGGAATAAGGAAAGTCTAAAACCGGATTTTTGAAGGGTAATTTAGTCCTTTCCTTACCTAATTATCCTAATTCGTTTTTAGGAGTTTATTATGGGTCAAAACAGATTTTTGTCAGTTTTATAAAATTGGAATTTACGCTAGGGCTTGGAGAAAGGAGAAAAGAGGAGAAAGAAGAAGAAAGGGCAAGATTCGTCGAGATCGATCAATCTAGTTGTGGTTTTCGCCAAGGATTTAATCCTACCAGGTATGTGATGCTTTCATAACATTGGGTTCGTTCACCCACGTGCCAAACATATTTATTTCAACTTGGATTCGTCCTAAAAGAGTTTGAAAGATGATGTTCTTGATATCAATTATTGATTTTGATGTCGTTTCTTGAAATTGGCTGATATTGAGGAGTTTCTGAGATCATTACGTTGCATTATAGAGTCTTTTCGTGTTAGGTTCTTAGGTACATTTGTTGGGTATCTGTATCTAAAAGAAAATTTAGAAAAAGAATCGAGCTTGGGCGAATTAGGGCTGGGAAACGAAGAAGAAATTTCGTCGGTCGAAATTTGACACTCCCTCCACGTCGCGGAGCTGCTTCCCAATTTTGGAAAAAAAAATTTCGCATCGCGGAGCGGTCACGGACCGTTCTGCCTCAAAAGTTATTTTCGAAACCAAAATTTAAATGTTTCTCCGCGTCTCAGACCCACCCTCAAATTTTGATATTTCGATCTTTTCTCATGTTTAACTATCTAAAATCATTCATAAACATCATGAGATCCTTCCAATCACAAATCACAATCCTTGAATCCATAATTCAATTGAAGGACCAATTTAGAGTCAAGTCAAGAGCAGTAAGTTCTTATAGTTTTCCAAAAGTCTTTTCCAAATGTTTTAACTTTGTTTTAAGACTTAAAGTTCAAGTTGAGTAAAGAGTAAAGAGTAAAACTTGAAGTTCATTTTTTCAAAAGTATATGGGAACTAAGTATTCTTAAAAGAGTTTATAAATGTTTCAACATTTGAGCAAGAAAAGGGAACACCGATTCCAAGAGAGCTTTTAAGCAAAGTTTTGAGTAATTATCTCAAACCAAAGAAAGAGTTGTTTTAAAACATATGAGCTAAGTATATTTTGGGAGTAACATTGAGTATCAATATGGGGATGCGAGTTCATATTAACTCAAGCCCCCATAAACCATGTAGCCATCATAGGTAGAAAAAGGTCATACTTTTTAGATGATTTCTTTAGTGCTTTTTAGCATAGACTAGTGGATCCACTTAATGAGTTAGGTTCTATACCCCCGGCAAGGTATAGGACGGTCTTTGGCAGCGTGAGGTAAAACGTTGTACCATCACTCATAGTGGTGGTTGTCGGTTAGAGAAACTCCCACAGAAATTATATTACTTTATTATAGGAGTAAAGTTGAGTTTGTTATTGTACTTTCTTTAACGAACTAAGTTGTTTTTAACTGTTTTATAAGCTTTATATATATTGCATGTGCTTTATTGCTTTATATTTGAGTTAAGTTATTCAGAAGTTGAGAAGAGTCAAGGTAAGTGTTCCTTCAAATTCCTTTCAAGCCTATATCTTGTTTTAGCATTCCAACTCGCATACTCGTACATTCAATGTACTGATGCCAGTTGGGCTGCATCTTATTATGATGCAGACGCAGGTAACTAGGATTAGCATCCAGCGCGCGCCTCGTTGATCCAGTTTGAGCACTCAAAATCTGTTGGTGAGCCTCCTTGCATTTCGGAGGACTCCTTTTACTTGCTTTCTAGTATTTCAGTTGTTACGATGATCGGGGGTCCTATCCCGACATCTCTCTTTGTTTTAGAGGTTTCATAGACAATTAGCAATCAGTTGAATGTTTGACTTTTAAACATTATTTCATTAAGATATTTGAGTAAGTGCTTTTGATCATTGTAATAATGCTTTAAGTCTTCCGCTGAGTAAGTAAGTTAGGTCAAGGGTTCGCTTGGGGACCAACAATGGTCTTCAAGTGTCAATCCCGCCCAGGGTGTAGGCACGGGGCGTGACAATCCATCATTAATTTTCATTTAGATAATGATAAATTATAATAAAATGAGATTTTTTAAAAATTGAAGTAGGATAAACATTTGCTTATGAAAAATATTATTCAAAAAAGAATGTCTTCCAAAAGAAAATAAATAATATGTTTATTTGAAAAAAGACATTTTGACCCATTAAAGGACGTACTAGTTGAAATGGAGGATCCATTCGAGAGTACTTTTATGTTGTCTCGATAGATCTAGAGACTAGTCTAATCTCTTTTAGCACTACCATAATAATTTTATAACGAATGTAGAGAATAACAGAAGAAAAGTATATTCGGAAAATCTTCTGCTAGCCCAAGATCGTTAACTAAGATCAGAAGATTCAACTCATTAAGGAAGAGGAAGTCAGGAAGGAGAACTTGTTTATGAAAGAAGACTCTTGATCAATTGTCTTTGTTTGGGTTATTCTTGGGTTGAATACAAATGTACAAAATCATCCCCTATTTATACTTGTTCATGGATGGTTCTAGAAATTCTTCTAGACTATTCCATGATTCACTACAAATATGTAATTCTCTAGAACAATTACAAGAAAATTCTAGTTACATTACTTTCTACTCTAAAATATCTAGATATTTCTACAAGATACATTTTTTTCTGGATACTTATTCAAGTGATTACACTATATTATTTCTAGAACCTTGACTAGAAAACTATGATATTTGTTCTTAAAGAAAAATCACTTTAGATATTTTCACAAAGTTACTATCTCATTTTTTTTCAAGTGTATTGTTATAATATTTTTGGGTGATGTAGTAGAATTACGTTGTCAATTAATTTTTAAATAAATAAATTAGTCACGACCCTTGTTGCCACAATAAGTAGGTTTCAAACTTTCAATGGTGACCTTATTTGCCATGGAAACTAGTAAAATATTCTACGAGACCCAAACTTTGACGGTGATGGGGATACTACTCTTCTATCTCTCTCACCTTGGTTGGTCTCTGGCTTAGTGTGATTAAACTGTGAATCGAGTCAGGAAAAAGAAGTACGAAAAAAAATTAAGATATTGCTAGCTATATATATAGTTAGGAACCTAACCAGTGTCATATAACTAAAGCAAAACTTAAGCAATAGACTCGATCGATGCACCCAACCAAACATTGTGTATATTGGTGCCTATATATAAACAATTGCTATACAATAATACTTAATCTGTATACTTAAGTTTTTTTTGCCCTATATATAATCGCTGTCATTTAAGGTAAATAGATATTTATACATATCTTAAATAGATTGACAAGCGACCTTAATTAGCTTGTTATTTAATTTGAAAATGGTACTCTTCATATTTTTTAAAGTAGTGTAGTTCTTTAGAAATTATAATTTATAATAATTCCTATTTTTTAGTAAACTAACTCTTCATTATCAACCAAAACAAGAAAAAAAAATAAACACAAGCACAACCACAAATTTCCTACAAAACTGGTTATCAACCACAAAAATTTGAGGTGGTGTTTTTCTATCTATAGAAGATTCAATAGCATTAATCAAATATACACACAAAAAATACATATATAAAACAAAGCGAAAAATCGAAAAACGAAAAGCGAAACAAAATAAAAAATGGAGGCATCAAAGAACCTTATTGCAATGTTTTTTGTTTGCATTATTGTGATTTCTTCATCCATGGCTGATGAAGAAAATAAAGTAGAAGAATTTAAAAAATCATTTGAAATTGTGGCAAATGAATATAAAGATTGCTACAATGATTGTCAAAAGGAATGCACCAATGAAGGATTTGGATACACTCGTTGTGAGATGAAATGTGACAGTGAATGCAGTGCTAAGTTGCTCAAAGGTAAATATTTATGGACAAATATACCCCAAATTATCGTAAATGGTATTCAGATACCCTCCGTCATACTTTGGGACATTGGTGCCCCTGTCGTCCAAAAACTAGAGAATATATACCCTTTATACTAACGGACATACACGTGTCATAATCTTATCCACCGACCCGACATTTATTAAATATTGAATCGACGGATAAGATTGTGACATGTGTCCCTATTTAGTCTTCTGTTAGAGTGAAGGGCATATATGCTCTAGTTTTGAATGGCAAGGGCACCAATGTCCCAAAAGTATGACGAAAGATATCTGCATACCATTTACGATACTTCGAGGGTATATTTATCTTTTTTCCATATAATTTTAACACGTTATACAAAGTACGTTAATGTTTTTTAAATTAAGAATTATATATATGACAATACAAATTAAAGGATTTTTACAGAATATTTTATTATAATTTTAACATGTGATTTTTCTAAATTTAATTAGTTATATACATCGAGAACGTAACTTAGAGAATATTTACATTAACTATGCAGTTTAGCCTATTGTAACATACTAACGTTTATCATACATGTTATAATTGTGCAATTACTAGCTACTTCACCCATCATTATTGTTATTATTATTATTATAAAACTATTTATTAATGTTTATTATAGAAATTAACATATTGTAGTTAGTTATCATATAATTGACCTGATTATAAAAATGTTATTTTTGTTTCTATTTTCTAATACGTTATTATCTTCTATTTTTGCAGAAAGAATCGAGAAAATGAAAAATTAATTTGAAGCCTTGAAGATGGACCAAAGGATGCGAAAACATTTCTTTTAGTATAGCAAATATAGGGAAAGAAGAATAAAAAAGTAGTAGTATACTATACGTGATGTATGTATACATTGCGTTATTTTAATTTTTTTGTATCATTCTTAGTCGTGTTTGAACTTTATATAAAATTTTCAGTACTTTATTTAACTTCTAAATTTTATAATCTTGATTTTTCTTAATTCATAAATTTACATAATCTAATAAAATATATAAAATGTTTTTTTTTACCTATCCAAACCACTTAGAGAGATATTACCCAATTTTAAAAAGGAAAATAAAACAAGATAAATAAAAGATTCAAATTTCTAACCTCACTTGGAGAGGTGCAACCAATCATAATCGCACGTATGATACTTCAAGTGTGGGTTCACAAATCTATATTTAAATATTTTATAAAAAATATAACACTACTATATATGATTTCAGGAGGGGATCATGGATTCATGTGAACCCAGTGCATCCCAAAACCCTGGTGTCATAAGTACAAAAATCTTTAAATATGAATATATATCTAATATTGTCTCAATAAAACTGTCTCGAAATAGAAAAGACAAAATAAAAGTAAAGATATAATAGGATTCAAAACTGCTATGGATCAGCCAAGCAGATCACCAATTGCTTGAAATCAAGCAACTCCAATTGCCCAAAAACTAAGTCTCGATGAATAAATGATCCTGGAAAGAATTAAATCTTGATGAAAATATATATAAACAAGTTTGGAAGAATATTATGAAAGACTAGAATAATAAGAACAACTAAATTTTTGGATATAGATGTCAAAAACTATCAAAATATTAGATGTATTAAATAGGTTGGTTGAACTGAACTTGGAAAAATAAAAAAATGGACTAAACAATAAGTCTTAGTTCAAATCGACCGACCAAGTTTCAATTTCTTTTTTCCTATAATATGTTTAGTTACTAAATAAAACTAACAAAACATGATTTTCTTGATCATGAATTTATATAACACCCCTATTTTTTAAAATAAATATATTTTTATCGCCCTTAATCTTGGCTTTGTTCACAAAAAGAACATTAACTTTTAATTTATTATTTTTATAATCGCGAAAAGCATGATCTCGTATGTTAATTAGTTAGAGTCCATAAGGAAATTAGGAAAACAAAAAACAAGCACAACCAAAACTTTCATACAAATATAAATATCCATCACTTAAATTTGAGGTATTTAAATGTTCCAAAAACATTAAACACCTATAAATAGAAGATTCAATAGCATAACCAAATCATCCACAAAAAAAACACACATTTTAAAAAAAAAGTGAAGTACAACATATTATAAAATAAAAAAAAAATGGAGGAATCAAAGAAAGTTGTTGCAGTATTTCTTGTTTGCATTATTATGATTTCTCCATATGTACATGTCTCCATGGCTAATGAAGAAAGTAAAGAAGAAAAATCTAAAAAAGCATTAGGAAAAGTGTTAAATGCTTACAGAAATTGTTACAACAATTGTGAAAAAGGATGCTCAAATGCAGGTCATAATTCCAATTATTGTGATGAAAAATGTGAAAATCAATGCGACAAGAAAGTGCTCAAAGGTAAATATTCTTTATACGGTTAGTATATATAATTTCAACATGCGATACTGTACATATTTTTTTAACAAACTAAATGTAGTTTAACCTATTATAACATATTGATATTTACGATATACATGTTATTACCTTACAAATATTCATAATTGTGCAAACATAGAAATGTTTTCTTATTTTCCATTTTCTAATATACATTTTGTCTTTATTTTTGCAGAACCAACCGAAAGTTTTGATTAAAAAATAATTTGAAGTCGTGAAGATAGACTAAAGGATGCAAAATGTTCCTTAATATAGCAAGAATGGGGGAAAAAAAATAAAACATTGGATTCTTATTCCATTTTAATTTGTTTATTTGTTTATTCATTTATATTTACCACTGTATTTGCAATTATGGAGTATTATTTTGGTCGATAAGATTATATGTATATTAGTTAATTAAGATTAGAAAAGAAGTAATAGGTTTGAATATTACGTGTTACAAAAGATGGAGAATTCATCTGTGACACTGGTAATTTTTAGTATTCAATAAAATCGTTTATTTATTTAATTACTGTTGATTATTTCGAGTCAATTGTAATTATATAATTTTCATTTGATGTGCGATATTATTTTGGCAATGGCACAGCTAGATAGAGTAGAAAGAACATGAATCAAAATTTAAATGTTATGAATTTTAAAATATAGGATAACGATGTTACAAGTAATAATAATAATTAAAGAATTATTATTTTTATTCATTTAATTTACTTCATTCTCCTGACACATCTATATCTATCTATATTTATATTACCTTAAAAGCATGAACTCTTAACTTGAATGTTAAATTACTATAATATCCTTAACTTAGGTTGTGACTTTTTCGATGAGTTGCGACTTTTTCGATAAGTTGTGATTTTTTTCATAAGGGTTGTGACTTTTCCAATGAGTTGTGACTTTTTTGATGAGTTGTGACTTTTTTCAAAGGGTTTTGATTTTTCGATGAGCTGTGACTTTTCCAAAGAGTTGTGAATATTTCATTAAGTACTTGTGACTTCTCCAAAGGGTTGTGACTTCTCGGAAAGGTCATGACTTTTCAGATAAGACACAAAAAATATTTTTTCATACTACCCTTTGTTGACTATAAATAAAGGGGCTTCCTCTCATTTTTCAACCACAATTTTTTTTAATCTTCTACTCTTCTTCTTCTTGCATTTTAAAAAAAATTGTGTGATTTATTGTCGTTGAGTGAGTTCGAAGTTTGCGGAGTATGAGGTACCACTATTCTGATGAAGTAAATCATTCTATCCTAAGAAGGTATATTCCATAACCACGAGTACTTGAGGATAATAATTTTGATGATATAATAATTATTTTTTACTTAATATATACATTAATATGTAATGTTCCAATATATTAAGTTAACATGATGTAGTCTAAATACATTTGGTTTTGTTAATAATTTCTCTTGTGATGTAGATATATGCTTCTGAATAACTATTTCCAAAATTATTAGACTTCTTAAGAGTTAAATAATGGGAAAATGGTCTGAAAAATATTCCAACTTTGGCCAAAATTGTTGTTACGATACCAAACTTTGGAAAGGACTTTTTACCCCCTATATTATTTAATAGTATATTTTAAAGGTATATATGTGCCTACGCGGACATCATAAATATTGCATTATTTTAAATAGTACTGTGTCCACTCGGCACATATATTCAATAGTACTTCTCTATTATTTATACTTTTCTAGAAGATTGCAGTATAATGCAAGGGCGGCTCAACGTATTTGGAGGCCTAAAGCGAAATTTAAATTAAAGGCTTAAAATTTTTTAGCTGAGACAATTATTATATAAATTGTTAATATTATTCTATAAGTAATAAGTTGATAAAACTGCTTATAAACTTCTTTTTTTATTTAAAAACACATAAAATAAGTCAATCTAAACAGACTTGTAATTCTCTTTATCCAACACATTATTTTTACTATTGATTCATATTTTTGATAGAGCTCTAACTTACATAGAGTATAAAAGGAGTCTAGAAAATTACAACGCGAGAGTCAGTGAAGAGAGTGTAAGAAGACAAAACAACATTTTTCTTGATTTCTTCTATTTGATTGAGATTAAGGAGAATAAAATAATATATATATATATATTTATATATATATATATATATATATATATATATATATATAATGAAAAGTACATTTATCTTAAATAATTAATTTTTTCTATAAAAAAAATTAACACATAATTTATTGTTGGTAAAAATTTGAGGCCCCTTAAAATTGGGGGCCTAAGGCATATGCCTAATTTTTTTAAGCATTGAGCCGACACTGGTATAATGTTTGGTTTATAAATGTATTATAGATGTTAGTCTAGCTCGAACAATTTATGAATTTTGAATCATATAGTACTTTTTTTGTTTGTTTTTGGATTCTTAATAAATTATCTATACATATTAAATAAGTTTTTAACACAAATACAAGATTTAAATTAAAGTAGTCGAATTCTTTTGAACTATCTAAATTGTATGATGAAACAATGAATGGGCCGAACCAATATTAATCAACTAGCAAAAGTAGTTAGACACCAAGTTCAATTAAAGAGCTACGACTTTCGAGGGCAAATTACTTCTATAAAATTAATTTCGATAATATCAAGATTGGAATGAAGTTAAAATGAAAAATGTTGGAAGAATTTTAATTCACTATCATTAGTTTATTTGGATCTTAATTACATTTGCTTATAACGACAAATTTGATGTTTCTATATATCTATGTATAGAGAGACAATTTTGGTCAATAAAAGATATAATATTGGGATAAAGAGTTTCAAGACATTTTAATTTTTTTTTAAAAAAAGAATTCTTTTATTTGTATGTTCAATTTTGATATATTATGGAGTGTTGAAATTGATAGAAGTATTGAAAACACCCCTTAAATTAGGTGTGAATTTTTAGTTTTATCTTCGAATTATTGACAATCTTATACACTTTTATTTTACTAACTGAATTTAAATACACCTCTGATCTTGCAATATGAGTGAAATACACCCCAAAATTTTTGTCAAGTTGAAGGGTGTTTTCAACACTTTTCACGACTTTTTTATTAAGAGTCTCATGCTCCTACAAGAGTTTGAGACTACTTGCTATATCATGTGGCAGATCGAAGGTGTATCTAAATTTAGTTAGTAAAGTCAAAAAATATTTTTAAGGCTGTCAATAGTTCATGGACAAAACTAATATTTTGCATCAGGTGCAAGGTGTTTCCAATATTTCTCTTTTATAAATTGGGAAAAAGGACAAATTTACCCCCGAACTTTGATAAATGGTACGTCTATGTCCTCCGTTATACTTTGCGTCCACATAAGCCCTTGCCGTCCAATTATCGGTACACACATACCCCTCTCACTTACGGATGCCTCGTTTTGTACACGTGTTTTAATCCTAATCAACTACCCGTTTGACCATTCTTTTAACCCATAAACCCACAACCCGCCCCATAAACCCAATAACCCACCCGATTCCCTCTAAAATATCTAAGTTAATTAAACATTCCAAAGGAAGAGTCAGTGAAGAGTCAGTGAAGGTTGAAAATCACTCCAATGGCGGCGGTGCCAGTGGCCCTTCCATTTTCCATCTTTTGCTGCTGCCGCCACCTCCAAAACGAAGAAGAAGAAGCCACAAACCCTATCCCTTTGGGGGTAAATTCGTCCTTTTTCCCTAAAAAAAAAAAAGGCAATTTAGGCAAGAAAATGACTAACATTAGAGCTGGAAGACTCAAAAAAAGAGTCACCTTTTGGTTGTGTCTCTTTGTGTGGGTCTGCCCCTCTGTTGATACCATTTGTCCTCTACGCTTTCTTTTTTTCTTCTCACTTTCCTCCTTCAGCATTCTTCTTCTTTTCTTAACACAGCTTAACCACTTCTTCTTTTCTTGTCAAAACCCCAAGATTCCCTTTTTGTCTCTTTATTTTAATAACTCTTCACCTGTCTTTGATAAAAAAAACTAAACTTTATTTCATACAGATTTGTGGGTGTTCTTTGTTTTTTGTTAAATCGACAGTATGGTAAGTGAATCAATGGGCTGAAGTGGTGGTGATTCCGATTCGGATCAGTGGACCAAAAGAAAGGAAGAGGAAGGTGGACGGAGATTTGCCTCCGATGGTGGTGCATTCGACAGTTTAAGAGAAAGAAGAGGTGGGTTATTGGGTTTATGGGGTGGGTTGTGGGTTTATGGGTTAAAAGAATGGTCAAACGGGTAGTTGATTAGGATTAAAACACGTGTACAAAACGAGGCGTCCATTAGTGAGAGGGGTATGTGCGTACCGATTATTGGACGACAGGGGCTTTTGTGGACGCAAAGTATAACGGAGGGCATAGACGACCATTTATCAAAGTTCGGGGGTAAATTCGTCCTTTTTCCCTTATAAAATTTATAGAATAGATTTTTTGGTAATGAAAAAAATTAATTAAATAGATTGAATGACTTTGTAAGTGAAACACTCATAGTTAAGTGATTTTTGAGTTAAAAATCAAAGTTGAGTGACTTTCTGAGAAAAGAACTCATAGTTGAGTGACTTTCGAAGAAAAAAACTCATAGTTGAGTGACTTTGAAGTTGAAAACCAAAGTTGAGTGATTTTCTGAGAAAAGAGTGCATAGTTGAATGACCATATGAGATATTAACTCTTACCATAATGTTAATATTGTTAGGAGATTAGTACGAATATAACTACAAATTAATTTTTCTTTTTTCTTTCCTAAAGATTAAAAAAAGAGTATTAGTAGCGACTCCGCTTGCGACAAAAAGTAAAAAATGACCATTATTTTAATATAATCAAAAGCACATCTAAATTTTTAATTTTTACCGGAGTTTCATATCAACTATTTATCATGAATTTTATGTACCTAAACTATTATTTTTTGGTATCAAAACACACCTCAGTACTGGGTTGCTCAAATATTTATTTCCAGTTGATATTAGACACGTGTATGTTAACTTAGTATAGATATGTGTTTTATATAACACAAAGAGTGATAATTTAAGAAGATAAATGGAACAATAGATAATTGAATTGTGAAACTTTATATGTGTTTTAAGTATTTAGTAATCCATAAGTCTTATTACCAACCACCCACAAAATAATAATTGTACAACCAAAATTTTCCTACAAAAATGTATATCCATCACTTTAATTTGAGGGATTTAAATTTCCCAAAAACACGTATAAATAGGAGATTCAATAACATAATAACCAAAAATAAACACAAAGCAACAAACACATAAATTTTTTTAACATAAACGAAAAACGAAACATAAATTACAAAAAAATAAAAAAAATAAAAATGGTGACATCAAAGAAGCTTGTTATAGTGTTTCTCGTATGCATCGTTATGATTTCTTCATTTGTATACTTCTCCATGGCTGACGGAGAAAGTAATGCAGAAAAATTTGAAGAAGCATATAAATCAGCTACAACTGACTACATAGCTTGTTATAATGATTGTCAAAAAGAATGCTCCGGTGGATACACTCATTGTGAGATGAAGTGTGACGAAGATTGCACCGCTAAATTGCTCAAAGGTATCGCTCTTTATCCTGCTTGGTGGACGAAATCTTCTTTCTTTAAATACTATATGTTTTGCAATTTTAATGTATAATATGTTGGGTTACGATTTTCTAACACGTTATTATGTTGTGTTTTTTGTTTTTTTTGCAGAAAGAATTGAGAAAATGAAAATGTAGTTGTGTGTGTGGGGGGGGGGGGGGGGGCAGAAAAAAAGGGTGGTTTTTTTTTTTATTCTTAATTTCTGCTAATTAATTAAGTGATTTCTTAGAACACTGTGTTTGTAATTTTTAAGATCCAATAAAATCGTTTCGTCTTAATCTTCTTAAAATTTTAGTTTTTTAAACTTATGTTAGTGTTGAGTTATTTGGTAGATCTTGCTTGAAATATTAATGGTATTGTATTACGGATCATCTTCTTTATTCTTCATAGTTCTTTCGCTTTAATTTTTATGATGATGATATGAAGGTGTTATTATCGAATTAAATAATTTTCTTTGACTATAATTTTTAATACATATTTTGATTTATTAATCATATTGTTGGTTTATAGTATTTTTTTTTTCCCATATATTTTAAAATCTGTAAGATTTTTAACCTAGTTTTTAATTAAACTTAAAGTGTTTGATCCTCGTACTTTGCATTCGCCGTTGCAAGAATTTTCTTTAGTGTGTGTGTGTGTATATATATATATATATATATATATATATATATATATATAGTTGAGGATATAAAATCGTCTTTGGTATTAAACGTTTCATCTTTTAAAGTAGAACTTTTCCGCACAAATTCAAATTAATTAATCAGATTCCCAAACGAATATCAAACATTGAATAAAAAATATCAAAAAACACACTCTATATATTGTAAATATTTGTAGCACAATCTGAGTCGTTTTTTATATATGAAATTACTTTAAACCAAAAAATAAACTAGAAGGACAAATTTACTCAGATAAAAGTAAAAAAAAGACGTTTTAAAATCATTTCTAATAAGTTAAATGATAATTTAAAATATTGAATAGTCCATTTAGACCATTTGAATCTTCTAAAGTTTTCTCACCAACTTATTCCATTCACACTCAGAATTTATCATATCAAGTTAAGTAGTGCTAAAACTAAAGGAGTAGATAGATATAGGCTTGAATTATTAAAAAACAAAAAAATAGTTAAATATTGTTCGAATGTTTAATTTATAAAATATGTATATAATATATATTCTATATATAACCAAAATATATTGTTTGGCGTATATTTGGATCAAATTGATAAACTAAACAACTAACTTTACTAAAAAGGAGGGGATTGCCCTTTCTTGTCCTGTATCTTGGTTTGTCCTTAGATGGAACTCTAATCTGAATGTAAGTACCATCCAATGCACCTAGACATCCCTATAAAAAAATTATAACATTATCTCAAACAACAAAATTTTTTTCGTAAAATTATTTTTATTTTACTTTTACATAAATTAATAGATACCTAATTGAAAGTGCATATACCTTAAACCATCTCCATCGATCGTCAAGCTCATCTTCGAGCACCGGTTTGGGGTTAACAAGTAACAGTGGAGCTAGTTTTAGAATAACTTTCAAGCATTCATTGAAAGCTTGACTTATGATGAGCCAAAATATTTAAAAACATTGCTAACTTTTCACTACTTGGCATATATTTGCTATCAGTCAAACCTCCAACTTCCTTAGTTAAGAGAACTAAAGTGTGAAAAGAATTTCTATCCATCCTTAACTTATCAATACGTGATGTGTCACTATCTTGTACAATACCATTTAAATGAGATATAATTTTAGGAACTCGACTACTCATAAGGTACCTAATCACATGCCTATTTCTTTTTATAGAAATACCATGAATAACCATGAAAAGAAAAATAAACATAACAAGAAATTGTTGGCACAATATCTCCTCAAGTATGATAAAACATTCAATATCGGACTGTAGTTGATGATCCATTAGAAACCCTATTTGTTCATTAAAAAATGAAAAGAGTTAATACACCAAAAAAAAAAAAAATTAAAAAGAATCAACAGGGCAACTTTAAAATGAGGACAACTTGAAATTGTTTACAAATATTTCAAGCACATAAAAAGAACAAACTTTTTTCAAAATTTACAAAAGCCCTAAAACATAACATTCTAGAATTCTTTTTTTTTTTTTTTTTTTTGATTTCTTCCATTAAGTAGAAAAGATGAGTGTATCCAAATTATTATGCAATAGATCAGAGAATTATTAATGATGACAAAGAAAGAAAAGAGAAACAAATTCTCTGAAAAAAAATAAAATTACCTTGTTAGAAACTTGAAAGTTGAAGGTTATAGGTAAATAATTTCTTCAATCACCCATCTATGGCTTCAATGGAAAATGAAAAGTTGAGTGTACCCAAATCAAAGAGTGATTCTTACTGCAATGAAGAAGAGAAGAAACTTGGAACCTAAGACCAAAGCGGCGCTTGTGAAAGCTTATCAATTAAAGGGTTTGAAGGGTAGTTTTGTCATTTAATAAATTTATCCCATCACAAATTGTGATGGGATTACTATACCACCCTTTTTAAGGGATAACTTATCCTGGTACTATTTATTAATCCCAGGATAAGTTATCCCAAACTTCCCAACCAAACACTAAATAAAGTGCCACTAAATATTTATCCCAGGACTATTTGTACCAATCCTTCACACCAAACGACCCAAAAGTGTTTGATCCTCGTACTTTGCATTCGCCGTTGCAAGAATTTTCTTTAGTATATATATATATATATATATAGAATCGTCTTTGGTATTAAACGTTTCATCTTTTAAAGTAGAACTTTTCCGCACAAATTCAAATTAATTAATCAGATTCCCAAACGAATATCAAACATTGAATAAAAAATATCAAAAAACACACACTATATATTGTAAATATTTGTAGCACAATCTGAATCGTTTTTTATATATGAAATTACTTTAAACCAAAAAATAAACTAGAAGGACAAATTTACTTAGATAAAAGTAAAAAAAAAGACGTTTTAAAATCATTTCTAATATGTTAAACGATAATTTAAAACATTTTTCAAATTTCAAATATAAAATATTGAATAGTCCATTTAGACCATTTGAATCTTCTAAAGTTTTCTCACCAACTTATTCCATTCACACTCAGAATTTATCAGATCAAGTTAAGTAGTGCTAAAACTAAAGGAGTAGATAGATATAGGCATGAATTATTAAAAAACAAAAAATTAGTTAAATATTGTTCGAATGTTTAATTTATAAAATATGTATATAATATATATTCTATATATAACCAAAATATATTGTTTGGCGTATATTTGGATCAAATTGATAAACCAAACAACTAACTTTACAAAAAGGAGGGGATTACCATTGTGGACTTTTAAGTAGCAGCCAAAGACTAAACCAAAGCTAGCTATCAGAGTAGTTTGGTATAAGGAATCTTTTCCCTTTCCCATTGGAGTCAAACTCAATGTTTTAAAAAACGTTTTTGGAGCGAGTAACAAAGTGGAGCATAATTAAAATTAGGAACGAAGTTAGTTTGAGGTTAGGTCAATAGAGAATTATACAGTTCATATATGAATAGAACTTTATTTTTTCTTTTACTTAGTTACTTCATATTTTGAACTTTCTGTGAAATTTTTAATTACGCCACTGATTAAAATTTATTAGGTAATCTGATTAAAAAATTTCCTAATTAAAATTAAATTGCTAATCAAATTCGTAAATTAATACCAAATAACACAAAATTCAACCTGTTATTAATGTCAAGAAGTTGAAAAATTTAGAAGTCAAAAGATATTTTATTTCTTAGTCCTGTTTTTTATTTTCTCTTTCTTTCACTAGGTAAAAAGGAATTTTTTTTTTATCAACATGCAAATTATAATTAGTGTTGATCATAGTCAAAATATATTACAATTATATATCATGGTGATCATTTTTTTTTTCCTTTTTACTTAGTAATAACACCTAAGTTAAATTTAGATGTGTCTCTAGAATTTTGGTCATACTTTAGGAGTACTTGTGCCTTATCCCAAATTATAACGTAGAAACTCCATCATTCTTCATCACTTATTCTGGTTTGATGTTTCTAATTGTAAGTTCCTTCTTATATTTTTTTAAGGTGTAATATATAATTATATCTTCCAACTTGACTTCAGTTGGCATCTATGCCCTTCAACGTTGATTTTGTGTGTGCACAGATACATTCTTAAATTTATATAAAATTCGACAAATACATACCCCAACTTTAGCTTACGCTTTGGCCCCACAAAGGTAAAACACAGGTCAAAACAAAACAGAAGACCAAACGTCATGGCTAACGTGAACATTTTTCCACTTATCTTAGATCCGATGTCACATTCAAAAGATTTATGATACGTGTGTAGTATATCCAAATGCAGCTGAAACTTCTCTATAAATTATCATTTTCCATCTCTGGAGAATCACATCAACAAAATTATTAACTATTATTATGGATTCACATTCACCAAATGGTTCAATTATCTTCTCTACCGTTGGTAGAACCAATTACGGTTTCGATATCTTCTCTCTCAAAACTCCATTGTCTTTCCTCAATTCCCCAATCACGGAGCACCGTCTCACAGACGGTGCATCCGTCAATTTCAACGGTCAATTCATTGACGAAGACCAGACATTGGTCTTCATCTCTGAAAGATCAGGTGCTCCTCGCATTTACTTGAGACGCCCCTCAGGAATCGAACTAATTCCTACTTCAATTAATAGCTTATTTCTCGATCGTCCGATTCTTCGGAATAATCGCCTCTATTACATCTCAGCTCATCAGCATTCCAAAAAAAAATTCACAAGCTCCTCTGCTCTTTACTGCACTACTATCAATGACGACAATGAGGTAACAAGATTGACTCCAGAAGGATCCGTTGATTATAGTCCTTCGATTTCAAAATCTGGACACATGATTGCTGTTGCGTCCTATGGAAATCGTTGTTGGCCTACCGAGGAATTTCATGATCTGAGTACTGATATCGTTGTTTTCCCCGAATCTAAACCTGATAGGAGAACAATTGTGTGTAGACACGGTGGCTGGCCAACTTGGTCCGGTGATTCGACCATTTATTTTCACAGACAAGCTGATGATGGATGGTGGAGCATTTTCAAAGTCGATTTGCCTGAAGATTTATCAAATTTGGTTGATGAGAGTAATGGTTCGATTCGAGTTACTCCGCCTGGTGTACATTGCTTTACTCCTGCAGCAGCAGTAGCATCATCAGACCGCTCTAAATCATCAATTATTGCTATTACAACTCGAAGACCCGGAAAGAGCTATCGCCACATTGAAATTTTCGATGTGGAGTCTCAAAAGTTCTTTCCGGTGACGGAATTGATTAATCCTACCACTCACCATTACAATCCGTTCTTCTCTCCTGAATTGACTTTCCTCGGTTATCACAGATATCGAGGCGAATCTTGTTCAGGAGAAACAACAATTCCTTATTTGGACCCTGTAATTTCTCCAGAAAGCGGACTGAAAATGCTGAGGCTTAACGGATTCTTCCCTGCATCCTCTCCGTCCGGTGAATTCATTGCATTCAATCCGGGATTCAAAGGACTCGAAGTAATCAAATCAGATGGATCGAAAAAATGGACATTGATTAAAGATCGTACGTCTTTCTGCAATTCGTGGTCTCCAGCTGAACGTGGCGTGATATTTACAACAATCGGACCTATATTCGAATCAGTTAAAACAACTGTCCAGATAGCACGCGTTTCGTTCAGCTCATTGAACGTTAATGACGAAGAAATCCCGGTAGAGATAAAAGTTCTAACAGGGGAAGAGACTGGTAATAACGCATTTCCTTCTTGCTCGCCTGATGGAAAGCATATCGTGTTTCGTTCAGGTCGTTCGGGGCATAAGAATCTGTATATTATCGATGCAGTCAATGGAGAAATGGAGGGAGGAGAAATTCGTCAGTTAACGAATGGGGCATGGATTGATACGATGCCAAATTGGTCACCTGACGGAAAACTAATTGCATTTTCTTCCAACAGGCACAATCCAGATGACATTAATCGTTTCAGCATCTATATTGTTCATCCAGATGGATCAGGACTCCGGAGGATCCACGTGGCAGGGCCGGAGGGATCAGAGGAAGTGGATAAGGAGAGATTAAATCATGTATGCTTTAGTAAGGACAGCGAGTGGCTCTTGTTTACGGGCAATTTGAGCGGAGTGACAGCAGAACCCGTGTCGTTGCCAAATCAGTTTCAGCCGTATGGTGACTTATATGTGGTGAAATTGGATGGGAGTGGATTGAGACGATTGACGTGTAATGGATATGAGAATGGAACTCCAGCTTGGCACCCCTCGACTATGCGTATGGAGACTACTACAGGGGAAACAGAACGGAGAGTACTAGTAGGAGAGAAGTTAAAGGGTGAATTTGACGATGTGCTATGGATGAAGTGTTGACGACTTCAATAACATATTCAGTGTAATTTCACATGTGGAGTGTGGAAAGGGTCGTGTGTTCGTAGTCTTACCCCTATCTTATGTCTTTTGTAGCTCACTCGTGGGTTCAGATATCATGTTGTACTTGTTTGTATTGGTTGTAGAATGGAATAAACATTATCAATAAAATCATGTTAGCTTCAATGAGTAGATAAAACTAACAACAAAAGAATATTGAACATCAATAAATCCAAGCAACAAATCAAAGTATAAAAATACAACTAAACTTACAAAGGACATTACCCCAAATTGGAAGAGGAGATGTTTGAATGCCTCGGTGAGGAGGTAGGTATAAGGAGAGATAGACCGAACAATTATTAGAGAGAAGTGATTAGACAAGACGTGACACACTTGTAGCTTATCAAGGACATAACCCTAATTTGATATGTTTTACTTGAGTTGAGTCGAGGGTCTATCGGAAACAACTTCTCTACCTTTACAACGTAAGGATAAGACTTCATACACTCTACCCTTCAGTCTTATACCTCACTAGTGGAATTATATTGCGTATGTTATTATATAACCAAACTTCTCACATTAGTAATTTCAACAATTACTATTTTATAATGCTGTTTGCGCATTGTACGGGTTTCAAGGTCGTTTGATAGAGTGTATTAGCAAAATTAATGTATGTATTAACTCTGTATATTAGTAGTATCTTGTTTGGTGCACTTTCTCATGCTATGAAATAAAAGTTATACACTCTATTGTGTATATGGGAGTGTATTACAAATACCATGGATTTCTAGGTATTAGTAATGCAAAGGAATTTAATGCATGCATTAACATTTTAAAGACACGATTACCTCTCACCCTTTTACATCTTTTTCACAATAATTGTAGAAGATATTTTTGTAAATAAATATTTTTATACAATACATTAAACCAAACAATGCATAAGAGATAATTAATTTATGTATAACTAATACAAGCATAACTAATACAAACATTACTAATGCAAATATTGCTAATAGACTCTATTTAACATTATTTTTATAGACTCTATCAAACGACTAGTTTAACTCAAAAATAGAACTACAGCAAAGACATATTTGCTGGTAAAACTATATGTGGAACCAAATGGGCAAAAATTGAACAGTTTGTACAACAATAACAGTATAACACATCTAGTGTAATTTCATATGGGAGGTTGAGGTGGGCTAAGTGTAAGCAAATTTTACACTGTGCAAGGCATAGAGACTATTTTCTAAAGACTCTCAACTCGAGCAAGGCATGTCTAAGCTTAATAATTCACATATTCAAGTATCTCATACAAACCAAAAAGTGGGATCAAATAATTATTTTTTAACATTAGAAACAACTAAAGTGCCTTTAAAATATCCACGGTTTTGGTTCTTTATGCTTTGTAACTTTGTCTCATAAAAATTCCAAAAGGTAGACCAACAAGCTTGATATTTAAGCTTGGCATCAAAGTAGCTATTTATATACTCGACAATTAAACACTTCAACTTTAAGGATTCACATTTAGACGTCTTAATTCGTTATCACTAAGTCAGTTAAACACTACAACTTACAAAATGACCATGTATACATCTTTAAAATATATGTGTCACATCAATGTGTACACGAATCACAAAGAAATCTCCATTTACACAATATTGGGACGAATTGAAATGTTAAGATGTGTATATTTTCAAAATTGAAATGTTTAATTGTCAATTGAAGTTAAGCTAAGATGCGTATATATAATGTGACATCCACCCTTCACCTAAGTGGGAAGCAAAAGACATCCTTTGCTTGGGAATAAACTCCATTATTATTTACTTTTGAGCATGTCAACATTTAAAGTGGAATTATAACATGAGCTTTACATTAGAGATTCTCTAAGCAAAGATGTGCGGAAATAATAACCATCTCATCAAAAAGTTTAACTCGTACATACACACCCTTTTGCAGGTGGATTTGATTATTTTATATAAGAATCTGTCTTCATTTCCATGGCATATAACTAAAGAACCCTAAGAAGAGTAATATATTTGAACATACTCTCTATCTTTTCTCTTCTCTAAAATAGCAACATAGAGAGAGAGAGACATGTAATATTGTTGAGGAGAATGTCGTCTGGTTCGAGATCTTTCATAAGAAGGTAACATGCAATGACAAGTTTTCATATTATGAATGATTTCGGACCAGGCTTCATTCCCCTCAACTCTGATCCAACAGGTATGTGTTCTTAATTTTTTATTTTATAATTTCTTTTAGGGTGTGTTTTTTCATAAAGGAAAATATTTTTCGCAAAAATACGTTTCTTGGAAAAAGTTTGCTTGTTTCATCAACTAGACCAAAAACGTGATTCAGTTGATAAAGAGGGCACTTGACTTTGATTCTCATGTTGGCCCTTTACTTCGGTTACTAATATGGGGTTTGGCTTGAGGCGTGCTCTCTCTTTTGTGTCAGCAAATGAAGGAGAAGAGTAAGAGTAATCGCTCCTAGTTCTATGATCTAGAAAGTCAATCTAACCTCCTTCCATAGAGTTTTGTCTTGGAGATGGGAAATCCTTGTGTAGAAAAAGGACTCGACTCCAAGTTGTTCAAGAATATAATAGTGGTGTTGATCTATATGATCAGAGCTAACAAACGCCCATAGATGAGTATTGGAAACTTGGAGAAAGAGTGTATTTTCATCGCGAATGAATCAATTCATCAATCATAGGTTAACGTACATCTCCACATCTATAGCCTTGTTATGATTTTACGCAAGTCAAAAGGTGCACCACTATATAAGTTATAGCACGTGCCAGTAAGACCACCAAAAGTCTTTGTAATAATAATGTGCTACAAAAGTCATAGGTAATTACCAATCTGACTATTCATTTTAATTTGGAATTGTATAT
The DNA here is from genome assembly GCA_037074985.1 of Solanum bulbocastanum. Classification (NCBI taxonomy): domain Eukaryota; kingdom Viridiplantae; phylum Streptophyta; class Magnoliopsida; order Solanales; family Solanaceae; genus Solanum; species Solanum bulbocastanum. The sequence goes on from CM073602.1 coordinate 2,050,346, forward strand.
TATCCCCTCTGATATTTTTGCTGATAATTGGGATAATATACAATTTCAAATTAAAATTTAAAAGTTTTTAAAGAAATGAGCACATTACGTCACATGTAAGCGGGTTAAAATGAATCGAGTCAATAAACATGTTTGTTGAATCACAACTCGTTCACTGTTTGTTTGTGATTAGATGAGCTATATAGTTTATTTGAACAAAAATATGGGTCATAAATCTTTTTACTTTTCCTTAAATTTCTTTTATTCTAATAATAGAATTTAAAGTTAATCCAGTCTAGCAAAAGGGCTTAAAGGTATAATAAGAAGGTAAGTATAAAAGTCTAGAAAATCCAACTTATATAAAAATCATTCTTTTCAGCCTTTACTCCAAACAAGTAAAAGTTGTTTGCACCTACTAAAGCTTGTTTCGGGTAAATCTCTTGTATCGAAGCAAACAACTTCAATAATAAAATTGTCGCATGAATTGCATGGAGTTCCCTGATCTCGATTCAAGCTTGAATCCTCTCTTTTTGTAATTTCGGCCTCACAAGCTGGCCTAACCTGTCCATGCATGGGCTTGGGCTTTAAGGCCTTGTCCTTTTGATGTTATAACATTTTTTTTAAAGTTCGAGTTTCTTAAGGTTGACAAAACCTTCAAAAGATGAATGTATATGACACTCTAGGCAAAGCGCACATAAAAAAAATAAGGAAACGTGAAGTGCTATATAAGACTGACACAAGTTCACATGAATGTCTTCTGTAGGTATTTTGAAGATTGCCTTAGTTAAAATTTTGAAGTTGCTTTCATAGGTATTCCAATAGAGAACTAACCAATGATTCCATAACAAAATATAATGAATGTCTTAGTCATATAGAGTGTGTTAGCTTTCATAGTTGTTGCCTTTCTTATTCACAAAACAAGTCAAAAAAAGTGAACATAGAGAAGCAATTTTTTGGGGCACTAACTTAACATATTCTTTTTTTTTAGATGCTATGCTTACCATATTCCACTACAAGATGCTCTACCTTACTATCAACACTCTTTTATTCCTATCAACACTCTTTTATTCCTGGCAACTACTTTTCTAAGTACATTCGATGGAGCAAGAGGAAGAACTCCTACGCAAACATAAAAGATTGGGATCGTAGGTCATTTTCACTACTCTTCCAGTAGGATTAAACTAATTCATAGCTCTAAAAGAGATAGAAAAAAAGTTTTTTTTACACTGACGATGTGAATAATTTTTATATTAAGAATATGCTTAATATACTATAACATGTTGTCTTTCATATTTTTCAATCACTATTTCTACTTTATTATGGACAGTTGCTTGTAGTTATTTTATAAATGACTTGACTAGAGGAATAAACCTTTTTATATTATCGCGTTGCAACTTTTTGGTATAATAATTTGGTATCTGATACCCACTGGCAAAACTTATTTAATCTTACTCGACATACGATCCATTGAAAAGCGAACAAAGGAATGTATTCCATGTCAAGAATTTTTTCATTTCCATATTACAATATGCTTAAGAAAGACCATAATTCCTTTGCTCATATGAATCTTTTATGAGAACAAATCCTAATTTCCATCTTCTCACCATCTTTAAACATGTTTTTTGGGTTGAGGGGTAGGGGGTGGGGGGGCTAGCATAATCAATTTCTACAACGACTTCAAGTTAATATAAGGGGCCTTATTATAATAATAGCCATGTCTATGGTCAAATATTTATCAACATTTAGTAGATTTATTCATATACACAGAGATTGAGAAAAGTTATCAAATTCACATAATATCCATGTCTATGGTCAAATATTTATCAACATTTAGTAGATTTATTCACATATACAGAGATTGAGAAAAGTTATCAAATCACATGAACTTGTAAGAACTTGTCATTAGGCATCTAGATGATTGTCGTCAGCTCGTGTCGTAAGGTGTTGGGTTAAGTCCCAATCCGCCCCGGAAGAGGGGGTGAGGGACACAGATAAAAGGAATATAAATTTACTTTGCATTGTAACAAATCAAAATCTACAACCTGAAATCATGCATATCACAAAACTAAGTTATCGCAATGGCTAAATTACAAAAAAAGGATTCATACTTGATCATGAAATATTCTTACAATCAGGAAAATTTTGAATCCTATCGCATAGTTCTTCAAGCCGGAATTGATGTTTTCTCCACCAAAATACCATATGTACAGTAACAACGGAAGCCAATCGATAACAGAGTACACAAAAAGCTGTCGAGGACTGTGATCTGCTTTGTCAAAAAGTTTCCGATAGTTTTCAGGTATTAGCTAATTGTGATGGCAACCTGGGATGATTATGTTCACCTTCGTATGTCACAATAAGCATTGAAGCATCTTCCAAGCATCTCTCGACATGTTTCCGGGCAGGGCAACCTCTCATACTGCTACATTTATAGTATCCCCTGCATACATCAAGGAAGGCGTTAAGTCTACGCAAAAATGCATTAAACTTGCACAGAATCAAAGCAAGAATTGGTTGTTGTGATCAATAAAAGCGACTTGATAGAGCAACTATCACACCACAGATCCCGGAAGAAAAAGCAAAACCAATATAACAGCATATCAATATGTGCATACTATTGAGTATCAGTTAATTGAATGAAAGAATCAACAAGTCAAGTATAACAAGTGTTCTTTTTTGATTGACAAAAAAAAAATATCGTTAAGTTAATCATTATATTAATTGAGCTCCTCACTTCACCACCCAATATGAAGTATGTCTAAATGTCAAACGAGAAGGATGGGAGCCATGACTCATGTGAAAGTGATAAGCTTTCATGTTAGACTTGAGCTCCTTGTAACTTAATCTTGTTAAGGATTGAGGTAGCTTTTGCAAACAGAAGCGATATTTATAGACGGAAGCGGATTCGGGATTTGAAATTTATGGAGATAAGATATGATAATGGCTAGGTTCACAGTCAAATATTTATAGATGTTTCAGTGGATTTCTCAATACATACACAAGGTCTAGGCAAAAGCTACTCGGTTCCCGCGAACCTGTACTTCATACTCTGCATCTGCCATCAACCACATACATTAAACATGACAATTAATCCTGGGGAATACACTTTTTCACTCTCCAACTCTATGATCAAGATGCACATGGCAAGAATGTGACTAAAATTGATAATCATAAAGTTCCGATTCGCAAAATGTGGTAATTGAGATGCAGCTTACGGAAGAAGGTGTGAATAGTACCTAGGATGCGGAGAACCTTTGATCGGCTTTTGTCCATACTTTCTCCAAGAATACTCATCGGAAGGAATATCAGCTAGCTTGTTACTTACCGCAGGTATTTTGATTGATCTCTTTACTCTGTGTTTCCTATACGAAGACAATTCCAAAGTTATTAATCACCTATAAGACATTATATGATAAAATAGAACAAATATAAAAGCAAGATTAAATACAAACCTCTTCTTTGAACAGTGACATCTTCCAGTGCTTCCACATTTCCCGCTTCCCTCGTCTCCCTTTCCGGAGCACTTTCTCTTGTGTTGGAACGAGCTCTGATCCGCTGAGTGTGAAGTCCCAATTAAATGGAAGCTAGTACCATTAGCAACGCTGCCGTCCACACTCAATGAGGATATAAATGACCTAGTCGAAGACATGGTCGGAGTACATGTCGAGCTATCAAAATTAAGACTAACACCACTATTGCTCCGCCTGTACATCATCTCCGCGGGCTGTTTCAATTGCTGCTGCTGCTGCTGCTGCTGCTGAAGTAGAAACCGCCGTTGTTGTTGCTGCTGTTGTTGCTGTTGAAGATAGTTATAGCTCGGGAAAGGCGTTTGTTGGCCAAAATTAAGTGGATTTCTACTATTTGAACTTAATTCCAGAGAAGGGCTACATTTCACATTAGCACCCATCTCTAGGACTCGGTTTTCAGGAGAGTCAATAGGAAGTAACCTAAGAGCTTTCGCATGATCATCGATTTTGCAATTCGGGTTTTCAACAAGGATGTTATGAGGTAAAGGGGTCTTGAATTTGTTGGATTTCCTCACTCTTGCATGACCTAAAGTTGAATTCAGAAGAGTGACAACTTTCTTGAACTTGTGTACAGCTTCTCCAGTTTCTCTAACTAAATTCGTATACGAATTCTGATCATGTGTCCTAGATGATAAAAGACTAATCACTCTATGACAATTCTCAACTGCAGCCTTGTTTACTTCTTCTATTTCCTCCATTTCACCTCTCTCAACCCCTAAAAAAAAACACAAAAATTCCGCAAACTCAAACCAGTACTAGTATTGCTACCCTCAGGCTCAAACAAGTTGGGATCAGCTATACGAACACTAAATGCTTCATTTAAGCTCAACCCAAACCACACAATAGGAAGAAAAACAAAACACTACCCCTCAAAAAAACCGCCAACAAGAATTTGGTTCTTTTGCGAATCTATAAATTCAGTTCAGCCAATTGAACATTCTTGAACTGTTTCTTCTCAAGAACCAAAAAGATTCTTACATAGATAGAAATAACCAAAAAAAGGGCAGAAAGAGTTGCCCCCAAAACACAAGAACAACTACACATCCCCCCTAAAACAAAAATAAAACTCAAGATACACAACTTCAACCAACCTGAAAATTATGGGAAAAAGAAAAAGAAGGAAAACAGAAGCAATAAACACCCATCTACTGTTTAAAAAAAACACAAACAAAAAAGGGGTTCTTGGAATGAAATTTCAAGAAATCATACACAAACAACCAGCTTTTACATCAAGGATGAAAATTAGCAGAAAATAAAACACACCCAAATGGAAAAATCAACACAAAACCAGCAGCAAATGCATTGAACAAGACAAAAAAGCAATACAGATTGGATCTTTACACTTCTAAGAATGAAATTAACAGAAAATAAAACATACCCAAGAAGGGAAAATCAGCTATAATAACACCAGCAAGATAAAAAGGCAATAAAGATTGGATCTTTACACATAATATGATGTGTTGTCAAACCCTAGATTCTTTCAATCTTCATAAGGGGTTGGGGGTTGAGGTGGGGGTAGGTAGTTGATGAGGGGAAAAAAAGGTTTTGGGGTGTGTGAAAGAGAAGACTTTTTAGCTCAGCTAAAGAAAAATAAAAAATTACAAAGTCCAAAAGTATACAAAGCTGCAATCTTTAATATTTATTCCAGTATTATGATTGTTTATTTTTAGAAAACAACTGGAATAAGATTAGAGAGAGAGAATCACACAACAGTACTCATTAGTCAAGTATAGTACTAGCATTTGAGTTCTTCAAGATTGAGGGAGAGGGAATCTGTCATTGTTTTTTTTTTTTTTTTTGGACCATTTGATATTTTCTTATTGGATTAGTACTTACGAGTGTATTAACTAGCGGATTTAGAATTTTCATTTAAGGGTTTGAAAAAAATATAAACGTGTGAATAAGTCAATAAAAACAAGGAAAAACAATTCCAATGAAGTAGTAATATAATTTATAGGTATAAAAAGTTAGTTCGACACAAGGGTTAATTTTAAAAGGAGATCTATCATTATCCTATAACTTGCTTCTTGCTCATGAGGACGGTCACAATTAATATATTTATATAAATATAAAAAATTATCTCATATATATATATAGTTTATATTTGTGGATAAGTTCAAAATAGTTTATGTAAGTACTTTCTCGGTTTTAATTTCTTTTGATAAAAAATTTAAGAAAGCATAGAAATATTTGATCTTGTGATTTTAAATATATTAAAATATAATTATTATCTTCTTGATGTTTATAATTAAAATTTTAAAAAAGTTCCATTATTTTCGTCAAGTATAAATTATTAAAATTTGATGAACACTAAAAGTATCAAACTTTTGATATACTTAAAAGGATTAAAGTGCATTTAGTATAATATTTAATTGATTAATTTAAAATGTATTCTCAAATATATTTTTGTCATTTAGTGGTGTATTAATTGTCAATTATTGCAATAATAAGACCTGAGAAAAACAAAGTACCAAACTAAAACTGATGTCCCTGTCATAGACTCCCAGACTTCAAAGTGGGTCCCAAAATAATTATTCCTTCTGTTTTCTTTAATTACATTATTTTTATTCCTTAGCTTCTTTGGTGGTCTTATTTTTTATAACAATAATATATTTGGCGTAACCAATTAGAATTTATAATACAGTGGTCAGTACTCCTTCATCCTTAATCAAGGGGTCTCTAGTTTGAAACCTTTGGATACAGAGTCGCCTTTGTTAGGAAGCGTTTTATCCTCAATGTGGAACATTCTAACGCGAATACAAATTTAGTCGGGCTCCAATGTGGATACAGACACCGAGTGGAAAACCTATATATATATATATATATATATATATATATATATATATTAGAATTTTACGAATAGATAATATTGTGCGTAGAATTTTATCACTAACTTAAAAGATAGAGAAGTTATTACTTTTAGACAGCTAATTCAAGAAAAAATAATTTGATTATATTTTTCTCTTTAACTTCAATTTATTATTCTATTTTAACTTGAAATTAGATTAAATTTAAATTTACAAAAATTTATTTTGAAGGTGGTACTTTAAATCTCTATAGAAGCTCAAATTTGAAATTAAGAGTAAAGAGATTCTGAACTAATCTCACACTATTCCAAATATGTATTGATCCTTGACATAATATATTGAGATCATGCATGTACATTAATTGTTTTAGTTAAATTCGTTTTAAAATATTTGATATTTTAAGAAAACATGAAATATATTGATTTATTTTAAAATTATACCAGAGTATTATTTATTAATTAAATGAGATAATTAACTAAACATAAAAGAATAATTGAGACAAATACTCTTTTTGATTAAATAAACTACTATTAAATTACTTTTTTTTTAAAGAAATACATAAATATCTTAAACTATAACACCAAATACTCAATATAATCTTATCAGTGCAGTTTAACCAGGATGATGCAATGCAACAGAGACCTTGCTTTTACCCGATCAAGATAAAGAGATTTATCTTGTTTTTCATACTCAGGTTCGACATCATAGTATTGTCTAAAAAGTTTTTACCTTTTTTTTCTTGTTATTTATTATAAAAAATTTCGACGTAAATTTGATTTTTAATTGCATTGTACTAATCTCGAATATTGTCTCCTTTTGATTCGACTTGAGAGTATAATAAAGCCAGGCTTTATAGTATAAAAATTGTTTTATTTCGTCTTGTCATTATTGATGGAATAATTGAGAGCAAAAAAAAGGTCACGTAATAAAAAGAGAACACAACTTTTTCTTTTTGTGGCTTAGAGAGCATAGTATAAAAAAAAATACCTAGGGATCTGGCATATAAAGTTACAAACAATCACAACACAAATTTTGAATTAATGTCTGGTAAAAGTCTTTGATTCGAGTTTTGGATATGTAAAAAAGTTTTATTAGAGAGGCTTTTGTTTAAATAGATTTTACAAGCATGAATTTAAATGATCCGAGATTTAAATATGAATATCAAATACGAATGAAAATAATAAAAGAAAAAGACGAACTGCTATATAAGTTCAATAACTTCTTGAATAATGTTATGTTGCATTTGACTTCTTACTAATTTCGCTTTTTTTGTCAAACTGATTTGAGATGATTTACTTCGAGTCATGGTTCAAGGGTCTATAAAAAACAATCATTATATCTCTACAAGGTAAAGGTAAGGTCAATGTACACTTCACCATCCCCAAATCTCATTTATAAGATCCTTTATGGCGGCGTGATACAAATCAATTCGCATACTTCATGCAAATTGTCATGTAGAACATGTATATCTACTTGTTCAACTTTTGACAAGTTTAAGTCCACTTGTGTATGCCTATGTTGGAGGGCATAAATGTCAGCTAAAGTCAAGTTAAAGAACACATTTATTTATTTGTAGTTTTATTCGACCAAGTCCAAGTATGACTAGCAATAGTTTGGGTGCAACCGTGCAAACTAAATAAACAAAGGGTACCACGTAAGACGAAATTGTCATGTAAGATGTCACATAGAACGTGTGTCTATCTGTTTAACTTTATACAAGTTAAAGTATCTACTTGTATACACTCAAAGTTAGAGGCCAAAAAGGTGAAATGAGGTCAAGTTAAAAAGCATATTTATAAATCATGCCCACACGAATCCAAGTTCAAGGTGAGCAATTCACGTATCACTTGAGTAGTAGTAGTAGTACAAAACCTTAAGAAAAGATGATCTACTAGCTGAAAAAAGAAGGGATCCATTGAAGAGTTTATGTAGGGTGCAATTGAACACACAAAATCCGCCCTAAATTGTGTTTGTTCACTAAACAATGCTGGTTGGAGGTTAAAAACAGACATGAATATGAAAGCATAACCCTAATTCACAATCTACAATAGTACAGTGCAGTGTTTCAAACTTACAACAGATTAGAGAAACACCATTTCAACTTGAAAGCATCGTATCTCGCGAGTGCCATAAGTGCTAAGCTCTTCTCCTTTATGGTCTCGTTGCTAATTTGCTTCTGATTTGTAACAGATGCAGCGCCAGCTGCTGTAAAATAACCTGCACGTCTAATCGCTCACCACATTTCCTAATACGAGACTTACTATGCAGTTCCGGGCTGCTACTTCAACTTATGCACGGGGGTTGTACAGATTATCAAGTATGTGAAGGCAAAAAAGAACAGTTCAAGAAGACATAAGGCATGGAACCTTGCGAGCATAAGCCAACACCATCACGAAATCGTTAGCTGATGAACCAACTATTGCTGGAACTCTTTCGGATGTGGTAGATTGAAGCCACATATCAACTAAACTATTCAGTTGTAGAGTGGGAACTATCAACTGTCCCATATATCTAATCTCAACCTACAAGAGAACAAAAACAGTTAGCACAACATAAATATCATCAAATTTAGAATGCTTTGACACAGAGTACTACGACAAGAGAAAACTCTCTTTCTTCTAGCTAGGTACAAGGACCATAGTTTCTTTATTTTTAAGCAAGACAACAAGTGATATCAGCCACACTTATCACCCACAGGCTATGTTGTTTGGACTCTTCAAATCCTCCAAAAGTAGTGCCTTCTCGGGTGAAGAGTCTAAGCAACATAGACTCTTCAACAATGTCAACAGGTGCATGTCGAATCTTTCAAAAGTGGTGCCTTCGTAAAAAATGGATCTTCGATCTAACTCAAACCCCAAGAGCTATCATAAGGTGAGGATTGTCCAAGACCATATAAGGCAACCAATTACCCATCCCATATCCGATGTGTGGGACTCTTAATAGCCTTTTTGGATGATCCAACACGGGTGCAACAATACTTTTGAAGAGTCCGAACAACCTAGTCCATAGGTACCTTCCGGAGAAGTCTGATTGATAACATAGATATGGAAGAGACAGAGCATAGATAATGCATAAAAAGAGAGTAGTTCATGGAGATGCTAAACATACGAAAAGCTGGAAGTTGCCTACTCGTTTTGGCATTCACTTAAGTCAAAATGACAGTAACTTAGAGCCAAGCTCCTGTTTACAACTTTGTCCTCATCAATTCCTAAAAAGAGAACACTTTAAAAGGAAAAGAAAAAAACGAAGATTACGGGAAAACTAAGTGTTTAACTTCCAAATTCCCACTTCACAACAAGCAATACGTATTGGCCATTTCCTCATATTAAGTGAAGTTATAGCTGTTCATTTAGGGTGTGTTTGGTACGAAGGCTTTCCAATTTTCTCATGTTTGGTTGGGTTAAACGTTTTGGAAAATGTTTTTCAAATCAACTCATTTTCCTCAAATTTAAGGAAAAATGACTTCCCTTCAAAACTTAAGGAAAACATTTTCCAAAACTCTCTTCCGACCCTCCCCCCCCCCCACCACCTACCAGCCCCGCCCCCCATCCCAAAAAAAATAATTTAAATTTGTTTTTAAAAACTATTTTCAACTTCAAAATTTCATTTTTTCACCCCTACCCTCGACCCCCCCCCCCCCCCCCCCAATTTATTTTTTTAAGTTTGTTGTTGAAAAATATTTTTAACTTCAAAAATTCATTTTTTCACTACCCTCGATCCCCCCCCCCCCCCCCCAAAAAAAAATTGAAGTTTGTTTTTAAAAATTATTTTCAATTTCAAAAATTATTTTCTACTCTAGTAAAAATATAAGATATTTCTCAAAAATATTTTTCATTCAAAAACCAAACACAATCTTTTTCGGAAAATATTTTCTACTCACCAACCAAATATGAGAAAATAAGTCAAAAATCTACTTGTTTTCCAGGAAAACATTTTTTAGGAAAACATTTTCCTTCATACCAAACACACCCTTAATTCAAAATTCTGTCACCAATGCACAAAAATGATGCACATTACCCCTTAAATTTTCATACTCGACCAGTTTTCTTGAAAACCAAGTTCTAAAACTGACAGGACCAACATTACACCCAACAAAATAATGAATTACAGGAAATCATGCCCTTACATAATTTTTTTCAACCTTCAAACCCGAATAGGTAGGATTGTAAACAAATGTGAATAACATCTATTGATTGTAAGCTGCCAAAAATACAAAAAGATAATTACCTCATCTTCACTAGAAAGATTCAACTTCTTCATCAAGTACTTTTGGATGAACAAAACTGGAATATTGCCATCCCTACAGTAGAATGTAAAATATATGAATACAATTATACAATCATGAGGTATACCTTTCAGTGAAAAGCAAAAAAAGGTGCATAGATGCTTCGTCAAATTCTCAAGCTAAAGGCAACTTAAATCAAATGCTAAATTTGTCCTCACAACACACTTTATGCAATCAGGTTGTTTTTTTTGTTTAGAATTAATCTAAATGTACTCAGACTTAAAGCATAATCAACTATGAAGGTCAGCTCAAGTGATCTTGAAAAGAAACAAAGTAGTCACCATAATCTGTCACTTCTATTCTTCCTTTTTATTTGTATTCATAAACATCCTATACCCAAACACAAACTATCACACAATCGCGGAAATGGAGAGGAAATCATAATTATCATTATCTGTCAATTCTAGTTTTCCTTTTTACTTGTATTAGGAGAAATTGGATATGACATCCACATAGCTATGCAAACAGAAACTATCACCAAATTGTGAAATTGGAGAAGAAGTTCTGCATCCCTCTTCCAACTTCTCACTCCAAGAAGGGCATAAAATATTAAACCCTCCGTCCCAATTTATGTGATATTCTTTCCTTTTTAATCAGTTCTACAAAGAATGACACATTTCTATATTAGTAACAATTGAATTTAAAACTTCCCATTTTATTCTTTAATTAGATGATTTATTGCCACTGAAATACCTATAGCTTGTTTAAGACCACAAATTTCAAAGGTTCTCATTCTTAAACACCGTGCCTAGTCAAACACCATCACATGAATTGGGACGGAGGGAGTACCACGTTTCAAGTGTCAAACTTCATAAAGCTATAGACATTCTTTGTGCAAACTAAATGACTTCTCAGAGCATAATACAGAACCTAGGCAGAACAGCAGGATAAATTAATTGTTTCACTACGAAATCAAATGATATCACATAAAAGACATACTTTATTCTCAAGTAACCTGCAGAAATCTGGGGCAAAGGTGCACTTCCGTCCCTGAAACAGTTAATTGCGGAGTTAGTGATAAAAACAATTAATAGTTCAATCTTTACTCTATATACATAATAAACAGAAAAGTTCTGTAAAACAAAAGCAGATTCTTACTGGTCTTCAGAGGCCACTAATGAGAACCAAATTGGATTAGTCCTCCTTTCACATTTGACACTGATTGAATCCAGCACAGCTTGCGGTGATATACTAAATTCTCCAAAAGTTGATGCCTTTTTTCGGCGAACTCTTCTCAACTTTTTAGATTTTTCTGATTCTGCAGGAACAGGAACACAGCTGTATTTGTCACCTTGGACCTTCAATTTCTGTCCATGTTCTTTGTCATGGCAATGCAAACTTTCTGTTTTACAAACAGAACCCTGTGAAGTAAACCTTGAACATTTGTTCTTGTTTGCTACTTCCACCAAACAATCCAAAGGTTTCCACAAATCAACTTTGCCTTCTTGTTGTTCAGTGCCATTGTCAGTTCCTTTGTCCGGTGTGGGATGGCTAGAAGGCTCGGCATTGGAATAATTCTGGAAAAATCACATGAGTTCAACCGATATAGTAATATTCACATTTAAACCGGGATACCATTGACCAAAGAAAAACTTATCAGGCAAAATAGATAGAACATTTCAGATGCCAAATGTCAAGAGAATTAATATAGTTATATTTCACAATGTTCTAGATTCATTCTGCGTGAATATGTTAATAGTATAGAGTGTACTTCCTAATTCTAAGATGGTTAGGAATCTCAGTATTCAGATAGATTTTATTATCTAAAATAGCTTCTTCTTTTTTTAATTCATGTACTCTGAACTTTAACTTATTAAGTAGAGTAAACTCCTGTATAAGGAGCTCTCCTTTGAAAATTGAACTTTTTGGTTACTATTCTAAAAGGCCTTCTACTTTTCTCTTTTTTCTATGGTATCAGAATTCGATTATTAAATTTTTGGCCATTATTCTGGAAAAGCCTTCTTCCCTTCTCCTCTTGGAATTAGAGTTTGGGTACTAAGTCCCTCCTTCAAAACTTGAATTTCAGTTATTATTCCATCAACTTATTCTGTTACTTCTTAGCCATCAATTCAAGCTACACGGATGATGTCCTGGTGATCTGCAACACCGTTCCTCAATCCGGTGGTTGAGAACAGATTACTTCCGGTATGTGATGCGAGAAGCACTTCATTTTGCTGTTTCAGTTATCATAGAGTTTTGGAGAAGAAAGGATTCTAGCACCACTTCTCTTTTTGGTGACTGTGCACTATTTCAATGACAATATTTGGACAACATTATACAGCTGGTTGTTCCTTCAACAATAACTAGTCTGTCACACACCAATTGACTTCACAGTTTCAGTTGAAAACTCAAGTTGCTCACTACCTTGAGTTTGAGGTGGGATTTTAGAAGTCAAGAGAACTAATACGGTTATACATTAAAATATTCTCGATGCATTCTATGTATCTAAGTTAATAATATATGCTAATTCTGTCTTCGTTGAGAATCATGATATTTAGGTCATTTTCCAAATTTCATGTTCTATAAAATTACATACATAATGTCCAAAGGACATGGCTTTACCTGCCTTTTACTTTGAGAAGACTTTGTCAAAGTGTCTGGTGAGCTAGAGCTATCTGGCTCTTCTCCAGAATCTTCCTCATTCTTGATAGCTTTCTCAGTGGAAAAGGTAGAGCCGCGTAATGCTTTTCTTGCCACTGATTTTGATCTTCTTCCTGTCATTCCAGTATGTGTAGATACTCTGGGAGTGCTGACGCCCAATGATGAAAGTGATCTCTCTTTCCTTCTAACTGGCAATGTAACTGAAGGCACAATTTCAGGCGCCTTCACTTTTCGCCTCTTATAAGGGAATATCTTTGCTCTTACATCTTCTAGCTTATGATCAGGCCTGAAAAATCAAATTTAAAAAGGAGCAGGAAACAACAAACATTGTCAGGAAATGTCCTCACATTTATGGAATGATAGAAGAAACAAACAGGCATATTAATAGATACAGACAAAGTAGCAAAGTTAGTGCTAGAAAATGAAGAATTATGTTGAACTAGCTTAGTTAAATGGTGAAAGCGATCCATTAATACTTGCCAAAGGCTAGATGTTTAAAGAACCTTTTTGGTTGGTGTAAACTTGAACATGTAAATAGACTTGATAAATTCAAGGATTTTGTTATCCCCTTGAATTATATCTACTAATCACAGGAACCATGTAAAAGAGCTAATATTTGCACAGCTGTTCTAGTTATCAATAAACTTTGGATGCAAATTAACGAAAATATCACTTTACTTGATGATAAAAAAAAATGACAGAACGAAGTTACTAAACATAGAAGAAATCTTTTCCTTGAAGTTCCAGGTGGCGGGACAAAAAGAAGAAGAAAAAATGTAAAACTAGAATATTTTAGACAACTGTAGAATTGAGTACTCAAGCACCGATACACATGTCAAAAACAAAAAGAAAAAGAACAAGGAGTTAAAAGAAAAAAATGACCTCAATTTCTCTAATGGCACACAGCCTAAGTCGATATTGCATACTGGACAGCATTCCAAATCTTCATCCGAGAGCTTCTTATAGATGCATTTCCTGCAAACTTGGTTGAGTTCCCAAAGAAAGTTGTCAAAACAATGTGTTAATGTAAAATACCAGTTTTAACACAAACCAGAATGCAAATTTCTCCCTTTTAATATGAATGTAACGAACAATCAGCCCATTCATTCAACAAGATGTCTCAAACAATTTATACTGGTTACGGAAATAACAGGATATTGCTTCTCAGGGGATGATAAAGAAATTAACCTTACAAATGATTGCAAAATATAACAGAAGCATTTTTTAAGGATCCTCAATTTGCTTATGTGCCTAACAACAGAAATGGATCGAGAAGCATATATTGGCACCTATGCTTGAGACCAATTTGTCACTGAGATCACATTACTGGACTCAACAAAATATAATAGGAATATAGGATACAAATAGATATTTCCATTTACGGAATTGTGTGAAAGCTTCAATTTCTACAATCTACATATTAATAATCAAGGGTTCTCAGTACAAAATATTAATCTCGCAGTGCACATAGCATTACAAAGAGAATTCTGCATACCTCAACCAACTGATTTAAGCTACATACACTGATAGTGCAAAGATTTCTTTTTTACACTATAAAAATTTCCTTTCCTTTGGCAACCAACTCACCCATACTATAGTTAATCATTTAGGATTTAACTTATAACCGACTCTACAAAAGATATTTACACAAGTAGTCACAGTTACAAGTCATTTACCATCTTTTGCAGGTTATCAATTTGCTTACCATATATTACCTCCAATTGTCTTTTAAATGACCTGATAATGCCAATATTGCTTACACTGGGGTCGTTTGGTAGAGTGTATAAGAATAATGTTAAATAAAGTGTGTTAGTAATGCTTGCATTAGCAATGCATGTATTAGTTATGCTTGCATTAATTATACATAGATTATTTCAATGCATTGTTTGGTTTGATGCATTAAAAATAGTATGTATTGCATTAAAAAAATTATTTACAAAGATACCCTTTTATGGTGGAAAAGATGTAAAAAAGGTTTTGAGGGGTAATTGAGTCTTTTATCATATTAATGCATGCATTAAAACCATTGCATTGCTAATACCTAGAAATCCATGGTATTAGCAATGCACACCTAAATACACAATACATAGGTTGAAAAAGAGTACCAAACAAGGTACTAGTAATACACAAGGCTAATACATGCATTATTTTTCCTAATACCCTCTACAAAACGACCCCTGAAAGCTAAACTCAATACCTATTAACTAACCCCTATTATAAACCAAAAAAAAAAAAAAATCTTTACACTAGCTGTATAAAAAATGAGATTGATCAAATAGGTGGTAAGTCCTAATTATTTCATAATTTTAAATATATTGACCTTAGTTCCAATTACCCTCGAATCATTAAAATACAGAGCAAGCACAGAGTTGTAGCCAGTTCGTATACAATAAATAGTGGAATCCTCTAACTTCTTGAGCACATAAGAAACACCCAGATGTATAGGAAGCTATATATACACAGTTCTACCAAGCTAATCCATGCAACTGGAGCAAACAAAAATCGAGAAATAACTCCAAATCATTGAAAAATATGACCAACGAATCTAGGCATAATACATACACATGCCCTTTAACTTGGCCTCAACTAGTATCTTTTGTATAATTTAAACAAGTAAACACAGTTCAAGTTATGTATAATGCCCATGTTCTACACGTCATAATACAAATTATTTTACCCTAATTTCCTCGTACGCATGTGTCTATTTGTTCAACTTTGTACAAATTTTAAACGCATAGTCAGCTGAAGCCAAGTTAAAGGACACGTTTATGTATTATCACATGTATCAACACATAGTTAATCGATGCAAATGGAGCAAACCCAAATCGAAAATAACTCGAATAGTAACAGAAAAAACTTCAAAGAATTGAAAAATTCAAATGGCAGATTAATTAAGCAACTAATATAATCACACGGAACAGAATTAGTCAACTTACATGTATGAAGACATTCAGAAATAGTAGTAGCATCTCTGAATAGTTTCAGACAAAGAGGGCAACTCATGCATGCCACAATCGATTCTCTCTTCACCAATTGATTCTTCATATTTTCTTCTCAATCAAAAACTGAATTCTACCTTAACGTTGCATGCTATAAAATAAATTCAACACATTCGGGTCTCTAAAAATCACCTACATTTCTTAATTCGACCCGAAAACACAAGTAAAGAACCCGGAATTATCCAAAACGGGTCGTATAAATTTGAAATTGAGCACATGGGTCGGGTTGATATGGGGAAAGGGGAAGTGGGTCGGCGATGAATTTGGTAGGGTGGGGTAGAAACGGGGATTGGGGGTGGGATGATCTCCTCTTCTTCTTCTCTGTGTGTATAAATCTGCAGTTTTGTGTATTGGATTTGAGACTCAGAAATACAGAGCCGCAGTCAAAGTAGTAGTTTTGGTTTGATTTCCCACGTGTTAAGTTTACTTCATAGTCGATATCTATCAGGTTTGCGAGTTTCCAATTTAAGCTAATAAACTCTAGACGACATATATATATAAAAAAAAAAAATTTAGCAAAATTAGAAATATTTTAATAGAAATATTTTATCATCTATTCAAGAGATAAGTATCAAAAACACCTCTAAACTTGGCGTAAATTATTAACTTCATCTCCGAACTATTGACAGCCTTAAAAATGCCTCTTTATTACTTGACTAATTAAAGCTAAATACACCCCGATCTTGCAACATTAGTGAAATGCACTCCTAAATTCTCGTTAAATTTAGGGATGTATTCAATACTTCTCTCGATTCTTATTAAGAACTCCATGCGCTCCTGCAAGAGTTTGAAACCATTTGTTACGTCATGTTGCATATCGAGAGTGTATCTAAGATTAATTAATCGAGTAGAGAGATATTTTTAAAACCGTGAATAATTTAGAGATGAAACTAATAATTTACATCAAATTTAAATGTGTTTTTAATACTTCTATATATATTCAAATGTTTGCCTCCCTCTTTTTCTCTACCATGAAAACGATATAGCCATCAATAAACTTCCTCCCTATCTTTATTGTGATAAATTTGGTCATTCCATTAATCGTTATGAGGATAATTCTGCTAATATAAATAAAATAAACCTCTAGATGAATCAAATAAAGCCACTAATTCTGGTGAAGGTGGAGGCAAAACTAACCCTACAAAGAATAATATGAGGTGAAACTATCAAATTACATAAAATAATTATATTTTATCTCACTAATTATTAATTCCATACAAGATTAATTCAAGTCAAATATATCTAGATTCATAATTTTTGCTACCAGATTCACTGAAATAGGGAAAGAGATGAACGAGAACAAGAAGGAGGCGAGTGAGATTTGTCTCTATATTTTAGATATATGTGAATCACACTAGATATACACTAATACATGTATTTAAAGATGTCAAAAATGAGTCCAACTATAAGTAACCCGCACAACCCACCCAAAATTTTAAGGGTTGGGCTCCAATCTCAACTCAATCAAGTCTCAACTCAATTTAAGAGAATCTTCAATTGAATCCAATTTAGTCTCCAATTTTAACCCGTTTTAAAACTCCTTATTTGCATTGGTGTCATGTATGTGTTACTACATTGAAGGTATGAATTATTATCTTATTTTATATTTTTTAAGATTTATCTATCAATTTGTAACTTTTTTTAAAAAAAATTTCTTCAGTTGAAATTCAAATTGTGGTTATCAAACTTAAATAACAATATATTAAAATTATTGAGATTAAGCGGGTCAAATTGGACAGGTCCCAACCCGCTTTTAAGCTTATTTGAGCCCAAAGTAAACTTGGGCGGGTCAAAACTCAACTCAACTTCTATGTCAACCCATTTTAATATCTCTAATTTCAACCCAACCCGCCCATTTGACACCTCTACATGTATCTGGTATGATTTCGCATGTATTTGGTGTTATTTCACATGTATTTGGGATACCAGATACGCGAGCGAGATAGGAGAATAGCGAGCAAGATTTGTTTATGTATCACTGATACATGCTAATTCACCTGCATACAATGTATCTAGAACAAATTATACATATCTGGATACATCAAAAACCGATAAAATTTATAATACTACAAATTGATATATTTAATAATTAACTCGTAAACTAGTAATATTTATCTAAGTTACCCTAATATTTATGGTTCCTGAATAGTGCAATGTGGTTCATGAAAATCTAATGGCAAAAATAATGAAAAAAACACACATGAATATTCAAATCATACAATTATTTTGATCATATAATACATAAAATATATGGTAAGATTGGTAGACATTGCACATGAATATGTTCCCTATATGTTAGGGAATACATGCCTTCATTATTAACAAAAGAATATAATACAACAACAAGAAGGCATTAAGCAACTTATACTAAATTATTATTAGACAAACGATTTATAAGGTCGTTTTTAAACAAGAAATATTATAGCTCTAAATAAATTACATTTGCAGAAATAAATATGCTACACTCATTTTTAATACATACAAGCAACTCCACAATAGTAGCATTGATACATAACACACTATTCAATCTAGGCAAGCACCAGCTATAATCGATGAAATTTTGATCGATTACGTTCATTTAAAAAAAGTAAACCTGATTTCATCCATTTATGTTCTTGCATTTCTCCATAGCCCTTGGTGCTGAAGTAAAATTCAAAAAATAATTTCAGTATTACAATCAATTTACTAAGGAAGCTGTTTAGTTAATTAACTAGAACAATTTTGCAACAAATTAATCCAAAGATAAAATAAATAACAATAAAACAGTAATTAATGAGAAATATATATCATATATCTTACCTAGTCCTATTGCTTCAGTTCCTTTCATGATGCGCAAGCGTTTGCAAGAATCAACAAACATCCTGTTCATTGAAATGAAATAATATAATGTTATTAATTAAGTAAAGATCTAGGGGCATAAGTATAGTGTGATGTCCTTGACAAAGGATGGGTCACGGAAGGATTGATAGATTTTTAGGTTGATAAGCTTCTGAAATAGGGGTGCAGATGACATGCCTTAGGAGAATTCCATTAAAACGAGAGAGAAAAATGAAAAATTTATAAAACATAATATAGGCTCACATGGTACACACACTTATGATTTTCGAAAATAGCATAGAACAAAGGACAAATATGTACGGTCTATAAGGCCGAAGGAGACAATACATAGAAGTACCATCAAACTTCTAAGCTAGAGAATTCTAACGAAGAGGTGTACATGACACCTTCAGCAAATCTCACATCGAAAGAGAGAAGGAAAGTTTTAAAAAAAAAGTTTTATAAGGCATAGCATAAGTTCACCTGATATGCACACTTATGTGCTCAGTGATGGCATATCGCGTAAGGAATAAATTTGTAAGACATGTTGGGTCAAAGCTACTATCAGTATATTTAACTTAAATTCCTCACAAATACATTATAAAAAAACATGTTGACAGTGAAAAAACACTTTTACATACGCCATTAGTACAGTTTAACATGTGATAGCAAGTTAATTAAAATCTTTATCATGTCATCATCCATTATTGTCTACCATAAAATTTATTTGTAGTTACCTTATAAACAACTTAAAATTATATTTTACACCATCAATGAGTGTGTGTGTATCTATATATATATAGTATATAGTTGAGGTGTCAAAGTCTTACCCCCATGGGACATCTCCAACAAGCATCCAATCACCATCTTTGTCTTCATAGGTAGGAACATAATCAGAACTATTCAAAAGGTCCATCAGTTTCCTCTCATTCATGAAATCTTTCATTCCTTGGACTATTTCACAGTTTCATTTCAGTCAGTAATAAAACATATACATACAAATAGTATAATATATCAGAAAATAGAATTTAATATATATACGCTAACATATAAATCTATTTACGGATCTATATGCTTCAATTGGAATTGGAAATTCCAGAATAGGTGGCTGGTATACCACAATAATCAAACCTCCTTTTAAATTTTATTATTTGGTTTGGATTTATGTTGGCTTCGTTGGGAGGCTCGCGTAGTTTGTTACGTCAACTCAAAAGGATGAATTGTGTTGGAATTGATAAAGTTTCATGTTTATGCTTTATTAATATAAATTTAACACTTATTATGTATAGGTTATCTTTCATATTTTTCATGTGATTAGTTTCACCTAAATAAATAGTTATTTTTTAGGTGATCAATAGTTGGTAAAAAATTAAAATTTTAGTGGGAAAATTCAAAATATAAAAGAAAATATACACATGGAAAAAGCTAAGAAAATTAAAATAATATAGTATAACACATATTAAAATAAAAATAAATTGAGCTACGAACTATCCACATAACGTAATTTTTCAATAAAAAGGTGTTAATTAACTTCTTTTGGACAAAGATGAGTCCGTGCAATATAACTAAATTTACTTTTTGTACTTATCTTAAAGTGTAATTCTTTTTTTATATTCTCAAAGTATATAAATTATATAAGTGGAGCTAGCTAAAGTATCAGTTACGAGTTCAACAAATAATACTAGTAGCTTTGGCCTATATATGTGTGAAGAAATCAATCTTAAATGTATCAATAATTCATCTAGAACTCATTAATAATTTAGAATCTATAAATTCATTTTTTTAGACTTGTTCATGATAAAGAGTTAAATTCATAGAAAATATATATAAGAAGTAAATATGGCATACCAATAGTGAAGGAATTGAACATCTTGGCTAAGGCATCAGATAATTCTTGATAACTCTTGTACATGTTTAAGTCCACTTTCCTAAGGTAAGGTGCACCATCCATGCTCACCTTCACTAAAATATTGTCACTCTCTTGGCCAAGCTTCTGGGAAGTCAAAATATTCTTTCGAAAAGATCTTACCGGTGGCCAACCCACAACTTGTGCCCTGATAATTTAAATTTATAAATTCAAAGGAGTTATACATATTGATATTATAAGTTGGTATGAACTATATTTATTTGAATTCTTAAAAAATATTGTTAACGGTGTCTCAGATCCTCCTTAAAAAAGTATACTTTTTGAAAATTCAATATAAATATAACATTATTTTTAAAGAGTCTTAACTATATAGGGGATGGATACAACACATATATCAATAAGGAATTTATCTGAACTCTATTATTTGTTGATAAAGTACGATGCAACTTGAGGGCACCATAACTATTCCATGATTATCTATCTACCTCTCATCCAGGATAGAATTATAGTTCTGCTTACAAATTCAAGAAGCTCAGTAATTTCAATCTAAACTCTATATTTATACTCAAACATTCACATAATATTTATAGATAATTTATTCATAACCTACTAAATAATTATATTTTCTAGAATACTCTAAAATTCATAAACTCAAAAATTCTAACTCCCTACTATTCCACACCAACACGAATACTTGATGTCCATCAAAACTCAAATAGATGGACAGAAATCACCTAACATTTCATTATTTTTTTAAGAAAAGTAAAAAAAAAAAAAAAAAAAAAAATTTAAAGACACATACTTGGCAGCTGGGGTTTTGAGTGTTGAATTCTTGATGTTGTTAATATCAGAAGAAAGGTTGAGCTTCAAATCCACAAAACCTCTTTTACCATTAACATTATAAGTATCATTATCATCATGAACATTTTTTCTTCCTCCACCCGGCAACCCTAGCCTTAATTCTGTCTCCTCAAAATCCAACTTATTACTACTTTTTTCTTCTTCCCCTATCATTTCTTGTTATTTATTTTAAGAGTACTTTTGGTTTGAGATAGAAATGTGAGAGTTAAAAATATATAGGGTGGAGAGAAGGAGATAAACTAGCAACTAGATTGGACTTGGTAGACCTTATTAAATTGTTACCCCACTCCCTTATTTTATATAACATTATTTGACTATGCACAAAATCAGGGGCGAGGGAGCAAAGGGTTCATTCGAATCTCCTCGGTCAGAAAATAAAATATATACATAAAAAGTAACATTATTTTTAATATATATCTTGCGTCTAGGAAGAAAGACTTTTAGTTTATATAAAAAATGTATTTTAAGAAACAGGGTAAAATTATGCTATTTTGAATAGTTTAAGGATAAAATTAGTCAACTTTTCTTATTGGAGTAACCGTTAATTAGTTGGAAGGACATTTAAAGTTATTTGAGTAGTTGAATGGTATTTTTAAGCTAGTTAGTTAACTAATAACAAAAGCATTTTCTAGCCAAAAATATAAGGGAGGATAAATTAAAAAAAAAATTAAATTTTTTTCCATTTCTTTAAAATAGTCGGTTACAAGAAAAAATCATATAAAATAGAACGAAAAGAACACTTAATTACTAGCTAGCTAGTGGCCACCAAAAAATAAACTAGCCATTGAGAAAAATAAAAGGAAACAAAAAAATAACAATTGAATGAAATGGAGAAGGGTGTGCTTGTGCTAAAAAGAGTGTATAATGGTATTAATATGGCATATTAAAGGTGGTGGGGAATGAGTTGCTTTTGTCTTCACTTACTTTGATAAATGATTTGTTGACACTTGCTAAAGTTTATGAGCTGGATTTTTATATCTTGTTGGGTTATAATTTTATCTTATTATATGCTTGATTTATATTCTCATGCATTAACTTCCTTTTCGTATTCGTATAAGGTGTTTATATTTAATTAAATATAAAATATTTATTTGATGCTGGTAAGTTTTTATCTTTTTTTTGGACCCTTTATTATGCTCAATTGTTTAATTATTCACAGAGATAAATAAAATTAAGAAATTATAAAAAATTATATTATTTTTTTATGTATAATTAAAAATATTTTTATGAATATTTATTAGATGAGGAATCCTTTCGATTTTTTTGAATATTTACTTCTTTATATTATAAGACTCCTCGATAAAATTTTTGACTTCACCACTTACGATAAATTAAATAATGGTGTAGAATTGTGATGTTGGATTCCTTCCAATTGCATCAACTGCTCTGTCACGACCCAGGCCGTCGTGATTGGCACCCACACTAACTCTCCGATGGGAGAACCATTGCTACAACCCAAACTAACAAATTTTATGAAAACTAACGCATTTAAAGATACAAAAAAAGGTTTAAATGACTATAAGAATGGAGTCTCCATAAACTCCAAGGTTTAAAATAAACTAGTCAAACTAATGCGGAAGAACAACCCCTAGAACCTGAAAGTCAATGTATCAAAACCGTACTAACGAAAAGTCTAAGAATAAGGGGTACAACCCCGAAACTAAACAAACACCTTAAACAAATAGTCTGAGTCCGAAAAGAGTGGACTTAAATAAGAAAGATTCATGGCGGCCTAAAAGAACTGGCTCACCCTTGAATCCGATCACGCTCAATGATCACCTAGCTGAGGTCTATCAATAGCCGTCTGAAGATGCCCTGTACTCAATAAAGAACAAGTAAGTGCAGTATCAGTATACAACCATAGTGTACTGGTAAGATCACGCGGCTATCCCAATAAGTGAAACACATGCAAGTAACCACAACATTATAAAATAGGCATATACCAAACATATACAATATTAGTCTTCTTTTCAGGATCAATGTAGCATTCCACGTTCTCAATAATACACATTGGTTATCATTTTATAGCAATATACCATCTTAAATATCAATCATCATTAGATATGAACGTAATCATCACAAGTATATACACAACACAATTTAATGGTCCTCTCACGGAACCCAATTCAATAGTCCTCTCAATAAACCCAAACCCAAATTGTTAGTGACCAGTTCGTGGTACCCGATCCAATGTTTATACCGAAACGTGGCAATTAATCCCATATTTATGTCGAAACGTGGCAACTGATCCCATATTTATGTCGAAACGTGACAACTAATCCAAGTCAGTGTGTCGGAACGTAACACTCGATCCATTCAACAAACCACAATCACAATAACAATGTATATTCTCACAATCATACAGCAAGATGTGATTCATGTCATACATTATTCAATCATCCTCATTTACGATTAGGGTGATCAATAATGCAACATTCGCATACTACATTCATTATAATGAGCAATTACAAACATATATCACACCAATATAAAATCACAATTATCACCTACCTCAAATCCAAGCTTGAATCCCCTAAGGCACTTGAATCTTCCCTTTTTGGATTATTCCTGCTTGTTCGTAGTCTAAAAACATACAATTAACGCAAGAATCAATAAATGAGGCCTAATTACCCGGATTATAAACAACATTATTAATCCTAGGCCAACCCAAGATCCCAATACCAAAATTGGGGTTTTTTCCACCATTAACTTCAGATCAAAACCTTTTCCCAATGATAATTACCTAAGAAACTACGTTTTACGGATCGAAAAAATGGATTCGGAGAGTTAAAACCTTACCTTTAGCCTTAAAAATGGTGAAAAATGGTCAAGAACTCGTCTGGGGTCGCTCCTTAGCTCTCAAAATCGAAAAGTGCAGAATAAAGATGTTTTGGGATTTATTTATGACCTTAAGTCGCGTCAGACCCGCCACAGCGGTCCTCACCCCGCTACAGCGGCCCCACCCTGGCGAAAAAATCCCACCCCAGCGGCTAACTCTAAACCAGTGAGCTACGTTAATAATCCCAAGACCCCCATTTCACAACACAACTTTAACCAACGATGCTCAGAAAATACCGTTCACGTTAAGATCGATTTCGGGAGTTTACTTACCCGAATTTAATTTCGTAAAGTCGTACAGGTTCCTTAACGTCTTAGTTATCTAATCATGTGATCAAAATCATAATTAGATCACCTAATTTCTACCATATTTCCCTAGACCTTACTGACTCCAATTTCGTCCAAATCTAGACTTGGCTAGAAAATCCCAAGTTACTACCAAAAAGTTTTCTGACCCCAATTCTTTCCCCATTGGCTTTTCTCTAACAACGGAATCAGGTCGTTATAGTATATACCAATTTACCCATCACTCATCCCTGATTGATCAACTATAAAAGACTGTCTGAAGTAAGGGTAGAGTAGTATTTGAATCACTGAACAACAAGGGATACTTGTCTCGCATGTCCTTAGCTTACGAACATTGAGATCAAGAATTTCAGCCGGTTTTTCTTCATATAGAAGGTCTCGTCTCACACAACTGAGTCTCACTTATGATATAATCTTCGTCCCCAAACCAACCAATTGAGTACCTACACATCTATTCACACAATGCCTCAATGAAGCCATCACAAAACTCGAGTGATAATTATTGTTGTATGTACACTTAACGAACACAAGGCTATTCCCTATAACCACCAAAGTTGATCGTACACATATCTGCAACATGTTATCAAGGACTTTGACATAAACATCAGAATGAATCCTTTCTCACATAAGCAAGATGAAATTCTAAATCAATACTCGCTACAATTAGAAGTGAACCTGAATCGACCAACACACACTCATAATAACCAAACAATCATAGTTCTTAACAACATCTTCATCCCACAACATAAATTATCATAAGCTTAGGTTACAAAATTTGATCTTTCGATATCAGATACTCATCGAGGGATATGTTCAAGCATACAACCCCTCTAACAACACTATCGAAATGCTAGATTTAGTAATTGTAGATTACTTCTTATGAATAGTAGAATTGGATTCAATGATCCCCACATTCAACCACACATAATCGATACATGACCTCGACAACAAGATGGAATATTAGATTGTCGGACAATCATAAATACGCATGGTAGCTCTTTTATAAACTTTCATAAACAAGGTGGTACATGTAAAACCACTAAAATACTTTAACAACTCCAAGACAACACCAACTATGTCATTCGAAATAATCAAATCTTCCCAATCTCCCACTCAACCAAGAGAACATCGTAGGATTTGGTACCCCTGATCCACTACTAGAGATCTACCCACAAAACTGAAAACACACTAGAGCATAGCTAGTGAATCATACTCACAACACTAACAACCATCATAAACACTCTGACCTTTTACTTTATTATAAACCAACACTTTTAAAAATGACTTTTCTTAGGTACTTAACAATCAATAGTAGTAAACTTACGACTCACCCTAAGTGTAAGTCCTTTCAAATGTTCAATACCGGATACAATTGATCATTTCATACCTTGCCAATTCATACCTTAATAAAATAAATCACCACGAATGTAGATTTACAATGAAAAATTTGAATTTAATTTTCACCATATAACACAATCCCTTTCTCTATCAACATTAGCTTGTACCTTGAAGATTTTTATGAATTCTTGGATCTCTGTTTATCATTGATCGCATCTCCATCGATCTTACCATATATTTCGCTAAAATTTCAATCATACTCATTATTAGACTCAAAAATAAAACCAAGCACTTGTCATCACACTCAAGCTAATGTCTGCACACTCCTTATCCAAGTCTTTTTAGATAGTTTTTGACCAACCTGATGGATCCGTGACACTATTACCATAACTCCAACAAAATGAATGAAATCACCATCTCTGAACCCAATTATCTACCCCTCTGAAGATACCTCTTTAGCCTTAAGAATGAAATAAAATATTCTTGCTCTCGCTCTCTCTAAAGGTTGTACTACATCCTACTATTTTTCTTCATCATGACCTTAGCTCTTTTAAATTCTATTCGAGAGGTGTCCCACCATCTCTTAAAACCTTCCATGCAACCACATTACTCACCAAATATTAGCCACAACCTTAGATACTCGCAAGTCATAATTACTACACCAAATTCGCTTAACCACAATCTTATTATGTAGTTGCATCCCATCACAAACTCTTATTACCATTATGCTTAGTTAGCCCTGATAGTCACTACGAAGTCAACCTTTTCATCAATACGACACCTCAAACTCAGGTATACTGATTAGGACCTTCCTTATCCATAAGTTTATCATTTCGGTATCAATCCACTCTTGTATGGCTTAAGATAAATTTACCAATCCTCATAACACCCTCCTTCTTCTTAACAAACAAGACGGGAGCACCCCACGGGAAAGAATTAGGACGGATGAAACCTTTATCAAGAAGCCATTGGATTTGAGCCTTAAGCTCTCTTAATTATACCGGAGTCATACAATACGGAGGGATGGAAATAAGGAGAATGCCAGTTTCCAAGTCAATGCAAAAATCTAAATCTCTATCCAGAGGCATACCAGACGAATCAATAGGAAACATTTATCTAAATTCTGACACCACAGGAAATAGACTCAATAGAGGGAAACTCAACCTCAACATCCCGACTATAAGCTAATTACGTCAAACAATCCTGCCCCACCAGTTTCCTAGCCCGAATGGATGATATGATCTTAGCTAGCTTAGGCTTGTACACCCCTTCCCACTCTAATCTTTCCCTACTAGGGATCTCTAGAGTTACCGACTTAGTATTACAATTAAGTCCGATATAATATGGGGACAACAAAGTCATGCCTAAGATTATATCAAGCCAGTCATATTCAGCATAACCAAATCAACCCAAATCTGAAAACCATAACCACAACAGGATAACACGATGCACATGGGTGACTATGACTGACACTTCAACTGGGGTAGAAACATGGATGAGGGCATTAAATATATCATAAACCACATCAAATTCTAAGACAATTGAACTAACACGTACGATTAAGTAGAACCCAGATCACACAAATAATAGTCATCCGGGCACAGATAAGAGTAGCACTAGTGACCACTGCATCACACACCTCAAACTCGATTTTGCCCAGAAAAGCATATAACTGAGCCCTATCATCTTGACGGACAACCTCCTCTCCTGGTTGTACTACTCCTCTACATGCATTACCATTTCCCCGACCTTCATGGCCTCGCTGATTTCCTCTTTATATGCCCAGGTTTTCCACAATTTTAACACACCTTATAACTTATGTTCGATTGCTGAACACTGAATTAGATCCGGGGGTTAGTTCTAGTACGATTTGGGGTTCATAATTATGACTAGGGGAAAATATGGAAGACAGGACTGAGATTCTGTCTTGCCCTGTCCCACTCTGGTGGGAGAAATCCCGCACTGGCGCTCTCGCGCTGGCGATATTATCCCGCCTCAGCGGCTTGTACGAAAACAGAACCCCTGCTAATAATTTCTGGATTATTCTCTTTTCTATATTTTCCCTAGATTTCCCGGCTATAACTAGGCATTTAAGAAAATCCATTTAGCTAGGACAATGATTGTCTACCACCTAATCAACCCAACGAAGTATGCACTTTAGAATCAATTTACATTGTTTCAACACGACCACACACAATCCCCAAGATATACCCAGACCCTCACACGGTTATCAGTTAATAGCACCACACGTCCATATTTCTCGCTTACGAACCACATCGTAATTTATCTAAACCCTTACACGTAATCTCGTGATAACTTTTTTTTCAAAACAAGTTTTACGACACTCAAGCAGTTACAACTTGCATATAAGTCCAAATTTCTTAATTAGTTTGTTCCACATACGAACATTATGGATCATCTATGCCTTATACAGCCCCTAAGGCCAGATACCAATTGGAACCTTCTCAGTTCCAATTAACTTGTTTGTGTCCCTTTAGCTGGGACTACGACATCTAGTTCACTTCATTAAGATACCAATTGAAATTGGGAGATACCAATTTGACTCAACTTATACCACAAGCAAAATAGTAGCAAGTGAGCCCCACAAAATTATTAATTTCAATCATAGAACTTGGTTAAACCCAATTCTTAACCGCCTCAATCTTTAACTGATGGTAACCAGATCTTAAATCAATCTTAGAGAAAATTGATGTACCTTGCAATTGGTCAAAAAAATCATTTATCCGAGGCAATGATTATTTGTTATGAATGGTAACCCTATTCAACTATCGGTAGTCTATACACATCCTCTCTTGTTAGTGATGGTGTTACCACTTTTGTTGCTCTAGTTCGAACCATAGAGTGAAGGAGGAAATATACCAATTTGTATCACCCAGATACTAATTGTATTCAAGTCATAGAACGAATGAGTAGAAAAAAATGAGTTTTTCCTAAAGTCCTATAGTCTCTCGAAGAAAAGTATGGACGTCATCGTACTGTTCCGCAAGACTCTACTAGACTCATTTTGGTACAATGAGGTCAACGAGCCTAGGGCTCTGATACCAACTTTGTCACGATCTAGACCGTCGTGATTGGCACCCACACTAACCTCCGAAGGGAGAACCATTACTACAACCCTAACTAACAAATTTTATGAAAATTAAGACATTTAAAGATACAAAAGGAGGTTAAATGACTATAAAAATGGAGTCTCATAAATTCTAAGGTTTAAATAAACTAGTCAAGCTAATGCAGAAGAACAACCCCTAGAACCTAAAAGTCAATGTACCAAAACTCTACTAACGACAAGTCTAAGAACAGGGGGTACAACCCCAAAACTAAACAAATACCTTAAACAAATAGTTTGAGTCCGAAAAGAGTGGACTTAAACAAGAAAGATTCATGGCAGCCTGAATGAACTGGTTCACCCTTGAATCCGGTCACGCTTAATGGTCACCTAGTTGAGGCCTATCAATAGCCACCTGAAGATGCCCTGTACTCAACAAAGAACAAGCAAGTGTAGAATTCGGGAAGTTTAAAACCTTACATTTAGCCTCGAGAATGGTGAAAAACAGTCAAGAACTCATCCAGGGTCGTTCCTTAGCTCTCAAGACCCCCATTTCACAACACACCTTTAACCAACGATGCTTAGAAAATACCGTTCACGCTAAGATCTATTTCGAGAGTTCTACTCACCCAAATTCAATTTCGTAAAGTCGTACGGATTCCTTAACGTCTTAGATATCTAGTCATGTGATCAAAATCATGATTAGATCACCCAATTGCTACCAGATTTCTCTAGATCTTACTGACTCCGATTTCGTCCAAATCTGAACTAGGCTAGGAAATTCCAAATTACTACCAAAAAGTTTTCTGACCTCAATTCTTTCCCCATTGGCTTTTCTCTAACGACGAAATCAGGTTGTTACATGCTCACTCACTTTTTCTCTTAAAAGACAACACTGTCTCTTTCACACACCTCTATCAATTAATTAACATTGAATATATTATTAACTTATCACTCTTTTCTTAAATATTTTCTAAATATTATGTATCACTTTTTTGTTCACTTTTACTTATTTATTTGAATTTTAATTACTTTTTAAAATGATGATTAATCTGAGAATTTTACTATAATATTCATATTAATTGATGTTTAATTAGTTTTAGATTTTGAAAAATAATTTGTGAAATAAAAACTAATGTTAAAGGTAAAATTTGAAAAAATAAAATATTTTTTTCTTGATATGCTAAAAGTGATAAGTAATAGGTAAATATATTTTAAGTATAATGGATAAAAAAAATGAAAAAGGAGAATATCATAAACTATATACAACGTTTTTTTATACTTTATCTCCAATTACGTAATTTTGATTTCAAAAACATTCAAAAGAAAATCTTGAATCAATGGTAAAACTATATTCTATGACCTATAAATCAAATATTAAAGCCATGAAATCAACCATCAATACTTTTGATAGGGTAAGCTTCCTTCATTACATGAAATATCATAAACGCAGAATGCTTCTGTATTTTAAAAAGCTTAAGGAATGTATATTCGACTTTATTCACACAAAAAATAAAGAGCAACTTTCACATATAGCAAACATAAAAATCATATTTGTATGTTATAGCTATAGTTTGCATAATTGCGCTCCATAGCAAATTTTATGTTTGCTATGGAGCTTTTGATTTAAATAATTCGCTATATTACATTCAATTTTATATAAATTGTTCAGATTTGTATAAATTCATTTATACATTATAATTTGTATAATAAGATCTGTATTTGTATAATTATAAGTGTATAGGACGAAAATATATGTATATGCATTTGTATTTACATTTTTCTCTCGCTTTATACAAATACAAACACATTTTATACATTTGTATACCGAATGGGTAATTGTATATTGAAAATGACTAATTGTATACCGAACCAGATGGTAAAAAAATGGAATGTTTGCTGCGAACTACAAATAAAATAAACTATGGCTATAACATTTAATTTGAATTAATAGTTTGTTATTTCATACAATTTTTCCAAAATAAAATACCTTAATATGACTTGACACTTCAAGCACCAAACTATTCTTATTATTTTTTAACTTGTAAAAAGTCAATACATATATTGAAGCCTGAATAAAAACAATATATCTAAATTCACATTTATTTTAATACAAAATACTTCGTACACCACCAACAAACCTTAAGTTGTGGGGGTGGGGATAAAAGAGGTAGAAGAACATACTAGGAATATAGGCAAAGGACCCAACACAATGGGGATAAAAGCATGTGCACACATATTCATTTCTTAGCCTGCATGTGAACTTGTTGGGCTTTTGTCACCTTAGAGTCAAACCCTATTCCATGTGTAGGGCATCCCAGAATTAACACCCTCTCCTCAAACCCTAGTGTGTCTATATATATATATATATATCGAGAAATGTGGTTGAATGGTTAAAATTCCTTTTCTCTTAATAAAAAGTGCAAGTTCAGACTTTATTAGGATTGAAGAACCTTTCAACAGTGAGTGTCAGTGAAACAGCGACATTAAAATAGCTTTACATACTGATTTACGGTAATTTTGAAGTAGTTTATATTATAAAAAGTGAACAAATTAAGTGAAAAATTATTCCGAAAATAAATAAAATGTATTATCCTTATAATATATCGCATTGGGTATTATATATCTTTTTGTTGAATGGACAACTCCATCCAAAAAAAATTAGTATTCAATCAAGTGATATTTTCTTTTTATAAGATATGAAGATCAACGGATAATATTAGAATATTCAGAAAAACATTAATTATATATATATATATATATATATATATATATATATATATAACATTTAATTTTGTAAAAAAATCAGAAATTATATATATTAAAAAACATTTAATTTTGTAAAGAAATCATAAATTATATATAAAACACATTTAATTTTATAAAAAAAATCACTAATTCATATGCACCATAATTTGAGCAGTATATTCACTCCTATGATCAATCAGCCTCATGAGAGTCATAGGAACAAAGTCAGAGCTTCTTATTATATTATAATAAAATAAAATACTATTATTTTGTGTGTCAAGAAATGATGATCATAACTCAATCGTCTGCTAATGGAAATTATTTATATTGATGTATTTCGATGTGTATGTGTATATATATGTACACACTTGTAGACATAGTTGTTGGTGGATGGTTTAATTGATTATTTATATTAGTCGTGTCTATTTAGAGGAACACCTATTAAGGATAGAGAAATCTCAATTATTTCACAATTGTCCAAGTTTTATTAGGATCTCAGATTCTGTTCATTCATTGATGTGGGACATTCCATTTATTACACCTCGTCACGCTCGAATACAAACGTTCTTTATTCGGGGTTCCACTATCTGGTCTGGTGGGTGCACATTTGGGGGCTCATATCGGGTCTTGCTCTAATACCATGTCAAATTAGGTTTTGGTCCTAACTCACACTTCAAAAGCTAGCTCAAAGGGAGGAGAATTGTCCAAACCTTATAAAAGATAAGTATTTTATTCATTCATTGGTGTGTGACATTCCATTCATCACTTCCTCCGATCAAGTTTTCTTTGTTTAACCATTCACATCGAAAATTTACTGAACCACTGATTCTAATTCACATATATATGTCCACTTCAAGGAGAAAAACACTTCTATGCCATGGAATTTTCCATTCCAAACTCAAATTTAATTTTTTTATATTTAAAATGAAGAAATCTCAATTTTTCCACCACATCGACTTGATAGATCAAATATATGGGCCTTGCATATCTTTCAACTTGCAACCATCAATTAGGAGCCTTATTTGTTTCAAGAACTTTCCCTTATCATAACAAACACATGACCCATATGATGTTTTTGTTGCCAATGTGTGTTTAAAACAAAATTACTGATTTCAACAAATTTTGTAGAAACACGAAGTTATCAAAGTTTAATGAACCAGTAAGAACAAAAGAACATAAATTAATTCACAAAAACTAAAATCTGTAAAACATATCAGAATCTGTAAAAGACAGAATGGAAAAAGATCAAGCCCACTAAATGCACAGTGTCCCCTAAAAGAAAATATTCCCCTCTGGTATCCGAGGTTTGATTTGGAATATGGCATCCCAGTATAGAATGATCTCAAGCACCAGTGTATTGATACCTAAAACGCTGGTGTCAACGAGCCACTCAACGACAGTTAAATACACGAAAAATATTTGTGCAGAAGAAGAAGAAGAAATCAGAAATTTTCGTAAATAAAAATTCTGAAGAATAACTGGTATTTATAGTCAAGAGGAACTGATTCCGAAAGGTTGCAACCTTTCAGAATCCACACGATCATTAATGAAAGTTTGCAACCTTTCAAACGGTCATGATTGTTCCTGAAAGTTGCAATCTTTCAGAACAGTCATTTCCAACGACGGAAAATTTAAATAAAACGGGAAAGTTTAAATAAAATGGGTTGCGCGTGGATCCGAGTTGGGTCGAAACGATTCGGTTAATTAACTAATTAATTGAAACGTTTTGGCCATTTAATTTAATTAATTAAATAAATAATTAAAACAAACTTTGTCTAAAAAATAATCTCTCGATCATTTTCCAAAGCCAAAGCCAAAGCAGAAGCCGAGCCGAGCGACTACGACGACGGCGCGAGGGGTCCCTCTTTCCAACCCTTTTAACAATTAATAGAAGTGTTTCTCTATTTAAACTCTTCTATTTTTCTTTCCACCACCGATGAGAGAGAAATGCCTTTTTACTAAAGCATAAGAGGACTTTTCAAGTTCTCAACTTTTCAAGTTCCTCTCTTTTCATCTTCCTTCCATTTTCCATTAACTCTTGCTATATACCCAATAGTTTTAATTTTTATATACCGCACTAACAATAATTTATCTTATTTTTAAGATTATTAACCTATCTTTGTTATAAATAGCTATATATATTGAATTTCAAGTAACATTATAGTGTAAAAACCTTTCACTTATCAATGCATTAAATTTAAATTCGAAAAAGTACTATGTATATACTTAAAATTAAATTAGACTTCCAAGAATGCCAATTGAACATATTAAAATGGTTTGAGTCGGTAGATCGATTACTATTCAGAGAGTTGTCGGATTAGCTTTCAAACTTTTCTTACCCATACTTTATTGAGAAAAAAGAGATTCAAGGTTGGTCATCCATCATTGTTGTGGTGATGCGGTTGAATATTTGTTTAACCAAACACCATGTACAATCATCAGTCTTGTCACATGATATCCATAAGTACTCGATGGCAGAACCACTCCAAGGGTGAAGAGTACCCTAGGTATTATCCCTAATTTTACATAGATCAATATAGATTGAAAATAGGTCATAGCCCAACTCCTTTAACTCAGAATTCTTTTGTTCAAGTATTTGTCCTTGGTTTTTACTCTTTTTTTTTTTTATAATTTTTCTACAAAAGCCTCATAATGTTGATTAGGCTAATAATGCATTTCAAGTTGAACTCTAACTTTTGGATAGGTTGATTTGTGTAAACTTATTTGGTAACCCATAAACGCATGCATCATCGAGTCAATCCCTCCAAAATTCAAATAGTTAGACGGGGTACACATTTATGGGTCAAAATTGACACTCACGCGAAACTTTCATTATTCTTATAAGAAACTTTCATTATTCTTATAATTTTATTATTTAGTGAAAAGGAAATACATTTTTGCCATTGAATTTGAAGTAA
The DNA here is from genome assembly GCA_037074985.1 of Solanum bulbocastanum. Taxonomy (NCBI): domain Eukaryota; kingdom Viridiplantae; phylum Streptophyta; class Magnoliopsida; order Solanales; family Solanaceae; genus Solanum; species Solanum bulbocastanum. The sequence continues at coordinate 2,085,304 of CM073602.1, forward strand.
TAATTCATGCGGCAGACATACTAATTTATATAATGGTCCCCAAGGGAATAACTGTGTAACAAAACATAAGTGCATGATAATGGACTTGGGGACTGACCCAAATCGTCCCCGAGTTTACTTGGATCAATATAGATTGAAAGTAAATCATAGTACAACCTAACTAACTCTGAAACATCTTTCTTGTCTTTGAACTCCACCTTTTGGATAGGATGATTTGTGTACACTTATTTTTTTAACCGGTTAACCAGTGGCGGATCCAGGATTTAGAGTCCGTGGGTGCCAAATAGATTTATCGATTAATGTGCCAGCTTTTTTCCTTAAAAAACGTGCTTGGAGCATTTTTTATTTCTTAAAAAATGGCTGCTGCAAATTTCTCAAGAAAAAAAGGTACAAATGGAATTCGAACCCGCAACATTAGCCATCTAAAGTTGCCCTCCTACCGTGACACCACAGGCCAATTATGTTCACTAGTGGCACGCTTTATATTTATATAAATATTATATATATATATAGACTTTTCGTCGAAGTTCGGGGGTGGCGTGGCACCCCCACTGGCCTTCATAGATCCTCCCCTGCGGTTAACGTATTTGTCATTGAGTCAATCCCTCCAAATTTGAATAGTTTGGGAGGGGTACACATTACGGGTCAAAATCGACATCCACGTGGAACTTCAATTATTTGTTTTTTTTAAAAAAAAATTATTATTTACCCATGCATTTAATGGGCCCTGAGGGAAGAAGGAACATAAGCTCATGATACTGGGCCCATAGGTATTGGGCTGACCCAAATGAAACCCAAACCAACAGACAAGAAAGTAAGTACTTATAAAAGGATGTAATAAAAGTCCAAAAAAACTCAACTACACGTGTGGGAGGCCCACATCTCCCCTATCAACAATTAATACGCCATGTCACACGTGTGTATCTTTTTTTATTAAATAAAATAATCTTTGATTTCATGTGTGCGGTTATAAGAAATTTAAGTATTATAATATTTATCAGCGTCTTATCTGTTGTATTATATCGTATTATTTTGTTGAATACAATCCTTATTTTGAGTGAATCATATTGATAAATTTGTAGTTATGAAGCAAATTCGATCAATACCTCTAGTCAATATTCATATTTTAAGGTGTCTAATCAATTGTTAATTTCTTACTGTGTATATATATAGAGAGAGAACTATTTTTTGAAGTTAACGGAGTCTCATAATTTTCCTCTCTTTTACATAGGTCCGCCTCTGAATAGTATAACAAAAACAAGATCATGTTCATTATTAACTTACTAATTCAAGTAATTCTATGAATTCCTAAACTTTCCTCGATTATATACGTAGTTGAAATGAAATTTGTATCTAAATTTTGTATATTTCAAAGAATTGTTAAATATTCATAAGCATACTAATTTAAGATCACTATAATAAATAATTCTTTTAGCTCATAAAAATAGAATTAAGATCGACATATAGTTTATTATTTTTTAAACATTATCAACTATAAAATTAAATCAAATGCTAATAAATTGGTAAACTATGCCCCCAAAATATTTAATCAAAGAGTTTAGACATCTGGCCAAGAAAATCATGAAAAATCAAAAAAATATTAATTATGGTAGGTCATATATATTAATCACAAATCCCATATGTCCATGCCCCTTTATCAACAGACATAGTTGGGACCTATGTCACATGAAGGTTGTCCGTCCTTTTTAACATTAATTTTTTTTCTCCGATAACAACAATAACAACATATTCAGAGTAATTTGCTAATTTAAATCTTTCAACCTTGTAAATAAGACTTTTATATTTTGTGATCTTAAACTAAAGATATGTAAAATGTATTAGATTGTGTACCAAGATTATCTTAATTTAGGTGTTAGCGAAACTTTCAATGGCATAGGGCTCTAGCTGGAATCAAACCCAAGACAAGACTCCAAGTTCACCAATATTATATTAATTTAGGTGTTAACGAAGGTAGTTGCTTTGACCTCATGGGTGCACAGTTAATTATATGCTAGTTTCTGTTAATTTTTTAAGACAGATATACATATACATATGATTTTTTTCAAAGCTAACGAGTTCATGTGCATCCCTATCTATACATGTGAGTTCGCCTCTGATTAGAATACATTTTAATCTTATAATATTAAACATGTTACATGTAAAATTGAAATTAAACGATTATTAGAAAGAAAAATAAACATTTTATTTAAAACGAATAAAAAGAAAAGACTAACAAATTGAAATGAAGAACGTAATAAATATTCTTGCTCCGCCACTATTACTTGAATAGTACTTTGTGTTAATGGGGTTGTCCCTTGATTGTTCCCTTGTCTCACATCATACCAACCTAATCTTGCCTGTCATTTAGATTTTGACCGACACACATTAGTTAGCGTGTCATGACACCTACCTGATCACTCCATACTAACTCGCCATCGACACTGCATCTCTAACGATTGCGGATAATTTTAATATTTATACGATCAAAAAATCATTTAATTTAAATGATAATAATTTTTAATAATATAAATTAGAGACTTATTCTAAGTGATAGATTACATGTTATAATAATTTAAATTATATAGATGGTATAAAATTCTCATTACACAACATGAGTCAGTATATATATTGAGAGGTGAATAAAACATTACGATATTGATTTAATAAATAAATAAATTATTAATAAAATTTGTCACTAGACTTAATGTGGATTTAATGTGTAAAATCTTTAAGATTTAAACTCAGATAGATTGAAAAGTGGATTCATCTATGTACATAATTTAAATTCTTCTGTCAAATTAGATAAGCATAAGTCACACCCTAACATCTTGCTCAAATGAAATAAGATTTTTTAAACATTATAATTAAGAGATTGAGCGTAACAATCTTATGTGAAATTATTCTCATCAGCACTCCCCCTTACAATTGGATCCATATATTATTTATTTGGAGTTTCACTATTCAGTTTCGGAGTGTGACATTTAAGGGTCGAGAGTATTTTCACAAACTTTCCACAATCTGTGGCCCTATAGTGGACTCAACAAACCAACTCTGATATCATGCTAAATTAGGTCTTAAGCCTAACTACACCATCATAAATTAGCTCAAAAGAACCTAAAATTCTCGTTTTGATCTGAAATATTTGTTTCATTTTATACAAAATATACTATGATTTTTGTATTGTTACGTGCTAAAAAGGAGCGTGAAGGAGTTATATTCCCTTTTATGAAATTCATGCACAATGAAAATAAGTCCTCTACATATTAATTATGTCACCCTAATTATTAATCATTTTTATATTATATAATGCTACACTTATCTTCCTCTTCTCATTCATCATTCATATTTTGATAGCGAACACATTCTTCACCGGAAAAAGTCGCCGTCGCCGGACATACGCCGGAGAAAAAAAAAGGTCATCAACTACAAAGTACTCATCAAATTCGATATAATATATATAGTCATATATATCAAGAATATTGAAAATGGCAACAATCTACGAGAATAATGATCTTGCAACTGAGCTGAGATTAGGGTTACCTGGTACAACAGATAAACCGAAGACACAAGTATCTTCGACTAGTACTAATAAAAGATCTTTATCAGAGATGGATAGCTCCTCCGATATTATAAATCAAAATGATCAACAAGACTCCTCCCCTCCAACAAAGTAAGTTGTGTTATTGATTTTTCACTATTAATATTGCTTTGAAAGGTCTCAATCTCTTGGAATCCATGCAGATCTAGCAAAAAGTATAGTAACAATAGAAGAAAAAGATATGATTATATTATAGTAGGTTTATTTATGTGAAACTTAGTCATATTAGTACGTTTACTTTAGGTCACATGTCTTTTAGATCGAGGTCTTTCGTTTCATTCAATAGGATTTTAAAGAAAATATATAGAAATGTATAGTTCTAGTTATTTTTATGAGTATATTGGAATGATTAGACATGAGAGTACATAAAGTTACTGACCCCAACTTGTTTGGAACTGAAGTTTATATATTCTTATTCTTGACTTAAAAGGGTTTGAAATTAACAAATTTTTATTTGTTTTTTTTTTCAGAGTACAAATTGTTGGTTGGCCACCAGTAAGATCTTATAGGAAGAATGTTGTTGTCCAAGCCAAGATATCAAATATTGATGTTTCCTTAGGAATGTATGTGAAAGTTAGCATGGATGGAGCACCTTACTTAAGGAAAATTGACCTTAGGGTCTACAAAAATTATCAAGAATTACTCAAAGCTTTGGAGTTCATGTTCAAGCATCCCATTGGTGAGTTTTAACTTCCACAAAACTCTATTAATAGTCGGTTACTGAGTCAGATCTAGAATTTTAAGTTATCTCGTGTGATATTTGGATCTAGGATTTCAAGTAGTGTGAAGTCGAAATCAATCCATCATTATTTTGATATTCAATGCATAGTTTAATAGGCCGGTTAGATTGATCAAAGACAAATTCAGAATTTTAAGTTAATGCGTCTGAGATTTTCACTTCACTCACTAAATAATTATAACTATATGTTTTAAAAAAATACTTATGTTTTATTGTTGGATTATAATTTTTCAGGTGTATACTTGGAAAAAGAAGGCTACACTACTAGTGGATCTGATTATGTATTAACATATGAAGACAAAGATGGTGATTGGATGCTTGTTGGAGATGTACCATTGGATATGTTTATTAATTCTTGTAAAAGGCTTAGAATCATGAAAGGGTCTGATGCTAAAGGTTTGGGGTGCCTATAGGGATCTCATAGATTAGATTTAAGGCGGATTATGTGGGTTCAACTTTGTTTTTTATTTGATTTATGTATATATATATACACACAAAAAGAATAAATTTTTAAGTCTAGTGATTTTGGATTATCATAAATTTGAGTCGATCTGACCTCCTTCATTACGGAGAAGGCTCAATGAGCTTTTTGATTGAGATGCAAAATCATATTAAGGAGCAAATGTCTTACATGATGTGAATCTGAATTAATTGGGTTAACATATCTTTTGAATACCAAATGATTATAGAAAAAAAAAAGGATCAATGAACTTCTTGATTGAGATGAAAACCCTTCTCCTTAATGGTCTCTATACGCATACAGATTTGAATTGATTGGGTCAGTATATTTCAAATATTAAATGATTATATGACAAGAAAAAGACTAATTATGAGCATGTTGACTTAAATGGAAATTCAATTAAGAAGCTCTTTCTTTTTAATGGGCTCTATGTGCACTAGGGTTCGAACTGATTGGGCCAATATATTTTGAATATCGGATGATTATAACAAAAGAAAAAAAATGAAAGCCTCAGAAAATATACATTGATTGAAGATTATTACAATAAAAATACAAGACTTAACCTATGCTATTGCCACCCTTCACGATGTCCTGACCTTACGAGCAATATTTGATTCCATCTATGTGAGCTTGCTCTCGCGCAACATCAACAACAACAACAACATTTCTAATCTTGTTTAATTTAACAAAGGAATTCTCTTAATTAGTTTTCAACGCAAAATATAAATTAGTGATAAATTCAAAATATTTTGTACTAAATTAATAATACTTTTAAAAGTCATAAATTAGATGATAATGTGTTGCACCCAAGTTAGATTCTGTATCAGATGTGAAGATGTTTAATTTTATGTAACATCAACATTGTATTATACATTTCCTGTTATCTCCTGTATTCAGGTTAATAAAGGATTATAAGAATTATGTTACTAATTAATTTATGTAAGGTATGACCTTACGTAAAAATTATGTGCGCGCTACTATTGATAATTTATTTTTTTTCAATTCGATATTCAATATTTATATTGAGCGTCAATTATATCTGAATTCGCACCTTATAGAGGCCATTTAATTTACAAGGGCAATGCTCAAATATGATTGTTAATGCTTAATAGCGTAGGTACACGCACATTGCTAAATAATCAAATTTTGGATATCTATGATGATCAATATTTCAAAGAGGTTACAAAAAGTACAATTAAGATTTTCCATCACACTATAGTATATGGGAAAATAAACAAGGGTCAATCATGGCCCATGAAGCAAAAAAATCAAAATCAGAAAATGGAAAAGGAGTATATAGTTATGTAGTCTTTAGAATTTTTCCTAAAAAGAATGAATTAATATTGCTTCATAGTTGCCACTAGATTTTTTTTTTTTCTCAATTAGTAGCCATAACGAAGGGGACCTTATAAGGTTGTGGATATTCATGAGTACGAGTAGGACGAGCAACCTTTATACGACTTGCAAAGTTCTTTTCTGATATTTGACTTGTCATGCCAATAGAAGGAACAGTGGTGCCATCATTGGGAGATGGCAGCGGGACAGGTGGTTTCAATGGAAGAGATGACAATAAAAGGTATCTTTTTGTGGTTTTACGACCTGCAAAGTTCCTTTTTAATATCTGACTTGTCATGCCGGTAGGATGTGCAGTGTTGGTGGCAGGATTGGGAGATGGCGGAGGGACGAGTTTCCACTGAGATGGCAACAAAAGGTATTTATATGTGGTTTTACGACCTACAAAGTTCCTTTCCAATATCTGACTTGTCATGCTAATAGAAGGAGTGTTGGTGCCAGGATCAGATAATGGCGGCGAGACAGGTGGTTTCCATTGAGATGATGACAAAAGGTATTTATTTGTGGATTTATGACCTGCAAAGCTCCTTTCCAATATCTGACTTGTCATGCCAATAGAAGGAGTGTTGGTGCCATGATTGGGAGATGGCGGCGGGACGGGTGATTTCCATTGAGATGACAACAAAAGGTATTTGTTTGTGGTTTTAGGACCTGCAAAGTTCCTTTCTAATATCTGACTTGTCATGCCAGTAGAAAGTGGAGTGTTGGTGCCATTATTGGGAGATGATGGAGGGACGGGTGGTTTCCATTGAAGAGATGACAACAAAAGGTATCTTTTTATGGTTTTACGACCTGCAGAGTTCCTTTCTAATATCTGACTTGTCATGCCAGTAGGATGTGAAGTGCTGGTGCCAGAATTAGGAGATGGCGGCGGAACGGGTGGTTTCCATTGAGATGACAACAAAAGGTGTTTTGTTGTAGTTTTACGACCTGCAAAGTTCTTTTCTAATATCTGACTCTTTACGCCAGTAGAATGTGGAGTGTTGCCGCCATGATTGGGAGATGGTGGCGGAACGAGTGGTTTCCATTGAAGAGATGACAACAAAAGGTGTTCATTTATTGCCTGAATTACAACTTTGTTTCCTGAAAGAATTCGAGCAGCTTCGTTTTGTGTACCGCCTAAAAAAAATAAAAACAGTAGTGGTAGTGTCATTTTACTACATGTAGAACCTAAAATGTTACTTTGTGATCTCATTGTTGATATTGTTGGAATTATAATATAATGAATGGGATTGTGATTAATTATGGTGATTGGTTATTGAAATTGGCTGCATATTTATACCCTTATGAAATAATTAACGTGTTAGAAAGACTTCAATTTTTTCCAAGTTTTCAATTTCATGCAAGAATTTTGACCATTGACTGTTGGGGTTTACAAAAAAAAATACATTCTTGCAATTGAATTCTAGTATAATATTCAAGAGTAAAACAAAAAAAAAAAAAAAAAAGAAAAGAAAAGAAAGGAAAGATGATGGAAAGAACTAAAAATCGTTTGAGAATTGGCATACACGATGTTGAACCCATAATTAATATATCTTTAAAAATAATAAAATTAAAATTATCTAATTCCGTTAATTCAATAATATATACGGAGTTTCAATTTTTACATGTGAATCGATCTAGGACACAATTTGGAGTTCAAACAAATTTAAGATCTTATAATAGTGAAATATGGGAACAATTATTCTCGAGTACTTCAAAGCTTTGCCAGTTCAAAATATTTTTCGAGTTTCAAATGTCTAGTTCAATCTCCATGACATAATTTCCTCGAGTTTGAACTTTTATATTTTTGGAGTTTTTTCGTATTTTAGTTAGATATATTATTATTAAATTTTATTTTCACATTAAAAGAGGTTAAATATTGAATAGTTATTAAAAAAAAAAAAAGTGGTTAAATATGAACTTCTTGAGTTATGATTTATTTGACTTTGATAATAATAAAGTCTTTTTATTTTCTTAGCATGTTTTCCAATGCAATTAAAACGTTTTGACCATTGACTACGTGGAGTTTGCATTGAAATATTAGATCGTGATACACTATATAAAAACGTAAAAAGAATGTCGAGAAATTTGTACGTATTTTCATAACATATATGTGTGCGGACACACTTTAAAATAACAATAGTTTAAAAAGATTACTAGAACGAAAGTTTGAGATTGTTATAGCAAATAAGTGTTCAGATACAATTATTATCCAAATAAATATAATTAGATAGATATTATATGTGCGTTGATATACATATTAAACTCGTGAATATTTCACAATTATTATGCTATACACTCATACATATATACAATATATTCAGCTACATATTATATTTATTAATGGTTGGACATGAAATTAAATATTTACTTAAGTTTGTTGTTAACAAAATTCTAATGACTCTATTAAATAAATAAGTATGCCACTAGACATTTGACATTCGTTGGTTTTGTTTAAATCTTTCTTTATTACGTTAGTAGATAAGTGCATCTTTTATTGCATTTCTTTTTTTTTTCTTTTTAGATTAAGCAAACATTACTAATACAAATTAACATCAAACAAATAAAAATGAATTAACTTGTAAAGAATCAAATAAAAGTATACAAATCGCGGTGGTAAGATTTGAATAATTAAAATTCAGAGTTAAAAAATAAATAAATATGATGATTGTGATCTTAATAATTATTATGTTTGATAATGATTTATTAAGTGCGAACAAATAAAACATTGTCCCAACGATTGTGATGTTCATAACTCATAAGGGGAGCAAGTATCGAAATTTTGAGCCATATAAAGTGAACACTTTCATTTTCCTTTTTGAGGTTTCAAAGTTTGAATAATTAAAATTCAAAAGTAAAAAACAAATCAACTTAATAATTAAGACCTGAGTTATTAAGATTAAAATGTTTATTAAATGCAAATAAATGAAGCCTTTCCCGACTGATTGTTATATTCACAGGAGGAGCAACGAGCAAGTATCATAATTACGAGGCAAATGGTAGAATATTTCCTATTTGAGGAATGATTATAATTAAAACTTAAAAAATAAATATAGTTAATAATTCAAATATGAATTAAATTGACGTTTATCAACCACAAACAATTGCTATGTTTATAGGAGCAATGAGCGAGTATCATAATTATGAGAGACAAAAGGTTGAACACTTTTATTTTCCTTTTTGAGGATTTCAGGTCTGAATGATTACAACTCAGACCTGAAAAACAAACAAATTTAATAATTTAAGTATGAATTAAGATTATAGACGTTCATCAACTGCAAACAATTGTTATGTTCATAGTGGGAGCAGGTATCGAAATTCTGAGGCGTAAGGTTGAACCTCTATCATCTTAGCAAGTGATAGAGATTTCTTTTCCCCCGCGTCAAGGCAATCCATCATCGACTTTTTCAAAGAGCACGAGCTTGGTAATTGGCTATACATCCATTCGATTAGCGACTCCATATCATCCGCAAAGTCTTTCATGTGCCATTGCATTAGCTTGGGAACCATTACCTTCTTCTTACTTGTTACTCCTACCGAAGCTTCCAAATACTCCATTTTTGCTCTTTCCAGCTCGTTCGTGACTTCATCCGGTCGGTAGATCCTTAGCTGTAACAACACAACATTGTTAACACATGGCTAGGAACTTACATTCACTGTGAAAATGTTTGATTGGACACAGAATTTAAATAACAAGTAGCTATTTTGAAAAGTGACAAAATGGTCACTTAAGTTTAAGAGTTGGTTCAAAATAAACCCTTGAGTATGCAACTGAACAACTTTGATCCTTAAATTTTGTCAAAAATTAACACTTTTAGTCTACGTCAAAACTAGAGTCTGATGCAACTTTTTGAGGTGTAATTTATAATATTTTTTGTTATAGTTTTTTAGTGTCTAGTTTAATTTTGTGGTTTGAATATTTTAGGATTTGGTTGGACTTTTTAGGTGTTTATGGTTCATTTTTTTACAACTATTTTCGTCAAATCTAACGAACATAAATTGTGAATTGGTTGACCAAGACTATAACTTTTGACAAATTTAAGGACCAAAATTTTTCATCACATACTTAGAGGGGTCATTTTGAACCTACCCTCAAACTTAAAGGACCATTTTGTCATTTTTTCAAAATATTTCCCGTAACTATAAATCATTTTATCAAAAGTAAAACAAAAGCTTAAAATCAAGTTATTAATATACATAACAATATACCATATTTTTTTTGAAACTAACAAAAAAAAATGTGTCACATAAATTGTATCGAACTTACTGCAGGGGAAGACCAACTTCCTCGACATAGTGAAAATGTGACATTAGGTTCTGGATACTCAAGACCATAAGCATTCCTCAAAAATCTTTCGTTATCATCTTTCAATCCCTTTAAATCCAAAATAAATAATTCAAATTCATCAAGCCAAAGAATGATGAAAATTAATTAAAATGTATCTTGTAAATTCAATTTAGAGTTGTTATCTCGTATGATCACTCAATTAATGTTTCTCTAAAAGTCATTATTTTGTTGAAAAAAAATGACTTTCTTAAATAATATAACTATTAGTTGAGTGATCATCTGAGTGTATTTCTCACATGTTCAACGTCCCTTGGATGCCTAAGGATGAAATGTTCGATGGCTAACGCATTAAGTACAATACCACCAACATTTATCGCAGCCTGCAAAAAATGCAAGCATATCATGAAATTAGCAACAGACAAATTATGTAGCTGAAAGGAAAAAAAATTGTTGCAAATTAATCCAATTTAACTATAAATTAATAACATATTATCAAAAAAAATTGTTAGCTAGGGCAATTTAACACAAATTAGAGACATTTTTTTTAATTAGAGACAATTTAGTGAGTAGCTAATCCATCACTAATAATTTTATCAAAAAAATTATGTTATCTACAAGCAATTTGATGACAGATTAAAGAAAAAGTTTGTAGGCAATTCCGTTAATTTTTTCCCGGTGAAATAAAAGATGTGCATACCTTATTCACGAGAGACAATTGTTCCTCCTCCGTAGAAGGCAAACCGTGTTGTAGAAATGCCTGAATTTAGCATAAACAATAAGTTGTATTATCAGTATTCAGGTCAATTTGTATGCATCATGATTTTTTTTTCTACCTAGCTCTCACAAACACGAATACTAAGTTTTTTTCTAGCAATTTTATTTTCTTTTTTAATAGAAAAAAGCTTAACATGTCTTACAGTACATTCATTATGCAGATATTATAGATATTGATCCAAAATGCCAACTTCTGCTTGTATGTCAAGCAAGTTATGTCCACATTGCTAAATTTTTGCACCATACTCCTATAAAATATGAGGGAAAAAATAATAATTAAAAAAGATAAAAATTAGCGATAGACAAATTCTGTAGCTAAATAGCAAAATTCATCAGTATTGTCCTATTCTTGTTTACCAATGGATTAGCTACAACTTAGCAAAACAACATGTTAGCTTTAAGCAATTTAGCGGTAGATTATCAAAAAAAAAAATATATGTTAACTAGGAGCAATTTAACAACAAATTATCGAAAGATGATGTTATCTGCGAGCAATTTAGTGACAAATTATCAAAAGAATATGTTAACTATGAGCGATTAGTGACATACTATCAAAATAATATGTTAGCTATGAATAATTTAGCGACAATTTATCAAAAAACTATGTTAGTTGGACAATTTAACAACAAATTATCAAAAGAATATGTTAGTTGCGAGTAATTTAGTGATAGATTATCAACTGCTTAACAAAAGAATATGTTATCTACGAGCTATTTAGCAACAAATTAGCGACTAAGTTCATAGCTAATTCCAGTATTTTTGCTTAGAGTGAAATTTGTAAAAGGTACCTCAACTTTCCCATTTGAGGAAGACATTCAGATATATGGCTTGTATTAAGAGAAGTTCTTGAGACTTGGATGAAATTCTTGTATGATCCAATCTCTCTATGGCTTCCATCAGTGTCTAACAAGATCCCATAAGGATCAAGATTAGACGCGTAATCGTTGAACGCGAACGTTGGAGCATCAACAGGAGCTGATGTACAAGTTTTGCTACATATGAAGCTGCTTTTGGATTTCTTGGAAGAAATTAGAGTTTGTTTTGCTATAGAAGTAGATGATCCTTTACTCTCTAATGATGCTTTGTTTAACTTGAGATATATACTTATTAAACATTTGAGTACTTCTTCTGACAACTTATTTGGTGTCTCAGTTTCCATTTCTATATCTGCAGATTGACTGTGGTGCCTGCGCCAGCTTCTTGAACATCTCGAACTACTCTCAACTATTTCCTCTGCTTAATTCCACAACAAACAAACAAAAATTGATAGTGTTAGTATATTTGGATGTTACTACAGCTATTAACACTCTGTTTGGATCATTGTTACCCATTGCATTGTATTGTGTCGTTACTATACCTACAATGTTTGTTTTGATTGTTACTTAAAATGTATTGTATTGTTAAATTTCATTGTTACGCAACAATGAAAATCCCTATTTTATGGAACAACCGATTTGGTGTGTTTTCATTGTTACTTAATTTCTTTTTCCAATTATATCTTTACATAATATTTCAAAATATTATTTTACCCTTTACTTTATATTATTTAATCCTAGTCAAACCTCCTACCGTAGAATAATTAAGGATATTTTAGTAAATTTATAAATTACAATACAGTATGATACAATCAAACCAAATAATTAAACAATAATAAACAATACAGTCTAGCCAGACATTGTATCTACCATACAGTACAGTACAATAGAGTATAATACAATACAATACATTATGAAACAATGGGTAACAAAGATCCAATTGAGTAATATTTTTTTTCAAATGTATCAAAGCCTTTACAATCTTAGTTGAGATTTCAAATATAACCAAAAAAAAAAAAGGAAGATAAACGGTTCAACAATTCGAGGATTGATGACAAGTACATCAACAACAACAAAAAAATGACGGTGATTAATGACAAATGTGTCAACAAAATTGAAGGTTGGTGACAAGCGCATCAACGAAAATTGGAGGTTGGTGATGTATACATCAATGAAAATAAAGGAAAATACGGTTAGAAGTTGTAATTATTTTTTATGAGCGGTCAAATATGTAACTTTTTTGAGTATTAAGTATATTGACTTACCAGTGAGATCAATTGGAGTGTGGAAGTCTATGGAGGTACCAACAGTGGCTCTTCTTTCTTTTCGAATTCGATATTGTTTTCTTAGTTGTTGATAGTTACTTGATCTCGAGGCCAAAGGGAGTTCAACATCTTTGGGTACTGGCCGGGGAGGTGGTAATTGCTTTGAAATCAGTCGTTGATGCTGCACTTGTTTAAGTTGCAACATTTCCCATTTTTCGGCTAACTCCTTCTCTCTGTACAACTTTAGCTTTAGCAGGTCGACTTTTCTCTCTAACCAAGCTATCTCTTCTTCCGCGGCAACCATTTCTTCTAGTAAATGTTGAACCTATTGTGGTGGATTCAGAATTTAAAATTTACGAAAGTCACACCAAACATAAAGAAAGCTTGACAAAGGTTATACGGTTTGAAAATTTGTCTTTTATTGACTTTTTTGCATTAGAGTATCTATCCATCCAAAATTACAAATTAAATTAGAGAAGAACGCTATCAGAAAATTGCTAATTTTTTTATAGATATTTCGTGTTCGGATGGAAAAACCGTCAATTTCAATAAAAAATTAGTGATCTTTTGATAGTGAAAGAAGCGGAAGATAATATATATGTATGCCTTCCGACATTCACACACTTTGGTCTTCAGTATCTATTTGACTATCTTTATCCAAAACTTCAAACTAACAAATTAAGAAATACTATCAGAAAATTGCTAATTTTTTACGGACATTTCCATGGGAAAATGGCTCGTTGGTAAGTGGTTTTAGACCAAAAAAAAAAAAAAAAACCCCATTGGGAACGTTATCAATGAGCCAATTCCCATAAAAAAAATTAGTGATTTTCTGATAGCAAAAGAAACAGAGCCACAACATTCACATAATTTGGTCTTAAAGCTTATATTTGACTATCTATATCCAAAAAAATCAAACTAAATGAGAAACACTATCAAAAAAATGCTAATTTTTTTCTAAAATTTCTTATGGAATTTGTCCAAAATTGACTTGTCGGTAAAAAGTTTCAAATGGAAAAGTCATTAGAAACGTCACCAACGAACCAAATTTCTGACGGATAACATCAGAAAATTTCCATAAAAAATTAGTAATTTTCTAATAGTGAATAAAAGCAAAAGATATATATTTACGTACCCGACGAGGGAGGGCAGAGAGGCAAGGAAAAGAACCAACATTTGGTCTTTGTAATGCATATTGCAAAACTGTTTTCAGTTGAAGTTGCCCATCTAATTCTTCTCGCAATTCCTCAACCTATTAACAATACATACGAATATTTCAAAAATGTCAACAAGTGTGTATCAGACACACAAAAACACACGATAATATTTTTGAAAAATCCGAACAACATAGCTAGAAAATATTAATATAATTATGACCTCTTCTTCAAGAAGTTTTTTTTTCTGTTTCTCATCACTTGGCTGCATCAACAAGTCTTCAAATTTCATCATTCAAATATGAAAATACTCCTTTTTTGCCCAATTTTCAAAATTATTTAGCCAAGATATGTGTGAATATTTGATTCATCCACATATTTAAGATATGATAATTAATGTGGAAAAAAAAAGTGAACGTGAGTTGCACCAACAAACTTTTGAGGACAAATTGAGGTGAGACAGGACGTGATGTCCATGAACTGTTTTAATATTCAACCGCTTGTCTGGTTGTCACAAGGGAATCATATGGTTGGTTACGAGTTCGATAAGATTCAGTAATTTCAACTCAAATTTTATATTCATGCAAAAAAATGTTTGTTAAGTACTTTTTCTGTTTTAATTTATTTATCTTAGTTACTATGTGAACAATCAAAAAAAAATATTGACCATATTTTTATCAAATATTATTTAAATAATTTGAATTGTTGTCTACCATGACTTATAATAATACTTTTTTGTAGTATCTAAATATGTAAATTTTATTTCATGAAAAAATGAATAGTTCATATTCGAATTCACATTGAATATTAGTTATTTTGAGTAATCTAAACCAAACCAATAAAAATAGAAAAATATCAAGTATACATATTAGTTCAGATATAGAACAATAACATACTCGTTGTAATCTTTAATTAGTAGAAAGTGGTGTGCTATTCAGGGGCGAAGCTACGAATGTGCAGCTAGCTATCTCTGCTCTTCTTTTTAATTCTTTTTTTTTTTATCCTTCAAATTGCTTTTTTTATCTGTCTCCCATGGCCCATTCCTCAATTACTAAGTAATCTATTAATTTATTTATTTATTATTATATTTTTTTATGACTTGAATTTATAATTTTTAAATCGTAAGTGAAGGGGGTTTATCACTTGAACAAATCCTCAGCTCAGGTAAAATATATAAATCTAATATGAAAAGAAAATACAGTAATATTAAAGAAGTCATATTAAAAATAATGAATACAGAAACATCAATAATAATAAATAATTAATATAATAATCAAAATAAAATAATAAATGGTCTAGAATCCATAAACTTAACTTTGACCTTTTATTTTTTGTTTATAAATTGCAATACAATCACGAGCATAATATAGGACCTAAAAATATTATTGGTGGCAATTGGCATCTTATTTGACTTTGAAGAATTAACATAAAATACTTATATGCTTTGTTAATTCTTAACAACTTTACAAGGTACTACTCATGGATTAAATAATACTAAAATTAAACGATGTAAATATTTATTAATTAATTATTTTTCACCAAGAACACAACTTTCGTACTATTAATTAGAAATTGTGTACCAACAAACAAAATAGCTTCATGCTTTCCGTTGTGGTCATAAATCGAATTTTAAAAGTCAAACTTTCTAATTTTGATAGTGAATTTAGATTTTTTTTTATTATAAATAAATTTATATATCTGAAAATAACTGTAAAAGTACTATAAACCATATTAGTAATTAATAACGAAAAATATTTAAAATGTATTTGAAAATTTCGGAATCAAAGAAAAACCTGTTGGACTATATATAAAAGACCTGAGCAACTGAGCCAAAATTATTGAATTCAGATAAATTCGCATCGTTGACAACATACATCCACCCCTACAAGGATACATGTTCTTTTTGAAGAATTAAATTCCGAATTATATGCTTTGTGATGTTTTCAAATGCATTATTTTACTAAATGTTAAGAGGATATAATAAGAAAGTTTTGACCGAAGTAATATATTATTTTTATCGGTTAACAAAAAGAATATAATTTTTTAAAAGTTCACGAAAAAAAAACACAAGAAACAATTTCAAGCTAATTCATCTGTTGGGCAATAAAATAAAAAATATATCAGTACATTATGAGAAAAGAAGAAATACAACAAAAACAAAATGAACAAGTTAGATATCTGGTCGATCGATCAAAACAATTACATTTGGTAGGCAAATACACACTATTTTGTTTTTAAATAATGTATATTTTACGTACATCATTCAATAATACATCAAAAAATACACATATACTGACTATTATTTTGATGAACGATTAGATAATATAGTTTTTTCGGGTAAGGTTTGGGCAATTTAACGAGTCACGATAGGGTTATTTCACCCTAACCCGTTAAATGTTGGGCGGGCTAGACAGATTAAATGATGATATTGAATCTTGATTGCCAGTGCCATCATTGGGAGCTGGTGGTCGGACAGGACGCCATTGTAGAGATGGTAACAAAAGGTGTTCATTTGCCCTCCAAATTGCAACGTTTTTTTCATTATCATGTGAAAGAATTCGAGCAGCTTCGTTTTGTTTAGTGCTTAGAAGAAGCAAAAACAATAGTAGCATCAATATTTTAGTACTACACAGAGAAGCTAAAATGTTAGAACTACTAATCTGTGATTTCATTTTCTTGAGATAATTGGAATGAGAAATTGTAGTTTAAATCACAAGGGATATTTATAGTCATGAAAATAATTAACGCGTTACCAAAAGTCGTTCAAACTTTTACAATTTTCTTTTAATTTCATGGAAAAAGGATTTGACCATTGACTTCTAGGGTTTATGAAAAAAAGAAAACTGAAGTTGAACTAGTCCTATGAAAATTAAATGAAAACACGTTGGATATTTTACAAATTAGACTAAAATCATCTATAGAAAAATATTAAAACGAAAAAAAATTGAATTTGCTAGCCAGAGTGAAATGTCGATTACAAGTGCTCAATCGATCAGATCGGATAGAAGCGAATAAGAAAGTTCAATCTTCAAAAGGCCTTCAAAGAGATGAGCTTTAGGGGACAATACTTTTTATGATTTGCGTACGAAAAAGTCAAGTATTCTACGCAGACTTGATTTATTGAAATTTTTGCTTGAAAAAATGCTTTCAAGCTTAAACTAATTTATTTAGTTATATATACATAGGAGTATATTTTTGTAGGTTTGAAATAATTGAGAAAAGAATAATACGAAGGGAAAAAGAGTAATAATTTTTTTTTCTTTTTCTTTATAAAATCATTTTTTTAAATTCAACTACAAAGTTTAAAGATATATGTCCCCAATTACCAACTTTAATTCAAAAACTCAAATCAATTTTCTACACATGTTAGAAGTCAATTACGCCTTTCCCCTTCTTCAATTTATAGACATTAATAAATTAGGAAATTAAATGTGGAATTATTCTTCGAGTTATAAATTAATCAATTCAAATAGTCAAACGTAAAGAAGAGGTAAACCATATTATATAAATAGAGAGAAAAAGAGAAGGACATTTCCCTTATTTTTAAAAGATATATAATTTTGTTAAACTTTCTTAGAAGGGAATTTTTTTTATAAATTAGTCTTGTAATCCTCTGCTCTAAGTTTACTTATGATCACAAGTCAAACAAAATTTGATCTATAAAAAAATAATTAATCTAAATTATCATTATTTATGTATTAAAACACACCTAGTTGAAGATGCTGACAGTTCAAATAGAAAAAAATGGACTAATTAACTTCGAGGTGTGTTTAATACATAAATAGGTTAGAATACATGAATAATATAAAAAATCTTTAAGCCTCAATGCACATAATAAGTCGAATTATATTTTGCATATAATATGAAATCCTTTATCATCACATAAACCTGCACTCAATTTTTCATATATTTAGACTTTATTTTTTATGTGGTTTGATCTGTTGTTTTTTTTATTAGTTCGTTCCAGATGATCGATACATTTCTCTATTTGAAAATATTTTATCATGAAATCTTTAGTTATACTATCAAGCATAAGCTTATTAGCTACAAAGATATCAATATGTTTGAAAAATCAAGTTATTCATATTTTTTTCTAAAATATCGTATCAAATCAAATATTATGTCATAAAACAAAACTTTGATGGTACACATGACTCTCTGTACTGTCAAGTTTACTATGGTGCCAAGTTTACAAATTTTTTATTTTCAATTTTTCAAGTTACAATTAATTTTGAATTCTTCAGCCAAAACATGCACTTTTATGTAGACAAAAAACACAGAAAATGATGAAGTATTTCATTTTCATAAATATGAAAATATATACTATATAATAAGTCTAGACAATGATAGTGCGTAACTATTTTTTATATTATCAGGTCATTTAACAAGTAAATATAAAATCCTATAAAATTTTCGACATTGGCAATTGAGATATTGGAAAAGTATGTATCAATATAATTGAGATAAAGTTAACATTTATGTTATATAAAAATAAAAAATTACAAGAAAAATGAAAGAATCTGTCCAAGTCAAACTGCACATAAGGCAGCTCAAATCCAAAAAAAATAAAAATAAAATTAAGTCAGTTATGATTACATTATTAGTATGTAAAACTTAAACTCCATGTTAATTTACTTTTTTGGAACAAAATAAGATGGAATTTGAAAGAGTTTATGATTTTGGTGAATTAAAGTTAGTGTGATGTGATTATAACTAATTTGTTGTGTATTTATACTCATTATAGAACGTGTTGTTACGACTTTGATTTTTTCATGATTTTCTAATTTTTCAATTTTGGGGTGATATTTGACCATTGACTGTTTGTGGGTCAAAAAAAGAATTAAGCCAAAAGAGAAAATCATATTGAACTGGTCGTGTTTCTTTTCTATTATATAGAAATGTGAAGGGGATAGGACGACCAATGGGACTTTCGAAAAAAATCAGATATATATAAGGGTAAAATAGTAATTTCATCTTACATACTAGTTATGAAATGCCCGTGCTATGCATGGGCCCAACGTGTATGATTTTAAAAGAATAATTACGACTTTTTTTCTTTTATAGTTTGATTATCATAAATAAATATTGTTGCTATACAATAAAAAGAGGTTAATCTATAATAATATTGTCAAACTATTTTTATAAATACATAAAAAATTTCGAAGTACAAATGTCATGATAAGCATGTCATTAGAATTTCTCTTATGCTCAATTACGATACTCCCCAGTAGAATTTGAGAATAAGGAGAGGGAGCTCCACGAGCACTTGCAAGAGAGCGAGTAGTAAATCATAATAAGCTCTATTATAAAGTCATACTCAACATTCATAAGATGACATTCATTTACATAAATGACTCATAACTTTCAACAATGGTATCTCATGAAATTTGGATAGGTAGAAACTAAATTAAAGTATATTCTTTTTTATATGTATACTGAAATTTTCCTCATATCAATGAATTCATTACTTCATAAAGAAAAAAAAAAAGAGAGAGAGACTTCCTCCAAGGTATAATATTTCTCTAAATAGATGTGTAATGATTATGCAATCACTGGTATTCATAAGTGTGTTGTCATAACAGCAAAAATTATAGGCTTTCACTAATTTGTTAAGATCTATAAGAAGAGCAATTGTTCTAGGCTTAATCATGTTTAATAATTTTGTCTCAATCGTACACATGTTCTATCGATAAAGTCTTTCATCATGCTTATATATACCTAAACAATATACATAATAGAAAATACATACTTGAAAAGTCTTTGTAAGTGTTGTCCCAATTTGTTTGTATCTTACATATGTTTACAATTGAAATTGAAACATGAACAAATTTGAGCTGAAATTTTGTTTTCATTGCTCTGTATGTCGTCGTTATGATAGTAGCCCTTAAGAGAACAAAAGGGTGATGTGATTTGTCAGTCTCCTCTATTTGCTTTGGCGGTGAATATTTAGATTAAGAATGATATGAAAACTAATGTGTTAGTAGGTAAAAGAACTTGCTGAAATAATCATGTCACATGCCCTTTTGTGCGTAATCTTTTACCGTCAAAATTCTTTTACCTGAATAGTATTGTTTGCTAAAGAGCTTTGCTCCTGTCATTCTTAAGTCATATTCTAATTTTATGTACAAATAATAGTTAAAAATTAAAATATAGTGCTTTTAGTAGTGGCTTTGCGAGCATAGAGAAGTCGAGAATAGCTTTCATAGAGGACCTCACTAATTTGTTAAGATCTGTAAGGATAGCAACCGCTCTAGGGCTATCATGTTCATTAATTTTGTTTGAATCGTAAGCATGTTACATCGGTAAAGTCTTTCATCATGCATATATATATATATATAATAGAAAGTACGTACTTGTAGTCTTTGTGAGTATTGTCCCAATTTATTTGTATATTACAAGTGTTCACAGTTGAAATTGAAGCAAGAACAAATTTGAGTCAATTTTTTTTTTTTTTTTGCTCCATATGTCATTGTTACGATAGTCCTTAAGAGAATAAAGAAGTGATGTGGTTTCTCAGTCTCCTCTGTTTGCTTTCACAATGAATATTTAGAATAAGAATAATCTGAAAACTAAAGTGTTTAACAACTTCACATGAAATAAACAAACGTACATTATTTGTAAAAAAAAAATAAAAAAATTACAATGATACATACAAATGTGTTAAACATTATCCACCGCCCACTAAATTCTCAAAACTTTGCTATTTATTTATTCTAAATTAATTCATATATGACATTCATACAAAGGACAGTCACATATTTAAATGACTAATTAACTCCTTTAGGTCTTCCTACATTAAAGACATTTGTTCTCACGCTTGTTTTTGTTTGTTTTAAACTTATAATTTTTTAACTTATAATAATAACATTAATAATATGAACAGTTCTAAACATATTTCTTAATACTATGATATTAAATAGATATATTCCTCGCTAGATTTGCACTATTCTGTTAAAGTAACAACAGTGATTTTCTAAAGAAAAGATAGAAATTATCCATTTCACTGAAAATAAATAATTTAGTAAGAGCAAAAAGTAAAAGAGAAAAAAAGAGTGAGAAAAGAAAAAGGAACTTACTTGGTGAGAGAGTAGAGAAAACTAAAATTTGGAGCTAAGGATATATTTATTTGTGTTAAAAAGTAAATTCTAGAGAAATCATATCAAACTTGTGTGTGGTTTCTAGAAAATTCATAACTTGTAATATAATTTATAATAAGGAAAATATGGCCACATGTATATAGTACATAGATATTTTTGAATTTAAATTTTAGAATTAGAAAATAAAGCCATATATACATATAGTACAAATATTTAAAATTTTAAATCTTAAATTTTGATAGTGTAGCCACATATATGATTATTTTACGACTTATAGAATTTGTTATTAAAATAAATATGAAATATCAAATTTGCCTAGATTATATGAAATACCGATATTGCCTTTAGTCATTCTGATGTTACCTTAATTTTCATACCAAACTTCACAAAAGTTTTTCAATTCGAAAGCAATGAAATAAATCTTGAAAATGATAAACTTTTGATATATGATTGTCTATAGATTAATGATTGTGTTGAATATGATCAATTACTGAAAGGAAAGTAAACACATGTATGATCAAGATGTTTTCTTCCATTAATACTTTATAAAAATATTTTTAATTTAAAATAAATCAGGCTTGAATCGTGTAAATTATTATAATTTGTCAATTCTCATACAATCTTTATATATGAGCAAATCATAGTTCATAAATAAAACATTGAAATATATTATCACATTGATATATCACATATATCTATATTCTTTTTATAAATAAATATTTATAATCATAAACTTTCAAATACGCATGATTATATAAAGATCAATTAATCAATAATAGCACTAACTAATTAATAATTTATATTTTTATTTTTTAAAAACGGAGTACTATTTAAATAAAAATAGACATTTTTAGTAAACATGATAAAATAGAGTAAATTTGGAGAAAAAATTGACATCATAAATGGAATAAAAATTTATACTAATATACCATTGAAATGAGACTAATTATTACTCCATATATTTAAGAATAATTATGATTGAAAGATAAGGAATCCACATTAAATGTCACAATATTGGGATAATACACTTGGCATTTTAGAAAAAATGTTTGGATGTTTTTGTTTTGTATAATTATGACCAATTTTATTCTAATTTTTCGTGGTACTTTTTATGCTCTATTAAATAATGAATTAAAATTTATAATTTAATAAATTACTTTTTATTCTTTGATCTCAAATCAATATAATACTCACTCAATTTCAATTTGTTCATCTCACATTTTGTTTAGTTTATTTCTTAAAACATGTCTCTTTTTTTTAGTAATTCTTTAATTTTTATTTTTTATGTGACATTTTAATACCACAAAATTAAAGAGTATAATATATTTTTGATTTAAGACTATAAAATTGAAATGTCTTCTTTACTCTTTTTTAATAAATTTATGTCAAGTGAAAATATAACAAACGAATAAAAACAAAAAGAGTATTTGTTTTTATCACACTAATTTCATTGTATATTTATATTTATAGTATTAGAGAAAAAATAGTTTTAAACTCACGTTAGTTATATTATGAATTAAAGGGAAGGAGTAGCAACTCACAGATCAGAAAATATATATGAAATTAAATGTTAATTTTTGAGAAAAACTCTTATGACAAGGGTGATCGCTGACATTTGAAGACAGACTTGGGCCCACATTTTTAGACGGTACACAAGATTTTTTCAGCTTCTTCAATGGGTGGAAACCACGTGGCCATTTCAGCTTACTATAATTTTAATGATTTTTTGTTATTAGAAATTTAACATTTTTTCTGCATATTGTACAACTTCTTAAAGCTGAAATTTTTATTAATTTACAGAACTACCCTTGATTGTTCTCTTCATCACATTTCTAATAGATATAGAATATATATATATATATATATATATATTATGTTATGTTTTTGCCAATACGGAATGTTGTGTCTAGTGTATATATTTATATACATAATAGCCTTTTATATGAAATTAATTGTTTTTCCTAAATATGATGAATATAAATTATTTATGAATTTGAGAAGGAATAACAAAATACAACAATTGAGTAGATTGGATGTTACACTACTTTAAGAAAAATAAAAAAGGTACTCTATATGATTTTTGAATGTTATTAATTTGTTACTCCCTTCATTTCATATTAATTTAATTTTTGAGGCATTTTTCATTTTTCAAATTAACTTAATTGTTCAGTTTTCAAGACTATTTTTAGAGTATTATTTCAATTTTATCCTTTATTAGTTAGTATTAGAATTAGTGATTGATTAATATTTAGTTATTTTAATTATAAATTTGACAATAATTAATAAGGATAAAAATGGAAAACTATATTCACTTTATGTATTAATCTACTTTTCTTAAAAAATGTGAAACACCTCAAAAATTAAATTAATATGAAATGAAGGAAGTAATATATTAAAAAAAGTAAGAAAACTACAGTGATAACTTTGAAGATAATAATGGGCCTACATTTATAGAAGTCCATGTGATTTGTTTTACTCTTCCAATGTGTGGATAGCCATGTTGCCTCAAGAATATGCTAGAATTTGGGTGGTTTTTCTGGAATTTCAGTACTTCCCATGCACGAAGTACAATTGCTATTAAGCTATACATTTTGCTTATTTACGGATTTTCCTTTGGTCGTCCTTCTCTTCATGTTTCTATATAATAGAAATTATGATGGAACAATAGAGAAAGAATTGACCTCTTCCATCTAAGGTTTGTTCTCTTCCAGATAATTCAAATTCAGACGCACACTCTCTTCAAAATTCTTCTCTTTCATCTTCAACAAGCACAAGGTATGCTTTTCCTTACAACTTTCTTTTATAAAGATTTCCTTTCAAGTTTCTAACACTTTTTTCTGATTTATTCACGTGCAAATCTTCAATTCCCTCTCCTACTTTATTTTTCTTATGAAAAAATTCTCAATTATTATTGAACAAGAAATAATATAGTAATATAATTAGAGAAGATAGAAGAGAGAAGAGAGAATGAACGAGTTGTTTGGGAGAGTTGAAGGAAAAAGGAAAAGGTTGAAGGGAGAATAGAAAATATTTTTAGCGAGTAGATCTAGAATGATCTTTTAATGGTATAGTTGTCATTTTATGTGATATTTAATTTTATTGTACTTGTTCACAAATTTCTCTCCACGTGGAGAAATGTCAAACATAAATACCAAAATATCTCTGTAGAAATTTCCACTTTTATTTTAAATAAACTTTTAGGTTTCACAATCTCTAAAAATTTCATCTTCTTCCAATGCCATCTATTCTTCGGGTTCTGTTAATTTCGGGTAAGTTATTCCTAAAGTAAAATTTTTAATTCTTTTCTTGAATTTGTTTGATCTTCGTTAAAAACTTAGTATATCTTTAGTTTGTTTCCTAACTAAAAAAATAATAATTTTAACATACATAAATAAAAATAAATAAGTCAAATAGATATTTAATTCATGTATAACTTTAAGTTCATTGTTGAGTGTTTGTATCCGTTATTTTTTATTGTTTACGCTTCATTGTTAGTTTTATTAGATTTAAAATAGTTGTAAGTAACTGTTGTATTGGTATTTAGGATGAGCAATTGTGTTTCATGGTATCTAAGTTATAGAATTGATCAATCTTCAATGTCTTTACTTGCAAATTCGTTGATTTGTTGGTAGGTTTATAGTTGAAAATGGTTCGTTTTAATCTTCTGTTCAGTTGTTCTTTTTTCTTCGGAATGATTGTTTGATTATTCATGTTTCTGTTATCTAACATTGTGTTTGGACATCCCATATAAATTTTAACATATATACACTTGTGAATAAGCTGCAAGTTGTAACTTACATATTCACACAATATCCAACTAGATAATAACTTCGGGAGACTCATTTCATATGCACCAACATAAATTGAAAGAGGTTAAAAAATCATGTGTGTGGACATCTTTTTTTAACAAATAAGCCATCAGCAGAAGTACTACATATATGCAGTCACGTGAACAATGCAAATGAAAAGACCATAATGAACATAAATTTTACTACAATACAACACAAAACTAATAAATTAATAAACAACCTTTCAATGAAGATTCTGTCATGAATCAAATATCTAATGATTAAACTAATCCAAAATAGAGTAAATTCGAGTTTAACAACATAATCCATTTATTTGTTTATCGGGTAATGATTCATTTATTTAAAATTATTAAATTAAAATAAGCAATGGACATCAATAATAAGCTACAACAATGTCATAAAAATAGTGGCTTAGGCACAACAAAATTGAATAGCAATAAAAAAATATCCTTACATAATAATATGATTTTTGTTTCATCTTGTAGAGATTTGCAGTAAGAAATAACATAAATAATAACTCAAGATGACTAATCATGTGAACAATTTATTTAATCTTTCAAAGTAAACTCAAGATGTCATCAATATTCATTTCAATCAAATTGTGAATGAAACAAAACTATAAATAAAGAAAGAAAGTATCATAAAGTTACATCACATTTCATAGATTAAATACCGCAAAGTAAAATTAAATACTATAAAATCTTGACCAAAGCTCGATTAGAACACTCACAAATCCTTTTTTAGAGCGGATGTGTGTTGTATTTTTGTTAATGTTTCTTTTTCTTTCTTTTGTGTTTTTTGTGGTGTTGTGCAGAGTGGATTTTTTGGTGTTTTTGTTATGTTTTCTGGAGATATAGTCTAGTACGTATATATGTAGTAGAATACATAGGGTGTTGTGAGTTTGTGTGTGTTTGTATGAAGGAAAAGGAAAATGTGCAGATGTTTTAATTAGCAGGGAGAAGTGTGTGTGTTTGTGTGTGGAATTGTGGTAATTAGCAGGGAGAAGAGGGGTGATGGGGTAGGTTTAGGTTAATATAATATAATATAATATAGTAATAATTATTTTTTCAGCTAACAAAAATTAAGAAGCTAATTATCAATTATAATTAAGAAATACTAAATAAAAAGTAAAACATATATTTTTGTTATTTTCAAATCTTTACTATAAACTTACTAAAATAAGAAGAAAGAAAAAATCTAACTTAGACATAAAATAAATATTTAAGGAATTAAAATAGTATAAAATTTTATGTTCGATCAAAAATTACGTGTCTACACTATCAGTAACAGCTCTATTTAGGCGATGTTGGCAATTCTTTTGACATTTAGTTTTAGTTTTATACTTCTACAATTCTTTAAATGCAATCTGCTATTTCAGAGTACTTTTTTCCGATCTCCTCCTCCAAACTTTTCACGATCTCCACTCTGAGTTTTTTTTCTTCTCTTTTGTTTTCTTACTATTTCATGTACGATTCTCTCTCAAATATTGCTCGAATCTTCTTCTTTTTTTTTTTTTAATCTCGGTCTTCTTTTCTTTCTTCATGTATTTGAGTTCTTTTAACAATTGTTGATTTCATGACTGAATTTCTAGTTGTTATTTTTTTTTTTTTTTTTGATGACAAGGGAAACCTGCAGCCGCTACCCTTTTGGTGCACACAGGGTAAAACCCCCGCTCTTATGCAATAGCTCGCAAACCACATAGGAGAGGTAACATTCATTAGGCAAGCCTGGTGTGACAACCTCGACCCAGAAGGCAAACCCCTTGCATTCGCTGGCAGGAGGTGTCGAACTTCAGACCTCCAACATGGAAGTCCCAAGCTCAAATTGTTATTGTTGTTGGTGATATTCTTATGGATATAGAAGGATGGAATTTGAAACCTTTTATTGAAAAAATAGCCTTTGTTACTTTAATATGATTTTTTTTTTTTGGCTATTTTCAACATAATTTTTTATTGAAAGTTCTCTTCTCACCCTTTTGTTTCAACCAATGAGCCAAAAGATCTTAGAAATTTAAAATAGAGAATAAATAGCAAAATATAGTGAACTATAGTTTTTTTTCAACTTTCCTTTATCTTTTGGTTGCTATGTTTTTTTAAAAATTTTCTTTGAAAGGTATGTTGTGTGGAAAATGTCTATTAGGATTAGATAACAATAAGTACTGATTTCATGTGCATTAGACTTCTTATTGAATTTTTTTAAAAAGTCCCTTCAAATATTTTGTTAACACCCAATCTAATAATTTTTATGAATGAATAAAATAAACTCTTTTTTTTCATCTCCTGTCAATTTTTTTCATTCACTCTTCTTTGTTAATATATTTAACAAAAACATCATAGCAATAGATCGATTAATGATAATTTTATAGTTATAGATGATCATGTTTTTGAAATACTCTTCTCAAAGTTTTTGCATTTGTTCTTTTTGAATGTAGAACAATTTGATTTGTGTTATCCGTATTGTTTGACTTAATAGCAATCATCTTAGTAGATAGACGGTTCAGTGTTGGTTTTGTTAGGGTTTTGCCCTGATTTTTTTTTCTTTAATTGAAGTTTTTTTTTCCTTAAAGAAAAGTTAAAGTATTACCATAAATGCTTGAACTTTTTTGAAAGAAAAATATAATATTCTTTCATTTTTAGTTTATTCTTTTCTTATAGGAAACATTTGGAGATCTATAAATTGAAAATCTTTATTCTCATAGCATAACACAATAATATCCACAATGTAGACATTTAGTGAGTTTTGTTTATGGGGAGATTTAATCTCTGAACAATTTTAATATTTTTTCTTTATATTAGTTTTCATATAACAATATTAGTTTTTAGTATAAGTTTTTGTCATTTAATTTATCAACCATATTATTTGCAATTGTAAGCTTCCGCATGACGCCCAATTCACCTTCCTAACCTAACAAGTGGTATCAGAGCACATGGTTTAAAGATCCGATGGTTCAATGATCTAATGCTTGAATAAGGTTGAAGCAAGCTCAAGTGTTTTCAAATCAATTTCTAACTAATTTGATGATAAATAAGATTATTGTCCAGCTACATGTGGAGAAAAGATTAAAACCATATTTTCAACATTCTTGTTGCTGCATCTTTGAAAATAAAAATAAAATATTTTTAAACCATTTTTAACCAATATATTTTAAACTTTATTTTTAATCATGACAAGCAGCAGTGATAAAGACTATGTGAAGAACGAAAATTATCATGCATGTGAAGAAGGTGAATCAAACTTTGTCAAGAAAATCCAGCCAAAATGAGAGATTTGTTAGGGTTTTGCCCTGATTTTCTTTTCTTAATTGAAATTTATTTTTTTTTCCTTTAAAGAAAAGTCAAAGTATTACCATAAATGCTTGAACTTTTTCTGAAAGGAAAATATAATATTCTTCTATATTTGGTTTATTCTTTCCTTAGAGGATATGTTTGGACATCTATAAATTGAAGATCTCTGTTCTCGTAGCATAACACAGTAGTATCCACAATGTAATCGTTTAAAGAGTTTTGTTTATAGGGAGATTTTCTCTCTACAATTTTTTATGCTTTTAATTAGTTTTTAATTATGTAGGCCAATTGGTCATATCAGATAATAATATTATATTATTTAATATAGTTTTATGTGTCATCTAATTTATCAACTATATTATTTGCAATTGTAAGCTTCCGCATGACGCCCTAATCTCCCTTCATAACCCAACAGGTTTGTCCACTGTTTTGATTCGATAAGAAAGAAATTTGAATTTAAAATGCTTCGCCTTGACAAGATGAACCAGCCCCGGTCTTTTTACTCCCAAGCAAACAAAATTATTGATGGAGCTCTTCTTAGTCTCAACTAAGAACTTTGATTGTATGCATTCACAGAGTCTGTCGAGAACGAGGTATTTATAATTACATGCAAGTTTGACCTCTGCACAATTAATGTTTTCTTGAACAAAAATAAGAGAGGTGTTCATTGAAAACTTTCGTCATATTTTTTCATTAGTCTATTAGTTTGATCTTTTTAGAAAACTATATGATTGTGAATTTCTGAAAGCTAAATGAATAATGAATAATAGTTTCTTGGTTTCTGATCTCTTCTTTTATGATAAATTGATAATATGGGTGACAATATGATTGTACATATTTCATAAAATCAATAAACTGAATCAAAAAATGTTATCGATTTATCGATATTGTGTTTTGATGTAATGGTGCAGAACGATCTAGTGTTATTGGACTTTAGGATTATCGGTTTAGGACTCGACTTGTCCTATTTCCCCAAGGAGTTGTTTGGTGTGAGGTATAAGGAATTTCAGGGATAAAATGCATGACTATTTTATCTTGCATTTGGTTGGAGGTATTAGGTAGTTCTGAGACTATTTATCTCACACTTTATACCTTAGTGATGAGATAAGTTATTTCATATATATGGTAGAATAACCTAACCTAGGATAACTTAACTCGGGATAATTAAATCTGGGATAACTTGTTTCTAACCAAACAACCCTCAGCGGTTTAACCTATAACCCGATAAACTTATTATAATAAAAAATTCCATGAAATTATAAGTTAATGATTTCAAATAAGCTAATCAGACATAGCTTCCTCATGTTGCAAGTTCTATTTCACCTATAATTAACATCTAGCATAAAGAGCTTCTTTTAATGATAAGTTAGTACATCTAACATCTACGTTACCAGTAACCTCGATAATTTTAAAATCACTATCCAATATTAATTTGTATGTATCACTATATGATCCATTACTTACTTAATGATAAGAAATTCTTACAAGTTATCTTTTGAGTGGTGTTCACATATATGTGAGTTGAAGAGTTCTCTACCAGCACTTTCTATTATTAGACAATCATCTTTTTATCTTAGCAATATGATGATTTATGGTGTATTCTTGATTCTTATATTGATTCTACTGATTTGCAATAATTTCAGAGAAATCGGATGCCCTCACTGCATAACTTTGAATTTTAGATAATATGCTTAGTGAGCAAACTTATCGTGTCAGTAGTTCAACATTTTCGAGCATACATAAGGCATCCTTAAATTTGACGTTTGCTTGATAGGCAGCTCTTCTTTTAAATCCGGTGTCATTAGTTAATATTTAATTAATAGACTCAAGATAAACTATATAAATGGTCGGTCCAAACTTGTCTAACAACTTGTGTAACTGTCTCCTACTAATGCTTCATAAATTACTATAAGTTAATTTATTTATGATTCAATTGCTAACTGCTACTACATATATGGTGTATGGCATAAGTTTCCTGTCATGTAATAACTTTATGTTTCTACACTAGATTACGATTATTTGTGTCTTTATATCTACCATTTTCTCTGACATGATATTTTAACGTGTGCTTAGTTTAGACTTCATGTTCTTTTTTTATTTTTTTTGAGGTATCATTTTATGGGTTGCAGCAAATTATGAAGAATATTACTATTTCTCATTTCAAATTTTGGTGCCCTTTTTAATTGTGATCAGATTATATGCTATGTATCTAGAAGATATTTATTATGCTAATAATTTATAGGTTAGCTTTTTGTGGATTGTGAATTTTGTTTCCATATAAAAAACTTTCTCAAATTTAAATGTGATTTTTAAAATTATTTGGATAGTGCTGAAATTCCTAATAGTTGACAGTTCATTTATGTAGTTCCACATTTCTTTTGAATTGATTTTATATATTTATTAGTTAATTTTTTATTGGTATCCTCTGTTAGTGCAGTAAGCTTTCGTGTTGGAGCTTAATTTTATCAGGGAGCTTTTAGAAGACTATTATTTACTTATTGATTTACTAATCTGATTTCACTTGTATGCTTTGGACCAAGTTATAATCTTTTGAGTAGATTATTTAATTGTTTCCATCTCTTCTTTTGTTGGAAAGTTTTATGTGATTTTGAGTGCAGAGCACATTTAGCTTTGTGGATCTAAGAGATGCATTGACAACAATCCTCTTATTCTATTTCTTATACAGCGGAAATCATGTGAGGGAAAACTTTATTCGCAAAAAGGTAAACATCTGGATTTTTAGAATATTTTATTTATGGGTAATCTATAGTTCTTATCTATCAAAATAAGAAAAGAAAAAAAGTAGCACTGATTCTCTATGAGGTAAGTTGTGTGATTCTAAATTCATCCTTTTAGAGCCATTGTTGATAAAGGAGTTAAAATATTGCATTTAAACCTCTTCCATGTGGTCATGACTTGAGAGTCTAGGCAATGATTAATTTCCTCATCTCTTGGTGACACTATCAAATGCTAATTACAGCCAAAATGTAGAGAGAATTCATTTGAAGAACAGTCAAGCTTATTTAACTCTAATATGTCTGGTCATATAGTCTAGCCTTTTCAAAGATAAAGTTCTACAAAGGTGGTTACTTAAGGAAATTTTTTCCCTTCTCATAACCTAGGTTGATCAAAGTATGTCAATTGTTGGGCATGAACTGTTAAAGACAAAGCAAATGGAGTAGAAATATCCACTCTTTAGTCCAATGGAAAGTTCTGTTCACATCAACATTATTTTTTTAATGATGTATTATTTAATTTATTCCGCAAAATTATATCGGTAAATATTTTAAGTTATGTTATCAATCAATTATGTTAATTTTGAAGGTACTCTCCTTGATTGAGGGTTGATAACAATACATGATTTGATATTGACAATATCTGCACGTTTATAAAGTAGACGTAGCATTATGTTCTTGTACATGTACTACTGTCCCTTTCCAAATAACTTTACGAAGTCTCTGAAAAATGTAAAATGTTAGGCCCGTGCTTAGCTCGAGCAAGAACCATCTAGTATTATATATGAGAGAAGAAAAGAATATTTAAAAATAAATAAAACTAGAACTATCCATATGCTAGAGAAGCAATTGAAAAAAACTCATAAAATCATTTTTTTATTTCTAATCAGATATTTGATAATCTCGTAATTTTTTTTGATTAATTCAGTTTCGTATCACGTACTTTTAACAGAAAATACATTTAAGAGGAAAACAATCAATTTTTTCTATAACTATATGATGTATATAACGTATCAATATGATTAATTTGAATACACACATAAAAAGAAGGCTTACCATAGAAGTTTTTAGAGTACTTTCCTACAAAGGAATGACTTCTAATTAATTAAGGATCACACTCGAAATATCATATTAATAGTCGGTGTCGGGTATCGGGGTCGAATATCGAGGTTGGGGTCGGGTCTTGAGTCAAGGTTGGGGTTGGGGTCATGTGTCAAGTAGAGTGTCGAGGGTCGGGGTCGGGGTCATGTGTCTGGTTCAGGGATGGGTCTTGAGTCAGTGTTGGGGTTGGGGTCAAGTGTCAGGTAGAGTGTCAAGGTCGGGACTCATGTCGAGTATCGGGGTTGGGGTCAGGGTTGAGTCTCGGGTCTCGGGTCTCAGGTAGGGCATCGGGGTCGAATCCCAGCTTAACAATTGGATCCTGAATTAGACTGTTGGGGACGGAAGTCGTGGTCAATCGAGTCGAATCAGATAACAGATCGGGGTCGCTCTTGGATTTTGTGTTGGGCCAGGTTTGAGTGTCAGGATCATATTCCAATTTGAAAGTTGGGTCTCAAATCGGAAATGCTCAAGGTTAGGTCCTGAGTTGGGTCTTGGGATCATGTCTCACTTCTGTCATGGTCAAGATTTTTTATTATTTTTTTCTTTCATAAAAGACCCCATTGGGCCAATTTATTTGAAATAAAACATTTGTGGTCATGGTCAGGATTGAATCCCAATTCGCATGTCAGGTCCCGTGTGAAGAGTAGGGCTAGGTCCTGGATTGAGTGTCGGGGTCGAGTGCTGGATCGATTATTAACACATCCCCCTCCTACACATTTTTCATAAAAAATAGAAAAATAAAAAGATGATATATATTATTCCACTAATTACTACATGACTTATGATGGACAATTAGTACAATTGGCCTTTTTTTTTTTTTTACTTCAATTATGAAATAAAAAAATGAATAAAACAATGAAACAAAAGTAAGGTCTATAAGTGCAAAAAAAATGTCATGAATTGAGTCATTTTAAGTGTCTTTTGGGATGTGATATTTGTTTAGCAGGAAGAATGGTGCGCATCACCTATATATTTATCGTTCTTGCTCAGGAACCAAACCACATACTATATTTTTGTGGATGTTGCTTTTATGATGTGGATACTCTATCATTGTTGGAAGAAAGGAGAGGAGGAGGAGGAGCCACCTTCTTATGACCTGTAATGTTCTTTTTAGATATCTGACTTGTCATGTTTTTACAACAATTGGTACCAGGATTTGGTTCGGGAGGAGGAACAGGACGCCATTGCTGATATTGTTCATTTCCCCTCCAAACACTTTCTTCTTGATGTTCTTTATTTTCAAGAAATCTTGCTCCTTCACTTGTTTCCATGATTTTATATGAAAAGTAAATGAAGCAAAGATTATACAAATTAAATGTAGAAATACCCTCCTATACATTCATTAATTTGTTACTGCAAATAGAAGAGATTAGTTATATAGATCTCCTTCTACATCTAAGTTATTAAAAATTTAACTAGTAAAAAAAATTGCCTTGTCAAGCCTCCTTCTTATGCTAGGTAATTGCCATTTGTCGAGTTGAAATGGTCCCTTCACCTCTTTCGAAAGATGTTGAAAAGAGTAGTAGAATATGTTATTTCCACTCATTGATGGCGATTTAGCCAAAATGTCCGCTACCTAATTAGCCTCTCTAATATGATCCCTCTCAATGGAGAATTATTGAATTTATATAATCCCTCTCATAATATGTAGAGTTTTCATCTTTTTCATGGTGTGATTTTGACTATCGACTGATCTTGGTGTCACAAATAAATTTAGAAATTGAATTAGTCATATGTCAGGTAACTAAAATAGATTGACCTAATAATACTAATTAATCATATTTAGTACACCAAAATATGCTACTTTTCTCATTTATTTAAACGGGGAAAAGA
Source organism: Solanum bulbocastanum (assembly GCA_037074985.1). Taxonomy (NCBI): domain Eukaryota; kingdom Viridiplantae; phylum Streptophyta; class Magnoliopsida; order Solanales; family Solanaceae; genus Solanum; species Solanum bulbocastanum. The sequence goes on from CM073602.1 coordinate 2,119,591, forward strand.
GAATCAACCAAAATCAAGTTTGAGTTTGGTTGTTGGGTTGCTGTTCAAGTTTACTAGGGGATTCATTTAAAATAGATAATTTAAATTAAAATTGGGTAATTTTGATTACTTTGGAGAATTAAATCCGTCCAAATTAGGGGCATTTATGTTAAGTTTAGTAGCAATAAAGAAATAAATAGCTCGATAATATGACAAATGACAATATTAACAAATAAACGAAGGGTAGACATATTTTTTAGCCCTTGCCTTTTATGTTATTTGGTACAATAAATAGGTGAAAAATGATTGGATTGAATTAAAATTGAGTTGATCATAGCAGATCAAGTTATAAATGTGTCATCTACTCAACCCACTCGAAATATGTTTGGTTCAATTATCAATACTCTAATCCGATCACTCATCTTGACCTAATTTAAGTATAAATATACTGTATATTAAAAGTAAAAATTGTTCCACCAACTTTAATTGATATGATTTTTGATTATTGACCCGACCTATAAAACTCTAGACGGATTACAAAGATTTGGACATAGATAAATTTCCACCTCTAGGTTAGGTCTAACTCAACCATTATTTTTTACTATTATAGAAGTATGGGTGGAGATGTGGTATCAACATTTTAGCTTATTGTCAATAAATTCAAACTCAGGGGCAATTTTTACTTTTCATTATGTAACGTGTTATGAGCTAAATTCATGTTGTATATATGGATATATACATAGTTGTGATGTGGAGTATAAGCAAGAGATCGACATGCCAAATATAATGTGAAACTCTTTTTTGAATTTGTATAATATAACTTGAAGTATTTTTTCTAAATGAACACGCCTATTTATTATTCAGGAACCAAAATGAACACGCCTACCACCTACTATATTGTTGGTGGATGTTGCATGCTTTCGTGACTTGTTATCTTCAATGGTTAGCCATGCTAATTTCAACTTCCTTACGACTTGGAGGAGGATGGGAAACTTCCTCACGACCTGCAAAATTTCTTTCTGATATTTGACTTGTCACGGCATTAGTACCAGGATTAGATCGGGGAGAATGAACGGGGCGCCATTGCAAAGATGGTAACAAAAGATTTTCTTTTCCCTTCCAAATTATGACTTCTTGTTTATGTTCAAGGAATCTTGTTGCTTCACTTGTTTCAAAAAATTGGAACAAAAAAAGAAGCAAAATTACACGACAAGAAGTAGCAAAAAGATTGTTACTTTGTGTTGCCATATTGATTTAATTTGTTAGAAAATTAAGATGAATATTGAAAACTAATTATATGATTTTAATGAATTTGATAATTAATGAGGTTGTGATGAATCATTAAGACATTTGGTGTATTTATACACTTATTATAACGTGTTGCTACGACTAATTAATTTTATTTTTTTCTCAAATTGTTATTTTCAGTTTCATGGTATAATGCGGAATTGACATTGACTATTGACTACTTGACATCACAAAAAATATATTCAAGATATTGAACTAGTCATATGTGAGCTGAAAAAAAAGAGAATAATTTTAGGTCTTTTAGTTTTATTATGTTTTATTTTTTTGTTAAAATTACTCAAAAATTTGTTAGTATTTCGATAACTTTCTTTGATATAATTTTAGATCAATATTTTTTCTTTTTATCGCCCTTTTTAATGACTATATACTTGCAAATGGACTATTTTTGCAAATCTTAATTATTTCAACGACATATGAATCTGATATAGTTCATGCCTTGATATAAATATCGAATAATTATATATTCCGATCAAGAATATATATAAATAAATTAATCACCTAGCATTTTTATTAATGATTGGGATAAATAATCCTATTTTTGTAACCTTAGTAAAAAGTTAAATCTTTAGTACTCAACATTTACTTTGTTTGAATCAATCAAACAACAAGACTAAAGAGATTTATGAATAGAAGTCACATATAGAGAATAGAAAGGTTGATTTTATTGTTTCACTTTTTCACGTCAATTCCAACAATTAATAGTTATATTGTAAGGAAAATAGGAAACAAAATGGAGGATAAAGACTTTGAAACGTGAAAAATCGACTTTTTTTTTTAAAAAAAAAATAGAGTATCATTCATATAAATATAAACAATTCTCTTTAAGATACAATAAAGTCGTTTATATATGTTAATATTTGTAGATTTTTCTTCTTAGTTATTTCATAAAGGAAGACTTAATTTATAGAGTTATGAAATTGACTGCTGACTTTCTTTAAATAGTCATCTTATTTTATTTCATGAACAAACATATTAATTCATTTAAATTCAAGCTTTAAATAAAATTTGAAAATTAAGACTATTAATATATAAAGAATTCGAGCTTATTTCACCAGTCATTATAGGACAATTTCATTTTACCTATATTATAAATTATCTTACATGCATGAGTAATAATTAAGGGGTTGTAGTTTTAGAAACAAGTTATATGGAGATTAATTATGTATAAAATGATAATGCATGAATTGTAGTGTAGAAATTACTGAATTAGTAATATAGAGATTAATTGTCATTTGGTGACACTATAATATAGATATTATAAGATAGGGATTAATTATTTACTTGCTCAATTTTTAATTTTTATTGTATTAAAAATTATTGTGTAATGTATACTTTAAAATATAACTTCAAACAAATAAAATAATTGTTATTATGTTGGGGGTTATTCTTGTCATTCAATATAATAGTCTTTTGCACAATAAATTCAAATGTGATTTCTAACTAAAAAAACTCACTCACCCAACAAATTCAAAGGGCAAGTTCAAAATCGATAATTTAAATTGAAAAAATGTTATTAATTTATCGGTAATATAATAGATATTAATTTAAAGGTTTTGATTTTTTAATTATTATTGGGTTATCATTCTTAACGATTTGAAGTTGTTTTCTTAATGGGTTAATCGATAATTCGACAGTAAATTAATAAATTTTATTTATAGAATTCGGTATATAAAGATAAATTCATTGACTTAGAATTTAGTTTCATATTTTTTATTTGGTAGTCTCATACTTTCGGTTATTCTACAATTTGTTGGTATTTCTTTTGAACAAGATGTCATCTATCAAATTCATGTGCATGCATGGTTTATTTGGTTTATCACCATGTTTCTAAGTGATTTTCATCAATTGTTTATTTTTTTTGTGTCAAATCTTAATAATTAAACCGTTAACCGATAAGTCAATATCTTGATGATTTTATAACAACTTAGCATGTCTACAAACCGATAACCGATAAGTTAAACCGATAAACTTTAAAACCGAACCGAACCATATGATATGCAATCCTAGTGCACATCGGACTCATTAAAGGAAAGCAGTACCAACATAATTTTCTCTGCCAGAATTCCTAACAGAGTTTAATATATATTTTCATAAAAATAATTTTCATCATAAAGGAATTCGAATGAACCCTATTCCTATATACCTGGCTAGCTTCGCCTTGGCTCATCGGATAGATATGTTATTGTTGTTCAAATTGAATGTTTGTGTTATCATTTGATGAATCGAGACTCAAAATTAATCATAATAACAACATTCGCATAAACATAATATTAATAAGATTATAATATTAAAGCTAAGGCTCACTATTTTTTACTCCATACATATATAGCTAGCTAATGTGCTATTGAAAATTAGTACATTGGCCATTCTTATTTCTCTCCATCTACTTCTTTTGTGAAGCATGATGGTCGATACATAAATTAATAAATAAATAAATAAATGTCGGAAAACTCTATTCACCGATGCTCTGATAGATGGAAAAAAATCACCAACAATTTTTTGTGTCTGTTGTGGATATATACTTGTTATCAGAAAAAGGAAGTGGAGGAGGATGAGCAACTTCCTTACGACCTGCAAAGTTTCTTTCTGATATCTGGCTTGTCACGGAGTTGGTTCCGGGATTTGACCCCGGAGAACGAACCGGACGCCATTGCAAAGATGGTAAGAGAAGATATTGTCCATTATTTTCCCTCCAAACACCACCTTCTTTATGTTCAAGGACTCTTGCTCCTTCACTTGTTTCCATGCTTATGAAAAATAAAAGAAGCAAGACTATACAACAATAAGTTGCATAAAAAATATTATAACTTTTTGCTACCATGTTAATTAATTGGTTTAATTTGTTGGAAGATTTACGATGGGAAATGTAATAATATAAGATTTTGTTGAAATTGGTAATGAGATTATGATGAAGATTTAGTGTATTTATAACCCTTTCATAACGTGTTATATATTGCTACGACTTTAATTATAATTGATTCAATTTCATTGTATTGTTTTGAATGTTGACTACTTGGCGTCACAGAGAAATTTAGAAATTGAATTGAACTAGTCTTATATATTATATGTGAGGGAAATATGAGCCACTTAAAATAAAAAAAAAAAAGCTCATATTATTATTCACACCTAAATCTACATGAATATTTTATTGAAAACAATTACTCTATCTTCCCTCAAAGTAGAGTCAACATATATTATATCTTTTTCAAAACTTGCTTGTGGGACAACATTGAGGGGTCTATCGATCATACTTATACAATATAATTTTTCAATAAAGGAGTATCGCTTGATACCCCTCAAAAAAAGATAGCTCTGCCCTGTCTACCCTAAATATATTGTTTTTGTTGTAATTAAATCTACATAGATTGTATTGATTATTTTTCAATACTACAAAAATAAAAGCGTACAACAATAAGTTGCAAAAATATTGTTACAACAACTAGGTATTTTTTACCTAATAAATAATCGCAACATATTCGATGTAAGATGTAGACGATTTCTTTAACTTGCTATTAATATTCATTTTGACATTCGAATTAATATGTCAAATAATGGATCCATGCCAGTTAACAAATAATAATATGAATGAGAGCATAAGTATAGATGAGACAAATTTTTAACGGATAACACAAATAAATTTTTTCTCAATGTTCGATGGCATATGTGAACCTTTTCCCTATTATAAAGGTCAAATACATAGACAATTCCTTACCTTTAACATTTTGACACTTCTACTTAATTTTTTCCATTTTAATCTTTCAATTTCATTTTTATGTATCATTTAAATATAAAATACTAATGTTTATGATTCAATTATTTTTATTTATGTTTTTTAACTGCAATTTACACTTTAAAAATCGATGACGTTCGTTAATTTTTGTAAAAGAAAATGAAAACTGACAAATGAACATCGATTTTTCTTTTTTAAAAAAACAACTTCTTTTTTATAGTTTCTACGCATTTTTACGTGAAAAATAATAGATGGAAGTATATCATTTTTTTTAAAGTCTGATGATTTTTTTTAAAAAAAAATCATTGACAACTAGATGAAGTTTATCAGGTATATTAGCGTCTTTAATAGTGTTATTATCCACTCTACCCGTATTAGAGTTGGACTAAAAATTAAAAAGTGGATATTTGAGTTAAAACATTTTTAGTCATTTTTTAATTATTGAAAATGCTCATGAACTTAACTCAAATTACTAGTTTTGCCTACTATTGATAGGCTTAAAAACATCCTTTACTTGACTAACTAAACTTAGATACACTCCTATATTCCACGTGACATAGAAAGTGGTCTCAAACTCTTGTAAGAGTATATATGAAGCTCTAAATAAAAAGTCCAGAGAAGTGTTGAAAACATCTTAAACTTGACGAGAATTTAGGAGTGTATTTCATTCATGTTGCAAGATCAAGTATGTATTTAAGTCCAATAAATGAATATTTTTAAGGCAATTATATTAATTTAAAATAAAACTAATAATTCACCCCGAATTTAAAGATGTTTTATACTTTTATCAAAATATATTTGTCTGTGAAATATGCTTTTGGTTTGAATAATTATTACTCCAAGGAAACTAAGAGGGTGTTTGGATTGACTTAAAAGTTGGTCAAACTTACTTTTAAGTCAGTTTTTTTTATTTCTGAAAGTGTTTAATAAATATAAAAAATAAGTTAAAATAAGTCAAAAATGACTAAAAATAAATTGAGAAGTGTTTGGCAAGGTCAAGAATGACTTAAAATAAGTCAAAAACCAAAAGTAGGTCTCCTCCTACTTTTTATTTTTCGACTTAAAAGTCATTTTAGTTTAATTTTTTATTTTTTACTTAAAAACTACTTTTTTAAGTCAATCCAAACGGACCTAAAGAGATTTATGACTAAATGCCCACAAGAGTTAGCAGTCTGAGACAAATATCCACTTTGTTTCTCTTTTTCCCCACATTGACTTGGCTTGTGACTTCGGAATAACAAGCCATAAAAAATCATTCCAACATTGCATTAGTGTTGTTTAGAGGAAGTTTTTTCATCGAGTTCAAATTCAAAATTTCTAATTAAAAGTAACGAATTTTCATAAATTTCACCACTCTTCCTCAGTGGCGACATATTAATATTTCTTGATCGTTGTAATATATTGGCTTATTTAATAGACTTTTGTATTTATAGTTAGAGATGTCAAATAGATGAGTTGCATTGATTTTAAACGGATCAAAACAGACTATGATATTAAATAGATTGATTAAAATAAGCTAAAATGGCGATCATAACCCAACAAATTAATAAACAGTGAAAACTTAGTACATTGAGACCATTCTATCGATACACAAAATAAATGAAAGCAATGAAATAAAGAGCATGTAATATGGTCCAATATTACAACGTTGGTATATATATTTATTCTCTTAATAATATGTTCGTGCCCATTTGTGTGAGTTCGAATATCTCATTAGCATACGTATTAAATAATTTTGTCTATCAATACTCTGACGTATGAAACTAGATCACCTTACATTTTTTGTTTCTGATGTGGATACTCGTTATTGGAAGGAGGAAGTGGAGGAGAATGTGCAATTAATTCCTTACGACCAACAAAGTTTCTTTCTGAAACCTGACTTGCTATGTTTGTAGGAACATTGGTACCAGGATTAGATTTGGGAGAACGAACAGGACGCCATTGCAAAGATGGTAACAAGAAATTTTCTTTTCCCATCCAAATAATTACACTTTCTTCTTGATCTTCTTTATGTTAGAAGAAATCTTGTTGCTTCACTTGTTTCCATGCTTAGGAACAAAAATAAAGGCTTAAGTCATATGTGATTCCTTAAAGTTGTCCACATTTTTCACTTACACACCTGAATAAAGCCTTGTACCCATTAAACACTTCGGGTCGTTTGGTTTGAATTCAAGTTATGATGGGATTAGTTATGATGGGATAAGTTATGATGGAATTAGTTATGATAGGATAAGTTATGTTAAGATTATTTTTTATTGAGTGTTTGGTTTGTTGTATTCAAAATAATAAATCTTAAGAACAACATATAAGTTTACAAAAATACCCTTCATGAATTTGAAAAATAATGTCTAAAAAGTGTTTAAAGGGACATTTTTGTCATTTAGTCATTTTATCCCGAGATAAGTTATTCCGGGATTACTATACCACTCATAGAAAGGAATAACTTATCCTGGTACTAATTATTAGTACCGGGATTAGTTATCCCGGCCTTGCCAACCAAACAACAAATTGAGTGGCACTATAATTTAATCCCGAAATTATTTTATCCTATCCTTCACACCAAACGACCCCTTAAATCTTAACAAATTTATATCTATTTGACACAAAATAATAATAATAAAAAAGATAAAACATGTGTGCATCTCAAACGCATATGCATACCAAATGGACCAATGAAACGATGACACGTGTTGATTGGATTAATTTTTTTTAAAACTCTATTTAAATAATGCAAAAGGAACTTCAAGAAAACAAAACCCCACCCTCCTTCTTCTCCATTGGAACTTATTTCCAATTCCACAGTGCCGCTGCACCTCAACCGCTACTTATTTCCATTTCCAATGTCGTCGGATCTTAATTCCTAAGCATTGAGACGCTGCACTTCAACTGCCACTAAACCATAGCCTCCCCCATTTCTTCTTCTCAATCGAATCTTATCCCTTTCACCGACGTCAATAATACACCATTGCTATCCATCTAAGCTAACCCCTCAATCACCTTTCATTCATGGTCTTCGTCTTCTTGCACTAGTCATCATTATCACAATTACATGAAAAAATAATGAACTTTTGTCCGGAAAAAATAATCAATAACTTTTCTGGAATATTATTTTCATCGGAAATAATGGAGCTTTGGCGGAATATTTAAGACCTTAATTAGATCTACATAAAAAAATTTAAAAAAAAGGAAAAAAAATGGAAGAACAATTGGAGGGAGGAAGATGGGGAGAAGACGTTTTTTTTTTAAAAAAATTAATTACTCTATTATTATTATTATTATTATTATTTATTAATTTGGTTTAGGTGTATAAGTTGAAAAGAAAAAAGAAAAAAATATCATTTTTTATTGTTCCACGCGCTTAAGGAGGGTGTTGTACACGCTTTTTGTCATGTCAGCATTTTGTGTTTAATTGAAATCACTTTTGAATATATAAAGTGTTTAATAGGTACAAGGCTAGATTGAGGTGTTTAAGTGAAATCTACGGACAACTTTAAGTGGCTGCGCATGACTTAAGCCAAAAATAAAAGAAAAATTATACGATGAGAAGTTGCAAAAATAATATTGTTATAATTTTTTGCTGCCATGTTGATTTAATTTATTGGAAAATTAAGATAAGAAATGTAAGAATATTTGTTATATTTTGATGAATTTGGTAATGGAGATTTGATGTATTTATAACCCTTTCATAACGTGTTATATATTGCTAAATGACTTTTAATTCTTTTGAAAATCTCTATTTTCACTTTTTAAATTTTGACTGTTGACTACTTTGGGTCACAAATAAAGAAATTCAGAAATTGAATTGATTTAGTCATATATGAAAACATCCCTAAATTTTGCACCATTTCAAACTATTGACAATCTTACAAATATCCCTTAACTGAACTTAACATGAGTGAAATACACCCCTAAATTCTCATTAAGTTTAGGAGTGTTTTTCAACACTTCTCTCAACTTTTTATTAAGAATCTAATGCTCCTACAAGAGTTTGAGGTCGCTTGTTATGTCATGTTGCAGATCCGGGGTGTATCTATGTTTAGTTAGTCAAGTCAATGAGTGTTTTTAAGGCTATCAATTATTTAGAGACAAAACTAATAATTTGCGTCAAATTCAGGAATATTATTTAGATAGTAATCGACTGACTGAGATCAATTTTTTAGGAATTTTTTTTTTTTTTTTGAAAAGTATAAATAAATAAAAATTTAAATCTTAAACCAACAAATACCAATTATTGTCTAGGTAAAAATTGGGGTTCGATCAAGTTACACATAAACTATGGGGTCGTTTGATTACTGGTTAGAGTTACGCAGGTATTAGTTATGCATAGTTTAGTTATGCAGGGTTTAATTATGTGAGTATTAGTTATGTAGGTATTATTTCATTACGTAGGTATTATTTAATTATGTAGAGATTACAATATATGAATTATTAACTATTGAATATTGAATTTGTTGTAAATTAGCAGTATATATTATTAACAAAAGGAAAAAGGGATAAATATACCCCCGAATTATCATAAATGGTGCGTCTATACCCTTCGTTATACTTTCGGGTTGTGTATACCCTTACCGTCAATATTTTGACAGACCATTAAGATCATGACACGTGTCCCTCCATTTATTTTAAGGGTATATACGTTCCAAAATATTGACGGTAAGGGTATACACAACCCGAAAGTATAACGAAGGATATAGACGCACCATTTATGATAATTCGGGGGTATATTTGTCCTTTTTCCCTTAACAAAATAATAATACATGCTAATAAATATGTGGAATAGATTGAATAATATATACTTGATAGTTCTAATATTTAATTAACATATGTGCCGTCAAAATATATACAATTGATTTCTAATTTCAATAAAATATTTACATTTACGTAAATAAATAAAAACTGTACGTACATATATAGAAAGAAATAAAAATTGTTTGTATATAAAAACAAATAGAAAACAAACGTAGTAAGGGATCAATAAAAAAAAAAAATTAAAAATTAAAATAAATTAATAGGGTAAATATGTAATTTATTATTTTAATACATGTATAACTAATATCCACATAACTTATTCCACTTTCTACCCCGCATAACTTATACATAGATTATCTCATAAGTTATGTTGGTATTAATATGTAGGACTACGAGAAACGCAACCAAACACCTTATAAATTATTACATGAACAACTTTTATACAACATTTAAAATCTTACCAACCAAACATGGTATAACTTATGTTGACTTTTATACCTAATATACAAAATTTCTACCAAATATAATAAAGCTAACACAATTTTTTATACTTAAATAAGATGTGTTTTATACCGTAACCAAACGACCCGTAATTACTAACTCTATTCGGTGAAATTAATTTTGGCACATAAATTGAAATAGATAATATAAAGAAAATCTCTATCACTCAACTATGTTCTGAGGTTGTATTTGGTAGGAAGGAAGTTAATTTAAAAAATTATTATTATTTTTTCTAGAAATAAAAACATTTTTTCTAGAAAAGTAGCTATTAAAAAAATTAGAAAAATATTTTTTTTTCTAGTGAAAGTAGAAAAAACAAATTTTAAAAGTGATATTTCATATTGATTGTGTCTTCTCAATGTTCCTACGACACACCTTCATAGCCCCCATTGCCGCCCTCTCCCACCCCTACCCACATCCTCATAGCAAGATTATATGCAAATACTTTTAGAATAATATATTTTAGTATATATACCACACATAAGAAATTAAACAAAAAAATCACTTATTTTCTTGAGATTTTTATTTTCGTAAAAAAACATTTTCTTTCGTACTGAACACACGAATTAATGCAACAAAGGAGATCAAAGAAACTTATGACTATCCAACTTTCCACTTGAATAAACAAGAAGGTCAATTCACTGTTAAAGGATGTAGTACGGTAAATGAGGTTGCTTCTTTCTAAACTAGAGGTCTCGGGTTTGAGCTTTTAATATGAAAAAATTCTTGATAAGGAGTGTTTTCCGCCGACTGGAGCCCTACCTATACTGTGCAAATCTAAATATAATCAGACTTTAATATGAATACCAAACCTCAAATTGAAAAAAGAAAAGAAAATGTCAATTCAAAATCTTGTCATTAGGGTTGATTCTAGTACTTCTTTTCTCTCTCTTTCAAGTCAATTTCATCAATCAGGAGAGAAGAATAGTTGTTGGATTCATTAGTAATTAATTCAATTTGTTATACATGACTCGACACAAAATTTATAAAAAAAAATAAAAAATTTAAAGTTTGTTTACAACAACATGAATAACAATTATATATCAAGTGAGATCTCAAAAAGTGGAGTTTGGAGAGATCATGTGGCTGGTGAATAAACAGGCCTTTACAAATAGAAAAGTCATTTTTGAAAGATCTCATATTCATACTAACATGAGACGAACTGGAATTTATAATAATTTTTGAATATCTACATTTTAATTAACTATCGAGAAGCAAAAGTGTGTCAATATATATTCTCCATATTTTAAAATAATTTCGAAAGGAAAAAGAAAGCTCTACGAAAGCAAGAGTGTGTCGATATATATTCTCAATGAAATAAAATTCCTCTAATTAATATCATAAGACACTGTCACCTAATTTTATTTTATCTAGCTCCCACAAACATGAATCCAGCTAGCTCTATCGGTTAAGACTTAGATAGATAAAAGAAAATCACGTAATATTTTTGTTTATGTTGTAAATGCTTAATATTATCGGAAAAAAAAGTGGATGAGGAGGACGAAGAACTTTCTTATGACCTACAAAGTTCATTTCTGATATCTGACTTGTTATGTCAATATGAGAATATGTACTAGGATTTGACCTTCACTTGTTTCCATTCTTAGGAATATATTTACAAAAGAATTCGCAATATAATTTTGTGCAAAATTAATTATTCAAATATTCACTTTAATAAGTAATACTATTTACTATAACATATATTTTCTGAATTGGTAATCAAGTGCTAAACACGTGTTGAAAAAATAGTATAAAAAAGCAGCAAAATTGTAAAAGCAATATTTAAAAAATTGTTACTTAGTGTACTAATTAATTGCCATATTGATTTAGTTTGTTGGAAAATTTTTAAGTTGGAAATATATATAATGAATGCAAGATCAATATAAATTTTTGGTGAAGTAATTTTGTGATCAATATAATTTTTTGGTGAAGTATAATTAATATACTGAAGTTATTTATTTTGGTGTTTTACAACTTTCATAACGTGTTGTTAATTTCAATTTCAATTTTTTTGACTGTTGACTACTTAATTAACGTAAAATTTATAGAAAATGAATTGAAATAGTCAAGCTGTGATTTTTTATTTGAAAGTCATATAAAAACTCAAAAATTGACTTTCATAATAATGAAGAAAATAAAACTGTTTTTTGCCCATTTACTTTGTTTAACCATTTGATTTTCGAAATCTGCATCGGATAGGATTCATATTATCGGGAGAATTCTCCATTTTTTAGAATCGAACTCAAAAGATCTCTAATTAAATAAAAATATAAAAGAATCTCATTCATTAATAGTATGAGGATAATATATAGCCGCCCTTTTATGTTGATTAAAATATATTTCTCTCTTTTACACTCACTGTCTTGCAAATATAATTATTTTTCTGTTCAGAATGGAAACACTAATATATATATATATATATATATATATATATATATATATATATATATATATATATATATATATTTCTTTACATGTTATGTATGTAAATAGAGCCATATTGTAAGCTATAATTAATGGTAAAAATAAACTAGTACTGTCTGTCCCTATTCCCTCATGTGGTAATTTTTTTTATTTTTGGTAGAAAAATAACCTTATGTTAGGATTAATTATATATTCTTGATCCAGGTATACGAAAATAAATTTGCTACGCAAAGCTAAGTATAATCTTATTATTACGTACATGTAAACGAAAAGTACTCTTTCATTCGAATTTTAGTCTTCCTGAATAGTGAATACATAGTCATCTTTATTAAGGAACATTTTATCCCTCAATATGAAACTTCCCCCACGCAAATTCATTATTTATCGGACTTCAATATGAACACTTGACAGTTGACACTAGGCAAAAACAAATTATAATATTTGAAAATTATAATAAAATATTTGTTCCGAACTAAAATCCTGGATGACTTGATGGGAAATTGGACTTCATAATCCATTACAAATGTTATTTTCGTTATATATATCACTCTTTTTTCACAGGAAATCAGTAAAAAAAAATAACATAGGAGATCTGTAAATATAACACAATATGATCAAATTTTTATACGATCATCCCCTTCTATTTTATTTATTATATTTATAAGTTGGCATAAATAGAGTACTATAAATGTAACTTTTCTATAATAAACGGGAATTTGTAACATGGAAGTAAGATATAATACATAAAGCTAATTAATTACTATATAACAAGTGTTAAAAACACACACCTATTATATTCCTTACCCAATTTACTGTTTTCTGATCTACAAAATTCCTCTAACTGACTATGCTTGGCGTAATCTTACTATTGTTGCCACTAGGGCTTTTACTAACGACGGGATTGGGTGATGGTGGTGAGATTTGACGCCATTGAAGAGATGGTAACAACAACATATTTACATTTCTTGTCCAAACTACTCCTCTTCCTCTTCCTTGTTGATGATGATCAAGATGAATTCTAGTAGCTTCATATTGTGTGATGGTTGAAACAATATTAACCACAAATATTGCTAAAACAATAGAGCTTCTTTGAATTCTCATATTCATTTTGCAACAAACAATATAAACAACAAAATCAGTTACTAATTCTATTTAACAACATATATATATATATATATATATATATTACAGATGAATTTCCTAGCTAATTTTGTATTTTTTGGAGTATGATGTTATATGATGAGAAAATGATATATAGTGTATTAATAATGATTTGATAGGTCTAAAAATAGGATGATTTAATGGACATGTTTCATTCTTTAAATTCTTTTGAAGGACTTTGACTTTTGACTAAAAAGTCTGAAAGGGAACTTTATTTTATAATTAAAGAGATATACTATTAGTAGAAGCCGAAAGTATAATCGTGGAAGGCATTAAAACTTAAATTACATGCAACACGCCATGCACATGCTACACGTAAATATATTTTAGCGTTAGTCGAAATTTTCGATTCAAGTAAAATCTATTGGTAGAGAAAACACGTCTTATAGAATACAAATTTGAGTTAGTAGGGAATTATAATCGGATCTTATATAGGATCGGGGTGTGAATACGAGCGATTATAATATTTCTAATTAAAATCTATATTGACATTATTTATATCCTTTAAGAATTTAAGTTATATATTTAATATTTACCAACGATATAAATAATTTATATTTACACTCTCAATATATATATTTTGACCTTTTATAAAAGCTAACTTCTTTTTTTTTTAATGATTATCAATAAATTAACTAGTCTGATAAAAAATCGCGTGTATTATCTTGAATTTTACGTATACTCGCATTATTTTCTTAAGTTATATGCACCGATGCTATAATGATTTTTAGACTATCAATATATTTTGATCGTTTTTAGAATGTAGCATTTTTAATGGTTATCATGAATTAATATTTTGATAGAAAATTCTGTATTTTTTTTTTTAAGTTTTTACTAACATTATTTCTTTTAAAGATTTAAGTTATATGCATTGATGATATAAATAACTTTTACACTTTCAATATATTTTAGAACATATATTTTCTTATTTTATGATTATCAGTTACAACATTTTGATAGAAAATTAGGTGTAATTATATCCTAAAGTTTATACCAACATATTATGGCCTTTTAGAGTTATAAGTTTTGTAATAACAATTTATAAATATTTTTTTGTAGTATCAATAATATTTTAATCTTTTATAAATGATAGCTTTATTTTTTATGATTATAAACTAATATTTTGATAAAAATAAATAAATATAATTATCTTTTAAATGATCTGATTTATCAAATCTCCGACAAGTTCAGACAAGTTATGATCGGCTCATTTCAATAAATTACATGATTTTATAATTTGTAACCGTCCAAGTGAATATAGTAGTAATAAATATTATTATTGCAACTTATCAAATTATTACTTTTTCACTCTAAATCGGAATAATACGTACCGCCCATAATCTTTAGTAAGTATTTGACTTTACTATAAATAAATATAAATATAATATGTGCCTTAATATTGACTTCTCCCATATTTTAGGGTGTCAAAGACACAACCCTTTGCCCCTTTTTTTGGATTGGATTTTTATTTTTTTGGTACAACTAACTTTAGGCAATGTATTGTATTAACACTAAGCAATTATTCAAATTCTAATTAATTTATTATATTCGTTAATTTCAACCAGGTTGTTTATATTCACTTTTTTTTGGAATCTCAGAATAAACCGCTGCCCCTACAATCAAGTGCGGAATCACCTTGTACTATGAACCCCTTTTGACGGAAAATTATATTATTTATACATGATTAAAATATTTTTTTTATGTATATATAGTAGATGTCGAACCCCTTTCGCTACTTCGTGTGTCTATTTCTACATATTTTGAACCCCATTATTGAAAATCCTGGTTCCGTCATTGGCTACAACCTCTGCCACAACTTCTACCCTTCGAATGAGCACGTTGTGCGCACTCGGTAAACCCCCCACTGTGTAATAGCCTGTAAACCACAAAGGAATGTAAACCGCACTGGACAAGCTCTATATGACATGCTCGACTCAGAAGGCGTCGAAGGATGATCGATCCTAAGTCATCAGTGTGAATATTTACTTTTATTTATCATTTTTAATATATAAAGAGAAAAATATGTTATTGTATGCTTAAAATGTCTTTCTCATCACTTTGTAAGGATGTATTACTAATACCATTTAAAATAAGATACTGAACACTAGGTAACAATTAAATGGAAAAACAAAAAATAAGATTACATGCAATTCATTATTAAAGTGGAGAAATAATGAGATGTAAATGGAATAGTGTGTGAGTGAGTTAATTTGAGGTCCGGTGCTCCCGCCAACAATACAAACAGAAAAAAGAAAGATTCAACAATTCCTATCCCGCAGCCTTCGCTTCTCTTCTCTTCTCCAACAATGGCACATCCATCAATCACTCATTCACACATCTGCTTTACTCAAGCAATTCATCGAACACTTGATCCGCGCAGTTTGTTGTTGTTGGAGATCCTCTATTTTCTATCCAATTTCTGGAATTGGGTTTTGTTACTGTGTCATGTATGTATAGATGAAGAACTGATTTCAATTACTAAAAGATGGTATGTTGTTAATCTCCTTAAACATACTGCTGCATTGCTCTTCTTTTTGGTAAATTGTTTTTAAACAGTGAAGAGTGAACTTTTCTGATCTGATGGAAAGGTAAACTGTATGCAGGGCACTCCAGTAAATATCATTGTGGGCTCTCGTGTGTGGGTTGAGAGTCAATCCGTTGCTTGGATTGATGGACAAGTATCACAGATTAATGGAAAGGATGTTCAGGTCCAGACATCTGATGGGAACAATGTATGTTAGCTCTTTTACATGGAACATTATTTTATTCTTGCAGTTTCAGTTTGCTTGTTTGTTAATTTCAGTGTGTATTATGGTATCCAATAGGATGAGATACTTAACTGACAAACTTATTTTCTATATGCTAACTGATTTATCTATCTATAACATACTTAGTGTAGTCCCACAAGTGGGCTCTGGAGAAGGTAGGATGTTTCTCATAGACCCTCAGCTCAAAAGAAATGTAGTCAAAGTAGGATTGAAAGGAAAATAACGATAGCAACATAGCGAAATAAAAAGAAAGCAAGTGAAGTGATGTAGTAGTAAAAAGTGAAGAATAATACTAAATAGTATACTAAAGAAGGAGATGATGAGAAGAAGAGTCTAGCCCCCTACCTCTCCCACATAAAAGGAAGACAACACTCGGCTACCTACTACCCTTCTAACCTAATCCTCGACCTCCACACCTTCATATCTAGGGTCATATCCTTAGTAAACTGGAAATGTGTCATAACCTATCTAATTACCTCCCTAAGTTTTTCTTTGGCCCACATCTACCTCTCCTGAAACGCACTATAGCCAGCCTCTCACCCCTCCTTTCTGGTGCATTCACGTGCCTCCTCTTCACATGCCCAAACCATCTTAGATTCGCTTCTCTCATCTTGTTCGCCACAGAGGCCACTCTCACCTTGTTCAGTATATCCACGTTCCTAATCCTATCTTCCTAGTGTGCTCATACATCCATCTGAGCATCCTCATCTCCATTAACTTCATCTTTTGAATGTGTGCATTGTGTGCGTTCTTGACTGACTAGTGACTAGCACTCTATCTCATTCAACAGTGATTTTTCTATCTAAATTGGCTTAAAATGAATTTCGAGTGACAGCCATCATCAAAACTGCAAATGAATGTATTCTTGGTGATGAAGTGTGTTGCATATTCTGTTAGCAGAGGCATATCAAGGATTTGGACATTGTGGGTTCAAGTTCGGAATTCTACAACAACCCATTCGATTTGCCGGTTTCAAAATATATTAACTTTTACTTGTTTAGTGAATTTTTCAACACATATAGAGAGTCAAATGCAAAGTTACTGGGTTCGTACAAGCTCTCATCTATAGCCTATACCCGCCTTTGTAAGGTTAAGGTGTATATCACTTCCATATTAGTTTAGAATTTATATTATATAGTAAGTAAAGTACCTTGCACCTATGATTGTCTGCACTCGCATAGCTTCCATCACAAGAGGAGTGTGAGGATTATTTGACATATATTTGAATTGTCTTTCCAACCCGTATCTAATTCACTATATCCTCCTCTGTTTGTAAGGTTAAGATATATGTCACTTCCAAATTAGTTTAGAAAAATTATATTATATTATATTTCCATCACCAGAGGAGTGTGAGAAGTATTGACTTATATCTGAACTGTCTTTCCACTATATCCTTTCTTTCCTCTTATATTGGGACTATTTGCTCTGTTTCTTCCCTTTTGTTTTCTACCGGGGTGTTATGTGATAAAGGATGCCTATCAAAGTGAAAGGTAAGTTTTATAGCTATAAGACCGACAATGCGGGATGGTAGTGAATGTGGGGCTTTTTAAGTCCAACATCTCCACAAGATGAGTGTTGCAAAGATGCAAATGCTAAGATGAATGTGCGTTTATACAAGATTAAAAATGACCAAATTCACCAGAAGGTGCAAGTACCATGCGACCATGCGTTGAGGATAAAGTGTGAGAAGGTCATTCAAGATGGTTTGGACATGTCTTGTATCGACCTACAGATGCACCGGTCTATAAGTGTGAAACTATGGTAAGTAAAGGTGTAAAAGGGACGGTATACCTGAAATAATATAGAAGAAGTTGTCTCAAAAGACCTACAAATCTTTGGTATCAATGAAACTTTGCTAAAGATAGGGCACAATGGAAGAAAAAACTCCTACATGATATCTACTAGTTGAGAATAGATTTTAGTCTTGTTAGTAAACGTCTAATATTATTATTATTGTTGTTATTTGTAAATTTAACTTATTATCACTTCATTTTATTTAGTATGAAGATGATAATGTGAATTGAGCCTAAATGAAGAAGTGGGGGTTCATATAGTCGGCCCTAACTTGTTTAGCGTAGTAGTTGCTGTTGTTTTTTTGTTTAAGAATGCATTAGCAAGCTCTGACTCAGTCCCTCTTATGTTGCACTGTCACAAAATGTTAATGCAGCAGACACAACTCTAATTGGCAATGTCTTCACTCGTAACTGCTTGCTTACCTATCTTTCACTTTTCAATTCATCTAGGTTACAGTAAATTTATCAAACATATATCCCAAAGATGAAGATGCTCCTGCTGGTGGAGTTGATGACATGACCAAGTTATCATATTTGCATGAGCCTGGCGTCTTGCAGAATTTGGCTTCAAGATATCAACTCAACGAAATCTATGTAAGTTTATGGTCCAATTTCTGTAGATTGGTGAGAGGAAGAAATGAATTGTTGTATCTATGGGTGGTTCTATCATAATGTGACATTATGACAGACTTATACTGGAAGTATTCTCATTGCCATCAATCCATTCCAAAAGTTGCCTCATCTATATGATCGCCATATGATGGAACAATACAAGGGAGCACCGCTTGGCGAATTAAGTCCTCATGTCTTCGCTATTGCTGATGCTGCTTACAGGTACTCCTGTTTCAACCTCCACTCCCCCTGATTTACCCCCAAACACTATACAATTGTTACTAAGATTATAAAATGAATCAGGCAGATGATAAATGAAGGTAAAAGCAATTCAATATTGGTCAGCGGTGAAAGTGGGGCTGGTAAAACTGAAACTACTAAAATGCTTATGCAATATCTTGCTTATTTGGGCGGCCGTAGAAGCACTGAAGGTCGAACTGTTGAGCAGCAAGTTCTAGAGGTAAACTGTATGATCTTGATGAGTCGAGCTTGTTTAAACTCGTTTCCCCCTTTAACTTACAAGGGTAGGTAATCCATTGGCAAATTTTTCTTTTGAGGCTTTAGTTCTGCGTAACTTACGTTATTTTTACCTACTGAAGCTTTGTGGCACAAATGCTGCATTTGCTCCGGTACTTTCTACATGCTGAACATCTGAAGTACATGACATTAGACCATGATTTGATAAAAGTTATGAAGTAAATATGGTAGTGCAACTCTATTAACTCTACAAATGGAGAAATAAATATGCTAATTTCGTGGAACATCTCTGATTTGAATGTGTGGATATGAATGAAACATAAGATACATTACAGGACAAAGTTTAAGACAGAATGAAAGAAATGAAACTAATTGAAGTGAGAATCTTTACTGTAATGTGCAAATTTTTTGAGAAAGGTAACCTATTACTGTTATTATGTTACATACAATGATTTTTATTACTTTTATACATAACTATTACGACATAATGCTATAGACTAGATGTCTGTGAAAGTTCTGAACAAAATGACCTAGAAAGATCAACAAAGATTTTCTGAAGGGCGTTCAAAAGAGATCATTCTTGGTTCTGATGAATTCACTAGCATTTTGCTTTGTTATAGACTTATAAAAAGCTTGTGAAGGGGTCACTATGCTCTATGTTAATATATCATTGTACTTTCTTCCTATTTATTTGAATATAATAATCTTGAAATAACCTGTTTCAGGTTTAAAAAGTAAAAAACATTAGGGAGGAGAGAGCTTCAAGCTTAAGGGTCGTCAGTCATTTTCTTCTGCCTTCTTACTGGTTTTGTTATTCTTTTAACTCTGTTTTATCTCCAGTCAAATCCAGTACTTGAAGCATTTGGCAATGCCAAAACAGTTAGAAATAACAATTCAAGGTAAGATACTGTTCCACTCATGCTCCAATTAAGAAGTGACTCATTTAGTTGTTTTGACATACGTTTTTTCTTCTGAATGCTTATACTTATGTTGTTACAGTCGTTTTGGTAAATTTGTGGAGATTCAGTTTGACAAAAATGGAAGAATATCTGGTGCAGCTATTAGAACTTACCTCCTTGAAAGGTCTCGTGTTTGCCAAGTTTCAGATCCTGAACGCAACTATCATTGTTTCTACCTTCTATGTGCAGCACCCCAGGAGGTAATTAGATTTCAAAGCTTCTCTCCTTTTTTATATTTTTCAGCTCTTGGTGTAAACTTATTTGATAGTCTTGATGTCCTTCTGACAGTTTTTTAATCTTAACAGGAGGTTGAAAAGTATAAGTTGGGAGATCCTAAAACATTTCACTATCTTAATCAATCGAGTTGCTTTGAACTAGTAGGTGTAAGTGATGCTCAAGATTATCTGGCAACAAGGAGGGCCATGGATGTTGTTGGCATTAGTGAGAAAGAGCAGGTAATGCCCTGGTTCCTTTAGTTTGTGCTGCAGTTTTTATTTTGATTCAGAGTCTAAGAAGTCACTCGTTTCTTTTTCAGGAAGCAATTTTTAGAGTAGTGGCTTCCGTTCTTCATCTTGGTAATCTGCAGTTTGCAAAGGGCAAAGAAACTGATTCATCAGTGTTAAAAGATGACAAGTCTAAGTTCCATCTTCAGACTGTTGCAGAGCTTTTGATGTATGTTCTTGGCCTTCAAATTTTACTTCTCTCTCTTAATATGTTCTTTGTTGATGAGAGTTTGATGTGATTCAATTCTTATATCAGGTGTGATCTTAAGGATTTGGAAGATGCACTATTAAAACGTGTAATGGTCACACCTGAAGAAGTAATAAAGAGAAGTCTTGATCCTGATGCTGCAACAGTTAGTAGAGATGGGCTTGCTAAAACATTATATTCTCGCTTGTTTGACTGGTATGATTCTATTGTCTCAACCAGATTGTTTGATGTGGTTTGTTACTGATTATTTGACACTAAGATGCACAGTTTTCAACTGTTTACAGGTTGGTGGACAAAATAAATAACTCAATTGGTCAAGATCCGAGCTCAAAATCTCTTATTGGTGTTCTTGACATTTATGGTTTTGAAAGTTTTAAAACTAATAGGTAGGAGTCAAATCATTGGAGGACACACAGGATATTGTTGAATGTGGTGTTTTGACATTTGACTCTTTTGACTTTTGTGTACCAGTTTTGAACAATTCTGCATTAATTTCACAAATGAGAAGCTGCAGCAACACTTTAACCAGGTATTTGTAGTTGGAATTTTAGAGATTTTCTGTCCATATCTTCTAAGCCAAAACTGAACTAGGGTATATTTGTTTTCCAGCACGTGTTCAAGATGGAGCAGGAGGAATACACTAGAGAAGAGATCGATTGGAGCTATATAGAATTTGTGGATAATAAGGATGTTCTGGATCTTATTGAAAAGGTTTCCTCATTTAGTTTAGCAGAGAAGTGCTCCTCAATATGTACATCCATTTCTGTTTCTCTGCATTCTACTTGTCATGTGTCTACTACACAAGTAAACAGACAAGGAGACTTGTTTAGTGAGTGTTGATCAGCATTTTCTTGGATGCTGACTTTCTAATTCTAATTTGCATGCATGTGTCGTGCACATAACTGACAATGATCAAAATTGATGTTTTCTCTATCTAAAACCCAAATAAGATTGCTTCAAGTAGAGAGAATTCTGTTGAAGATATTGATATAGATATTTCTTCTTCTAATCAAGTTTTTGTTTTTTTGATCTTTTAAAAATGTATGATGCTAAAATATATTCTTGTCAAATTGTAGAAAGATCAAATTGGTCTTAGTTTGACAGTTATAGACACAGGTAGCTTCCAAATAAATTTGTTCGTATAATATAAAATCACTATAAATTATTCGATTGATGCAACTCGAATTTTCGAAAGAGAAATTCATTTCATCTCATTTTATTTTAATTTTACTTATTGATTTTGTTAGATCTTTTAGTCCTTTTATCATGGTATTCTCTTTTAATTTAATAAGTTTTTATTTTTCTTTCTTGTATTACTCCATTATCTTTGGTTTGCCAGTGGACTTCTTTATTTGGTTTGTGTAGTAAAACCTGTTTTTCTATTTAGGAAAACAACACTATTAGGTCCAAATAGATTCAACTATTGAATTTGAAGATACTAAAAGTTATCGGTGCAATAGATTTCTGCAAAGACACTGTTTCTCAGCATTTACTGATTCCCTTGTTCATCACTTTCCACTTAAAAGAGCCTACCAATTTTGTTGTACTGATGAAAGTTGATTTGTATTGCTTTTGCAGAAACCTGGAGGTATCATTGCTCTTCTTGATGAAGCCTGGTAAGATGTAATGTTATACTGCTACGTGCATTGATTCCCTGCATTTAATGTCTGTGTGTTGTATATGCTTCTGTCTTGTCAAGGAAGAATAATTTAATTGACATTCTCTTTGAAATGGACTCTTCCAGTATGTTCCCCAAGTCAACTCATGAAACATTCTCTCAGAAGCTTTATCAGACATTCAAGGTCCACAAACGATTTATCAAACCAAAACTGTCTCGCACTGATTTTACCATTGCTCATTATGCTGGAGAGGTAAAAAGATTCATCTGAGTTAGCTGTTCAGTCAAATGTTCTTGTGTTGGATACAGGCATTGCTAACAGTAAGGTCATTTTTTTTTTGGTGTCTTAAACACTTACTTTCTGTTCAGGTTCTATACCAGTCTGATCTGTTTTTGGATAAGAACAAAGACTATGTTGTTCCCGAGCATCAAGATTTGTTAAGTGCTTCCAAATGCTCATTTGTAGCTGGCCTCTTCCCTCCTGTTGCTGAGGAGACAACCAAATCAGCCAAATCGTCAAAGTTCTCATCCATCGGTTCTCGCTTTAAGGTAGTTACTGACTTACATACTTTTGACAGATTTTGGTGAACTGAGAATATTTTTCATCATAGCACTAACAGGATTGCCAAATCCTTACTGCTTTAAAGTATGTGAAAGTCTGATGTTCTGATTAAACTGGTGCAGTTACAACTTACATCATTGATGGAAACTCTGAATTCTACGGAACCTCATTATATCAGATGCGTGAAGCCTAACAATCAATTAAAACCTGCAATTTTTGAGAATGTTAATATATTGCAGCAACTGCGTTGTGGTGTGAGTAAAATTTGACATTTTCAGATGAAGAATTTCCTTTTGTACTCTTGAACCATATGCTTAGATTTTGTTGTTCTCAGGGTGTTCTAGAAGCAATTAGAATTAGCTGTGCCGGCTACCCTACCCGTAAGACATTCTTTGAGTTTCTTAACCGATTTGGGCTTCTTGCTCCAGAGGTCTTGGAAGGGAAGTAAGTACTGGTTTTGTGTTCCTAATCCAAAACAACTTTATGTTTTCAAAAGCACTTTAATTCATGGAGGCTTGACTTCTTGATGACGAACTGACATGCTATCTTGATTTGACCTGCTTGTGGACAGTGCCGATGAAAAAGTTGCGTGCAAAAAGATTCTGGAAAATATGGGGCTTGCTGGGGCTCAGGTTATTTGACGTTTTGTTTTGCTTATCCACAAAGCTGATTTTTTACTTATTTGACGTCACAATCTATAGTTCTACATTTTTCAATTTTGATGTATCTCTTTCTCGTCTGACACTTCCCTATAACTTTAGTAGAAAATCAATGTATTAGAACCTTTTTCAACTTGTTGATATGGCTCATCTCTTAAAACATCTCTGTTACACCTAATTTGCAAGGTGTGATCTCAGGAACTAGGTTTTCCGTTGCTGTCTTTTTTCACCTAAAAGATAGAAAATCATATTCTTATTTTTGAGAAGTTGTGCATATCAGGCAGAATTCTAAACCATGGTTAATTTGTCTGTTGTCTTCAACAGTTTGCATGTAGGCGGGCATTGCTTCCTATAGTTTTCTATATATGCTGAGGGCTAGGATATTAATATCCACTGTTCACATGGTTAAAATTGGTTCATTTGCTTGGAATAGTTCTCCACAACATTGTCATATACATTTTACACGCTGCATTCTTAAGGTTGATGCACTCTTTAATTCAGTGTAACATGAGTTCCCAAATTTATGAATCAATGATTTTGTCGGACAAATGGTTTTGCAGATTGGGAAAACGAAAGTTTTTCTCAGAGCTGGTCAGATGGCTGAGCTGGATGCACGCAGAGCACAGAAGCTAGCCACAGCAGCTAAGACAATCCAAAGGAAAATTAGAACCCATATTACTAGGAAATACTTTCTTGCATTGCAGAAGGCTGCAATTTGCTTACAATCCTCATGTCGAGGTTTGTCTATTTGTATATGTTTTTCTCGATCAACTCTTCAACTTGGGGACTTTGTTTTGTATGTTCTAGATGTTTTACACAATGAGCTAGGATTATTGGAACTTACTGGGGCATTGGATAGCTTCATTCATGTAATCTGTGTAATATATGTTGGGTGAAACCTTCTCATGGAGCACAGAGGGAGTGTAATTTGTTCCCGCTGTTGTGGATCAAGGATTCTTGAGCAAGGGTTCTGCCTGAAAGTAGTTATCCTCTTTTCCACCTTCAAATCAATAATAGTGATGTCATTAATATTTCAGTCTGAGCTAGTTTTTTTCTTTCTTCACCAAGTATGTAAGGTACATGTTTATGGATTGGGTTCAGTCGGCGTCATAGTATAACCAGAGTGAGGCATGATTGCCTATAAGTGCTTCTCCAAAGGTGACCCTTGAGTTTTTGCTTTTCTCCTAGATTGAAACAGCATCTAGTAGCCTTTAGCCCTACCAAACAAAAGAAGTTTGTTTTGTATCCTAAGAATAATTGGGCCATAGGTAGTGCAAAGTGGGAATACAGTTATTGGAGATGTGGATCTTCGTGGTCATGAGGTTTCAAGTACCTGGGATAGTGATCCAAGGTAATGGGGAGATTGAAGAGTTCGCCACACATCGTATTGGGGCGGGGGTGAATGTAATGGAGGTTAGCATTCAGTGTTTTGTGTGATAAGAATGTGCCGCCAAGACTTAAAGGTAAGTACTATAGAGAGGCGGGGCAGAGTAGCAGAGATAAGGATGCTGAGATGGATGCGTGGGCATACCAACAGAGATAAAATTAGGAATGAAACTATTTGGGACAAGGTGGGAGATGGGAGTGACCCCTGTGGAGAAAAAGATGCAGGAAGTGAGGCCGAGATGGTTCGGGAATGTGAAGAGGAGATGTGTAGATGTCTTGGTAAGAGGCGTGAGAGGTTGGCCGTGGTGGGCTTGAGGAGGGGTGGAGGTAGGCGGAAAGCATTGGGGTGAGGTGATTAGGCAGGACATGGCATAATTTTAGCTCACTGAGGACACGACCTTGATAGGAGGGTGTGGAGTCAAGAATTAGGGGTAGAAGGTTAGTAGGTAGTCATGCGTATTTCTTTTCTGTTCCCATGGCATTAGTTATTGTTGTATAATCTTATTCTTAGATTTCTATTACTACATGTATTTTTACCCTTGGTTATCCTATTATCTTCTTGT
Organism: Solanum bulbocastanum; assembly: GCA_037074985.1. NCBI lineage: Eukaryota > Viridiplantae > Streptophyta > Magnoliopsida > Solanales > Solanaceae > Solanum > Solanum bulbocastanum. The sequence goes on from CM073602.1 coordinate 2,145,551, forward strand.
TATTTCTGCTTGTTGCTACTGCCTCTTTTTCATCCTTCTTTGAGTTGAGGGTCTATAGGTAGGGTAAGGTCTGTGTACACACTACCCTCCCCAAACCCGCACTTGTTAAATTACGCTGGGTTTGTTGTTGTTTTTTATGGAAGATGTGAACCTTCTTTTCTGTATCAATACCTTTTCTCCGGACATCTGTTGTTTTTCACCCTTCTGAGAGTTTATACAACCATAAATTATGGCACATGGTTTTCTTTCATATTCCTTGTTGAAGGGCTCTTATAGTTTGACTTACAAGTTGCTGAGTTCCATAATAAGGAAACAATATTGACAAGATGTATTTGGCAGCTTTCAATATTAAAACAATTACTACTATTTTGATAATATGTACCAAATTCTGTGTTCTCGCTTTGTCATGGTCAACAGGAAGGCTTGCTTGCAAAGTGTTCGACAATATGAAAAAGGAAGCCGCTTCTATCAAAATCCAGACAAAATTGCGTGCACACTTGGCCCGTAAGTCCTACACAGGACTCAAAATCAATGTCATTGCTCTTCAGACAGGAATTCGAGCGACAGCTGCACGAAAGGAATTTAGATATAAACGACAAACCAAAGCAGCAATTAACATACAAGTTTGTTTACTTGTTTTCTATTGATTCAGAGGGTTGACCAAGTTTTTCGTTCTCGCTATTAACTAGAAAAGTTACTTGCAGGCACATTGGCATGGTCACAGAGCCTTTTCGTACTACAAGAAACTCATAATTGCATCAATTGTGACACAATGCAGATGGAGGGGAAGGGTTGCAAAGAAAGAGCTTCGGAAACTAAAGATGGTAGTTTTTGGACCTTTATCCCGTCTATCCTGTATCACATTTTCAATTTCCTTTGATTTGCACTGAGATGATGCTCTGTGACCTAAGTAAATAATCTGCTAGCTAAGTCATTTACTTACATCGTGCGTAATTCACCTTGTTTGTTGTTATTTGCATAACGAAAGGCTAAAGTTATTCTGCAGCATGATGGATCACTTAATTGCTCCTCTGAACCTTTATTGGAAAGAGATGAGCATTATGAAGCTTCCTGCTGGTAAAACCCATACATGGATGAAATTCTCAAGCAAAGCAATAAAAAAAGGATCAGCAATGTACTTCTGAATATTGGAAGTAGAATCAAAAGCATGCAATCTACATGTAACTAACAATGAATATACATGCCACTGAGTGATGAACTCTGAAGTCCTTTGTCTAATTACAGATTTAAACCTTCTTGTTTCACATATTGTGGTTATCCATATAGTACCCCTTGTATTTGTATCAGTTTTGTTTTTTGCTATTGAGACAGTAAAATCTTATTTTTTGTTCTCTCTGTATCTAATAGTCTATTGCTAATATTCTCATCGCTTGTGGATCTCTAACACACATTTCCAATATCTTCAGGCTTCAAGAGAAACAGGTGCACTAAAAGAAGCAAAGGATAAGCTTGAAAAACAGGTCGAAGAACTTACATGGCGTCTGCAGTTGGAGAAACGTCTAAGGGTAATACACTTGAATTAAGCAGATCATGCATTTCCTTTTCCTGCATGATATGTAATCAAGGGGAGAATTAACCTGAAAATCAGTGGGGAACAAGATATTACTTGAAAGCTAAATATTATTGCCACTTTTGACCTTGTGGATTATGATAAGTTGTCTATTTTGAGAAAGGGACACTGTTTGATGCATTATTTCACAGACGGACTTGGAAGAGGCAAAAAGCCAGGAAATAGCAAAGCTGAAGAATACCTTGGAAGATGCGCATAGCAAAGTGGATCAAACGAATGCACTGCTCATCAAGGAACGTGAGACTGCTCAGAAAGCAATTGAAGAAGCAACCTCTATCGTGGAAGAGAAGCCGGTTCTTGTTGAGGATACAGAAAAGATTGATGCTTTAAATGCAGAAGTGGAAAATTTAAAGGTACCGACACTGAACACGGAAAGTTAACTCCAAGTGCTCTCAACCTGATGTTTCCCCACCAAAGAACAAAGGAGAGCAGAATACAGAATTTGTGTCGAAGTTCATTTTTTTTTCAACTAACATGGTTGATGTTTTCATGCTGATACCTTTATATAGGTGTTATTGCAATCTGAAAAGCAACGTGCTAATGATTCTGAAAGGAAACGTGCTGAATCTCAAGAATCAAGTGAAGAAAAGCACAAGAAGTTGGAAGAAGCTGAAAGAAAAGTTCAACAATTTCAGGAATCAATGAGCAGGTAGCTACTCAAATAAATTAATACTTGTTTTATTCCTTATCTACTGTAAGAATAGAGATGACCAACCTTTTGAGTCAATAAAATTACTAAAAGTTTGTACAAGAGTCCAAAAGAAATAACTAAAATACAGAAACGTCACAACCCAGCAAAGGGGCCATGACCGGCACTAACAAATGCTGGGTCATTCATGACAAATAACTGATTTCATTTTTCAAAATCTACTTGTGAAGGGGGGATATCCTTCTGTTTATTCTTGTAAGTGATCTAAAGCTAAGATTCAAACTCGAGAGTAGTGTCCTGAATAAAATACCAAGTTGTTGTTCTACCTCTTTCATGATAGGGAGGGTATGGTCTCAGTCAAATTAGCTGCGGAAATGATTCAGGATGAGAAACAGTCATAGAGGCTTTACCAAGAAGTTTGACATCCTATAATAGCTAACAATGCCTCTTTATTAGTTACAAATAAATAAAAGTATCCCCTCTCTATTAGCTTAAGCTGTTAGAGCAGTCAGTTCATCCAATATCACACGGTATCAATGCAGGCAGAGGACGTGGGTTCAAGCTTCACCACCATCTATCAACAAAATATTTCTACTTGCTTGAGAGCCCAAAAAAAAGGGGCTCACATGTGGGGGGAGTGCTTCAAACGATATAAATAAATGTGTTTCCTCTCTCAGTTCAAGCCTTTAGATGAGATGCTCATACAATGGGTTTATTTTTTTTATAGATGTCCATACACCATTTTAATTTGTCCTGTGACTTGAAGGTAAATTGCTGAAGCAATGCTCAGGAGGATCCATAAGTTAATGGTCCTCTTTTAGTGACTAATGCTTGTCATAGTCTCCTCTAACTAATGTAGAGGAAAGTATAGCTCTGGATCTATACCTGGTTTGAATACTTGTTTGGAATATTGCAATTAAAATTAAAGAATAAACCAATTCTTGTCTGTCAGTTATATCCTTGTATATAAAATGGATATCTAGGAGTACCTTGGATATTTTCAGGATTTAGTTGATGAAAATATTTGTTCTTCTTACCAATAGGCTCGAAGAAAAGCTCACCAACATAGAGTCAGAAAATAAAGTACTTCGCCAGCAGGCTCTGACAATGGCACAGAACAATAAATTGCTGTCGGGACGGTCAAGATCAAGTATTCAGGTAATCCTGAAAATCTTCACTCATATTGGATGTTACATATATAACTAATTTTTCCCTGTTCTATGATATTGGCAGAGGACTGAGAGCAGCACAAGGAATAGCGTAGTAAGTCAAAGGCGTGCATATTAGTTGTCTTTTTAGTATATTTCTGACCTCTTTTGTTAGTTGACTAACAATTGCTTTTTTTAAAGGATCTGCATAGCACTTCATTTTCTAGGGAGAGTGCTGAGGTGGAGGGAAGACCACAGAAATCACTTAATGATAAACAACAGGAGTATCAGGAATTGATCATCCGGTGTATTGCACAGCACCTTGGCTTCTCTAAAGGCAGACCTGTTGCTGCCTGCATTATCTACAAGTGCCTTAGGCAGTGGCGATCATTTGAAGTAGAGAGAACCAGTATCTTTGACAGGGTAATACAAACCATTGGCCAAGCTATTGAGGTCAGTATTAATATAGTTATACAATTTCACTGCGAAAGATGCAGATCAATAAAATAAATGTCTCTTTTTCACTTAAAAACTAGTTTTTTAACATTGTAGACTCAGGACAACAATGATATGCTAGCCTATTGGCTGTCCAATGCATCCACTCTATTGCTGCTGCTGCAACGTACATTAAAAGCTGGTGGTGCTGCTGGGATGACCCCACAGCACAGGCGATCATCATCAGCCACTCTATTTGGGAGAATGACACAGGTGAAAAAAGTTCCATCTTAGCATTGATATTTATCATTTGTGTGTAACACTTCATGCTGATTAAACAATTTATAGAGCTTTCGTGGAACCCCTCAAGGTGTCAATATTTCTCTCATTGATGGTGATTCGGCCGGTGGAGTGGATACCTTACGCCAAGTTGAGGCCAAATATCCTGCTCTGTTGTTCAAACAGCAGCTAACAGCATATGTAGAAAAGATTTACGGAATGATCCGTGATAATCTTAAGAAAGAGATTTCTCCTCTGCTGGGGTTGTGCATTCAGGTTCAAGATATTGTCATAGATCTATCTAAATATTTGTTTTGAAATAGTAGATATTATTAGATTCTATGTGTACCAAAGCCCTTTTACATGTTGCAATCTATGGTTAAGGCACCAAGAATATCCAGAGCCAGTTTACTTAAAGGGACAACAGCACGTACACTTGCAAATGCTGCTGCTCAGGAAATTTTGATCGCTCACTGGCAAGGAATTGTCAAGAGCCTTGCTAAATTTTTGAACTTATTGAAAGCCAATCATGTAAGAGTCACAGAAACATATTGCTTTTTTTTTTTCATGCTTTCCTTTTATGCTTTGCTCCCATTCACTTGCTTTGAACTTGGAAGGTGAATTAACAGTCTTCTGCATGATATCAAAGATAACTTGCTGTTTAACCTATTTATGAATAAAATGTGTTGATATGATCAACCCATGAAATGATCTTTATGATTATATATCATCTTTTTCCAATTACTCTTCTGCTCTAGTTTAGCAAAATAAATGTAGCTTTCTTCTCTCATGGATACACATCTACACATAATCCTTTCTGGAGCATGTTTTGTCTTTTGATGATTTTTTCTTTTTCTCTACCCTTCTTTTCACCAACAAGCAGAGCATCCTTCATATAGGTGGAAGGAATAACTCACACAGTAGTGAGAGATTTACACAGGTTTTTTAGGAACTTTCCACAATATCTTGCTAATACCTGAACTATAACATATATCACCTTTTGCTCCTAAATCCAATGAAAAAGCTAGTTTCCAGTACTGTGGAAGTTGCTATTGTTCTTGAGCTCCAATACATCCTTAGTACTCCCTCCATCCATGTTTACTTGTTCATGTTTGACTTGACACACCCTTAAGAAGCAATAAACAAAAGGATAATTTTAATATATCACCCCTAATTATTATAATTGGAAGATGAATAGTACTTGATAAGAAGGGTAAAATGGGTATAAAATGGTAAATTATCTCTTAGTTTTCCAAACTGAACAAGTAAAAGTGGACATCTATTTTTAGTATAGTGGACAAGTAAAAGTGGACGGAGGGAGTATTTGAGACATTTTGACACTTGCTAGAGATGAGGCTCCTACTAGCAAAAAAGTTTAGGAAAACTATCATGGTGGAGTTCTTAGGTGCATGTGGTTTTACTTTAAGAAGTTTATAAAAGTGATATGAATGGTATCTGATCTTTTCCCATCTGAATATTGGACTTGAGTGAACAGGACAAAGAAGAGAAAGAGATCAGAACCAAAAGTAGCTATAACAATAGGACTGAAGTGGTTTTGCAGACAATTTTTGGAATTTATGATCCTTACTTTGATATAAGGATGAATACCTGATCTGCTCTGATCTTACTCAGATTACTAGTATAAATAGTGAAAATGCTCGAGCTTCTTGTTCTCCTAGTTCTTGTCGGTTGAACTGAAACTACACAAATCCTGAGCTCCACTATCCTCTACAGTCCAACTTAAGAGAATTCGCGAAGCAATGGTGTTGGGTAGCTCTCATCATTTTCTTATCAAAAGGGCTAATATGATATAGGATATGAGATGCATTTTATAACTTGATTCAACTCACCTGTGGTTACTATTTCTCTTTTGAAAATATAGCTAATTTGACAGATTACTGCTTTGCTCTAGAATGAAAGATCTTATGGAACTCTAATCACATTGACAGGCTGTCAGTACAATGTTTAGCATAGCAGTTAATAAAAAGCTACTTTCGTGTAATATAAGTAATATATTCTAGCTGAAGGAAGAACGGCCCAACTTTTCTGAAGATTATGATATTCTGTTAAGTAATTGATGCATTGAGGTAGGACAGTCTCAAGATAATTAAGTCATAAATTTGTGAAAAGAAGTGTATATTGGTTACCTCATGATAGTAGGGTTATTTTCTCTCTTTTTCAGGTGCCTCCATTTCTTGTGCGCAAAGTATTTACACAAGTCTTTTCTTTCATTAATGTCCAATTATTTAACAGGTCTGTTGTCAAGGGAATCTCATATTATTCTTATAGCTTCAAGATTCAACTATATAATAAACCCTATTTTATTTATTTGTGCCTCCTTGCTGTAGCCTTTTGCTGAGAAGAGAATGCTGTTCATTTAGCAACGGTGAATATGTCAAAACTGGCTTGGCGGAACTGGAGCACTGGTGCTACAAAGCAACTGATGAGGTACCTTGGTCTCCTGCCACTTGTTAAACGCCATTCACCGTGTATTTTGTTTTCACTGATGAAGGGAGCTTGTTCAGTATACAGGATTAGCTTGGGAGGAGCTCAAGCATATAAGACAGGCAATTGGATTCTTGGTAATGCATCTTCTAATTTGGATTAAACATACAACTGAATATGTACACTGAAATGCAAAGACAAAGGACACATCCTCTAGTGCATATTTTTCAGGAAAAGAAACGACGACAATATTTTTCCTAGTAATATAAAATAGAAGGAAACTAGAAAAGCAAATTTCTGTCCTTGCAGTGTAAACGAAATCTCTTTTCATACTTATTATTCCTTTGCAATATAATCATTGATTGTGTGTCACGGAATTTGAGTGCACAAACCTAAAAACTGTAGTTCCAAAGAATTTGGAATGAGCTTTGTCCATATTTTATCATAAGTGATCCTTAATTGTGCTCCTTTTGAACTATACTAGGTCATACACCAGAAGCCAAAGAAGACATTGGATGAAATAAGCCATGATCTATGTCCTGTAAGTACTGGACTATTACATATTCCGAAGACTATCTCTTGAGCCCATACGTTATCATTTTCATTTAAGTTGTAAATGATGAACAGGTGCTTAGCATTCAACAACTTTACAGAATCAGCACAATGTATTGGGATGACAAATATGGCACACATAGCCTTTCATCAGATGTAAGCCACAACTTTGGTCCAGAAAAAAATTCTAGATGTTATTTTGATACCAGATAATCTATAATTTTGATGTTCCTTTGCGTCATGTAGTGCATATTGATTTTATGGCCATTGTCAAGTTAGATACAACAATATGTTCTCAATCCCTGCTTCATTACAGCATGAATTCATTATTTCATGTTGGGAGTGGCTTATACAGCTTAGAACACTGTCTCCTGCATCTTTGATCTGCCCAAAATTCTCTTTACTTTTGTCCTCTGCTGGCAAGTAATGAGTCGAGTTTATCGATTATTTGACAGGTTATAGCCAATATGCGTGTATTAATGACTGAAGACTCTAACAATGCAGTCAGCAATTCTTTTTTGCTTGACGATGATTCGAGGTTGGATATACAATTCCATTATCCTAAACTTGCCATTACCTTTTTTTTGTGCACCACTTCCTTAGAATGTACTTTCACTTATCACTGATCGCCCTTGTTGATCATGGTGCAGCATACCATTCTCAATTGATGACCTGTCTAAATCAATGGATCAGATTGATATTGCAGACATTGAACCACCCCCACTTATTCGAGAAAACTCAGGCTTCAGTTTCTTATTGCCACGTGCTGACTAATGGCCCTTAATCAGATTTCAGTACTAGGAACTTGCAGACACATCTTTGATTTGTGTGAGCATCAAGGTGCGTATGACTGCATTGATCAAGCTCATGCAATGTTCAAGCAATGTAGACTCATCTCAGCTACAAATGGAAATGTGAATGTGAATCTCAGTTTAGATTTCTAGCTTCATCGTTTGGTTTTTAACCGGTTGAATTTGTTCTACTAGTGCCTCTTCTCTCTGTAACTACATTTTTCTCGAAAAAGGAGGGGTTTCTATTTGGTCCATGACTCATCTTTGTTTGTCGACTCCAACTCTTTTCCAGGTTTTAACTGAACAGTCAGTAAACTGCACTCACAGACAGAGGAGACGGCGCCAGAAATCGCGTGCAACCATTGGGGCATACTATGATGGAGCAATGGACAGTTATACATATAGTTGAGCAATTTTTGAAAAATATATATTTGTACCAACTTTGTCATACTCTATAGTGGTAAGAGGAATCTAGCCATAATGCATGAACCTCTGTTCGTTTGTACTGATCAACTATATGAAAACATAAAAGTGGGAAGAGTTTTTGGTAAAAGTTAGATTACGGTTTTATTCCTACATTAAATATAAATGTTATAAATTATTTAATAAATTAAATAGTAAATTATCATATTAGTACATGAATCAACCACCATAAAATCTCTTGAATGTGTATTATTTGTATTAATTTTATATTGTTGGACTAAATTCATGAATTTTTTTGTTTTGTTCATCTTTCAATCTATATATATGTATATATAAAAATAATAAAGTTAGAAAAGGTGATGCAACACTCTTTATGGTCAACATTATATTTATCTATTTTGTCTTTTTTTTTTTTTTTTTTTTTTTTTTTTTTTTGCATTTTCCCTTCATTTCCTCTACATAATCAATTAATTAAATGGATTAAAAAAATACCATAAAGTAAATGTTCATTGAAATAAAACTCACGTAACATAGTAATAACTGAAACCCACGTAACAGTAATAGCTAAAACTCACGTAATATAGTAATAACTAAAACCCGCAATAAAACCTAAATAGTCTCTATTACGCAATTTTTTTCTCATATTCCTTATTGAAAGCCACACAAGTAGACTTACAATTGGAACTAGCGTCCTAAATGCTATCAAGAATGATGTTGATCCTGCAACACAAGTAATATCATTTTTTTTTATGTATTTTTGTTAATCATCATTTTCTCTTCTCAGTGAAAGCAATAATGAGATGAAAATTCTCCATTTCTTTCCTTTAAATGTTAGAATTTTTGAACATATTTTGTAATCATTATATAATATTAATCTAAATATTCATTCTTTTTTCATTTTTAAATTGATATGTTCTTGCTTTCAAATTATTTTGGTTTGTAGATGGGCCAGATTTATTTGAGTAACTAACGAAGAGGTCAACGTTGATTTTTGGGATGTTCAGAAATTGGTATATCATCGAGTTCTTATAGTCAAGTTTAAGCATTGTTTGGATACGCACTTTCTTTATTTTGTAGTAGTGATTTAGACCTATGCATTTTATAATTAATTTAAGCATTTCTATAATTATAATTTTTTTAACTCTTATTTTATAAATTTTGTATGATTTTCTGGATATTTGTATTTATAAGGTTTCCAGTTGATACAAAATGAAAGGTTTTGCATGTATGCAGTATGCACCGCATGATCTAATTATTCTATTTAATAATCATACAATTTAATAATTTAATCTTTTTTCTTTCATTATATATCATGTGCAATTTATTTTGTGAAGCCGATATTTTAAGATAGTATTATAATTTGCACATCAAGTTACTCAAATAATCTAAATTTGAGAGTAGATGTAGATGTTGTAATTATAGTCTCATCATTTAGTTTAGAGTACAACAGATTGCGATGCAGTGATGCAGATTGGAAAAATGAAATTTTCTCATCAAATTATACTTTTGAGTTCTTATATGTGTACTAATCAGTGATCACACATGCAAAAATGTGATAGGGTCTAAAACATATTTTTTCAGTGGAAGAATTTACGTGTAAATTATTATTAAAGTAGATAAATATAAAAAGTTGTTTAAAATGTTTTACAAGAAAATATATCGATCTTAGAGAAATATTGTATCCTTAACATCATAGAGTAACATATATACATGTGTAATATAAAGTAATTATTATGTAGACTATTTGCTGGCCTTTGTAAACCTAATCTCTTGTTTGCATGGGGGTCTCATCTTCTTGTTTATAATATATGAGTTCAAATTGTATAGAAGATTTTGATATTAATTAATAGGACATATGTGCACCGCATGTATCCAGTGTAGAGAATAGCAGAAGAAAAGTATAATCAGGGAACCTTCTGCTAGCCCAAGATCGTTAACTAAGATCGGAAGATTCAACTAAAGAAGAGGAAGCTAGAAGGGAGAACTTGATTATGGAAGAAGACTTTTTTATTTGGTTGTTCTTAGAATGCTTGTGTTTTTGGTTGTATACAAATGTACAAAACCACCCATATTTATACTTGTTCATGGATGGTTCTAGAAATTCTTCTACAAAGAAAATTCTAGTGAACTTTATCTTCTAGATATTTAGATATTTTTTAAGATAACTACCCTAGATATTATCCTACACTATTCTAGAAACATTATTAGAACAATCTATCATATTCCAAAAAATCAACTTTAACTTTTTCACACTCTCCCTTAAAGTGATTTTTTGAAAACTATCCCACACTTGTCAGGGAAGAACTCAAACGAAGCTTTGAGCTACGTCTTGGTGAAAATCTCAATATTTTCTTCTGGACTCCTCTTGCTTCTTTAAATGATAATGATTTTCTATTATCGAATAGTCCATGTAAATTATCTCCTTGCTGAGTTTCTGAACTCCCCATTTCTCTTAATTTTTCGACATCACTTTCCTGTGAAATGTCAACACTAACATAGGATCCACTTTCATATTCTCTTATCATCTCCTCGATAGATTTGTTGGCAGCCTCAGAGCTTTCGAAAATCATATCATTTATCTTTGAGACTTCAATATCAGCTTCTTTCTCTATTTGATCTCTACTTTCTCCATCTGCTTTTAGAATTTGCTCTGAGTCATTAGTTGATTTTGATGTTTCAAATGATTGACAAGATACTTCCGCTTCTAATACATCTCCCCCAATGCTTTCTTTGTAAAGGTCGCCACTAACATATGTAGTTTTAGATATTTCTTTTTCTGGATCTTCTTCTTTGATTTCTTCAATAGCAGCTATCGTATCACCAATGGGAGCATCCTCAAAAATTTCTTGCTTCATGCCGATAACATCAGTTTCTTGCTTCTTCACGTGATTGACTATATTATATTCTATATCCTCGATCCAGTCTCTTTCAATATTGATGGAAATCATGGCATTTATTGCTCGAGCCTCAGCTACTAAACAATTTCCCCACTCTTCTTCTTCTTCAACAACAACTTTTTGAGCCATATTGCTCTCCTTGGCTCGACAATATCTTTTTATGTGCCCTACTTCACCATAACGATAGCATCTGAGAGGCTTCTTACCATAATAGTTAGAAGACTCTTCCTTCTCTCTCGGTGAGCATGAACCACCTGAGGATCGAGAGTGTGACACATCTCTTGTTTTTCCTTTAAAGTTCCTCTTGTTGGCTACAAGAGCATTTCCTGCTCCTTCTTTGACAAGTACAATAGCTAACTGCTTGGCTAGTAATTCCTGTGACGACAACAAATTTTCAAATTCCTCCAAGGATGGTTGTCAAGCCCATCCTTGAATCGACGTCACAAACGGAATATATTCAAGCTTTAAACTACGAATGACAATTCTTCTCATTCGTGCTTCTGAGATAGCCTCTTTCGAATTCAACACAGATATCTCAGAACATAAGTTCTTAATCCTCAAAAAATACTCGGCGATAGAAAGGTTACCTTGAGTGGTGTTAGCCAATCCATTCTCCAATATCTGCGGCCGAGCTTCATTCTTCTTGTTGAACAAACAATCGAGGGTCCTCCATATTTCATGAGCTGATTTACACTTTATAATATGATCAAATAAATTGGAGGATATTGTCCTCTTTAGAATGAACTCTGTCTTCGCATTAATCTGCTTCCATTTCTTGTACGCACTGCTTTTTTCGGTCCGTCAGCAGGAGGACTTGTGTCATTTCCATTAACAACATCCCACAAATCCTCTCCCACAAGGTATGATTCCATGCATGTTTTCCATACATTGTAATTGGACTGATTCAACAACTCCATCCCCAGTCCATTGACACGGCCGCTAAAATCCATATAGACAAACCAATTGAATCTACCACTAACCTGATCTTGAAATAACACCCATAAGCCAATCCACGGCTATGGCTTTGATACCATGGATAAAATAGCAGAAGGAAAGTATAATCAGGGAACCTTCTGCTAGCCTAAGATCGTTAACTAAAATCGGAAGATTCAACTAAAGAAGAGGAAGCTAGAAGGGAGAACTTGATTATGGAAGAAGACTCTTTTATTTGGTTGTTCTTAGAATGCTTGTGTTTTTGGTTGTATACAAATGTACAAGACCACCCATATTTATACTTGTTTATGGATGGTTCTAGAAATTCTTCTAAATACTTCTACAAAGAAAATTCTAGTGAATTTTATCATCTAGATATTTAGATATTTTGATATTTTTTAAGATAACTATCCTACACTATTCTAGAAACATTACTAGAATAATCTATCATATTCCAAAAAATCAACTTTAACTTTTTCACATCCAGAACTAGTATATAGAATAGGAGGACTTCATTCTTCACACTTGAGCATGTTTGGAACATTTTGAGGCTGCTTTGATTGGTTGAATTGAAGGTCCTTGTGTGCATCTTGGAGCAAATAATTGCTTAAAACTAAAGGTCGTTAAGGCCACATTTACATATAGAAGGTCTTCAATCTTCACACAAGTACTTTTGGGATACATATTTATTTCGATAAAAAGCTTGTATATAGTCGTTGTTATTATATCTCAACACCGATAATATTAGTGATTCGTTTTGTTTCTATATGATATTAAAGACCTTTTTTATGTTTATTTTGGCGATTTATGATGCGAATTCAGTTACTTTTCATCAGAAAACTTACATAAATATACTACATTAAGAAAATATTTGTCATTTATAATAATAACATTTTTTTCACTTGATCATTTTTAATACATTTATAATACCGTCTTAATACATATTACAGAGAACAATTTATAAAACACATATAATACACGTTTTATTGATGGATAATATATTTATCACACATTTTATCACATATTTTTATATAATGTGTCAATTTTTTACCAAATAAGCCCTATATTTTAAAACAGTTATAATACATATATATTGCATATATAATTCACTTTTAATACATATTGCGGACTTATCATAGTATTATTATAAATGATAATAAATAAAAAATATCGCTAGAATCAATAATTATTCATTAAAAGGTACTCATCAAGTAATTTTTCCATGTGGCATAGTGTGCAGTTTACTCTCCTAAAGTGCATGAGATTAAATAGAATTTTGAAGTTTTATTTATGGCAATATTCCTTTCATTAAAAATAATTTTCTATTTGTTTTTAGCCGTTTGACATGTGGCAGCTCGCATCCAACACTAGCTTGATCTTATAGTGACCTTTGTAAGGGGTCAATACATTTTCACAGATACAGAGTAATAGAACTCCCGCAAAATTTAGGTGCGAACTTCAATACAAGTTAAGGGTTATTTATGTATTATCCCTTTTCTTAACAAAAGTTGCAGTGTATATCAATATATGTGAATGATAGTGTTATACAGATCCACATCTTCAAAACTATCTGTTGTATTTAAACATCTTGACACAGATACACACGTCGGAACATTCTTACAGTGAGACAGTAATTCAAATATCAGAATATCAGCAACTTTGCACATAAAACCTCTGTAGCTCAAACTCTTCAAAAATGTGTGTCGGATCCTACGAAAGTGGTGCATTTTTAGCAGATCCGACATGGTTGTGGTAGCATTTTTGGAGAGTCTGAACAACATAACATAAGACCAGAGCATATTATCTAGTGAGATAGTATACCACCAGAAAAAGAAGCACAAACGAGGCCACGAGTGTAAACATCCTTCGGCTTGATTTTGTCTCAAATACCTGAAGGGAATGGAAGAGGCTTAAAATCAGCAACATACATATCAAAGGATAAATGGAAAAGAGGTCATGTAGTGTAAAATACATTACCATCTTAAATTTATCCATGGTTCCAGATAAAACACCTCTTGAAGAATCCATATCATTGCCCTGAATAGGCATACCAGGAATTTATTTAACGATTATTCATATTGCAGAAGGCATAAAGCATAACGTAACTTGTTCTGTTGAGACAACTGACCATTCTGTCAAGCATCCGATTATGAGTATCCACTTCCTCATGTATGTCATCTGACAACTGTTGGATATAAAGCATTGTAAGAACTAAAACAATAAAGTTAACAAGTTCAACATGCTCATTATCAACTTCACTAGCAAGCTGTTTCACTTGATGTATACAAGAATAGGAAATGATGAAACTATTAAGTTGCACCAAAAAGCTTTTACAACCTATGAACAATCACAGATTATAACTCATGATCAAGATAATTCGATGAAGAAATCAGGATCCTCTTAGCACCAGCTTTTAGAGATTCGCGTGATTATCTATCCTTTCTTTCTGAGTGATAACACGAAAAAGAATGACTTATAAGAGCATGTGCTCGAGGTGACAAATTCTGGATCCTACAAAAAGTTCTACACATGCTACATTTATATTTTTCCAACAATGTTCTTGACAGAGCAAGACCTTCGACACCCAAAGGCATTAATCATTTATGAATGAACAAAATTATGGAGGGTAGTGTCAGTGTGTATGTGCATTTACAAATAGCCATCAATTTACTAAAGCAACAGCCTCCAATAATGAAAGAGTAGTTATAGGTTATCGCATCTCAACTAGTTGGCTTCATAAGGTTTGCATCACTGAAATGCCCTTGACACCCATGACCAAGATATATACTTCAGTAAAGACAACCAAGGAATTTCTGTACTGCAACTTACCCATAAACATTGAACATATAAAAGACTCAGGTGTGAAAGACTTACTTTTTTGAGAAAACTAACTCTATCTTGCAGCCCATCGATTGCCCTCTCATTCTCTTGTTCATCAATTTCGTGCGAAGAGTATGATGAAGAAGCCCTTATGCCACCTTCCTCAATTCCATCAAATAGAGCAGCTCTATTGCCACGTTCCCTGAATTCAATTATTATCAATGTATTCCAATAAAGCTGGATGCAAAAAAGATTATTCTTTTATAAACTACACATCAGAAAAAGCACTCTGGTACTGAGAAGGTTTCCCACCCTCACATTCATATGAAGAACAGGCACAGAGGACAGGAGAAAGGTAAAGGTAAAAACTGGCCTGACTGACAAGGCCAATATGACAGAGGAGAGGGGCTAGTTTATGCTACAGACAAATGTCAAGGTACGGTACTAGAATTGGATCAAGCCTGAAGCTGTATATTTACATCTCATACCATTTAAAAAGAGGAAAGGGTAAGTGAACAACAAGCAGACACACACAAACAGGAATTCACTTATAATACTAGAGGAATAAAAAAATGTGCATACATTTAAGAGGCTTTAGAACATAGATTTTTTGGAAATTGAGGTTGAACAAATGATAGTAAGCACCAAAAGAAGCATAAGGAGGATAAGCTAAACCAACCCAATCTTATATTAATGACACATTCTAAGACTCTTTTCTACCTCAATAAACTAGCAAGTTTAATATGGTCGGACAATAATCTGAGAAAGTAAAAATTAAAGGGGATCACTACACCTACTTCAGCTAAACAGGGAAAAAATATCAAAAAGAAAATAAGGTTGCAAAGAGTGACATAATGTCCCTAGTAGATGAAGTCAAAACTCATGACGATTATATGCAAAGATAGAAAATTGTTCACCAGCTCAAGCTAGCAATATAACACAAATATATCATTATAAGTCAATTACACCTCAATCCTAGATGATCATATGAATCCTCCGTGTCCATTTTGCGTCTGTTTAGGTCCTCAATGCTGCACAGTTTGTCTTAGAAGCAAATTGAGGGTTCTCTAAAGCTAGAATTTTTCTAAATCTCACACCTAGAATTTTTCTAAATCTCACACTTATTCAAGTATCTAACTAGATCAAGAGAACTCAGAATAACACCACGAAAGTACCGCTATAAGATTAGAAAAAAAGTCACCAAATCCATCTTGAAAATTCTAAAGGCTTATGGCATTGCTTTTTTCTTCTAATTGACAACTGAGTAATTCATTGTTTCCAATTCAAGTTAGTGGATAGCAGGTCAGTCCCTCTAACATTCTCCACTCAAATACCAGACCACCAGAACTCAAGGCATGTGCTTATTACACCTCCTGTGTACTACCTTTGCCATCCGGAAGCAAAACATATGGCAATACTACTACTACTAAGGATATTAATATGAACAAATTATATCTGCAAATGTCAACATCCAAAGGCAAATATTCAAGTATTAGGGCAGATTGTCTGCTGATACACGAAAAATACCTAATAAGAACATAAAAAAATTCAAATTAAATGTACGAACCTTCGTGAATTCATATCTACCAATGATCAATCTATTCAATTTGAAACTCCGTTTGATGTGAATTTTTTTCCGGTGGATCAGGAATCACGAATCCTCAAGTTAATCGCAAAAATAGATCAAAATATTCTGTCCGATACAAAGCAAAAAAATAATATTTTTTTTAACAATTTGGCCAAAAAAATCAGATAAAATAGAAGATCAATTGAAAAATCGTGAATCTATAAAATCCTAGAGTTATAATGTTACAGATCGATTGAAAATTCGCGTGCTAACCGTGAAAATGACAAAATCCGATTGTAAATTATGGAAACGATAGTTATATAGATGCGCCGGACAGTGTACCTGGAACTGAGTAACAACGTTGGTGGCGGCGGCGGCGGCGGCGGAGAGGAGAAGCACTAGGAGGTGAAAGGGCCGGAGAAGAAACTACTGACACCCTTGCTGATTACAGAAATTGACATTTTATTGTATTTTTGGATAAATTTGTTGAAACAGTATTTCATTTAATGCCACGTAAATTTTTATTTATTTTTCTAGGCAATACGACATGTTTGAAAATAAGTGTCCGATGGAACAGTTATGTATCTAAATTGATTCGAATATAATTATTATAATTTATTCTATGCATTTAAAATAAGGAAATTACTTGTTTAATAATTCATATTTGGATTAGATAGACCAACTTAAGAATCAATCATTTCACCATGTTCTTGAATTTATTTGATAAGAGAGAGTTGCTCAAATAGTAAATACCCAAAATTGGATGGTATATAAAAGATTTCATAATGTAATGTGTGAATTCAAATCACCAAGGGAGCTATTAGGGGAGGGGTTCAAAAAAAAATTGGATGGTATATAAAAGATTTCACTACTGGTGTTTGGTATGAAGAAAACTGTGTACTATTTTTTTTTTTTTTTTTGTTTGGTTAGTCAAAATTTTGAAATAGTTTCTTTAGTAAAATAAGTTCATTCCACTTTTTATTTTTGTAATATATATAAATGGTACTACTTCATTTTTCCTCGTCCTTCGACACACTCAACCCCTCCCCACGCACCTTTGTAAACCATAGTATAATAAAAATAGCATATTCGATAAAATCCCACAAAATGAGATCTAAGAAAAGTAGAGTGTACATAATCCTCCACCTACCTTTTCAAAAGACACTGGGCTCAAGTATATCAAATTCAAGTAAAAGAAAAAGAAAACTCCAGAGAAACAACAACAAAATAATGTGAATCATAGAGCATTTTTTCATGAATTGAGGGATCGGGTACTATCACCGTACCTTGTTGATAAGAGGAACAAGCATATAATGACATCAAGGTTTCATTTGGTTTATACATAGTGCTACATAATTCATTGCTCAGAAGTCACAAAGAATTCACCTCAAAATCAATCAAATCAACATTCAATATCGAAAAAAATATATATTATTACCAAACTCTCTTTACAAGAGAAGCATCATGGCTATATACAAGCAAAGTGAATACTTAGTATGATACTGAGACAAGTCGTCACTAACAAACTTATTTTAGCTCTAATTGCTAGCTAAACCAGTTAAAATGACATTAAACTGTACTAAATAGCAAAATGTTGCAGTCACATGCTGCAGAGTATCGAAATAATTTAGTTAGCCAAACTATCATTTACAACTCCACTTGGAAAACTCCGGGCCAAATTCAGATCCCATTGCCATTGCTTTCTTACTTTGCTTCGGCAATCCTTGTGCGTATTGAATCAGCATTTGATACCTTGCTAACACTGCAATGAAAACACAAATTATCACGTCAAGCCCCTAAGAAGTAGTAGACAGCATATAATACTTAAAGATAGTCAAACACAGAAGCAGGTTCAAGATTTTACTTCTTAGCAAGAATCTAAGCTTACCACAAGAGAAGATCCCCACTAGATGACAGCTTTTCATGGATCCATTCAGGAGCTATTTCTTGCAATAACCGTAGTAGCTCTTCAAATTCTCCTGCAAAGAAAGAAGAAAAATGTTTCGAGTCAGAATCAGCTTCAAATTGTCGAAGCACTCCAAGTATTCAAATGATTATCAACTAGGCTTACTTTTATCTGCAATAGCTAGATGGCTCGAAATCACTTTGTGTGTAAGCTCTTCTTTAGTAATCACATATCGGTTAATTGAGTGAAATAGGAAGTAAATCATGTCGAAAAACTTAGGCAAGACCGAAATCATTTTCTTGCGCCATTTTGCTTGGGATATGGCTGGATCTAGCTCCTCTAGTGCCTCCTGCTCTTTTGCTCTTATCTGCAGATCCAAGAAAAATTAGCCACTAACTTCAAATACTAGACTAAGAAGTATAGATATCCTAATTCCTCTCAGCCCAAAGGATCAACTTTTATGTTGTTAACAAGGAAATGTTGTCGTGGAAGAAAGTTTGCTTTGTGTCTTACCGACTGCAGAAGATTCTCTGGAAGAATGTCGAAGATTTCATCATCTGTTGATGATTCTCTGCTCAGGCTGGTTTCTTCTGTAACTTTTGAACTCTTCACAGGAGTATTAAAGGTCAATGACCTAGTAGGAGGGGGGCGCCTCACTAGCTTTCTTGGTGATTCAGTTGACTCGCCATCTGGAGTCATATAGCATCTCTTGGAAGGTTGGAGCAAAGGTGTAGAACTCATCAATTTTGCTGGAGTAGATGCAAGTTTTGCTGGAGTACTCTCAGCACTTAACAAACACGAACCATCTTCACTTTTTGTGTTTTTTAATGGAGTTGCTGGTAGAGGAGAAGGTTGTAAAGTAGCAGAATTAACCCCTTGTGTTGAGAATCTTGTGGTCCTAGTTTGTGTCAAAAGCAATTTAGAGGTGTTGGTGGGACAATAGGTAATCTGGGGTTCTGACACTGGAGGAATTGAAGTTTGAGAAACTGTTGTTTGTTGCTTTACGTTCTCTACTACGCCAATAGACGCTCTATGAGAAAAGGATCTCCTGAAAGATTGAGACAGATGAGATACAGCTGCTGGCGGCTTCTGCATTGAGCCAATTGATGTCTCCTCCTTCAACTGTGCACCTACAGGACTTGATGAGTTCGTCAAGAGCTCTTGCTTCGACGCACCAAACGCTCCTGGTAGTTCTTCCTCAGGAATGTCATCTCCCTGAAATTCAGAATTAGCATTTGTTATCACCATTTTTTCAAGAAAAGCGAAGGCAATATCTGAAAATAACCTATTCTTTTCACCTTCTTTTAGAGGAGTTCGGGGAGCAAAGGAGGCAGAAAAGGGATATCCCTACACTAAATTATTTTCAATCAAGATAAGACTCAAGTCTATAAATACTAAATTCAGAGCTAGCTTAACATCTCAAACTACGCAGATAATTGCAAGACAACATAGATTAAAGGCGACAAATCCTAAATACACCAAACGTCTCACTTGGGCCAAACAAATCTACATATCATTGCAAAGCAACTCTCCATTGTCAAAATTTGCACAAGTAAATTATGTCTAGCAGAGCTAACTTAACATCCCAAACTATGCTAATGATTTCAATCAACATAGATTTAAGTCTATAAATTCCAGGTATCATTGCAAAGTAATTTTTCCAATTGTCAAACTTGCACAAGTTAAAATCTCTCTTTTACCTCAGGGTGGGATTTAAAGAAATCCAAAATCCGACTGCTGAAGACTGTCCTCAGTTGTTCGGTGCCACTAGAGAATTTCAGCTTCTTATGTCCTTCAGCTCCATTAGCATTCAACGTAATATGAAGATCAGGCTTCATACAGGTTGTCCTTTCATCGAACACAAGCATCTTCTTTATCTCGATAGCCTCAGGTAAAAGAAACTTCAGCTGTGCTAAGTGATTGTAAGTAAACCTCCTGCACAATCAACAGAGAAATCACACAATTTAACAATATTATTCATAGAGAAAACATCTGTAAATGCATACACAAATGTTCATCATTTGCATACCTATCTGTTAGACACTCCACCTTTGCACTAATATTTGTAAATGTTGCAGAAGAACCCTTCAACTGCAGCAATCGAATCGAACTCACCAAGCCACCAAAGAATTCCTCCAACAATTTGTACCTACAGAATAACACTAATCTTAGAACCAGAAAAAAAAACTAAAAAACATTCCAAATTTGTTTTTCTTGTGTTCATTTCTTCATATTTTGAATCCGTTGTTCATTTTGCTTATAAAACTCTAGATCTGTTTCCTTTCCAATAACAAATAGATCCACATTATGTAAAATCCAAAAAAAAAACTTACTTCTCTGGTAGCTTTACTGGATTTACAGGCTTTTTCGGTTTAGCTGCTGAAGCTTCTTCCATCTGTGTTTTCACAGAGCTCAATGATGTATCAGTGAGGGAATCCGGGCGGGTCGGGTCAGGTTTCCGGAGCTTCTGTGCGGCCTGTCGGATATCTTTCAATGAAAACGCAGCATTCCGATTCCGAGTCCGGCGAGGAGGAACGATCATCTTCTCTGGGGTTTTGGAGCTCCATGGATCTAGAGATGGAGCTCCGGATGCATCCGGGTCGGATCCAATCTGAAGTTTCTTCTTCGATTTAAATGTACTCAACAGTGAAGAAGCAGCATCTGTAGACTCCATTGATTGAAAAAATGAACAAAAACACGAATTGATGAGAAGTTGCAGAGAGCAATGGTGGGTGAAGGGGAAGAGACAAGGTGGGTGTAGGGAGTGGGGGGTGGGGTACTGTTATATAGTAGCATTTTTCTGGCGGGAAAGTTGAGGTGGAGGATGACGTGTCAGTTGTGCCATGTCATAATTGGCGCCAATTGCCGGGAAAACTGATGTGGATGCTGATGTGTCTACATACCACGTAGGATTTGGCGCGAAATTTTTCTTAAAGGGGAGAAAGGCCCATGGGCCTTTGTGAAGTTTTGGATTGTTGTAATTTTTTAATTTGGTGTGTTACCGTTACAATTATTTTATAATTATTTATCTTTTTATATTGTTTGAAGCTTAATTAGATTTACTAAAGTATTATATGTTGTGGATTAGTAATAAAATAATGAGATAACGGTCACTAATGCATATGAAAGTATCATATTTTGTGAGTTCCATATGAATTATCATGCGTTTGCATTTGTTAAAACATACCTAACTAGACCAAGTATTTGAATACAATCATCAAAAGGCATGTGACAACTTAATTTGCCCATAAAGTTTCGCTCACACATGACATCTGGTTCATTAGTTTTTAGGTGTGTTTTGATAAATAATTAATGACAGTTCAAGTAAGAATCAATAATAAATACATGATTGTTCAGGTATGAAAGTTGCAAAAAATGATCCTTCACGAGTGTCTTTACCATTGCTTTTATATTATTTTTAAAATTTTCAACTAATTCCTTTAATTATCCGTGTGGAGTATCATTTCGTTCTCTAATACATCTCACCTTAAGTTAACTAACAAATTTTTTCATTCTTTTTTGGTTCATGTCTCAGTTTTTCAGTGTGTATTGAATTAAAAAAAAGGTGACTATCATTCTTAGATGGCTACTTGTTTACACTTTTACTCTTAATCTTTCGGTTTTTGCCACGTTAAAAACATAATCAATTAAAATTGAAAATTTGCATCTAAGTGTAGCTTTGTGAAGGCCAAACATTAGACATTTTAACTTGAAGTTTAATATGACTTCTAAAAATCATAATTAAATATATTGAGCCATGCATCATCGAAATCAAAACAAATTTTTATTTATAATTGAAAGACCCAAATTTAAAACCAATACTAATAAATCGAATTAGTAACCTAAAAAATAAAAACAAAAAATTACCTTCTTTATTAAATTTTATACCAATACTAATTTTAAAAAATTGTTATTACATACCATAACAATAATAATGTATCTATAATTTTACAAATAAAATCTAAACAGGTTAAAATGTACATAGATCTCCTTTATCCAGACAAACAAAGAAACCATTTTCAATAAATCCTCATTCATATTATAAATCTTAGTAGAACTATTCAAATATTTTTTTAATCAGAAGCTAGTGATTTAGTTTTTTGATATCGGAAAAAAATTATCCACTCCCTTCTTCTTGGACACGTGGAGACTTTCTCCTTCTCTGATAGCCAAAAAAAAAATTCCCCTTTCTACAGGGACTGCAGATTATGCCACATAAATACAAATGATTGCACATAAAATTGTCAGAAATCTTTAGCAATTTCATTAATGGGGCAACAACAATCAAAAAATGAGTTACTGTATCAGCAAGTCATTAAAGGAGATGTTGAATATATCAAAGCTCTTCACAATGATGGTGCCAGTCTTGAGGTATATAAATTTGCACCCATGTATCCAATTTTATTGAAAATTCTAGCTTTTTGTTGATACCCTTTTTGGAGAATGTGAAAAAGCTTCAATTTTTGGGGGATGCCATGAGTTATTTCTGTCACTGGTTAAGTCTTGGGGTGTGTTGGACATGAAGGAAAATGTTTTCTACAAAATAACTTTCCTACTTGTTTTCTTGTGTTCAGTAGGTAAGCATAAACTATTATACTAAAAACATTTGCATATAATGTAGACAAATACTATAGAAGGTGGGTGGGGATGAGGCCTATGGGGGTGGGGTGTAGATGAGGTGCGTCAGAGGGTGGGAAGAACACAAAGATGGGTTACTGTATCAACACCCTTTTGGGTAAATTTGAAAAAGATTCCAGTTTTTTTGGAGATATCAAAAGTAATTTTTTCAATGGTGAAAATGTATTTTTAGTATAGCGGATAAGTAGAAGTGAACAGAGGGAGTATTTTTCAACGCCCTTTCTGTAAATACTTAAAAAGATCCAATTTTTAAAAGATGCCATGAGTAATTTTATTCCTGGTGCAAGTCTTGAGGTATCCAAATTCACCCATGCACCGAAAAAATTAACTCTGTAGCAACATCCTTTTGGAAAACATAAAAAGAGATTCAATTACTAGGAGATGCTTGCTATAAGTAGTCTTTTACTTGTTAAAAAAGGTAGCAATCTTTTGACTGGCTTAAGTCTGGAGGTATACAAGTTCACCAATGCACGAATTTACTTGAAGCATTTTACTCTATATCAACATTCAACACCCTTTCGGTGAATATACAAAAGATTCAGCTTTTAGGAGATGATATAAGTAATCCTTTTACTGGTACAAGTCAGTAGACTGTAGGTATACATATTCACTCATGCACCCGATTTACTCTAAGGATATAACTCTGTAGCAATACCTTTTTGGCAAATATACAAAAAAAAATTCAACTTTTAGGAGGTGTTATAAATAATCCTTTTACTGGGGCAAGATGTAGTATACAAGTTCTGTGCACCAATTTACTTGAAAAATTTAGCTCTACATCAACTCCCATATTGGTGAACATAAAAGAGATTCGGCTTTTTAGGAGGGTATATGAGTATTTTGAATATATGCTAAATGTAATTTTGTGCCCCCATTGAATTAGTGGATCGACAAAGATGGAAAGACACCATTGATTGTAGCGTGCATGAAGCCGAATGGCTTGAATGTTGCAAAAATTTTGCTTGAGCTTGGTGCTAATGTCAATGCTTACCGGCCAGGTATGCCTTTCTCTGCCAATTGTAATCTTATAACTTTAAACTCGACAGTAGAGGCTGTTCCAGAATTTTAAGTCAGTAGGTTTGAAGGATCACGACCCTCACTATTTTGTTGTAATAGGTGCTAGTAATCTGCTTTGATTACAACGATAATCGTTATTTCAAGTCCTTACTTTTTTCAGGATATCATGCTGGGACTGCGCTACATCATGCAGCTAAGAGAGGGCTGGATGATACTGTGCAATTGCTTCTTTCCTATGGAGGTGCATATTCAAAGTTTTGCGAAGTGAATATGGTTTCTCCTTTTGCTCTGTATATGGATCCAGACTGCATTCCTGGATAATCTAGTACTCTCTCCGTCCCAATTTATGTGACAATCTTTTCCTTTTTAGTCAGTCCCAAAAAGACGACACTTTTCTATATATTTGGTCCAATTTAACTTTAAGATTCTCATTTTAACCCTAATGAGATGATTTGTAGCCACACCAAATATCAATCACTTATTTTAGACCATAAGTTTCAAAATATTTTTCTTTCTTAAGCTCTGTACTGGTCAAACACCATCACATAAATTCACCATAAATTGGGACGAAGGGAGTATCATTTTTGCATAGTTTTCAGCTGCTTAATGTATGTAGCTAATTTACTATGAATCTCATTTACTAGCAAATCCATTGATCAAGAACGATGCTTGCCAAACTCCACTTGAAGTAGCTCGAGCAAAGGGTTTTAGCTATGTCGTCCGTACTATCGAGGTGTACTTGATATTAGTTTCAAATTTTAATTACATTAACATTGAATGCACATGATTATTTGTATTTTCCTTCCTTTTACTTGTGTTGGATTGTATGTTTGCAAATTCATGTATCCTTGTTTTGCTTTCACTTTTAGAGACAAATCTGCATTTTCTCGGGCTGGATGAGGGAGTTCTATGGTCCAGGGTTTCTTGAAGCTTTAGCTCCTCAATTATTATCTAGGAAGATGTCAGTATGATTCTAACTCGGCTTTTCTTATAAGCGCCCCTTGTTTGTGCTTTGAACTCTTCTTTATATAATGCTGCAAATTTCAAAAAATTAATTCTGCCAAAGGTTGTTGAAATAGGCATATGTAAGCAGTCTCATTCAACCTGTTTGGGACTAAGGTTGTGTTTGGGCGGAAATGTTTTCCAATTGTCTCATATTTGGTTGCCAAATTTGTTTGAGATTCTTTCTCTAGGAAAAACAGTTTTTAAAATGAGGAAAATGACTTCCCTAGTGGAAATAGGGAAAACAAGTTCCATAGTAACATCCAACACTAATTGTCTAATTCCCACCCTCCTACACACCCCACACCCACACCTCTAATCCCCACGTCAATCCCAATAGTGTTTGCCAAAATTATATACAAATGGTTTTGAGATTATATTTTCTGCATATTTACCAAACACTAGAAATAAGTAAGAAAAATACTTATTTTCCAGAAAATATTTTCTGTGAAAAGCATTTCCCTATATACCAAACACACCCTAAGCATAGTTGTTGTGTTGTAAGCTGTCTTGCGTACTTGCTGACAACTGATTATAATTGCAGTTGGGTTGTAGTCATACCTTGTGGTATAGCTGATCCTATGAAGCCTCTTAAATTACAACTGGTGATTTACTCATCGCTACAGGTAAATAAACTCTTTATTGACCAACAATAGCTCTTTCTTTCACAAACTGTTCTGGCAATGTTGTGAGGTACCTCTCTTTTAGCTTGTACCATCTTTAGAGAATTCTGAAGATGACGTATGTCAAGTGAGGATTTCTGTGGATGGTTAACGAGTAATGTTCAAAACTTGAGGAGTAGGGTAGTTCTTGCTATGGAAAAAAAGGACCTAAACGTAGGTACACTGTATGTTTGTGAAGTTTGAGCAGAATATATAAGCCAGCATGCCACTTTTACATAAAGACTGTAAACCTGTGTTTCATGTCCAAGTGGTATTTAACTCAGTATTGTTTTTTTTGGGGCAAAAGTTAAAAAACTTGGGACTTGCAACGTAAACTGAATCATAACTAATTAGAAAACAATAATTTTACTGAGATATATAACATCTTTTTCCGATTAAGTAATAATTTTATTGATTTGTTGGAAAGTGGAAAGCAAAGAGTAGAAAATTAAGCAGAAGTGTGAGTATGAGCCTTTGGCTGTTAGCTAAGCAAAGAAATAAGCATTTTCATATACTTGGCGTTCATATTGAGTAGGAAGAAACAGTATTCTCCGTCTTCAGTATATGTTGTGGTCGATTATTTAACTGAATAAAGTCCATGTCCCTGTCCATCCCACTTAAAAATTATCCAGGTTTGTCAGTGAAATCTTCTGCTTATACCATAGTGCTCCGAGGTTTTGAAATTCGCCAACTACCCAAGTGCCAAGTTATCCTTCCTCTCTATAGTCTATTCATGGTTTTCTGTGCTTGGTTGAGACTTAAATAATGCAACAACAAAGAGTTAGCTGACAATTCAATGAAGCACTCTTGAATTTGACAGAAAGTCCACAAAGGTGTGATCTTCTATTTTAAATTTATTTATTTCAAAGGTAGTTTTGTAACATTGCAAAGTCTTTCCATATCCCATATTTCTTAAACTTTGTGCCCAGTCAAACTACATTACATAAATTGGGAAGGAGGGAGTACTTTTTGTTCCTTTGATAAAATTGGCAGATTTACTGACATGATGTTTTGTTGAACAGGACGCCCAGCCTCGTAATGTTATCGTCTTATGGAGGGCTATTGTTGAAGAGATAAGGAGGCAACAATCACATCCCGTGCTGACAATTTTTGACAAGACCAGTAGTAATACTCTTTTCCTGAAATTATTTTCTGTAGTTGAATTTATTCTTATCCACAATTATCAATGAGCAGTTAATTTACATGCCTCAAGAGAAATTCCTCTACAATGCTAAAGCTTTAATGTACAAAATAATTTTTGTTAATTTTTCGGTTTATTGGTTTGAGGTACGGATGTGCTTACTGCATCAATTAGTTGTCATATATGCAGTCGCTGCAGAACTCTTTGTAGTACTGGACAAGAACATTCCAGATGTTGTTAAATTGCAGTCAAAAATGGAGCAAACATATTTTATTTTAAAGGAACGAATTGATACGTAGATGCATGCAACTTCATGTTCAGGAGTACACAAAGATGCGTGCTATTAGTCAAATGTGTAGGTGTTAGAATTTCATCTCAAAACACAAATTCTGAATTGCACTTGTCTTACTTGCTAAGTTGCTCAGAGTCGAGTGCAGTGCCCAATACAAGTGTGGATCTAGAGGTCGGATGCTTCATGGTCTAATTTTAAGATTCGGGGTGCAGATCCAGGTATGGATACGGATACGGGTGCGGAGATTGGGCTAAAAATAATTTAAATATCTACAAATAAAGTATAAATTATGAGAGTGGAAAACTTACAAGAGGAGAATTTCAGATGAGATAAAAGGAAAAGGAAAAGGAAAAGAGCTATTCCATTTTCTTCAATTCATCTTAGCTTTTGTTTGATTATAGAAATCATAGGTATCTCCAGAATTTCTTCGTCGGTTTTGTTCAAAGTACCCAAAATCAGTTTTGCCAAATTGAGTATGGATCCCACACCCATGTCTGGTTGACATGGGTACGATATCAAAAGTGAAGAATCTGAGCAATTTAGATTCCTTGATTAACTAATAGCTGTGCTTTGTGCCTTTGGTAGCTATGCAGATTTACTTAATGTTAGAATGTGGAGTGTGATAGTTATTCTCCTCGAAGTAAAAAACTTCACTGTGACCAACAAGTGGACTTAAATAATTAAGTTATTTCATCGAAAAGCCCCTTATTTAATGTAATTTCAGGTACAGGCCTCTTTTCAGAATAGACTTTATAATAGTTCTTTGATTTTACTTCTTTCATATCAGATGCTCGATATAATATTACATCAGTGAACGATTCTGAGCAACAACAGCTTCAATTGTTGCGCAGAGCATGTATTGCTGCAATTGAGGTGATTACCAACTCTGACTGAATCATACTTTTTTACCATTTCTGTTTCGGTTGCTGCAGTAAGTCATGTTTGAAATATGTGCATTATGCATCATTGCCTTATTTTCACTTGGATAAGAAAGGTAGACCAGTTAAAATTATATTGTGAGCTAGAGACAGTATATAGTATTCTTGTATCATGCACTTGATGCTTTCGAAGCTGAATGAAACAGTGATCAGCTAAATATCTAACATGGAACTGTGCGTAATATCAGCTGAATCTGTTTAAATATAGTATTAATCTCTTGTATGGTTTCTTTTCCTGAGGTGCTATGCATGTTCTTTCGTAGTCGTAGTATTATTCTTGTAGTTGCTTGCTCTTTGATCTCTGTTACTATATGTTGTTTCTTGTACTTTGATTATATAGTGTTATTATGTAGTTATAAAAATATGTTGTAGTTATTGTTCCTTTGTTTTTTCTTCATAATGTTTTGTCATGCTATCTTTAGTATTTTTTCGTGGCTTCCTTACTTCTATTATTTCTTTTCCCGAACTGCTTTGATATACTTGTCCTTGAGTGAGGGTCTAATGAAAACAACCTCTCTACCTCGCAAGGTAGAGCTAACTCCACTTGTGGGATTACACTAGGTATGTTGTTGTTGTTGCTATGCATCTTCTTTCTATATATTTATTATTTTGGGGAAAAGGTCCAAATTCACTTTTTTGCTTCGGAGCCATCCATATCCTTGTTGTTAGCAAATCATCTCATATTTTCTTGAACTTTATACTAGGCAATCTGCTAACGACAAGGGTATCAATGATCCTAAAGTATAATGGAGGGTAAAATTAAGATACATCATATAGTAGTGGGAAACTTTTGATCCTTTGCCCTTTTCTTTTAATGATGCGTGAAGAGGATAGAGTAGAAGCGACCTCCCGGGCCTTACCACATGTTAGTATTTCAGGTCCTGCCTTCTTGCTTACCACAAAATACCCAAACTGCAGTGACACAATCTGAAACTGCTGCACAAGCAATGGAATTAGCAATTGGAATCAACGCTTCCATTGATTCTGCTAAAGAAAATAAGATTCTACATTATCATGGACAAAGCTCCGGAGTAAAAAATGAAAATGACTGGTGTAGTAACACCAATGATTCCGCTCACAGTGGATGGGGTTCACTTGTCAGATTCGAGCCTAGATCTGAAATTACTAACCATGATTGGACGGATGACCGAACCAAGGACCAAGAAAATGGATGGGGAAATACCGCAGATGTATCCAGTCAACGACAACAACAATCACTTGCTAAATCCACACTGTCTGAACTAAGCTGCAACGGATGGATCGACGAGCCTGCTGTAGAAGAGTACAATGGATGGGGCGTGCCTGAGCCTCGGCAGGGACGTAGAGATGCCTCAGCTGAAGTTCATTATCAAGGATGGGAAAACACATCAAAGGACAAAACAGCATCCTCGGATGTAAGTAGCTGGGAAGCGATGGACAAGACTGACAATGCACCTGAATTTAGGCCTATTGTCTATCCAGGTGAAAACGCTGAAACTCTAGAGGGTAACAATCCTGCTTTTGATTTTGCGGTCCCTTCAGCTCCACCAGTTCCAGAAGAAGTTGAAGACGTTCATTATCCGGTCATAGATCTGAGCCCATTGCACCTGTCAAATCCTCCTGTGGAGCAAAAAACAGCTTCTGTTATGACTCAAAAGGAAAAAGAACATGAGCCTGCACTGTGTATAATATGTTGGGAAGCTTCAGTTGAAGGAGCATGTGTACCTTGTGGTCACATGGTTGGCTGCATGCAGTGTTTGAACCAGATCAAATCAAAGAAAGGGGAGTGCCCCGTTTGTAGAGTAAAAATCAACCAGGTTATAAAGCTCTACTCTGTTTGAGAGGTAAATATAGTGTTTACATTCCTTATTTATCATGTCATTCTCCTAGAACATCTAGCCTAGCTATCATAATAAACTACATTCCTGGGGAATGTGATCTCATCTAATGTCACTTCAATTTCATTCTTATGGTCCGTCGTAATTACTTTATTTTACCTTATAATACTTGCACATTAGAGTTCTTTTCCATAGTTACAGTTTTAGTCAACTCACTCACTAGCTAGTTTCCATAGTTACAATTTCAGTTGATTCACTCAATAGCTAGTTTCGAATAATATACATCGTGGAATCTAATCAGGTAGACTATTAGTTAGTTCAAGCATAATTTAGGTTAAACATTTACCTGCTCAAGGTAAAGATACATCAATAGCAACAACGTACTCAGTACAATCCCCAACATGGGGTCTAATAAGGGCAGGATGGGATGTATGCAGACCCTACCTTTATAGGGTAGAAAGATTATTTCCAATAGACCCTCGGCTCAAGGTAAAGACACTTCCTCCCACTTTCCAACACTAGTGACTAGTGAGTACTTCTTTGTACATATATTATTTTGTGGCATTTACATATTTGGTGGTATTTGTTGGTGATGATGAATGTGCTTCCATGGGGTTACAAATGACCTTGCATTAGACAAAAATTATTCTTAAAGAGCATCTTTTATTATTATTTTTGGTGGAAGATAGAACTTGTATTACTCATTCTTTTCATGTGTTTTTGGGAATATATCCTTTTCAAGATACTTGCATAATTATTTGTTGTACAATTAAGTATAACCTTTGCTTGCCTAATCCACCTACTCTATCAATCACGGTGTTCAACTGACTTGCATTCAGAGACACCTACCATATTGGAATTTAATGCTTATATTTTTGGAGCAAGTTCATTGACATGATTGATGCATCACGTATGAACCCTAAAAAATTCTTCTAGTTAGAGAGGAACATAGAGTTGAGTTCTTGAAGAGAAGGAACTAGAAACATCCTAATATTACTACTCAATAAGTTCGATTTTGAAGGGCAAAAATAAAAAATCAGCCCATTTGAAGGGCAAACCGTGCAATTAAATGCAGATTCAACATACATAGCTGTGAATTCGATTGAACAAAAAGAGTACCAGAATAGATATACACGAAGCAAAGTGCCAAGTTTGAGTTGAAAGAGTATTTCCCAGTCATGTTACAGATTTCAAGTTTTACAGTAGGCAAATTTACCGACATACAAATGCTTGTTTCCATTCGTGATATGGTGAACTTGGGGTTGCTAGTCTTCATCATCACTGAGAATAATCACATTTCTAACTGTCGATGAAGACCCCTGTGCAAGATGTTTCTTCAGAACTGTACTGGAAGAAGTTGCAATATTTTCTCCAACAGCAGTATCCTGTGATACTTTTGGCAATAGAACTTTATTCTCATCATGAACGTTTTCTTTCAAGTGTGATGGATGATTCAAATTCCTTGTTGTTGAACTTGGACCAATTGAAGGTGCAAAGAACACATCTACTTTCCTGTACTGTTGAATATCTGATGCTTGTCCGGAGGTTGAACGGTGAGATGTACTCTCAGAGAGTTCCACATTAGGAATCACAGGTTTATGATTCATTGTTTCCATACCTACGTCTTTGCTAGCATCTATAGAAACATCGGATACAGGCAATCCAAGTTTTTCTTTTGCCCTGTTATGAACTGCACTTACCTTTCGATCCAAATCTTCAACCATGATGTTCAACTCATCTATTTCATACCGTATAAGCAAATACCTCTCGCTCCAAGCACAATCACATAGTTGTTTGGCATGAAGAAGACAAGTATAATTATGTGGTGAACATTTGCAGCCAATGGCAGAAAGGTATAGATCACAGAAGCATGTAACACACTCCCGTTTGGTGGTAGCACAAAAGTCATCCTCCATCTTTCGCGATTCAAGAGAAGCAAACAGATATTTCCGTATTCTCACTTCAGTGGCAACCCGAGTCTATCCAACACAAAATGAAACAATATATCATATTCTAAAGAAGTTCAGGAATTGGGAATGGTTCCTTATTAAAAAGTCATGAACAATAGAGGCTTACCTTAAGTGCTTTTGTTAAATAACCATAGTTCCGACAGACTCTTCTCCATTTTGAATCATCAAAAGAATTCTTGTTGCGCAGTGCAAGTTCTCCTAAGGTCCTAATTGCTTCTGCAGCTGCTTCAAGTAACAGTTTATCATAGGAGATTGATGTCTTTCTGTCCTGCTCACGGTACAGTTCCACAGCGTTCTGACCATGTGGTAACCAGTCGAAGGGAGCAAAATTTACTGCTTCATAACAATTAAATCCACTATCAAACTCTGCATGGTATGCTCCAGGGAGTATGAGAACAAACTCCTTCGGATTTTGCACACAACGATAAACAGGTATACCCTCTGAAGTAAATATAGAAGGAGAGAATTGTGTGGCCTGCATTGAATATGAAGGTTGATCGATCAAATGGGAGGTAATAGACAAACTTTTCATCTTCGGCGTGCAAAATATAACAAAATCAAGTACATTATAGTTCTATCTCTCCTAAATCGGAAAAGGAAATTTTAGACTGTCCTAACTTGAAGCATATAATCACCCGCAAGAAATAATGATACGAGTCAGGAGTCTCCAATAATTGTATTGTTCTTTCCTACTCTATGATGGCAAAAATTTATTCACTGAAAGAATAAAATTCCAAAGCTAAAGAACAAGAATACTGAATAAAGGATTTAAATTCATTGTTTCAAGCAGCGGAAGACAGTTACCAATATACTAACTCATCGCTTCAGCATACGCCCAGACAGTAAGATGTAACAACAGATAAGGATGAGTGTTGTTAGACACATACACATTAAGCACTTCGCAAAAGTATGGCCTTTCAGGTCGTATAATTCATCACACCACAAACTTCCCTAAGCAGTTCATACTTCGATTAATCCAGAGATTATTTGGATTTCCACAAGTAATTGTAATATTTCATGGATATACAAATAGGAGAGTTTATTTTATTAGTAAACTGAAAAAAGGAACCAGCTAAACATTCATCCCTTTCTTTCCAGTAACAGGCATTACCTAATCAAAATAATGAAAAATAACTTCACAGACTTGAAACTCACAAGGTTGTGAAGCAAACAAGGATGTGCTGACAACTGTGGGAGATGCTTCTTGACAGCTTCCTCAAACTTGCAACGATGACTCCCAGGAACCCCATAAAATATTCTTGGAGCGCCAAAATGTATGTAGGATAGCAAATATAAGTGTTGCTCTTCAATTCTCTAATGGAGGATGGAAAAAGAAGAAAATATAGCCAATCAATCAATCAAAAAGAAAATGATAACAAAATGGACTTATGATCATTAGTACTTTCTCCTCCCAAGAGATACTGCCCCACCCCAAAAAAACAAAGACAAATGAGAATATGCCCAAGAATAATTTGAATAAAAGAACAAAAGTCCTTGTTTAATGAAAAAACTGTAAATCTTACCCAGTGATTAGACGAAAAACACATTCCAATGGAGAGCCGGGGAAGCAATATAGAGGAACTGTTACAACTCTCAAAACGGAGAAGAGAATCTTGAAGCTTAGGGGTATTGTTCAAGTTCCAACCTGATTCCACATATTGTGGACATGCAGTTACATCCCGTGGATTGGTTTTAAGTGGAAAACCACTTTGGCTTGCACTAGTTTCTGTAGTATTCCCATGGAGCACCTAATAAACCAAATTGACAACGAAAAGTAAGAAAAAATGATGGAAGAAAAAAAGAGTTTGGCAGATCCCTAGAAAAGAAAATTGCAATTCCAGAGAAAACCTCAATTTCTTCAGTTGGATTCTCAATAATCCTCCAGTATTCCCCTTCAATATCAGGAATAGATGGTTCTGACAGCATCTGCATCGCATCTGAATTAAAGTTTGAAGCTGTGATCTGATCTTCCTTGACAAAGTACTGCCTCTTGAAATGATCAGCGTAATTCTTGAAAGACTTCAGCTTAAACTTTGGCCCACTTTCAAATTCAAAGTGTTCATTACAACAACCAAATTCTTTAAGTTCCACGCTGTGTTCAAACTCTGGCTTCATTCTTGGAATTTTCTGCCGTCTATTATTCGTCTTCTTATGGGCTCCCTCAAGTCTTTTCTTTAAAAACAGACTCTGGAGGTCACTAATGCGCTGGATATGAGTGTCGACTCCACACCTCATGTCTTCTTCAATGCGGCAAGGTGGTTTCCAGGAAGAGGGAGGAACAATACGGCATACTCCATACTGCTTGACATGTGGAAGGATGCTTGCAACATATTTGAGAGTATCTTTAAACTCCTAGCATAAGATTTAACTTCATGAAAGCAGCATCTGGCAGGGTACCTGTTCATGATCCAATAGAGGGCATATACCAGGATGAAAGAAAGATGGGAGTGTCAAGGAATACCTCTTCAGGAGGATGGAGTACAGGAGCTTCATCAAGTGAAGGGATCCGTGCCGAGTCCGGACAACTTCTTGCAATAACCTTTTGAAAAAGCATACCAGAAACATCATAAGCTCAATGAAAACTGAAAAACATAAATAAAAAGACAGATGATCGCAATTAACTTTTGGTAGAAAACATTTAATCCTTGCCTTGAAACCAAACATTATACAATATTAAGGAAGAATGAACCTTCTGGCAGTTGTGACAACTGGAACATCCACGGATCACTCCTTTGGGAAGATAAGCACGTGAAGACGAACCCTGAAAAATAAATTCAACCCAGAGATAATCAAATGACCAAACCATTTTTCTAACTAGCAGCGCCACATGCCAACAATTACACAGAGAAACAGTATATGCTGCCACATTCTTTGACCAGCCACTACAAGAGAAGATGCAACCGATAGGCCTCACGCTCAGTAGATCAATGGACAAACCCTTAGCTTACAAGTATTGCACGAGACAATCAAATGAAAAAAAGTATACCTGTAGAGAAACAGTAAAGAAAATCATCCTTGACCAATACTCGAGCACACTTTCCAAGATATATGTCTTAATAAAGCCCATCAACACAGTTACAGTGTCCCACATTGATTGAGGGAATTGATTATTGTCCCCTTATATGGTTTTGGACTACCCTCACCTAATGGGCTACCATTTTATGTTTCACTTAGGTTCAAAGTTCATTTTCTTAACATGGTATCAAAGCCATACATCCTCTTGTTGATTTGTTGGGCATCATATTAAGTCATCCATGCTCCAAATGGCCATGGTTAGGAACACATGGGAATGTTGGAGTCCCACATAGGTTGAGGGAATGGGATGTTGTCTTGTTATATGATCTTGCTCTCTTGGAAAATTCTCTATCTAATGAACTTCTTTGCGAGGTAGAGTTAGGCGCAAAGTACATTTTCTTAACAAGCACGTATTATTAGGATTTAGGAGTAGTTAGTACCTCTCATTTCATAACCAGAGAAGAGCTAACTTAATAGTACAAGCTTTTAAGGAACGTAGGTGGATAGTATGGGCGACAAGGGCTGAACATCCAGAGAGACTACGATTCAGATTTAAGGTTAGGTCCATATATATATATATATATATATACACTTCCATATTAACTACTGTCTACATATACTAGTTCCCTTATTGACAAGTAAAGGAGCAAAAGAATTCACCATTTGGCCCCTCCCCCGTATACTGCGGAGCAAACAGAGAATAAAACCTTATCAGTTGATACAACTTTTCTCTTGATAAATCAAAAAGAAAATTCATAAATGTGCAAGAAGATGATGCAAGGGTTAGTAGGTACAAATGCTCAGTTGTAGAGATCCCAAAAAACTATCCACCCCTTTAGATATCCTCCTTTTCTTTCCTTATTTTGCTTAACTTCAATGTTGCAAAGGCATATTTAGCCCCAACTAATTTGCCATCTCCATGGATGCTATATTATCCAAACTCCTAGCATCAATGATTATCTTTGCACAGGCCAATTCCGACATAGATTTTGAATACAGCCTTCCGTCTTCTCCTCCTATCTACTAACATTGGCTCATGTTGACACACAATCTAATGACAGTGAAACTATCTCCTGTCCTGAGCTTGACAACCCCAGCTCAAGGTAATACCCATGATATATTGAACACAACACGAGTCCAACTCGGCTGCATTGCGATAATGAAGAAACATAAGATTAGGGACCTCCCCTTCTTTCTAGCGCATACAACAGTAATTCAGGTTTACACAAACCCCTCCTTTCTAAATAGTGTCCTAAAGATGGTGTCTCACACAGCATACTCTGCAAAGGAAACCACTTTTCTGGTTCTGACTTACAAACATATTTCTCCATATAGGTTCTATTCCTCCTCTATAATCCAGATACCTATAGCAAGATAGCACTGCAAAGCAATCACGTTTTGCACCTGGGACTTAACATACCATCCTTTCCTCCCCTTGCTATACCACTTGGCCATAAATATGAAATATCTTGAAGAAATCCTCCATTTCTTCCTACTTCTAATCACCTGTCAGTTGACACCGCGTTCTTTTTGATAACCATGGTGTCTGGGCCAATTTGTGCGCACCTCGACTAATTCCACGGGATATTTGCCACTTCCTGCCAGTTCCACTAAGGGAAAGGCAGATGAGAAGAAATCACCAGTGTGTTTGTCCGTTAACAGTGTTCATCTTGTTCCAAGAACACAAGGATGCATATGGTCAACAGGAATAATCCTCGGTAAAGCCCAAAAATATTATCCCCATATGCATCTCTCACCAGATATGTTTATCTCATCCGGTCCAACCAGAAGCATCAGCTATGGTCTTCACTCTTCTTTTCCTGCCTTCTCAATAAACACCACAAGGGGAATTCTTTTACAGCAGTATACATATTGAAGGTGACACAAACTCAAAACTTATAGTTTAATCAATTTAATTGAAATCCATCATCAATATGTTAATACAACGTATGGAAATAAAAAAAGGATTTATGAGAAAATTTTATGAAAATCTTACTGACCTTATCAGCTTCACATTCAAAATCCTCTTCCATGTGATCAACATGATCATCAAGTATCCAAGGCCTATGCCTAATAGAACTCTTAAGCTTTCCTGTGCTAATAATTGTTGATGTAGAGGCAACCTGGATAGGACCTTGCTCAGACTCATTCCCAACAGCCACAGAGTTACAGGCTTCCTCATTATTTTCTACCTTCTGTAGTGTGAAGGACGTTAGTGATTCAAAACCGGGTGGAACGGAAAACTTCCTGTCGTCACATTCACCCTGAAATCTGGTGCGCTTGGCCCCCATTAACACTGCGACAAAATAGCACTGGAACAAAAAGGGAAAGTATTAGTGGACATGAAATGTGACATGGACTTACTTTGCCCTCTAAGGAAGAAAATAACCAAATACAGGCATACTTCATCAATGTCCATGTAAGTTGTACCTCTTAACTTCACCTTTATATCTGTCAAGTACAATCAGACATCCATCTGTGAGAACTTCAGAACTGACCTGCAACAAGCGAACACAGATTAAAGGGTAAATACTAGCCAAATATGACATATAGTCAAAGATAAAATAATCTGTATACAGATACAAAAGAGTAACAAAAAATGAATTTGGTCGTGCCTGGTATTTTAAGGTCAATAAAAATAGGTGCGAATGAATTTTAAACAAATTCTTCATAAAATTCCTTTTTAAAATTGCAGACATGAATCTTGTTAATAAAAGAACACCAAAAGTAAGGGGAAAAGGGATACACAATAGAAAGAACCTAATCCAATCTTCTTCTTTTTTGAAACTGGTAAGTATATTGAGAATTTGAGATAAACAGCAAAGTGCTGAGAAGGTTCTCTGTAGGCACAAATTAGATATCCCCATGCAAAAACAAAAGGAGGGGCACCTATCTATACAGGAATATTTTCCTGTAGTGAATTGATAATATCGAAGATACTGTTTTCATCCTTTACATCCTGTAAGTTGCACCAAAAAGCCATAAGCTAATGACTTTTGTACAGAGACAGTTTTCCCTTCAAAAACCTAGCATTTATTTCCGTCCACAGAACCCAACAGATACAAATCAGCACTGTAACCCACAGACTTCTTGCTGGTTCCCTAATCCCACTTTTGCTTCAAACGGTCAGCAGGTTTGGGAAGTAACAAATAGAAGCCACATCACATAAATTCATATCCGAGAGAAAATGCAGAACTGCTAGCCATGATTAGTTGGATACTCTCTTCATATAACGTCTTAGCTTGGTCACTCAAATTAAATTCTCCTAGCAAGCTCGCCAAACGGGATACAAAAAGATAGAATTTTTAGGATGGAATAGCAAATGCACTTGCTGTTAATACAAGTCCTGTATCTCCTACCAAATTCATAACTATCCGCCATTCTCTCCTTCAACAATGCCTTCACCTCCCTTCTAGACACTACTTTCCTTTTTGTTCCGAAAAAGAAGTCAATCAACCAACTACGTCTCAACTCCAATCTATTAGAGTCAATTCTATAATCCTATGCATCCATTTAGTTCTATTTGGATCCATTTCATTCTTAGATACTAGATTTTCAAAAAGAATGGTGTTCTGGGCATTTAATCCACCAAACTTGATCAGCCCTTGGAAGTATCACAAACTAGAACAAACCCATTTCATATATCAGCACCATGACAAATATACACACAAATGACACATCTTTTGCCCATGTGAAAAGTCGAAAATGAACCAAACTTGCAACTATAAGTAAGACATGTATGACATGTATGAAGCAGTGAGAAATTGAAAATACGCTTAAGTATCTAGAAATTGGACAAAAGGTGGTGGTCGTTTTGCCATAGCGGTTTCATAAGATTCTAATTTGAAGTCAGTTATATGAATCCTGGGTATCCATTTTGATTTATTCAGGCCCCTTTTCATTCCTTGATACTGAATTCCCAAAAAGAATGATGTGGGCATTAAATCCGCCAAACTTAATCAGTTCTTGAAGCATAAAAGACTAGCACAAATCCATTTCATATTTCAGCAGCAAGACAAATACACATATGAG
The DNA here is from genome assembly GCA_037074985.1 of Solanum bulbocastanum. Taxonomy (NCBI): domain Eukaryota; kingdom Viridiplantae; phylum Streptophyta; class Magnoliopsida; order Solanales; family Solanaceae; genus Solanum; species Solanum bulbocastanum. The sequence goes on from CM073602.1 coordinate 2,184,511, forward strand.
ACAACTATTGTCCAAGTGAAAACAATCGAAGCTTGAAACAGTAAATAAAATAAGTATGAAGCAGTAAGAGGATGAAAATACAACGAAGCACCTAGAAATTGGACCATAAAAGGTGATGGTAGTTGTGTATCCATTTTGCTCTATTCTGGTCCATTTTCATTCTTTGTCGCTAAATTCCCAAAAAGAACGATGTGGACATCAAGTCCACCCGACTTAATCAGTTCTTAGAAGTGTCACAAACTAGTACAAACCCATTGCCTATTTCAGCACAATGACAGAATAAATAGAAATATACACATTTATGACACAAAAATCGAAGTTTGAACCCAAAACTTGCAACTGTAAGTAATTAAGTAAGGCATGTATGAAGCTACTATAAATTGGACCGCAAAAGGTGATAGTAATTCCAAAAAGTCAGTTATATGAATCCTGGGTATCCATTTTGATCTATTTGGGTCCATTTTCATTACTTAATACTAAATACCCAAAAAGAATGATGTGGGCATCAAATCCACCCAACTTACTCAGTTCTTAGAAGTATCACAATTCACAAACTAGCACAAACCAATTTCATATTTCACCACAATAACATAGAACAAACAGAAACACACACATATGACACAGCTATTGTCCATGTAAAAACACCAAGCTTGAACCAAAACTTGAATCAGTAAATAAAACATGTCTGAAACAGTAAGAGAACGAAAATACAACGAAACACCTAGAAATTGAACCATAAAAGTTGTGTATCCATTTTGCCCTATTCAGGTCCATTTCATACTTTGTTACTAAATTCCCAAAAAAGAATGACATGGGCATTAAATCCACCCAAACTAGCACAACCCCATTTCATATTTCAGCAAAATGACAAAGAATAAACAGAAATACACAACTAAAAATCAAATCTTGAATCAAAACTTGCACTACGTTTACCTAGAAAAAAAGGTGATAGTAGTTTTGGAGTTGCAGGGTCAAAAGGGTATCAGCAGAACTTGAATTGAAAATGGAGAAAAGGGTTTGCACAGGGAAGAAAACTCATAAACATAGTACTTGAACAAAACTTTAAGGAATCAACTATGGAGGATTTTTTTTCCTTTTCAAGATTCTTCTTCCCCAAAACTCAACTGAAATAATCTGAGTTTTTTTAAGCTAAAATTGTCACATATTTATGGGATAATGTTTATTTTGACCCTTCATTTGCTACTGTGGATCACTTTTGGTCCAAATAACAAAATGGATGTAAACACTATTATCCAAAAAAAAATCGAGTTGGAATTCAATATGGATACTTGATGAAAAATTGGACTGCAAAAGGTGATAGTAATCACAAATAGTCAGCTGTATGAATCCTGGGTATCCATTTTGATCTATTCAGGTCCATTTTCATTATTTAATACTAAATTCCCATAAAGAATGATGTGGGCAGCAAATCCACCCAACTTACTCAGTTCTTAGAAGTGTCACAATTCACAAACTAGCACAAACCCATTTCATATTTCACCACAATAACATAGAACAAACAGAAACACACACACATATGACACAGCTATTGTCCATGTAAAAACACCAAGCTTGAACCAAAACTTGAATCAGTAAATAAAACATGTATGAAACAGTAAGAGAATGAAAATACGACGAAACACCTAGAAATTGAACCATAAAAGTTGTGTCTCCATTTTGCCCTATTCAGGTCCATTTCATTTTGTTACTAAATTCCCAAAAAAGAATGATATGGGCATTAAATGCACCCAAACTAGCACAACCCCATTTCATATTTCAGCAAAATGACAAAGAATAAACAGAAATACACAACCAAAAATCGAATCTTGAATCAAAACTTGCACTACGTTTACCTAGAAAAAAGGTGATGGTAGTTTTGGAGTTGCAGGGTCAAAAGGGTATCAGCAGAACTTGATTTGAAAATGGAGAAAAGGGTATGCACAGGGAAGAAAACTCATAAACATAGTACTTGAACAAAACTTCAAGGAATTCAACTATGGAGGATATTTTTTCCTTTTCAAGATTCTTCTTCCCCAAAACTCAACTGAAATAATCTGAGTTTTTTTAAGCTAAAATTGTCACATATTTATGGGATAATGTTTATTTTGACCCTTCATTTGCTACTGTGGATCACTTTTGGTCCAAATAACAAAATGGATGTAAACACTATTATCCAAAAAAAAAAATAACATGGATACTCGATGAAAAATCAAAAGAAAAAAGTATCATTTAATCATTTTCAATGCAAGAAATTATGCTGAATAATCTTGAAAATCAACGATTTTCAATTTTTGATCATATAAATCTTCGTGGTTAAAAAAGTCAAAAAGTTTTATTCATAGATCAAAACTTGATAAAAATAAAGTTAAGAGTTTAAGATTATCAATTTGTAGTAAGAAACTTATTGAACATATATAAATTATTAATTTAGAACTCAGTAATTTTAAAAATTTAGAATTTTGCATCCATAAATTGTAAGGTTTGGATTCATTTCAATTTGTTTGTTCTATTTTGACATGACATAGAGTCTAAGATAGTAAAAAAAGTTTGTAACTTGTGGGCAAATCATTTACCCAATTTACTATTTTATAATCTTCCTATTCATTGCAAGGAAAAAATTCTCACCTATAAATAGTGATGGTTTTACTTTGTTTTGATTATATTGAGATTAATGTAGTGAAAAGAGAGAGTGAGACAAAGAAAAATACTCCAAGTCTTCAATTATATTCACTATATAAAAGAAATTAATTATATGTTGAAGGAAAATGTTCTTTTTGTGGAGCTTTGGATTCTTTAACTAATCTGGAGTTGCTTGAGTTGTGCGATGTTTTAGATTGTTGTATCTTGAAGGGCAGGGGCGTATCTAGAGGTGGGTCACCGGATTCACGTAAATCCATACTCCTCTCTCAAGATCATATATAGTGTAGAAATCTCACATCTAGGATTAGAGAAATTAAAGATTGTATTGATAATAATAATGTTGAGTACATACTCCTTGTATAGGGAGAGAATTATAGAGTCCTAAGTTAACTATACTTAGAGTCCTACTACAATATGTCACGTCCTAATCTCGAGAGGCATAACTAGCTCTTAATGCCAAAACTCAGGTACGAGCTAACCTTGCTGAACCATTTGCTACTAGCGCATGACAACCACATGCAATCAAGAAAACAAACAAGTATATCTCGGCTTAAAACTAAGTCCTCAGTCGATAAGATCCGTGTCAACTGATCTATAAAAGAAACAGCTACTCCCAGGAGATCATATAAATAAATAGCCAACTAGTACAAAAGTCCTGACTGGACCGTCGAGGCCACCATGATATCTATACTAAAACTGAAAGCACGTATATATCAAGACAATACATCAAACATCTCACAAGCTTCAGCAAATCAACAAACTAGGCCAGTATGGCCATAACATAGCTATATACCCCACACACTAGTCTACAAGCCTCTAAAAGTAGTAAAAATTAGCGGAACAGGGCCCTAGCCTACCCATAAATATATATACAACAAAAGGTAACAAACCTCCCAACTCTGGGTCATCTATCGGGACCTGCGTGCATGAATGCAGCGCCCCCAAGGCAATGAGGTGTCAGTACAAAATAATGTATTGAGTATGAAAGGCTATAGACTAAGTGAACAAGTATCATAATATACCAAAAGCAATCACGTAAGGAAATCAAAATTTTAGATAAGCATGCTAACCCGCTACTGAATCTAAAAATATAAAAATGATCAAACATCAACCTAACCAAGCCCCCCTAAGCTCGGCGGGTACAAACAACATACCACCTACCTAGGCCCCCATAAGCCCAGAAGGTGTCAAATCAATCTACATACCCCTATCGGTAGCCCATTATCTTTGTAAGAAGTTACATGGCCCTTTTTGGCAATGATATAGCCCCATAGGCAGCACATAGTCCTCTTAGGCAACATCATAGCTCTGTAGGCTGCACATAGCCCTCTTTTGCATCAATATAGCCCTGTAGGCAACACATAGCCCTCTTTGGCGTCAAAATTGCCCCGTAGGCAACACATAACACTCTTTGGCATCAATATAGCCCCGTGGAAAACACATAGCCCTCTTTGGAAATAACATAGTCCTATTAGACAACATCATAGCCCCTATAGGCAGTTCATAGCTCAACAACTAACCACAATAGCCCTAAGGGCGACAATAAACAATTGAATAGGCTAAGGCGAGCAATTTAGCTATAAACAATATATATGAATAATCTCCCAAGTCATTCCTAACTTAGGGTCGTTCTTAACAGATTATGAGTCCCTAAAATGAGGGTTTATAACCACTCAATCAGCCAACCACACACAATTACATCTACAAGATCACCAATATTAACTACCTCTAAGGAAACATGTTGAACGAAGAGAATAGCCTTAACCACACACAAACATGTAGAAATCTCACGCCTAGGATTAGAGTGTAACACCTAAGGTGTTTACGGTTGTTCATTACTCTTTGTTGAAGACTTGCGAGCTTTAATTTGAAAAATATTATAATATCGTGTATGATTCGACAACATGATTTTAAATCAAAATATAAAAAAAAAGAATTAATTAAAATAATATTTTTAATATTGTCTTCCAAAACATCTTAGATATTTATGAAAAATAATGAAGTTACGTTATATTGTGGTGTGTGTATTATTTAAAGGATTTTATAATTTATTGATATTTAGCGGGGATAGTAAATGAAGTTATGTTGAACATAAAATAATTATTAAATGAGATAAGTTTTATTAAAATGATTTTATTTTCTTTCTTCATTAATTGTAGTATACAGAAAAATTTATACGACAAAAAATGAGATATAAATGCATTGCGATACCACAACCCCACTTCCACGTGGAAGTGGGTAATGGCAGCAACAATTCTCTATAGTGACACCTATCATTTTCTATATTTTGCCACACTTAATTATATGTAAATAATTACTAAACAAAAAAAAAGAAGCATATCTATGTGTTTGACTTGAGCAATTTGCGGGGACTCATTTTATTTAGCATTTATGCGACTATATGAATATGTTTACAGCTTCACCAATCAGTTCAACCATTTAGTGGGAAAACAAAAACCACTACTCTTCTTTCAACTTTTGTTGAAGAGTTATTTTGGGAAATTCTATTTGAAGTCATATTCAATTACCAACAGAAAAGTGATTATCTGCAGGTTATTCCAAATTCACATTTAAGGTATGTTAAGGCAAAACTCTCTTTTATATCGCACGATTTTTGAACTCTATAAATTATCGAATAAGTTATTTTTTTATACTATTCTATTGCACCCTCTGTGAAGGGCATTGGACTGTCAGCTGTTAATTTTTCTTAATTTTAATGTATCATTGTTGTGCATGTATGATTGTGAAGTATGGTTGATGGCTAAAAGTTGTTAGTGAAAAAACTTATAAGATAACAAAAAATACAAGATTACAATTGAAAATAAAATTGAAGAAATAAATCTCTCCAGGCTGAGGCGCGGATATCTCGCTCTCTTTAAGGAGATTCAAGCCCACTGCAGCAAATGTTTTCACCGGTCCAGCAGTAGTTCTTCTTGACTTATCCCCTCCAGGATAGAACAACCTTTTCACAATATATAACTCAACAACTCTGGACAAGAGTTGAGTCCAAAGCTCCACAAAAAGAACACCTCCCTTCAACTAATATGAACTCTCTTTTTTGACTAACTTTTATGCACTCTATCTTTTCTTGTGTGTTATATATCTCCCATACCAAATGAAGACCACCGCTATTTATAGTAGAAGAAGTCTTCCTAGCAATGAATAGAAAGATAATGATATAGTAAATAATGAAGATAATGATATTAGGAGTTACATAGGTTACAAGGATAATGGAGGAATTAAGAGTGACAATTAAGTAGGCACAAATGCCATCAACGACATTTTACATAACTGAAATGCATATGGCATGGAATGATGCAGTAATGCATATGACACCAACTCTAATGGAGTAATGCAATAATAATTGAAAGTCAGCCAAGTGCATGCAACGGTAGGAAAGAAACTACCCACTAACTGCTGAAATAATCAACATTCTTCTAACTTCAAAATAAAGCAAATTAATATATTAAAATATTAATATTAAAATGCTAACAACCAATAATCCCCCACTCATTTTAATACTAGATAAGAGAGTATATCAGCTAAAGGAAGAATACTATGCATAATGAAGGTGTGCTCTGCATTGAACCTCCACTTAGTGAAACAATAATTTTTTACTCCAGAGTCGTAGTGGTCTCAGACTTGAACTATGACTGCTTTAGGGAAATAAAATATTACTGCTCACACATAATAATCAAGGTGTTGACATGAGCTTTAAAAGCCAGCACGTTATGGCCATGTGCTATCCCGGTTTCATGAGTGCTTTTGAGAATAAGCCTAACTCTCATAGGAAGCGACCTACTTCCACACATCACATAGGTGAAATCTGTCGAGAGTGCTCCTGTATGTTTAACACTCCACCCATACGGGCTACATAAATTCACTAAGAGTTTTATCAACTCAACCTTCACAAACTACAGGAAACAATGCACTCACATCATAGGGAGGGAATAAAAAGATAGTGCATTTTTCACAACAAGTCATCATATGATTAGTTTTTCCCTTTGAACCTGGTTATAGGATATCTAGTCCCTAGGTTGGGTTTCCTTATATATGACTCAATGATTTATAGGCTTCAATCCCATCCCCCTCGATGTGCTCCAGACCTTCTTTCTCGTTAAGGCCTTAGTAAGAGGATCTGCAAGATTATCACAAGATTTGACATAATCAACATTGATGGTACCATTTGTCAAATACGATCTTACATTACTGTGTTTCCTCCTTATAAGTCTGGATTTACCGTTGTAATAACGGTTTTGAACTCTACCAATCGCAGCGGTGCTATCACAATGTATTAAAATAGGAGGAATTAGTTTTTCAAAATAAGATATTTGAAACAGTAAATCTCTTAACCAATTCGCTTCCTCACTAGCTGAAGCTAAAGCAATTAGTTTAGCCTCCATAGTAGAGTTAGCAATTATAGTTTCCTTTTTTGATCTCCAACAAATAGCACCACCACCTAAAGTAAAGACATAACCAGTGGTAGAACACGAATCACCTGATAAAGTGTTCCAATCTGCATCACAAAAGCCTTCAAGTACAACAAGATATTTTTTATACAACAAACCACAATTTTTCGTTCCAATTAAATATCTCATAACTCTTGTTACAGCATGCCAATGTTCATTACCTGGCTTGCTTGTAAACCTGTCAAGTACTCCTACTGCATATGCAATATCAAGCCTAGTGCAATCAGTCACATATCTCAAACTTTTGATTATGCTAGCATAGTCCTTTTGATTTATTACATCATTTTCACTTTCAACAGCAAATAAGTGAACACTTAAATCAAAAGGAGTAGCAACATACTTGCAATCAAGAAAGTTATATTTTTTCAAAATTTTCTCAACATAATGTGACTGGTCAAGAAAAATTCCATCACATGTTCTTGTTATTTTTATTCCAAGAATAAAATTTGCCTCACCAAGATCTTTCATATCAAAATGGCTTCTAAGAATATTCTTAGTTTCATCAATAACATTCATGTTAGAGCCAAAGATCAACAAATCATCAACATATAGGCAAATAGTCACATGTGAATTATTCCAAGACTTATGATATATGCACTTATCACACTCATTTGTTTTAAAACCATTTTCAATCATGCAGGAATCAAAATTTTCATGCCATTGCTTTGGTGCCTGTTTTAAGCCATATAGGGATTTAGTAAGTTTACACACTTTGCTTTCTTGGCCTGCTTCAACAAAAGACTCGGGTTGTTCCATATAAATTTCCTCATTTAGGTCTCCATTTTAAAAAGCAATTTTTACATCCATTTGATGAATTTGCAAATCAAATATTGCAGCCATAGCAATTAAAAGTCTTATGGATGTAACTCTTGTTACCGGTGAAAAAGTATCAAAAAATTCTAGGCCTTCTAGTTGTTTAAAACCTTTTGCAACTAGTCTAGCCTTATATTTATCGATAGATCCATCCGGTTTCAACTTTTTCCGTAAGACCCATTTGCAACCAATAGTTTTACAACCCGGTGGTAAATCAACTAACTTTCAAGTTTTATTAGAAATCAATGATTCCATTTCATCATTTACACCTAGCCTCTTTCCAAAATATAGAATCATGTGAAGATAATGCTTCTTTCAAAGTGAGAGGGTCATCTCCAACATTAAACACATAAAAATCAGGACCAAAATTTTTTTCTACTCTAGTTCTTTTACTTCTTCTTAACTCAAAATCATCAATTTCTTTATTTTTTAAAGTAGACGTAGAAGAACTAGGTAGTGACAAAATATTTTGTTCAATCCTTCGACCCCAACTATTTTTAGAATCAAAAGGAAATTTATTTTCATGAAAGATAGCATCACTCGATTCTATCACAGTATTATCTTCAAGATTAAAAAATCTATAGGCTGTACTATTTGAAGCATAACCAAGAAAAGCACAAGTAGTAACTTTCTTACCTAACTTTGTAATCTTGGGATCCATTAGCCTCACAAAGGCTAGACAACCCCAAACTCTTAGATATCCCAAACTTGGTGTGTAACCTTTCCACAATTCAAAAGCTATCAATTTAGAATTTTTATGAGGCACACGATTCAACACATAACAAACAATTAAAATAGCTTCACCCCAAAAATTTAAAGGTGCATGTGACTCAATAAGCATGACATTAGTCAATTCAATCAAAGTTCTATTTTTCCTTTCCGCTACTCCATTAGATGAAGGAGAGTAAGGAGGAGTAGTTTCATGAATTATTTCCAATGATCTAACAAAAGAATTAAATTCATTTGACTCATATTCACGATCTCTATCACTTCTAATTCTTTTTATTTTTCTTCCAAACTGATTTTCAACCTCACGGAGATAAGTTTTGAAATTTTTAAAAGCATCACTTTTATTTTTCATCAAGTAAACATATGTACACTTAGAAAAATCATCAATGAAAGTGATAAAATATCTATTACCTCCACCAGTTAAAATTTCACCAAGTTCACAAGTATCAGTATGAACTAATTTTAACAAATCAGTTTTTCTTTCAACTCGAAAATGAGGCCTTTTAGTGATTTTGGCTTTACTACAAGCCTCACATTTTTCAAAATTCTTTTTAATCATTGGGATAAATCCTAAACTACTCATGATTCCAACATAACGATCATTAATATGACACAAACGAACATGCCAAAAATTAGTAGAAGAAAACATATAAACAGAAGTAGAAACTTTATTCATTTCAACATTCAGTTTAACTATCCCATCACAAGTATACCCCTTTCCCACAAAAATACCCTTCTTCACAATTACATATTGATCAGATTGAATAATCTGTTTAAAGCCTGCTTTATTAAGAAGAAAACTAGACATCAAATTTTTTTTCATAGAAGGAGTATATAGTACATCTTTCAAAGTTAATACCCTTCCAGAAGTAAAACACAATTCGACATCTCCCGTTCGAAGCACTTGAGTAGTATGTGAATCACCAAGCATGATGGTTTTGGGCTCCTCAAAATGAGTATATTTTTTAAACCGGTCTTTGTCATAACAGACATGACGGTTTGCACCAGAATCCGCCCACTATCCATCAACACTCTCAACCATGTTTATGTCGGTAATCACCGCCACAAAAAGGTTCTTCGGTAACGTTTGCCTGAGGATTAGGACCACGTTTTCGGAATATGCAAAATCAAGAAATATGCCCACTCTTGCCACAAACAAAGCACGGTCTCTTATCTTGAACTTGTTGATTTTGTGCTTGGTTATTTTCACCACTATTTTTCTTGGAAGGTCTACCATTATTTTTCTTGAACTTTTTCTTCTTAGGCTTCAAAGAAGTATTTTTGTGAGTTTCAGGAGTAACATTATTTGAAGTGATTAAATTTACCTTCGTTGTGATGTTGTTCTCTTCTGTTTGTAAAAGCGCATCTTGGCCTCTTGCCTTTTTTTCCATATGGATTTTCATTATCAAGGATTCAAGGGAGGTTTCCTTTTGCTTGAGGCGCATAGTTTTTTGAAATTCCTTCCAAGAAGGTGGATGTTTATCTACTATGCCACAAACAATAAGGTTATCTCCAATTTTCACCTCCTCGGACCTAAGCTCTCCAACAATCATTATAAAGTCTTGAGCTTGGTCTACCATTGATTTATTGTCCACCATTTGGAAACGAAAAAATCTACTAGTCGCATATTTTTTCGCTCTCGCCTACTCGGTATCATACTTACTCTGCAATGCTTTCCAAATTTTCTTTGCACTAGAGTAAGTTCTATCATAATAATCATAAAAATTATCGGATAGACAATTAAGAAGATAATACCAACACTTATAGGAGTCACCATCGTACTTTTCCACTTTCTCATGATGAGAAATAAGTTCATCATCATCCATCGAGGTGTCATCAACTTTATTAGGATTTTTCTCAGTTAACACATAAGAAACATTGAGAAGACTTAAGTAGAAAAGTACTTTACCCTTCCATCTCTTGAAATGGTTACCACTGAACTGAAATGGCTTGTTAAGGTCTCCTATCTTGACATCTGCGGGTTTTTCAATTGTAGCCATCTATTGAATCTCCTTGAAATTGTTAGTGAAAAAACTCACAAGATAACAAAAGATACAAGATTACAAGTGAAAATAAAATTGAAGAAATAAATCTCTCCAGGCTGAGGCGCGGATATCTCGCTCTCTTTAAGGAGATTCAAGCCCACTGCAGCAAATGTTTTCACCGGTCCAGCAGTAGTTCTTCTTGACTTGTCCCCTCCAGGATAGAACAACCTTTTCACAATATATAACTCAACAACTCTGGACAAGAGTTGAGTCCAAAGATCCACAAAAAGAACACCTCCCTTCAACTAATATGAACTCTTTTTTTTGACTAACTTTTATGCACTCTATCTTTTCTTGTGTGTTATATATCTCCCATACCAAATGAAGACCACCACTATTTATAGTAGAAAAAGTCTTCCTAGCAATGAATAGGAAGATAATGATATAGTAAATAATGAAGATAATGATATTAGGAGTTACATAGGTTACAAGGATAATGGAGGAATTAAGAGTGACAATTAAGTAGGCACAAATGCCATCAACGACTAATGCTATCAACGGCATTTTGCATAACTGAAATGCATATGGCATGGAATAATGCAGTACTGCATATGACACAAACTCCAATGGAGTAATGCAATAATAATTGAAAGTCAGCCAAATGCATGCAACGGTAGGAAAGAAACTGCCTACTAACTGTTGAAATAATCAGCATTCTTCTAACTCCAAAATAAAGCAAATTAATATATTAAAATATTAATATTAAAATGCTAACAACCAACAAAAGTTATGCTCCATAGTGTTCTTATTTCTTATGTTCATTAGCAAGTTATCGTCCAAAGAGTGAGACTCAAATGATGGAGATTTATTATGTTATACGTACGGGTATTGTTAAACCGTTCTTTCTCGTGCCAAGTTCTTACAAAAAAATGGTTTTGAAAATCATATTCATACTAAACCTTGTACTCCATTCTTTTGATTGTATACTCATCAAGCAATCATCTTTCTGAAAAGAGTTATACTATTACCATATTCGAGTTGTTCATAAATTAAGTTAGGCATGTCAGTCTCCTTTCAGTTCCTAAATGATTAAATTGCTGCGTTGAGGTTGAGTTAAGTGTTTAACTTTGTTCTAAAAGCCTATGAGTTCTATGAGTTGTTTACATGTTATACGGAAAGGATTACGAGATTATGAGAACAAGAGTACCAATGGGCCAAGATTGGCAACATGATTATGGTAACACATGCATTACGAATTCATGACATTACATGCTATGTATTCTACTTTCGAGCTATAATCGGAAGGTATGGGGCCTATTGCCTATATTTATAGGTATGAGACACAGATGGCCACAAGTTGGCAAATATGATCCCGGTTTGCTACCGGAAAACACCACCATTGCTAGCCTTTGGTTGGGTATGTTATGCATTTGCATCTATATATATATGTATTCATGACATATGATACACGAGCATATCATGCATATTTAGTTACTTTATGGTCAGATGTTTATCATGGCGGCTATTTGAGTTTCAGTTTCAGGTTGCATACCCACTACCTTCCTTTTTATCACAGTTATATATGATTTCACTTTCTGCCTTACATACCAGTACTTTTTCACTTGTACTGACAGCCTATTGCCTGGGGATGCTACATTTCGTGTTGTAGGTTCAGATAGAGTTCTTGATTGGCCTTTGCAATAGGGGGTGTTATCTCAGCTGAGGATTGGTAAGCTCTATTCCTTCTGGAGCTGTTGGTCGTCTCTAGGTTTTGCATACTTGAGTTTGGTATATAGTTATTGGTACTTTTGGTACTTTCGGAACCTCTTCCTTCTTATAGTATTCATAGAGACTTGTGGACACTCTATGTTGGGCCTTATTAGCTTCCATTTATAGCCTTGTCGGATTATTGTATATGTGATTTTAGTTGCATCCTTGTCGGCTTGCTAGTTCATATTCAATTAAGCTTGTCCTTCCAACCCTTCTATTATGTTATTGATATTCTTGTGACCTCGTCGGTCCACTTATCTTGCTTTAGTATTTGATTGTGAAGGCCTTGTCGGTCCTTGTTGTTTTCTTTCCATTATGTTTGCCTCCCCTCTTTTGGGGGCGTGACGTAGAGAAATCAAAGATTGTATTGATAATAATAATGTAAAGTACATACTCCTTGTATAGGGAGAGAATTGTAGGGTCCTAAGTTAACTATACTTAGAGTCCTACTACAATACATATTACTACTATAATAATTAAACAATTATAAATAATCTAATTCTAGTTGAAATATAATCCTAATCGCAATCTAATCCTAGTCATAATATAATTCAAATTAATATAAGTAGTCTAATCCTAGTATGATTCTAACTCTACAGCAGTGCTGTAAACTCGTCAGTCAACTTCGTTGGACCTGTTTCAATCGTCAGCTTCCTTTTTCATCAACACTTGTTGTAGACACGTCAGTCAGCTTCGTTGGGACTGTTCCTTTGACATGTTACAATCGTCAGCTCCCTTCTTCTTCAACATATAGTAAGTTATATTCTTAAAAATATTTAAACATAAATGTTTCAAATACAATAAAACAGAGGAAGTGTTATAAAGTGAGCAGAATATTGAAAGTTTGATTAATTTTCTTTATCTTTTTCCTTTGTGGCAGAGAAGTGAGGAGGCCCCACCGTAATTGATTCATCCTTTCGTTTTCTTGACTTGTTGGAATAATATTATGTATCATATATGGTCTTAATTTTTTGGAATTTTTTAGAAATAAACAAGCAGAGTGGGCGTTTGAACATGAATATATGGAAATTGGCCAAGTGATGTTTGGACATGAATATAGCTGGCATCCAACAATGTGACCTAATGGTACATGAAGTGACTTGAAATGAGGACCATTTGGTCTTAGGTTTAAATTTCAGCAGATCAAAGTGTGAAAGTTGGTTCGAAACACTACGGTAATAAAAAATTTGAATATAATTTGAGAAAATGTTGAATTGGTGTGAGTGATTCGGAGTGGAAAATGTGAAAACAAGTATTTGGATTTTTTTGAATTTTGGAATATTCCAAGTTAAATTTTGGTGGAGAATTGTAATAATTCCAAATATGATTTCGGAATACAATTCTTGAAAAAATTGAAAATTACACTGTTCTACTTTAAACAACCTCTCTACGTCCCTAGACCCACTTGTGAAATTACATTGATCTTGATACACAAGTGTTAAAAACTGAGACATATATTGAGAGGATAAACAAAGTTGTGCCCCACAAACAACATGTTACAATTTATGGTTCTTATACCGAACTATTCTGATTGTGCGTTCTTTATTATTAATAAAAATCCACACAAGACAATTTCATTGTGGGTGCAAAGGAACAGGTTCTTCTTCCTTCTTAACACAATTTTTGTAGTGGAAATTGCCAATGACTACAATGTGTTTGATGAAATTCTCAAATGAACTTGTGTAAAATGACAAGCACTTGTTTTTATCTTTGTCATTTTCAAATTTCAACAGTTTTACTAGTATAAAAATTGGCTGTGCTTCTATTAGATTAGTATTTTACAATTGATTAAAAAAAGACTTGAGAAGTCAATGGGTTGTATTTTAATATTTCATTCTTCTTTATGTTGGTGGTGGCCTAAAAGCAGAAGAATTAACAATTGTATATTTTGATTCTTCTTTTTGATCCAATAGCTTATTCTCTTCAGCATTATTTCTCAAACAAAGGATTCTGTAGCAGCCTGTGTAAAGGTACGATCTTGTTTGCTAAACTTTATTGACAGCATAATAACATGATAAAAGTGAGTAGGCATGAAATTTTGCACTTAAAGGTTCTTCTGTGTAGTTTTCATCCATTTAGATTTGTTAAAAAGTGAGCACTTAAAGGACTTGTGAAGTCAATGAATTGTATTTTAGTAATCTTGGAATTCTAGATCTAGCTATTTTTATTCGTCTTTTTGTTGTTCGCCTTTCAACCAAACTATGTCTTAGATCTCTTACTTCAACCCGTCTAACAAAAACATGTCAAAAGGTATGATTATGCTTAATCAGAGCTCTCGGGGTCTCTATTGATTCTACTCTCACAAAAATTCTTTCTGAATCTTATAGCTTCACCACTGTTCAAGAATACTGCTTCTCAAACAAGTAATTATAGTTTGATGAACTTTAAGTGGTTGAAGCTCGTTTCTTCCTAGTTTTCTGACTTCTATTGGAAATTTACTAGGGGTGTCATTTTTCATTATGAATCAAAAATATGACAGAAAAGATCTGACAAATTTAAGCATAGTTACTCAATCAAATGTCTCACATACCATCTTCCTAGTTTTTTGTCTTCTATTATTTATCAAAGGTATCATTTTTTTCTTTCTAAAACAGACTATAATAAAGGGAACTAAAACACATAGATTTGAACAAGAGTATACAATTTTAATTGTAGATTACCCTTTTCTATGCAGTTTAGTCCTTATTGGTGAATTTTTTTTTCTAATCTTTGTATCTGTTCCTGGGTTGTTTCCATGGTGATAACGATGCAAGTGCATACTTCAAAAAGATATATTACACCTAGAATATATACACAAAACTAGACACAAAAGGTCAAGAGCATATCTAATCAGATCATGCTTTTTACCTACTACAATATTTGACTATTATCCTACACACTTACCTATAATATAATATATGACTGTTATCTTACACACAATCTAATAGTTGAAATACTCTTTGACAATATCTTAACACTCCCCCTCAAACTGGAGCATACATGTCATATGCTACAAGCTTGCTGCAAATGTATTCAATCCGAGTTCCTCTAAGGGACTTGGTGAGAGTATCTGCCAATTGGCCATTTAACTCAATTTTCTGCCTAATGAAATGACAATCCACCTCTATATGTTTTGTTCTTTCATGGAAAACTAGATTTAAGGCAATATGGAGGGCAGCCTAATTGTCACATATAAGCTTCATCTGTTTGAATTCAAATTTCAACTCTTGAAGAAGTTGTTTCAACCAAATAAGCTCGCATGTAGCAAGAGTCGTAGCTCGATATTCTTCTTCTGCACTAGATCTGGCAACAGCATCTCGCTTTTTACTTTTCCAAGAGATTAAATTGCCTCCAATCATGTCACAATACCTGGAAGTAGAGCGTCAATCTGTTGGAGAGCCTGCTCAATTCGTATTAGAATATCCAATGATGTCAACTCTCACAAAGTATCTTTCTGAATTCCATAGCTTACTTGCTTCACCGCTGCTCAAGAATAATATTGCCTCTCAAACAAGTAATTAAGAGATTCCAATAGCTTAATCATGGTTTGATGAACCTTAACCGGTCGGTCAAAAGGTAAAGATTATGTTGAAGGTCTCTTATTTCTTTTCTTCCTAGTTTTCTATCTCCATTTGGAAAGTTATTGGGGTTGATCAAGTTTCATTGGAAAGTTTCTTCCTTTATCTTATAAACTCCTTTTCTCAAAAAGCGACAGTTTTGGTATATTATGTTTATGTTTTCAACGTCATAACATGTTGTCACCACCAGTTAGGAGCCCAAGTCCCTTCACTATACTAATAACAGGAAGTAGTATAAATGCTTATAGTGAAGAACACAAATGTTTAAGTGGAAACTTCATTTCTCAAGGGAAGAAAAAACCACGATCCGTCACACATGATTTCTCAAAACTCCAATAACTTTAAGCAACTCGTGAATACAGATTCAAGCACTCACAAAGGATTAAACTCTTAATCCTACATACCTTGTTACACCTCTATTACAAGACGCAAAACAATAACTCTATTACCCACTACATTACCACCTCTAGCTAATATAGACTTTAATACAACTCGGCTAACTCTAGCACCAGACTCAACTCAACTTGTTAGAACTGAAACAATCTATGATCCTTTATAACACAGAAATAGATCTACAATATGAGAGCATAAGACACTAAACTCAATCAACAACTTAAGACGTTGCAACACTCGATTAGGTCCCTCGCTGCGTGTGAGAGTAGTTCTCCTTTCAGAATGGCTTTTGTTTTTGAATATTCTTGATTACAAAAACTAAGTTGTTTCTTGTCAACATCTGCTGTTGTGCCCACCTACCACTGCAGTTTCTGCAGCTTTACAGCTGCACTCCATTAACTTGTCCTATATGACGAGAACTCAGGGGACCAGGTCCTTTTACCAAATCCTATTTTTCAATAGTTTGTGAAACCAAATACAAACACATGCATATTATGTGTGATTAAGATTTGACATGTATGATGTCTGAAACTAATTGCATCAGAAATTACTTTTTGATGTGTGACCTTGATCAATATCTTGATAAATAATTAATTTGAATAATATGTACACATTTTTTTTTTGAAAATACAAATGCTAACAACTTCTACAAGATGAAAATCTGTTTGTGTGAAAAAAAGAAATTTGACAACCAGCGAATATTTACAAATATTTTGACAAAGCCCAATTCTATATCTGCAAAATTGTTTCGTGCTCTGACTTTACATGTATGCTTATTATGCAGTTTCTTGTATGGTTTTACATAGGTACTCTTTATACATCCGGGGAAAGGAACGAAAATTTACTTTTTCACTGACTAGTGAAAATTATAATCATGGAAAAACGAAAAGATAATGAAGGAGAAATAGAGAAAGAAGAGGCAAACAACTCATTGGTATGTTATTTGATAGGGTAAACTGTAAAGTATTGAATTGTAGATATGTGGCTTTGAAAATTTGATATGACATTTCATCTTTTGGCAGGTGTTATTTTCTGCTCTTCGCAAGGACATTGCCGATGTTCTGGATTTCCTAGAGAGATTAAAGAATGAGGAAAATAAAAAAGCTCTTGACATGGATCAAGTTGAAAAGCTGAAATCGGAGCTGGCATTTATTTGTACATACGTCCAGCTTTCTTATTCCGATTTGGAGCAGTTTGAAGATGTAATGACTGCCAAAGGACAAAAGGTTGAGAATCTGCTTCGATCAATTTTGTATGATGTTGACAGCAACGTCGCATGTAAATACGACATGCATCATGTCCTTGCTAGCCTCAGGGATAATATCGATCATTGTATCAGCTCACAACATCGTTCGAAATCAAGTGCAACCATGCTTGAGGAGCATTTGAATTTCCTCCTCCTGAATCTCCATCATCTATCCAAGTTTCTTGCTGAGCACAAGTTTCCATTAGTGACTCAGTATGAGATTCTTCAGAATGTGTGTGGCAACGTAAGAGATTTCCATGGGTTGATAGCGAATGGTTGCATTGAGCACGAGATTGTTGAATATGTCTTACCTCAGTTTCAATTCATGGCTGAGAGAGTAGGACACTTCCTTTGGGAGGATCATATTGATGAAGACTCTCAACTCTGCGAGCTAGATGAGAATGATCAGACTGATGAAAATGCTCAACTCTCCGAGCTAGATGAGGATGATCAGAATGATAAAGCTTCTCGACTCTTCAAGCTTGCACATCTACTGTTGAAGATTATTCCAACTGAACTGGAGGTTATGCACATATGTTATGCAAATTTGAAAGCTTCAACTTCAGCAGAAGTTGGATGCTTCATTAAGAAGCTCCTGGAAACCTCTCCAGACATTCTCAAAGAATTTCTGATTCATCTACAACAGCATATGGTAACTGTTATTACCCCTAGCACTTCAGGGGCTCGAAACATTCATGTCTTGATGGAATTCCTATTGATTATTCTTTCGGATATGCCCAAGGACTTTATTCATCATGACAAACTTTTTGATCTCTTGGCTCGTGTTGGAGCACTTACCAAGGAGGTATCAACTCTTGTACACGACTTGGAAGAGAAATTAAGGAATAAAGAGGGTACCGATGAGACAAACCGTGCCACTCTAGACTTGCAGGAAAATATTGAACTCCTCAAGAAAGATCTCAAACATGTTTATCTGAAAGCCCCGGACTCATCTCAATGTTGCTTCCCCATGAGTGATGGACCACTCTTCATGCATCTGCTACACATACACTTAAATGATTTGCTAGATTCTAATGCTTATTCAATTGCTTTGATAAAGGAAGAAATTGGGATGGTGAAAGAAGACCTGGAATCAATAAGATCTTTTTTCATGAATATTGAGCAAGAATTGTATAAAGATTTCTGGGTACGTGTTTTAGATATGGCATATGAGGCAAAAGATGTCATTGATTCAGTTATTGTTCGAGATAATGGTCTCTTACATCTTATTTTCTCACTTCCCAATATCATAAAGAAGATCAAGCTTATCAAAGAAGATATCTCCAACTTACATGAGAAGATTCCCAAGAGCCGAGGTCTCGTCGTTGTAAACTCTACCAAGAAGTCAGTTGAGAGCAAGTCATTGACAACTGGTAAGATAATTGTAGGTTTTGAGGAGGAGACTAACCTGATACTTAGAAAGCTCATCAGTGGACCGACAGATCTAGATGTCATTTCGATCACTAGTATGCCGGGTTCAGGTAAAACTACTTTGGCATACAAAGTATACAATGATAAATCAGTATCTAGCCATTTCGACCTTCGTGCATGGTGCACGGTCGACCAAGGATATGATGAGAAGAAGTTGTTGGATAAAATATTTAATCAAGTTAGTGACTCGGATTCTAAATTGAGTGAGAACATTGATGTTGCTGATAAGCTACGGAAACAACTGTATGGAAAGAGGTATCTTATTGTCTTAGATGACGTGTGGGATACTAATACATGGGATGAGTTAACAAGACCTTTTCCTGATGGTATGAAAGGAAGTAGAATTATTTTGACAACTCGAAAAAAGGAAGTTGCTTTGCATGGAAAGCTCTACACTGATCCTCTTAATCTTCGATTGCTAAGACGAGAAGAAAGTTGGGAGTTATTAGAGAAAAGGGCATTTGGAAACGAGAGTTGTCCTAATGAATTAATGGATGTTGGAAAAGAAATAGCTGAAAATTGTAAAGGGCTTCCTTTGGTGGCTGATCTGATTGCTGGAGTCATTGCTGGGAGGGAAAAGAAGAAGACTGTGTGGCTTGAAGTTCTAAATAATTTGCATTCCTTTATTTTCAAGAATGAAGTGCAAGTGATGAAAGTTGTAGAAATAAGTTATGACCACTTACCTGATCACCTGAAGCCATGCTTGCTTCATTTTGCAAGTAGGCCGAAGGACAGTGCAACGACAATCTTTGAGTTGAAAGCTGTATGGCTTGCTGAAGGGTTTGTGGAAAAGACAGAAATGAAGAGTATGGAAGAAGTGGTGAAGATTTATTTGGATGATTTAATTTCCAGTAGCTTGGTAATTTGTTTCAATGAGATAGGTGATGACCTTACTTTCCAAATTCATGATCTTGTGCATGACTTTTGTTTGATAAAAGCAAGAGAGGAAAAGTTATTTGATTTATCAGATTTTCTGCCACGTCAAATTACCATTGATGATGAGGAGCACTTTGTGCTTAATTTTGACCTGTTCGGTTCAAATAAGAAAAGGCATTCTGGTAAACACCTCTATTCTTTGAGGATAAATGGAGATGAGCTGGACGATTGTCTCTCTGATGCATGTCACCTAAGACACTTGAGGCTTCTTAGAGTGTTGTACCTGGATATCAATGTGAAAGATTCTTTGCTGAATGAAATATGCATGTTGAATCATTTGAGGTTCTTATTCATTAGGACAAAAGCTGAATCTCTGCCTTTATCTTTCTCAAACCTCTGGAATCTAGAAAGCCTGTCGGTGTATAATGAAGGATCTACCTTGGTACTATTACCGAGAATTTGGGATCTCTTAAAGTTGCGTCATCTGGCCGTGAATGTTTGTTCTTTCTTTGATTTGGATGCAGATGAATCAATAGTGATAGCAGAGGACACGAAGTTAGAGAAGTTGAGAATATTAGGGAAACTCATGCTTTCCTATTCGAAAGATACAGAGGATATTTTCAAAAGGCTTCCCAATCTTCAAGTGCTTGGATTTGATCTCAAGGAATCAAGGGATTATTCAACAGAGCAATATTGGTTCCCGAAATTGGATTTCCTAACTGAACTAGAAGACCTCACTGTAAATTTTGAAAGATCAAACACAAATGATAGTGGGTCCTCTGCAGCCATAAATCGGCCATGGGATTTTCACTTCCCTTCGAGTTTGAAAAAATTATCGTTGTGTGAGTTTCCTCTGACATCCGATTCACTATCAACAATAGCCAGACTGCTGAACCTTGAAGAGTTGACCCTTTATTATATAATCATTCAGGGGGAAGAATGGAAAATGGGGGTGGAAGACACCTTTGAGAATCTCAAATATTTAAATTTTCATCAAGTGACTCTTGCCAGGTGGGAGGTTGGAGAGGAATCGTTTCCTGCACTTGAGAAATTAAAACTATGGAGATGTCATATGCTTGAGGAGATTCCGCCTAGTTTTGGGGATATTTATTCATTGAAAAGTATCAAACTTGTAGAGAGCCCTCAACTTGAAGATTCGGCAATGAAGATTAAGGAATATGCTGAAGATATGAGGGGAGGGGATGAGCTTCAGATCCTTGGCCGAAAAAATATCCCATTATTTAAGTAGCTTTTGAGCATTATGTGATTTACTGGGTAGATTGTATATGATTAAGAAAAATTTTGTTACACTTGTGAAATATTTTGTACGGCTTTTCTGAGTTTCTTTTAGAAAACTTACAAGTCTTTAATAGGTTGGGATTTCTGACTTTTCGAATCCCGGATATGATCAGGCGCTCTTGCAAATTGTGTATTGATGCATTTGTAGTAAAACAGAAAAACGTATCATGGTAAGCCTCTTACGGATCATATCTTCCATTACATCGGGGTCCATTCTAAGAAGCTGGAGATGCTCTCCATAGCTTTTACGGGGAATGTGATTTAGGTCTCGACTACATGCTCTCTGGTTGTGAAAGTTTCTGTAAGCTGGAGAGCAGAGACTGCCTCTTCGACGACGAGGCTTTGTTGGTCAATGCTTCAAAAATAAAGCTGGAGACAATGTGATACCCCTCGATGTCTTCTTGTTCAGTAAGTTAATTACTGCGATATGAGGCCAGAAAGTTGCCCTGTCGAGAAACTTTACATATACAGGACAGTGGCAGGATGGAGGTTCGACATGCCTGATTTCGTTTGGACCGTTCGTGGAGATGCATCTGAATCAACGTCATATAGAACAGGGAATAGTATGAGCATGTTCAATTTGTTCCTCTGATGAAAATGCTGTTGTAATATATCAAGTCTTTACTCTTGAGAAATATCAAGTGTATGCAAATGGAACTTCTTAGAAATAAACAAGCAGAGTATAAGTGAGAGTTTGAACATAAAAAATGTGAAATTTGAAAAATGAAAAAGGGTTGAAAAATGGTATATGGAAATAGGAGTGATGTTTGGACATGAATATAATAGTGTGGACCATGAAGTGGCTGAGAAATGAGAACCATTTGGTCTCAGTCAAAGTGTGAAAGTTGGTCCGAACACCACGGTAATTAAAAAAAATTTTTTGATAATAATTGAATTTTTCTTGTAGAAATTTTCAATGTGTTTGATGAAATTCTCAAATGGCAACCCCTTGTCATTTTCAGCAGTTTTACTTATATAAAAATTGGGTCAGCTTCTATAAGATTACTATATATTTTGCAGGTCGTCACATTTTGTCAAAGACAAGAGATATGCAAATAATTGAGTAAAAAAAAGACTTGAGAAGCCAATGGGTTGTATTTTAATATTTCATTCTTCTTTATGTTGGTGGTGGCCTTTCAAAGCAGAAGAATCAACAATTGATTAATGAATTGTATAGTTTGTTCTCTTTGCCACTTTTCAGCATTATTTCTCAAAGAAAGGGTTCTGTAGCGAAACTTCAGCCTGTGTAAAGGTAAGATATCTTTTTCTAAACTCTATTGGCTTTATGGACTGGTGGAACAGACAGAGATGAAGAGTGTGAAAGAAGTGATGGATGTTTATATGAATAACTTAATTTTCAGTAGCTTGGTAATTGCTTTCAATGAGATAGGTGATTCACCGACTTGCCATCTTCATGATCTTGTGCATGACTTTTGTTTGATAAAAGCAAGAGAGGAAAAGTTGGTTGAATGGATAGGTTCAAGTACACCATCTTCTTCTTCAGATTTGATGCTACGTATTGTGACCATTCATTATTATAACAGCGAGTTTGATTCAAATAAGAAAAGGCATTCCGGTAAAGACCTGTATTCTTTGACTATAGATGGAGAAAAGCTGGCCGACAGTGTTTCTGAAACATTTCATCTGAGACACTTGAGGCTTCTTAGAGTGTTGAACTCTTTTATCATGGTGAACGATTCTTTGCTGAATGAAATATTACATTATGTATTTGTATTTTCATTTTTTTATTCTGAAAACTCCCCAGGCTTTATTTAAGGACGTTCAAATAGAGCACCTTCAACATCTTTAGTCTTCTACTTTTCTTCATTTCAATCACAAAAAAATCATATATATAAAAGAGAACCTCAGGCCCGCCTACGTGGCGCCATCACAAATCAGAATTTCCTTTTACATTATTTATTTACAAAACTAGCCTTCTGCTTTCATGAAAAGTCGTGAAATTATGAAAAGTTGTGACTTTTATGAAAATTTACAACTTTAATGAAGAGTCGCGACTTTTATGAAAAGTTGTGATTTTTATGAAAAGTTGCGACTTTAATGAAGAGTTGCGACTTTTATAAAAAGTTGTGACTTTTATGAAAGGTTGTGACCTTTCAAAAGGGTTGCAACTTTTCCAAATAGTTGTAACATTTCCGATAAGGGACAATAAACATTTGTTCACACTACCTTTTGTTATCTATAAATAGAGGGATTCCTCTCATTTTAAAACAACGAAAATTCTGAACCTCTTCTTCTTCTTCACAATTAAATATTTGTGTACTTTGCTTCTATTGAGTGGCTCACTGACACCATTGCTTATGTTACAGATCTTGGTTTGTATTTTTATAGTCGCTAATTTATGCTTATATTATTAAGGATAAATGATAAGATGTAATAATTTTCATTTTCCTTTACATTATTAATGTTTGTTACTATGTAATCGTGTATGTAAGATAATATAGTGTCTTAGTTTTAATGACTGAAAGGTCTTAAGTATTATTTTATAAATTCCATGATACTAAATTCCCGCGCGAAGCCGGGTAATTTTACTAGTGTCTTCTAAACCCAAAAAAAATAAAAATACATAATGTAATAATGCCATTGAAGTATTACTATGTCATACATATGTAAAGTTTCTCAACAGGGAAACTTTCTGGTCTTGTATCCGGAGGACTCCTCTCGTCTATAACTTCAACGTTAAGCCCTGGCAACTTCTGGGCTAACAGCTTCAAAACTTACTGCACAATTAGACATCCAAAGGGATCACATTGCCAAAGGGGCAGTCTCTATCCCCCGCAAAAGCTAAGGAAAGCATGTCTAACTTGTTAGCACGGACCCTGATGTACTCGAACACACCATCTGTAAGGAGGCCAGAAAGAGAAAGTCGCCGCAATTCCTTGCAATGTTGCACAATGGCCCCCAAACCAGCATCAAGTGGTTCAAGGGTTAAGTAATCAGGAGTTCAAGGCTCGATAATACACAAACGTAATCGGATCATGTTAGGACGGTTCCATTCAATAGTAAATTGGTGGTTTTATATGCTCCTAAGGGAATTGTTTAATCTGTTGGATATTTTGTAATATGTATATATATAGATCTTAAATTGAACCATTCGTGAACAATACACATAAGTAAAACCCCACTCGACCCAAAAGACAAACCCCTTGTTTTCGCTGGCAAGGGGTTTCGAACTTGAGACCTCCAACATGAAAGTCCCAAGCCCAAACCACTAGGCCACCCCGAAGGATATATTATATCCCATTTTAACCGGGTCAAAATAGTGTACAATATTTTGGTGATTTCCAAATTAATAACTAACTTAAGAAGTTGCCACCTAATTATTACGGTGAATTAGGGCACCTAAAACGATTAAAGTCTATTGTCTAAAGTTAACTTCATTTTAAGGTCTACTAAATATGAGATTCTAGTTAAGAGTTCAACTAATATAAAGGAAAGGGGTTAGGCATCCTTTAAAATTCAATAAAAATGGTTAACCGATCTAACTTAATTAATTAATTAAGCTAAGTGTAAGAAAGTAAAAATTCATGTAAAAATTCTAAATTCCAAGTAAAATTAAAATCATTACTTCGGAAAACACTTCTTGTAAAAATTTGTCAATTTGGAAACTTCCCAAAAGTAAAATAGTTTTGTAAACATAAAACCTCTTTATTGGAAAACAAATGATGGCTTAAATCCGTTCAACTTAATTGATAAGGATTTTTATTAAAATACTTTACAATTGGAGGTAGTAAAAAAAAAAAAAAAAAAGATCTAATGAAGTGATTTGATTTTAAAGAAATCATTTATCATAAAAAGGATTAACTTAAAGAAATGTGGCAAATTTTAATTTTTCTCAAATATTATAATACTACAACTTTCATGTTATGGCCTTTAACAAATTCTAAGCGATACGAGAGGATTGATTAACACAAGAATAGTCAAAACTTAAAATGTCATACACAACAAGTAATAAATACAAATAACACGTAAGTAGTTAATTAGGAGTAAGTAAAAACACATAAGAAATACACAAAACTATTTAACAAGAATAGAGAGAGGAATGTCCGCCAGTTCCTCCGAATCCCTCATTTGTTGTTCTTAGAGAGCGAGAGACATGAACAAAGATGTAGATGCACAAGTCGGTTCTTGTAAAGTAAGACTCTTCGACTCTGGTGTTCATGTAAAAAATAGAAAGATAAATAGTTTCAATTCATATTCTTATTGCAGATGGTTATATTTAAAGGTTTAGTTATCCTTGCTTTTAACTTAGTTAGAGATTCATTTTAAGTTCCAAATCTAGCATAAGTGAAAACTTTTATTAATGGATGCTATACATAAAATAAACATGGGAACAGAAAAGTCTTATTGTTAGCAATCTGTGTTTAAATAATCTTACTTATTCCAGTAAACTTTGTAGAAACACGAAGTTATCAAAGTTTAATGAACCAGTGAAGAACACAATAACAGAAGAACATAAATTAATTCACAAACTAAAATCTGTAAAACATACAAGAATCTGGAAAAACAGAATAGGAAGCAGATCAAGCCCACTGAATGCACAGTGTCCCCTTAAGGAAAATATTCCCCTCTAGTATTTGAGGTTTGATTTGGAATATGTCATCTCAGGATAGAATGATCTCAATCACCAGTGTATTGATACCCAAAACGCTGGTGTCAGCGAGCCACTCAACGACAGTAAAGTACACGAAGAAACTTTGTGCAGAAGAAGAAGAAGAAGAAATCAGAATTTTTCGTCAGTAAAAGGTCTGAAGAATAACATGTATTTATAGACAAGAGGAACTGGTTTCGAAAGGTTGCAACCTTTCAGAAACCACACGACCATTTCAGAAAGTTTGCAACTTTTCAAACGGTCATGACTGTTCCTGAAAGTTACAACCTTTCAGAACAATAATCTCTAATGGCGGGAAATTCAAATAAAACGGAAAAGTAATATAAATAAAATGGCTCACGCGGATCTGAGTCGGGTCGGAACGTTTTGGTTAATTAACTAATTAATTGAAACGTTTTGGCCATTTTTATCTAATAATACCTTATTCCAAACATATCTCTGCAAAAGGAGATTCGTATTCTCCACCCCTATCACTCCGAATCATTTTTATCTTTAGATTCAATTGATTCTCCACTTCATTTTGTATTGCTTAAATGCATCAATTGCTTCATCTTTACTATTAAGCAAATATACATAACAAAATCGAGTGCAATCGTCAATAAAAGTTATAAAATACTTTTTCCCACCACGAGATGGTGTTGACTTCATATCGCATATATCTGTGTGAATTAAGTCTAAAGGTTTTGAATTTCTTTCAACAGACTTATAAAGATGTTTAACAAACTTACTTTCTACACAAATTTCGCATTTCGATTTATCGCATTTGAAATCAGGCAATACTTCTAAAGTAACCAATTTTCGCAAGGCTTTGTAATTTACATGTCCCAAACGAGCATGCCATAAATCATTTAACTCCAATAAGTAAATAGAAGCAGAGTTTCTATTAATACTGTCAACAACCATTACATTCAGTTTGAAGAGGCCCTCAGTGAAGTATCCCTTTCCTAAGAACATCTCATTCTTACTTATTACAACTTTATCACTAACTAGGACACACTTAAACCTGTTCTTAACGAGCACTGCAGCAGAAACTAAATTCTTCCTAATAGTAGGAACATGCAGAATGTTGTTCAGAGTCAACACCTTGTCGGATGTCATTGTCAACATTACTTTCCCAGTTCCTGCAATCCTTGTTGTTGCTCTGTTCCTATGAAGAAATCTTCATCGAACTCAACGGGAGTGTACGTTGTAACGACTTTTTTTGCAGAACAAATATGTCAAGTGGCACCTGAGTCAAGAAACCACTCCTTGGGATTTCCAACTAAGTTGCACTCCGAGATCATTGCACAGAGGTCATTTGCATCTTCCATCTCTTCCACGATATTTGCTTGACTTTTGCCTTTGTCTTAGTCTTTGTACTTTCTTGAAGCACGACAGTCAGAAGACTTGTGACCAGCCTTACCACAGTTGTAATAGTTGCCCTTGAATTTCTTCTTGGCCTGTTCTGACTTCTGTCAATTGGACTTCTTTCTCTTCTTGCCTTTAGTAGGAGCTTCTTCAACAATATTAACTCCAATTATTGTCGAACTCTTACTAGACTTCTTTTCGGCGGTCTTGTTATCTTCCTCAATCTTGAGCTGAATCATAAGATCTTCAAGCTTCATTTCCTTACGTTTGTGCTTTAGATAATTTTTGAAGTCGTTCCACGAAGGAGGTAACTTCTCGATCATTGCAGCCACTTGAAAAGCTTCATTTACTACCATATCCTCAACAATCAGATCATGGAAAATAAGTTGAAGTTCTTGCACTTGTGATCCAACAGTTTTACTATCTGACATTTTAATCTAAAAACTTTGCGACCACAAACTTTTTCAAGCATGCGTCTTCTGTTTTATATTTCTTCTCAAGTGCATCCCATAATTCTTTCGAAGTTGTCATTGCACTATAGATATTATATAAGTCATCCTCTAAAGCACTCAAAATGTGGCCTTCACATAGGAAGTCTGCCTGTTTCCATACTTCAATAATCATGAATTTTTCTCTGCTTGGCATTTCGGTAGCAGGCACTGGAGTTACTTCATTGGCAAATTTCTGCAGACCAAGAGTGGTAAGCCAGAAAAATACCCGTTGCTGCCATCCTTTGAAATTCACACTAGAGATTTTTTCCGATTTCTCTGTTGTTGGTACAACAGTTCGGGTTGGTGCAGCAACAACCACCGTAACATTGTCATTTGCCATTTCAGAATCCGTAATGAACAGAAATTGATATAAATGACTCAATAAGCAATAACTTAAATTGCAAACTTAATAGGAATATAAAACCACAAAGGTTTTTGTCTTCACCAGAAACACAAATTAAAATAAATAAATAGTTTCCTTAAGATTGTTAGCAATCTGTGTTTAAATAATCTTACTGATTCCAATAAACTTTGCAGAAACACAAAGTTACTAAAGTTTAATGAACCAGTGAAGAACAAAATAACATAAGAACAAAAATTAATTCACAAACTAAAATCTGTAAAACATACAAGAATCTGGAAAAATAGAATAGGAAGAAGATCAAGCCCACTGAATGCACAGTGTCCCCTTAAGGAAAATATTCCCCTCTAGTATTCGAGGTTTGATTTGGAATATGTCCTCTCAGGATAGAATGATCTCAATCACCAGTGTATTGATACCCAAAACGCTGGTGTCAGCGAGCCACTCAACGACAATAAAGTACAAGAAGAAACTTTGTGCAGAAGAAGAAGAAGAAGAAATCAGAATTTTTCGTCAGTAAAAGGTCTGAAGAATAACATGTATTTATAGACAAGAGGAACTGGTTTCGAAAGGTTGCAACCTTTCAGAAACCACACGACCATTTCAGATTATTTCTGAAAGTTGCAAGGTCTGCTCTGTCAAGGATACATTCGGTCCTGGAGCAAATGGATCAAAAGAAAATACCCTAAGCTCTTGAAGTTCCTTACGCAATCTCCTCAAGACCGCTATCTTCAATGTAATCTAGCACCTGCAATTACATCCACTCCAAGTGCCTTGAAGTGTAAGCTGGATAACCAACTAGTCAAGGAACTCGAAGAGTTTCAAAAGAGTCTGGCAGAGTATTAAGAAGCAAGAGTCCCGGTATTTCTTCATCAAACTTTACACCCATTCCGGATAGCTGTAGAAGAAGCTTTTCTATCCATGGATTGTTTCCATGCCTAAAACACAATTTCTTGAGGATGAGTCATTGGAGTTAAGAATTTGTAGGTCTCCTGCAGGATTGAGAGATGAAAGAATTCCAGAATTTGCATTGAGTAGTTGTATGGGCTTGATACACCATACAACTCATCAGATGTATGGAGTTGGAGGGATAGTGGAGACACATTATTCAATAGACATAGTACATTAATATGCCCTTTAACATTTTTGTCCTCCAACTTTGGATGTGCACGACTAGACACTTTAACTTATATAAAGCTAAACAAATAAACACACACGTCCTATATGTTTACATGACAATTTGCGTTCTATGTGGTGTCCATTATGCCACATAAGACTCAATACATAAGTTATATCTTATCGTATGAAGGGTTTCTCGTTGTTGTCATCTAACCCCATGCAAGTATACATGGTCAAATAAGTACTCTCTCTGTTTCATTTTGTTTGTTATAGTTTGAGCTTTCAGAATAAAAATAAAAGTACTTTCGAAGCTTATGATCCTAAATGTGTCAAGTATTTGTGTGGATATAAAACTTAAAACTGAGAAATTATAAAAATTTTAATATTGTTTGGACGGGGCAGTAAAAAAATGGTGTCAAATAAAATAATACGGATGATGTAATATAAAGTGAGCGTAGTGTTAGATCAATTTTCTTATCTTTTTCCTAATTTGTGGCAGACAAGTGAGGAGGCCCCCACTGTAATTGATTCATGCTCTTGCTTTCTTGCCTTTTTGGAATAATACTATGTATCATATTTGGTCTTAATTATTCCTCTGTTTATTACCAGAATTTTGAGCTCCATTGATCTAATTACAAAGCAAGCAGAGGATATATAGTTTCATCAACTAAAAAGGTTAGTCAACTCATGTAATATTTGCTACTCCCATCTCTATTGAAGTAATATTATGGAAAAGTAAAAATGATGTAAGGAAAATGAAAGAACTTTGGTTGGTAAGTTGGATCTCACAAAGAGAAAGGAAAACAAAATGCAGGAGAAAGAGAGAGGGCTAAATAGTTACTCACACCGGCTATCTACAACAAATCAATAGATGCATGACATAATCACTTAATCGTAGTTAGTTAATGTATATATTCACCTCGTTAAATTATTACTTACCCATGATAGAAGAAAATCTTTTAGATTTTTTCTAAGATGAAGAAAAATCCCCCTCACTAATGAAAATATATTACTAAAGCTATTAGAGATAGAAAGTGGTTTGAAGAGGGTAGAGTATCAGATTTTTAGACAAGAGATTGCACATGATAAATGGGAGGTTTGGTTTTGTAGTCCATCATACATCTTAGAAACTAATTGTGCGAATCTAAAATTACTATACTTGCTCTCTATGCACCATTTAATGTTTGACAAAAACTCAATAAGAATAATTTTTATTTTTATTTATAAATACGAAAATCAGTACTGCAAGATGGAAATCTTTTCGCGTGAAAATAGTAAAAAAGAGTATCCAAAATTTAATGAAATAAACTTGACTCACCTTTCTTTTCTTCAACTTAAGACCTCCTATTAAGTTCGCTTAAAAAGTTTGTCCAATGAAAATTATTAATTATTCTCATCTTTCATCTTCTTTCTCCTGATAAAGTTTTATGTACTTTTTATGCATCAGGTCTTGAGAAGTTGAAAGGAAGGGAAGGAAAAGTAGAATCATGGAAAAACGAAAAGATAATGAAGAAGCAATAGAGAAAGAAGAAGCAAACAACTCATTGGTATGTTATTTGATAGAGTAAACTGTAAAGTATTGAATTGTAGATATGTGGCTTTAAAATTTTGATATGTGTTATTTTGGCAGGTGTTATTTTCTGCTCTTCGCAAGGACATTGCCGATATTCTGGATTTCCTGGAGAGATTAAAAAATGAGGAAAATCAAAAAGCTCTTAACATGGATCAAGTTGAAAAGCTGAAATCGGAGCTGGAATTTATTTGTACATACGTCCAGCTTTCTTATTCCGATTTGGAGCAGTTTGAATATGTAATGACTAGAAAAAGACAAGAGGTTGAGAATCTTCTTCGATCAATTTTGTATGATGTTGACAGCAACGTCGCATGTAAATACGACATGCATCATGTCCTTGCTAGCCTCGGGGATAATATCGATCATTGTATCAGCTCACAACATCGTTCTAAATCAAGTGCCACCATGCTTGAGGAGCAGTTGAATTCCCTCCTCCTGATTCTCCATGATCTATCCGAGTTTCTTGCTGAGCACAAGTTTCCATTGACTCAGTGTGAGATTCTTCAGAATGTGTTTGGCAACGTAAGAGATTTCCATGGGTTGATAGTGAGTGGTTGCATTGAGCACGAGATTGTTGAATGTGTCTTACCTCATATTCAACTGATGGCTGAGAGAGTAGGACACTTCATTTGGGAGGATCATACTGATGACACTCAACTCTTCAATCTAGCACATCTATTCTTGAAGATTGTTCCAACTGAACTGGAGGTTATGCAAATATGTTATAAAAATTTGAAAGCTTCAACTTCAGCAGAAATTGGACGCTTCATTAAGAAGCTCCTAGAAACCTCTCCGGACATTCTTCGGGAATATCTTATTCATCTACAAAAGCATATAGTAACTGTTATTACCCCTAGCACCTTAGGGGCTCGAAACATTCATTTCATGATTGAGTTCCTATTAATTATTCTTTCTGATATGCCCAAGGACTTTATTCGTCATGACAAATTATTTGATCTTTTGGTACTTGTTGGAGCACTTATCAGGGAGGTATCAACTCTTGTTCACGACTTAGAAGAGAAATTAAGGAATAAAGAGAGTACCGACAAGACAAATCGTGCAACCTTAAAGTTGCTGGAAAATGTTGAACTCCTCAAGAAAGATCTCAAACATATTTATCTGAAAGCCCCGGATTCATCTCAATGTTGCTTCCCCATGAGTGATGGACCTCTCTTCATGCTTCTGCTACAGAGACACTTAGATGATTTGCTGGATTCCAATGCTTATTCAATTGCTTTGATAAAGGAACAAATTGGACTCGTGAAAGAAGACCTAGAATCAATAAGATCTTTTATCATTAATATTGAGCAAGAATGGTATAAAGATCTCTGGGCACGTGTTTTAAATGTGGCATATGAGGCAAAAGATGTCATTGATTCAATTATTATTTGAGATAATGGTCTCTTACATCTTATTTTCTCACTTCCCATTACCATAAAGAAGATGAAGTTTATC
Organism: Solanum bulbocastanum; assembly: GCA_037074985.1. Classification (NCBI taxonomy): domain Eukaryota; kingdom Viridiplantae; phylum Streptophyta; class Magnoliopsida; order Solanales; family Solanaceae; genus Solanum; species Solanum bulbocastanum. The sequence continues at coordinate 2,216,695 of CM073602.1, forward strand.
AAAGAAGAGGTCTCTGATTTACATGAGAAGATTCCCAAGAACAGAGATCTCATCATTGTGAACTCTCCCAAGAAACCCGTTGAGAGCAAGTCACTGACAACTGATAAAATAATTGTAGGTTTTGAGGAGGAGACAAACTTGATACTTAGAAAGCTCACCAGTGGACCGGCAGATGTAGATGTCATTTCGATCACTGGTATGCCGGGTTCAGGTAAAACTACTTTGGCGTACAAAGTATACAATGATAAATCAGTTTCTAGCCATTTCGACCTTCGTGCATGGTGCACGGTCGACCAAGGATATGACGAGAAGAAGTTGTTGGGTAAAATTTTCAATCAAGTTAGTGACTCAGATTCAAAATTGAGTGAGAATATTGATGTTGCTGATAATCTACGAAAACAACTGTATGGAAAGAGATATCTTATTGTGTTAGATGACATGTGGGATACTAATACATGGGATGAGTTAACAAGACCTTTTCCTGATGGTATGAAAGGAAGTAGAATTATTTTGACTACTCGAGAAAAGGAAGTGGCATTGCATGGAAAGCTCTACACTGATCCTCTTAACCTTCGATTGCTAAGATCAGAAGAAAGTTGGGAGTTATTAGAGAAAAGGGCATTTGGAAACGCGAGTTTTCCTAATGAATTAATGGATGTTGGAAAAGAAATAGCCGAAAATTGTAAAGGGCTTCCTTTGGTGGTTGATCTGATTGCTGGAGTCATTGCTGGGAGGGAAAAGAAAAAGAGTGTGTGGCTTGAAATTTTAAATAATTTGCATTCATTTATTTTCAAGAATGAAATGGAAGTGATGAAAGTTCTAGAAATAAATTATGACCACTTACCAGATCACCTGAAGCCATGCTTGGTTTACTTTGCAAGTATGTCGAAGGACACTGCAATTTCATTCATTGAGTTGAAAATTATATGGGGTGCTGACGGATTTGTGGAAAAGACAGATATGAAGAGTATGGAAGACGTGGTGAAGATTTATGTGGATGATTTAATTTCCAGTAGCTTGGTAATTTGTTTCAATGAGATAGGTGAGGACCCGACTTGCCAAATTCATGATCTTGTGCATGACTTTTGTTTGATAAAAGCAAGAGAGGAAAAGTTGCTTGGTTTGACAAGTTCAAGTGCTCCATCAGATTTGTTGTCACGTCAAATTACCATTGATGATGATAAGGAGCACTTTGGGCTTAATTTTGTCCTGTTCGGTTCAAATAAGAAAAGGCATTCTGGTAAACACCTCTATTCTTTGTGGATAAATGGAGATGAGCTGGACGATTGTGTCTCTGATGCATGTCACGTAAGACACTTGAGGCTTCTTAGAGTGTTGTACCTGCCTATTAATGTGAAAGATTCTTTGCTGAATGAAATATGCATGTTGAATCATTTGAGGTTCTTATTCATTGAGACACAAGGTGATTCTCTGCCTTTATCTTTCTCAAATCTCTGGAATCTAGAAAGTCTGGTGTTGGATAACCAAGCATCAACCTTGGTACTATTATCGAGAATTTGGGATCTTGTAAAGTTGCGAGTGCTGATCACGGATGCTTGTTCTTTCTTTGATATGGATGCAGATGAATCAATACTGATAGCAGAGGATACAAAGTTAGAGAACTTGACAGAATTAACGGAACTTGTGCTTTCCTATTCGAAAGATACCGACAATATATTCAAAAGGTTTCCCAATCTTCAATATCTTTCATTTAAACTCAAGGAATCATGGGATTATTCAACAGAGAAATACTGGTTCCCGAAATTGGATTGTCTAACTGAACTAGAAGAACTCACGTTTTGAAAGTTCAAACACAAATAACAGTGGGTCCTCTGCAGCCACAAATCGGCCATGGGATTTTCACTTCCCTTCGAGTTTGAAAAGATTGTTGTTGCGTGACTTTCCTTTGACTTCAAATTCACTATCAACAATAGCGAGACTGCCCTACCTTGAAAATTTGACCCTTTGGAACACAATCATCCAGGGGGAAGAATGGAACATGGGAGAGGAAGACACCTTTGAGAATCTCAAATTTTTGGAGTTGGATGAAGTGGCTCTTGCTAAGTGGGAGGTTGGAGAGGAATCCTTTCCCGTGCTTGAGAAATTAGAACTGTCGAGATGTCGTAAGCTTGAGGAGATTCCGCCTAGTTTTGGAGAAATTTATTCATTAAAAATTATCAAAGTTGATTATAACTGTCAATTTAAAGATTCCGCTATGATGATTAAGCAATATGTTGAAGATATGACGGGAGAGGATAAGCTTCAAGTCCATGGCCTGCTCAAGTCTTGAGCGCTCTTACCCTGGGAAAATATGTGAGTACAGATGAATTTATTACTTCCTCGGTTTTATTTTATGTGGTGGAGTTTGAAGAAGAAATGGTTAGTTTTGATTTCTAGTCTTAAAAATATGTGAAGTTTAAAATTAAATTGTTTCCAAATATTTGAGCCATCATTATTATTAAAGATTAATTTTCATTTCTTTCTTTTTTTCCAATGTCATTTTCTTTGCAGAGGGCATGTTATAAGGAATGCAGGATAGAATTCCCTTTGCCCGTACTTCAGCTTTCGAGGCTAAAGACAAATCTTCAGACATCTATTGCATTCTCTCAGCTCTTTTATTAATTAGAAAGATTGTTTGCGTGGGTTTTTCCAATTGAACACAGCTTTAACTCATTCCGCTATCATGTTTTAATTGAATTCTGATTCAGCAACCATCCTCCTTGATGTGGCTCTTCCTGGAAGTGACAACGCTGCTGCCCAACTAAGGAAATAAGGAGAAGATTGAAAGGGTTATGAATTCCATTGAGTTTACCCTACTTGATCGAATCAGCCCAAAGGAAATTGACACCAATGTTGAAAAATATCTACACATTGTTTGATGGTCTCAACTGAACTATTTGTGAATATTACGTAAAATTACTGATTAAACAAAAGATCTATTAAATTATGAAGCGAATGATTTTATCAATGAATATTCAATTCTTTTTCAACGTAGAATTGATTCACATCAATTATTCTAATAGAAAAAGAAATTATCTTCATGCATGAACGTATATATAAATTAGGAAAAATGGTCAAAATTGTTCTTAAACTATGCAAAAGTAACAAAAATGTCCCCTCCGTTTGTAGTTTGGTCCAAAAATGCCCTTACCGTCAATAATTTGGTTCAAAAATGCCCTTATTGTTATTAATGGGTCAAAAATACTCATTTTTCAAATAAATATATTGTTTATTTTCTTTTTAACATTTTTTTTCTAATAATATTTTTATAAATTAGCAAATGTTTATCTTACTTCAATTTAGAAAAATAAAATAAAAAGTGAAAATATTTCTTATTTTATTATAATTATTTTTATCGTTATATAAATATAAATTAATGATGGATATACTATATTCTTATATATATGACATATATTATATGACAAAAGGGTACAAAAAGTTGCTCTATTTTAATTGATAAAAAGAGATTAAAAAGAAAAAATAATTTCTTAGTTAAGGTGATTTTAAAAGAAAGGAAACAAGAACATGGTTCGTTAATAATATTTTAATTAGAAAGAAGATGTGTTTTAAAAGAAAAAAAAATATATGTATTCGAAAAATGGCATTTTTGACCCATTTAGTAACTATAGGGGCATTTCTGGACCAAAGTATTGTCTGCAAGGACATTTTTTAGCCAAACTATAAACGGGAAGTATTTTTATTCCTTTCAAATAGTCTAAGAGCATTTTTTACTCTTTTCCCTATAAATTATAACAAGTTAAATATAAGAAACTCACGAAACTTTAATAACAAGAATAGAATCTCTTTTATTTGTGGAACTTTAATAACTTCAATTTTTTAAGTGCTCCAAATTAATTATTTGATTTATTGTTCACCTGTTTATTGTGAATTACTAAATAAAAATAGACAGAGAAAAAAAACAAATATCACCCAATCAATCATATAACTTTTACCTTATCAAACTCACAAACAAACACTAAAATATACACATATACATTCACATGTTCTACAAATAATTAATATTTAATGTATTTTTTTTCTCTACAAACAATAATCCAACAAATTAATAATTACTATGACTAATAGTTTTAAGTAAAAACCAAACTATTTTCATCCTCAAATTTCATATCCCCATCAAGGCAAGAATGAACCCCTCCATCTTGTAAACTTGATTCATCAAAATAATTCATGTCAAACAAGAACCCAAACTCATCCTCCTTGCCACTTTTTGAGTGAATTATTTCATTTGCTAGAACTTTGTTTATCTCTTGTGACAATTGAAGATTATTGCTCTGGCTTTGATAGATAGAGTTATTTGAAAAATTAGGCAAGGTCGATGGGCGATATTCACCGCCACCATAGGACAATAACTTAGGCATAGTTGCTTCATGGTTGTCCATATTGAAAGATGTGATACTAGTACTCTCAGTGTTAGTACTATTGATGGTTTCATCTCTAGTACCTTTGAAAAATACTCTACATAATACCCAATCTTCCTGTTCAAACATGATAAAACGATATAGTTAGGTAGGGGTGTACATGACCGGGTTGGTTCGGGTTTTTCAAATATCAAATCAAACCATTTGTTGTCGGATTTTTAAATCTATGAACCAAACCAATAAAACTCGGGTTTTTTCAGATTTTTTCAGATTTTTTGGATTTTCGGGTTTTTCCGGTAAAGTATTCATACAAACATATAATTTACTTGTAATTCAAATATTTCTTTACTCCTACCAAAATGCAACTATCTAAGGTGTTTCTTAAGAAAATAACACAAAATATGATATGAGTAATGACACTAAAATATTCATCAAAAAAATAATAATAATGAAATCGCGTAAAACAAATATTGCAAATTAACAAGTCATAATGAAAATGATCATAATTTAAAAGTACTAAATCATGCTAAAATAAGTTTAATAAGTATTAGTTACATGACTAAATATTAAAGAAAATTAAAATTAGATTATGTATTTGAATTGTCTAAACCAATGTAAAACCAAAGAAAAAATATTCAATATTATTGTCATTCTTAGTGTTAAATTGATTTTCATTTTGCATTAGAATTAATTTGATTTTGATTTAAGCTTTATTATAATTACCAACATCTGTGAACTATAATCTTTATTGAACCATTCAAAATTCTAAGTTTCAAACTTGAAATAATATATTAAAAAATAAAAACTATGAAAAAGTATAAGAAATATTTAAAAATTATATCAAAGTAAATATTTTTATGTATAAAATAAAATTTTAAAATTATACGGGTTGGTTTGGTCTCGGGTTGTTTTTTTTTAGTTAAAACCAACCCAACCCAAATATAGTTGGATTTTTTTTCAATACCAAACCAATCACTAATCGGATTTTTTTTTCTCAATTTACAGTTTGATTTGGTTTTCAGTTCGATTTTGTACACCTCTATAGTTAGGTCTAATATATAATGATGTAATAATATTATTGAACTAATTAGTTTAACTTCTATGAATGGACAGTTCAAGAAAATTCTTTATAATATAAGTAACCATCCATAAAAAAGTATGATTAAATAAAATACACAAGTTTACTAGTTATTTCAAGTGAAATTAAAGAAATTAGGTTATCTGCATATAAGTTAAATTTTTTAGAACTTAATTTTGATTCTAGGTACCTATAATGTAGACATCTTTTAAGTTCTATGCACTATGCACTAATGAAAAATATAGTTATACAGTTAGATCACTTGTAAGATAATTATATATATATAATTATAAAGATTTTTATGTAATAATGTAATTTAACCTACGAAAAAGGTTCAAAAATACCCCTGAACTATCGAAAATAGCTCACATGTACCCTTAAACTATGTTCTGGCACAAAAGTACCCTTCCGTTAAAATATTGGGTCACGTTTACCCTTACTATTAATAGAGGTGTGTTAAGTGCCATGTGGACGCCCCATGAACGCCACATGGACGCCACATAAGCACCAAACAACTCTCACCTCCACATAGACTCAAACATCCTAATTACTAATTTTTCCCTCATTTCTCTAAAATACATTTCTCCTCTTTCTCTCTAATACGATTTCCCCTAGGGTTTCAAATTTTCTCTCATGGACACCATTCCATTTCAAAGTTGATTTCACCCCTTTCTTCATTTCATTGCTAGGGTTTCGAAGTAGACAAAAATTTTGAAACAATGTCTGAATCCTCTATCAATTCACTTGAAAAATTGTATGTAAGAAGATGTTATTGTGGTCTCAATGCTTTAAATTTGACGGTTTGGACTGATTTGAATGCAGGGAGAAGGTTCTACAAATGTCCAAGACCCAAAGTAAGTTGTAAATTTGTTTGATGTTTGGATGTTTATATACAAACTCTTATTGGTTAAATTAACGTTAAATATTTCTCTAAATTATTATGTAACCTTGATGGTTGAATTTGTACACTACATATAGGTCACTTAATGTGGATATTGGGAATGGCAAGACAAACAACAACTCCCACCAAGAGCAGTAACTATTATAATGGATTTAAAGGGTAAATTGGATGCTATGAAGGTTGAAAGAAACAAATTGAAACGGATTGTTAATGGAATGGAAAAGGCTGAAAGGGGCAATCTGGAAATTTTGTTTAAAGAAATGAAATTTATTTCAGCCTAAGAAGCTGGAAAAGTTATGCTTTTGGAGAAGAAAATCAAAAAGTCGAAAATTATCATTTTCATTTCATGTACTTTGTTCGTTGTGTTTATCGTAAGGATCATGAAGTGAATGTATGTAAGGATCAAACACTTTAGGAATCAATGTATGAATTGAATGTTGTTGTTTTAGTACTTATGGAGTTTGAATTGCAAGTTTATGTATTATGGAATTTGTATTTTGTAATGAAGTTGTAGTACTTATGGAGTTTGAATTACAAGTTTATGTATTATGGAATTTGTATTTTGTAATGAAGTTGTAGTATTTATGGAGTTTGAATTATGTATTATGCATTTAGAGAGTAGTTGTACAGGGGAAAATGAATATATGTTCACTAGCTATTAATTAAGGGCATGTAGAGGAACTACTAAACATTGAAAATGCTATAATAGATGACTAAAAGGGACTGCACAGATGACTATATCAGTCACTATGCTACTAGTGTAATAGCAAATGAATATATGTTCACCCGCTATTAATTAAGGGCATGTAGAGGAACTACTAAACATTGAAAATGCTATAATAGAGAACTAAATATATGTTCACCAGCACTAATTAAAACTGGAACCATAATGCATTACCAACATAATAATAAGCAGTAATAAAAATCTTACTGGAAATAATAAGTAAAGAATCTTACTTCTTACCAAAATTTGGACAGCAAGCAGTAATAAAAATCTTCACCAAACTCAACCCAAAATAACAAGAAATGCATTATCAAATATGAAGTAAAGACTGGAAATAAACATCACAAAAATTTGGACAAAAACGAAACATTAATGCTTCACCAAACTTCATAACTTAATACCAACTTCAAGGCAAAAACAAAAACAAGCATTCATTGTTTTGTATCTACCAAATTCAACCCAAAATAAACATAAGCATTCATTGTTTTGTATCTACCAACTTCAACCCAAAATAAACAAACACATTCATTGTTTTGCATCTACCAACTTCAACCCAAAATAAACAAAACAGATGCATTGTTTTGCATTTACCAACTTCAAGTAAAAATAAACAAAAGTAGACAACTTTTTGCACTATCCAGAACACATCAAATCTGGGATTTCCCATTAGCTTTTTTTGTCTTCAACTTGCCAACCTTCTTTTGTCTCTCTTTTTCCAGCTGATTGCCAGTGACAACTTTTTTTCCTTTCCAAGTGAGCTTAGTAGGTGAGTAAGGCAAATTTGTAGGCTCACTAATTCCAGAATGATCACCTCTAAAAGATATAACTCTATTTCCAGTTGCTCTTTGTTGATTCATCCTCATCTTCAGTTTTGTGCGATTTTCAGATATAACTTGAGGCCTTATATCTGGATCACTTTCAGGCTCTCTAGCAGGTCCAAATGGTTCATACTGTTGCTTACTATAATCAACTACAATGTTCATGTAAAGTTGTCAAGTCTATCTGCACAAGTTAACTACTGATTACTATGCTCAAATAATTGCTTTGACCACTTATTGAGCTAGTAGTTAGGATTTTGTTATTCCTTTATCTTCTCTACTAAATCTCCTTATTGATTCAATGAGTTTGTTTAGCAAGTAGTTTAGTTTGATTTTGTTATTCCTTTTTAATATATTCTTTTGCTATTGTACAATGTAGGACAACTAGACAAGCAAATGACTCCTTTTAGGTTACTATTTATGTTCTGTTGTGTTTCTTGTTCAATGAAGTGATGCCTCATATGAAAAAACTATTCCTTTTTGTTTTCATTTGATGTTTCTTATCTTTAGTTTTTGTAAGCTGCAAATATTAGTATATTCAACTATTTCATAAAAAACAGTCCATAATAAACAGAGGGCATTTAGGATAAACAATAGGACCACAACATATAAGACAACATTATCAAAAGATTACAAAAATGCCATAATAAACAATGAAAAAGGGCATTTGGGACCACACACATCAAATTCAGACTAGGACTAAACAATATATATTCATATACAAGTCCATTAGATACTACTACTTTAAATTCTCTCCCCACTCTGCACAAAATAGAAATCTGTCAATTCTAGAAGCACAAATATGATCTTCTCCCTTTCTCCAAGTGAAAGAGCCTCCACATAAAGGAGGATCAACCATCTCCATTTCTTCAATCCAGGATGAGAATTCTGTAATAGCACCGGTTAGTCTATGACAATTTGTTCTCTCTTATGGATATCTAGTGACATTGAAGTCACCACACACTACCCAAGGCCTATTAATGTTATGCTTCAGCTCTAACAGTTCTTGCCATAGCACTCTCCTATTTATTCTGTTGCAGTCTGCATATACTGCACTAAGATGCCAACTGAAATCATCATTTACTCCCGAAAACTTTCCAGTTATGATTTGGTTTCCATTCAGAAACAACTCCCCCCTCCAGATTCTCTTATCCCATAGTATTAAGATCCCTCCACTACTCTCTTGAGCCTCCTTCATTAACACCCCCATCCATCTGTTACTCCAAATGCTTTGTAAAATATTATCTATTGATCCTTCTAATTTTGTCTCAACAAGAACTAGAACATCAGCCTCCCATTTCATAAAAAACAGTCCATAATAAACAGAGGGCATTTAGGATAAACAATAGGACCACAACATATAAGACAACATTCTCAAAAGATTACAAAAAGGCCATAATAAACAATGAAAAAGGGCATTTGGGACCACACACATCAAATTCAGACTAGGACTAAACAATATATATTCATATACAAGTCCATTAGATACTACTACTTTAACTCAAGTATTCCCTAAATCGAACCTTAACAGAATAGGACCACAACATACGAGACAACATTCCCTAAATCTAACCTTAACAGCTGCGAAGATCACTTTGAAAACCAGGCGCGAAATCAACTTTAAAATCCAACCGTGAAATGAGGGAAATCTGTGAACCCTAGAGAGGAATAAACAAAAAATTCTTTGCTTAACTCAAATAAGCAAATAATCTTTCCCTAAATCTAACATACCGGAATATTATAAACAAAGTCGGAAACCCTAACTATCCACAGCTTTGAAATTGCAGAACATAATAAAATAAGAACAAAGATTTACTAACCTACAGCCGCGAAAATCCACTTTGAACCCCACCGCGAAATCAACTTTGAAATCCAATGGCATCCATGAGAGGAAATCTGTATAACCCTAGGGGAAATCGTATTAGAGAAAGGGGAAATCGTTTGATGTATGAGAGAAATGAGAATGGGTGAAAAAGTATCTCTTAAGAAAAATGAGGCAAAATTAGTAATTAGGTCTTATGAGTCTATGTGGAGGTGAGAGTTGTTTGGTGCTTATGTGGCGTCCATGTGGCGTTCATGTGGCGTCCACATGGCCCTTAACACACCTCTGTTAATAGTAAGGGTAAATGTGACCCAATATTTTAACGGAAGGGTACTTTTGTGCCAGAACATAGTTTAAGGGTATATGTGAGCTATTTTCGATAGTTCAAGGGTATTTTTGAGCCTTTTCCATTTAACCTATAATACTAGATTGTTTTCTCTTCTTCGATTACCCAATAATGCTTATCTTATAAACCGACTTATAATTATCTTACAAGTGATCTAACTGTAAGATAATTATATATATATATATATATATATATATATATATATAATTGTAAAGATTTTTACGTAATAATGTAATTTAACCTATAATACCAGATTGTTTTCTCTTCTTTGATTACCCAATAATGCTTATCTTATAAACAGACTTATAATTATCTTACAAGTGATCTAACTATGTGTGTATATATATATTACCTCGGGCATACACATAGTTTATCGGAGGCCAACGACAAAACGCAATCATTTTAGCTCAGACTTTGTATATGTGTTGAAAAAATAATTAAATGTATGAGATAGGTTGGGGATTTGGTGTGATAGATATAGTCCTAAGCGGTCAAAATCTATAAACTTCAAATTCTAAATCCTCTATGTTATACTCCATCTGTTCCAACTTATATGACTTTGTTTGACCAAGCATGAAGTTTAAGAAATAAGGAAAGACTTTGTTATGTTTATCGAATTTTCCTTATTAAAGTCACATTAGTGCTTATTTTTAGTTGATCTTTTTTCATAATAAAATGTTAAGTGGAACCAAGTAAGAATAAAATAGAAATGGTGTCATTAAATAGAAGAAAAAAAAATATTGTGGCATAAATTGAGACAAAAAAGTTTAACTTATAATAGAATCTTGCTAGACACCATCCATAATTTTCAAACTAGCTAGGAGGTTTCTAAGAAGTTTCTTATAAAGACATATTTGTCACTTTGTTTTGAGACAATATTTTTTCAACATACCACATAAGACTCTTGACTTTAACTCTCTCTATTTCTATATGTGACTTAAAAAGTCTCCTCATGTTCTTTGTGTATCAATCCTAAAGGATCTTTTTAGACTTTGTAGTGTGTATGTTAGACAATATGATACCTTGGTATCGATGTATAAAACTTAAATCCAGGAAATAAAAGCAAAGTTTACGTTTTATGCGCTGATAATTTAATCAAGAATATTTTTACACCACCATTTGGACATTATAAAGAGATAATATCTCAGATGGTCTTTAAATAATAGATTGTTTTTTTCAAAAAATCACTCAATTTTAGTTTTTAACTCAAAAGTCACTCAATTATTCAACGTTGATTTTCAACTCAAAAAATATTCATTTAAATCATTCAATGACCCATTCAACTTGACCTAACCTGCTAAAAATTAAAATTGAGTGACTTTTGAGGTAAAAACTAATGTTGAATGACTATCTAAGAAAATAGTCTATAATGAATGTCCATCTGAGATATTATCTCCACTTATAAAATAATCATAGATAAATCTTTATATATAGTAAGCATCAATTCACTACTAGAAAAAAATCAAAACTTTCAATGGACTTTCCAGCGAAATGATACTCGATACAACTATTTTCGATGGAAATGTTAGTCAAAAATTAATTCCGATTGTTCTAATAGTGATGATTGATAAATCATGTAAGCATAGTAACTAACACGCTATCACATGTTAAAATTTAACGACGATACAAAAAAATTAATTACGTACCTTAGGAGGTATATGAGGATTTTCGAGTCTAAATTCATGCATAATCCATCCAGTTTTAATGCCATGTGGAGCTCTATTTTTGTAAAAAACCAAAGTTTTTATCATGCCAATGAGTGCACCTGTTTGAGGATCAAACACTGTTCTATCTTTGCCAGTAGCTTTCCAATATCCATAAATTGTAGCCCTATTAGTTCGAAAACCGGTTGCGTATTTTCGATCTCGAAAACTAAAGAAATACCACTCATTTGAGTTCAATTTTGCCACCTCTACATAAAGTGTAACGTAAAATTAGTTAAAAGAAGAAATAAGGACAAGCAAGGGGGAAAAATAAATTTGTGACGGAATATTTATGATGATAAACTAGCTAGGTCATCGCAATATGTGATGGTTTTGTGAAGGAATTCATCAATGTATAGGGCAAGCATGCTTTTTCAGATAGGTTAAGCTTTTAGATAAGATGCGCCATATAATTTAGGAACAACTAGATATACATATTTTTCAAACAATTACGTATCTTATCACTAGTTAAGAATTTTCTATCAAATATTGAGGAAAATACACTTAGATACATGTATTTTTGCTACCAAAGATACTAAAATAAGGAGAGAGGTGAGCGAGATGAGGAGGGAGGCGAGTTAGATAGTCCTGTATTCCAGATACATACGAATCACACTAGGTATATACACGTACATGTATATATCTAGTGTGATTCGCATGTATGTGGGATAATATACTAGATACATAGGAGAGTGGTGAGTGAGATTTGTTATGTATGTGAATCTACTTGGATACAATGTAATCGAGATACATGTATCTGAACATATCCGGACAAACCAAAATTCGGTAAGATACACAATATTATAAACTACCGTGTATATAAGTAATAAGATATCCTAAACTAATGGAATTTATGTAAGTTTCTCTTTAATTTAACACGACACCAGAAAAGATAGTAATTTCAAGTAAGAACTTTCATGTACGTGTAAAAAGAACCAAGCATGTACATGAATGTTTGGGGGCCGTGAGGACATCATAAACAAAACTTAGTTATTTTTTACCATTTAAATTTTTAGATAAAATGATCTCACAATTTAACAGATTCAGAGACAAGAATAATTGTGGACGACAAAGTAAATATTCAAGACTAAACAATAGTACTAGACTTGTTTCCACTTTTACCTAAAGCTTCTGAAAAGTAAAATATTGCAAAAGAAATATTGACTCTTTGTTTGTTTCTCTAGCAATTGCAGTGCTGAAAGGTCTAACGATTGTCTATGAATCTTCATAAATCATATCTATATATTTTCCTTTACATCAAAATACAAAGACTATATACGGTCCATCTTAATTCTCTGTGTAGAGTTACTATTGTCTTAAAAAATTACCTAGCATTTCTCAATTCCCATATAGTGGACCATATACAAGCTGGGATGGAGTTCCACCATTTCTTCTGCTTTCCCCTACATCCCACCTTTTTACAGCATTTCACTAATTCAATTGTAGATTCTGGCATGAGTTAATTCAAACCAGTCATGCTTGAAAATCTGCCAAAGCTGATCAGTAATGTAAAAACAGATGGCTATTATTTTCTGCATTCTCCTGACACAAGAAGCATCTTGAGCTGCTTTACTCTTGTATTATGATCTCTTTCCTTTGTAGAGAAGATGAAAGATGACTTGTCTTCACCACACAGTAATGCTGGTGCGATTTCTGGTTGTAGTTGATTTGGAATTGGTTAACTCCTTGTTAATTATCTTTCTCTTACTGAAGTTGCTAGATTCAAACACTAGGTGTATGCCTGGCTGATTTGAAATAGTACTGCTAACTGTAGTATGATTATTTACCTATTTAGTTGTCAGTTGAATGCTACTTGCAAAGTCTCTCCTTGTGTTTGATGTGTGAATTGATATTGGAGATTGGTAGATGGTACCAGACATTGAATGGGGGAAGAATATCCGTGTTGTGCTGGATATTGGATGTGAAGATTCAAGCTTTGGGGCTTCTCTACTTGAAAAAGATGTGTTAACACTTACTCCAGGTTTAAAAGATGACCTTGTGGATCTAGCACAAGTTGCACTTGAGCGTGGTTTTCCAGCAGTAGTTACCCCATTCGGAACTCGGAGGCTTCCCTTTCTTAGTGGTGTCTTTGATGCTATTCACTGTAATGATTGCCATGCATCTTGGCATTCTAATGGTTAGTGTTAAGTTATTGCTAGAGATTTTTTTTTCTTGTTTTATGTTTCTTTTTCTGTGATATCAGGAGATTTAATTAAGTTTACTTTCAGGGGGAAAGCATCTTATAGAGATGAACAGAATTTTGAGGCCTGGAGGTTATTTTATTTTGTCTTCAAAGCACAGTAACATTGAAGTTGAAGAAGGTTTGTCCTCTATTTATGTTGAAGGAAAACGGCTTCTGTTTTTCTTCGTTCTTTGATGAAAATAGCTATTTCGTTACAGTTTTGCACGTTTTAGTCTAATGAATAAATACTTTCCTGAATGATGACAATTCCTTTAGTGGACCTTATCTTCCAACAGAAAAAACATTCTGCAGTGGACACTTGCCCTCCACTGTCATGGATATAACGAAATCATCCCTTCTAATATCTCATTCAATGTCAAGCTTCTTGCTCTTGCTAATGAAGACTATCTGATATTCTCATACACTCCCAAATGATCTGCTACAGAATTCATGTTATTTTCACTAAAGAAACTCTTGATTTGGATGGATGGATCATTTTTTGGCTTGTAGCTTGAAATTGTCTTGCATTGTTATCAAGTCTTTTTCCTTTGTGAAACTTGAAAGACGAGCTATCATTTTGATTTCATCTTTTCTAAGATATTCAATTTTGCGTGCTTTACTTTTCTTTTCAGCATGTATTTACAAATGCCTTTTTGTAAAGTACTCATGCTCATAACATCAACCTTCTTCTCCAGCTATGTCCGCGTTGACAGTATCAATCTGTTGTAACATCCTCGCTGATAAAACTGATGAAATCAGTGATATAAGGATTAAGTTATACCAAAAACCACAAGCAAATGACATATACCAATTGAGAAGGAAAAAAATTCCACCTCTATGCAAAGCAAATGAGAACCCAGATGCATCCTGGTGAGTTCGAAAAGCTTGTTTTGTTATACTTGTCTCTCTTTTACTCTTTTCAGTCAATTTGCATTTCCTTTGCGCATACTTCTGCTACTGCACATGGACGAGTAATCTTGGGAAAATAAGTGCACAACTCCATCATTGTATGTCATCACACAAATAAGCTACAACTCTCTCAAGAAGTGGTAGAATAAGCATGATTTATGATAAACCTTAGAGTCAAAGACACATTAGTTCTAAAATTGTCATGCTTCTTTCTTTATCCTCTCAAATGTTAAATTCCAATTACCTTATCCGCAACAGGTATGTGCCGATTAAATCTTGCTTGCACACAATTCCTGAATCCATAGAACAACGAGCAACCGAATGGCCTGAGGAGTGGCCAAAGAGACTTGAAGCTTATCCCGATTGGATGAACAATAGAGAGAAATTGATCTGAGACAGTGAGCACTGGAAAGCTATTGTTGACCATTCTTATCTAGTTGGCTTGGGTATTGATTGGTCCAACATTTGGAATGTAATGGATATGAAAGCCATCAATGGAGCAGATTTGCAGCAAGGATGCTAACAACTGAGAAAAATATACACAGATTTGCAGCAGCTCTTGCACAGCAGAAGGTGTGGGTGATGAATGTTATTCCTGTACATGAACCAAACACGAAACACCCTTCCCGTAGTCTTTGAAAGAGGACTTATTGGCGTGTACCACGATTGGTGTGAGGCTTTTGGTACTTATCCAAGATCATACGACCTTCTACATGCAGATCATCTCTTCTCAAGGCTTAAGAACAGGTTACATGACCTTTTATCCTTTATTTGCTCCTTTGTTTCAGTCTTCCCCTCATAAAATATATGGATGATCCTGTCTTTCTTGATTATGAATCAAGACGAAAAGTCGGATGTATTTGTTCAGTTCAGGTCTACTTATGGTCAATTCTTCTATCTGAAAAAAAGAATATTGCTTTAAAAAGGTGACTCATAGTCCCTTTTCGAGTATTATCTATCCAGTTAGTGTGTGTATGAACGAACAGCTTCCACCTCTTTTTGGGCTATATTCCCTTCTTGTCCCTCATACCCCTTTCAGCAATGGTTGCCGTGGCTTCCAAAAATCTTCTTCCGACCTCTGGAGGTGGTCTGTCAAGTTTGAAACTTTCCATTTCCAGACTTCAAATTTTCTTCATGCTAATTAAGTGGTTCATTCACTGCAAGTGCAAGCATCCCATTGTGATTGTGATTGAGATGGACCGTATATTACAGCCTGGTGGCTGGGGAATCATACGTGACAAGGTCGAAATACTTGATGCATTAGAGAAAATATTGAGAAGCTTGCACTGGGAGATACAAATGACTTTCGCCAAAGATAAGGAAGGCATCCTTTGTGCTCAAAAGACAATGTGGAGACCTTGATGAATGCTTAGAGGCAAGTCATCTGATTATTTGGACTAAAGATTCCAGTCATTTTCCTGCAAGATCTATACAATATTATCTATACTCGAGTAACATAGTGCCATTCTTGCCAACAATTGTGTTTCTTGGCCTCCCTCTTCTCATATTGCAAAAGAAATAGTCGTGGATCCAGAATTTAGACGTTCAGAAATGCATACCAAAGATTAATTCATTGTTGGATCATCGCTGAAAGGAAAGTATTTTCTAGCAATTAGTCTGCAAGTCATATATTTTTGCTCTTACCATTGAATGACTACTGATATATTTGTGCATAAATTGAAATCTGTTTTACCTGTTAAGAGTATATTATGTGAACCTTATATTGTGATGTGGTTTCACAAACTATTTTGTTGTGTTATTAATCACAAATTTGATAGTAATGACAAATATTGGAAGTTGACAATAAGAGTAGAAGGTTAGTAGGCGATCAACATTGTTTAATTTCCTTATTAGTGTCATTCTTCTTCTACTACTATGTTACATTCAAAATCCTCTTCCATGTGATCAACATGATCATCAAGTATCCAAGGCCTACGCCTAACAGAAGTCTTAAGCATTCCTGTGCTAATAATTGTTGGTGTAGAAGCAACCTGGATAGGACCTTGCTCAGACTCATTCCCAACAGCCACAGAGTTACAGGCTTCCTCATTATTTTCTACCTTCTGTAGTGTGAAGGACGTTAGTGATTCAAAACCGGGTGGAACTGAAAACTTTTTTCTGTTGTCACATTCACCCTGTAATCTGGTGCGCTTGGCCCCCATCAACACCGAGACAAAATAGCACTGGAACAAAAAGGTTAAGTATTACTGGACATGAAATGTGACATGGACTTACTTTGCCTTCTAAGGAAGAAAATAACCAAATACAGGCATGCTTCATCAATGTCCATGTAAGTTGTACCTCTTAACTTCACCTTTATATTTCTGTCAAGTACAATCAGACATTGTCTTGAGAACTTCAGAACTGACCTGCAACAAGAGAACACAGATTAAAGGGTAAATACTAGCCAATATGACATCTAGTCAAAGATAAAGTAATCTGTACACAGATACAAAAGACTAAAGTAACAAAAAATGAATTTGGTTGTCCTGGTATTTGAAGGTCAATAAAAATAGGTGCGGATGAATTTTAAACAAATTCTTCATAAAATTCCTTTTTAAAATTGCAGACATGAATCTTGTTATTATGAGAACACCAAAAGTAAGGGAAAAAAGGGATACACAACAGAAAGAAACTAATCCAATCTTCTTTTTTGAACTGGTAAGTATATTGAGATAAACAACAAAGCGCTGAGAAGGTTCTCTGTAGGCACAAGTCAGATATCCCCATACAAAAACAAAAAGAGGGGCACCTACCTATACAGAAAAATATATTCCTGTAGTGAATTGATAATATCGAACATACTGTTTCCATCCTTTACATCCTGTAAAGTTGCACCAAAAGCCATAAGCTAAAGACATTTGTACAGAGACAGCTTTCCCTACAAAAACCTGGCATTTATTTCCGTCCACAGAACCCAACAGATACAAGTCGGCACTGTAACCCACAGACTTCTTGCTCGTTTCCTGATCCCACATTTGTCCCAAACAGTCAGCAGGTTTGGGGAAGTAACAAAATAGACGCCAAATCACTCAAATTCATATCCGAGAGCAAATGCAGAAATGCTAGCTGTCATTGGTTGGATACTCTCTTCGTATAACATCTTAGCTTGGTCACTCAAATTAAATTCTCCTAGCAAGTTCGCCAAACGGGATACAAAAAGATAGAATTTTTAGGATGGAATAGCAAATGCACTTGCTGTTAATACAAGTCCTGCATCTCCTACCACATGCAGACCTATCCGCCATTCTCTCCTTCAACAATGCCTTCACTTCCCTTCTAGACACTAATTACCTTTTTTTCGGAAAAGAAATCAACCAACCAACTATGTATCAACTCCAATCTATTAGAGTCAATTCTATAATCCGATGTATCCATTTAGCTCTATTTGGATCCATTTCTTTCTTAGATACTAGATTTCCAAAAAGAATGATGTTCTGGGCATTTAATCCACCAAACTTGATCAGCTCTTGGAAGTATCACAAACTAGAACAAACCCATTTCATATTTCAGCACCATGACAAATATCTACACACAAATGACACATCAATTGTCCATTTTAAAAATCGAAGCATGAACCAAACTTGCAACTATAAGTGAGACATATATGAAGCATCGAGAAAATGAAATACACTTAAGTACCTAGAAATTGCACAAAAGGTGGTGGTGGTTTTACCATTGCAGTTTCGTAAGATTCTAATTAGAAGTCAGCTATAAGAATCCTGGGTGTCCATTTTGATCTATTCGGGTCCATCTTCATTCCTTGATACTAAATTCCCAAAAAATATAATGTGGGCACTAAATCCACATTCCACTCAACTTAATCAGTTCTTAGAAGCATAACAGACTAGCACAAACCAATTTCATATTGCAGCAGCAAGACAAATTACAAATATAGATGCACATATGAGACATCTATTGTCCAAGTGAAAAAAATCGAAGCTTGAAACAGTAAATAAAATAAGTATGAAGCAGTATGAGAATGAAAATACGATGAAGCACCTAGAAATTGGACCATAAAAGGTGATGGTAGTTGTGTATACGTTTTGCTCAATTAGGGTCCATTTCATTATTTGCTACTAAATTCCCAAATAGAATCATGTGGGCGTCAAATCTACCCAACTTAATCAGTTCCTAGATGTCACAAACTAGCACAAACTCATGTCATTTCAGAACAATGACAAATAAAAAATACAAATACACGCATTTATGACCAAAAAAATTGAAGCTTGAACCCAAAATTTGCAACTGTAAGCAAGACATATATGAAGCAACTATAAATTGGACTGCAAAAGGTGATAGTAATCACAAATAGTCAGCTATATGAATCCTGGGTATCCATTTTGATCTATTCAGGCCCATTTTCATTACTTAATACTAAATTCCCAAAAAGAATGATGTGGGCAGCAAATCAACCCAACTTACTCAGTTCTTAGAAGTGTCACAATTCACAAACTAGCACAAACCCATTTCATATTTCACCACAATAACATAGAACAAACAGAAACACACACACATATGACACAGCTATTGTCCATGTAAAAACACCAAGCTTGAACCAAAACTTGAATCAGTAAATAAAACATGTATGAAACAGTAAGAGAATGAAAATACGACGAAACACCTAGAAATTGAACTATAAAAGTTGTGTATCCATTTTGCCCTATTCAGGTCCATTTCATTCTTTGTTACTAAATTCCCAAAAAAGAATGACATGGGCATTAAATCCACCCAAACTAGCACAACCCCATTTCATATTTCAGTAAAGTGACAAAGAATAAACAGAAATACACAACTAAAAATCGAATCTTGAATCAAAACTTGCAGTACGTTTACCTAGAAAAAAGGTGATAGTAGTTTTGGAGTTGCAGGGTCAAAAGGGTATCAGCAGAACTTGATTTGAAAATGGAGAAAAGGGTTTGCACAGGGAAGAAAACTCATAAACCTAGTACTTGAACAAAACTTTTAAGGAATCAACTAGGGAGGATTTTTTTCTTTTCAAGATTCTTCTTCCCCAAAACTCAACTGAAATAATCTGAGGTTTTTTAGGCAAAATTGTCACATATTTATTTGAGAATGTCTATTTTGACCCTTCATTTGCTAATATGGATCACTTTTGGTCCAAATAACAAAATGGATTTAAACACTTATCCAAAAAAATAATATTGAGTTGGACTTCACTATGGGTACAAGATGAAAAATCAAAAGAAAAAAAATACCATTTAATCATTTTCAATGCAAGAAATTATGCTGATAATCTTGAAAATCAGCAATTTTGAATTTTTGATTATATAAATCTTTGTGGTTAAAAAAGTCAAAAAGTGCTATTCATAGATTAAAACTTGATAAAAACGAAGTTAAAACTTTAAAATTATCCAATCGCACTTATTATTGTATTTAAAAAATTTATTTATATTTCATGTTCTTTTCCCAACTAGGAGTAGTTAGGTTGCATGAACCAATCCAAAAACATAATAACATTTCTAATAGAATTTGTAGTAAAAAAATTTATTAAATATATATAAATTATTAATTTAGAACTCAGTATTTTTCAAATTTTTGGAATTTTGTATCCATATATTTTTAAGATTTGGCTTCATTTCAGTTTGTTTGTTCTATTTTGAAATGACATAAAGTTTAATATAGTGGAGAAAATTTTTGAATCTTATTATTCTAATTCATTATGTTTGTAATTTACGTAACTTTTGGACTATTCATTTACTCCATTTACTATCCTATAATCTTTTTATTTATTGCAAGGAAGTATTCCTCACCTCTGTATAGTGATAATCTTACTTTGTTTTGAGTGATAGTCTTACTTTGTTTTGATAACAAGAGATATACAAGAAAATGTGGAGTGAAAAAGATGAGGAGTACTATATTGTATTTATATTGAGATTAATGTAGTAAAAAGAAAAGTTGAGACAAAGAAAAATATTCTAAAGTCTTCGACTATATTCACTATATAAAAGAGAGTAATTATATATTGAAGGAAGATGTTCTTTTTGTGAATCTTTGGACTCTTAAACTGATTTGAAGTTACTTGAATTATACGACGTTTAATTGTTATATCCTGAAGGACAAGAGCGTACGCAGAGGGAGCTCACCGAGTTTACGTGAACTCATGCTCCCCTCTAAAATCATATTAGTGTCAAAACAAATAAAACGGAGGAAGTGATATGAAGTGAGCAGAATATTGGAAGTATGATTAATTTTCTTGTCGTTTGCCTTTGTGGCAGACAAGTGAGGAGGCCCCATTGTAATTGATTCATGCTTTTGCTTTCTTGACTTTTTGGAATGTGTTGTAAGCCATTATTAATAATGGAGGTATTAGTTGTACAAGTATTAATAATGTGAGTATTAGTTATATAGATATTAATAATATTATGTGGGTATTAATTATGCATGTATTAGTAATATGAATATTAATTATGCAGATATTAGTTATGTGAGTATTATTTATGCAGATGTTAATTATGTGAATATTAGTTGTGTGGGATTAATTGTGCATGTATTAGTTATACAAGTATTAGATATGCAGATTTAGCTATGGGAGTTTAGTTATGCATAAATTAGTGCTTTGGATGTTGTTTTTTTATATTAAAAACTAGTATATGGATCCGCGTTTCACGTGGTTAGAACATTCTTCTTTACAATTTATTAGAATAGAACATTTCTTGTATTTTGATGTTATAGTATTTTTATATAAATCTTGTTTTTAAGAGTATATAGGTTAATCAATTTTAGTTTGCCCTTTGTTTGATTAAAAGAAAAGGCAAAATTACATATGATAACACTATTTTCTCCTAGTTTACATAATTTCATTTTACCATGGTTACATAGTGTCTTTAATTAGAGAGTCAAATAAATATTTTTCTCAATTTTCTTCTTTGCAAATTTCGTTAGTATAACACTATCAATTACTTTCAAAATATTAAATATTTTTTAAAAATATATATATGACTAATGTGTTTATCAAGAAGAAAGGTTTCATAATCATATGATATACATATAAGTAATATGTAGTCATTATGTGTTTTAAAATTAAAATGCAATCTTCCAAATTCCAAATTTCATATGTAGTGTAGTTATGATATTGTTTTGGAGTTGAAGTTACACAAACAAAATATTAAGGATTCTTGAAAAGGATGAAAGAGAAGTAAGGGATAATGGAAAAAAAGTTTTAAAAAGTACTTTGGTGCATGTGAGAGAATAGTCATCATATAATTATAATTAATTACTAGTTTTAATTCTATCATTTGACTTTCTATTTTTTTTTACTCCTATTAATATTAACATTATTATGACAACAACAAAAAATCATATAAATTTTTAGGCTTGATCTCTTGGAGAAGAAAAGATTTCTTTGGAGAATGTTGTAAATAAATGTATTATGTAAAAAGTTATTTGTGAATCTGCATTAGTTGGATTTACATATAGTCTGTACTAACAAATACTTATAACAATAACTTTACAGAAACATAACAACAAAGTTTAAAACATGTACTCAAAAACAACAATTAATATCATAAGCATAAATTAATGACCCTAAGAAAACATACCAGGATCTGTAACAATAGAATGAAACAGAAAGAAAAAATCGAGCCCACTGAATGCACAGTGTCTCCTTGTTAGTGAGCCACTCAACATGAGCAAAGTACCCAAATATTTAATTGTGCAGAAAAAGAATAAGAAGATCATAACCAAATATTTAAATGTGCAGGAGAAGAAGAAGAATAAGTTCAGAATTTTCGTTATTTTAAAATGAGAGGAAGCTCTTCTATTTATAGACAACAAAGGGTAGTGTGAACAAATGCTTATTATGCCTTACCGGAAAGGTCACAACTCTTTGAAAAAGTCACAACTTTTCGGAAAGGTCACAACCTTATGTTACAACCTTTCGTAAAAGTCGCAACTCTTCGTAAAAGTCACAACTTTTGATAAAAGTTACAACTTTTCAATAAAAGTCATCACTTTTCATGAAAGGAAAAGACTAATTTTGGAAATAAATAAATTAAAATAGAATATTTATTTGTGGTGGCGCCAGGTAGGCTGGCCTAAGGTTCTCTTTTATATATATGATATGATATGATTAGTAAAATTATATATTTTTTAAATTAAAGCATTTCTTTACTATTATACCCTTTCCTTCTTTAACTTTATATTTTTCCTTCTTTAACTCCATATTTAACTTAAAACATTTCTTTAATTATGTAGAAGAAAAAAGAAGTCAAGTGGGGTTGACAAGAGTAATATTGTTATTTTAACTTTTTTTTCTATGTATTAGTTATACATGTATGAATTATTCCACCTTCTACTTCGCACAAATATAACACAAATTTCTTCATAACTTATACATGTATTAGTTATGTGAATTTCAAAATTGTCAACCAAACTACGTATTAATTTTATACATGAATGACTTTTTTCTAATCCACTTACCAAACGTCGTATTAATTATATACATGAATAACTTTTTTCGTATCCACCTACCAAACATCGTATAAGTCATACAAACTCAAATACATGGATAAGACTAGTTTTATACAACTACCAAATGATCATTAATTATAGCAGAATGGATTTTGCTTCTAGCATGGTTGCCTTTTTTTTTTTTTTTTTATTAATGAAACATGCAATATAAGAATGTCTCACAAAGAAAATAGTGTCAAATAAAATAAAAGGGAGGTAGTGATATAAATTGAATAGAATTTTCTTATCTTTTTCCTTTGTGGCAGACAAGTGAGTCCCCTTTGTAATTCAATCATGCTTTTGCTTTCTTACTTTTTTGGAGTAATACTATGCATCATATTTGGTCTTAATTATTCCTCTGTTTATTTCCAGAATTTTGAGCTCTCTATAGATCCAATAACAAAGCAAGCAGAGGATATATAGTTTCATCAACTAAAAAGGTTTGTCAACTCATCTAATAATTTGTTTAATAATTTGCTACTCTCATCTCTATTGAAGTAAAATTATGGAAAAGTAAAAATAATGTAAGGAAAATGAAAGAACTTTGGTTGGTAAGTTGCATCTCACAAAGAGAAAGGAAAACAAAATGCAGGAGAAAGAGAGAGGGCTAAATAGTTACTCACACCAGCTATTTACAATAAATCAATAGATGCATGACATAATCACTAAATCGTAGTTAGTTAATGTATATATTCACCTCGTTAAATTATTACTTACCCATGAGAGAAGAAAATCCTTTAGATTTTTTCTAAGATGAAGAAAAATCCCCCTCACTAATGAAAATATATTACTAAAGCTATTAGAGATAGAAAGTGAGTATCAAATTTTTAGACAAGAGATTGCACATGATAAATGGGAGGTTTGGTTTTGTAGTCCATTATACATCTTAGAAACTAATTGTGCGAATCTAAAATTACTATACTTGCTCTCTATGCACCATTTAATGTTTGACAAAAACTCAATAAGAATAATTTTTATTTTTATTTATAAATACGAAAACCAGTACTGCAAGATGGAAATCTTTTCGCGTGAAAATAGTAAAAAAGAGTAGCCAAAATTTAATGAAATAAACTTGACTCACCTTTCTTTTCTTCAACTTAAGACCTCCTATTAAGTTCGCTTAAAAAGTCTGTCCGATGAGAATTATTAATTATTCTCTTCTTTTCATCTTCTTTCTCCTGATAAAGTTTTATGTACTTTTTATGCATCAGGTCTTGAGAAGTTGAAAGGAAGAGAAGGAAAAGTAGATTCATGGAAAAACGAAAAGATAATGAAGAAGCAATAGAGAAAGAAGAAGCAAACAACTCATCGGTATGTTATTTGATAGAGTAAACTGTAAAGTATTGAATTATAGATTTGTTGCTTTAAAATTTTGATATATGTTCTTTTGGCAGGTGTTATTTTCTGCTCTTCGCAAGGACATTGCCGATGTTCTGGATTTCCTAGAGAGATTAAAGAATGAGGAAAATCAAAAAGCTCTTGACATGGATCAAGTTGAAAAGCTGAAATCAGTGCTGGCATTTATTTGTACATACATCCAGCTTTCTTATTCTGATTTGGAGCAGTTTGAAGATGTAAGTAATGACTGCCAAAGGACAAGAGGTTGAGAATCTGCTTCGATCAATTTTGTATGATGTTGACAGCAACGTCGCATGTAAATACGACATGCATCATGTCCTTGATAGCCTCAGGAATAATATCGATCATTGTATCAGCTCACAACATCGTTCTAAATCACGTGCCACCATGCTTGAGGAGCAGTTGAATTTCCTCCTCCCGAATCTCCATCATCTATCCAAGATTCTTGCTGAGCTCAAGTTTCCATTTGTGACTCAGTATGAGATTCTTCAGAATGTGTTTGGCAACGTAAGAGATTTCAATGGGTTGATAGTGAATGGTTGCATTGAGCACGAGATTGTTGAATGTGTCTTACCTCATGTTCAACTGATGGCTGAGAGAGTAGAACACTTCGTTAGGGAGGATGATACTGATGAAGACACTCAACTCTCCGAGCAAGATAAGGATGATATATACACTCAACTCTTCAATCTAGTACATCAACTCTGGAAGATTGTTCCAACTGAACTGGAGGTTATGCACATATGTTATACAAATTTGAAAGCTTCAACTTCAGCAGAAATTGGACGCTTCATTAAGCAGCTCCTGGAAACCTCTCCGGACATTTTTCGGGAATATCTTATTCATCTACAAGAGCATATGGTAACTGTTATTACCCCTAGCACCTTAGGGGCTCGAAACATTCATGTCATGATTGAGTTCCTATTAATTATTCTTTCTGATATGCCCAAGGAATTTATTCGTCATGACAAATTATTTGATCTTTTGGCACTTGTTGGAGCACTTATCAGGGAGGTATCAACTCTTGTTGGCGCCTTAGAAGAGAAATTAAGGAATAAAGAGAGTACCGACGAGACAAATCGTGCAACCCTAAAGTTGCTGGAAAATATTGAACTCCTCAAGGAAGATCTCAAACATGTTTATCTGAAAGTCCCGGATTCATCTCAATGTTGCTTCCCCATGAATGATGGACCTCTCTTTATGCATCTGCTACAGAGACACTTAGATGATTTGCTGGATTCCAATGCTTATTCAATTGCTTTGATAAAGGAAGAAATTGGACTCGTGAAAGAAGACCTAGAATCAATAAGATCCTTTTTCATTAATATTGAGCAAGAATGGTATAAAGATCTATGGGCACGGGTTTTAAATGTGGCATATTAGGCAAAAGATGTTATTGATTCAATTATTGTTCGAGATAATGGTCTCTTACATCTTATTTTCTCACTTCCCATTACCATAAAGAAGATGAAGCTTATCAAAGAAGAGGTCTCTGATTTACATGAGAAGATTCCCAAGAATAGAGATCTCATCATTGTGAACTCTCCCAAGAAACCCGTTGAGAGCAAGTCATTGACAACTGATAAAATAATTGTAGGTTTTGAGGAGGAGACAAACTTGATACTTAGAAAGCTCACCAGTGGACCGGCAGATCTAGATGTCATTTCGATCACTGGTATGCCGGGTTCAGGTAAAACTACTTTGGCGTACAAAGTATACAATGATAAATCAGTTTCTAGCCATTTCGACCTTCGTGCATGGTGCACGGTCGACCAAGGATATGACGAGAAGAAGTTGTTGGATAAAATTTTCAATCAAGTTAGTGACTCAGATTCAAAATTGAGTGAGAATATTGATGTTGCTGATAATATACGAAAACAACTGTATGGAAAGAGGTATCTTATTGTCTTAGATGACGTGTGGGATACTAAAACATGGGATGAGTTAACAAGACCTTTTCCTAATGGTATGAAAGGAAGTAGAATTATTTTGACAACTCGAGAAAAGGAAGTGGCTTTGCATGGAAAGCTCTACACTGATCCTCTTAACCTTCGATTGCTAAGATCAGAAGAAAGTTGGGAGTTATTAGAGAAAAGGGCATTTGGAAACGAGAGTTGTCCTAATGAATTAATGGATGTTGGAAAAGAAATAGCCGAAAATTGTAAAGGGCTTCCTTTGGTGGCTGATCTGATTGCTGGAGTCATTGCTGGGAGGGAAAAGAAAAAGAGTGTG
The DNA here is from genome assembly GCA_037074985.1 of Solanum bulbocastanum. Classification (NCBI taxonomy): domain Eukaryota; kingdom Viridiplantae; phylum Streptophyta; class Magnoliopsida; order Solanales; family Solanaceae; genus Solanum; species Solanum bulbocastanum. The sequence goes on from CM073602.1 coordinate 2,243,620, forward strand.
TGGCTTGAAGTTTTAAATAATTTGCATTCCTTTATTTTCAAGAATGAAGTGGAAGTGATGAAAGTTATAGAAATAAGTTATGACCACTTACCTGATCACCTCAAGCCATGCTTGCTTTACTTTGCAAGTAGGCCGAAGGACACTGCAGTTTCATTCATTGAGTTGAAAATTCTATGGGGTGCTGAAGGATTTGTGGAAAAGACAGATATGAAGAGTATGGAAGAAGTGGTGAAGATTTATTTGGATGATTTAATTTCCAGTAGCTTGGTAATTTGTTTCAATGAGATGGGTGAGGACCTGACTTGCCAAATTCATGATCTTGTGCATGACTTTTGTTTGATAAAAGCAAGAGAGGAAAAGTTACTTGGTTTGACAAGTTCAAGTGCTCTAATAGATTTGTCGTCACGCCAAATTAGCCTTGATAATGAGGAGCACTTTGGGCTTAATTTTGTCCTGTTCGGTTTAATGAAGAAAAGGCATTCTGGTAAACACCTCTATTCTTTGAGGATAAATGGACGGCTGGACTATTCTGTCTCTGGTGAATGTCACCTAAGACACTTGAGGCTTCTTAGAGTGTTGTACCTGGATCCCTGTTATACCATGGCGAATGATTATGTGCTGAATGAAATATGTATGTTGAATCATTTGAGGTTCATATGCATTGGGACAGAAGTTAAATCTCTGCCTTTGTCTGTCTCAAACCTCTGGAATCTAGAAAGTCTGTTGTTGGATAACCAAGGATCAACCTTGGTACTATTACCGAGAATTTGGGATCTTGTAAAGTTGGGAATGCTATCCGTGAATGTTTGTTCTTTCTTTGATATGGATGCAGATGAATCAATACTGATAGCAGAGGACACAAAGTTAGAGAACTTGAGAGTATTAGGTGAACTCATGGTTTCCTATTCGAAAGATACAGAGGATATTTTCAAAACGCTTCCCAATCTTCAAGTGCTTCAGTTTAAACTCAAGGAATCATGGGATTATTCAACAGAGCAACATTGGTTCCCACAATTGGATTGCCTAACTGAACTAGAAGACCTCACTGTAGGTTTTGAAAGTTCAAACACAAATGACAGTGGGTCCTCTACAGCCATAAATCGGTCATGGGATTTTCACTTCCCTTCATGTTTGAGAAGATTGTGTTTGAATGAATTTCCTCTGACATCCGATTCACTATCAACAATAGCGAGACTGCCCAACCTTGAAGTGTTGTCCCTTAATAGTACAATCATCCAGAGAGAAGAATGGAACATGGGGGAGGAAGACACCTTTAACAATCTCAAATTTTTGGAGTTGAATGAAGTGGCTCTTGCTAAGTGGGAGGTTGGAGAGGAATCCTTTCCCGTGCTTGAGAAATTAGTACTGTCGAGATGTCGTAAGCTTATGGAGATTCCACCTAGTTTTGGAGATATTTATTCATTAAAAATTATCAAAGTTGATTATAACCGTCAACTTAAAGATTCCGCTATGATGATTAAGCAATATGTTGAAGATATGACGGGAGAAGATAAGCTTCAAGTCCATTGCCTGCTCGAGTCTTGAGCGCTCTTACCCTGGGAAAATATGTGAGTACAGATGAATTTATTACTTCCTCGGTTTTATTTTATGTTGTGGAGTGTGAAGAAGAAATGTTTAGTTTTGGAATTTCTAGTCTTAAAACATGTGAAGTTTAAAATTAAATTGTTTCCAAATATTTGAGCAATCATTATTATTAAAGATTAATTTTCATTTCTTTCTTTTTTTCCAGTGTCATTTTCTTTGCATGTACCAGTGTCAAGGCTAAAGATAAATCTTCAGACATCTATTGCATTCTCTCAGCTCTTTTATTCTGTTGTGGTAAGTTGCATTACTATTGTTATCGCATGACTTTTGTTCAATTTCTTCATTTTGTTCCCATCTGTCCTAGCCTACAGCTTCAACATTTGTTCATTCAAGTTGTTTCTTTAGTATACGCTCTTCTCTTCTTTGGCATGGGCTTGATTTATTTGCATATCATGTGTTACTCTTCGAGTTCAGATACATTACGACTCTCTGAACTATATGAAGTAATTCTATATCTCAGTTTTTCCAAGTTTTTGTAAATCTTTCAAGATATACATTTGTAGATTGAGGGCTGCTATACAACATTTGTCGTTGTTTTCAGCAGTAAGTATGATGCTGAATACATACATATATGTCTGTTGTTCTGATTAATTCAGTCATTTGCAGTCTTCTGTGAGTCCTTAGTTATGGTAGGTAACAGACACTCACCATTGCGATTATCAGCCTTAATTAGAAAGAGTTTTTTGTTTGCCTGGGTTTTTCCAGTTGAACATAGCTCTAACTCATTCTGCTATCATGTTTTTATTGAATTCTGATTCAGCAACCATCCTCCCTGATGTGGCTCTTCCTGGAAGTGACAACGCTGCTGCCCAACTAAGGAAATAAGGAGAAGATTGAAAGTGTTATGAGTTCCATTGAGTTTACCCTACTTGATCGAATCAGCCCGAAGGAAATTGACACCAATGTTGAAAAATATCTACACATTGTTTGATGGTCTCAACTGAACTATTTGTGAATATTATGTAGAATTTGAGTAGATAAGCATGCGTTGTTTTGTGTTTTTTTTTTCCTCTCATTTTTAACATTTTACTGGTATAAAAATTGACTAGATTCAAAAAAAAAAAAAGGTTGGATATATCTTTCTATCTAGTTTTTGAAGAATAAAGCTGCTTGACAATGTGAGGTATGTGAAAGTCTTTTTAAGGGATAGAGGGACTTGAACCTTCACGATTTTTTAAGTCGAGGATTTTCTCATCATAAATTTCATTGTTACTGCTATTGACATGTAAAATATGACTTTATCTTTATTCTCAACTAATTAAACAGAAGATCTATTAAATTATGAAGCGAATGATTTTATCAATGAATATTCAATTCTTTTTCAACATAGAATTGATTCACATCAATTCTTCTAATAGAAAAAGAATGTATCTTCATGCATGAACGTATATATAAATTAGGAAAAAGGGTCAAAAATGTCCTTAAACTATGCGAAAGGAACAAAAATGCCCTCCGTTTGTAGTTTGGTCCAAAAATGCCCTTACCGTCAATATTTTGGTTAAAAATTACCCTTATTGTTATTAATGGGTCAAAAATACTCATTTTTCAAATAAATATATTGTTTATTTTCTTTTTAACATATTTTTTCTAATAATATTTTTATAAATTAACAAATGTTTATCTTACTTCAATTCAGAAAAATAAAATAAAAAGTGAAAATATTTCTTATTTTATTATAATTGTTTTTATCATTATATAAATATAAATTAATGATGGATATATTATATTCTTATGTATATGACATATATTATATGACAAAAGGGTACAAAAAGTTGTTCTGTTTTAATTGATAAAATGAGATTAAGAAGAAAAAATAATTTCTTAGTTAAAGTGACTTTAAAAGAAAGGAAACAAGAACATGGTTCTTTAATAATATTTTAATAAGAAAGAAGATGTGTTTTAAAAGAAAAAAAATAATATATGTATTCGGAAAATGGCATTTTTGACCCATTTAGTAACTATAGGGGCATTTCTGGACCAAAGTACCGTCTACAAGGGCATTTTTGAATCAATACAGCAAGGACATTTTTTAGCCAAACTATAAACGGGAAGCATTTTTGTTCCTTTCATATAGTCTAAGAGCATTTTTTACTCTTTTCCCTATAAATTATAACAAGTTAAATATAAGAAACTCACGAAACTTTAATAGCAAGAATAGAATCTCTTTTTATTGTGGAACTTTAATAACTTCAATTTTTTAAGTGCTCCAAATTAATTATTTGATTTATTGTTCACCTATTTATTGTGAATAAATATTTACTAAATAAAAATAGACACCAAAAAAAAAAAACAAATATCACCCAATCAATCATATAACTTTTACCTTATCAAACTCACAAACACTAAAATATACACATATACATTCACATGTTCTATAAATAATTAATATTTAATGTACTTTTTTTTCTCCACAAACAATAATCCAACAAATTAATAATTACTATGACTAATAATTTTAAATAAAAACCAAACTGTTTTCATCCTCAAATTTCATATCCCCATCAAGGCAAGAATGAACCCCTCCATCTTGTAAACTTGATTCATCAAAATAATTCATGTCAAACAAGAACCCAAACTCATCCTCCTTGCCACATTTTGAGTGAATTATTTCATTTGCTAGAACTTTGTTTATCTCTTGTGACAATTGAAGATTATTGCTCGAGTTCTGGCTTTGATAGATAGAGTTATTTGAAAAATTAGGCACGGTCGATGGGCGATATTCGCCGCCACCATAGGACAATAACTTAGGCATAGTTGCTTCATGGTTGTCCATATTGAAAGATGTGATACTAGTACTCTCATCGTTAGTGCTGTTGATGTTTTCATCTTTAGTACCTTTGAAAAATACTATACATAATACCCAATCTTCCTGTTCAAACATGATAAAACCATATAGTTAGGTTAGGTCTAATATATAATGACGTAATAATATTAACTTCTATGAACGGACAGTTCAAGAAAATTCTTTATAATATAAGTAACCATCCATAAAAAAGTATGATTAGATATTTGAATAAAATACACAAGTTTACTTGTTACTACAAGTGAAATTAAAGAAATTCGGTTACCAGTGCATATAAGTTTAAATTTTTTAGAACTTAATTTTGATTCTAGGTACCTATAATGTAGACATCTTTAAGTTCCATGCACAATGCACTAATGAAAAATATAGTTACACAATTAGATCACTTGTAAGATAATTATAAGTCGGTTTATAAGATAAGCATTATTGGGTAATCGAAGAAGAGAAAACAATCTGGTATTATAGGTTAAATTACATTATTACGTAAAAATCTTTATATATATATATATACATTACGTCGGGCTTATACATAGTTTATTGGAGGCCAACGACAAAACGCAATCATTTTAGCTCAGACTTTGTATATGTGTTGAAAAAATCATTAAATGTATGAGATGGGTTGGGGATTTGGTGTGATAGATATAGTCCTAAGCGGTCAAAATCTATAAACTTCAAATTTTGAATCCTCTATGTTATACACCATATGTTCCAACTTATATGACATTGTTTGACCAAGCATGAAGTTTAAGAAATAAGGAAAGACTTTGTTATGTTAATCGAATTTTCCTTATTAAAGTCACATTAGTGCTTATTTTTAGTTTATCTTTTTTCATAATAAAATGTTAAGTGGAACCAAGTAAGAATAAAATAGAAATGGTGTCATTAATAGAAGAAAAAAAAATATTGTGGCATAAATTGAGAGAAAAAAGTTTAACTTATAATAGAATTTTTCCAGACACCATCCATAATTTTCAAACTAGCTAGGAGGTTTCTAAGAAGCTTCTTATAAAGACATATTTGTCACTTTGTTTTGAGACAATATTTTTTCAACATACCACATAAGACACTTGACTTTAACTCTCTCAATTTCTATATGTGACTTAAAAAGTCTCCTCATGTTCTTTGGGTATCAATCCTAAAAGATCTTTTTAGACTTTGTAGTGTGTATGTTAGACAATATGATACCTTAGTATCGATGTATAAAACTTAAATCCACGAAATAAAAGCAAAGTTTACGTTTTATGCACTGATAATTTAATCAAGAATATTTTTACACCACCATTTGGACATTATAAAGAGATAATATCTCAGATGGTCTCTAAATAATAGATTGTTTTTTTTTCAAAAAATCACTCAATTTTAGTTTTTAACTCAAAAGTCACTCAATTATTCAACGTTGATTTTCAACTCAAAAAATATTCATTTAAATCATTCAATGACCCACTCAACTTGATCTGACTTGCTAAAAATTAAAATTGAGTGACTTTTGAGATAAAAACTAAGGTGGAATGACTGTCTAAGAAAATAGTCTATAATGAGTGTCCATTTGAGATATTATCTCCACTTATAAAATAATCATAGATAAATCTTTATATATAATAAGCATCAATTCACTACCAGAAAAAAATCAGAAATTTCTATGGACTTTCCATCGAAATGATACTCAATACAACTATTTTTGATGGAAATGTTAGTCAGAAATTAATTCCGATTGTTCTAATAGTGATGATTGATGAATCATGTAAGCATAGTAACTAACATGTTATCACATGTTAAAATTTAACGACGACACAAAAACATTAATTACGTACCTTTGGAGGTATATGAGGATTTTTGAGTCGAAATTCATGCATAATCCATCCAGTTTTAATGCCATGAGGAGCTCTATTTTTGTAAAAAAACAAAGTTTTTCTCATGCCAATGAGTGCACCTGTTTGAGGATCAAACACTGTTCTATCTTTGCCAGTAGCTTTCCAATATCCAGAAATTGTAGCCCTATTAGTTCGAAAACCGGTTGCGTATTTTCGATCTCGAAAACTAAAGAAATACCACTCATTTGAGTTCAATTTTGCCACCTCTACATAAAGTGTAACGTAAAATTAGTTAAAAGAAGAAATAAGGACAAGCAAGGGGGAAAAAATAAATTTGTGACGGAATATTTATGACGATAAACTAGCTAGGTCATCGCGATATGTGATGGTTTTGTGAAGGAATTCATCAATGTATAGGGCAAGCATGCTTTTTCAGATAGGTTAAGCTTTTAGATAAGATGTGCCATTTAGGAACAACTAGATATACATATTTTTCAAACAATTACGTATCTTGTCACTAGTTAAGAATTTTCTATCAAATATTGAGGAAAATGCACTTAGATACATGTATTTTTGCTACAAAAGATACTAAAATAAGGAGAGAGGTGAGATGTAGAAGCAACCTGGATAGGACCTTGCTCAGACTCATTCCCAACAGCCACAGAGTTACAGGCTTCCTCATTATTTTCTACCTTCTGTAGTGTGAAGGACGTTAGTGATTCAAAACCGGGTGGAACTGAAAACTTTTTTCTGTTGTCACATTCACCCTGTAATCTGGTGCGCTTGGCCCCCATCAACACCGAGACAAAATAGCACTGGAACAAAAAGGTTAAGTATTAGTGGACATGAAATGTGACATGGACTTACTTTGCCTTCTAAGGAAGAAAATAACCAAATACAGGCATGCCTCATCAATGTCCATGTAAGTTGTACCTCTTAACTTCACCTTTATATTTCTGTCAAGTACAATTAGACATTGTCTTGAGAACTTCAGAACTGACCTGCAACAAGAGAACACAGATTAAAGGGTAAATACTAGCCAATATGTGATATAGTCAAAGATAAAGTAATCTGTACACAGATACAAAAGACTAAAGTAACAAAAAATGAATTTGGTCGTGCCTGGTATTTTAAGGTTAATAAAAATAGGTGCGGATGAATTTTAAACAAATTCTTCATAAAATTCCTTTTTAAAATTGCAGACATGAATCTTGTTAATATGAGAACACCAAAAGTAAGGGAAAAAAGGGATACACAACAAAAAGAAACTAATCCAATCTTCTTCTTTTTTGAACTGGTAAGTATATTGAGATAAACACCAAAGCGCTGAGAAGGTTCTCTGTAGGCACAAGTCAGATATCCCCATACAAAAACAAAAAGAGGAGGGGCACCTACCTATTCAGAAAAATATATTCCTGTAGTGAATTGATAATATTGAACATACTGTTTCCATCCTTTACATCCTGTAAAGTTGCACCAAAAAGCCATAAGCTAAAGACATTTGTACAGAGACAGCTTTCCCTACAAAAACCTGGCATTTATTTCCGTCCACAGAACCCAACAGATACAAGTCGGCACTGTAACCCACAGACTTCTTGCTCGTTTCCTGATCCCACTTTTGTCCCAAACAGTCAGCAGGTTTGGGGAAGTAACAAAATAGAAGCCAAATCACTCAAATTCATATCCGAGAGCAAATGCAGAACTGCTAGCTGTCATTGGTTGGACACTCTCTTCGTATAACGTCTTAGCTTGGTCACTCAAATTAGATTCTCCGAGCAAGTTCACCAAACGGGATACAAAATGATAGAATTTTTAGGATGGAATAGCAAATGCACTTGCTGTTAATACAAGTCCTGCATCTCCTACCAAATTCAGACCTATCCGCCATTCTCTCCTTCAACAATGCCTTCACTTCCCTTCTAGACACTACTTACCTTTTTTTCGGAAAAGAAATCAACCAACCAACTATGTATCAACTCCAATCTATTAGAGTCAATTCTATAATCCGATGTATCCATTTAGCTCTATTTGGATCCATTTCTTTCTTAGTTACTAGATTTCCAAAAAGAATGATGTTCTGGGCATTTAATCCACCAAACTTGATCAGCCCTTGGAAGTATCACAAACTAGAACAAACCCATTTCATATTTCAGCACCATGACAAATATCTACACACAAATGACACATCTATTGTCCATGTTAAAAATCGAAGAATGAACCAAACTTGCAACTATAAGTGAGACATATTTGAAGCATCGAGAAAATGAAATACACTTAAGTACCTAGAAATGGCACAAAAGGCGGTGGTGGTTTTACCATTGCAGTTTCGTAACATTCTAATTAGAAGTCAGCTATAAGAATCCTGGGTGTCCATTTTGATCTATTCGGGTCCATCTTCATTCCTTGATACTAAATTCCCAAAAAATATAATGTGGGCACTAAATCCACATTCCACTCAACTTAATCAGTTCTTAGAAGCATAACAGACTAGCACAAACCAATTTCATATTGCAGAAGCAAGACAAATTACAAATATAGATGCACATATGAGTCATCTATTGTCCAAGTGAAAAAAATCGAAGCTTGAAACAGTAAATAAATTAAGTATGAAGCAGTATGAGAATGAAAATACAATGAAGCACCTAGAAATTGGACCATAAAAGGTGATGGTAGTTGTGTATCCATTTTGCTCAATTAGGGTCCATTTCATTATTTGTTACTAAATTCCCAAATAGAATCATGTGGGCGTGAAATCTACCCAACTTAATCAGTTCCTAGATGTCACAAACTAGCACAAACACATGTCATTTCAGCACAATGACAAATAAAAAATACAAATACACACATTTATGACTAAAAAAATTGAAGCTTGAACCCAAAATTTGCATCTGTAAGCAAGACATATATGAAGCAACTATAAATTGGACTGCAAAAGGTGATAGTAATCACAAATAGTCAGCAGTATGAATCCTGGGTATCCATTTTGATCTATTCAGGTCCATTTTCATTATTTAATACTAAATTCCCATAAAGAATGATGTGGGCAGCAAATCCACCCAACTTACTCAGTTCTTAGAAGTGTCACAATTCACAAACTAGCACAAACCCATTTCATAATTCACCACAATAACATAGAACAAACAGAAACACACACACATATGACACAGCTATTGTCCATGTAAAAACACCAAGCTTGAACCAAAACTTGAATCAGTAAATAAAATATGTATGAAACAGTAAGAGAATGAAAATACGACGAAACACCTAGAAATTGAACCATAAAAGTTGTGTCTCCATTTTGCCCTATTCAGGTCCATTTCATTTTGTTACTAAATTCCCAAAAAAGAATGATATGGGCATTAAATGCACCCAAACTAGCACAACCCCATTTCATATTTCAGCAAAATGACAAAGAATAAACAGAAATACACAACCAAAAATCGAATCTTGAATCAAAACTTGCACTACGTTTACCTAGAAAAAAGGTGATAGTAGTTTTGGAGTTGCAGGGTCAAAAGGGTATCAGCAGAACTTGATTTGAAAATGGAGAAAAGGGTATGCACAGGGAAGAAAACTCATAAACATAGTACTTGAACAAAACTTCAAGGAATTCAACTATGGAGGATATTTTTTCCTTTTCAAGATTCTTCTTCCCCAAAACTCAACTGAAATAATCTGAGTTTTTTCAAGCTAAAATTGTCACATATTAATGGGATAATGTTTATTTTGACCCTTCATTTGCTACTGTGGATCACTTTTGGTCCAAATAACAAAATGGATGTAAACACTATTATCCAAAAAAAAAAAATAACATGGATACTCGATGAAAAATCAAAAGAAAAAAGTATCATTTAATCATTTTCAATGCAAGAAATTATGCTGAATAATCTTGAAAATCAACGATTTTCAATTTTTGATCATATAAATCTTCGTGGTTAAAAAAGTCAAAAAGTTTTATTCATAGATCAAAACTTGATAAAAATAAAGTTAAGAGTTTAAGATTATCAATTTGTAGTAAGAAACTTATTGAACATATATAAATTATTAATTTAGAACTCAGTAATTTTAAAAATTTAGAATTTTGCATCCATAAATTTTAAGGTTTGGATTCATTTCAATTTGTTTGTTCTATTTTGACATGACATAGAGTCTAAGATAGTAAAAAAAGTTTGTAACTTGTGGGCAAATCATTTACCCAATTTACTATTTTATAATCTTCCTATTCATTGCAAGGAAAAAATTCTCACCTATAAATAGTGATGGTTTTACTTTGTTTTGATTATATTGAGATTAATGTAGTGAAAAGAGAGAGTGAGACAAAGAAAAATATTCCAAGTCTTCAATTATATTCACTATATAAAAGAAATTAATTATATGTTGAAGGAAAATGTTCTTTTTGTGGAGCTTTGGATTCTTTAACTAATCTGGAGTTGCTTGAGTTGTGTGACGTTTTAGATTGTTGTATCTTGAAGGGCAGGGGCGTATCTAGAGGTGGGTCACCGGATTCACGTAAATCCATACTCCTCTCTCAAGATCATATATAGTGTAGAAATCTCACATCTAGGATTAGAGAAATTAAAGATTGTATTGATAATAATAATGTTGAGTACATACTCCTTGTATAGGGAGAGAATTGTAGAGTCCTAAGTTAACTATACTTAGAGTCCTACTACAATATGTCACGTCCTAATCTCGAGAGTCATAACTAGCTCCTAATGCCAAAACTCAGGTACGAGCTAACCTTGTTGAACCATTTACTACTAGCGCATGACAGCCACATGCAATCAAGAAAACAAACAAGTATATCTCGGCTTAAAACTAAGTCCTCGGCCGATAAGATCCGTGTCAACTGATCTATAAAAGAAACAGCTACTCCCAGGAGATCATATAAATAAATAGCCAACTAGTACAAAAGTCCTGACTAGACCGTCGAGGCCACCATGATATCTATACTAAAACTGAAAGCACGTATATATCAAGACAATACATCAAACATCTCACAAGCTTCAGCAAATCAACAAACTAGGCCAGTATGGCCATAACATAGCTATATACCCCACACACTAGTCTACAAGCCTCTAAAAGTAGTAAAAATTAGCGGAACAGGGCCCTAGCCTACCCATAAATATATATACAACAAAAGGTAACAAACCTCCCAACTCTGGGTCATCTATCGGGACCTGCGTGCATGAATGCAGCGCCCCCAAGGCAATGAGGTGTCAGTACAAAATAATGTATTGAGTATGAAAGGCTATAGACTAAGTGAACAAGTATCATAATATACCAAAAGCAATCACGTAAGGAAATCAAAATTTTAGATAAGCATGCTAACCCGCTACTGAATCTAAAAATATAAAAATGATCAAACATCAACCTAACCAAGCCCCCATAAGCTCGGCGGGTACAAACAACATACCACCTACCTAGGCCCCCATAAGCCCAGAAGGTGTCAAATCAATCTACATACCCCTATCGGTAACCTCTTGTCTTTGTAAGAAGTCACATAGCCCTTTTGGCAATTATATAGCCCCATAGGCAGCACATAGTCCTCTTAGGCACCATCATAGCTCTGTGGGCTGCACATAGCCCTCTTTTGCATCAATATAGCCCTGTAGGCAACACATAGCCCTCTTTGGCGTCAAAATTGCCCCGTAGGCAACACATAACACTCTTTGGCATCAATATAACCCCGTGGAAAATACATAGCCCTCTTTGGAAATAACATAGTCCTATTAGACAACATCATAGTCCCCATAGGCAGTTCATAGCTCAACAACTAACCACAATAGCCCCAAGGGTGACAATAAATAATTAAATAGGCTAAAGGCGAGCAATTTAGCTATAAACAATATATATGAATAATCTCCAAGTGGTTCCTAACTTAGGGTCGTTTTTAACAGATTATGAGTCCCTAAAATGAGGGTTTATAACCACTTAATCAGCCAACCACTCACAATTACATCTACAAGATCACCAATATTAACTACCTCTAAGGAAACATGTTGAACGAAGAGAATAGCCTTAACATACCTTTCTAATGAACATTCGAAACACCGTAGTTCCTCCACGAAAGTTGTTCCTTATGTCCTAAGCTTCACAAACACTATATATACATAGCTGGTACGCACTTATAAATAGTTCATAATTAATCTTAAATCTGTAGATTTGTCATATTGCCCCAACTTGTCGAAACATCTGTAGAAATTCATAAAAACAATCATAAAAGAGTCCCAAGATGATTACCTTAGTTAACCAAGTTTAAACCTTGAAGAAACACCAATAACTATCAATTTATATCTTCAAAAATTAGCTCCAAACGCAGCTAATAGAAGGGAAAAACGATTGTCACGTGTAGAGACCACATTTCTAGGCACGGGGGCAATGTTTAATGGTAAAAATCGTCAAAAACTAACCTTCATCATGTGAGAACTCCATAGGAAACCTCTCTTAAGCTTTCTCTCTGGTTTGGAAGTGAAAATAAATGTTTTCATTGCTTAAAACGTTGAGTAAGTCGACATACCATAATTTTGATCTGACCCGAATTCTGCCCCGTCAGTCTGTAGGAAAACCCTCATAACTTTTTACTCCGATGTCGGTTGGATACGGGGTTTTGTGTGTTGCAAACTAGACTTGTAGGCCTTCGATTTAATGGGTGATAGGCCTTATAACTCTTTATAATTGGGAGAAAACATCTAAGACATTTGACCCAAATTTCAAAAAATCTTTTAAAAGGAACTTACAATAACTTTCGCCAACTTTTATTTTGCCTCTTACCTAACTTCAAAACTTGAGATACAACCCTTGAACACTTAAAATATGACATACCACATCATGCTTAATTTATAACCCACCCTCCTTGTCTTTCCACGAAGATACGAGTAAATTTAGACGTTTTGAAAAGTCGGGGTGTTACACAATACCTATTTCTACTTTAATAATAAAACAATTATAAATAATCTAATTCTAGTTGGAATATAATTCTAATCATAATCTAATCCTAGTCGTAATATAATCCTAATTAATATAAGTAGCTAATTCTAATGCGATTCTACTTCTACAGCAGTTCTGTAAACTCGTCAATCAGCTTCATTGGACTTGATCATTTGACATGTTCCAATCGTCGCTTTGTTTTTCATTAACACTTGTTGTAGACACATCAGTCAACTTTGTTGGACCTGTTCCTTTGATATGTTCCAATCGTCAGCTTCCTTCTTCTTCAACACTTCCCCTCAAGCTAGTGAGTAGAGGAACGATTACTCCTAGCTTGCTTCGAATATCCAGCAAAAAAACTTTGAATACACAACAAAAACTTATTTTGTCAATGCTTCGGTATGAATGTGATGTCTAGTCGTTGCTTGTGATAGTTTATCTGCAAATTGCTTAAGAGCAATATGATTATTTGTACCACATATTTAACATGACTCAATACTATTCTTCTCCTTATTTCACATTGAAAACTTTTATTGTTCAGAGAACCTGGTCCATATTGACTGTTCTAAGAACCTGTTCACTGTCCAACAAGCTTGAAACCTATTTCTCTAGAGTTGATGTTGTTGTTTCCTCTTCCCCTGCCTTTTTGAGTAGATAAAACCATGTTATGATTTGGTTGTGGTACCTTTTCTTCCTCTTCCCTTATATCAAAGCATGTGAGAGCATTAAAAATTTGATTAAGGGTGGGATATAGTGTCTTACGTTACATGACAATCCTAAAGATATTGTATTTGAGACTTAAACCTCTAGCAAAATTGATTACTTTGCTATCTTCATCCAAAGGTTTGTGAATGGTTGCATGACCACCACATATTTCTTTGAATTCCTTGATGTATTCATTAATATTTTTGATTCCTTGCCTAACACTTTGTAGTTGTTTAAGCTGAAACTTTTTTATCTTTTGTTGTTTGATAAATAAGCTTCTTTCAAGCATTCCCACATCTCCTTAGCAGTTGAGTAGCCCACAATTAGGTACATGTTTTCTTCGGTCAAGGTGCTTGAGATCCAACTCTTTAACAACACATCTTTCTTCTCCCGATCATCAATGGTGCCACTATCTTTTGCATCATTCTCAGCCGCTGCAACTTTTCTAGCAGTCTGTCCAGTGGAACAATTGCTTTTACTTAGTTCGTTCTCTGTGACGAGATACATTAATCTCATTACGTGAATCAATTGGATATTTGTGTCCTCCTTATGAGGTAGTTTGTTGACTTAAGTTAAATGGTGTAGGCGACAATGAGTTGGTGAAGTGAAGAGATCGACATAGTATTGGTAGAAGTGATCATTACAATTTAACGTGTGTTTTTTTTTTTTTTGGATCAATACTCAGAGAGCGGAAGAGCTTTTATGCTTTGATACCATGTAGAAATCTCACGTCTAGGATTAGAGTGTAACACCTAAGGTGTTTACGGTTGTTCATTACTCTTCGTTGAAGACTTGCGAGCTTTAATTTGAAAATATTATAATATCGTGTATTATTCGACAACATGACTTTAAATCAAAATAAAAAAAAAAGAATTAATTAAAATAATATTTTTAATATTGTCTTCTAAAATATCTTAGATATTTATGAAAAATAATGAAGTTACGTTATATTGTGGTGTGTGTATTATTTAAAAGATTTTATAATTTATTGATATTTAGCGGGGATAGTAAATGAAGTTATGTTGAACATAAAATAATTATTAAATGAGATAAGTTTTATTAAAATGATTTTATTTTCTTTCTTCATTAATTGTAGTATACAGAAAAATTTATACGATAAAAAATGAGATATAAATGCATTGCGATACCACAACCCCACTTCCACGTGGAAGTGGGTAATGGCAGCAACAATTCTCTATGGTGACACCTATCATTTTCTATATATTGCCACACTTAATTATATATAAATAATTACGAAACAAAAAAAAGAAGCTATGTGTTTGACTTGAGCAATTTGCGGGGACTCATTTTATTTAGCATTTATGCGACTATATGAATATGTTTACAGCTTCAACAATCAGTTCAACCATTTAGTGGGAAAACAAAAACCACTACTCTTCTTTCAACTTTTGTTGAAGAGTTATTTTGGGAAATTCTATTTGAAGTCATATTCAATTACCAACAGAAAAGTGATTATCTGCAGGTTATTCCAACTTCACATTTAAGGTATGTTAAGGCAAAACTCTCTTTTATATCACACCATTTTTGAACTCTATAAATTATCGAATAAGTTATTTTTTTATACTATTCTATTGCTAGGAAGACCCTTTGTGAAGGGCATTGGAATGCCAGCTGTTAATTTTTCTTAATTTTAACGTATCATTGTTGTGCATGTATGATTGTGAAGTATGGTTGATGGCTAAAAGTTATGCTCCATAGTGTTCTTATTTCTTATGTTCATTAGCAAGCTATCGTCCAAAGAGTGAGACTCAAATGATGGAGATTTATTATGTTATACCTACAGGTATTGTTAAACCGTTCTTTCTTGTGCCAAGTTCTTGCAAAAAAATGGTTTTGAAAATCATATTCATACTAAACCTGTACTCCATTCTTTTGATTCTATACTCATCAAGCAATCATCTTTCTGAAAAGAGTTATACTATTACCATATTCGAGTTTGTTCATAAATTAAGTCAGGCATGTCAGTCTCCTTTCAGTTCCTAAATGATTAAATTGCTACGTTGAAGTTAAGTGTTTAAGTTTGTTCTAAAAGCCTATGAGTTCTATGAGTCGTTTACATGTTATACGGAAAGGATTATGAGATTATGAGAACAAGAGGACCAATGGGCCAAGATTGGCAACATGATTATGGTAACACAAATGCATTACGAATCCATGACATTACATGCTATGCATTTTACTTTCGAGCTATAATCGGAAGGTATGGGGCCTATTGCCTATATTTATAGGTATGAAACACAGATGACCACAAGTTGGTGAATATGATCCCGGTTCTCTATCGGAAGGCACCACCATTGCTAGCATTTGGTTGGGTATGTCATGCATTTGCATCTATATATATGTATTCACGACATACGATGCACGAGCATACCGTGCATATTTGGTTACTATAAGGTCAGATGTTGATCATGGAGGCTATTTGAGTTTCAGTTTCAGGTTGAATATCCACTGCCTTCCTTTTTATCACAGTTATATATGATTTCACTTTCTGCCTTACATACCAGCACTTTTTCACTCATACTGACGTCCCATTGCCTGGGGATGTTGCATTTCGTGCTGCAGGTTCAGATAGAGGTCTTGATTGGCCTTTGCAATAGGGGGTGTTATCTCAGCTAAGGATTGGTAAGCTCCATTCCTCCTGGAGCTGTTGGTCGTCTCTAGGTTTTGCATACTTGAGTTTGGTATATAGTTATTGGTACTTTTGGAACCTCTTCCTACTTATAGTATTCATAGAGACTTGTGGACACTCTATGTTGGGCCTTCTTAGCTTCCATTTATAGCCTTGTCGGATTATTGTATATGTGATTTTAGTTGCATCCTTGTCGGCTTGCTAGCTCATATTCAGTTAAGCTTGTCTTTTCGACCCTTCTATTATGTTATTGATATTCTTCTGACCTCGTTGGTCCACTTATCTTGCTTCAATATTTGAGTGTGAAGGCCTTGTTGGCCCTTGTTGTTTTCTTTCCATTATGTTTTAGTGTCTAGGTTGGTCGAATAAGGTACCGCTTGCCCATTTGCCTCCCCTCTTTTGAGGGCGTGACGTAGAGAAATCAAAGATTGTATTGATAATAATAATATTGAGTACATACTCCTTGTATAGGGAGAGAATTGTAGAGTCCTAAGTTAACTATACTTAGAGTCCTACTACAATACATATTATTACTATAATAATAAAATAATTATAAATAATCTAATTCTAGTTGGAATATAATCCTAATCGTAATCTAATCCTACTCATAATATAATCCTAATTAATATAAGTAGTCTAATCCTAGTACGATTATAATTCTACAGCAGTGCTGTAAACTCGTCAGTCAACTTTGTTGGACCTGTTTCAATCGTCAGCTTCCTTCTTCATCAACACTTGTTGTAGACACGTCAGTCAGGTTTGTTGGGGCTGTTTCTTTGACATGTTACAATCGTTTGCTCCCTTCTTCTTCAACATATAGTAAGTTATATTCTTAAAAATATTTAAACATAAATGTTTCAAATACAATAAAACAGAGGAAGTGTTATAAAGTGAGCAGAATATTGAAAGTTTGATTAATTTTCTTAATCTTTTTCCTTTGTGGCAGAGAAGTGAGGAAGCCCCACTGTAATTGATTCATCCTTTTGCTTTCTTGACTTGTTGGAATAATATTATGTATCATATATGGTCTTAATTTTTTGGAATTTTTTAGAAATAAACAAGCAGAGTATAAGTGGGCGTTTGAACATGAATATATGGAAATTGGCCAAGTGATGTTTGTACATGAATATAACTTGTGAAGTCAATGAATTGTATTTTAGTAATCTTGAATTCTAGATCTAGGAGGTATTTGATTCGTCTTTATCTTTTCTCTATCTATTGTCTTCCCCACAAATTTTGTGTTTCTATTTTATTGGACAGAGGAGTAGAGCAACCATCTCATCAACTAAAAAGGTTACTGTATTAGTCTTTTAACTAAAAATTAAGTGTCTTTGATTTTGGAGTTAAAAAGTTTTCAAAAAGTAAACCCAAATGACTTATTTATACCTCTCTATGAGTACCAAAACAGGTCCTTGTTCATTTTTGCACAATTGCTTTTGCTGTTGTGATTCTTGTAGAAAAGATGCCTACAATGTGTTCGATCAAATGTTAAAAAGAATGCCTACAATGTGTTTGATGAAATGTTAAAAAGAATGCCTACAATGTGTTTGATGAAATGTTAGAAAGAATGCCTACAATGTGTTTGATGAAATGTTAGAGTGTTTGATAAAAGTCTCAACTGAACTGTTTGTTTGTGAATATTAAGTAGAAATTGAGCAGATGATAGATAGATAGATAGATATGATCACATTAAAAATGGCAACCATTTGTTGTTTTGTTTCTTTCCGATTAATTATTTTCCTTCATATCAAACAATGAATACTTAATCCACACCTGGTACAAATCTCGATATTCACTTCATTAAACTACTACTTACCCTTGATAAGTTGTATTAGTTTGATATTAACATCCGGTGTGGGTGAATTTTTACCTGGAGAGAGCGGAGTGAATAGAAGGAGTACGAAATGGTGGAGTGTTGTTCCGGTTTGGTAAAAATTGAATCTTGCAATGTTTTGAAGACATAGACAGCAGTATCCAGATGTATTGTTTGTTGTTATTTCACTTTTGGTGTAAAGAGGAATTGGTAGAAGAAGTAAAATCATTGAAGAAGTAAAAGATCATTGTATTTTTGCATATGGTTACAAATTTAATATTCGAATGTTTGGAGTCCATCCAACTATGTTTATTACAACTGACTATAAATACAACATTGTTTCCTGATATGAATTTGTATGCATCAGGTCTTGAGAACTTGAAAGGAAAAATACAATCATGGAAAAAGCAAAATATAATGAAATAGAAAGAGAGGAAGAGGAAGCAAACAACTCATCGGTATATCATACAATATATACATATTAAAGCTTTTTATTTTGCTGAATGGAACCATTCCCTTTGTCATGATTCCATGATTCTATCTATCATGTGTAGACTTTAAGGGCATAGTGTCCTAACTTTAATTCGCAGTAGAGTAATTTAACATCATGATGATATTTAATTAGCCAACTTTCTGTACTCATTGGTAGTAATAAACAAGCATACCATGCACCATCCAACAATAATTTTTGATGATAATAGGACTCTCAACAGTAATTTCGTACAGGGTAACATACACACTGAATTGAGAGATTTCACACCATCAATTGTGTTCTGTTACTACCCATAAAGAGCTCCACCTATGTTCGTTGCCTGTCTAGAGTAAAGTATTGAATTGTAGATCTGTGGCTTTGAAAATTTGATATGACATTTGGTCTTATCGCAGGTGTCATTTTCTGCTCTTCGCAAGGACGTTGTCAATGTTCTGGATTTCATGGAGAGGTTAAAGAATGAAGAAGATCAAATAGCTGCTGACATGGCCGATCAAATTGAAAATCTGAAATTTGTGCTAGCATTTATTTGTACGTATGTCCAGCTTTCTTATTCCAATTTGGAGAAGTTTGAAGATACAATGAATGCTGCAAGACAAGAGGTTAAAGATCTACTTCGATCGATTTTGGATGATGTTGACAATAACATCGGGTGTAAATACAACTACATTAATCATACCCTTCCTAGCCTCGCCAATAATATGGATGATTGTATCGGCTCATGTCAGAGTTCTAAGTCAAGTGCCATCATTACTGAGGAGCAGTTGAACTTCCTCCTTCTGAATCTCCATCATCTATCCAAGTTTCTTGCTGAAAAGGTTTATCCATATGAGATTCTTCAGAATGTGTGTGACAACATGAGAGATTTCCATGGGTTGATAGTGAATGGTTGCATTGAGCAAGAAATTGTTGAATATGTCTTACCTCAGTTTCAACCTATGGCTGAGAGAGTTGGACTCTTCCTTTGGGATGAAACAATTAGTGAAGACTCTCAAGTCTTCAAGCTAGCTCATCTATTCTTGAAGATTTTTCCAATCGAACTGGAGGTGATACACATATGTTTTACAAATTTGAAAACATCAACTTCAGCAGAAGTTGAACGCTTCATTAAGAAGCTCCTGGAAACCTCTCCGGACATTCTGAGGGTATATCTGATTCATCTACAAGAGCACATGGTAAATGTTACTACCACCAGTATTTTAGGGGCTCGAAACATTCACATCATGATAGAGTTCCTATTAATTATTCTATCTGATATGCCCAAGGACTTTATTCATCATGACAAATTATTTGATCTGTTGGCTCGTGTTGGAGCACTTACCAGGGAGGTATCAACTCTTGTTTGGGACTTGGAAGAGAAATCAAGGAATGAAGAGAGTGTCAATGAAACAAATCGTGCAACTCTAGACTTGTTGGAAAATATTGAACCTGTCAAGGAAGATCTCAAACATGTTTATCTAAAAGCCCCGGATTCATTTCAACGTTGCTTCCATATGAGTGATGGACCACTCTTCATGCATCTGCTACACAGACACTTAAATGATTTGCTAGATTCCAATGCTTATTCAATTGATTTGATAAAGGAAGAAATTGGGCTGGTGAAACAAGACCTAGATATCATAAGATCCTTTTTTGTGAATGTTGAGCAAGGATTGTATAAAGATCTCTGGGCACGTGTTTTAGAAGTGGCATATGAGGCAAAAGATGTCATTGATTCAATTATTGTTCGAGATAATGGTCTCTTACATCTTATTTTCTCACTTCCCATTACCATAAAAAAGATCAACCTTATCAAAGAAGACATCTCCAATTTACTTGAGAAGATTCCCAAGAACAGGAGCCTCATTGTTGTAAAAAACTCTCCCAAGAAGTCAGTTGAAAGCAAGTCATTGACAACTGGTAAAATAACTGTAGGTTTTGAGGAGGAGACAAACTGGATAATTAGGAAACTCACCAGTGGACCGGCAGATCTAGATGTCATTTCGATCACTGGAATGCCGGGTTCAGGTAAAACTACTTTGGCATACAAAATATACAATGATAAATCAGTTTCTAGTCATTTCGACCTTCGTGCATGGTGCACAGTCGACCAAGAATATGATGAGAAGAAGTTGTTGCATAAAATTTTTAATCAAGTTAGTGACTTGGATTCAAAATTGAGTGCGAATATTAATGTTGCTGATATGCTACGGAAACAACTGTTTGGAAAGAGGTACCTAATTGTGATAGATGACGTGTGGGATACTACTACATGGGATGATTTAACAAGACCTTTTCCTATAGTTGAGAAAGGAAGCAGAATCATTTTAACAACTCGAGAAATGGAAGTGGCTTTGCATGGAAGGCGCAACACTGATCCTCTTAACCTTCGATTGCTAAGACCAGAAGAAAGTTGGGAATTATTTGAGAAAAGAGCATTTGGAAAAGAGAGTTGCCCTGATGAACTATTCAATGTTGGAAAAGAAATAGCCCAAAATTGTAAAGGGCTTCCTTTGGTGGCTGATCTGATTGCTGGAGTTGTAGCAAGGAAGGAAAAGAAAAAAACTGTGTGGCTTGAAGTTCGAAATAATTTGAGTTCCTTTATTTTGAACAGTGAAGTGGAAGTGATGAAGGTTATAGAATTAAGTTATGACCATTTACCAAATCACCTGAAGCCATGCTTTCTTTACCTTGCAAGGTTTCCAAAGGACAGTCCAATGATAATCCTTGCGTTGAAAGATTTTTGGCGTGCTGAAGGACTTGTGGAACAGACAGAGATGAAGAGTGTGGAAGAAGTGATGAAGATTTATTTGGATAACTTAATTTCCAGTAGCTTGGTTTTTCTTTTCAATGAGATAGGTGATCATCCGACTTGCCGACTTCATGATCTTGTGCATGACTTTTGTTTGATGAAAGCAAGAAAGGAAAAGTTGTTTGATCGGATAAGTTCAAGTGCTCCACCTTCTAATTCTTCAGATTTGATGCCACGTATAGTGACCATTGATTGTAATAGCGAGTTCTTTCTTCTTAACAATTTTGTCCTGTTCGGTTCAAATAAGATAAGGCATTCTGGTAAACACATGTATTCTTTGAGGATAATTGGAGACAAGCTGGACGACCGTCTTTCTGATATTTGTCACCTGAGACACTTAAGGCTTCTTAGAGTGTTGTACCTGGATCCCTCTTTTATCAAGGTGAAAGATTCTTTGCTGAATGAAATATGCATGTTGAATCATTTGAGGTTCTTGTGCATTGGGACAGAAGTTAAATCTCTGCCTGCGTCTTTATCAAACCTCTGGAATCTAGAAACCCTCTTGGTGTCTAACATAGGATCAACCTTGGTACTATTACCGAGAATTTGGGATCTTGTGAAGTTGCGAGTGCTGTTCATGAGTGCATGTTCTTTCTTTGATTTGAATTCAGATGAACCAATACTGATAGCAGAGGACACAAAGTTGGAGAACTTGAGACAGTTAGAGAATCTCGAGCTTTCCTATTCGAAAGACACAGAGGATATTTTCAAAAGGTTTCCCAATCTTCAAGGGGTTGCATTTCGTCTCAAGGAATCATGGGATTATTCAACTGAAGGATATTGGTTCCCGAAATTGGATTTCCTAACTGAATTAGAAGACCTCAGAATAGTTTTTGAAAGTTCAAACACAAATGACAGTGGGCCTTCTGTAGCAACAAATCGGCTATGGGATTTTCACTTCCCTGCGAGTTTGAAAAGTTTGTGGTTGGGTGTGTTTCCTCTGTCATCTGATTCACTATCAACAATAGTGAGACTGCCCAACCTTGAAAATTTGACCCTTAAGAACACAATCATCCAGGGGGAAAAATGGAACATGGGAGAGGAAGACACCTTTGAGAATCTCAAATTTTTGGAGTTGGATGAAGTGGCTCTTGCTAAGTGGGAGGTTGGAGAGGAATCCTTTCCCGTGCTTGAGAAATTAGTACTGCGGAGATGTCGTAAGCTTGAGGAGATTCCACCTAGTTTTGGAGATATTTATTCATTAAAAATTATCAAAGTTGATTATAACCGTCAACTTAAAGATTCCGCTATGACGATTAAGCAATATGTTGAAGATATGACGGGAGAAGATAAGCTTCAAGTCCATTGCCTGCTCAAGTCTTAAGCGCTCTTACCCTGGGAAAATATGTGAGTACAGATGAATTTATTACTTCCTCAGTTTTATTTTATGTGGTGGAGTTTGAAGAAGAAATGGTTAGTTTTGGAATTTCTAGTCTTAAAACATGTTAAGTTCAAAAATAAATTGTTTCCAAATATTTGAGCTATCATTATTATTAAAGATTAATTTTCATTTCTTTCTTTTTTTCCAGTGTCATTTTCTTTGCAGAGGGCATGTTATAAGGAATGCAGGATAGAATTCCCTTTGACCGTACATCAGCTTTCGAGGCTAAAGATAAATCTTCAGACATCTATTGCATTCTCTCAGCTCTTTTATTCTGTTGTGGTAAGTTTCATTGCTATTGTTATTGCACGACTTTTGTTCAATTTCTTCATTTTGTTCCCATCTGTCCTAGCCTACAGCTTCAACATTTGTTCATTCAAGTTGTTTCTTTAGTATACGCTCTTCTCTTCCTTGGCACGGGCTTCATTTATTTGCATATCATGTGTTACTCTTCGAGTTCAGATACATCACAACTCTCTGTACTATATGAAGTAATTCTATATCTCAGTTTTTCCAAGTTTTTGTAAATCTTTCAAGATATACATTTGTAGATTGAGGGCTGCTATACAACATTTGTCGTTGTTTGCAGCAGTATGTATGATGCTGAATACATGTGTGTTGTTCTGATTAATTCAGTCGTTTGTCCTTAGTTATGGTAGGTAACAGACACTCACCATTGCGATTATCATCCTTAATTAGAAAGAGCTTTTTGTTTGTGTGGGTTTTTCCAGTTGAACATAGCTCTAACTCATTCCGCTATCATGTTTTTATTGAATTCTGATTCAGCAACAATCCTTCCTGATGTGGCTCTTTCCTGGAAGTGACAACGCTGCTGCCCAACTAAGGAAATAAGGAGAAGATTGAAAGGGTTATGAATTCCATTGAGTTTACCCTACTTGATCGAATCAGCCCGAAGGAAATTGACACCAATGTTGAAAAATATCTACACATTGTTTGATGGTCTCAACTGAACTATTTGTGAATATTATGTAGAATTTGAGTAGATAAGCATGTGTTGTTTTGTGTTTTTTTTTTCCTCTCATTTTTAACATTTTACTTGTATAAAAATTGACTAGATTAAAAAAAAGAAAAAGGTTGGATATATTTTTCTATCTAGTTTTTGAAGAATAAAGTTACTTGACAATGTGAGGTATGTGAAAGTCTTTTTAAGGGATAGAGGGACTTGAACCTTCATGATTTTTAAAGTCAGGGATTTTCTCTCATCATAAATTTCATTGTTACTGATATTGACATGTAAAATATGACTTTATCTTTATTCTCAACAGATTAAAAAGAAGATCTATTAAATTATGAAGCGAATGATTTTATCAATGAATATTCAATTCCTTTTCAACATAGAATTGATTCACATCAATTCTTCTAATAGAAAAAGAACATATCTTCATGCATGAACGTATATATAAATTAGGAAAAAGGGTCAAAAATGTTCTTAAATTATGCAAAAGTAACAAAAATGCCCCCCGTTTGTAGTTTGGTCCAAAAATGCCCTTACCGTCAATATTTTAGTTAAAAAATGCCCTTATTGTTATTAATGGGTCAAAAATACTCATTTTTCAAATAAATATATTGTTTATTTTCTTTTTAACATTTTTTTTCTAATAATATTTTTATAAATTAGCAAATGTTTATCTTACTTCAATTCAGAAAAATAAAATAGAAAGTGAAAATATTTCTTATTTTATTATAATTATTTTTATCGTTATATAAATATAAATTAATGATGGATATACTATATTCTTATATATATGACATATATTATATGACAAAAGGGTACAAAAAGTTGTTCTATTTTAATTGATAAATGAGATTAAAAAGAAAAAATAATTTCTTAGTTAAAGTGATTTTAAAAGAAAGGAAACAAGAACATGGTTCTTTAATAATATTTTATTAGAAAGAAGAAGTGTTTTAAAAGAAAAAAAATAATATATGTATTCGGAAAATGGCATTTTTGACCCATTTAGTAACTATAGGGGCATTTCTGGACCAAAGTATTGTCTGCAAGGACATTTTTGAATCAATACAGCAAGGACATTTTTTAGCCAAATTATAAATGGGAAGCATTTTTATTTCTTTCACATAGTCTAAGAGCATTTTTTTACTCTTTTCCCTATAAATTATAACAAGTTAAATATAAGAAACTCACAAAACTTTAATAACAAGAATAAAATCTCTTTTTATTGTGGAACTTTAATAACTTCAATTTTTTAAGTGCTCCAAATTAATTATTTGATTTATTGTTCACCTGTTTATTGTGAATAAATATTTACTAAATAAAAATAGACAGAAAAAAATAACAAATATCACCCAATCAATCATATAACTTTTACCTTATCAAACTCACAAACAAACACTAAAATATACACATATACATTCACATGTTCTACAAATAATTAATATTTAATGTATTTTTTTTCTCTACAAACAATAATCTAATAAATTAATAATTACTATGACTAATAATCTTAAATAAAAACCAAACTATTTTCATCCTCAAATTTCACATCCCCATCAAGGCAAGAATGAACCCCCTCCATCTTGTAAACTTGATTCATCAAAATAATTCATGTCAAACAAGAACCCAAACTCATCCTCCTTGCCACATTTTGAGTGAATTATTTCATTTGCTAGAACTTTGTTTTTCTCTTGTGACAATTGAAGATTTTTGCTCGAGTTCTGGCTTTGATAGATAGAGTTATTTGAAAAATTAGGCAAGGTCGATGGGCGATATTCGCCACCACCATAGGACAATAACTTAGGCATAGCTGCTTCATGGTTGTCCATATTGAAAGATGTGATACTAGTACTCTCATTGTTTTATTGATGTTTTCATCTTTAGTACCTTTGAAAAATACTCTACATAAACCCAATCTTCCTGTTCAAACATGATAAAACCATATAGTTAGCAGTTAGGTCTAATATATAATGATGTAATAATATTATTGAACTGATTAGTTTAACTTCTTTGAACGGACAGTTCAAGAAAATTCTTTATAATATAAGTAATCATCCATAAAAAAGTATGATTAGATATTTGAATAAAATACACAAGTTTACTTGTTACTACAAGTGAAATTAAAGAGATTAGGTTATCAGTGCATATAAGTTAAATTTTTTAGAACTTAATTTTGATACTAGGTACCTATAATGTAGACATCTTTAAGTTCTATGCACAATGCATTAATGAAAAATATAGTTACACAATTAGATCGCTTGTAAGATAATTATAAGTCGGTTTATAAGATAAGCATTATTGGGTAATCGAAGAAGAGAAAACAATCTGGTATTATAGGTTAAATTACATTATTACATAAAAATCTTTATATATATATATATATATATATATATATATATATATTACGTCGGGCTTATACAAAGTTTATTGGAGGCCAACGACAAAACGCAATCATTTTAGCTCAGACTTTGTATATGTGTTGAAAAAATCATTAAATGTATGAGATGGTGTGATAGATATAGTCCTAAGTGGTCAAAATCTATAAACTTCAAATTTTGAATCCTCTATGTTATACACCATATGTTCCAACTTATATGACATTGTTTGACCAAGCATGAAGTTTAAGAAATAAGGAAAGACTTTGTTATGTTTATCAAATTTTCCTTATTAAAGTCACATTAGTGCTTATTTTTAGTTGATCTTTTTTCATAATAAAATGTTAAGTGGAACCAAGTAAGAATAAAATAGAAATGGTGTCATTAAATAGAAGAAAAAAAAAATATTGTGGCATAAATTGAGAGAAAAAAGTTTAACTTATAATAGAATTTTGCCAGACACCATCCATAATTTTCAAACTAGCTAGGAGGTTTCTAAGAAGCTTCTTATAAAGACATATTTGTCACTTTGTTTTGAGACTATTTTTTCAACATACCACATAAGACACTTGACTTTAACTCTCTCTATTTCTATATGTGACTTAAAAAATCTCCTCATGTTCTTTGGGTATCAATCCTAAAAGATCTTTTTAGACTTTGTAGTGTGTATGTTAGACAATATGATACCTTAGTATCGATGTATAAAACTTAAATCCACTAAATAAAAGCAAAGTTTACGTTTTATGCGCTAATAATTTAATCAAGAATATTTTTACACCACCATTTGGACATTATAAAGAGATAATATCTCAGATGGTCTCTAAATAATAGATTGTTTTTTTTTTCAAAAAATCACTCAATTTTAGTTTTTAACTCAAAGTCACTCAATTATTCAACGTTGATTTTCAACTCAAAAAATATTCATTTAAATCATTCAATGACCCACTCAACTTGATCTGACCTGCTAAAAATTAAAATTGAGTGACTTTTGAGATAAAAACTAAGGTGGAATGACTTTCTAAGAAAATAGTCTATAATGAGTGTCCATTTGAGATATTATCTCCACTTATAAAATAATCATAGATAAATCTTTATATATAATAAGCATCAATTCACTACCAGAAAAAAATCAGAAATTTCTATGGACTTTCCATCGAAACGATACTTGATACAACTATTTTCGATGGAAATGTTAGTCAGAAATTAATTCCGATTGTTCTAATAGTGATGATTGATGAATCATGTAAGCATAGTAACTAACATGTTATCACATGTTAAAATTTAACGACGACACAAAAACATTAATTACGTACCTTTGGAGGTATAAGAGGATTTTTGAGTCGAAATTCATGCATAATCCATCCAGTTTTAATGCCATGAGGAGCTCTATTTTTGTAAAAGACCAAAGTTTTTCTCATGCCAATGAGTGCACCTGTTTGAGGATCAAACACTGTTCTATCTTTGCCAGTAGCTTTCCAATATCCAGAAATTGTAGCCCTATTAGTTCGAAAACCGGTTGCGTATTTTCGATCTCGAAAACTAAAGAAATACCACTCATTTGAGTTCAATTTTGCCACCTCTACATAAAGTGTAATGTAAAATTAGTTAAAAGAAGAAATAAGGACAAGCAAGGGGAAAAAAATAAATTTATGACGGAATATTTATTACGATAAACTAGCTAGGTCATCGCGATATGTGATGGCTTTGTGAAGGAATTCATCAATGTATAGGGCAAGCATGCTTTTTCAGATAGGTTAAGCTTTTAGATAAGATGTGCCATTTAGGAACAAATAGATATACATATTTTTCAAACAATTACGTATCTTATCACTAGTTAAGAATTTTCTATCAAATATTGAGGAAAATACACTTAGATACATGTATTTTTGCTACCAAAGATACTAAAATAAGGAGAGAGGTGAGCGAGATGAGGAGGGAGGCGAGTTAGATAGTCCTGTATCCCAGATACATACGAATCACTAGATATACATGTATATATGTCTAGTGTGATTCGCATGTATGTGGGATAATATACTAGATACATAGGAGAGTGATGAGTGAGATTTGTTATGTATGTGAATCCACTTGGATACAATGTAATCGAGATACATGTATCTGAACATATTCGGACAAACCAAAATTCAGTAAGATACGCAATATTATAAACTACCGTTTATATAAGTAATCAGATATCCTAAACTAATGGAATTTATGTAAGTTTCTCTATAATTTAACATGACACTAGAAAAGATAGTAATTTCAAGTCTTGCCACCTTCTATTATCAAAAAGAACTTTCATGTACGTGTAAAAAGATTCAAGCATGTACATGAATGTTTGGGGGCCGTGAGGACATCATAAACAAAAGTTAGTTATTTTTTACGATTTAAACTTTTAGATAAAATGATCTCACGATTTAACAGATTCAGAGACAAGAATAATTGTGGATGACAAAGTAAATAGTCAAGGCTAAACAATAGTACTAGACTTGTTTCCTCTTTTACCTAAAGCTTCTGAAATGTAAAATATTGCAAAAGAAATATTGACTCTTTGTTTGTTTCTCTAGCAATTGCAGTGCTGAATCTATGAATCTTCATAAATCATATGTATATATTTTCCTTTGCATCAAAATACAAAGACTATATACGGTCCATCTTAATTCTCTGTGTAGAGTTACTATTGTCTTGAAAAATTACCTAGCATTTCTCACTTCCCATATAGTGGACCATATACAAGCTGGGATGGAGTTCCACCATTTCTTCTCCTTTCCCCTACATCCCACCTTTTTACAGCATTTCACTAATTCAATTGTAGACTCTGGCATGAGTTAATTCAAACCAGTCATGCTTGAAAATCTGCCAAAGCTGATCAGTAATGTAAAAACAGATGGCTATTATTTTCTGCATTCTCCTGACACAAGAAGCATCTTGAGCTGCTTTACTCTTGTATTATGATCTCTTTCCTTTGTAGTGGTGTCTTTGATGCTATTCACTGTAATGATTGCCATGCATCTTGGCATTCTAATGGTTAGTGTTAAGTTATTGCTAGAGATTTTTTTTTCTTGTTTTATGTTTCTTTTTCTGTGATATCAGGAGATTTAATTAAGTTTACTTTCAGGGGGAAAGCATCTTATAGAGATGAACAGAATTTTGAGGCCTGGAGGTTATTTTATTTTGTCTTCAAAGCACAGTAACATTGAAGTTGAGGAAGGTTTGTCCTCTATTTATGTTGAAGGAAAACGGCTTCTGTTTTTCTTCTTTCTTTGATGAAAATAGCTATTTCTGAATGATGACAATTCCTTTAGCGGACCTTATCTTCCTACAGAAAAAACATTCCGCGGTGGACACTTGCCCTCCACTGTCATGGATATAACGAAATCATCCCTTCTAATATCTCATTCAATGTCAAGCTTCTTGTTCTTGCTAATGAAGACTATCTGATATTCTCATACACTCCCAAATGATCTGCTACAGAATTCATGTTATTTTCACTAAAGAAACTCTTGATTTGGATGGATGGATCATTTTTTGGCTTGTAGCTTGAAATTGTCTTGCATTGTTATCAAGTCTTTTTCCTTTGTGAAACTTGAAAGACGAGCTATCATTTTGATTTCATCTTTTCTAAGATATTCAATTTTGCGTGCTTTACTTTTCTTTTCAGCATGTATTTACAAATGCCTTTTTGTAAAGTACTCATGCTCATAACATCAACCTTCTTCTCCAGCTATGTCCGCGTTGACAGTATCAATCTGTTGTAACATCCTCACTGATAAAACTGATGAAATCAGTGATATAAGGATTAAGTTATACCAAAAACCACAAGCAAATGACATATACCAATTGAGAAGGAAAAAAATTCCACCTCTATGCAAAGCAAATGAGAACCCAGATGCATCCTGGTGAGTTCGAAAAGCTTGTTTTGTTATGCTTGTCTCTCTTTTACTCTTTTCAGTCAATTTGCATTTCCTTTGCGCATACTTCTGCTACTGCACATGGACGAGTAATCTTGGGAAAATAAGTGCACAACTCCATCATTGTATGTCATCACACAAATAAGCTACAACTCTCTCAAGAAGTGGTAGAATAAGCATGATTTATGATAAACCTTAGAGTCAAAGACACATTAGTTCTAAAATTGTCATGCTTCTTTCTTTATCCTCTCAAATGTTAAATTCCAATTACCTTATCCGCAACAGGTATGTGCCGATTAAAGCTTGCTTGCACACAATTCCTGAATCCATAGAACAACGAGCAATCGAATGGCCTGAGGAGTGGCCAAAGAGACTTGAAGCTTATCCCGATTGGATGAACAATAGAGAGAAATTGATCTGAGACAGTGAGCACTGGAAAGCTATTGTTGACCATTCTTATCTAGTTGGCTTGGGTATTGATTGGTCCAACATTTGGAATGTAATGGATATGAAAGCCATCAATGGAGCAGATTTGCAGCAAGGATGCTAACAACTGAGAAAAATATACACAGATTTGCAGCAGCTCTTGCACAGCAGAAGGTGTGGGTGATGAATGTTATTCCTGTACATGAACCAAACACTGAAACACCCTTCCCGTAGTCTTTGAAAGAGGACTTATTGGCGTGTACCACGATTGGTGAGAGGCTTTTGGTACTTATCCAAGATCATACGACCTTCTACATGCAGATCATCTCTTCTCAAGGCTTAAGAACAGGTTACATGACCTTTTATCCTTTATTTGCTCCTTTGTTTCAGTCTTCCCCTCATAAAATATACGGATGATCCTGTCTTTCTTGATTATGAATCAAGACGAAAAGTCGGATGTATTTGTTCAGTTCAGGTCTACTTATGGTCAATTCTTCTATCTGAAAAAAAGAATATTGCTTTAAAAAGGTGACTCATAGTCCCTTTTCGAGTATTATCTATCCAGTTAGTGTGTGTATGAACGAACAGCTTCCACCTCTTTTTGGGCTATATTCCCTCCTTGTCCCTCATACCCCTTTCAGCAATGGTTGCCGTGGCTTCCAAAAATCTTCTTCCGACCTCTGGAGGTGGTCTGTCAAGTTTGAAACTTTCCATTTCCAGACTTCAAATTTTCTTCATGCTAATTAAGTGGTTCATTCACTGCAGGTGCAAGCATCCCATTGTGATTGTGATTGAGATGGACCGTATATTACAGCCTGGTGGCTGGGGAATCATACGTGACAAGGTCGAAATACTTGATGCATTAGAGAAAATATTGAGAAGCTTGCACTGGGAGATACAAATGACTTTCACCAAAGATAAGGAAGGCATCCTTTGTGCTCAAAAGACAATGTGGAGACCTTGATGAATGCTTAGAGGCAAGTCATCTGATTATTTGGACTAAAGATTCCAGTCATTTTCCTGCAAGATCTATACAATATTATCTATACTCGAGTAACACAGTGCCATTCTTGCCAACAATTGTGTTTCTTGGCCTCCCTCTTCACATATTGCAAAAGAAATAGTTGTGGATCCAGAATTTAGACGTTCAGAAATGCATACCAAAGATTTAATTCATTGTTGGATCATCGCTGAAAGGGAAGTATTTTCTAGCAATTAGTCTGCAAGTCATATAGTTTTGCTCTTACCATTGAATGACTACTGATATATTCGTGCATAAATTGAAATCTGTTTTACCTGTTAAGAGTATATTATGTGAACCTTATATTGTGATGTGGTTTCACCAACTATTTTGTTGTGTTATTAATCACAAATTTGATAGTAATGACAAATATTGGAAGTTGACAATAAGAGTAGAAGGTTAGTAGGCGATCAACATTGTTTAATTTCCTTATTAGTGTCATTCTTCTTCTACTACTATGTTACATTCAAAATCCTCTTCCATGTGATCAACATGATCATCAAGTATCCAAGGCCTACGCCTAACAGAAGTCTTAAGCATTCCTGTGCTAATAATTGTTGGTGTAGAAGCAACCTGGATAGGACCTTGCTCAGACTCATTCCCAACAGCCACAGAGTTACAGGCTTCCTCATTATTTTCTACCTTCTGTAGTGTGAAGGACGTTAGTGATTCAAAACCGGGTGGAACTGAAAACTTTTTTCTGTTGTCACATTCACCCTGTAATCTGGTGCGCTTGGCCCCCATCAACACCGAGACAAAATATCACTGGAACAAAAAGGTTAAGTATTAGTGGACATGAAATGTGACATGGACTTACTTTGCCTTCTAAGGAAGTAAATAACCAAATACAGGCATGCTTCATCAATGTCCATGTAAGTTGTACCTCTTAACTTCACCTTTATATTTCTGTGAAGTACAATCAGACATTGTCTTGAGAACATCAGAACTGACCTGCAACAAGAGAACACAGATTAAAGGGTAAATACTAGCCAATATGACATCTAGTCAAAGAAAAAGTAATCTGTACACAGATACAAAAGACTAAAGTAACAAAAAATGAATTTGGTCGTCCTGGTATTTTAAGGTCAATAAAAATAGGTGTGGATGAATTTTAAACAAATTCTTCATAAAATTCCTTTTTAAAATTGCAGACATGAATCTTGTTATTATGAGAACACCAAAAGTAAGGGAAAAAAGGGATACACAACAGAAAGAAACTAATCCAATCTTCTTTTTTGAACTGGTAAGTATATTGAGATAAACAACAAAGCGCTGAGAAGGTTCTCTGTAGGCACAAGTCAGATATCCCCATACAAAAACAAAAAGAGGGGCACCTACCTATACAGAAAAATATATTCCTGTAGTGAATTGATAATATCGAACATACTGTTTCCATCCTTTACATCCTGTAAAGTTGCACCAAAAAGCCATAAGCTAAAGACATTTGTACAGAGACAGCTTTCCCTACAAAAACCTGGCATTTATTTCCGTCCACAGAACCCAACAGATACAAGTCAGCACTGTAACCCACAGACTTCTTGCTCGTTTCCTGATCCCACTTTTGTCCCAAACAGTCAGCAGGTTTGGGGAAGTAACAAAATAGACGCCAAATCACTCAAATTCATATCCGAGAGCAAATGCAGAAATGCTAGCTGTCATTGGTTGGATACTCTCTTCGTATAACGTCTTAGCTTGGTCACTCAAATTAAATTCTCCTAGCAAGTTCGCCAAACGGGATACAAAAAGATAGAATTTTTAGGATGGAATAGCAAATGCACTTGCTGTTAATACAAGTCCTGCATCTCCTACCACATTCAGACCTATCCGCCATTCTCTCCTTCAAAAATGCCTTCACTTCCCTTCTAGACACGAATTACCTTTTTTTCGGAAAAGAAATCAACCAACCAACTATGTATCAACTCCAATCTATTAGAGTCAATTCTATAATCCGATGTATCCATTTAGCTCTATTTGGATCCATTTCTTTCTTAGATACTAGATTTCCAAAAAGAATGATGTTCTGGGCATTTAATCCACCAAACTTGATCAGCCCTTGGAAGTATCACAAACTAGAACAAACCCATTTCATATTTCAGCACCATGACAAATATCTACACACAAATGACACATCAATTGTCCATGTTAAAAATCGAAGCATGAACCAAACTTGCAACTATAAGTGAGACATATATGAAGCATCGAGAAAATGAAATACACTTAAGTACCTAGAAATTGCACAAAAGGTGGTGGTGGTTTTACCATTGCAGTTTCGTAAGATTCTAATTAGAAGTCAGCTATAAGAATCCTGGGTGTCCATTTTGATCTATTCGGGTCCATCTTCATTCCTTGATACTAAATTCCCAAAAAATATAATGTGGGCACTAAATCCACATTCCACTCAACTTAATCAGTTCTTAGAAGCATAACAGACTAGCACAAACCAATTTCATATTGCAGCAGCAAGACAAATTACAAATATAGATGCACATATGAGACATCTATTGTCCAAGTGAAAAAAATCGAAGATTGAAACAGTAAATAAAATAAGTATGAAGCAGTATGAGAATGAAAATACGATGAAGCACCTAGAAATTGGACCATAAAAGGTGATGGTAGTTGTGTATACGTTTTGCTCAGTGGCGAATTTAGGTACAAATTTTGGGTCACCCGAACCCGTACTCATCCGACTAAACTCGATATATTACTTCTATAATTATTAAAGAATATATTAAATTAAAACTAGTTGAACCCGTTCTCAAAATGGCTTATCTTTAGAGCAATGGTGCACCCGTTTTCTTGAAATCCTGGATTCGCCTCTGGTTTTGCTCAATTAGGGTCCATTTCATTATTTGCTACTAAATTCCCAAATAGAATGATGTGGGCGTCAAATCTACCCAACTTAATCAGTTCCTAGATGTCACAAACTAGCACAAACTCATGTCATTTCAGAACAATGACAAATAAAAAATACAAATACACGCATTTATGACCAAAAAAATTGAAGCTTGAACCCAAAATTTGCAACTGTAAGCAAGACATATATGAAGCAACTATAAATTGGACCGCAAAAGGTGATAGTAATCACACATAGTCAGCTATATGAATCCTGGGTATCCATTTTGATCTATTCAGGTCCATTTTCATTACTTAATACTAAATTCCCAAAAAGAATGATGTGGGCAGCAAATCCACCCAACTTACTCAGTTCTTAGAAGTGTCACAATTCACAAACTAGCACAAACCCATTTCATATTTCACCACAATAACATAGAACAAACAGAAACACACACACATATGACACAGCTATTGTCCATGTAAAAACACCAAGCTTGAACCAAAACTTGAATCAGTAAATAAAACATGTATGAAACAGAAAGAGAATGAAAATACGACGAAACACCTAGAAATTGAACTATAAAAGTTGTGTATCCATTTTGCCCTATTCAGGTCCATTTCATTCTTTGTTACTAAATTCCCAAAAAAGAATGACATGGCCATTAAATCCACCCAAACTAGCACAACCCCATTTCATATTTCAGCAAAATGACAAAGAATAAACAGAAATACACAACTAAAAATCGAATCTTGAATCAAAACTTGCAGTACGTTTACCTAGAAAAAAGGTGATAGTAGTTTTGGAGTTGCAGGGTATCAGCAGAACTTGATTTGAAAATGGAGAAAATGGTTTGCACAGGGAAGAAAACTCATAAACCTAGTACTTGAACAAAACTTTTAAGGAATCAACTAGGGAGGATTTTTTTCTTTTCAAGATTCTTCTTCCCCAAAACTCAACTGAAATAATCTGAGTTTTTTTAGGCAAAATTGTCACATATTTATTTGAGAATGTCTATTTGACCCTTCATTTGCTAATATGGATCACTTTTGGTCCAAATAACAAAATGGATTTAAACACTTATCCAAAAAAATAATATTGAGTTGGACTTCAATATGGGTACAACATGAAAAATCAAAAGAAAAAAAATACCATTTAATCATTTTCAATTCAAGAAATTATGCTGATAATCTTGAAAATCAACAATTTTGAATTTTTGATTATATAAATCTTTGTGGTTAAAAAAGTCAAAAAGTGTTATTCATAGATTAAAACT
The DNA here is from genome assembly GCA_037074985.1 of Solanum bulbocastanum. NCBI lineage: Eukaryota > Viridiplantae > Streptophyta > Magnoliopsida > Solanales > Solanaceae > Solanum > Solanum bulbocastanum. The sequence continues at coordinate 2,279,411 of CM073602.1, forward strand.
TGATAAAAATGAAGTTAAAACTTTAAGATTATTCAATCGATTGTATTTAAAAAATTTATTTATATTTCATGTTCTTTTCCCAACTAGGAGTAGTTAGGTTGCATGAACCAATCCAAAAACATAATAACAATTCTAATAGAATTTGTATTAAAAAATTTATTGAATATATATAAATTATTAATTTAGAACTCAGTACTTTTAAAATTTTAGAATTTTGCATCCATATATTTTAAGGTTTGGCTTCATTTCAATTTATTTGTTCTATTTTGAAATGACATAGAATTTTGAATCTTATTATTCTAATTAATTATGTTTGTAATTTATGTAACTTTTGGACTATTCATTTACTTCATTTACTATCCTATAATCTTTTTATTTATTGCAAGGAAGTATTCCTCACCTCTGTATAGTGACAGTCTTACTTTGTTTTGATAACAAGAGATATACAAGAAAATGTGGAGTGAAAAGATGAAGAGTACCATATTGTGTTTATATTGAGATTAATGTAGTAAAAAGGAAAGCTGAGACAAAAAAAATATTTTAAAATCTTCGACTATATTCACTATATAATAGAGAGTAATTATATATTGAAAGAAGATATTCTTTTTGTGAAGCTTTAAACTCTCAAACTAATTTGAAGTTACTTGAATTGTACGATGTTGTCGAATTGTTATATCCTGGAAGATAAGAACGTACGCAGAGTGGGCTCACCAAGTTTACGTGAACTTAATTGTGAAATTAATTGTGTATGTATTAATTATACAAGTATTAGTTATGTAGGTTTAGCTATGGGAGTTTAGTTGTGCATAAATTATTGCTTTGGATGTTGGTTTTTTTATATTAAAAACTAGTATAATTCTTCTTTAAAATTTATTAGAATAGAACATTTCTTGTATTTTGATGTTATAGTATTTTTATATAAATCTGTTGTTAAGAGTATAGAGGTTAATCAATTCTAATTTACCATTTGTTTTATTAAAAAAAAAAAAGGCAAAATTATAGATGATAACACTATTTTCTCCTAGTTTACATAATTTCATTTTACCATTGTTACATAGTGTCTTTATTAGAGAGTCAAATAAATATTTTTCTCAATTTTCTTCTTTGCAAATTTCGTTAGTATAACACTAGCAATTACTTTCAAAATATTAAATTTTTTTTTTTTTTAAAAAAAGATATATATATAACTAATGTGTTTATCAAGAACAAATGTTCCATAATCATATGATATACATATAAGTAATATGTAGTCATTATGTGTTTTAAAATTAAAATGCAATCTTCCAAATTCCAAATTTCATAAGTAATGTAGTTATGATATTGTTTTGGAGTTGAAGTTGTGCACAAACTAAATATTAAGGATCCTTGAAAAGGATAAAAGAGAAGGGATAATAGGAAAAAAGTTCAAAAAAGTACTTTGGTGTGAGAGAATAGTTATCATTGTGTTTCATATAATTATAATTAATTGCTAGTTTTAATTCTATCATTTGACTTTCTATTTTTTTTTTACTCCTATTAATATTAACATTATTATGACAACAACAAAAAATCATATAACTTTTTAGGCTTGATCTCTTGGAGAAGAAAAGATTTATTTGGAGAATGTTGTAAATAAATATATTATGTAAAAAGTTATTTGTGAATCTGCATTAGATGGATTTACATATAGTCTGTACTGACAAATATTTAAATTAAAACATTTCTTTACTATTATACCCTCTCCTTCTTTAACTTTGTATTTTTCCTTCTTTTAACTCCATATTTAAATTAAAACATTTCTTTAATTATGTAGAAGAAAAAAGAAGTCAACTGGGGGTGATATTTGGTCTTAATTGTTCCTCTGTTTATTTCCAGAATTTTGAGGTCTATAGATCTAATAACAAAGAAAGCAGAGGATATATAGTTTCATCAACTAAAAAGGTTAGTCAACTCATCTAATAATTTGCTACTCTCATCTCTATTGAAGTAAAATTATGGAAAAGTAAAAATGATGTTAGGAAAATGAAAGAACTTTGGTAGGTTAGTTGGATCCAACAAAGAGAAAGGGAAACAAAATGCAGGAGAAAGAGAGAGGGCTAAATAGTTACTCACACTGGCTATTTACAACAAATCACTTAATTGTGGTTAGTTAATGTATACTTTCACCTCACTAATGAAAGTATATTACTATAAGCTATTAGAGATAGAAAGGTTCGGTACATAAAAGATTATCATCCATTTTCTTCTTTGTATAGGTTGGAAAAGTAATGGTAACCGAGCAGGACTCCTTTTTTTGTAAATAATTAACAGTTGTGATACACTTTATTTTATTGAATATTTAGATCTTACATTTTCTTCTTCATACTCCTTTTTTGTAAATAATTAACAGTTGTGAGATTTTATGTTTGTGATTTCAAGTCATAAACATCTTGATGTGTGATTAAGATTGATCTAAAATTACTATATGTCTAAGTTATACAATTGCTCTTTATGCACCATTTGATGTTTGACTAGTTTGATATATATATATATATATATATATCGACAAAAACTCAATAAGAAAATGGTTACAAATTTATTATACAGAAACTGTCAAAAATCAATAGTGAAATTCTTGATTATTCTATTTTCATCTGCTTTCTCCTGTTAAAATTTTATGTACTTTTTATGCATCAGGTCTTGAGAACTTGAAAAGAAAATTACAATCATGGAAAAACGAAAAGATAATGAAGAAGCAAACAACTCATTGGTAAGTTATTTGATAGAGTGAACTGTAAAGTATTGAATTGTAGATATCATGTGGCTTTAAAAATTTGATATGTGTTATTTTGGCAGGTGTCATTTTCTGCTCTTCGCAAGGACGTTGCCAATGTTCTGGATTTCCTAGAGAGATTAAAGAATGAAGAAGATCAAAAGGCTGTTGATGTGGATCTAATTGAAAAGGTGAAATTGAAACTGACATTTATTTGTACATATGTCCAGCTTTCTTATTCCGATTTGGAGCAGTTTGAACATATAATGACTAGAAAAAGACAAGAGGTTGAGAATCTGCTTCAACCAATTTTGGATGATGATGGCAAAGACGTCAGGTGTAAATATGTCCTTACTAGCCTCGCCGGAAATATGGATGACTGTATAAGCTTGCATCATCGTTCTAAATCAGATGCCACCATGAGGGATGAGCAATTGGACTTCCTCCTCTTGAATCTCTATCATCTATCCGAGCATCGTGCTGAAAAGATGTTTCCTGGAGTGACTCAATATGAGGTTCTTCAGAATGTATGTGGCAACGTCAGAGATTTCCATGGGTTGATATTGAATGGTTGCATTAAGCATGAGATGGCTGAGAATGTCTTACCTCTGTTTCAACTGATGGCTCAGAGGGTAGGACGCTTCCTTTGGGAGGATCAGGTTGATGAAGACTCTCAACTCTCCGAGCTAGATGAGGATGACCAGAATGATAGAGACTCTCGACTCTTCAAGCTAGCACATCTACTCTTGAAGATTGTTCCAACTGCACTGGAGGTTATGCACATATGTTATAAAAATTTGAAAGCTTCAACTTCAGCAGAAATTGAACGCTTCATTAAGAAGCTCCTGGAAACCTCTCCGGACATTCTCAGAGAATATCTGATTCATCTACAAGAGCATATGATAACTGTTATTACCCCTAACACTTCAGGGGCTCGAAACATTCATGTCATGATGGAATTCCTATTGATTATTCTTTCTGATATGCCCAAGGACTTTATTCATCATGACAAACTTTTTGATCTCTTGGCTCGTGTTGGAGCACTTACCAGGGAGGTATCAACTCTTGTACGCGACTTGGAAGAGAAATTAAGGAATAAAGAGAGTACTGACGAAACAAATTGTGCAACCCTAAAGTTTCTGGAAAATATTGAACTCCTTAAGGAAGATCTCAAACATGTTTATCTGAAAGTCCCGGATTCATCTCAATGTTGCTTCCCCATGAGTGATGGACCTCTCTTCATGCATCTGCTATAGAGACACTTAGATGATTTGCTGGATTCCAATGCTTATTCAATTGCTTTGATAAAGGAACAAATTGGGCTGGTGAAAGAAGACTTGGAATTCATAAGATCTTTTTTCGCGAATATTGTGCAAGGATTGTATAAAGATCTCTGGGAATGTGTTCTAGATGTGGCATATGAGGCAAAAGATGTCATAGATTCAATTATTGTTCGAGATAATGGTCTCTTACATCTTATTTTCTCACTTCCTATTACCATAAAGAAGATCAAGCTTATCAAAGAAGAGGTCTCTGATTTACATGAGAACATTTCCAAGAACAGAGCTCTCATCGTTGTGAACCCTCCCAAGAAACCAGTTGAGAGCAAGTCATTGACAACTGATAAAATAATTGTAGGTTTTGAGGAGGAGAAAAACATGATACTTAGAAAGCTCACCAGTGGACCGGCAAATCTAGATGTCATTTCGATCACTGGTATGCCAGGTTCAGGTAAAACTACTTTGGCGTACAAAGTATACAATGATAAATCAGTTTCTAGCCATTTCGATCTTCGTGCATGGTGCACGGTCGACCAAGTATTTGATGAGAAGAAGTTGTTGGATAAAATTTTCAATCAAGTTAGTGACTCAAATTCAAAATTGAGTGAGAATATTGATGTTGCTGATAAACTACGGAAACAACTGTTTGGAAAGAGGTATCTTATTGTCTTAGATGACGTGTGGGATACTAATACATGGGATGAGTTAACAAGACCTTTTCCTGATGGTATGAAAGGAAGTAGAATTATTTTGACAACTCGAGAAAAGGAAGTGGCTTTGCATGGAAAGCTCTACACTGCTCCTCTTAACCTTCGATTGCTAAGATCAGAAGAAAGTTGGGAGTTATTAGAGAAAAGGGCATTTGGAAACGAGAGTTGCCCTGATGAACTATTGGATGTTGGTAAAGAAATAGCCGAAAATTGTAAAGGGCTTCCTTTGGTGGCTGATCTGATTGCTGGAGTCATTGCTGGGAGGGAAAAGAAAAAGAGTGTGTGGCTTGAAGTTGTAAATAATTTGCATTCCTTTATTTTGAAGAATGAAGTGGAAGTGATGAAAGTTATAGAAATAAGTTATGACCACTTACCTGATCACCTGAAGCCATGCTTGCTGTACTTTGCAAGTTGGCCAAAGGACACTGCGATGACAATCTATGAGTTGAAAGCTACATGGATAGCTGAAGGGTTTGTGGAAAAGACAAAAATGAAGAGTATGGAAGAAGTGGTGAAGATTTATGTGGATGATTTAATTTCCAGTAGCTTGGTAATTTGTTTCAATGAGATAGGTGATGTACCGACTTGCCAACTTCATGATCTTGTGCATGACTTTTGTTTGATAAAAGCAAGAGAGGAAAAGTTGCTTGGTTTCACAAGTTCAACTGCTCCATCAGATTTGTTGTCACGTCAAATTACCATTGATGATGATAAGGAGCACTTTGGGCTTAATTTTGTCATGTTTGGTTCAAATAAGAAAAGTCATTCTGGTAAACACCTCTATTCTTTGAGGATAAATGGAGATGAGCTGGACAATTGTCTCTCTGATGCATGTCACCTAAGACACTTGAGGCTTCTTAGAGTGTTGCACCTGCGTATCAATGTGAATGATTCTTTGCTGAATGAAATATGCATGTTGAATCATTTGAGGTTCTTATTGATTAGGACAGAAGTTGAATCTCTGCCTTTATCATTATCAAACCTCTGGAATCTAGAAAGTCTGTTGTTGGATTACCAAGGATCAACCTTGGTACTATTACCGAGAATTTGGGATCTTGTAAAGTTGCGAGTGCTGTATGTGAGTAATTGTTCTTTCTTTGATATGGATGCAGATGAATCAATACATATAGCAGAGGACACAAAGTTAGAGAACTTGAGAGTATTAGAGCAACTCATGCTTTCCTATTCAAAAGATACAGAGGATATTTTCAAAAGGTTTCCCAATCTTCAACACCTTACATTTGAACTCGAGGAATCATGGGATTATTCAACAGAGGAACACTGGTTCCCGAAATTGGATTGTCTAACTGAACTAGAAGAACTCACAGTACATTTTGAAAGTTTAAGCACAAATGACAGTGGGTCCTCTACATCCATAAATCGGTCATGGGATTTTCACTTCCCTTCGAGTTTGAGAAGATTGTGTTTGAATGAATTTCCTCTGACATCCGATTCACTATCAACAATAGCGAGACTGCCCAACCTTGAAGAGTTGTCCCTTAATAGTACAATGATCCAGGGAGAAGAATGGAACATGGGGGAGGAAGACACCTTTGAGAATCTCAAATTTTTGAACTTGGAATATGCCACTCTTTCCAAGTGGGAGGTTGGAGAGGAATCCTTTCCCTCCCTTGAGAAATTAAAACTGCGGAGATGTCATAAGCTTGTGGAGATTCCACCTAGTTTTGGGGATATTTGGCCACTCAAAATTATCAAACTTGTAGAGAGCCCTCAACTTGAAGATTCCGCTATGAAGATTAAGGAATATGCTGAAGATATGAGGGGAGGAGATGAGCTTCAAGTCGTCGGCCGGAAGAATATCCCGTTATTTAAGTAGCATTATGTGTGAACAGGTTCTTCTCCATTCTTTTGCTGTTCTGATTCTTGTTAAAATATGTCTACAATTTGTTTGATGAAAGTCTCGACTGAACTGTCTGTTTTTAAATACTAAGTAGAAATATTATTGCACCTCATGATTGTTATAAACAAGTTTGACTATGTTCAGGGGATTATATTATGTCTCGACAACATACATCTGCCCCTGACCTATATGGTTATAGGTTTTGTTTTCTTAATATTTCTGTTTTCTTCTTATCTTATAAACTACAATCAGGGTAAGAGGAAAAGAAAATGAAGGAGAGAGATGCGGAGGAAGAAAACGGTACGTCATTCATATTACAACTTAAGATACAAAATGTGATACATATGTTTAATGAACTGTCATTCAAAAGTTCATAATCTGAAGCATAACATAATCAATAGGTTTGGGAACCTCTGTACCATATGCAAGTTATCCTGTATCTCAGTTTTTGTAAAATATTTCAATGAAATACCACCATCACAAACATGTGAAAACTCATGATCTGCAGGTAATAAATTCCAATGCAGCAAGAAGTGGGATATTCGTGTGCAAAGAGTTTGAATTGTGGAATTCATGCGCACCTAGAATCAACCATCGATAAGCTGCTGCTGCTGCTGTATATTCAAATAGGTGCTGCTGTACAACATTAATAGGTGAAGTTCGAGCAGTCACCACATAGTAGGTGACAAACACGATGACGATTTCAAACTCAAGAGGAAGAACTTTGTGTTGAAAATGAAGATATCAAATGGAGGATTTTTTTTTGGTTCAAGACTCTGGTTACCCAAATCTCAACGGAAATAATCTTAGTTTTTTTTTAGCCAAAATTATCACTTAGTATAGGGAAAGTGTCCATTTTGACCCTTCAAATATAATATTTAGTCCCTTAAGTTTGTTAGTGTGGTCACTTTGGTCTAAATAACAAAATGAGAACAAAAATATCCTCAATTTCATTTTTGTTTAGAAATTAGATAAATATGCCTCTTTATAGTTAATTTTGATTTCATTGTTAAGTGGTAATAGAAATTGAAAGCAAATAACCTTACTGTATTGATGTCTATTAATTTTTTAAAAATCTTATCTTATTATGTTAATAACCATATAGTCATCTTATTTCACATGTTTACATATTTATAGTGTTATATATGATGTTCATGTTAATTAGAGATCACCTTAGTACTCAACACTCAATTAATAGAATGAAAAATTGGGTGTGTCATCCCAATTAGGGAGGATAAATTAGCAAATATAATATGTTGATTATTCACATTTTAAAATTAATGACGTAGTCGAATAATAATTGGTTAAAAATGATTTTGCACAATTGAAATTAAAAAATAATAGCATGAATATGTTTTTTCTCAAACGACAATGACATAAATGAGTCAAGCTTTTATCGATGATATAAATGAACTTTTCTCAAAATTCAATATCATATTTGAGCCTTTTTCCTTTATTTTATCTAAAATTAGTCTAAATTTTATCATACATAGCATGAAAAATAAGAAATTAATACTTCTTCCCCGAGCTCTCCAGTTCAGCAACAAAAGGGTGATTTTTTTTATCTAATATCTGTCCCTGTCTTTGACAGATAGAGTTATGTGTTCAATTAGTCAAAATGCGTGCAAATTGAAAGTGGACGGTACCTTGTGAAATCAATTGAAATATGTGCAAGTTAATCCGGTCACCACGATTATAAAAAATTAAAAAGGAAAATTATGGAGCATAATTTAAGTGACAGCAGCAGCATTATAACAGGTTCTTCTCTATTCTTATAGTACCATTTTTGCTGCTTAAAAACCAAAAGTCTTGTAGTGGAAATCGCTGATGTTAAAAGATGCCTATAATGTGTTTCCACTGAATTTTTTGTGAATATTAAGTAGAAATGAGTAAAATCCCCTTTCACCTCATCAACCTTTACGGGAAAAATCTATCGTCATTGGGTTCGAGTGGATCCTAAAGTTATGATATATGCTCAAGTGTAGCTGTGACCATCTCATCCAAAAGTGTAGTCATGTCTCGACAAAATACATCTGCCCCTGACGTTGGTAACTCAAAAAATGATGATAGATAATTCAAAAGTCAATGAATTGTATTTTAGTATTATCAATGAACTGTCAATATATTTGATTCTTCTTAATTTGGCCTTTCAAGTTCATTGTTAGCCAATTACCACAAGTTGAACTAATAATCTCTTTTAGACATCTTCCCATGTGAAGACGTATATATATAATACCAACTTATAATATGATGATAAATAATTCAAAAGTCAATGAGTTGTATCATAAATAATCTTGGAATTATTGTAAATCCAGATCTACCTATTTCAACTATACTTTACTTAGCAAACAACTCTCTTTGCTATTATTTCTCAAACAGGGGCTTCTAATATTGCTAAACTTCAGAGGTAACTTCATCTTCAAAACTCTCTTGTTTTCTTTATCTTTGATCTACCATGGATTTCATTTTCATTACGACTCAAAAGATATAACAGAGATTTTTCTTTTTAAATTATCTCTTGAAGATTCTTCTTCTAAGTTGTTTTGATCTATTAAAATTAAGCACTTTAAGTCTTAGTCAAATATTTTAACAGTAAGATCTAAGGGGAACTATGAAAAACAAGAAACACCACGAATGTCCCGTAAACATAGCTGCCTCTTGCACAAAAACATCCAGCGTTAGTAGAGTACTGTAGAAACATTAGTGGCTTCTTTCACGGCTCAAACTCATGATCCATAGGTTACTTGGAGACAACTTTACTGTTGCTCGTAGACTCCCGTAAAATCTCATAAATCACAACTCCAACAGACATCATCTTCATTCACAAGCTAATTAACAATCTCCACAAGTCTAAGTCAACTTGTAATATGAATATTAGGTAGACGTACAAATTTTCAAAATTGATTAAGAAGATGATAGTTATAAAAAAGACTTGAAAAGTCAATGAATTATATTTTAATCTTGGGATTAGCTGTCAATCTCTATTTGTCGGGCCATTCAGTTTTGTATATCATATGGTTTGAAGGAATGAAAGAATATGATAGTTGTTGAAGTGCATGACCATCTCATCTAAAAGGTTAAGTTGTTCATTAAAATAATTTCATCTGACCTTGATTAATGTCTCGACAAAATCCCTCTCATTTTAAAACAATGAAAATTCTGAACTACTTCTTCTTCTTCTGCATAATTAAATATTCGTGTACTTTGCTCCTGCTGAGTGGCTCACTGACACTATTTGTTTTTGTATCAATATAAGACAATCGTGCTCCACATAAGTCCTTAGACATTTTATTATAATGTTTGACTTGTAAATGTTAAGTATTTATAGGATTTATGTTGCACTATACGTGGATATAGGACGATTTTTTACCAAATAGTGTTACACAAATAATTGTTAGAGTGAGAGTATTTGTTTGAAAATTAAAATAGTGATATAGTTTTATTTGAATCTCATTATTCGCATGTTATTCCACCTCATTAAGTCATTATGTTTGTAACTTTTGTAACATATGGGCTATTCATTTACCTAATTTATTATCGTATAATCTTCGAATTTCTCACCTGTAAATAGTGATGGTCTTAATTTGTTTTGACAACAAGGGATGTACAAGAAATAGAGTGAAAAAAGATGAGGAGTACTATATTGTGTTTATATTGAGATAAATTAATCTAGGTAAAAAGAGAGTTGAGACAAAGAAAAATATTCTAATTCTTCAATTATATTCACTATATAAAAGAGAATAATTATATGTTGAAAAACGATGTTTTTTTTTTTGCGAAGCTTTGAACTCTTTAACTAATTTAAAGTTGCTTGAGTTGTATGATGTTATTGGATTATTGTATTCTGGAGGGTAGGGGCGTATCACATATGCAGAGGAGGTCACCAGATTCATGTAAAACCATGTTTCCCTCTCATGATCAATATATAGTAGTGTCAAATACAACAGAACGGAGGAAGTGATATAAAGTGAGCAGAATATTGGAAGTTTGATTAATTTTCTTATCTTTTTCCTAATTTGTGGAAGACAAGTGAGGAGGCCCCACTGTAATTGATTCATGCTTTTGCTTTCTTGACTTTTTGGAATAATACTATGCATCATATTTGGTCTTAATTGTTCCTCTTTTATTTCCAGAATTTTGAGCTCTATAGATCTAATAACAAAGCAAGCAGAGGATATATAGTTTCATCAACTAAAAAGGTTAGTCAACTCATCTAATATTTGCTACTCTCATCTCTATTGAAGTAAAACTATGGAAAAGTAAAAATGATATAAGGAAAATGAAAGAACTTTGATAAGTTAGTTGGATCTCACAATGAGAAAGGGAAACAAAATGCAAGAGAAAGAGAGAGGGCTAAATACTTGCTCACACCAGCGGTTTACAACAAATCAATAGATGCATGACATTATCACTTAATCGTAGTTAGTTAATGTGTATTTTCACTTCATTAAATTATTACTTACCCATGATAAGTTGTATTAGTTTGGTATTTACATCCAGTAAGGGTGAATTCTTACCGGGTAAGAGGGAGGGGGTTGGAGAGAGCGGAGTGAATAGAAGCAGATCTTTCAGATTTTTTTTCTAAGAAGAAGAAAAATCCCCCTCACTAATGAAAATATATTACTATAAGCTATGAGAACATCCGGTGCGGGTGAATTCTTACCTAATAAAGTTTTTATGTACTTTTACGCATCAGGTCTTGAAAACTTGAAAGGAATATTACAATCATGGAAAAACGAAAAGATAATGAAGGAGAAATAGAGAAAGAAGAAGCAAACAACTCATTGGTATGTTATTTGATAGAGTGAACTGTAAAGTATTGAATTGTAGATATCATGTGGCTTTAAAAATTTGATATGTGTTATTTGGCAGGTGTCATTTTCTGCTCTTCGCAAGGACGTTGCCAATGTTCTGGATTTCCTAGAGAGATTAAAGAATGAAGAAGATCAAAAGGCTGTTGATGTGGATCTAATTGAAAAGCTGAAATTGAAATTGACATTTATTTGTACATATGTCCAGCTTTCTTATTCCGATTTGGAGCAGTTTGAATATATAATGACTAGAAAAAGACGAGAGGTTGAGAATCTGCTTCAACCAATTTTGGATGATGATGGCAAAGATGTCGGGTGTAAATATGTCCTTACTAGCCTCGCCGGTAATATGGATGACTGTATAAGCTTGTATCATCGTTCTAAATCAGATGCCACCATGATGGATGAGCAATTGGACTTCCTCCTCTTGAATCTCTATCATCTATCCAAGCATCGTGCTGAAAAGATGTTTCCTGGAGTGACTCAATATGAGGTTCTTCAGAATGTATGTGGCATAGTCAGAGATTTCCATGGGTTGATAGTGAATGGTTGCATTAAGCATGAGATGGTTGAGAATGTCTTACCTCTGTTTCAACTGATGGCTGAGAGAGTAGGACACTTCCTTTGGGATGATCAGGCTGATGAAGACTCTCGACTCTCCGAGCTAGATGAGGATGATCAGACTTGTGAAGACTCTCAACTCTCCGAGCTAAACGAGGATGATCAGACTGATGGAGACTCTCGACTCTTCAAGCTAGCACATCTACTCTTGAAGATTGTTCCAACTGAACTGGAGGTTATGCACATATGTTATACAAATTTGAAAGCTTCAACTTCAGCAGAAATTGGACGCTTCATTAAGAAACTCCTGGAAACCTCTCCGGACATTCTCAGACAACATCTGATTCATCTGCAACAGCATATGATAACTGTTATTACCCCTAAAACTTCAGGGGCTCGAAACATTCATGTCATGATGGAATTCCTATTGATTATTCTTTCTGATATGCCCAAGGACTTTATTCATCATGACAAACTTTTTGATCTCTTGGCTCGTGTTGGAGTACTTACCAAGGAGGTATCAACTCTTGTACGCGACTTGGAAGAGAAATTAAGGAATAAAGATAGTACTGATGAAACAAATTGTGCAACCCTAAAGTTTCTGGAAAATATTGAACTCCTTAAGGAAGATCTCAAACATGTTTATCTGAAAGTCCCGGATTCATCTCAATGTTGCTTCCCCATGAGTGATGGACCTCTCTTCATGCATCTGCTACAGAGACACCTAGATGATTTGCTGGATTCCAATGCTTATTCAATTGCTTTGATAAAGGAACAAATTGGGCTGGTGAAAGAAGACTTGGAATTCATAAGATCTTTTTTCGCGAATATTGAGCAAGGATTGTATAAAGATCTCTGGGAACGTGTTCTAGATGTGGCATATGAGGCAAAAGATGTCATAGATTCAATTATTGTTCGAGATAATGGTCTCTTACATCTTATTTTCTCACTTCCCATTACCATAAAGAAGATGAAGCTTATCAAAGAAGAGGTCTCTGATTTACATGAGAACATTTCCAAGAACAGAGCTCTCATCGTTGCAAACCCTCCCAAGAAACCAGTTGAAAGCAAGTCATTGACAACTGATAAAATAATTGTAGGTTTTGAGGAGGAGACAAACTTGATACTTAGAAAGCTCTCCAGTGGACCGGCAGATCTAGATGTCATTTCGATCACTGGTATGCCAGGTTCAGGTAAAACTACTTTGGCGTACAAAGTGTACAATGATAAATCAATTTCTAGCCATTTTGACCTTCGTGCATGGTGCACGGTCGACCAAGTATATGACGAGAAGAAGTTGTTGGATAAAATTTTCAATCAAGTTAGTGACTCAAATTCAAAATTGAGTGAGAATATTGATGTTGCTGATAAACTACGGAAACAACTGTTTGGAAAGAGGTATCTTATTGTCTTAGATGACGTGTGGGATACTAATACATGGGATGAGTTAACAAGACCTTTTCCTGATGGTACGAAAGGAAGTAGAATTATTTTGACAACTCGAGAAAAGGAAGTGGCTTTGCATGGAAAGCTCTACACTGCTCCTCTTAACCTTCGATTGCTAAGATCAGAAGAAAGTTGGGAGTTATTAGAGAAAAGGGCATTTGGAAACGAGAGTTGCCCTGATGAACTATTGGATGTTGGTAAAGAAATAGCTGAAAATTGTAAAGGGCTTCCTTTGGTGGCTGATCTGATTGCTGGAGTCATTGTTGGGAGGGAAAAGAAAAAGAGTGTGTGGCTTGAAGTTGTAAATAATTTGCATTCCTTTATTTTGAAGAATGAAGTGGAAGTGATGAAAGTTATAGAAATAAGTTATGACCACTTACCTGATCACCTGAAGCCATGCTTGCTGTACTTTGCAAGTTGGCCGAAGGACACTGCAATGACAATCTATGAGTTGAAAGCTGCATGTATTGCTGAAGGGTTTGTGGAGAAGATGGAAATGAAGAGTATGGAAGAAGTGGTGAAGATTTATTTGGATGATTTAATTTCCAGTAGCTTGGTAATTTGTTTCAATGAGATAGGTGATAACCCGACTTACCAACTTCATGATCTTGTGCATGACTTTTGTTTGATAAAAGCAAGAGAGGAAAAGTTGCTTGGTTTCACAAGTTCAACTGCTCCATCAGATTTGTTGTCACGTCAAATTACCATTGATGATGATACGGAGCACTTTTGGCTTAATTTTGTCCTGTTCGGTTCAAATAAGAAAAGGCATTCTGGTAAACACCTCTATTCTTTGAGGATAAATGGAGATGAGCTGGACGATTGTCTCTCTGATGCATGTCACCTAAGACACTTGAGGCTTCTTAGAGTGTTGCACCTGCGTATCAATGTGAAAGATTCTTTGCTGAATGAAATTTGCATGCTGAATCATTTGAGGTTCTTATTGATTAGGACAGAAGTTGAATCTCTGCCTTTATCTTTCTCAAACCTCTGGAATTTAGAAAGTCTGTTGTTGGATAATGAAGGATCAACCTTGGTGCTATTACCAAGAATTTGGGATCTTGTAAAGTTGCGAGTGCTGTATGTGAGTAGTTGTTCTTTCTTTGATATGGATGCAGATGAATCAATACTGATAGCAGAGGACACAAAGTTAGAGAACTTGAGAGTGTTAGAGCAACTCATGCTTTCCTATTCGAAAGATACAGAGGATATTTTGAAAAGGTTTCCCAATCTTCAATATCTTACATTTGAACTCGAGGAATCATGGGATTATTCAACAGAGCAACATTGGTTCCCGAAATTGGATTGTCTAACTGAACTAGAAGAACTCACAGTACGTTTTGAAAGTTTAAACACAAATGACAGTGGGTCCTCTACAGCCATAAATCGGTCATGGGATTTTCACTTCCCTTCGAGTTTGAGAAGATTGTGTTTGAATGAATTTCCTCTGACATCCGATTCACTATCAACAATAGCGAGACTGCCCAACCTTGAAGAGTTGTCCCTTAATAGTACAATCATACAGGGAGAAGAATGGAACATGGGAGAGGAAGACACCTTTGAGAATCTCAAACTTTTGAACTTGGAATATGTCACTCTTTCCAAGTGGGAGGTTGGAGAGGAATCCTTTCCCAAGCTTAAGAAATTAGAACTGGAGAGATGTCGTAAGCTTGTGGAGATTCCACCTAGTTTTGGGGATATTTGGTCACTCAAAACTATCAAACTTGTAGAGAGCCCTCAACTTGAAGATTCCGCTATGAAGATTAAGGAATATGCTGAAGATATGAGGGGAGGAGACGAGCTTCAAGTCGTCGGCCGGAAGAATATCCCGTTATTTAAGTAGCATTATGTGTGAACAGGTTCTTCTCCATTCTTTTGCTGTTCTGATTCTTGTTAAAATATGTCTACAATTTGTTTGATGAAAGTCTCGACTGAACTGTCTGTTTTTAAATACTGAGTAGAAATATTATTGCACCTCATGATTGTTATAAACAAGTTTAACTATATTCAGGGGATTATATTATGTCTCGACAATATACATCTGCCCCTGACCTATATGGTTATAGGTTTTGTTTTCTTAATATTTCTGTTTTCTTCTTATCTTATAAACTACTATTATTTTTTTTTTTATGTGAGTAAATTAACATTGTGGGATAATGTTTTGTAAGCACCATTTGATGTTTGAACTTGATCAATGTCTCGAAAATGACTTTTTATATGTCTGACTATCTGCAGAATTGTTTCCTTCTATGATCTTGATAAAGTCTTAACCATATTTTATACATCAGACCCTTTGGTATTGACTATTGGAAAGTACAATCAGGGTAAGAGGAAAAGAAAATGAAGGAGAGAGATGAGGAGGAAGAAAAGGGTACGTCATTCATATTACAACTTAAGATACAAAATGTGATACATATGTTTAATGAACTGTCATTCAAAAGTTCATAATCTGAAGCATAACATAATCAATAGGTTTGGGAACCTCTGTACCATATTCAAGTTATCCTGTATCTCAGTTTTTGTAAAATATTTCATGAAATACCATCATCACAAACATGTGCAAACTCATGATCTGCAGGTATAAGTTCCAATGCAGCAAGAAGTGGGATATTCGTGTGCAAAGAGTTTGAATTGTGGAATTCATGCGCACCTAGAATCAACCATCGATAAGCTGCTGCTGTATGTATCAGCATTTGGCCTCACGGTGCAACAGTAAGTGTTGTGCCTATTAATACAGATATGCCATCCTATTTCCCTCCTGTTTCTACCGCTACTGAAGGAATTAATGCAAATGTTTTGTATTTTCCAACTGGTAGCATTAACAATATCAACTTAATTTCTTGAAGGTGGAATCATCCTAGTTACTCTAATTCTTTTCCAACTTTTGATACACTCTCAATTTAATCGTTAGTATCTTCTTTACTGCAGGTGGTATAGGATTGATGAGCTTAAGAAAATAACTGTTAAACAACAGAAGACACACTGGAGTAACGCCGATTCCTATGCCAGTGTCTGCATAGAAACCAAAATACATGTGTGTTGTTCTGATTAATTCGGTCGTTTACAATCTTCTGTGAGTCCCTACTTATGGTACCATTGCGATTATCATCCCTAATCAGAAACAGTTTTTGTTTGCGCGGATTTACCTAGCTGAACATAGCTCTAACCCATTCCGCTATCATGTTTTATTTGATTTTGATTTCAGCAACCATCCTCCCTGATGTGGCTCTTCCTGGAAGTGAGAACTCTGCTGCCCGAGCAAGGAAATAAGGAGAAGATTGAAAGGGTTTCGAATTCCATTGAGTTAGCCCTACTTGATCGAATCAGTCAGGCGGAAATTGACACCAATCTTGGATTACGTGTATACATGTGTTTGATGAAAGTCTCAATTGAACTATTCGTGAATATTATGTAAGACTTGAGTAGATGAGCATGTGTTGTTTTGTGCTCTTTTTCTTCATTCTCATTTTCAACAATTTTCTAGATTAAAAGAAATATTTTTTACGAATCAAGCTAGTATTAGAACATTTATGAACCAAATTACACTAGTAATTTACAATTTACTATTACCCAAAACTTTCCTCGTTGGCATTCATCTTTAAAGGATTCATTGGACAGAGGACTTTATTCATGATAGAGTTCCTACTAATTATTCTATCTGATATGCCCAAGGACTTTATTCATCATGACAAATTATTTGATCTGTTGGCTCGTGTTAGAGCACTTACCAGAGAGGTATCAACTCTTGTTTGGGACTCAGAAGATAAATCAAGGAATGAAGAGAGTGTCAATGAAACAAATCGTGCAACTCTAGACTTGTTGGAAAATATTGAACCCGTCAAGGAAGATCTCAAACATGTTTATCTAAAAGCCCCGGATTCATTTCAACGTTGCTTCCATATGAGTGATGGACCACTCTTCATGCATCTGCTACACAGACACTTAAATGATTTGCTAGATTCCAATGCTTATTCAATTGATTTGATAAAGGAAGAAATTGGGCTGGTGAAACAAGACCTAGATATCATAAGATCCTTTTTTGTGAATGTTGAGCAAAGATTGTATAAAGATCTCTGGGCACGTGTTTTAGAAGTGGCATATGAGGCAAAAGATGTCATTGATTCCATTATTGTTCGAGATAATGGTCTCTTACATCTTATTTTCTCACTTTCCATTACAATAAAAAATATCAACCTTATCAAAGAAGACATCTCCAATTTACTTGAGAAGATTCCCAAGAACAGGAGCCTCATTGTTGTAAAAAACTCTCCCAAGAAGTCAGTTGAAAGCAAGTCAATGACAACTGGTAAAATAACTGTAGGTTTTGAGGAGGAGACAAACTGGATAATTAGGAAGCTCACCAGTGGACCAGCAGATCTAGAGGTCATTTCGATCACTGGAATGCCGGGTTCAGGTAAAACTACTTTGGCATACAAAATATACAATGATAAATCAGTTTCTAGTCATTTCGACCTTCGTGCATGGTGACGAGAAGAAGTTGTTGCATAAAATTTTTAATCAAGTTAGTGACTTGGATTCAAAATTGAGTGAGAATATTGATGTTGCTGATATGCTACGGAAACAACTGTTTGGAAAGAGGTACCTAATTGTGATAGATGACGTGCAGGATACTACTACATGGGATGATTTAACAAGACCTTTTCCTATAGTTGATAAAGGAAGTAGAATCATTTTAACAACTCGAGAAATGGAAGTGGCTTTGCATGGAAGGCGCAACACTGACCCTTTTAACCTTCGATTGCTAAGACCAGAAGAAAGTTGGGAATTATTTGAGAAAAGAGCATTTGGAAAAGAGAGAAGAAGGTTATAGAATTAAGTTATGACCATTTACCAAATCACCTGAAGCCATGCTTTCTTTACCTTGCAAGGTTTCCAAAGGACAGTCCAATGATAATCCTTGCGTTGAAAGATTTTTGGCGTGCTGAAGGACTTGCGGAACAGACAGAGATGAAGAGTGTGGAAGAAGTGATGAAGGTTTATTTGGATAACTTAATTTCCAGTAGCTTGGTTTTTCTTTTCAATGAAATAGGTGATCACCCGACTTGCCAACTTCATGATCTTGTGCATGACTTTTGTTTGATGAAAGCAAGAAAGGAAAAGTTGTTTGATCGGATAAGTTCAAGTGCTCCACCTTCTTCTTCTTCAGATTTGATGCCACGTATAGTGACCATTGATTGTAACAGCGAGTTCTTTCTTCTTAACAATTTTGTCCTGTTCGGTTCAAATAAGATAAGGCATTCTAGTAAACACCTGTATTCTTTGAGGATAATTGGAGACAAGCTGGACGACCGTCTTTCTGATATTTGTCACCTGAGACACTTGAGGCTTCTTAGAGTGTTGTACCTGGATCCCTCTTTTATCAAGGTGAAAGATTCTTTGTTGAATGAAATATGCATGTTGAATCATTTGAGGTTCTTGTGCATTGGGACAGAAGTTAAATCTCTGCCTGCGTCTTTATCAAATCTCTGGAATCTAGAAACCCTCTTGGTGTCTAACATAGGATCAACCTTGGTACTATTACCGAGAATTTGGGATCTTGTGAAGTTGCGAGTGCTGTTCATAAGTGCATGTTCTTTCTTTGATTTGAATTCAGATGAACCAATACTGATAGCAGAGGACACAAAGTTGGAGAACTTGAGACAGTTAGAGAATCTCGAGCTTTCCTATTCGAAAGACACAGAGGATATTTTCAAAAGGTTTCCCAATCTTCAAGGGGTTGCATTTCGTCTCAAGGAATCATGGGATTATTCAACTGAAGGATATTGGTTCCCAAAATTGGATTTCCTAACTGAACTAGAAGACCTCAGAATAGTTTTTGAAAGTTCAAACACAAATGACAGTGGGCCTTCTGTAGCAACAAATCGGCTATGGGATTTTCACTTCCCTGCGAGTTTGAAAAGTTTGTGGTTGGGTGTGTTTCCTCTGTCATCTGATTCGCTATCAACAATAGCGAGACTGCCCAACCTTGAAAATTTGACCCTTGAGAACACAATCATCCAAGGGGAAGAATGGAACATGGGAGAGGAAGACACCTTTGAGAATCTCAAATTTTTGGAGTTGGATGAAGTGGCTCTTGCTAAGTGGGAGGTTGGAGAGGAATCCTTTCCCGTGCTTGAGAAATTAGTACCGTGGAGATGTCGTAAGCTTGAGGAGATTCCGCCTAGTTTTGGAGATATTTATTCATTAAAAATTATCAAAGTTGATTTTAGCCGTCAACTTAAAGATTCCGCTATGATGATTAAGCAATATGTTGAAGATATGACGGGAGAAGATAAGCTTCAAGTCCATTGCCTGCTCAAGTCTTGAGCACTCTTACCCTGGGAAAATATGTGAGTACAGATGAACTTATTACTTCCTCGGTTTTATTTTATGTGGTGGAGTTTGAAGAAGAAATGGTTAGTTTTGGAATTTCCAGTCTTAAAACATGTGAAGTTTAAAATTAAATTGTTTCCAAATATTTCAGCTATCATTATTATTAAAGATTAATTTTCATTTCTTTCTTTTTTTCTAGTGTCATTTTCTTTGCAGAGGGCATGTTATAAGGAATGCAGGATAGAATTCCCTTTGACCGTACATCAGCTTTCGAGGCTAAAGATAAATCTTCAGACACCTATTGCATTCTCTCAGCGCTTTTATTCTGTTGTGGTAAGTTGCATTGCTATTGTTATCGCATGACTTTTGTTCAATTTCTTCATTTTGTTCCCATCTGTCCTAGCCTACAGCTTCAACATTTATTTGCATATCATGTGTTCCTCTTCGAGTTCAAATACATCACGACTCTCTGTACTATATGAAGTAATTCTATATCTCAGTTTTTCCAAGTTTTGTAAATCTTTCAAGATATACATTTGTAGATTGAGGGCTGCTATACAACATTTGTCGTTGTTTGCAGCAGTAAGTATGATGCTGAATACATACATATATGTCTGTTGTTCTGATTAATTCAGTCGTTTGCAGTCTTCTGTGAGTCCTTAGTTATGGTAGGTAACAGACACTCACCATTGCGATTATCATCCTTAATTAGAAAGAGTTTATTGTTTGCGTGGGTTTTCCCAGTTGAACATAGCTCTAACTCATTCCGCTATCATGTTTTTATTGATTTCTGATTCAGCAACCATCCTCCCAGATGTGGCTCTTCCTGGAAGTGACAACGCTGCTGCCCAACTAAGGAAATAAGGAGAAGATTGAAAGGGTTATGAATTCCATTGATTTTATCCTACTTGATCGAATCAGCCCGAAGGAAATTGACACCAATGTTGAAAAACATCTACACATTGTTTGATGGTCTCAATTGAACTATTTGTGATTATTATGTAGAATTTGAGTAGATAAGCATGTGTTGTTTTGTGTTTTTTTTTCCCTCTCATTTTTAACATTTTACTTGTATAAAAATTGATTAGATTAAAAAAAAAAAAAAAAAAAAGGTTGGATATAGCTTTATGTCTAGTTTTTGAAGAATAAAGTTACTTGACAATGTGAGGTATGTGAAAGTCTTTTTAAGGGATAGAGGGACTTGAACCTTCACGATTTTTAAAGTCAAAGATTTTCTCTCATCATAAATTTCATTGTTACTGATATTGACATGTAAAATATGACTTTATCTTTATTCTCAACTGATTAAACAGAAGATCTATTAAATTTTGAAGCGGATGATTTTATCAATGAATATTCAATTCTTTTTCAACATAGAATTGATTCACATCAATTCTTCTAATAGAAAAAGAACGTATCTTCATGCATGAATGTATATATAAATTAGGAAAAAGCATCAAAAATGTCTTTAAACTATGCGAAAGGAACAAAAATGTCCCCCGTTTGTAGTTTCGTCCAAAAATGCCCTTACCATCAATATTTTGGTTAAAAAATACCCTTATTGTTATTAATGGGTCAAAAATACTCATTTTTCAAATAAATATATTGTTTATTTTCTTTTTAACATTTTTTTTTCTAATAATATTTTTATAAATTAGCAAATGCTTATCTTACTTCAATTCAGAAAAATAAAATAAATAGTGAAAATATTTCTTATTTTATTATAATTATTTTTATCGTTATATAAATATAAATTAATGATGGATATACTATATTTTTATATGTATGACATATGTTATATGACAAAAGGGTACAAAAAGTTGTTCTATTTTAATTGATAAAATGAGATTAAGAAGAAAAAATAATTTTCTTAGTTAAAGTGATTTTAAAAGAAAGGAAACAAGAACATGGTTCTGTAATAATATTTTAATTAGAAAGAAGATGTGTTTTAAAAGAAAAAAAATAAAATATGTATTCGGAAAATGGCATTTTTGACCCATTTAGTAACTATAGGGGCATTTCTAGACCAAAGTATTGTCTGCAAGGGCATTTTTAAATCAATACAGTAAAGGCGTTTTTTAGCCAAATTATAAACGAGAAGAATTTTTGTTCCTTTCACATAGTCTAAGAGCATTTTTTATTCTTTTCCCTATAAATTATAACAAGTTAAATATAAGAAACTCACGAAACTTTAATAACGAGAATAGAATCTCTTATAAACCGATTTATAATTATCTTACAAGTGATCTAACTATGTAACTATATATATATATATATATATATATATATATATATATATATATATATTACCTCGGGCATATACATAGTTTATTGGAGGCCAACGACAAAACGCAATCATTTTAGCTCAGACTTTGTATATGTGTTGAAAAAATCATTAAATGTATGAGATAGGTTGGGGATTTGGTGTGATAGATATAGTCCTACGCAGTCAAAATCTATAAACTTCAAATTTTGAATCCTCTATGTTATACTCCATCTGTTCCAACTTATATGACATTGTTTGACCAAGCATGAAGTTTAAGAAATAAGGAAAGACTTTGTTATGTTTACCGAATTTTCCTTATTAAAGTCACATTAGTGCTTATTTTTAGTTGATCTTTTTTCATAATAAAATGTTAAGTGGAACCAAGTAAGAATAAAATAGAAATGGTGTCATTAAATAGAAGAAAAAAATTATTGTGGCATAAATTGAGACAAAAAAGTTTAACTTATAATAGAATCTTGCTAGACACCATCCATAATTTTCAAACTAGCTAGGAGGTTTCTAAGAAGTTTCTTATAAAGGCATATTTGTCACTTTGTTTTGAGACTATTTTTTCAACATACCACATAAGACACTTGACTTTAACTCTCTATTTCTATATGTGACTTAAAAAGTCTCCTCATGTTCTTTGGGTATCAATCCTAAAAGATCTTTTTAGACTTTGTAGTGTGTATGTTAGACAATATGATACCTTAGTATCAATGTATAAAACTTAAATCCAGGAAATAAAAGCAAAGTTTACGTTTTATTCACTGATAATTTAATCAAGAATATTTTTACACCACCATTTGGACATTATAAAGAGATAATATCTCAGATGGTCTCTAAATAATATAAATTTTTTTTTCCAAAAAATCACTCAATTTTAATTTTAAACTCAAGAGGCACTCAATTATTCAACGTTGATTTTCAACTCAAAAAATATTCATTTAAATCATTCAATGACCCACTCAACATGACCTGACCTACTAAAAATTAAAATTTAATGACTTTTGAGATAAAAATTAATGTTGAATGACTTTCTAAGAAAATAGTCTATAATGAGTGTCCATCTGAGATATTATCTCCACTTATAAAATAATCATAGATAAATTTTTATATATAGTAAGCATCAATTCACTACTAGAAAAAAATCAGAAATTTCAATGGACTTTCCATCGAAATGATACTCGATACAACTATTTTCGATGGAAATGTTAGTCAGAAATTAATTCCGATTGTTCTAATAGTGATGATTGATAAATCATGTAAGCATAGTAACTAACACGCTATCACATGTTAAAATTTAACGACGATACAAAAAAATTAATTACATACCTTAGGAGGTATATGAGGATTTTTGAGTCAAAATTCATGCATAATCTATCCAGTTTTAATGCCATGAGGAGCTCTATTTTTGTAAAAAACCAAAGTTTTTCTCATGCCAATGAGTGCACCTGGATCAAACACTGTTCTATCTTTGCCAGTAGCTTTCCAATATCCATAAATTGTAGCCCTATTAGTTCGAAAACCGGTTAAGTATTTTCGATCTCGAAAACTAAAGAAATACCACTCATTTGATTTCAATTTTGCCACCTCTACATAAAGTGTAACGTAAAATTAGTTAAAAGAAGAAATAAGGACAAGCAAGGGGGAAAAAATAAATTTGTGACGGAATATTTATGACGATAAACTAGCTAGGTCATCGCGATATGTGATGATTTTGTGAAGGAATTCATCAATGTATAGGGCAAGCATGCTTTTTCAGATAGGTTAAGCTTTTAGATAAGATGTGCCATATAATTTAGGAACAACTAGATATACATATTTTTCAAATAATTACTTATCTTATCACTAGTTAAGAATTTTCTATCAAATATTTAGGAAAATGCACTTAGATACATGTATTTTTGCTACCAAAGATACTAAAATAAGGAGAGAGGTGAGCGAGATGAGGAGGGAGGCGAGTTAGATAGTCCTGTATCCCAGATACATACGAATCACACTAGGTAAATACATGTACATGTATATATCTAGTGTGATTCGCATGTATGTGGGATAATATACTAGATACATAGGAGAGTGGTGAGTGAGATTTGTTATGTATGTGAATCCACTTGGATACAATGTAATCGAGATACATGTATCTGAACATATCCGGACAAACCAAAATTCGGTAAGATAAGCAATATTATAAACTACCGTGTATATAAATAACAAGATATCCTAAACTAATGGAATTTATGTAAGTTTCTCTTTAATTTAACATGACACCAGAAAAGATAGTAATTTCAAGTTCTATTATCAAAAAGAACTTTCATGTAAGTGTAAAAAGAATCAAGCATGTACATGAATGTTGGGGGGCCGTGAGGACATCATAAACAAAACTTAGTTATTTTTTACGATTTAAATTTTTAGATAAAATGATCTCACGATTTAACAGATTTAGAGACAAGAATAATTGTGGATGACAAAGTAAATATTCAAGGCTAAACAATAGTACTAGACTTGTTTCCTCTTTTACCTAAAGCTTCTGAAAAGTAAAATATTGCAAAAGAAATATTGACTCTTTGTTTGTTTCTCTAGCAATTGCAGTGCTGAAAGGTCTAACGATTGTCTATGAATCTTCATAAATCATATGTATATATTTTCCTTTACATCAAAATACAAAGACTATATACGGTCCATCTTAATTCTCTGTGTAGAGTTACTATTGTCTTAAAAAATTACCTAGCATTTCTCACTTCCCATATAGTGGACCATATACAAGCTGGGATGGAGTTCCACCATTTCTTCTGCTTTCCCCTACATCCCACCTTTTTACAGCATTTCACTAATTCAATTGTAGACTCTGGCATGAGTTAATTCAAACCAGTCATGCTTGAAAATCTGCCAAAGCTGATCAGTAATGTAAAAACAGATGGCTATTGTTTTCTGCATTCTCCTGACACAAGAAGCATCTTGAGCTGCTTTACTCTTGTATTATGATCTCTTTCCTTTGTAGAGAAGATGAAAGATGACTTGTCTTCACCACACAGTAATGCTGGTGCGATTTCTGGTTGTAGTTGATTTGGAATTGGTTAACTCCTTGTTAATTATCTTTCTCTTACTGAAGTTGCTAGATTCAAACACTAGGTGTATGCCTGGCTGATTTGAAATAGTACTGCTAACTGTAGTATGATTATTTACCTATTTAGTTGTCAGTTGAATGCTACTTGCAAAGTCTCTCCTTGTGTTTGATGTGTGAATTGATATTGGAGATTGGTAGATGGTACCAGACATTGTATGGGGGGAGAATATCCGTGTTTTTCTTCTTTCTTTGATGAAAATAGCTATTTCGTTACACTTTTGCACGTTTTAGTCTAATGAATAAATACTTTCCTGAATGATGACAATTCCTTTAGCGGACCTTATCTTCCTACAGAAAAAACATTCCTCAGTGGACACTTGCCCTCCACTGTCATGGATATAACGAAATCATCCCTTCTAATATCTCATTCAATGTCAAGCTTCTTGTTCTTGCTAATGAAGACTATCTGATATTCTCATACACTCCCAAATGATCTGCTACAGAATTCATGTTATTTTCACTAAAGAAACTCTTGATTTGGATGGATGGATCATTTTTTGGCTTGTAGCTTGAAATTGTCTTGCATTGTTATCAAGTCTTTTTCCTTTGTGAAACTTGAAAGACGAGCTATCATTTTGATTTCATCCTTTCTAAGATATTCAATTTTGCGTGCTTAACTTTTCTTTTCAGCATGTATTTACAAATGCCTTTTTGTAAAGTACTCATGCTCATAACATCAACCTTCTTCTCCAGCTATGTCCGCGTTGACAGCATCAATCTGTTGTAACATCCTCGCTGATAAAACTGATGAAATCAGTGATATAAGGATTAATTTATACCAAAAACCACAAGCAAATGACATATACCAATTGAGAAGGAAAAAAGTTCCACCTCTATGTAAAGCAAATGAGAACCCAGATGCATCCTGGTGAGTTGGAAAAGCCTGTGTTGTTATACTTGTCTCTCTTTTGCTCTTTTCAGTCAATTTGCATTTCCTTAGCACATACTTCTGCTACTGCACATGGACGAGTAATCTTGGGAAAATAAGTGCACTGTATGTCATCACACAAATAAGCTACAACTCTCTCAGAAGTGGTAGAATAAGCATGATTTATGATAAACCTAAGAGTCAAAGACACATTAGTTCTAAAATTGTCATGCTTCTTTCTTTATCCTCTCAAATGTTACATTCGAATTACCTTATCCGCAACAGGTATGTGCCGATTAAATCTTGCTTGCACACAATTCCTGAATCCATAGAACAATGAGGAACCGAATGGCCTGAGGAGTGGCAAAGAGACTTGAAGCTTATCCCGACTGGATGAACAATAGAGAGAAATTGATCTCAGACAGTGAGCACTGGAAAGCTATTGTTGACCATTCTTATCTAGTTGGCTTGGGTATTGATTGGTCCAACATTCGGAATGTAATGGATATGAAAGCCATCAATGGAGGGTAAGCCCCTAGCTTTGGTTAATCTGATGAAAGAGGCTCAAACATTAAAATGTTATTGGCTTTCCCTCCTCTTTTAATTGTAATATTGTGCCTCAGCAAGGATGCTAACAACTGAGAAAAATATACACAGATTTGCAGCAGCTCTTGCACAGCAGAAGGTGTGGGTGATGAATGTTATTCCTGTACATGCATCAAACACCCTTCCCGTAGTCTTTGAAAGAGGACTTATTGGCGTGTACCACGACTGGTGTGAACAGGTTACTTGCAGATCATCTCTTCTCAAGGCTTAAGAACAGGTTACATGACCTTTTATCCTTTATTTGCTCCTTTGTTTCAGTTTTCCCCTCATAACATATACGGATGATCCTGTCTTTCTTGATTATGAATCAAGACGAAAAGTCGGATGTACTTGTTCAGTTCAGGTCTACTTATGGTCAATTCTTCTATCTGAAAAAAAGAATATTGCTTTAAAAAGGTGACTCATAGTCCATTTTCGAGTATTATCTATCCAGTTGGTGTGTGTATGAACGAACAGCTTCCACCTCTTTTTGGGCTATATTCCCTTCTTGTCCCTCATACCCCTTTCAACAATGGTTGCCGTGGCTTCCAAAAATCTTCTTCCGACCTCTGGAGGTGGTCTGTCAAGTTTGAAACTTCCCATTTCCAGACTTCAAATTTTCTTCATAGCTAATTAAAGTGGTTCATTCACTGCAGGTGCAAGCATCCCATTGTGATTGTGGTTGAGATGGACTGTATATTACGGCCTGGTGGCTGGGGAATCATACTTGACAAGGTCGAAATACTTGATGCATTAGAGAAAATTTTGAGAGGCTTGCACTGGGAGATACGAATGACTTTCAACAAAGATAAGGAAGGCATCCTTTGTGCTCAAAAGACAATGTGGAGACCTTGATGAATGCTTAGAGGCAAGTCATCTGATTATTTGGACTACAGATTCCAGTCATTTTCATGCAAGATCTATACAATATTATCTATACTCGAGTAACACAGTGCCATTCTTGCCAACAATTGTGTTTCTTGGCCTCCCTCTTCACATATTGCAAAAGAAATAGTCGTGGATCCAGAATTTAGACGTTCAGAAATGCATACCAAAGATTTAATTCATTGTTGGACCATCGCTGAAAGGAAAGTATTTTCTAGCAATTAGTGTGCAAGTCATATATTTTTGCTCTTACTATTGATTGACTACTGATATATTTGTGCAGAAATTGAAATCTGTTTTACTTGTTAAGAGTATATTATGAGAATCTTATACTATGATGTGGTTTCACAAACTATTTTGATGTGTTATTAATCACAAATTTGATAGTAATGACAAACATATGGAAGTCGACAATTAGAGTCGAAGGTAAGTAGGCGATCAACATTGTTTAATTTCCTTATTAGTGTCATTCTTCTTGTACTACTGTTACAGCCAGTTCTTCAAATCATATTGCTTGCTAGCCACTATAGAGGTTCTGCATGTTTTGATAACCAAAATAATGATACATTGAAAAAATGTTCAATTCATATTATCATCTTGCTAGCCACTATAGAGCTTCTGCATGTCGATCATCTTGTTCCAATAACACAAGGATGCATATGGTCAACAGGAATAATCCTCGGTAAAGCCCAAAAATACTATCCCCATATGCATCTCTCACCAGATATGTTTATCTCATCCGATCCAACCAGAAGCATCAGCTATGGTCTTCACTCTTCTTTTCCTGCCTTCTCAATAAACACCACAAGGGGAATTCTTTTACAGCAGTATACATATTGAAGGTGACACAAACTCAAAACTTATAGTTTAATCAATTTAATTGAAATCCATCATTAATATGTTTATACTACGTATGGAAATTAAAAAAAGGATTTATGAGAAAATTTTACTGACCTTATCAGCTTCACATTCAAAATCCTCTTCCATGTGAACAACATGATCATCAAGTATCCAAGGCCTACGCGTAACAGAAGTCTTAAGCTTTCCTGTGCTAATAATTGTTGATGTAGAAGTAACCTGGATAGGACCTTGCTCAGACTCATTCCCAACAGCCACAGAGTTACAGGCTTCCTCATTATTTTCTACCTTCTGTAGTGTGAAGGACGTTAGTGATTCAAAACCAGGTGGAACTGAAAACTTTTTCCTGTTGTCACATTCACCCTGTAATCTGGTGCGCTTGGCCCCCATCAACACCGAGACAAAATATCACTGGAACAAAAAGGTTGAGTATTAGTGGACATGAAATGTGACATGGACTTACTTGGCCTTCTAAGGAAGAAAATAACCAAATACAGGCATGCTTCATCAATGTCCATGTAAATTGTACCTCTTAACTTCACCTTTATATTTCTGTCAAGTACAATTAGACATTGTCTTGAGAACTTCAGAACTGACCTGCAACAAGAGAACACAGATTAAAGGGTAAATACTAGCCAATATGGCATATAGTCAAAGATAAAGTAAACTGTACACATATTGTACACATATACAAAAGACTAAAGTAACAAAAAATGAATTTGGTCGTGCCTGATATTTTAAGGTCAATAAAAATAGGTGCGGATGAATTTTAAACAAATTCTTCATAAAATTCCTTTTTAAAATTGCAGACATGAATCATGTTAATATGAGAACACCAAAAGTAAGGGAAAAAAGGGATACACAACAGAAAGAAACTAATCCAATCTTCTTCTTTTTTGAACTGGTAAGTATATTGAGATAAACACCAAAGCGCTGAGAAGGTTCTCTGTAGGCACAAGTTAGATATCCCCATACAAAAACAAAAAGAGGGGCACCTACCTATACAGAAAAATATATTCCTGTAGTGAATTGATAATATCGAACATACTGTTTCCATCCTTCACATCCTGTAAAGTTGCACCAAAAAGCCATAAGCTAAAGACATTTGTACAGAGACAGCTTTCCCTACAAAAACCTGGCATTTATTTCCGTCCACAGAACCCAACAGATACAAGTCGGCACTGTAACCCACAGACTTCTTGCTCGTTTCCTGATCCCACTTTTGTCCCAAACAGTCAGCAGGTTTGGGGAAGTAACAAAATAGAAGCCAAATCACTCAAATTCATATCCGAGAGCAAATGCAGAACTGCTAGCTGTCATTGGTTGGATACACTCTTCGTATAACGTCTTAGCTTGGTCACTCAAATTAAATTCTCCAAGCAAGTTCACCAAACGGGATACAAAATGATAGAATTTTTAGGATGGAATAGCAAATGCACTTGCTGTTAATACAAGTCCTGCATCTCCTACCAAATTCAGACCTATCCGCCATTCTCTCCTTCAACAATGCCTTCACTTCCCTTCTAGACACTACTTACCTTTATTTCGGAAAAGAAATCAACCAACCAACTATGTATCAACTCCAATCTATTAGAGTCGATTCTATAATCCGATGTATCCATTTAGCTCTATTTGGATCCATTTCTTTCTTAGTTACTAGATTTCCAAAAAGAATGATGTTCTGGGCATTTAATCCACCAAACTATCAGCCCTTGGAAGTATCACAAACTAGAACAAACCCATTTCATATTTTAGAACCATGACAAATATCTACACACAAATGACACATCTATTGTCCATGTTAAAAATCGAAGAATGAACCAAACTTGCAACTATAAGTGAGACATATATGAAGCATCAAGAAAATGAAATACACTTAAGTACCTAGAAATTGCACAAAAGGTGGTGGTGGTTTTACCATTGCAGTTTCGTAACATTCTAATTAGAAGTCAGCTATAAGAATCCTGGGTGTCCATTTTGATCTATTCGGGTCCATCTTCATTCCTTGATACTAAATTCCCAAAAAATATAATGTGGGCACTAAATCCACATTCCACTCAACTTAATCAGTTCTCAGAAGCGTAACAGACTAGCACAAACCAATTTCATATTGCAGCAGCAAGACAAATTACAAATATAGATGCACATATGAGACATCTATTGTCCAAGTGAAAAAAATCGAAGCTTGAAACAGTAAATAAAATAAGTATGAAGCAGTATGAGAATGAAAATACAATGAAGCACCTAGAAATTGGACCATAAAAGGTGATGGTAGTTGTGTATCCGTTTTGCTCAATTAGGGTCCATTTCATTATTTATTACTAAATTCCCAAATAGAATCATGTGGGCGTGAAATCTACCCAACTTAATCAGTTCCTAGATGTCACAAACTAGCACAAACTCATGTCATTTCAGCACAATGACAAATAAAAAATACAAATACACATATTTATGACCAAAAAAATTGAAGCTTGAACCCAAAATTTGCAACTGTAAGCAAGACATATATGAAGCAACTATAAATTGGACTGCAAAAGGTGATAGTAATCACAAATAGTCAGCTATATGAATCCTGGGTATCCATTTTGATCTATGCAGGTCCATTTTCATTACTTAATCCTAAATTCCCAAAAAGAATGATGTGGGCAGCAAATCCACCCAACTTACTCAGTTCTTAGAAGTGTCACAATTCACAAACTAGCACAAACCCATTTCATATTTCACCACAATAACATAGAACAAACAGAAACAGAGACACATATGGCACAGCTATTGTCCATGTAAAAACACCAAGCTTGAACCAAAACTTGAATCAGTAAATAAAACATGTATGAAACAGTAAGAGAATGAAAAGACGACGAAACACCTAGAAATTGAACCATAAAAGTTGTGTATCCATTTTGCCCTATTCAGGTCCATTTCATACTTTGTTACTAAATTCCCAAAAAAGAATGACATGGGCATTAAATCCACCCAAACTAGCACAACCCCATTTCATATTTCAGCAAAATGACAAAGAATAAACAGAAATACACAACTAAAAATCGAATCTTGAATCAAAACTTGCAGTACGTTTACCTAGAAAAAAGGTGATAGTAGTTTTGGAGTTGCAGGGTCAAAAGGGTATCAGCAGAACTTGATTTGAAAATGGAGAAAAGGGTTTGCACAGGGAAGAAAACTCATAAACCTAGTACTTGAACAAAATTTTTAAGGAATCAACTAGGGAGGATTTTTTTCTTTTCAAGATTCTTCTTCCCCAAATCTCAACTGAAATAATCTGAGTTTTTTTAGGCAAAATTGTCACATATTTATTTGAGAATGTCTATTTTGACCCTTCATTTGCTAATATAGCTCACTTTTGGTCCAAATAACAAAATGGATTTAAACACTTATCCAAAAAAATAATATTGAGTTGGACTTCAATATGGGTACAAGATGAAAAATCAAGAGAAAAAAAATACCATTTAATCATTTTCAATTCAAGAAATTATGCTGATAATCTTGAAAATCAACAATTTTGAATTTTTGATTATATAAATCTTTGTGGTTAAAAAAGTCAAAAAGTGTTATTCATAGATTAAAACTTGATAAAAATGAATTTAAAACTTTAAGATTATTCAATCGCACTTATTATTGTATTTAAAAATTTTATTTATATTTCATGTTCTTTTCCCAACTAGGACTAGTTAGGTTGCATGAACCAATCCAAAAACATAATAACATTTCTAATAGAATTTGTAGTAAGAAATTTATTGAATATATATAAATTATTAATTTAGAACTCAATATTTTTAAAAAATTTTAGAATTTTGCATCCATATATTTTTAAGGTTTGACTTCATTTCAGTTTGTTTGTTCTATTTTGAAATGACATAAAGTTTAATATAATGGAGAAGAATTTTGAACCTTATTATTCTAATTCATTATGTTTGTCATTTATGTAACTTTTGGACTATTCAGTTACTCCATTTACTATCCTATAATCTTTTTTATTTATTGCAAGGAAGTATTCCTCACCTGTGTATAGTGATAGTCTTACTTTGTTTTGATAACCAGAGACATACAAGAAAATGTGGAGTGAAAAAGATGAGGAGTACTATATTGTGTTTATATTGAGATTAATGTAGTGAAAAGGAAAGCTGAGACAAAGAAAAATATACTAAAGTTTTCGATTATATTCACTATATAAAATAGAGTAATTATATATTAATGGAAAATGTTCTTTTTGTGAAACTTTGCACTCTTAAATTAATTTGAAGTTATTTGAATTATACGACGTTATTGAATTGTTATATCTTAAAGGACAAGAACGTACGCAGAGGGGGCTCACCGAGTTTACGTAAACTCATGCTCCCCTCTTGAAATCATATTAGTGTCAAAACCAATAAAACGGAGGAAGTGATATAAAGTGAGCAGCATATTGGAAAGTATGACTAAATTCATTATCTTTTTCCTTTGTGGCAGACAAGTGAGGGGGCCCCACTGTAATCGATTCATGCTTTAGCTTTCTTGACTTTGTGGAATGTGTTGTAAGCCTTTATTAATAATGGAGGTATTAGTTATACTAGTATTAATAATATGAGTATTAGTTATATAGATATTAATAATATTATGTGGATATTAATTATGTATATATTAGTAATATGATATTATTTATGCAGATATTAGTTATGTGAGTATTATTTATGCGGATATTATTATGTGAGTATTAGTTGTGTGTGATTAATTGTGCATGTATTAGTTATGAGAGTTTAGTTATGCATAAATTATTGCTTTAGATGTTGGTTTTTTTATATTAAAAACTAGTATATGGGCCCGCGCTTCACGCGGTTAGAACATTTTTCTTTAAAATTTATTAGAATATAATATTTCTTGTATTTTGATTTTATAGTATTTTTATATAAATCTATTTTTAAGAGTATAGAGGTTAATCAGTTCTAGTTTACCATTTGTTTTATTAAAAGATAAGGCAAAATTACAGATGATAACACTATTTTCTCCTAATTTACATAACTTCATTTTACCATGGTTACATAGTGTCTTTAAGTAGAGAGTCAAATAAATATTTTTCTCAATTTTCTTCTTTGCAAATTTCGTTAGTATAACACTATCAATTACTTTCAAAATATTAAATATTTTTTAAAAATATATATATAACTAATGTGTTTATCAAGAGCAAAGGTTTCATAATCATATGATATACATATAAGTAATATATAGTCATTATGTGTTTTAAAATTAAAATGCAATCTTCCAAATTTCATATGTAATGTAGTTATGATATTGTTTTGGAGTTGAAGTTGTGAACAAACAAAATATTAAGGATCCTTGAAAAGAATGAAAGAGAAGTAAGGGCTAATGGAAAAAAAAAGTTCAAAAAAGTATTTTGGTGTGAGAGAATAGTCATTATTGTGTTTCATATAATTATAATTAATTGCTAGTTTTAATTCTATCATTTGACTTTGTATTTTTTTTTTTACTCCTATTAATATTAACATTATTATGACAAACAACAAAAAATCATATAAAATTTTTAGGCTTGATCTCTTGGAGAAGAAAAGATTTATTTGGAGAATGTTGTAAATAAATGTATTATATAAAAAGTTATTTGTAAATCTGCATTAGTTGAATTTACATATAGTCTATACTAACAAATACTTATAACAATAACTTTACAGAAACATAAACAACAAAGTTTAAAACATGTACTCAAAAACAACAATTAATATCATAAGCATAAATTAATGACAGTAAGAAAACATATCAGGATCTGTAACAATAGAATGAAACAGAAAGGAAAAATTGAGCCCACTGAATGCACAGTGTCTCCTTGTTAGTGAGCCACTCAACAGAAGCAAAGTACCAAAATATTTAATTGTGCAGAAGAAGAAGAAGATCATAATCAAATATTTAACTATGCAAAAGAAGAAGAAGAAGAAGAAGTTCAAAATTTTCGTTATTTTAAAATGAGAGGAAGTTCTTCTATTTATAACTAACAAAGGGTAGTGTGAACAAATGTTTATTGTGCCTTTTCGGAAAGGTCACAACTCTTTGAAAAAGTCACAACTTTTCGGAAAGGTCACAACCTTTCATAAATGTTACAACCTTTCATAAAGGTCGCAACTCTTCGTAAAAGTCGCAACTTTTGATAAAGTCACAACTTTTCAATAGAAGTCACATTTTTTCATGAAAGGGAAAGACTAATTTTAGAAATAAATAAATTAAAAAAGAATCTTTATTTGTGGTGGTGCCACGTAGGCGGGGCTAGGGTTCTCTTTTATATATATATATATATATATATATATGATATGATATGATTAGTAAAATTATATATTTTTTAAATTATAACATTTCTTTAATTATGTAGAAGAAAAAAGAAGTGAAGTGGGGGTGACAAGAGTAATATTGTTATTTTAACTTTTTATCTATGTATTAGTTATACATGTATGAATTATTCCACATTCTACTTCGCACAAATATTACACAAATTTCTTCATAACTTATTTATGTATTAGTTATGTGAATTTCAAAATTGTCAACCAAACGACGTATTAATTTTATACATGAATGATTTTTTTCTTATCCACTTATCAAACGTCGTATTAATTATATACATAAATAATTTTTTTAGTATCCACCTACCAAACATCGTATAAGTCATACAAACTCTAAACATGGATAGGACCTTGCTCAGACTCATTCCCAACAGCCACAGAGTTACAGGCTTCCTCATTATTTTCTACCTTCTGTAGTGTGAAGGACGTTAGTGATTCAAAACCGGGTGGAACTGAAATCTTTTTCCTGTCGTCATATCCCTGTAATCTGGTGCGCTTGGCCCCCATCAACACCGAGACAAAATAGCACTGGAACAAAAAGGTTAAGTATTAGTGGACATGAAATGTGACATGGACTTTGCCTTAGGAAGAAAATAACCAAATACAGGCATGCTTCATCAATGTCCATGTAAGTTGTACCTCTTAACTTCACCTTTATATTTCTGTCAAGTACAATTAGACATTGTCTTGAGAACTTCAGAACTGACCTGCAACAAGAGAACACAGATTAAAGGGTAAATACTAGCCAATATGACATATAGTCAAAGATAAAGTAATCTGTACACAGATACAAAAGACTAAAGTAACAAAAAATGAATTTGGTCGTGCCTGGTATTTTAAGGTCAATAAAAATAGGTGCGGATGAATTTTAAACAAATTCTTCATAAAATTCCTTTTTAAAATTGCAGACTTGAATCTTGTTAATATGAGAACACCAAAAGTAAGGGAAAAAAGGGATACACAACAGAAAGAAACTAATCCAATCTTCTTCTTTTTTGAACTGGTAAGTATATTGAGATAAACACCAAAGCGCTGAGAAGGTTCTCTGTAGGCACAAGTCAGATATCCCCATACAAAAACAAAAAGAGGGGCACCTACCTATACAGAAAAATATATTCCTGTAGTGAATTGATAATATCGAACATACTGTTTCCATCCTTTACATCCTGTAAAGTTGCACCAAAAAGCCATAAGCTAAAGACATTTGTACAGAGACAGCTTTCCCTACAAAAACCTGGCATTTATTTCCGTCCACAGAACCCAACAGATACAAGTCGGCACTGTAACCCACAGACTTCTTGCTCGTTTCCTGATCCCACTTTTGTCCCAAACAGTCAGCAGGTTTGGGGAAGTAACAAAATAGAAGCCAAATCACTCAAATTCATATCCGAGAGCAAATGCAGAACTGCTAGCTGTCATTGGTTGGATACACTCTTCGTATAACGTCTTAGCTTGGTCACTCAAATTAAATTCTCCAAGCAAGTTCACCAAACGGGATACAAAATGATAGAATTTTTAGGATGGAATAGCAAATGCACTTGCTGTTAATACAAGTCCTGCATCTCCTACCAAATTCAGACCTATCCGCCATTCTCTCCTTCAACAATGCCTTCACTTCCCTTCTAGACACTACTTACCTTTATTTCGGAAAAGAAATCAACCAACCAACTATGTATCAACTCCAATCTATTAGAGTCAATTCTATAATCCGATGTATCCATTTAGCTCTATTTGGATCCATTTCTTTCTTAGTTACTAGATTTCCAAAAAGAATGATGTTCTGGGCATTTAATCCACCAAACTTGATCAGCCCTTGGAAGTATCACAAACTAGAACAAACCCATTTCATATTTCAGCACCATGACAAATATCTACACACAAATGACACATCTATTGTCCATGTTAAAAATCGAAGAATGAACCAAACTTGCAACTATAAGTGAGACATATTTGAAGCATCGAGAAAATGAAATACACTTAAGTACCTAGAAATTGCACAAAAGGTGGTGGTGGTTTTACCATTGCAGTTTCGTAACATTCTAATTAGAAGTCAGCTATAAGAATCCTGGGTGTCCATTTTGATCTATTCGGGTCCATCTTCATTCCTTGATACTAAATTCCCAAAAAATATAATGTGGGCACTAAATCCACATTCCACTCAACTTAATCAGTTCTTAGAAGCATAACAGACTAGCACAAACCAATTTCATATTGCAGCAGCAAGACAAATTACAAATATAGATGCACATATGAGTCATCTATTGTCCAAGTGAAAAAAATCGAAGCTTGAAACAGTAAATAAAATAAGTATGAAGCAGTATGAGAATGAAAATACGATGAAGCACCTAGAAATTGAACCATAAAAGGTGATGGTAGTTGTGTATCCGTTTTGCTCAATTAGGGTCCATTTCATTATTTGTTACTAAATTCCCAAATAGAATCATGTGGGCGTCAAATCTACCCAACTTAATCAGTTCCTAGATGTCACAAACTAGCACAAACTCATGTCATTTCAGCACAATGACAAATAAAAAATACAAATACACATATTTATGACCAAAAAAATTGAAGCTTGAACCCAAAATTTGCAACTGTAAGCAAGACATATATGAAGCAACTATAAATTGGACTGCAAAAGGTGATAGTAATCACAAATAGTCAACTGTATGAATCCTGGGTATCCATTTTGATCTATTCAGGTCCATTTTCATTATTTAATACTAAATTCCCATAAAGAATGATGTGGGCAGCAAATCCACCCAACTTACTCAGTTCTTAGAAGTGTCACAATTCACAAACTAGCACAAACCCATTTCATATTTCACCACACTAACATAGAACAAACAGAAACACACACACATATGACACAGCTATTGTCCATGTAAAAACACCAAGCTTGAACCAAAACTTGAATCAGTAAATAAAATATGTATGAAACAGTAAGAGAATGAAAAGACGACGAAACACCTAGAAATTGAACCATAAAAGTTGTGTCTCCATTTTACCCTATTCAGGTCCATTTCATTTTGTTACTAAATTCCCAAAAAAGAATGATATGGGCATTAAATGCACCCAAACTAGCACAACCCCATTTCATATTTCAGCAAAATGACAAAGAATAAACAGAAATACACAACCAAAAATCGAATCTTGAATCAAAACTTGCACTACGTTTACCTAGAAAAAAGGTGATAGTAGTTTTGGAGTTGCAGGGTCAAAAGGGTATCAGCAGAACTTGATTTGAAAATGGAGAAAAGGGTATGCACAGGGAAGAAAACTCATAAACATAGTACTTGAACAAAACTTCAAGGAATTCAACTATGGAGGATATTTTTTCCTTTCCAAGATTCTTCTTCCCCAAAACTCAACTGAAATCTGAGTTTTTTTAAGCTAAAATTGTCACATATTTATGGGATAATGTTTATTTTGACCCTTCATTTGCTACTGTGGATCACTTTTGGTCCAAATAACAAAATGGAAGTAAACACTATTATCCAAAAAAAAAAAATAACATGGATACTCGATGAAAAATCAAAAGAAAAAAGTATCATTTAATCATTTTCAATGCAAGAAATTATGCTGAATAATCTTGAAAATCAATGATTTTCAATTTTTGATCATATAAATCTTCGTGGTTAAAAAAGTCAAAAAGTTTTATTCATAGATCAAAACTTGATAAACATAAAGTTAAGAGTTTAAGATTATCAATTTGTAGTAAGAAACTTATTGAACATATATAAATTATTAATTTAGAACTCAGTAATTTTAAAAATTTAGAATTTTGCATCCATAAATTTTAAGGTTTGGATTCATTTCAATTTGTTTGTTCTATTTTTACATGACATAGAGTCTAAGATAGTAAAAAAAAAACTTTTGAATCTCATTATTCACATGTTATTATACCTCATTATGTTTGTAACTTATGGGCAAATCATTTACCCAATTTACTATTTTATAATCTTCCTATTCATTGCAAGGAAAAAATTCTCACCTATAAATAGTGATGGTTTTACTTTGTTTTGATTATATTGAGATTAATGTAGTGAAAAGAGAGAGTGAGACAAAGAAAAATATTCCAAGTCTTCAATTATATTCACTATATAAAAGAAATTAATTATATGTTGAAGGAAAATGTTCTTTTTGTGGAGCTTTGGATTCTTTAACTAATCTGGAGTTGCTTGAGTTGTGCGACGTTTTAGATTGTTGTATCTTGAAGGGCAGGGGCGTATCTAGAGGTGGGTCACCGGATTCACGTAAATCCATACTCCTCTCTCAAGATCATATATAGTGTAGAAATCTCACATCTAGGATTAGAGAAATTAAAGATTGTATTGATAATAATAATGTTGAGTACACACTCCTTGTATAGGGAGAGAATTGTAGAGTCCTAAGTTAACTATACTTAGAGTCCTACTACAATATGTCACGCCCTAATCTCGAGAGGCATAACTAGCTCCTAATGCCAAAACTCAGGTACGAGCTAACCTTGCTGAACCATTTGCTACTAGCGCATGACAGCCACATGCAATCAAGAAAACAAACAAGTATATCTCGGCTTAAAACTAAGTCCTCGGCCGATAAGATCCGTGTCAACTGATCTATAAAAGAAACAGCTACTCCTAGGAAATCATATAAATAAATAGCCAACTAGTACAAAAGTCCTGACTGGACCGTCGAGGCCACCATGATATCTATACTAAAACTGAAAGCACGTATATATCAAGACAATACATCAAACATCTCACAAGCTTCAGCAAATCAACAAACTAGGCCAGTATGGCCATAACATAGCTATATACCCCACACACTAGTCTACAAGCCTCTAAAAGTAGTAAAGATTAGCGGGACAGGGCCCTAGCCTACCCATAAATATATATACAACAAAAGGTAACAAACCTCCCAACTCTGGGTCATCTATCGGGACCTGCGTGCATGAATGCAGCGCCCCCAAGGCAATGAGGTGTTAGTACAAAATAATGTATTGAGTATGAAAGGCTATAGACTAAGTGAACAAGTATCATAATATACCAAAAGCAATCACGTAAGAAAATCAAAATTTTAGATAAGCATGCTAACTCGCTACTGAATCTAAAAATATAAAGATGATCAAACATCAACCTAACCAAGCCCCCATAAGCTCGGCGGGTACAAACAACATACCACCTACCTAGGCCCCCATAAGCCCAGAAGGTGTCAAATCAATCTACATTCCCCTATCGGTAACCTCTTGTCTTTGTAAGAAGTCACATAGCCCTTTTGGCAATGATATAGCCCCGTAGGCAGCACATAGTCCTCTTAGGCAACATCATAGCTCTGTGGGCTGCACATAGCCCTCTTTTGCATCAATATAGCCCTGTAGGCAACACATAGCCCTCTTTGGCGTTAAAATAGCCCCGTAGGCAACACATAACACTCTTTGGCATCAATATAACCCTGTGGAAAATACATAGCCCTCTTTGGAAATAACATAGTCCTATTAGACAACATCATAGTCCCCATAGGCAGTTCATAGCTCAACAACTAACCACAATAGCCCCAAGGGTGACAATAAATAATTAAATAGGCTAAAGGCGAGCAATTTAGCTATAAACAATATCTATGAATAATCTCCAAGTGGTTCCTAACTTAGGGTCGTTCTTAACAGATTATGAGTCCCTAAAATGAGGGTTTATAACCACTTAATCAGCCAACCACTCACAATTACATCTACAAGATCACCAATATTAACTACCTCTAAGGAAACATGTTGAACGAAGAGAATAGCCTTAACATACCTTTCTAATGAACACTCGAAACACCGTAGTTCCTCCACGAAAGTTGTTCCTTATGTCCTAAGCTTCAAAAACACTATATATACATAGCTGGTACGCACTTATAAATAGTTCATAATTAATCTTAAATCTGTAGATTTGTCATATTGCCCCAACTTGTCGAAACATCTGTAGAAATTCATAAAAACAATCATAAAAGAGTCCCGAGATGATTACCTTAGTTAACCAAGTTTAAACCTTGAAGAAACACCAATAACTATCAATTTATATCTTCAAAAATTAGCTCCAAACGCAGCTAATAGAAGGGAAAAACGATTGTCACGTGTAGAGACCACATTTCTAGGCACGGGGGCAATGTTTAATGGTAAAAATCGTCAAAAACTAACCTTCATAATGTGAGAACTCCATAGGAAACCTCTCTTAAGCTTTCTCTCTGGTTTGGAAGTGAAAATAAATGTTTTCATTGCTTAAAACGTTGAGTAAGTCGACATACCACAATTTTGATCTGACCCGGATTCTGCCCCGTCAGTCTGTAGGAAAACCCTCATAACTTTTTACTCCGATGTCGGTTGGATACGGGGTTTTGTGTGTTGCAAACTAGACTTGTAGGCCTTCGATTTAATGGGTGATAGGCCTTATTACTCTTTATAATTGGGAGAAAGCATCTAAGACATTTGACCCAAATTTCAAAAAATCTTTTAAAAAGAACTTACAAAACTTTCGCCAACTTTTATTTTGCCACTTACCTAACTTCAAAACTTGAGATACAACCCTTGAACACTTAAAATATGACATACCACATTATTCTTAATTTATAACCCACCCTCCTTGTCTTTCCACAAAGATACGAGTAAATTTAGACGTTTTGAAAAGTCGGGGTGTTACACAATACCTATTTCTACTTTAATAATAAAACAATTATAAATAATCTAATTCTAGTTGGAATATAATTCTAATCATAATCTAATCCTAGTCGTAATATAATCGTAATTAATATAAGTAGCTAATTCTAATGCGATTCTACTTCTACAGCAGTTCTGTAAACTCGTCAGTCAGCTTCGTTGGACTTGATCATTTGACATGTTCCAATCGTCGCTTTCTTTTTCATTAACACTTGTTGTAGACACATCAGTCAACTTTGTTGGACCTGTTCCTTTGATATGTTCCAATCGTCAGCTTCCTTCTTCTTCAACACTTCCCCTCAAGCTAGTGAGTAGAGGAACGATTACTCCTAGCTTGCTTCGAATATCCAGCAAAAAAACTTTGAATAACCAGCAAACACTTATTTTGTCAATGCTTCGGTATGAATGTGATGTCTAGTTGTTGCTTGTGATAGTTTATCTGCAAATTGCTTAAGAGCATTATGATTATTTCTACCACATATTTAACATGACTCAATACTATTCTTCTCCTTATTTCACATTGAAAACTTTTATTGTTCAGAGAACCTGGTCCATATTGACTGTTCTAAGAACCTGTTCACTGTCCAACAAGCTTGAAACCTATTTCTCTAGAGTTGATGTTGTTGTTTCCTCTTCCCCTGCCTTTTTGAGTAGATAAAACCATGTTATGATTTGGTTGTGGTACCTTTTCTTCCTCTTCCCTTATATCAAAGCATGTGAGAGCATTAAAAATTTGATTA
This sequence comes from Solanum bulbocastanum, assembly GCA_037074985.1. NCBI lineage: Eukaryota > Viridiplantae > Streptophyta > Magnoliopsida > Solanales > Solanaceae > Solanum > Solanum bulbocastanum. The sequence goes on from CM073602.1 coordinate 2,321,481, forward strand.
AGGGTGGGATATAGTGTCTTACCTTACATGACAATCCTAAAGATATTGTATTTGAGACTTAAACCTCTAGCAAAATTGATTACTTTGCTATCTTCATCCAAAGGTTTGTGAATGGTTGCATGACCATTACATATTTCTTTGAATTCCTTGATGTATTCATCAATATTTTTGATTCCTAGCCTAACACTTTGTAGTTGTTTAAGTTGAAACTTTTTATCTTTTGTTGTTTGATAAATAAGCTTCTTTCAAGCATTCCCACATCTCCTTAGCAGTTGAGTAGCCCACAATTAGGTACATGTTTTCTTCGGTCAAGGTGCTTGAGATCCAACTCTTTAACAACACATCTTTCTTCTCCCGATCATCAATGGTGCCGCTATCTTTTGCATCATTCTCAGCCGCTGCAACTTTTCTAGCAGTCTGTCCAGTGGAACAATTGCTTTTACTTAGTTCGTTCTCTGTGACGAGATACATTAGTCTCATTACGTGAATCAATTGGATATTTGTGTCCTCTTTATGAGGTAGTTTGTTGACTTAAGTTAAATGGTGTAGGCGACAATGAGTTGGTGAAGTGAAGAGATCGACATAGTATTGGTAGAAGTGATCATTACAATTTAACGTGTTTTTTTTTTTTTTTGGATCAATACTCAGAGAGCGGAAGAGCTTTTATGCTTTGATACCATGTAGAAATCTCACATCTAGGATTAGAGTGCAACACCTAAGGTGTTTATGGTTGTTCATTACTCTTCGTTGAAGACTTGCGAGCTTTAATTTGAAAATATTATAATATCGTGTATGATTCGACAACATGATTTTAAATCAAAATAAAAAAAAAGAATTAATTAAAATAATATTTTTAATATTGTCTTCTAAAATATCTTAGATATTTATGAAAAATAATGAAGTTACGTTATATTGTGGTGTGTGTATTATTTAAAAGATTTTATAATTTATTGATATTTAGCGGGGATAGTAAATGAAGTTATGTTGAAAATAAAATAATTATTAAATGAGATAAGTTTTATTAAAATGATTTTATTTTCTTTCTTCATTAATTGTAGTAGACAGATGTTGAATGATAGCTACCTTGCCATTGTTAAGGCAATTGAGAGAGTAATTGAGATGAAGAAGATGAAGTAAGAAGTGGAAGAAATTGTATTAACCGACTTGCCCCTTTACACAAAATGTACTACTATTTATATATAGTTCTCTAACTAATTAGAAGTAATTAGAAACTACTTTTAAAACTAATTAACAAACTTAACAAACTCAGCTAACTAAGTACATTATTTAACACTCCCCCTCAAGTTGGATGATGGAATATATCTAACATTCCCAACTTGAACAACATATCACTATGCAGCTGCTTTCCTAATGCTTTGGTGAAGATGTCTGCCATCTGATCTCTGCTTGCTATGTACTTTGTATTCACCATACCATCTTGTAACTTTTCCCTAATAAAGTGGCAATCTATCTCTATGTGTTTTGTTCGCTCATGATACATGGGATTGGAAGCAATTTGCATTGCTGCTTTATTATCACAATGCAACTCCATTGGCAGCTCAACTGATGCCCCAAGTTCCTGTAATAAACCTTGTAACCAAACCAGCTCTGCTACAGTTGTTGCCATACTCCTGTATTCAGCTTCTGCTGAACTTCTGGAGACTGTACTTTGTTTTTTTGATCTCCATGAAATCAGGGATTCTCCAAACTTGATTCCAAAACCTGTTACTGACCTTCTTGACAATGGACAAGATGCCCAGTCTGCATCACAAAAAGCATTAATCTTTCCTGTCTTCTTGCTGCTCATTAGTAATCCCAAACCAGGTTGTCCTTTGATATATTTTACCACATGTAATGCTGCATCATAGTGTGACTTCTTAGGAGCATGCATAAATTGGCTTAAGTGCTGAACAGCAAAAGAAATGTCAGGTCTTGTCATGGCCAAATACAAAAGTCTCCCAATTAACCTCTGATATATTCTTCTGTCATCTAGCTCATCATCATTAGTGAGATTGAATTGGTTGTCGTATTCAAGGCTTGTAAGTTTCTGACTTTGTTCAAGTGGAGTTGTGGTTACTTTGCCACCAGCTAAACCACATTCTGCCACCAACTCTAAAGCATATCTTCTCTGACTCATTAATATACCACTCTTAGATCTTGCAAACTCAAGCCCAAGAAAATACCTCAATTCTCCTAAGTCCTTCATTTTGAAATTATGGTGTAGAATGTCTTTAGCTTCCTGAATCAGTACCTCATTATTTCCTGTAATTAAAAGATCATCTACATATACCAGGATGATAACCATGCCACCAGTTGTATCCTTCTTTGTGAACAAGGAATAATCAAGTTTGCTTTGAGTAAAACCTGACTGTGTAAGTGCAGTGGTAAACTTTAGATTCCATTGCCTACTGGCCTGTTTCAAACCATATAATGATTTAAGCAGCCTACACACTTTGTTCTCCCCTTGGCTGCCAAAACCAGGTGGTAAATTCATGTAAACTTCCTCAAACAAGTCCCCTTGAAGAAAGGCATTGTAAACATCCATTTGATAAAGAGGCCAATTAAACTGAGCAGCTAAGGCAATGACACATCTCACAGTCACCATTGTTTTATTCGAAAAATATAAATAAAAGAAAAAATGACTAAGTTTCGAAAAATCGATTAAACTTATGATTTAAGAGAAATCGAATTTCCAAAAGAACAGAGTCGCCACTTAATTTTTTAGTAAAAATCAAGAAAAAACTTAAGGGTTTTCAAAAGACTTAAACAGATAAAAATCAATTGAAAATAAAAGGGTTCGAAGTTCAATGTACATTCCGAGAAGGTGTTAGGCCCTCGGAGTGTCCGCTAACCCGCGGTTGACCGGCGATTTGACTAAAAATGATTTTGACTAATTTCAAAAGAATATTTTAATTAAGTAAAAGAAAACTCATTTTATTTACTTATTTAGCTATTTATTATTATTATTATTATAGGGAAAAACTAAAAGAAATCTTTTAAAGGGCAAAAACCTCAAGTGTTGACCGGGACTAATAATGAAAATAACACCAAGTATGAAATATATAAAAAATTATTATTTTTGTTATTATTACTATTATCATTTACTATCATATAATTATCTTAAGGGAATAGGACTAAGAAGGATTTTTATAAAGGGAAGTGAGTTAAGCATTGACAAGACTAATATTAAAATAAGAACTTAGTAATAAAATATATATATAGTTAAAGGAATTTTTTAACAAAAATGAAACGATCATCTTAGGGAATTTAATCAAATTAAACCAAAAATAATCAAAGTGTTAGTCAATACAAATAAACAATAATGGGGAGAAGGAAGAAATATTGAATTTGGGCCTTTTTGCAAATTTGGGCCAAATCTGCAAAAAAAAATGAAAATGGGCTTTTGGCCCTTTTCTCCTCTTCATTGACCATGATATATACCAAGTGTATATTCGAGGTATACACCCTGTATACCACCAATTCTCGAAACTCTCGAGCCTATAATTTTTGCATTTTTCACCTGCTTTTCGTATTTTTGAACCTGTATATTATTTTTTGACTGTATACTCGTGTACACAGGGGCATATCAGTGTATACAGTTGTATATGACTTGTATCCAACCCAAGAGAGCTTTTCAGAATCTGTATTTTTATTTGTTGATGGCTGATCCCATGAAGGAAAATATTAGGCCTAAATGGCCCATTTGCAATGTAAAGGGTAGCAAGCCCAAGTCCCAAGGGACTCCTCAATAGATCACATGCATCAAAACAAAGAAATACATAAGTGACATCCATTAATAATTTGATATTGGAGAAACATCCAATGAAATGAACCAACATACTGAGACTCCAAACAACCCGTACTTTCAAAAAGAAAAAAAATAAAATAAAATAAAATAAAAATAATATATATATATATATATATATATATATATATATATATATATATATATATATATATATATATATATATATATATATATATATATATATAACTAAATAAATAAATAAAATAAGAAATTGACTCCAAGCTTAAGCACCATACGGATGGATTTACTTTGCTTATGATAATTAATATATATGACAATTTAATAAGATGACTACACCCCGGTGCAATTATCTAACAGAAAAAAAAGACACTTCAAATTCCTACTAACAGAAAGCAAATTGGAGTTGTTAAACTTTAATGAACAACTTTTGAACATCCCTTAAAGTAAATAAATGAGGAAGTTACACGAAACAAATACACTAGTCCTATGCTCTAGCAGGAAACAATACTATATGAAGGGAGACGAAATACACATGAAGAAACAACCCACATCGATATGAATGAGACACTGAACAAAGCACCGACACCTTTTGAGAGCTAAGCAAATGGTTGGAACACTACTACCATCCGTAAAGGGACAAACACAATAGAGAAAATCAATTGCAATGGTGTACTCGAACAAATATATAAGTGACTCCATATTAAGGCAAGAAAGAAAAATATAATAGATTTGCAAAATACAAAAATCATACACTATTTAATTTATGACTTGGAGAAAATAAAAATTTAACATGAAGACCAAGGCAAATCGGTAAACAGAGAGATGCCTATAGAAATTATCAAACTATAAATCACTTGATTTGATCAAATCACGAGATGATATTCACTTGAGCATAAAGTCAAATAACTACATCGACTCATTCTAATGCAACGTCAAACGTCTAGAACCAACAAACCATCGAGATTGATTTATTTACAAGAAACACACGCCAATAACATAGCAAAAAATAACCAGAACTAGACAGCAGGCAAATGCTTAATTTATGCTAAAAAAAAGACTAGTCTACTTATAGCAAAAGACAAATAAAGAAGATGAGAGCGCAAAGATGAACTCAAACTTATTGCACAACCTCACAAACATATAAAATGTATAATAGATATAACATGGCGCAACATTCAAGATGTAATAAATCATAAGTTTGACAACAAGTGGTAAACCTATTTTAGACCGCGAAATTAAATGGTGCGGAGACTTGTACTCGGTTCAAACAGGACACACCAAGTTTACAGGAAAAGACCCATTTTAAATCTTAATCGATGAATGTGCTTTAATTCGAAATCGAATAATCTTTTGTCATGCAGCAGCCATGAGCTAAACGAAGAGTAGAGTCAACAGAGGAAGCAACAAGACAACACTGAAACAGATTAAAATAAAAAAGGGTCTCACCTTTCCAGGGGCAGCGAATTAGGACGGCTACAAGCTTAGAGCGACCTCACCACCACTTCGAGACTCGAGCGGTAAATCGGAGAATCCGAACGATTTTAGACGAAGATCCTTTCAGAATCTAGAACTAAGAATACATTCCAAATTTCTCAAATGCAAAAATCAATTGTTCGAAATAAATTTTCCAACCGAAAAAATCTCCCCCCCCTCTTAGCAGTGAACGACAGAAGGTTATATAGCGGAACTTTAGGTAGATTTGGGGCAAATCCCGAATTCAAAATTTGAAATCCTTTCACAAATTTGGGACAACCTCCTTTTCCTGCAATTTCAACTCATTCCAGAAGAAGAAAGGGCGAGATGGACGCCTAGGATTGATTCATTCGTCCTTGGGCGCGATGTGTCTCGATCTCACGCTACAAGGACGGAAACGCGTGCTGATTTTCTGCTGAAATCGTACAATGGAGAGGGACGTTGGGAGAAGACGACAAAGGCGTCTGGCGTACTGGATATACGCGTCTGAAATCAGCTCCCACGCCGTGTTGTTGTCGTTTGGAATTGCTGGAAGTTTGCCGTTTTGGGTTTCTTTGAATTTGATGGGGAAGAAGGAGGATGTGGGGTCGGTTTCCCTTTTGGTATTATTATACATATATTGGTGTATTGTATTGTTAAAAGGGCTGGAATGGGTCAATGTTTGGACTGCTGTATGTTGTTGGTTGTAGGAATTAAATCAAGTGTTGGGTTATTGTAATTTAGAAAGGGAATTAGGAGGGGTAATTGGTGGGCTATGCTGTTTGAATTAAAAAAATTGGTGGGCCGGTTGTAAAGGAAATAAAGGCCTAAAATTTGGTTTTTAAAATGAATTAGAAGACAAAGTAATGAATGGCCAAAATTATAATTAAACAATAGCTCAAATAAATTTCAATTGTAACAAAATCGAACTTAATCGCTGAATTTGGCCAAAATTGAAACGAGATGAATTGATACAAATTAATTAACGAGCTTCTTAAATTTAACGGAGTAAAATAGTTAACTTAAATATAAACTAAATAATTTAAAACATAAACTATTGTATAACTAACTAATTAACCAAATATTTGACGAAATCTTTTGAGACGGTTTTCGAATAATCCTAAAATATACTAATTATATACATAATTATGTAAAACATTTATATTATCTAAAAAAATTATAAAAAGTGAAAAACTATATAAAAATACCTAAAAAAAATCATTTTGAATTTTATAAAGTCAATTATTTGAAATCGTTTGGAATTTAAGAAACTCGGTGATTATTTATATTGTGAAGGTCCAAAATTGGGTGTCAACAACCATTTTAACAACAGGAGAAAAAGTATCATGATAATCCAGACCTTCCTGCTGTGTAAACCCCTTGGCCACAAGTCTGGCTTTGAGTCTTTCAATACTACCATCAGCTTTGTATTTGATTTTGTACACCCACCTACATCCAATGGGAGTTTTACCTGCAGGTAAGTCAACAATTTCCCAGGTGTGGTTGTCACTGAGAGCCTGAATTTCAAGTTGCATAGCCTGGATCCAACCACTATGTTGAGCAGCTTGGTCAAAAGAGGAGGGTTCAGACAGGGAAGAAGAAAAAGTGGAAAGATAAGCATAATAACTTGGATGTAAGGAAGTGTAGTTGAGAAAATTAGAGATAGGATGAGGAGTTTTAGAGGTGGTGACATAATCAGTATGCCAAATGGGAGGCCTAACTGTTCTAGAAGACTTTCTAGAGGGTGGAATAACTAGGGAATTCTGTGGTGATAAAGAAGAACTGGATGTAGAGGGTGAAGGAACAGATGTAGGCATATCAGAAAGTATAGGAGAAGAGGAGGAATCAGGAGTGACTGATGTGGAGGGTGGTCGAGCAGGGAAAGTATCATCTGCAGGGTGTGGAAAACTTCCTGAAGAGGATGGAAAAAAAGAAGTATGAGAAGGAGGAAGAGAGTCCAAGAAGGTGTGTTTAGGATGTTTAAAAGGGAAGACATTTTCTTTGAAGGTAACATCTCTACTTACAAAAAAAATTCCAGAGGCAATGTCATACAGCTTGTATCCTTTTTGGGTGTCAGAATAACCCATGAAAACAGAAGGAATAGCCTTAGGAGAAAATTTGTCATGAATGACAGGTTTGGTAGCATAACACAAGCAACCAAAAACTCTTAAATGATGGAATTTATGAGGCTGTTTATGAAATAGTTCATAGGGAGATTTCCCACCAAGAGCACAAGAAGGAAGTCTATTTATGAGAAATGTAGCTGTGAGTACACATTCTCCCCAGAATTTCAAAGGTACATGAGCCTGAAACCTAATAGCTCTAGCTATTTCAAGAAGGTGTCTGTGCTTTCGTTCAGCAATACCATTCTGTTGGGGGGTATGTATGCAAGAAGTTTGATGAACTATGCCAAGGGAAGAGAAAAGAGAACTACATTGGTTGTTAACAAATTCAAGACCATTGTCTGATCTAACAGTTTTGACAGAAGCTGAGAATTGAGTTTTAATGAGAGTTAAAAAAGCTGTAATGAAATTCACAACCTCACTTTTAAATCTCAACAAGAAAATCCAAGTCATTCTTGAATAGTCATCAACAATAGTAAGAAAAAATCTATGACCATTATAAGTACATTGTTTATAAGGTCCCCAAACATCCATGTGAAGAAGTTCAAAAGGAGATACAGTTTTTGTAACACTATGGGGGAAAGGAAATCTAGTTTGCCTCGCAAGAGGACATATAGAACAAGAGTGAAAAGTACTACTTTGTATGTGAGGCTTCAAAAAATCAATTCTCTTGAGTACATTGGCAGGAGAATGCCCAAGTCTGAGATGCCAAAGAGATATATCAGGTGGAGACAGTGCAGATGAAACAGAAGACTGGAAAACAGTAGCAACAGGTGATGAAGCAATAGTGGTAAGTGATGGCTTCTTGGTAGATGGAAGTATGTAGAGACCTTTTTCTTCCTTACCAATCCCCATCACCTTGCCATTGCAAAGGTCCTGGAAAAGACAGAAATTGGGATAGAAACAAACACAACAATTTAGTTCTTTAGTGAGTTTAGAGATGGAGAGAAGATTATAAGAAAAATGAGGAAGATATAAGACATTATGCAGATCATTGGTGTCAAATAGTGTGGCAGAACCTATGTGAGTAACAACAGTAGTGTGACCATTTGGTAAATGGACATTGCTGGATACAGGTGGAACTAGATTTGGGCTAGAAAGGGCATCCAAGCTAGAAACCATGTGGTGAGTTGCTCCAGTATCCACAACCCAAGGAACTGTATCATGACCTGTAGAAAAACAAGCATTGAATGTACTGAATACAGAGGAAGATTCATGAGATATACCTGCCATGTTGGCAGCAACATTCTGAGAAGATGAGTCCTTATCAATCATTTTCAATATATGATTGTACTGTTCAGGAGTGAAATTTGGTGCAGCCGGGAAAGAAGAAATGTCAGGAACACCAAGCTGTTTCCCTACTTCATGATCATTTTCAACACAGTTCACAGAGTTTGCTTGAGGTCTTCTATTGTTCCCAGAACTCTGACCTCTGGAGTTCCTATCATCCACTCCTCTTTTTCTTTGAAACTTATAGTTTGAAGGATAGCCAATCAACTTATAACAGTTGGCTTTTGTATGATTTCTCAGATGACAATAGTCACAATACAATCCCCCTACTTCTTGCTTGAACTTATTATTCTGTAAGGAAGCTAAAGCAGTAGCAGTAGTAGTAGAATCAAGAAGATTCAGTTTCTGTACAGGTAAAACACAATTGGATATCAAACTAGATTGCATTCTCTGGCTTTCATCCTGCATTATCAGATTATAAGCTTGATTCAGACTGGGACTGGGAACAGTCATAAGAATCTGACTCCTTGATTGGGCAAAATTATCATTTAGTCCCATTAGAAACTGCATGAGTTTTTGCTTTTCCATATGTTCTGCATATACCTTGTATTTATCACATTCACAAGCAGGTAAAGGAACTAACGATACATACTCATCCCAAAGATTTCTCAATTTGGAATAATACTCAGAAACTGTAAAATTCCCTTGACTCATTGTACTAATTTCTCGATGAACCTGGTATATTCTCGTAAGATTACGTTTATCAAATCTCTCTTTCAGATCCTTCCAAACATTATGAGCATTTGATGAAAACATTAGACCATTCGCCAACTCTTTCGAAACAGAATTGGTGATCCACGATAACACAAACGCATTACATCTCTCCCATTCATGATTCAAATCTCCTTTGTAGTGATGTTTACAACAAGTACCATCAATGAATCCAATTTTATTCTTAGCTAACAATGCTACTCGCATAGAATTACTCCATCCAGTATAATTTTCAATGCCAGTAAGCTGTTGAGAGATTAAAATGCTACCTAGCGTATCAGACGGATGAAGATATAAAGGATTCCTTGGATGAATGTCAGTGAATCTGTCGATCTGATCTCGATTTGGGTTATCCTGCACCTCCGATGATCCAATTGCATCCACCATAGTTTCCGATTGTCTTTGATGTCGGTATTCCACTGCTCTTCCAATTTGAATGATGCGGAAAGGAAAAAACTCTCTCAATTAGCTAGGGCATTGGTGGCTCTGATACCATGTTGAATGATAGCTACCTTGCCATTGTTAAGGCAATTGAGAGAGTAATTGAGATGAAGAAGATGAAGTAAGAAGTGGAAGAAATTGTATTAACCGACTTGCCCCTTTACACAAAATGTACTACTATTTATATATAGTTCTCTAACTAATTAGAAGTAATTAGAAACTACTTTTAAAACTAATTAACAAACTTAACAAACTCAGCTAACTAATTACATTATTTAACAACAGAAAAATTTATACTTAATTTACGATAAAAAATGAGATATAAATGCATTGCGATACCACAACCCCACTTCCACGTGGAAGTGGGTAATGGCAGCAACAATTCTCTATGGGGACTCATTTTATTTATCATTTATGCTACTATATGAATATGTTTACAGCTTCAACAATCAGTTCAACCATTTACTGGGAAAACAAAAACCACTATTCTTCTTTCAACTTTTGTTGAAGAGTTATTTTGGGAAATTCTATTTGAAGTCATATTCAATTACCAACAGAAAAGTGATTATCTGCAGGTTATTCCAAACTTACATTAAGGTATGTTAAGGCAAAACTCTCTTTTATATCGCACGATTTTTGAACTCTATAAATTATCGAATAAGTCATTTTTTTATGCTATTCTATTGCTAGGAAGACCCTCTGTGAAGGGCATTGGAATGTCAGCTGTTAATTTTCTAAATTTTAACGTATCATTGTTGTGCATGTATGATTGTGAAGTATGGTTGATGGCTAAAAGTTATGCTCCAAAGTGTTCTTATTTCTTATGTTCATTAGCAAGCTATCGTCCAAAGAGTGAGACTCAAATGATGGAGATTTATTATGTTATAGCTACGGGTATTGTTAAACCGTTCTTTCTCGTGCCAAGTTCTTACAAAAAAATGGTTTTGAAAATCATATTCATACTAAACCTTGTACTCCATTCTTTTGATTGTATACTCATGAAGCAATCATCTTTCTGAAAAGAGTTATACGAGTTGTTCATAAATTATGTCAGGCATGTCAGTCTCCTTTCAGTTCCTAAATGATTAAATTGCTACGTTGAAGTTAAGTGTTTAAGTTTGTTCTAAGAGCCTATGAGTTCTATGAGTCGTTTACATGTTATACGGAAAGGATTACAAGATTATGAGAACAAGAGTACCAATGGGCCAAGATTGGCCTTTGCAATAGGGGGTGTTGTCTCAGCTGAGGATTGATATGCTCCATTCCTCCTGGAGCTGTTGGTCGTCTCTAGGTTTTGCGTACTTGAGTTTGGATATAGTTATTGGTACTTTCGGAACCTCTTCCTACTTATAGTATTCATAGAGACTTGTGGACACTCTATGTTGGGCCTTCTTAGCTTCCATTTATAGCCTTGTCGGATTATTGTATATGTGATTTTAGTTGCATCCTTGTCGGCTTGCTAGTTCATATTCAGTTAAGCTTGTCTTTTCAACCCTTTTATTATGTTATTGATATTCTTCTGACCTCATTGGTCCACGTATCTTGCTTCAGTATTTGATTGTGAAGGCCTTGTCGGCCCTTGTTGTTTCCTTTCCATTATGTTTTAGTGTCTAGGTTGGTCAAATAAGGTACCGCTTTCCCGTTCGCCTCCCCTCTTTTGGGGGCGTGACGTAGAGAAATCAAAGATTGTATTGATAATAATAATGTAGAGTACATACTCCTTGTATAGGGAGAGAATTGTAGGGTCCTAAGTTAACTATACTTAGAGTCCTACTACAATACATATTACTACTATAATAATAAAACAATTATAAATAATCTAATTCTAGTTGAAATATAATCCTAATCGTAATCTAATCCTAGTCGTAATATAATTCTAATTAATATAAGTAGTCTAATCCTAGTATGATTCTAATTCTACAGTAGTGCTGTAAACTCGTCAGTCAGCTTCGTTGGACCTGTTTCAATCGTCAGCTTCCTTCTTCATCAACACTTGTTGTAGACACGTTAGTCAGCTTCGTTGGGCCTGTTCCTTTGACATGTTACAATCGTCAGCTCCCTTCTTCTTCAACATATAGTAAGTTATATTCTTAAAAATATTTAAACATAAATGTTTCAAATACAATAAAACAGAGGAAGTGTTATAAAGTGAGCAGAATATTGAAAGTTTGATTAATTTTCTTTATCTTTTTCCTTTGTGGCAGAGAAGTGAGGAGGCCCCACCGTAATTGATTCATCCTTTCGCTTTCTTGACTTGTTGGAATAATATTATGTATCATATATGGTCTTAATTTTTTGGAATTTTTTAGAAATAAACGAGCAGAGTGGGCGTTTGAACATGAATATATGGAAATTGGCCAAGTGATGTTTGGACATGAATATAGCTGGCATCCAACAATGTGACCTAATGGTACATGAAGTGACTTGAAATGAGGACCATTTGGTCTCAGGTTTAAATTTCAGCAGATCAAAGTGTGAAAGTTTGTTCGAAACACTACGGTAATAAAAAATTTGAATATAATTTGAGAAAATGTTGAATTGGTGTGAGTGATTCGGAGTGGAAAATGTGAAAACAAGTATTTGGATTTTTTTGAATTTTGGAATATTCCAAGTTAAATTTTGGTGGAGAATTGTAATAATTCCAAATATGATTTCGGAATACAATTCTTGAAAAAATTAAAAATTACACTGTTCTACTTTAAACAACCTCTCTACGTCCCTAGACCCACTTATGAAATTACACTGATCTTGATACACAAGTGTTAAAAATTGAGGCATATATTGAGAGGATAAACAAAGTTGTGCCCCACAAAGAACATGTTACAATTTATGGTTCTTACACCGAACTATTCTGATTGTGCGTTCTTTATTATTAATAAAAATCCACACAAGACAATTTCATTGTGGGTGCAAAGGAACAGGTTCTTCTTCCTTCTAACACAATTTTTGTAGTGGAAATTGCCAATGACTACAATGTGTTTGATGAAATTCTCAAATGAACTTGTGTAAAATGACAAGCACTTGTTTTTATCTTTGTCATTTTCAACAGTTTTACTTGTATAAAAAATGGCTGTGCTTCTATTAGATTAGTATTTTACAATTGATTAACAAAAGACTTGAGAAGTCAATGGGTTGTATTTTAATATTTCATTCTTCTTTATGTTGGTGGTGGCCTAAAAGCAGAAGAATTAACAATTGTATATTTTGATTCTTCTTTTTGATCCAATAGCTTATTCTCTTCAGCATTATTTCTCAAACAAAGGGTTCTGTAGCAGCCTGTGTAAAGGTACGATCTTGTTTGCTAAACTTTATTGACAGCATAATAACATGATAAAAGTGAGTAGGCTTGAAATTTTGCTCTTAAAGGTTCTTCTGAGTAGTTTTCATCCATTTAGATTTGTTAAAAAGTGAGCACTTAAAGGACTTGTGAAGTCAATGAATTGTATTTTAGTAATCTTGGAATTCTAGATCTAGCTATTTTGATTCATCTTTTTGTTGTTCGCCTTTCAACCAAACTATGTCTTAGATCTCTTACTTCAACCCGTCTAACAAAAACATGTCAAAAGGTATGATTATGCTTAATCAGAGCTCTCGTGGTCTCTATTGATTCTACTCTCACAAAAATTCTTTCAGAATCTTATAGCTTCACCACTGTTCAAGAATACTGCTTCTCAAACAAGTAATTATGGTTTGATGAACTTTAAGTGGTTGAAGCTCGTTTCTTCCTAGTTTTCTGTCTTCTATTGGAAATTTACTAGGGGTGTCATTTTTTGTCTCAGATACCATCTTCCTAGTTTTTTGTCTTCTATTATTTATCAAAGGTATCATTTTTTTATTTCTAAAACAGACTATAATAAAGGGAACTAAAACACATAGTTTTGAACAAGAGTATACAATTTTAATTGTAGATTACCCTTTTCTATGCAGTGTAGTCCTTATTGGTGAATTTTTTTTTCTAATCTTTGCATCTGTTCCTGGGTTGTTTCCATGGTGATAACGATGCAAGTGTATTTCACTTCATACTTCAAAATGATATGTTACACCTAGAATATATACACAAAACTAGACACAAAAGGTCAAGAGCATATCTAATCAGATCATGCCTTTTACCTACAATACCTACAATATTTGACTATTATCCTACACACTTACCTATAATATAATATATGACTGTTATCTTACACACAATCTAATAGTTGAAATACTCTTTGACAATATCTTAACACTCCCCCTCAAACTGGAGCATACATGTCATATGCTCCAAGCTTGCTGCAAATGTATTCAATCCGAGTTCCTCTAAGGGACTTGGTGAGAATATCTGCCAATTGGTCATTTGACTCAATCTTCTGCCTAATGAAATGACAATCCACCTCTATATGTTTTGTTCTTTCATGGAAAACTAGATTTGAGGCAATATGGAGGGCAGCCTAATTGTCACATATAAGCTTCATCTGTTTGAATTCAAATTTCAACTCTTGAAGAAGTTGTTTCAACCAAATAAGCTCGCATGTAGCAAGAGTCGTAGCTCGATATTCTTCTTCTGCACTAGATCTGGCAACAACATCTTGCTTTTTACTTTTCCAAGAGATTAAATTGCCTCCAATCATGTCACAATACCCGGAAGTAGAGCGTCTATCTATTGGAGAGCCTGCCCAATTCGTATTAGAATATCCAATGATGTCAACTCTCACAAAGTATCTTTCTGAATTCCATAGCTTACTTGCTTCACCGCTGCTCAAGAATAATATTGCCTCTCAAACAAGTAATTAAGAGATTCCAATAGCTTAATCATGGTTTGATGAACCTTAACCGGCCGGTCAAAAGGTGAAGATTATGTTGAAGGTCTCTTATTTCTTTTCTTTCTAGTTTTCTATCTCCTATTGGAAAGTTATTGGGCTTGTTAAGTTTCATTATGAATAAAAAAATATAACACAAAAGATTTTCCTATGATTTTTTATTGACAAATTTAAGCATAGTAACTTAATTAAATGTCACAGATTCAATGACATAGAGAGCTTCCCCTCAATAAAAGGGCCATATGCAGCTAAAATCCACATTCGTCGGGCCATTGAGTTTCATATGTCATATGGTTAAAAGGAATGAAAGAACATGATGGGGAGGGTTGAAAAAAAATCATATGAGGCATAAAAACAGGAGCAATATTTGTAGTGATAAGTTTTGTTTTCTAGAATATCTGGGACTTGTATTTTCCTTTATCCTATAAACTCCTTTTCTCAAAAAGCGGCAGTTTTGGTATATTATGTTTATGTTTTCACGTCATAACATGTTGTCACCACCAGTTAGGAGCCCAAGTCCCTTCACTATACTAATAACAGGAAGTAGTATAAGTGCTTATAGTGAAGAACACAAATGTTTATGTGGAAACTTCATTTCTCAAGAGAGGAAAAAATCACAATCTGTCACACATGATTTCTCATAACTCCAATAACTTCAAGCAACTCATGAATACATATTCAAGCACTCACAAAGGATTAAACTCTTAATCCTACATACCTTGTTACACCTCTATTACAAGACGCAAAACAATAACTCTATTACCCACTACATTAACCACCTCTAGCTAATATAGACTTTAATACAACTCGGCTAACTCTAGCACCAGACTCAACTCAACTTTTTAGAACTGAAACAATCTATGATCCTTTATAACACATAAATAGATTTACAATATGAGAGCATAAGACACTAAACTCAATCAACAACTTAAGATGTTGCAACACTCGATTAGGTCCCTCACTGCGTGTGAGAGTAGTTCTCCTTTCAGAATGACTTTTGTTTTTGAATATTCTTGATTGCAAAAACTAAGTTGTTTCTTGTCAACATCTGCTGTTGTGCCCACCTACCACTGCAGTTTCTGCAGCTTTACAGCTGCAATCCATTAACTTGTCCTATATGACGAGAACTCCGAGGACCAGGTCCTTTTACCAGATCCTATTTTTCAATAGTTTGCGAAACCATCAACCCAAAATACAACACATGCATATTATGTGTGATTAAGATTTGACATTTATGATGTTTGAAAGTAATTGCTTCAGAAATTACTTTCTGATGTGTGACCTTGATCAATATCTTGATAAATAATTAATTTGAATAATATGTACACATTTTTTTTTTTGAAAATACAAATGCTAACAACTACTACAAGATGAAAATCTGTTTGTGTGAAAAAAAGAAATTTGACAACCAGCGAATATTTACAAATATTTTGACAAAGCCCAATTCTGTATCTGCAAAATTGTTTCGTGCTCTGACTTTTCATGTATGCTTATTATGCAGTTTCTTGTATGGTTTTACGTAGGTACTCTTTATACATCCGGGGAAAGGAACGAAAATTTACTTTTTCACTGACTAGTGAAAATTATAATCATGGAAAAACGAAAAGATAATGAAGGAGAAATAGAGAAAGAAGAGGCAAACAACTCATTGGTATGTTATTTGATAGAGTAAACTGTAAAGTATTGAATTGTAGATATGTGGCTTTGAAAATTTGATATGACATTTCATCTTTTGGCAGGTGTTATTTTCTGCTCTTCGCAAGGACATTGCCAATGTTCTGGATTTCCTAGAGAGATTAAAGAATGAGGAAAATCAAAAAGCTCTTGATGTGGATCAAGCTGAAAAGCTAAAATCGGAGCTGGCATTTATTTGTACATATGTCCAGCTTTCTTATTCCAATTTGAAGCTGTTTGAATATGTAATGACTGCCAAAGGACAAAAGGTTGAGAATCTGCTTCTATCAATTTTGCATTATGTTGAAAACAACGTTGGGGGTATATACGACATGCATCATGTACTTGCCAGCCTCAGGGAAAATATCAATCATTGTATCAGCTCACATCATCGTTCTAAATCAAGTGCCACCATGCTTGAGGAGCAGTTGAATTTCCTCCTCCTGAATCTCCATCATATATCCAAGTTTCTTGCTGAGCACAAGTTTCCATTAGTGACTCAGTATGAGATTCTTCAGAATGTGTGTGGCAACGTAAGAGATTTCCATGGGTTGATAGTGAATGGTTGCATTGAGCACGAGATTGTTGAATATGTCTTACCTCAGTTTCAACTCATGGCTGAGAGAGTAGGACACTTCCTTTGGGAGGATCATATTGATGAAGACTCTCAACTCTCCAAGCTAGATGAGAATGATCAGACTGATGAAAATGCTCAACTCTCCGAGCTAGATGAGAATGATCAGACTGATGAAAATGCTCAACTCTCCGAGCTAGATGAGGATGATCAGACTGATGAAGACTCTCAACTCTCCGAGCTAGATGAGGATGATCAGACTGATGAAGACTCTCAACTCTGTGAGCTAGATGAGGATGATCAGACTGATGAAAATACTCAACTCTCTGAGCTAGATGAGGATGATCAGAATGATAAAACCTCTCGACTCTTCAAGCTAGCACATCTACTCTTGAAGATTATTCCAACTGAACTGGAGGTTATGCACATATGTTATACAAATTTGAAAGCTTCAACTTCAGCAGAAGTTGGACACTTCATTAAGAAGCTCCTGGAAACCTCTCCAGACATGCTCAGAGAATATCTGATTCATCTACAAGAGCATATGGTAACTGTTATTACCCCTAGCACTTCAGGGGCTCGAAACATTCATGTCATGATGGAATTCCTATTGATTATTCTTTCGGATATGCCCAAGGACTTTATTCATCACGACAAACTTTTTGATCTCTTGGCTCGTGTTGGAGCACTTACCAAGGAGGTATCAACTCTTGTACGCGACTTGGAAGAGAAATTAAGGAATAAAGAGGGTACCGATGAGACAAACCGTGCCACTCTAGACTTGCAGGAAAATATTGAACTCCTCAAGAGAGATCTCAAACATGTTTATCTGAAAGCCCCGAACTCATCTCAATGTCGCTTCCCCATGAGTGATGGACCACTCTTCATGCATCTGCTACACATACACTTAAATGATTTGCTAGATTCTAATGCTTATTCAATTGCTTTGATAAAGGAAGAAATTGGGATGGTGAAAGAAGACCTGGAATCAATAAGATCTGTTTTAATGAATATTGAGCAAGAATTGTATAAAGATCTCTGGGCACGTGTTTTAGATTTGGCATATGAGGCAAAAGATGTCATTGATTCAGTTATTGTTCGAGATAATGGTCTCTTACATCTTATTTTCTCACTTCCCAATATCATAAAGAAGATCAAGCTTATCAAAGAAGATATCTCCAATTTACATGAGAAGATTCCCAAGAGCAGAGGTCTCGTTGTTGTAAACTCTACCAAGAAGTCAGTTGAGAGCAAGTCATTGACAACTGGTAAGATAATTGTAGGTTTTGAGGAGGAGACAAACCTGATACTTAGAAAGCTCATCAGTGGACCGACAGATCTAGATGTCATTTCGATCACTGGTATGCCGGGTTCAGGTAAAACTACTTTGGCATACAAAGTATACAATGATAAATCAATATCTAGCCATTTCGACCTTCGTGCATGGTGCACGATCGATCAAGGATATGATGAGAAGAAGTTGTTGGAGAAAATATTTAATCAAGTTAGTGACTCGGATTCAAAATTGAGTGAGAACATTGATGTTGCTGATAAGCTACGGAAACAACTGTATGGAAAGAGGTATCTTATTGTCTTAGATGACTTGTGGGACACCGCAACATGGGATGATTTAACAAGACCTTTTCCTCTAGTTGAGAAAGGAAGTAGAATTATTTTGACAACTCGAAAAAAGGAAGTTGCTTTGCATGGAAAGCTCTACACTGATCCTCTTAATCTTCGAGTGTTAAGACGAGAAGAAAGTTGGGAGTTATTAGAGAAAAGGGCATTTGGAAAGGAGAGTTGCCCCGATGAACTATTGGATGTTGGAACCGAAATAGCTGAAAATTGTAAAGGGCTTCCTTTGGTGGTGGATCTGATTGCTGGAGTCATTGCTGGGAGGGAAAAGAAAAGGAGTGTGTGGCTTGAAGTTCTAAATAATTTGCATTCTTTTATTTTGAAGAACGAAGTGGAAGTGATGAAAGTTATAGAAATAAGTTATGACCACTTACCTGATCACCTGAAGCCATGCTTGCTTCATTTTGCAAGTAGGCCGAAGGACAGTGCAACGACAATCTTTGAGTTGGAAGCTGTATGGCTTGCTGAAGGGTTTGTGGAAAAGACAGAAATGAAGAGTATGGAAGAGGTGGTGAAGATTTATTTGGATGATTTAATTTCCAGTAGCTTGGTAATTTGTTTCAATGAGATAGGTGATAACCCGACTTGCCAAATTCATGATCTTGTGCATGACTTTTGTTTGATAAAAGCAAGAGAGGAAAAGTTGTTTGATTTATCAGATTTTCTGCCACGTCAAATTACAATTGATGATGAGGAGCACTTTGTGCTTAATTTTGACCTGTTCGGTTCAAATAAGAAAAGGCATTCTGGTAAACACCTCTATTCTTTGAGAATAAATGGAGATGAGCTGGACGATTGTCTCTCTGATGCATGTCACCTAAGACACTTGAGGCTTCTTAGAGTGTTGTACCTGGATATCAATGTGAGAGATTCTTTGCTGAATGAAATCTGCATGTTGAATCATTTGAGGTTCTTATTCATTGAGACAAAAGTTGAATCTCTACCTTTATCTTTCTCAAACCTCTGGAATCTAGAAAGTCTGTCGGTGTATAATGAAGAATCAACCTTGGTACTATTACCGAGAATTTGGGATCTCTTAAAGTTGCGTCAGCTGGCCGTGAATGCTTGTTCTTTCTTTGATTTGGATGCAGATGAATCAATAGTCATAGCAGAGGACACAAAGTTAGAGAAGTTGAGAATATTAGGGAACCTCATGCTTTCCTATTCGAAAGATACAGAGGATATTTTCAAAAGGCTTCCCAATCTTCAAGTGCTTTCATTGGAACTCAAGGAATCATGGGATTATTCAACAGAGCAATATTGGTTCCCGAAATTGGATTTCCTAACTGAACTAGAAGACCTCACTGTAGATTTTGAAAGATCAAATACAAATGATAGTGGGTCCTCTGCAACCATAAATCGGCCATGGGATTTTCACTTCCCTTCGAGTTTGAAAATATTGTCGTTGGGTGAGTTTCCTCTGACATCCGATTCACTGTCAACAATAGCCAGACTGCTGAACCTTGAAGAGTTGACCCTTTATTATACAATCATTCAGGGGGAAGAATGGAAAATGGGTGAGGAAGACACCTTTGAGAATCTCAAATATTTGGAATTGCATCAAGTGACTCTTGCCAGGTGGGAGGTTGGAGAGGAATCGTTTCCTGCACTTGAGAAATTAAAACTAAGGAGATGTCATATGCTTGAGGAGATTCCGCCTAATTTTGGGGATATTTATTCATTGAAAAGTATCAAACTTGTAGAGAGCCCTCATCTTGAAGATTCAGCAATGAAGATTAAGGAATATGCTGAAGATATGAGGGGAGGGGATGAGCTTCAGATCCTTGGCCGGAAAAATATCCCATTATTTAAGTAGCTTTTGAGCATTATGTGTGAAAAGTAGATTGTGACCATTCATTATTATAACAGCAAATTTGATTCAAATAAGATTGTTTGACTATAGATGAAGACAAGCTGGCCGACAAAACATTTCATCTAACAGTGTTGAACTCTTTTATCATGGTGAACGATTCTTTGCTGAATGAAATATTACATTATGTATTTTTATTTTTTTATTCTGAAAACTCCTCCAAGCTCTATTTAAGGACGTTCAAACATAGCACCTTAAACATTTTTAGTCTTCTATTTTCCTTCATTTCAATCACAAAAAAGCCATATCATATATATATATATATATATATATATATATATATATATATATATATATATATATATAAAAGAGAACCTTAGGCACTCCTACGTGGCGCCACCACAAATCAGAATTTCCTTTTACATTATTTATTTACAAAACTAGCCTTCTGTTTTTATGAAAAGTTGTGATTTTTATGAAAAGTTACAACTTTAATCAAGAGTTGTGCCTTTTATGAAAAATTGTGATTTTTATGAAAAGTTGCGACTTTAATGAAGAGTTGCGACTTTTATAAAAGGTTGTGACTTTTATGAAAGGTTGTGACCTTTCCGAAGGGTTGCAACTTTTCCAAATAGTTGTAACATTTTCGATAAGGCACAGTAAACATTTGGTCACAGTATCTTTTGTTGTCTATAAATAGAAGGATTCTTCTCATTTTAAAACAACGAAAATTCTGAACCTCTTCTTCTTCTTCACAATTAAATATTTGTGTATTTTGCTCCCATTGAGTGGCTCACTGACACCATTGTTTATGTTACAGATCGTGATATGTATTTTTACAGTCACTAATTTATGCTTATGTTATTAAGGATAAATGATAAGATGTAATAATTTTCATTTTTCTTTACATTATTAATGTTTGTTACTATGTAATCGTGTATGTAAGATAATGTAGTGTTTTAGTTTTAATGACTGAAAGGATTTAAGTATTATTTTATAAATTCCATGATATTAAATTCCCACGCGAAGCCGGGTAATTTTACTAGTGTCTTCTAAACCAAAAAAAATAAAAATACATAATGTAATAATGCCATTGAAGTATTACTATGTCATATATATATATATATATATATATATATATATATATATATATATATATATATATATATATATATATATATATGTAAAGTTTCTCAACAGGGAAACTTTCTGGCCAATTATTGTTTCTAGTCATCATCGCCACCACCGTTAAATTTCATTATCATCCATCATAATTATCAATCGCCAACATCTATTAATTTTCCAACTGAGGGGTATTCGGATGTAGTATTTGTTTAGTAGAGATACTGCATATGACGGTGTATATTTTGGGTTTTGGAGGACATGGTGGAAGAAAGAACAAGTGGAAAAGAAGAATATCAATTGAAAAATCTTTCCATGACCCTTTGTAATGAGTTGGGGAACAGTACATACAGGTAAAACCCCGCTCGACCTAGAAGGCAAATTCCTTGTTTTCGCTGGCAAGGGGTTTTGAATTTGAGACCTCCAACATGAAAGTCTCAAGTCCAAACCACTGGGCCACCCCGAAGAGTGTATTATATCCTATTTTAACCGGGTCAAAATAGTGTACAATATTTTGGTGATTTTCAAATTAATAACTAACTTAAGAAGTTGCCACCTAATTATTACGGTGAATTAGGGATCCTAAAACGATTAATGTCTATTGTCTAAAGTTAACTTCATGTTAAGGTCTACTAAACATGAGATTCTAGGTAAGAGTTCAATTAATCTAAAGGAAAGGGGTTAGGCATCCTTTAAAATTCATTAAATATGGTTAACCGATCGAACTTAATTAATTAATTAGGCCAAGTGTAAGAAAGTAAAAATTCATGTAAAAATTCTAAATTCCAAGTAACATTAAAATCATTACTTCGGAAAACACTTCTTGCAAAAATTTGTCAATTTGGAAACTTACTAAACGTAAAATAGTTTTGTAAACATAGAACCTCTTTATTGGAAAACAAATGATGGCTTAAATCCGTTCAACTTAATTGATAAGGATTTTTATTAAAATGCTTTACAATTGGAGGTAGTTAAAAAAAAAAGATCTAATGAAGTGAGTTGATTTTAAAGAACTTATTTATCATAAAAAGGATTAACTTAAAGAAATGAGGCAAATTTTAATTTTTCTCAAATATTATAATACAACTTTCATGTTATGGCCTTTAACAAATTCTAAGCGATACGAGAGGATTGATTAACACAAAAATAGTCAAAACTTAAAATGTCATACACAAGAAGTAATAAATACAAATAACACGTAAGTAGTTAATTAGGAGCAAGTAAAAACACATAAGAAATACACAAAACTATTTAACAAGAATAGAGAGAGGAATGTCCGCCAGTTCCTCCGAATCCCTCATTTGTTGTTCTTAGAGAGCGAGAGACATGAACAAAGATGTAGATGCACAAGTCGGTTCTTGTAAAGTAAGACTCTTCGACTCTGGTGTTCATGTAAAAAAATGGAAAGATAAATAGTTTCAATTCATATTCTTATTGCAGATGGTTATATTTAAAGGTTTAGTTATCCTTGCTTTTAACTTAGTGATTCATTTAAGTTCCAAATCTAGCATTAATGAGTGAAAACTTTTATTAATGGATGCTATACATAAAATAAACATGGGAACAAAAAAGTCTTATTGTTAGCAATCTGTGTTTAAATAATCTTACTGATTCCAGTAAACTTTGTAGAAACACGAAGTTACCAAAGTATAATAAACCAGTGAAGAACAAAATAACAGAAGAACAGAAATTAATTCACAAACTAAAATCTGTAAAACATACAAGAATCTGGAAAAACAGAATAGGAAGAAGATCAAGCCCACCGAATGCACAGTGTCCCCTTAAGGATATTATTCCCCTCTAGTATCCGAGGTTTGATTTGGAATATGTCCTCCTAGGATAGAATGATCTCAATCACCAGTGTATTGATACCCAAAACGCTGGTGTCAGCGAGCCACTCAACGACAGTAAAGTACATGAAAAAAACTTTGTGCAGAAGAAATCGGAATTTTTCGTAAGTAAAAAGTCTGAAGAATAACATGTATTTATAGACAAGAGGAACTAGTTCCAAAAGGTTGCAACCTTTTAGAAACCACACGACCATTTCAGAAAGTTTGCAACCTTTCAAACGGTCATGGTTGTTCCTGAAAGTTGCAACCTTTCAAAACAATCATCTTTACTGGCGGGAAATTCAAATAAAACAGAAAAATAATTTAAATAAAACGGGTCACGCAGATTCGAGTCGGGTCGGAACGTTTCGATTAATTAACTAATTAATTGAAACGTTTTGGCCATTTAATTTTATTTAATTAATTAAATAAATAATTAAAACAAACTTTGTCTAAAAAATAATCTCTCGATCGATCATTTTCCAAAGCCAAAGCTAAACCGAGCGAGCGACGACGACAGCGTGATGGGGGTCCCTCTTTCCAACCCTTTTAACAATTAATAGAAGTTTTTCTCTATTTAAACTATTCTATTTTTCTTTTCACCACGGATGAGGGAGCAATGCCTTTTTACAAAAGCATAAGAAGACTTTTCAAGTTCCCAACTTTTCAAGTTCTTCTCTTTTCATCTTCCCTCTATTTCCCATTAACTCTTGCTATATACCCAAGAATCCCCCACATGAATGGGGAATGGTTATAACATAAGGAGTGCACGGACGAGTGTGTACTTTACAAGCAAGGATCAATTGCATCTGGATAAGTAGGTTTCCCCTTGGACTTTCCATAGTGAACATATATTGGATATACTCGGTCGATCGGTAGATGCGATATCTTTGAACCATCGAGCTTTGGTGTATACCTAGACAACCTTATGTCACACAATTAACCCTTTACCGTTTATGGTTCTTACTGTTGTGTTTGTTTCAGCCATGAAAACCTCATGGTTTCATGAATGTATAGAGAATAGGCTTTTGACAAAAAAATTCTCTTTGAAGCGGCTTACACTTCACACTCACATAGGTGATTTCTAACCATTTCATCTCGTAGATACACTATTTGGTCAAATCTGCCAAACATAGCAAATCATTAAAAATTTTAAGCTTTTTTAACTCATTAACAAGCCTTAAAGTCTTTAACTTTGTTCCTGAACATTGTCTTCATCATGAGAATGGATTGAGTTGATTGGCAATGTCGAACCGTCAGTCACAACTTTGTTTTTCTCCTTAAATCTAGCTCTTGGGATCTCCAGTCTGCTAGATAGAGTTACCGCCATGCTGACTTGTCCTAAGCCGTAAACCCATTCCCTTAGATGATCTTTCAACTGCCTCTCTCACTAGGCCTTTCGTTAGTAGATCTGACACATTATCGCTTGACTTCACATAGTCAATTGTGATGATTCCACTAGAGAGCAGTTGCCTTATGGTATTATGTCTCCGTCGTATATGACGAGACTTACCGTTGTACATGATGATCCCTGCCCTACCTATTGCTGCTTGACTATCACAATGTATGCAAATAGGTCCCACTAGTTTGGGCCAGAATGGAATATCCTTTTGGAAATTTCAGATCCATTTCTTCACCAGCCTTATCTAGAGCAATAAATTCATATTCCATTGTGGAGCGAGCGATACATGTCTGCTTGGACGATTTCTAAGAGACTGCTCCTCCACCAAGTGTGAACACATAACCAGTTATGGATTTTACTTCATTTGACCCGGTGATCCAATTTGCATTACTATATCCTTCAATCACGACAGTATATTTATTATAATGCAAAACATAGTGTTATGTATGTTTCAGATACCTCATCACACGTTTTATTAATGGATGCTATACATAAAATAAACATGGGAACAAAAAAGTTTTATCGTTAGCAATCTGTGTTTAAATAATCTTACTTATTCCAGTAAACTTTGTAGAAACACGAAGTTATCAAAGTTTAATGAACTAGTGAAGAACACAATAACAGAAGAACATAAATTAATTCACAAACTAAAATCTGTAAAACATACAAGAATCTGGAAAAACAGAATAGGAAGAAGATCAAGCCCACCGAAGGCATAGTGTCCCCTTAAGGAAATTATTCCCCTCTAGTATCCGAGGTTTGATTTGGAATATGTCCTCCTAGGATAGAATGATCTCAATCACCAGTGTATTAATATCCAAAATGCTGGTGTCAGCGAGCCACTCAACGACAGTAAAGTACACTAAGAAACTTTGTGCATAAGAAGAAGAAGAAATTGGAATTTTTCGTAAGTAAAAAGTCTGAACAATAACATGTATTTATAGACAAGAAGAACTGGTTCTGAAAGGTTGCAACCTTTCAGAAACCACACGACCATTTCAGAAGGTTTGCAACTTTTCAAAACAATAATCTCTAATGGCGGAAAATTCAAATAAAACGAAAAAGTAATATAAATAAAATGGCTCACGCGGATCCGAGTTGGATCGGAACGTTTCGGTTAATTAACTAATTAATTGAAACGTTTTGGCCATTTAATTTTATTTATTTAATTAAATAAATAAATAAAACAAATTAACTTTATCCAAAAAATAATCTCTCGATTGATTATTTTCCAAAGCCAAAGCCAAACCGAGCGAGTGACGCGACGATGGCGCGAGGGGGGTCCCTCTATCCAACCCTTTTAACAATTAATAGAAGTGTTTTTCTATTTAAACTATTCTATATTTCTTTCCACCACTGATGAGGGAGAAATGTCTTTTTACTAAAGCATAAGAGGACTTTTCAAGTTCCCAACTTTTCATCTTCCCTCCATTTTCCATTAACTCTTGCTATATACCTAAGAATCCCCCACATGAATGGGGAATGGTTATAACATAAGGAATGCACGAACGTGTGTGTACTTTACAAGCAAGGATCAATTGCATCTGGATAAGTAGGTTTCCCCTTGGACTTTTCGTAGTGAACATATATCGGATATACTCGGTCGATCGGTAGATGCGATATTTTTGAACCGTCGAGCTTTGGTGTATACCTAGACATCCTTATGTCACACAATTAACTCTTTACCGTTTATGGTTCTTACGGTTATGTTCGTTTCAGCCATGAACACCTCATGGTTTGATAAGTGTATAGAGAATAGGCTTTTGACAAAATTTCTCTTTGAAGCGGCATATAGTTCACACTCACATAGGTGATTTCTAACCGTGTCATCTCGTAGATGCACTATTTGGTCAAATCTGCCAAACTTAGCAAATCATTAAAAACTTTAAGCTTTTTTAATTCATTAATAGGCCTTAAAGTTTTAACCTTGTTCCTGAACATTGTCTTTATCATGAGAATAGATTGAGTTGATGGACAATGTCGAATTGTCAATCACAACTTTGTTTCTCTCCTTGAATCTAGCTCTTGGGATCTCCAGTCTGCTAGATAGATTTACCACCATGCTAACTTGTCCTAAGCCGTAAACCCATTCCCTTAGATGATCTTTCAACTATCTCTCTCCCTAGGCCTTTCGTTAGTGATTTGACACATTATCGCCTGACTTCACATAGTCAATTGTGATGATTCCACTAGAGAGTAGTTGCCTTATGGTATTATGTCTCTGTCGTATATGACGAGACTTACCGCTGTACATGACGCTCTCTGCCCTACATATTGCTGCTTGACTATCACAATGTATGCAAATAGGTCCCACAGGTTTGGGCCAGAATGGAATATCCTCTAGGAAATTCCGAAGCCGTTCAGCTTCTTCACCAGCTTTATCTAAAGCAATAAATTCAGATTCCATTGTGGAGTGAGCGATACATGTCTGTTTGGACGATTTCTAAAAGACTGCTCCTCCACCAAGTGTAAACACATAACCACTTGTGGATTTTACTTCATTTGACCCGGTGATCCAATTTGCATCACTATATCCTTCAATCACGACAGTATATTTATTATAATGCAAAACATAGTGTTATGTATGTTTCAGATACCTCATCACACGTTTCATTGCCATCCAGTGAGTTTGATTCAGATTACTAGTGAACCGACTCAATTTGCTAATAGCACATGCTATATCTGGTCGCGTACAATTCATAATATACATCAAACTTCCCAACACTCTGGCATATTCCAATTGAGAGTCACTTTCACCTACATTCTTTTATCTGTATCCTTTGAATACAAGTCTAGCCTTATATTTGACAATAGTCCAATCAACTTTCATTTTCCTTTTAAAGATCCACCTTGATCCTAAAGGTTTATTTCCTGGAGGAAGATCAGCCAATTCCCAAGGATGATTACTTAAAATTAATTCGATCTCACTATTGGCCGCTTCTTTCCAATAAGTTGACTCAAACGAAGACATAGCTGCTTTAAATGTTTGAGGCTCATTTTCAAGCAACATTGCCACAAAATCTGGTCCGAAAGAAGTGGGTTTCCGTTGGCGATTACTATGCCTAGGATCCTCACTAGGTAGTGTATTTTTCATTGATTCTTCCCATGGTCGTTTAGGTCTTTCACTAGTCGACTCACATTCAGTTTTATACGGATAAATGTGTTCAAAGAACTCAGTGTTATCTGACTCAATTATCGTATTAACATGAATCTCAAGATTATCGATTTTTGAACCAAAAACCGGCAGGCCTTACTATTCACATCATATCCAATAAATACACAATCCACTATTTTGGGTCCAATTTTCACCCTCTTGGGTAAAGGAACCTCTACATTGCCTAGACACCCCCACACTTTGAAATATTTCAAGTTGGGTTTCCTTTCTTTCCACAACTCATATGGAATTGATTGCGTTTTGCTACGGGGTACCCTATTGAGTATCTTATTAGCCATAAGGATGGCTTCCCCCCAAAGGTTTCGCAGTGAACTAGAATTGATTATCAAGGCATTCATCATTTCTTTTAATGTTCTGTTCTTCCGTTCCGCCAAACCATTTGACTGTGGTATATAGGGTGTAGTAGTTTGATGAATAATACCATATTCCAAACATATCTCTGTAAAAGGAGATTCGTATTCTCCACCCCTATTACTCCGAATCATTTTTATCTTTAGATTTAATTGATTCTCCACTTCATTTTGTATTTCTTAAATGCATCAATTGTTTCATCCTTACTATTAAGCAAATATATATAACAAAATCGAGTGCAATCGTCAATAAAAGTTATAAAATACTTTTTCCCACCACGAGATGGTGTTGACTTCATATCGCATATATCTGTGTGAATTAAGTCTAAAGGTTTTGAATTTCTCTCAACGGACTTATAAGGATGTTTAACAAACTTACTTTCTACACAAATTTCGTATTTCGATTTATCGCATTTGAAATCAGGCAATACTTCTAAAGTAACCAATTTTCGCAAGGCTTTGTAATTTACATGTCCCAAACGGGCATGCCATAAATCATTTGACTCCAATAAGTAAACAGAAGCAGAATTCTTATTAATACTGTCAACAACCATTACATTCAGTTTGAAGAGGCCCTCAGTGAAGTATCCATTTCCTAAGAACATTTCATTCTTACTTATTACAACTTTGTCACTAACTAGGACACACTTAAACCCGTTCTTAACGAGCAGTGCAGCAGAAACTAAATTCTTCCTAATGGTAGGAACATGCAGAATGTTGTTTAGAGTCAACAGCTTGTCGGATGTCATTGTCAACATTACTTTCCCAGTTTCTGCAATCCTTGTTGTTGCTGTGTTCCTATGAACAAATCTTCATCGAACTCAACAAGAGTGTATGTTGCAAAGGCTTCTTTCACAGAACAAATATGTCAAGTGGCACCTGAGTCGAGAAACCACTCCTTGGGATTTCCAACTAAGTTACACTCCGAGATTATTGCATAGAGGTCATATGCATCTTTCATCTCTTCCACGATATTTTCTTGACTTTTGCCTTTGTCTTAGTCTTTGTCCTTTCTTGAAGCACGACAGTCAGAAGACTTGTGACCAGCCTTACCACAGTTATAACAGTTGCCCTTGAATTTCTTCTTGGCCTGTTCTGACTTCTGTCAATTGGACTTCTTTTTCTTCTTGCCTTTAGTAGGAGCTTCTTCAACAATATTAACTCCAATTATTGTCGAACTCTTACGAGACTTCTTTTCGGCAGTCTTGTTATCTTCCTCAATCTTGAGCTGAATCATAAGATCTTCAAGTTTCATTTCCTTACGTTTGTGCTTTAGATACTTTTTGAAGTCGTTCCATGAAGGAGGTAACTTCTCGATCATTGCAGCCACTTGAAAAGTTTCATTTACTACCATATCCTCAACAATTAGATCATGGAAAATAAGTTGAAGTTCTTGCACTTATGATCCAATAGTTTTACTATCTGACATTTTATAGTCTAAAAACTTTGCGACCACAAACTTTTTCAAGCATGCATCTTCTGTCTTATATTTCTTCTTAAGTGCATCCCACAATTCTTTCGAAGTTGTCATTGCACTAAAGACATTATATAAGTCATCCTCTAAAGCACTCAAAATGTTGCCCTTACATAGGAAGTCTGCCTGTTTCCATGCTTCAATAATCATGAATTTTTCTCTATTTGGCATTTTAGCAGTAGGCACTTGAGTTACTTCATTGGTAAATTTATGCAGACCAAGACTGGTAAGCCAGAAAAATACCCGTTGTTGTCATCCTTTGAAATTCACACCAGAGAATTTTTTTGATTTCTCTGCTGGTGGTACAACAGTTCGGGTTTGTGCAGCAACAGCCACCGTAACATTATCATTTGCCATTTCAGAATCTGTAATGAACATAAATTGATACAAATGACTCGGTAAACAATAACTTAAATTGCAAACTTAATAGGAATATAAAATCATGAAGGTTTTTGTCTTCACCAAAAACACAAATTAAAATAAATAAATAATTTCCTTAAGATTGTTAGCAATCTGTGTTTAAATAATCTTACTGATTCCAATAAACTTTGCAGAAACACAAAGTTACTAAAGTTTAATGAACCAGTGAAGAACAAAATAACATAAGAACAAAAAGTAATTCACAAACTAAAATCTGTAAAACATACAAGAATCTGGAAAAATAGAATAAGAAGAAGATCAAGCCCACTGAATGTACAGTGTCCCCTTAAGGAAAATATTCCCCTCTAGTAACCGAGGTTTGATTTGGAATATGTCCTCTCAGGATAGAATGATCTCAATCACCAGTGTATTGATACCCAAAACGTTGGTGTCAGTGAGCCACTCAACGACAGTAAAGTACACAAAGAAACTTTATGCAAAAGAAGAAGAAGAAGAAATCAAAATTTTTCGTAAGTAAAAAGTCCGAAGAATAACATGTATTTATAGACAAGAGGAACTGGTTCTGAAAGGTTGCAACCTCTCAGAAACCACACGACCATTTCAGATTATTTCTGAAAGTTGCAACCTTTCAGAACAGTCATCTCTAACGGCGGAAAATTCAAATAAAATGCGGATCCGAGTCGGGTCGGAATGTTTTGGTTAATTAACTAATTAATTGAAACGTTTTGGCCATTTAATTTTATTTAATTAATTAAATAAATAATTAAAACAAACTTTGTCCAAAAAATAATCTCTTGATCGTTTTCCAAAGCCACAGCCAAAGCCGAAGCCGAGCCGAGCGAGTGATGACAGCGCAAGGTGGGTCCCTCTTTCCAACCCTTTTAACAATTAATAGAAGTGTTTCTCTATTTAAACTCTTCTATTTTTTCTTTCCACCACCAATGAGGGAGAAATGCCTTTTTACCAAAGCATAAGAAGACTTTTCAAGTTTCTCTCTTTTCATATTCCCTCCATTTCCCATTAACTCTTGCTATATACCCAACAAGTCTTAATTGGATGGACAAAATTAAGGAAGGATGAAAGTTGTCCATGGCTGCACGATATTGGAACTTTGCTTTTAAGAGGAAAAGAGAGGAGATACGGACATGTAGCAGATCTTTTGGAGAATAGTGAGAAAGAACCTTAATTGGGCTGCTTTTTTTTCAATTGGGCCAAGAAATTGGACAGATTGGCTGAAAATTTGATCCAATTAGGCCCAATTTTATGGTCTTTTCCTTTCTTAAATTAATTCTTTGAGCTTCTACTTTAGTAACTAATATAATATACATTATATAAATAAAAGGTTTAGTAAGTAAGAAACTTGAAATAAAGTAACCACTATCGATTTTGAAGAAGACATCATAATAAAAATGATAATCATAAAAATAAGATAGCAATTGTGATAAATAAAAAATAATGACTTATTAGTAATTTAGAAGTTCAACAAAATAAATTAAAAGAAAGGAGAGACAAAATTTGGTGTCAACAACAGCAGCCCACTGAGACAGCTACAAGGTCTGCTCTGTCAAGGATACATTCGGTCCTGGAGCAAATGGATCAGAAGGAAATACCCTAAGCTCTTGAAGTTCCTTACTCAATCTCCTCAAGACCGCTATCTTCAATGTAATCTAACACCTGCAATTACATCCACTCCAAGTGCCTTGAAGCGTAAGCTAGATAACCAACTAGTCAAGGAACTCGAAGAGTTTCAAAAGAGTCTGGCAGAGTATTAAGAAGCAAGAGTCCCTGTATTTCTTCATCAAACTTTACACTCATTCCGGATAGCTGGTCAAGCACACCCTGAAAATCATTTATACGATCTGAAATAAGATTGGTCTCTCTATATCTGATATTCATCAATTGTTTCAACAGGAACAACTTGTTTTTGCCAGTCTTCGAAGCATAATATGTCTCAAGGTTAAGAGGATGAGTCATTGGAGTTGGTTGCTATTCATGGACTTGCTGACATTGCTGCTAACTGCAGGTTTTTACTAGAATTTTTATGTGTTTAGTTTGATTTCATGCCAAGTTTTAAATAGAGAGAGAGATACTAGTTGAAGTTTATGGGTTCACAATCATAGCCCCTTTTTCTATGTAGTTTAGTCCTTATTGGTCAAAAAAGTTGTAATCTATGCATCTGGCTGTAACTCTAGTTTGAATATTTTTGCTTTTCTATCCATGGATTGTTTCCATGCCTAAAACACAATTTCTTGAGGATGAGCCATTGGAGTTAAGAATTTGTAGGTCTCATATGGAACCTGCAGGATTGAGAGATGAAAGAATTCCAGAATATGCATTTAGTAGTTGTATGGGCTTGATAAACCATACAACTCATCAGATGTATGGAGACACATTATTCGATAGACATAGTACATTAATATGCCCTTTAACATTTATGTCCTCCAACTTTGGATGTGCACGACTAGACACTTTAACTTGTGTAAAGCTAAACAAATAAACGCACATGTCCTACGTGTTTACATGACAATTTGTGTTCTACGTGGTGTCCATTATGCCACATAGGACTCAATACATAAATTATTTCTTATCGTATGAAGGGTTTCTCGTTGTTGTCATCTCACCCACATGCAAGTGTACATGGTCAAATAAGTACTCTCTCTGTTTCATTTTGTTTGTTATAGTTTGAGCTCTCAGAAGAAAAATAAAATTACTTTCGAAACTTATGATCCTAAATGTGTCAAGTATTTGTGTGGATATAAAACTTAAAACTGAGAAATTATAAAAATATTAATATTGTTTGGATGGGGCAATAACAAAATGGTGTCAAATAAAATAAGACGAATGATGTAATATAAAGTGAGCGTAGTGTTTGATCAATTTTCTTATCTTTTTCCTAATTTGTGGCAGACAAGTGAGGAGGCCCCACTGTAATTGAGTCATGCTTTTGCTTTCTTGACTTATTGGAATAATACTATGCATCATATTTGGTCTTAATTGTTCCTCTTTTATTTTCAGAATTTTGAGCTCTATAGATCTAATAACAAAGCAAGCAGAGGATATATAGTTTCATCAACTAAAAAGGTTAGTCAACTCATCTAATATTTGCTACTCTCATCTCTATTGAAGTAAAATTATGGAAAAGTAAAAATGATGTTAGGAAAATGAAAGAACTTTGGTTGGTAAGTTAGATCTCACAAAGAGAAAGGAAAACAAAATGCAGGAGAAAGAGAGAGGGCTAAATAGTTACTCACACCGGCTATTTACAACAAATCAATCGATGCATGACATAATCACTTAATCATAGTTAGTTAATGTCTGCTCGTTAATTTATTACTTACCCATGATAGAAGAAAATCTTTTAGATTTTTTCTAAGATGAAGAAAAATCCCCTTCACTAATGAAAATATATTACTAAAGCTATTAGAGATAGAAAGTGGTTTGAAGAGGGTAGAGTATCAGATTTTTAGACAAGAGATTGCACATGATAAGCGGGAGGTTTGGTTTTGTAGTCCATTATACATCTTAGAAACTAATTGTGCGAATCTAAAATTACTATACTTTCTCTCTATGTACCCTTTAATGTTTGCCAAAAACTCAATAACAATAATTTTTATTTTTATTTATAAATACGAATACCAGTACTGCAAGATGGAAATCTTTTCACGTGAAAATAGTAAAAAAAAGTAGCCAAAATTTAATGAAATAAACTTGACTCACCTTTCTTTTCTTCAACTTAAGACCTCCTATTAAGTTCGCTTAAAAAGTCTGTCCAATGAAAATTATTAATTATTCTCATCTTTTCATCTTCTTTCTCCTGATAAAGTTTTATGTACTTTTTATGCATCAGGTCTTGAGAAGTTGAAAGGAAGGAAAGGAAAAGTAGAATCATGGAAAAACGAAAAGATAATGAAGAAGCAATAGAGAAAGAAGAAGCAAACATCTCATTGGTATGTTATTTGATAGAGTAAACTGTAAAGTATTGAATTATAGATTTGTGGCTTTAAAATTTTGATATATGTTCTTTTGGCAGGTGTTATTTTCTGCTCTTCACAAGGACATTGCCGATGTTCTGGATTTCCTAGAGAGATTAAAGAATGAGGAAAATCAAAAAGCTCTTGACATGGATCAAGTTGAAAAGCTGAAATTGGAGCTGGCATTTATTTGTCCATACGTCCAGCTTTCTTATTCTGATTTGGAGCAGTTTGAAGATGTAATGACTGCCAAAGGACAAGAGGTTGAGAATCTGCTTCGATCAATTTTGTATGATGTTGACAGCAACGTCGCATGTAAATACGACATGCATCATGTCCTTGCTAGCCTCAGGGATAATATTGATCATTGTATCAGCTCACAATATCGTTCTAAATCAAGTGCCACCATGCTTGAGAAGCAGTTTAATTTCCTCCTCCTGAATCTCCATCATATATCCAAATTTCTTGCTAAGCTCAAATTTCCAATAGTGACTCAGTATGAGATTCTTCAGAATGTGTGTGGCAACGTAAGAGATTTCCATGGGTTGATAGTGAATGGTTGCATTGAGCACGAGATTGTTGAATGTGTCTTACCTCAGATTCAACTGGTGGCTGAGAGAGTAGGACACTTCCTTTGGGAGGATTATACTGATGAAGTCTCTCAACTCTCTGTGCTAGATGAGGATGATATAGACTCTCGATTCTTAAATCTAGAACATCTACTATTGAAGATTGTTCCAACTGAACTGGAGGTTATGCACATATGTTATACAAATTTGAAAGCTTCAACTTTAGCAGAAATTGGACGCTTCATTAAGCAGCTCCTGGAAACCTCTCCGGATATTCTTCGGGAATATCTTATTCATCTGCAAGAGCACATGGTAACTGTTATTACCCCTAGAACTTTAGGGGCTCGAAACATTCATGTCATGATTGAGTTCCTATTAATTATTCTTTCTGATATGCCCAAGGACTTTATTCGTCATGCCAAATTATTTGATCTTTTGGCACTTGTTGGAGCACTTACCAGGGAGGTATCAACTCTTGTTCGCGACTTAGAAGAGAAATTAAGGAATAAAGAGAGCACCGATGAGACAAATCGTGCAACCCTAAAGTTTCTGGAAAATATTGAACGCCTCAAGGAAGATCTCAAACATGTTTATCTGAAAGTCCCGGATTCATCTCAATGTTGCTTCCCCATGAGTGATGGACCGCTCTTCATGCATCTGCTGCACATACACTTAAATGATTTGCTGGATTCCAATGCTTATTCAATTGCTTTGATAAAGGAAGAAATTGGACTAGTGAAAGAAGACTTGGAATTCATAAGATCTTTTTTCATTAATATTGAGCAAGGATTGTATAAAGATCTCTGGGAACGTGTTCTAGATGTGGCATATGAGGCAAAAGATGTCATAGATTCAATTATTGTTCGAGATAATGGTCTCTTACATCTTATTTTCTCACTTCCCATTACCATAAGGAAGATGAAGCTTATCAAAGAAGAGGTTTCTAATTTACATGAGAACATTTCCAAGAACAGAGGTCTCATTGTTGTGAACTCTCCCAAGAAACCAGTTGAGAGCAAGTCATTGACAACTGATAAAATAATTGTAGGTTTTGAGGAGGAGACAAACTTGATACTTAGAAAGCTCACCAGTGGACCGGCAGATCTAGATGTCATTTCGATCACTGGTATGCCGGGTTCAGGTAAAACTACTTTGGCGTACAAAGTATACAATGATAAATCAGTTTCTTGCCATTTCGACCTTCGTGCATGGTGCACGGTCGACCAAGTATATGACGAGAAGAAGTTGTTGGATAAAATTTTCAATCAAGTTAGTGACTCAAATTCAAAATTGAGTGAGAATATTGATGTTGCTGATAAACTACGGAAACAACTGTTTGGAAAGAGGTATCTTATTGTCTTAGATGACGTGTGGGATACTAATACATGGGATGAGTTAACAAGACCTTTTCCTGATGGTATGAAAGGAAGTAGAATTATTTTGACAACTCGAGAAAAGGAAGTGGCTTTGCATGGAAAGCTCTACACTGCTCCTCTTAACCTTCGATTGCTAAGATCAGACGAAAGTTGGGAGTTATTAGAGAAAAGGACATTTGGAAAGGAGAGTTGCCCTGATGAACTATTGGATGTTGGTAAAGAAATAGCCGAAAATTGTAAAGGGCTTCCTTTGGTGGCTGATCTGATTGCTGGAATCATTGCTGGGAGGGAAAAGAAAAAGAGTGTGTGGCTTGAAGTTGTAAATAATTTGCATTCCTTTATTTGGAAGAATGAAGTGGAAGTGATGAAAGTTATAGAAATAAGTTATGACCACTTACCTGATCACCTGAAGCCATGCTTGCTTCATTTTGCAAGTGTGCCGAAGGACTGGGCAATGACAATCTATGATTTGAAATTTTTTTGGGGTGCTGAAAGATTTGTGGAAAAGACAGAAATGAAGAGTACGGAAGAAGTGGTGAAGATTTATGTGGATGATTTAATTTCCAGTAGCTTGGTAATTTGTTTCAATGAGATAGGTGATGAACCGACTTGCCAACTTCATGATCTTGTGCATGACTTTTGTTCGATAAAAGCAAGAAAGGAAAAGTTGTTTGATTTGATAAGTTCAAGTGCTCTATCAGATTTGTTGCCACATCAAATTGCTGTTGATTATGATGAGGATGAAGAGCACTTAGGGCATAATGTTTTCCTGTTCGGTTCAAACAAGAAAAGGCATTCTGGTAAACACCTCTACTCTTTGAGGATAAATGGATATGTGCTCTTTGATGCATGTCACCTAAGACACTTGAGGCTTCTTAGAGTGTTGGACCTGGATCCACTTTTTATCAATGTGAATGATTCTTTGCTCAATAAAATCTGCATGTTAAATCATTGAAGAGTTGTCCCTTAATAGTACAATCATCCAGGGAGATGAATGGAACATGGGGGAGGAAGACACCTTTGAGAATCTCAAATTTTTGAACTTGGAATATGTCACTCTTTCCAAGTGGGAGGTTGGAGAGGAATCCTTTCCCGCGCTTGAGAAATTAGAACTGGTGGGATGTTATGATCTTGAGGAGATTCCGCCTAGTTTTGGGGATATTTGGTCACTCAAAATTATCAAACTTACAGACTGCCGTCAACTTGAAGATTCCGCTATGAAGATTAAGGAATATGCTGAAGATATGAGGGGAGGAGATGAGCTTCAAGTAGTCGGCCGGAAGAATATCCCGTTATTTAAGTAGCATTATGTGTGAACAGGTTCTTCTCCATTCTTTTGCTGTTCTGATTCTTGTTAAAATATGTCTACAATTTGTTTGATGAAAGTCTCGACTGATCTGTCTATTTTTAAATACTTAGTAGAAATACAGTTGCACCTCATGATTGTTATAAACAAGTTTGACTACATTTGAAACATTCAGGGGATTATATTATGTCTCGACAATATACATCTGCCCCTGACCTATATGTTATAGGTTTTGTTTTCTTAATATTTCTGTTTTCTTCTTATCTTATAAACTACTATTTTTTTATTTTTTTCTTATGTGTGTAAATTAATATTGTGGGATAATGTTTTGTGAGCACCATTTGATGTTTGACCTTGATCAATGTCTCGAAAATGACTTTTTATATGTCTGACTATCTGCAGAATTGTTTCCTTCTATGATCTTGATAAAGTCTTAACCACATTTTATACATCAGACCCTTTGGTATTGACTATTGGAAAGTACAATCAGGGTAAGAGGAAAAGAAAATGAAGGAGAGAGATGCGGAGGAAGAAAACGGTACGTCATTCATATTACAACTTAAGATACAAAATGTGATACATATGTTTAATGAACTGTCATTCAAAAGTTCATAATCTGAAGCATAACATAATCAATAGGTTTGGGAACCTCTGTACCATATGCAAGTTATCCTGTATCTCAGTTTTTGTAAAATATTTCATGAAATATCATCATCACAAACACGTGAAAACTCATAATCTGCAGGTAATAAATTCCAATGCAGCAAGAAGTGGGATATTCGTGTGCAAAGAGTTTGAATTGTGGAATTCATGCGCACCTAGAATCAATCATTGATAAGCTGCTACTGTATATATCAACATTTGGCCTCACGGTGCAACAGTAAGTGTTGTGCCTATTAATACAGTTATGCCATCCTATTTCCCTCCTGTTTCTACCGCTACTGAAGAAATTAATCCAAATGTCTTGTATTTTCCAACTGGTAGCATTAACAATATCAACTTAATTTCTTGAAGGTGAAACCATCCTAGTTACTCTAATTCTTTTCCAATTTTTGATACACTCTAAATTTAATAGTTAGTATCTTCTTTACTGCAGGTGGTATAGGATTGATGAGCTTAAGAAAATAACTGTTAAACAACAGAAGACACACTGGAGTAATGCCGGTGCCTAAGCCAGTGTCTGCTTAGAAACCAAAATACATGTGTTGTTCTGATTAATTCGGTCGTTTACAATCGTCTGTGACTCCTTACGTATGGTACCATTGCGATTATCATCGCAATCAGAAACAGTTTTTGTTTGCGCAGATTTACCTAGCTGAACATAGCTCTAACCCATTCCGCTATCATGTTTTATTTGATTTTGATTTCAGCAAGCATCCTCCCTGATGTGGCTCTTCCTGGAAATGAGAACTCGGCTTCCCGACCAAGGAAATAAGGAGAAGATTGAAAGGGTTACGAATTCCATTGAGTTAGCCTTACTTGATCGAATCAGTCAGGCGGAAATTGACACCAATCTTGGATTACGTGTATACGTGCGTTTGATGGAAGTCTCAACTGAACTATTTGTGAATATTATGTAAAAATTCAGTAGATGAGCATGTGTTGTTTTGTGCTCTTTTTCTTCTTTCTCATTTTCAACAATTTTCTAGATTAAAAGAAGTAGTTTTTATGAATCAAGCTAGTATTAGAACATTTATGAATCAAATTACACTAGTAATTTACAATTTACTATTACCCAAAACTTTCCTCGTTGGCATTCATCTTTAAAGGATTCATTGGGCGTTTATAAGCTGGGTGGGTTTATAATTTTTTAAAAAAAATAATAATAATGATGTGAATCATCAAATCGAATGGATTTTTTGTTAATCCATAATAGCGGATGAGTCTTTTGTCAAATGAAAATAACATAGATAAGTTAAACTTTTTAATAGTATGACATAGATGAGACTTTTTTTCAAATTTCGTATATTTGAGTCTCTTTTCTCTTTAATATATGATGTAAATTTCAAAGTTAAATGATCAAAAAACACATCTGAATTGTCATTTTTCACGAGTTATTTTTTTTTTTCTACTTGAACTATCACCATTTTTATATTCAAATATATTTCGAAACTGATTAGAGCAATGTTATTGTATTTTAACATTTCATTCTTCTTTATTGTTGGTGGGGGCCTTTCAATTACTAAAAGCAGAAGAATTAACAATTGTATATTTTGATTCTTCTTTCAACTACAAACACTTGTTTTTGATCCAATCGCTTAGAGCCCGTTTGAATTGGCTTAAAAAAAAATAGTTTTAATTCAAAAATAAAAAGTCAAATTGAAATAATTTTTAAATTAAAAAACAAAAAGTAAGGGGATCTATTTTTAGTTTTTGATTTATTTTAAGTTATTTTTTACTTTGTCAAATATTTCGTAATTTATTTTAAGTTATTTTTGATATTTGTCAAATATTTTCAGAAGTAAAAAACTGATTTAAAGTAAATTTGATCAATTTTTAAGTCAATCCAAACGGGTCTTATTCTCTTTGCCACTTTTCAGCATTATTTCTCAAACAAAGGGTTCTGTAGCAGCCTGTGTAAAGGTACGATCTTGTGTGCTAAACTTTATTGACAGCATAATAACATGATAAAAGTGAGTAGGCTTGAAATTTTACTTTTTAAGGTTCTTCTGAGTAGTTTTCATCCATTTAGATTTGTTAAAAAGTGAGCACTTAAAGGACTTGTGAAGTCAATGAATTGTATTTTAGTAATCTTGAATTCTAGATCTAGCTATTTTGATTCGTCTTTATCTTTTCTCTATCTCTTGTCTTCCCCACAAATTTTGTGTTTCTATTTTATTGGACAGAGGAGTAGAGCAACCATCTCATCAACTAAAATGGTTACTGTATTAGTCTTTTAACTAAAAATTAAGTGTCTTTGATTTTGGAGTTAAAAAATTTTCCAAAAGTAAACCCAAATGACTTATTTATACCTCTCTATGAGCACCAAAACAGGTCCTTGTTCATTTTTGCACAATTGCTTTTGCTGTTGTGATTCTTGTAGAAAAGATGCCTACAATGTGTTTGATCAAATGTTAAAAAGAATGCCTACAATGTGTTTGATCAAATGTTAAAAAAAATGCCTACAACGTGTTTGATGAAATGTTAGAAAGAATGCCTACAATGTGTTTGATAAAAGTCTCAACTGAACTATTTGTTTGTGAATATTAAGTAGAAATTGAGCAGATGATAGATAGATAGATAGATATGATCACATTAAAAATGGCAACCATTTGTTGTTTTGTTTCTTTCCGATTAATTATTTTCCTTCATATCAAACAATGAATACTTAATCCACACCTGGTACAAATCTCGATATTCACTTCATTAAACTACTACTTACCCTTGATAAGTTGTATTAGTTTGATATTAACATCCGGTGTGGGTGAATTTTTACCTGGAGAGAGCGGAGTGAATAGAAGGAGTAAGAAATGGTGGAGTGTTGTTCCGGTTTGGTAAAAATTGAATCTTGCAATGTTTTGAAGACATAGACAGCAGTATCCAGATGTATTGTTTGTTGTTATTTCACTTTTGGTGTAAAGAGGAATTGGTAGAAGAAGTAAAATCATTGAAGAAGTAAAAGATCATTGTATTTTTGCATATGGTTACAAATTTAATATTCGAATGTTTGGAGTCCATCCAACTATGTTTATTACAACTGACTATAAATACAATATTGTTTCCTGATATGAATTTGTATGCATCAGGTCTTGAGAACTTGAAAGGAAAAATACAATCATGGAAAAAGCAAAATATAATGAAATAGAAAGAGAGGAAGAGGAAGCAAACAACTCATTGGTATATCATACAATATATGCATATTAAAGCTTTTTATTTTTCTGAATGGAACCATTCCCTTTGTCATGATTCCATGATTCTATCTATCATGTGTAGACTTTAAGGGCGTGGTGTCCTACTTTAATTCGCAGTAGAGTAATTTAACATCATGATGATATTTAATTAGCCAACTGTCTGTACTCATTGGTAGTAATAAACAAGCATACCATGCACCACCCAACAGTAATTTTTGATGATAATAGGACTCTCAACAGTAATTTCGTACAGGGTAACATACACACTGAATTGA
Organism: Solanum bulbocastanum; assembly: GCA_037074985.1. NCBI lineage: Eukaryota > Viridiplantae > Streptophyta > Magnoliopsida > Solanales > Solanaceae > Solanum > Solanum bulbocastanum. The sequence goes on from CM073602.1 coordinate 2,362,837, forward strand.
GAGATTTCACACCATCAATTGTGTTCTGTTACTACCCATAAAGAGCTCCACCTATGTTCGTTGCCTGTCTAGAGTAAAGTATTGAATTGTAGATCTGTGTCTCTGAAAATTTGATATGACATTTGGTCTTATCGCAGGTGTCATTTTCTGCTCTTCGCAAGGACGTTGTCAATGTTCTGGATTTCATGGAGAGGTTAAAGAATGAAGAAGATCAAATAGCTGCTGACATGGCCGATCAAATTGAAAATCTGAAATTTGTGCTAGCATTTATTTGTACGTATGTCCAGCTTTCTTATTCCAATTTGGAGAAGTTTGAAGATACAATGAATGCTGCAAGACAAGAGGTTAAAGATCTACTTCGATCGATTTTGGATGATGTTGACAACAACATCGGGTGTAAATACAACTACATGAATCATACCCTTCCTTGCCTCGCCAATAATATGGATGATTGTATCGGCTCATGTCAGCGTTCTAAGTCAAGTGCCATCATTACTGAGGAGCAGTTGAACTTCCTCCTTCTGAATCTCCATCATCTATCCAAGTTTCTTGCTGAAAAGGTTTATCCATATGAGATTCTTCAGAATGTGTGTGACAACATGAGAGATTTCCATGGGTTGATAGTGAATGGTTGCGTTGAGCAAGAAATTGTTGAATATGTCTTACCTCAGTTTCAACCTATGGCTGAGAGAGTTGGACTCTTCCTTTGGGATGAAACAATTAGTGAAGACTCTCAAGTCTTCAAGCTAGCTCATCTATTCTTGAAGATTTTTCCAATCGAACTGGAGGTGATACACATATGTTTTACAAATTTGAAAACATCAACTTCAGCAGAAGTTGAACGCTTCATTAAGAAGCTCCTGGAAACCTCTCCGGACATTCTGAGGGTATATCTGATTCATCTACAAGAGCACATGGTAAATGTTACTACCACCAGTATTTTAGGGGCTCGAAACATTCACATCATGATAGAGTTCCTATTAATTATTCTATCTGATATGCCCAAGGACTTTATTCATCATGACAAATTATTTGATCTGTTGGCTCGTGTAGGAGCACTTACCAGGGAGGTATCAACTCTTGTTTGGGACTTGGAAGAGAAATCAAGGAATGAAGAGAGTGTCAATGAAACAAATCGTGCAACTCTAGACTTGTTGGAAAATATTGAACCTGTCAAGGAAGATCTCAAACATGTTTATCTAAAAGCCCCGGATTCATTTCAACGTTGCTTCCATATGAGTGATGGACCACTCTTCATGCATCTGCTACACAGACACTTAAATGATTTGCTAGATTCCAATGCTTATTCAATTGATTTGATAAAGGAAGAAATTGGGCTGGTGAAACAAGACCTAGATATCATAAGATCCTTTTTTGTGAATGTTGAGCAAGGATTGTATAAAGATCTCTGGGCACGTGTTTTAGAAGTGGCATATGAGGCAAAAGATGTCATTGATTCAATTATTGTTCGAGATAATGGTCTCTTACATCTTATTTTCTCACTTCCCATTACCATTAAAAAGATCAACCTTATCAAAGAAGACATCTCCAATTTACTTGAGAAGATTCCCAAGAACAGGAGCCTCATTGTTGTAAAAAACTCTCCCAAGAAGTCAGTTGAAAGCAAGTCATTGACAACTGGTAAAATAACTGTAGGTTTTGAGGAGGAGACAAACTGGATAATTAGGAAACTCACCAGTGGACCGGCAGATCTAGATGTCATTTCGATCACTGGAATGCCGGGTTCAGGTAAAACTACTTTGGCATACAAAATATACAATGATAAATCAGTTTCTAGTCATTTTGACCTTCGTGCATGGTGCACAGTCGACCAAGAATATGATGAGAAGAAGTTGTTGCATAAAATTTTTAATCAAGTTAGTGACTTGGATTCAAAATTGAGTGCGAATATTGATGTTGCTGATATGCTACGGAAACAACTGTTTGGAAAGAGGTACCTAATTGTGATAGATGACGTGTGGGATACTACTACATGGGATGATTTAACAAGACCTTTTCCTATAGTTGAGAAAGGAAGCAGAATCATTTTAACAACTCGAGAAATGGAAGTGGCTTTGCATGGAAGGCGCAACACTGATCCTCTTAACCTTCGATTGCTAAGACCAGAAGAAAGTTGGGAATTATTTGAGAAAAGAGCATTTGGAAAAGAGAGTTGCCCTGATGAACTATTCAATGTTGGAAAAGAAATAGCCCAAAATTGTAAAGGGCTTCCTTTGGTGGCTGATCTGATTGCTGGAGTTGTAGCAAGGAAGGAAAAGAAAAAAACTGTGTGGCTTGAAGTTCGAAATAATTTGAGTTCCTTTATTTTGAACAGTGAAGTGGAAGTGATGAAGGTTATAGAATTAAGTTATGACCATTTACCAAATCACCTGAAGCCATGCTTTCTTTACCTTGCAAGGTTTCCAAAGGACAGTCCAATGATAATCCTTGCGTTGAAAGATTTTTGGCGTGCTGAAGGACTTGTGGAACAGACAGAGATGAAGAGTGTGGAAGAAGTGATGAAGATTTATTTGGATAACTTAATTTCCAGTAGCTTGGTTTTTCTTTTCAATGAGATAGGTGATCATCCGACTTGCCGACTTCATGATCTTGTGCATGACTTTTGTTTGATGAAAGCAAGAAAGGAAAAGTTGTTTGATCGGATAAGTTCAAGTGCTCCACCTTCTTCTTCTTCAGATTTGATGCCACGTATAGTGACCATTGATTGTAATAGCGAGTTCTTTCTTCTTAACAATTTTGTCCTGTTCGGTTCAAATAAGATAAGGCATTCTGGTAAACACATGTATTCTTTGAGGATAATTGGAGACAAGCTGGACGACCGTCTTTCTGATATTTGTCACCTGAGACACTTGAGGCTTCTTAGAGTGTTGTACCTGGATCCCTCTTTTATCAAGGTGAAAGATTCTTTGCTGAATGAAATATGCATGTTGAATCATTTGAGGTTCTTGTGCATTGGGACAGAAGTTAAATCTCTGCCTGCGTCTTTATCAAACCTCTGGAATCTAGAAACCCTCTTGGTGTCTAACATAGGATCAACCTTGGTACTATTACCGAGAATTTGGGATCTTGTGAAGTTGCGAGTGCTGTTCATGAGTGCATGTTCTTTCTTTGATTTGAATTCAGATGAACCAATATTGATAGCAGAGGACACAAAGTTGGAGAACTTGAGACAGTTAGAGAATCTCGAGCTTTCCTATTCGAAAGACACAGAGGATATTTTCAAAAGGTTTCCCAATCTTCAAGGGGTTGCATTTCGTCTCAAGGAATCATGGGATTATTCAACTGAAGGATATTGGTTCCCGAAATTGGATTTCCTAACTGAACTAGAAGACATCAGAATAGTTTTTGAAAGTTCAAACACAAATGACAGTGGGCCTTCTGTAGCAACAAATCAGCTATGGGATTTTCACTTCCCTGCGAGTTTGAAAAGTTTGTGGTTGGGTGTGTTTCCTCTGTCATCTGATTCACTATCAACAATAGCGAGACTGCCCAACCTTGAAAATTTGACCCTTAAGAACACAATCATCCAGGGGGGAAAATGGAACATGGGAGAGGAAGACACCTTTGAGAATCTCAAATTTTTGGAGTTGGATGAAGTGGCTCTTGCTAAGTGGGAGGTTGGAGAGGAATCCTTTCCCGTGCTTGAGAAATTAGTACTGCGGAGATGTCGTAAGCTTGAGGAGATTCCACCTAGTTTTGGAGATATTTATTCATTAAAAATTATCAAAGTTGATTATAACCGTCAACTTAAAGATTCCGCTATGATGATTAAGCAATATGTTGAAGATATGACGGGAGAAGATAAGCTTCAAGTCCATTGCCTGCTCAAGTCTTAAGCGCTCTTACCCTGGGAAAATATGTGAGTACAGATGAATTTATTACTTCCTTGGTTTTATTTTATGTGGTGGAGTTTGAAGAAGAAATGGTTAGTTTTGGAATTTCTAGTCTTAAAACATGTTAAGTTTAAAAATAAATTGTTTCCAAATATTTGAGCTATCATTATTATTAAAGATTAATTTTCATTTCTTTCTTTTTTTCTAGTGTCATTTTCTTTGCAGAGGGCATGTTATAAGGAATGCAGGATAGAATTCCCTTTGCCTGTACATCAGCTTTCGAGGCTAAAGATAAATCTTCAGACATCTATTGCATTCTCTCAGCTCTTTTATTCTGTTGTGGTAAGTTTCATTGCTATTGTTATCGCACGACTTTTGTTCAATTTCTTCATTTTGTTCCCATCTGTCCTAGCCTACAGCTTCAACATTTGTTCATTCAAGTTGTTTCTTTAGTATACGCTCTTCTCTTCTTTGGCACGGGCTTGATTTATTTGCATATCATGTGTTACTCTTCGAGTTCAGATACATCACAACTCTCTGTACTATATGAAGTAATTCTATATCTCAGTTTTTCCAAGTTTTTGTAAATCTTTCAAGATATACATTTGTAGATTGAGGGCTGCTATACAACATTTGTCGCTGTTTGCAGCAGTAAGTATGATGCTGAATACATACATATATGTGTGTTGTTTTGATTAATTTAGTCGTTTGCAGTCTTCTGTGAGTCCTTAGTTATGGTAGGTAACAGACACTCACCATTGCGATTATCATCCTTAATTAGAAAGAGTTTTTTGTTTGCGTGGGTTTTTCCAATTGAACATAGCTCTAACTCATTCCGCTATCATATTTTTATTGAATTCTGATTCAGCAACCATCCTCCCTGATGTGGCTCTTCCTGGAAGTGACAACGCTGCTGCCCAACTAAGGAAATAAGGAGAAGATTGAAAGGGTTATGAATTCCATTGAGTTTACCCTACTTGATTTAATCAGCCCGAAGGAAATTGACACCAATGTTGAAAAATATCTACACATTGTTTGATGGTCTCAACTGAACTATTTGTGAATATTATGTAGAATTTGAGTAGATAAGCATGTGTTGTTTTGTGTTTTTTTTTTTTTCCTCTCATTTTTAACATTTTACTTGTATAAAAATTGACTAGATTAAAAAAAAAAAAGAGGTTGGATATATTTTTCTATCTAGTTTTTGATGAATAAAGTTACTTGACAATGTGAGGTATGTGAAAGTCTTTTTAAGGGATAGAGGGACTTGAACCTTCATGATTTTTAAAGTTAGGGATTTTCTCTCATCATAAATTTCATTGTTACTGATATTGACATGTAAAATATGACTTTATCTTTATTCTCAACAGATTAAAAAGAAGATCTATTAAATTATGAAGCGAATGATTTTATCAATGAATATTCAATTCCTTTTCAACATAGAATTGATTCACATCAATTCTTATAATAGAAAAAGAACATATCTTCATGCATGAATGTATATATAAATTAGGAAAAAGGGTCAAAAATGTTCTTAAATTATGCAAAAGTAACAAAAATGCCCCCCGTTCGTAGTTTGGTCCAAAAATGCCCTTACCGTCAATATTTTGGTTCAAAAATGCCCTTATTGTTATTAATGGGTCAAAGATACTCATTTTTCAAATAAATATATTGTTTATTTTCTTTTTAACATTTTTTTTCTAATAATATTTTTATAAATTAGCAAATGTTTATCTTACTTCAATTCAGAAAAATAAAATAAAAAGTGAAAATATTTCTTATTTTATTATAATTATTTTTATCGTTATATAAATATAAATTAATGATGGATATACTATATTCTTATATATATGACATATATTATATGACAAAAGGGTACAAAAAGTTGTTCTATTTTAATTGATAAAATGAGATTAAAAAGAAAAAATAATTTCTTAGTTAAAGTGATTTTAAAAGAAAGGAAACAAGAACATGGTTCTTTAATAATATTTTATTAGAAGAAGATGTGTTTTAAAAGAAAAAAAATAATATATGTATTCGGAAAATGGCATTTTTGAGTCATTTAGTAACTATAGGGGCATTTCTGGACCAAAGTATTGTCTGCAAGGACATTTTTGAATCAACACAACAAGGGCATTTTTTAGCCAAACTATAAACGGGAAGCATTTTTATTTCTTTCACATAGTCTAAGAGCATTTTTTTTACTCTTTTCCCTATAAATTATAACAAGTTAAATATAAGAAACTCACGAAACTTTAATAACAAGAATAGAATCTCTTTTTATTGTGGAACTTTAATAACTTCAATTTTTTAAGTGCTCCAAATTAATTATTTGATTTATTGTTCACCTGTTTATTGTGAATAAATATTTACTAAATAAAAATAGACAGAAAAAAATAACAAATATCACCCAATCAATCATATAACTTTTACCTTATCAAACTCACAAACACACACTAAAATATACACATATACATTCACATGTTCTACAAATAATTAATATTTAATGTATTTTTTTTTCTCTACAAACAATAATCCAATAAATTAATAATTACTATGGCTAATAATTTTAAATAAAAACCAAACTATTTTCATCCTCAAATTTCACATCTCCATCAAGGCAAGAATGAACCCCCTCCATCTTGTAAACTTGATTCATCAAAATAATTCATGTCAAACAAGAACCCAAACTCATCCTCCTTGCCACATTTTGAGTGAATTATTTCATTTGCTAGAACCTTGTTTTTCTCTTGTGACAATTGAAGATTATTGCTCGAGTTCTGGCTTTGATAGATAGAGTTATTTGAAAAATTAGGCAAGGTCGATGGGCGATATTTGCCGCCACCATAGGACAATAACTTAGGCATAGTTGCTTCATGGTTGTCCATATTGAAAGATGTGATATTAGTACTCTCATTGTTAGTACTATTGATGTTTTCATCTTTAGTACCTTTGAAAAATACTCTACATAAACCCAATCTTCCTGTTCAAACATGATAAAACCATATAGTTAGCAGTTAGGTCTAATATATAATGATGTAATAATATTATTGAACTGATTAGTTTAACTTCTTTGAACGGACAGAAAATTCTTTATAATATAAGTAATCATCCGTAAAAAAGTATGATTAGATATTTGAATAAAATACACAAGTTTACTTGTTACTACAAGTGAAATTAAAGAAATTAGGTTATCAGTGCATATAAGTTAAATTTTTTAGAACTTAATTTTGATACTAGGTACCTATAATGTAGACATCTTTACGTTCTATGCACAATGCACTAATAAAAAATATAGTTACACAATTAGATCACTTGTAAGATAATTATAAGTCGGTTAATAAGATAAGCATTATTGGGTAATCGAAGAAGAGAAAACAATCTGGTATTATAGGTTAAATTACATTATTACGTAAAAATCTTTATAATATATATATATATATATATATATATATATTACCTTGGGCATATACATAGTTTATTGGAGGCCAGCGACAAAACGCAATCATTTTAGCTCAGACTTTGTATATGTGTTGAAAAAATCATTAAATGTATGAGATGGGTTGGGGATTTGGTGTGATAGATATAGTCCTAAGCGGTCAAAATCTATAAACTTCAAATTTTGAATCCTCTATGTTATACATCATCTGTTCCAACTTATATGACATTGTTTGACTAAGCATGAAGTTTAAGAAATAAGGAAAGACTTTGTTATGTTTATCGAATTTTCCTTATTAAAGTCATATTAGTGCTTATCTTTAGTTGATCTTTTTTCATAATAAAATGTTAAGTGGAACCAAGTAAGAATAAAATAGAAACGGTGTCATTAAATAGAAGAAGAAAAAAAATATTGTGGCATAAATTGAGACAAAAAAGTTTAACTTATAATAGAATCTTGCTAGACACCATCCATAATTTTCAAACTAGCTAGGAGGTTTCTAAGAAGTTTCTTATAAAGACATATTTGTCACTTTGTTTTGAGACAATATTTTTTCAACATACCACATAAGACACTTGACTTTAACTCTCTCTATTTCTATATGTGACTTAAAAAGTCTCCTCATGTTCTTTGGGTATCAATCCTAAAAGATCTTTTTAGACTTTGTACTGTGTATGTTAGACAATATGATACCTTAGTATCGATGTATAAAACTTAAATCCAGGAAATAAAAGCAAAGTTTATGTTTTATGCACTGAGAATTTAATCAAGAATATTTTTACACCACCATTTGGACATTATAAAGAGATAATATCTCAGATGGTCTTTAAATAATAGATTGTTTTTTTAAAAAAAATCACTCAATTTTAGTTTTTAACTCAAAAGTCACTCAATTATTCAACGTTGATTTTCAACTCAAAAAATATTCATTTAAATCATTCAATGACCCATTCAACTTGACTTGACCTGCTAAAAATTAAAATTGAGTGACTTTTGAGATAAAAACTAATGTTGAATGACTTTCTAAGAAAATAGTCTATAATGAGTGTCCATCTAAGATATTATCTCCACTTATAAAATAATCATAGATAAATCTTTATATATAGTAAGCATCAATTCACTACTAGAAAAAAAATCAGAAATTTCAATGGACTTTCCATCAAAATGATACTCGATACAAATATTTTCGATGGAAATGTTAGTCAGAAATTAATTCCAATTGTTCTAATAGTGATGATTGATAAATCATGTAAGCATAGTAACTAACACGCTATCATCCCTCCACTGCCATGGATTTAACGAAATCATCCCTTCTAATTTCTCATTCAATGTCAAGCTTCTTGTTCTTGCTAATGAGGACTATCTGATATTCTCATACACTCCCAAATGATCTGCTACAGAATTCATGTTATTTTCACTAAAGAAACTCTTGATTTGGATGGATGGATCATTTTTTGGCTTGTAGCTTGAAATTGTCTTGCATTGTTATCAAGTCTTTTTCCTTTGTGAAACTTGAAAGACGAGCTATCATTTTGATTTCATCCTTTTTAATATATTCAATTTTGCGTGCTTTACTTTTCTTTTCAGCATGTATTTACGAATGCCTTTTTGTAAAGTACTCATGCTCATAACATCAACCTTCTTCTCCAGCTATGTCCACGTTGACAGCATCAATCCGCTGTAACATCCTCGCTGATAAAACTGATGAAATCAGTGATATAAGGATTAAGTTATACCAAAAACCACAAGCAAGTGATATATACCAATTGAGAAGGAAAAAAGTTCCACCTCTATGCAAAGCAAATGAGAACCCAGATGCATCCTGGTGAGTTCGAAAAGCTTGTGTTGTTATACTTGTCTCTCTTTTGCTCTTTTCAGTCAATTTGCATTTCCTTTGCGCATACTTCTGCTACTGCACATGGACGAGTAATCTTGGGAAAATAAGTGCACAACTCCATCACTGTATGTCATCACACAAATAAGCTACAACTCTCTCAAGAAGTGGTAGAATAAGCATGATATATGATAAACCTTAGAGTCAAAGACACATTAGTTCTAAAATTGTCATGCTTCTTTCTTTATCCTCTCAAATGTTAAATTCCAATTACCTTATCCGCAACAGGTATGTGCCGATTGAATCTTGCTTGCACACAATTCCTGAATCCATAGAACAACGAGGAACCGAATGGCCTGAGGAGTGGCAAAGAGACTTGAAGCTTATCCCGACCGGATGAACAATAGAGAGAAATTGATCTCAGACAGTGAGCACTGGAAAGCTATTGTTGACCATTCTTATCTAGTTGGCTTGGGTATTGATTGGTCCAACATTCGGAATGTAATGGATATGAAAGCCATAAATGGAGGGTAAGCCCCTAGCTTTGGTTAATCTGATGAAAGAGGCTCAAACATTAAAATGTTATTGGCTTTCCCTCCTCTTTTAATTGTAATATTGTGCCTCAGCAAGGATGCTAACAACTGAGAAAAATATACACAGATTTGCAGCAGCTCTTGCACAGCAGAAGGTGTGGGTGATCAATGTTATTCCCGTACATGCACCAAACACCCTTCCCGTAGTCTTTGAAAGAGGACTTATTGGCGTGTACCACGATTGGTGTGAGGCTTTTGGTACTTATCCAAGATCTTACGACCTTCTACATGCATCTCTTCTCAAGGCTTAAGAACAGGTTACATGACCTTTTATCCTTTATTTGCTCCTTTGTTTCAGTTTTCCCCTCATAACATATATGGATGATCCTGTCCTTCTTGATTATGAATCAAGACGAAAAGTCGGACGTATTTGTTCAGTTCAGGTCTACTTAAGGTCAATTCTTCTATCTGAAAAAAAGAATATTGCTTTAAAAAGGTGACTCATAGTCCATTTTCGAGTATTATCTATCCAGTTGGTGTGTGTATGAACTAACAGCTTCCACCTCTTTTTGGGCTATATTCCCTTCTTGTCCCTCATACCCCTTTCAGCAATCGTTGCCGTGGCTTCCAAAAATCTTCTTCCGACCTCTGGAGGTGGTCTGTCAAGTTTGAAACTTTCCATTTCCAGACTTCAAATTTTCTTCATAGCTAATTAAGTGGTTCATTCACTGCAGGTGCAAGCATCCCATTGTGATTGTGGTTGAGATGGACCGTCTATTACGGCCATTGTGATTGTGGCTGGGGAATCATACGTGACAAGGCCGAAATACTTGATCCATTAGAGAAAATATTGAGAAGCTTGCACTGGGAGATACGAATGACTTTCGCCAAAGATAAGGAAGGCATCCTTTGTGCTCAAAAGACAATGTGGAGACCTTGATGAATGCTTAGAGGCAAGTCATCTGATTATTTGGACTACAGATTCCAGTCATTTTCCTGCAAGATCCATACAATATTATCTATACTCGAGTAACACAGTGCCATTCTTGCCAACAATTGTGTTTCTTGGCCTCCCTCTTCACATATTGCAAAAGAAATAGTCGTGGATCCAGAATTTAGATGTTCAGAAATGCATACCAAAGATTTAATTCATTGTTGGATCATCGCTGAAAGGAAAGTATTTTCTAGCAATTAGTGTGCAAGTCATGTATTTTTGCTCTTACCATTGATTGACTACTGATATATTTGTGCATAAATTGAAATCTGTTTTACCTGTTAAGAGTATATTATGTGAACCTTATACTGTAATGTGGTTTCACAAACTATTTTGTTGTGTTATTAATCACAAATTTGATAGTAATGACAAATATATGGAAGTCGACAATTAGAATAGAAGGTTAGTAGGCGATCAACATAGTTTAATTTCCTTATTAGTGTCATTCTTCTTCTACTACAATGTTACAGCCAGTTCTTCAAATCATATTGCTTGCTAGCCACTATAGAGCTTCTGCATGTTTTGATGACCAAAATAATGATAAATTGAAAAAATGTTCAATTCATATTATCATCTTGCTAGCCACTATAGAGCTTCTGCATGTCGATCATCTTGTTCCAATAACACAAGGATGCATATGGTCAACAGGAATAATACTCGGTAAAGCCCAAAAATATTATCCCCATATGCATCTCTCACCAGATATGTTTATCTCATCCGATCCAGCCAGAAGCAGCTATGGTCTTCACTCTTCTTTTCCTGCCTTCTCAATAAACACCACAAGGGGAATTCTTTTACAGCAGTATACATATTGAAGGTGACACAAACTCAAAACTTATAGTTTAATCAATTTAATTGAAATCCATCATTAATATGTTTATACTACGTACGGAAATTAAAAAAAGGATTTATGAGAAAATTTTACTGACCTTATCAGCTTCACATTCAAAATCCTCTTCCATGTGATCAACATGATCATCAAGTATCCAAGGCCTACGCCTAACAGAAGTCTTAAGCTTTCCTGTGCTAATAATTGTTGATGTACAAGCAACCTGGATAGGACCTTGCTCAGACTCATTCCCAACAGCCACAGAGTTACAGGCTTCCTCATTATTTTCTACCTGCTGTAGTGTGAAGGACGTTAGTGATTCAAAACCGGGTGGAACTGAAAACTTTTTCCTGTCGTCACATTCACCCTGTAATCTGTTGCGCTTGGCCCCCATCAACACCGAGACAAAATAGCACTGGAACAAAAAGGTTAAGTATTAGTGGACATGAAATGTGACATGGACTTACTTTGCCTTCTAAGGAAGAAAATAACCAAATACACGCATGCTTCATCAATGTCCATGTAAGTTGTACCTCTTAACTTCACCTTTATATTTCTGTCAAGTACAATCAGACATTGTCTTGAGAACTTCAGAACTGACCTGCAACAAGAGAACACAGATTAAAGGGTAAATACTAGCCAATAAGACATAGTCAAAGATAGAGTAATCTGTACACAGATACAAAAGACTAAAGAAACAAAAAATGAATTTGGTCGTGCTTGGTATTTTAAGGTCAATAAAAATAGGTGCGGATGAATTTTAAACAAATTCTTCATAAAATTCCTTTTTAAAATTGCAGACATGAATCTTGTTAATATGAGAACACCAAAAGTAAGGGAAAAAAGGGATACACAACAGAAAGAAACTAATCCAATTCTTCTTTTTTGAACTGGTAAGTTTATTGAGATAAACACCAAAGCGCTGAGAAGGTTCTCTGTAGGCACAAGTCAGATATCCCCATACAAAAACAAAAAGAGGGGGGGCACCTACCTATACAAGAAAATATCTTCCTGCAGTGAATTGATAATATCGAACATACTGTTTCCATCCTTTACATCCTGTAAAGTTGCACCAAAAAGCCATAAGCTAAAGACATTTGTACAGAGACAGCTTTCCCTACAAAAACCTGGCATTTATTTCCGTCCACAGAACCCAACAGATACAAGTCGGCACTGTAACCCACAGACTTCTTGCTCGTTTCCTGATCCCACTTTTGTCCCAAACAGTCAGCAGGTTTGGGGAAGTAACAAAATAGAAGCCAAATCACTCAAATTCATATCCGAGAGCAAATGCAGAACTGCTAGCTGTCATTGGTTGGATACTCTCTTCGTATAACATCTTAGCTTGGTCACTCAAATTAAATTCTCCTAGCAAGTTCGCCAAACGGGATACAAAAAGATAGAATTTTTAGGATGGAATAGCAAATGCACTTGCTGTTAATACAAGTCCTGCATCTCCTACCAAATTCAGACCTATCCGCCATTCTCTCCTTCAACAATGCCTTCGCTTCCCTTCTAGACACTACTTACCTTTTTTTCGGAAAAGAAATCAACCAACCAACTATGTATCAACTCCAATCTATTAGAGTCAATTCTATAATGCTCTATTTGGATCCATTTCTTTCTTAGATACTAGATTTCCAAAAAGAATGATGTTCTGGGCATTTAATCAACCAAACTTGATCAGCCCTTGGAAGTATCACAAACTAGAACAAACCCATTTCATATTTCAGCACCATGACAAATTGATACACACAAATGACACATCTATTGTCCATGTTAAAAATCGAAGAATGAACCAAACTTGCAACTATAAGTGAGACATATATGAAGCATCGAGAAAATAAAATACACTTAAGTACCTAGAAATTGCACAAAAGGTGGTGGTGGTTTTACCATTGCAGTTTCGTAAGATTCTAATTAGAAGTCATCTATAAGAATCCTGGGTGTCCATTTTGATCTATTCGGGTCCATCTTCATTCCTTGATACTAAATTCCCAAAAAATATAATGTGGGCACTAAATCCACATTCCACTCAACTTAATCAGTTCTTAGAAGCATAACAGACTAGCACAAACCAATTTCATATTGCAGCAGCAAGACAAATTACAAATACAGACGCACATATGAGACATCAACTGTCCAAGTGAAAAAAATCGAAGCTTGAAACAGTAAATAAAATAAGTATGAAGCAGTATGAGAATGAAAATACGATGAAGCACCTAGAAATTGAACTATAAAAACACCCAACTTACTCAGTTCTTAGAAGTGTCACAATTAACAAACTAGCACAAAACCATTTCATATTTCACCACAATAACATAGAACAAACAGAAACACACACACATATGACACAGCTATTGTCCATGTAAAAACACCAAGCTTGAACCAAAACTTGAATCAGTAAATAAAACATGTATGAAACAGTAAGAGAATGAAAATACGACGAAACACCTAGAAATTGAACTATAAAAACACCCAACTTACTCAGTTCTTAGAAGTGTCACAATTAACAAACTAGCACAAAACCATTTCATATTTCACCACAATAACATAGAACAAACAGAAACACACACACATATGACACAGCTATTGTCCATGTAAAAACACCAAGCTTGAACCAAAACTTGAATCAGTAAATAAAACATGCATGAAACAGTAAGAGAATGAAAATACGACGAAACACCTAGAAATTGAACTATAAAAGTTGTGTATCCATTTTGCCCTATTCAGGACCATTTCATTCTTTGTTACTAAATTCCCAAAAAAGAATGACATGGCCGTTAAATCCACCCAAACTAGCACAACCCCATTTCATATTTCAGCAAAATGACAAAGAATAAACAGAAATACACAACTAAAAATCGAATCTTGAATCAAAACTTGCAGTACGTTTACCTAGAAAAAAGGTGATAGTAGTTTTGGAGTTGCAGGATCAAAAGGGTATCAGCAGAACTTGATTTGAAAATGGAGAAAAGGGTTTGCACAGGGAAGAAAACTCATAAACCTAGTACTTGAACAAAACTTTTAAGGAATCAACTATGGAGGATTTTTTTCTTTTCAAGATTCTTCTTCCCCAAAACTCAACTGAAATAATCTGAGTTTTTTTAGGCAAAATTGTCACATATTTATTTGAGAATGTCTATTTTGACCCTTCATTTGCTAATATGGATCACTTTTGGTCCAAATAACAAATGGATTTAAACACTTATCCAAAAAAATAATATTGAGTTGGACTTCAATATGGGTACAAGATGAAAAATCAAAAGAAAAAAAATACCATTTAATCATTTTCAATTCAAGAAATTATGCTGATAATCTTGAAAATCAACAATTTTGAATTTTTGATTATATAAATCTTCGTGGTTAAAAAAGTCAAAAAGTGTTATTCATAGATTAAAACTTGATAAAAATGAAGTTAAAACTTTAAGATTATTCAATCGCACTTATTATTGTATTTAAAAAATTTATTTATATTTCATGTTCTTTTCCCAACTAGGAGTAGTTTGGTTGCATGAAACAATCCAAAAACATAATAACATTTCTAATAGAATTTGTTGTAAGAAATTTATTGAATATATATAAATTATTAATTTAGAATTCAATATTTTTAAAATTTTAGAATTTTGCATTCATATATTTTTAAGATTTGACTTCATTTCAGTTTGTTTGTTCTATTTTGAAATGACATAAAGTTTAATATAATGAAGAAGAATTTTGAATCTTATTATTCTAATTCATTATGTTTGTCATTTATGTAACTTTTGGACTATTCATTTACTCCATTTAGTATCCTATAATCTTTTTTATTTATTGCAAGGAAGTATTCCTCACCTGTGTATAGTGATAGTCTTACTTTGTTTTGATAACCAGAGATATACAAGAAAATGTGGAGTGAAAAAGATGAGGAGTACTATATTGTGTTTATATTGAGATTAATGTAGTGAAAAGGAAAGCTGAGACAAAGAAAAATATACTAAAGTCTTCGATTTTAGATAAAAGAGAGTAATTATATATTGAAGAAAGATGTTTTTTTTGTAAAGCTTTAGACTCTTAAACTAATTTGAAGTTACTTGAATTATATAAGGTTGTTGAATTGTTATATCCTGAAGGACAAAAACATACGCAGAGGGGGCTCACCGAGTTTACGGGAACTCATGGTCCCTCTTGAAATCATATCAGTGTCAAAACCAATAAAACGGAGGAAGTGATATAAAGTGAGCAGAATATTGGAAGTATGATTAATTTTCCTTTCCCTTTGTGGCAGACAAGTGAGGAGGCCCCACTGTAATTGATTCATCCTTTTGCTTTCTTGACTTTTTGGAATGTGTTGTAAGCCATTATTACTAATGGAGATATTAATTGTACAAGTATTATATAGATATTAATAATATTATGTGGATATTAGTTATGCATGTATTAGTAATATGAGTATTAGTTATGCAGATATTAGTTATGTGAGTATTATTTATGCGGATATTAGTTATGTGAGTATTAGTTGTGTGGGATTAATTGTGCATGTATTAGTTATATAAGTATTAGCTATGCAGGTTTAGTTATGGGAGTTTAGTTATGCATAAATTATTGCTTTGGATGTTGGTTTTTCTATATTAAAAACTAGTATATGGATCCGCGCTTCACGCGGTTAGAACATTCTTCTTTAAAATTTATTAGAATAGAACATTTCTTGTATTTTGATGTTATAGTATTTTTATATAAATCTATTTTTAAGAGTATAGAGGTTAATCAGTTCTAGTTTATCATTTGTTTTATTAAAAGATAAGGCAAAATTACAGATGATAACACTATTTTCTCCTAGTTTATATAACTTCATTTTACCATGGTTACATAGTGTCTTTAATTAGAGAGTCAAATAAATAGTTTTCTCAATTTTCTTCTTTGCAAATTTCGTTAGTATAACACTATCAATACTTTTAAAATATTAAATATTTTTTAAAAATATATATAACTAATGTGTTTATCAAGAACAAAGATTTCATAATCATATGATATACATATAAGTAATATGTAGTCATTATGTGTTTTAAAATTAAAATGCAATCTTCCAAATTTCACATGTAATGGAGTTACGATATTGTTTTGGAGTTGAAGTTGTGCACAAACAAAATATTAAGGATCCTTGAAAAGAATGAAACAGAAGTAAGGAATAATGGGAAAAAAGTTCAAAAAAGTACTTTGGGGTGAGAGAATAGTTATCATTGTGTTTCATATAATTATAATTAATTGCTAGTTTTAATTCTATCATTTGACTTTCTATTTTTTTTTACTCCTATTAATATTAACATTATTATGACAACAACAAAAAATCATATAAATTTTTAGGCTTGATCTCTTGGAGAAGAAAAGATTTCTTTGGAGAATGTTGTAAATAAATGTATTATGTAAAAAGTTATTTGTGAATCTGTATTAGTTGGATTTACATATAGTCTGTATTAACAAATACTTATAACAATAACTTTATAGAAACATAAACAACAAAGTTTAAAACTTGTACTCAAAAACAACAATTAATATCATAAGCATAAATTAATGACAGTAAGAAAACATACCAGGATTTGTAACAATAGAATGAAACAGAAAAGAAAAATCAAGCCTACTGAATGCACAGTGTCTCTTTGTTAGTGAGCCACTCAACATGAGCAAAGTACCCAAATATTTAATTGTGCAGAAGAAGAAGAAGAAGATCATAATCAAATATTTAACTGTGCAAAAGAAGAAGAAGAAGAAGAAGTTCAAAATTTTCGTTGTTTTAAAATGAGAGGAAGAACTTTTATTTATAGACAACAAAGGATAGTGTAAACAAATATTTATTGTGCCTTACCGGAAAGGTCACAACTCTTTGGAAAAGTCACAACTTTTCGAAAAGGTCACAACCTTTCATAAATGTTACAACATTTCATAAAAGTCGCAACTCTTCATAAAAGTCGCAACTTTTGATAAAGTCACAACTTTTCAATAAAAGTCACAACTTTTCATGAAAGGGAAAGACTAATTTTGGAAATAAATAAATTAAAAAAGAATCTTTATTTGTGGTGGCGCCACGTAGGTGGACCTAAGGTTCTCTTTTATATATATATATGATATGATATGATTAGTAAAATTATATATTTTTTAAATTAAAACATTTCTTTACTATTATACCCTTTCCTTCTTTAACTTTGTATTTTTCCTTCTTTAACTCCATATTTAAATTAAAACAATTCTTTAATTATGTAGAAGAAAAAAGAAGTGAAGTGGGGGTGACAAGAGTAATATTGTTATTTTAACTTTTTATCTATGTATTAGTTATATATGTATGAATTATTCCACCTTCTACTTCGCACAAATATAACACAAATTTTTTCAAACTTATACATGTATTAGTTATGTGAATTTCAAAATTGTCAACCAAACAATGTATTAATTTTATACATGAATGACTTTTTTCTTTTTCACTTACCAAATGTCGTATTAATTATATACATAAATAATTTTTTTAGTATCCACCTATCAAACATCGTATAAGTCATACAAACTCTAATACATGGATAAGAAAGATTTTATACAACTACCAAATGATCATTAATTATAGCATAATGGATTTTGCTTCTAGCGTGGTTGCCTTTTTTTTTTTTTTTTTTTATGAAACATGCAATATAAGAATGTCCAACAAAGAAAATAGTGTCAAATAAAATAAAAGGGAGGAAGTGATATAAAGTGATCAGAATTTTCTTATCGTTTTCCTTTGTGGCAGAC
Source organism: Solanum bulbocastanum (assembly GCA_037074985.1). Taxonomy (NCBI): domain Eukaryota; kingdom Viridiplantae; phylum Streptophyta; class Magnoliopsida; order Solanales; family Solanaceae; genus Solanum; species Solanum bulbocastanum. The sequence continues at coordinate 2,381,076 of CM073602.1, forward strand.
AAGTGAGTCCCCATTGTAATTCAATCATGCTTTTGCTTTCATACTTTTTTGGAATAATACTATGCATCATATTTGGTCTTAATTATTCCTCTATTTATTTCCAGAATTTTGAGCTCTATAGATCTAATAACAAAGCAAGCACAGGATATATACTTTCATCAACTAAAAAGGTTAGTCAACTCATCTAATATTTGCTACTCTCATCTCTATTGAAGTAAAATTATGGAAAAGTAAAAATGATGCAAGGAAAATGAAAGAACTTTGGTTGGTAAGTTGGATCTCACAAAGAGAAAGGAAAACAAAATGCAGGAGAAAGAGAGAGGGCTAAATAGTTACTCACACCGGCTATCTACAACAAATCAATAGATGCATGACATAATCACTTGATCGTAGTTAGTTAATGTATATATTCACCTCGTTAAATTATTACTTACCCATGATAGAAGAAAATCTTTTAGATTTTTTCTAAGATGAAGAAATATCCCCCTCACTAATGAAAATATATTACTAAAGCTATTAGAGATAGAAAGTGGTTTGAAGAGGGTAGAGTATTAGATTTTTAGACAAGAGATTGCACATGATAAACGGGAGGTTTGGTTTTGTAGTCCATTATACATCTTAGAAACTAATTGTGCGAATCTAAAATTACTATACTTGCTCTCTATGCACCATTTAATGTTTGACAAAAACTCAATAAGAATAATTTTTATTTTTATTTATAAATACGAAAATCAGTACTGCAAGATGGAAATCTTTTCGCGTGAAAATAGTAAAAAAGAGTATCCAAAATTTAATGAAATAAACTTGACTCACCTTTCTCTTCTTCAACATAAGACCTCCTATTAAGTTCACTTAAAAAGTCTGTCCAATGAAAATTATTAATTATTCTCATCTTTTCATCTTCTTTCTCCGGATAAAGTGTTATGTACTTTTTATGCATCAGGTCTTGAGAACTTGGAAAGGAAAATTACAATCATGGAAAAACGAAAAGATAATGAAGAAGCAATAGAGAAAGAAGAAGCAAACAACTCATTGGTATGTTATTTGATAGAGTAAACTGTAAAGTATTGAATTGTAGATATGTGGCTTTAAAATTTTGATATGTGTTATTTTGGCAGGTGTTATTTTCTGCTCTTCGCAAGGACATTGCCGATGTTCTGGATTTCCTAGAGAGATTAAAGAATGAGGAAAATCAAAAAGCTCTTGACTTGGATCAAGTTGAAAAGCTGAAATCAGAGCTGGCATTTATTTGTCGATACGTCCAGCTTTCTTATTCCGATTTGGAGCAGTTTGAAGATGTAATGACTGCCAAAGGACAAGAGGTTGAGAATCTGCTTCGATCAATTTTGTATGATGTTGACAGCAACGTCGCATGTAAATACGGCATGCATCATGTCCTTGCTAGCCTCAGGGATAATATCGATCATTGTATCAGCTCACAACATCGTTCTAAATCAAGTGCCACCATGCTTGAGGAGCAGTTGAATTTCCTCCTCCCGAATCTCCATCTTCTATCCAAGTTTCTTGCTGCGGAGAAGTATCCAATAGCAACTGAGTATGAGATTCTTCAGAATGTGTATGGCAACGTAAGAGATTTCAATGGGTTGATAGTGAATGGTTGCATTGAGCACAATATTGCTGAATCTGTCTTACCTCATATTCAACTGATGGCTCAGAGAGTAGGACACCTCGTTAGGGAGGATCATTCTGATGAAGACTCTCAACTCTCCGAGCAAGATGAGGATGATGTAGACTCTCAACTTTTCAATCTAGCACATCAACTCTGGAAGATTGTTCCAACTGAACTGGAGGTTATGCACATATGTTATACAAATTTGAAAGCTTCAACTTCAGCAGAAATTGGACGCTTCATTAAGCAGCTCCTGGAAACCTCTCCGGACATTCTTCGGGAATATCTTATTCATCTACAAAAGCACATGGTAACTGTTACTACCCCTAGCACTTTAGGGGCTCGAAACATTCATGTCATGATTGAGTTCCTATTAATTATTCTTTCTGATATGCCCAAGGACTTTATTCGTCATGACAAATTATTTGATCTGTTGGCACTTGTTGGAGCACTTACCAAGGAGGTATCAACTCTTGTACGCGACCTGGAAGAGAAATTAAGGAATAAAGAGAGTACTGACGAAACAAATTATGCAACCCTAAAGTTTCTGGAAAATATTGAACTCCTTAAGGAAGATCTCAAACATGTTTATCTGAAAGTCCCGGATTCATCTCAATGTTGCTTCCCCATGAGTGATGGACCTCTCTTCATGCATCTGCTACAGAGACACTTAGATGATTTGCTGGATTCCAATGCTTATTCAATTGCTTTGATAAAGGAAGAAATTGGACTGGTGAAAGAAGACTTGGAATTCATAAGATCTTTTTTCGCGAATATTGAACAAGGATTGTATAAAGATCTCTGGGAACGTGTTCTAGATGTGGCATATGAGGCAAAAGATGTCATAGATTCAATTATTGTTCGAGATAATGGTCTCTTACATCTTATTTTCTCACTTCCCATTACCATAAAGAAGATGAAGCTTATCAAAGAAGAGGTCTCTGATTTACATGAGAACATTTCCAAGAACAGAGCTCTCATCATTGTGAACCCTCCCAAGAAACCAGTTGAAAGCAAGTCATTGACAACTGATAAAATAATTGTAGGTTTTGAGGAGGAGACAAACTTGATACTTAGAAAGCTCACCAGTGGACCGGCAAATCTAGATGTCATTTCGATCACTGGTATGCCGGGTTCAGGTAAAACTACTTTGGCGTACAAAGTGTACAATAATAAATCAATTTCTAGTCATTTTGACCTTCGTGCATGGTGCACGGTCGACCAAGTATATGACGAGAAGAAGTTGTTGGATAAAATTTTCAATCAAGTTAGTGACTCAAATTCAAAATTGAGTGAGAATATTGATGTTGCTGATAAACTACGGAAACAACTGTTTGGAAAGAGGTATCTTATTGTCTTAGATGACGTGTGGGATACTAATACATGGGATGAGTTAACAAGACCTTTTCCTGATGGTATGAAAGGAAGTAGAATTATTTTGACAACTCGAAAAAAGGAAGTGGCTTTGCATGGAAAGCTCTACACTGCTCCTCTTAACCTTCGATTGCTAAGATCAGAAGAAAGTTGGGAGTTAATAGAGAAAAGGGCATTTGGAAACGAGAGTTGTCCTGATGAATTAATGGATGTTGGAAAAGAAATAGCCGAAGATTGTAAAGGGCTTCCTTTGGTGGCTGATCTGATAGCTGGAATCATTGCTGGGAGGGAAAAGAAAAAGAGTGTGTGGCTTGAAGTTTTAAATAATTTGCATTCCTTTATTTTGAAGAATGAAGTGGAAGTGATGAAAGTTATAGAAATAAGTTATGACCACTTACCTGTTCACCTGAAGCCATTCTTGCTTTACTTTGCAAGTAGGCCGAAGGACACTGCAATTTCATTCTTAGAGTTGAAAATTGAATGGGGTGCTGAAGGATTTGTGGAAAAGACAGATATAAAGAGTATGGAAGAAGTGGTGAAGATTTATGTGGATGATTTAATTTCCAGTAGCTTGGTAATTTGTTTCAATGAGATAGGTGAGGACCCGACTTGCCAAATTCATGATCTTGTGCATGACTTTTGTTTGATAAAAGCAAGAGAGGAAAAGTTGCTTGGTTTGACAAGTTCAAGTGCTCCATCAGATTCGTTGTCACGTCAAATTACCACTGATAATATGCATTACTTTGATCTTAATTTTGTCCTGTTCGGTTTAATGAAGAAAAGGCATTCTGGTAAACACCTCTATTCTTTGAGGATAAATGTACGAAGGCTGGACAATTCTGTCTCTGATGAATTTCACCTAAGACACTTGAGGCTTCTTAGAGTGTTGTACTTGGATTCCTCTTTTATCAACGATTATTTGTTGAATGAAATATGCATGTTGAATCATTTGAGGTCCTTACGCATTGGGACAAAAGTTAAATCTCTACCTTTGTCTTTCTCAAACCTCTGGAATCTAGAAAGTCTGTTTTTGGATAACAATGGATCAACCTTGGTACTATTACCAAGAATTTGGGATCTTGTAAAGTTGGGAATGCTATCCGTGAATGTTTGTTCATTCTTTGATATGGATGCAGATGAATCAATACTGATAGCAGAAGACACAAAGTTAGAGAATTTGAGAATATTAAGTGAACTCATGCTTTCCTATTCGAAAGATACAGAGGATATTTTCAAAAGGCTTCCCAATCTTCAAGTGCTTCAGTTTAAACTCAAGGAATCATGGGATTATTCAACAGAGCAACATTGGTTCCCAAAATTGGATCGCCTAACTGAACTAGAAGACCTCACTGTAGGTTTTGAAAGTTCAAACACAAATGACAGTGGGTCCTCTACAGCCATAAATCGGTCATGGGATTTTCACTTCCCTTCGAGTTTGAGAAGATTGTGTTTGAATGAATTTCCTTTGACATCCGATTCACTATCAACAATAGCGAGATTGCCCAACCTTGAAGAGTTGTACCTTAATAGTACAATCATTGAGGGAGAAGAATGGAACATGGGGGAGGAAGACACCTTTAAGAATCTCAAATTTTTGAACTTGGACTATGTCACTCTTTCCAAGTGGGAGGTTGGAGAGGAATCCTTTCCCAAGCTTAAGAAATTAGAACTGGAGAAATGTCGTAAGCTTGTGGAGATTCCCCCTAGTTTTGGGGATATTTGGTCACTCAAAATTATCAAACTTGTAGAGAGCCCTCAACTTGAAGATTCCGCTATGAAGATTAAGGAATATGCTGAAGATATGAGGGGAGGAGACGAGCTTCAAGTCGTCGGCCGGAAGAATATCCCGTTATTTAAGTAGCATTACGTGTGAACAGGTTCTTCTCCATTCTTTTGTTGTTCTGATTCTTGTTAAAATATGTCTACAATTTGTTTGATGAACGTCTCGACTGAACTGTCTGTTTTTAAATACTAAGTAGAAATATTATTGCACCTCATGATTGTTATAAACAAGTTTGACTATGTTCAGGGGATTATATTATGTCTCGACAACATACATCTGCCCCTGACCTATATGGTTATAGGTTTTGTTTTCTTAATATTTCTGTTTTCTTCTTATCTTATAAACTACAATCAGGGTAAGAGGAAAAGAAAATGAAGGAGAGAGATGCGGAGGAAGAAAACGGTACGTCATTCATATTACAACTTAAGATACAAAATGTGATACATATGTTTAATGAACTGTCATTCAAAAGTTCATAATCTGAAGCATAACATAATCAATAGGTTTGGGAACCTCTGTACCATATGCAAGTTATCCTGTATCTCAGTTTTTGTAAAATATTTCAATGAAATACCACCATCACAAACATGTGAAAACTCATGATCTGCAGGTAATAAATTCCAATGCAGCAAGAAGTGGGATATTCGTGTGCAAAGAGTTTGAATTGTGGAATTCATGCGCACCTAGAATCAACCATCGATAAGCTGCTGCTGCTGCTGTACAACATTAATAGGTGAAGTTCGAGCAGTCACCACATAATAGGTGACAAACACGATGAGGATTTCAAACTCAAGAGGAAGAACTTTGTGTTGAAAATGAAGATATCAAATGGAGGATTTTTTTTTGGATCAAGACTCTGGTTACCCAAATCTCAACGGAAATAATCTTAGTTTTTTTTTTAGCCAAAATTATCACTTAGTATAGGGAAAGTGTCCATTTTGACCCTTCAAATATAATATTTAGTCCCTTAAGTTTGTTAGTGTGGTCACTTTGGTCTAAATAATAAAATGAGAACAAAAATATCCTCAATTCCATTTTTGTTTAGAAATTAGATAAATATGCCTCTTTATAGTTAATTTTGATTTCATTGTTAAGTGGTAATAGAAATTGAAAGCAAATAACCTTATTGTATTGATGTCTATAAAATTTTTTAAAATCTTATCTTATTATGTTAGTAACCATATAGTCATCTTATTTCACATGTTTATATATTTATAGTGTTATATATGATGTTCATGTTAATTATAGATCACCTTAGTACTCAATATTCAATTAATAGAATGAAAAATTGGGTGTGTCATCCTAATTAGGGAGGATAAATTAGCAAATATAATATGTTGATTATTCACGTTTTAAAATTAATGACGTAGTCGAATAATAATTGGTTAAAAATGATTTTGCACAATTGAAATTAAAAAATAATAGCATGAATATGTTTTTTCTCAAACGACAATGACATAAATGAGTCAAGCTTTTATCCATGATATAAATGAACTTTTTCTCAAAATTCAATATCATATTTGAGCCTTTTTCCTTTATTTTATCTAAACTTAGTCTAAATTTTATCATACATAGCATGAAAAATAAGAAATTAATACTCCTTCCCCGAGCTCTCCAGTTCAGCAAGAAAAGGGTGATTTTTTTTTAATCTAATATCTATCCCTGTCTTTGACGGATAGAGTTATGTGTTCAATTAGTCGAAATGCGTGCAAATTGAAAGCGGACGATATCTTGTGAAATCAATTGAAATATGTGCAAGTTAATCCGATCACCACGATTATAAAAAATTAAAAAGGAAAATTATGGAGCATAATTTAAGTGACAGCAGCAGCATTATAACAGGTTCTTCTCCATTCTTATAGTACCATTTTTGCTGCTTAAAAGCCAAAAGTCTTGTAGTGGAAATCGCTGATGTTAAAAGATGCCTATAATGTGTTTGATAAAAGTCTCCACTGAATTTTTTGTGAATATTAAGTAGAAATGAGTAAAATCCCCTTTCACCTCATCAACCTTTACGGGAAAAATCTATCGTCATTGGGTTTGGGTGGATCCTAAAGTTATGATATATGCTCAAGTGTAGCTGTGACCATCTCATCCAAAAGCGTAAATGTCTCGACAATATACATCTGCCCCTGACGTTGGTAACTCAAAAAAAGATGATAAATAATTCAAAAGTCAATGAATTGTATTTTAGTATTATCAATGAACTGTCAATGTATTTGATTCTTCTTAATTTGGCCTTTCAAATTCATTGTTAGCAAATTACGACAAGTTGAATTAATCTCTTTTAGACATCTTCCCATGTGAAGACGTATATATATTATACCAACTTATAATAAGATGATAAATAATTCAAAAGTCAATGAGTTGTATCTTAAATAATCTTGGAATTATTGTAAATCCAGATCTACCTATTTCAACTATACTTCATTTAGCAAACAACTCTCTTTGCCATTATTTCTCAAACAGGGGCTTCTAATATTGCTAAACTTCAGAGGTAACTTCATCTTCAAAACTCTCTTGTTTTCTTTATCTTTGATCTACCATGGATTTCATTTTCATTACGACTCAAAAGATATAACAGAGATTTTTCTTTTTAAATTATCTCTTGAAGATTCTTCTTCTAAGTTGTTTTGATCTATTAAAATTAAGCACTTTAAGTCTTAGTCAAATATTTTAACAGTAAGATCTAAGGGGAACTATGAAAAACAAGAAACACCACGAATGTCCCGTAAACATAGCTGCCTCTTGCACAAAAACATCCAGCGTTAGTAGAGTACTGTAGAAACATTAGTGGCTTCTTTCACGGCTCAAACTCATGATCCATAGGTTACTTGGAGACAACTTTACTGTTGCTCGTAGACTCCCGTAAAATCTCATAAATCACAACTCCAACAGACATCATCTTCATTCACAAGCTAATTAACAATCTCCACAAGTCTAAGTCAACTTGTAATATGAATATTAGGTAGACGTACAAATTTTCAAAATTGATTAAGAAGATGATAGTTATAAAAAAGACTTGAAAAGTCAATGAATTATATTTTAATCTTGGGATTAGCTGTCAATCTCTATTTGTCGGGCCATTCAGTTTTGTATATCATATGGTTTGAAGGAATGAAAGAATATGATAGTTGTTGAAGTGCATGACCATCTCATCTAAAAGGTTAAGTTGTTCATTAAAATAATTTCATCTGACCTTGATTAATGTCTCGACAAAATCCCTCTCATTTTAAAACAATGAAAATTCTGAACTACTTCTTCTTCTTCTGCATAATTAAATATTCGTGTACTTTGCTCCTGCTGAGTGGCTCACTGACACTATTTGTTTTTGTATCAATATAAGACAATCGTGCTCCACATAAGTCCTTAGACATTTTATTATAATGTTTGACTTGTAAATGTTAAGTATTTATAGGATTTATGTTGCACTATACGTGGATATAGGACGATTTTTTACCAAATAGTGTTACACAAATAATTGTTAGAGTAAGAGTATTTGTTTGAAAATTAAAATAGTGATATAGTTTTATTTGAATCTCATTATTCGCATGTTATTCCACCTCATTAAGTCATTATGTTTGTAACTTTTGTAACATATGGGCTATTCATTTACCTAATTTATTATCGTATAATCTTCGAATTTCTCACCTGTAAATAGTGATGGTCTTAATTTGTTTTGACAACAAGGGATGTACAAGAAATAGAGTGAAAAAAGATGAGGAGTACTATATTGTGTTTATATTGAGATAAATTAATCTAGGTAAAAAGAGAGTTGAGACAAAGAAAAATATTCTAAGTCTTCAATTATATTCACTATATAAAAGAGAATAATTATATGTTGAAAAACGATGTTTTTTTTTTTTTGCGAAGCTTTGAACTCTTTAACTAATTTAAAGTTGCTTGAGTTGTATGATGTTATTGGATTATTGTATTCTGGAGGGTAGGGGCGTATCACATATGCAGAGGAGGTCACCAGATTCATGTAAAACCATGTTTCCCTCTCATGATCAATATATAGTAGTGTCAAATACAACAGAACGGAGGAAGTGATATAAAGTGAGCAGAATATTGGAAGTTTGATTAATTTTCTTATCTTTTTCCTAATTTGTGGAAGACAAGTGAGGAGGCCCCACTGTAATTGATTCATGCTTTTGCTTTCTTGACTTTTTGGAATAATACTATGCATCATATTTGGTCTTAATTGTTCCTCTTTTATTTCCAGAATTTTGAGCTCTATAGATCTAATAACAAAGCAAGCAGAGGATATATAGTTTCATCAACTAAAAAGGTTAGTCAACTCATCTAATATTTGCTACTCTCATCTCTATTGAAGTAAAATTATGGAAAAGTAAAAATGATATAAGGAAAATGAAAGAACTTTGATAAGTTAGTTAGATCTCACAATGAGAAAGGGAAACAAAATGCAAGAGAACGAGAGAGGGCTAAATACTTGCTCACACCAGCGGTTTACAACAAATCAATAGATGCATGACATTATCACTTAATCGTAGTTAGTTAATGTGTATTTTCACTTCATTAAATTATTACTTACCCATGATAAGTTGTATTAGTTTGGTATTTACATCCAGTAAGGGTGAATTCTTACCGGGTAAGAGGGAGGGGGTTGGAGAGAGCGGAGTGAATAGAAGCAGATCTTTCAGATTTTTTTTCTAAGAAGACGAAAAATCCCCCTCACTAATGAAAATATATTACTATAAGCTATGAGAACATCCGGTGCGGGTGAATTCTTACCTAATAAAGTTTTTATGTACTTTTACGCATCAGGTCTTGAAAACTTGAAAGGAATATTACAATCATGGAAAAACGAAAAGATAATGAAGGAGAAATAGAGAAAGAAGAAGCAAACAACTCATTGGTATGTTATTTGATAGAGTGAACTGTAAAGTATTGAATTGTAGATATCATGTGGCTTTAAAAATTTGATATGTGTTATTTGGCAGGTGTCATTTTCTGCTCTTCGCAAGGACGTTGCCAATGTTCTGGATTTCCTAGAGAGATTAAAGAATGAAGAAGATCAAAAGGCTGTTGATGTGGATCTAATTGAAAAGCTGAAATTGAAATTGACATTTATTTGTACATATGTCCAGCTTTCTTATTCCGATTTGGAGCAGTTTGAATATATAATGACTAGAAAAAGACGAGAGGTTGAGAATCTGCTTCAACCAATTTTGGATGATGATGGCAAAGACGTCGGGTGTAAATATGTCCTTACTAGCCTCGCCGGTAATATGGATGACTGTATAAGCTTGTATCATCGTTCTAAATCAGATGCCACCATGATGGATGAGCAATTGGACTTCCTCCTCTTGAATCTCTATCATCTATCCAAGCATCGTGCTGAAAAGATGTTTCCTGGAGTGACTCAATATGAGGTTCTTCAGAATGTATGTGGCAACGTCAGAGATTTCCATGGGTTGATAGTGAATGGTTGCATTAAGCATGAGATGGTTGAGAATGTCTTACCTCTGTTTCAACTGATGGCTGAGAGAGTAGGACACTTCCTTTGGGATGATCAGGCTGATGAAGACTCTCGACTCTCCGAGCTAGATGAGGATGATCAGACTTGTGAAGACTCTCAACTCTCCGAGCTAAACGAGGATGATCAGACTGATGGAGACTCTCGACTCTTCAAGCTAGCACATCTACTCTTGAAGATTGTTCCAACTGAACTGGAGGTTATGCACATATGTTATACAAATTTGAAAGCTTCAACTTCAGCAGAAATTGGACGCTTCATTAAGAAACTCCTGGAAACCTCTCCGGACATTCTCAGACAACATCTGATTCATCTGCAACAGCATATGATAACTGTTATTACCCCTAAAACTTCAGGGGCTCGAAACATTCATGTCATGATGGAATTCCTATTGATTATTCTTTCTGATATGCCCAAGGACTTTATTCATCATGACAAACTTTTTGATCTCTTGGCTCGTGTTGGAGTACTTACCAAGGAGGTATCAACTCTTGTACGCGACTTGGAAGAGAAATTAAGGAATAAAGATAGTACTGATGAAACAAATTGTGCAACCCTAAAGTTTCTGGAAAATATTGAACTCCTTAAGGAAGATCTCAAACATGTTTATCTGAAAGTCCCGGATTCATCTCAATGTTGCTTCCCCATGAGTGATGGACCTCTCTTCATGCATCTGCTACAGAGACACCTAGATGATTTGATGGATTCCAATGCTTATTCAATTGCTTTGATAAAGGAACAAATTGGGCTGGTGAAAGAAGACTTGGAATTCATAAGATCTTTTTTCGCGAATATTGAGCAAGGATTGTATAAAGATCTCTGGGAACGTGTTCTAGATGTGGCATATGAGGCAAAAGATGTCATAGATTCAATTATTGTTCGAGATAATGGTCTCTTACATCTTATTTTCTCACTTCCTATTACCATAAAGAAGATCAAGCTTATCAAAGAAGAGGTCTCTGATTTACATGAGAACATTTCCAAGAACAGAGCTCTCATCGTTGTGAACCCTCCCAAGAAACCAGTTGAGAGCAAGTCATTGACAACTGATAAAATAATTGTAGGTTTTGAGGAGGAGAAAAACATGATACTTAGAAAGCTCACCAGTGGACCGGCAAATCTAGATGTCATTTCGATCACTGGTATGCCAGGTTCAGGTAAAACTACTTTGGCGTACAAAGTATACAATGATAAATCAGTTTCTAGCCATTTCGATCTTCGTGCATGGTGCACGGTCGACCAAGTATTTGATGAGAAGAAGTTGTTGGATAAAATTTTCAATCAAGTTAGTGACTCAAATTCAAAATTGAGTGAGAATATTGATGTTGCTGATAAACTACGGAAACAACTGTTTGGAAAGAGGTATCTTATTGTCTTAGATGACGTGTGGGATACTAATACATGGGATGAGTTAACAAGACCTTTTCCTGATGGTATGAAAGGAAGTAGAATTATTTTGACAACTCGAGAAAAGGAAGTGGCTTTGCATGGAAAGCTCTACACTGCTCCTCTTAACCTTCGATTGCTAAGATCAGAAGAAAGTTGGGAGTTATTAGAGAAAAGGGCATTTGGAAACGAGAGTTGCCCTGATGAACTATTGGATGTTGGTAAAGAAATAGCTGAAAATTGTAAAGGGCTTCCTTTGGTGGCTGATCTGATTGCTGGAGTCATTGCTGGGAGGGAAAAGAAAAAGAGTGTGTGGCTTGAAGTTGTAAATAATTTGCATTCCTTTATTTTGAAGAATGAAGTGGAAGTGATGAAAGTTATAGAAATAAGTTATGACCACTTACCTGATCACCTGAAGCCATGCTTGCTGTACTTTGCAAGTTGGCCAAAGGACACTGCGATGACAATCTATGAGTTGCAAGCTACATGGATAGCTGAAGGGTTTGTGGAAAAGACAAAAATGAAGAGTATGGAAGAAGTGGTGAAGATTTATGTGGATGATTTAATTTCCAGTAGCTTGGTAATTTGTTTCAATGAGATAGGTGATGTACCGACTTGCCAACTTCATGATCTTGTGCATGACTTTTGTTTGATAAAAGCAAGAGAGGAAAAGTTGCTTGGTTTCACAAGTTCAACTGCTCCATCAGATTTGTTGTCACGTCAAATTACCATTGATGATGATAAGGAGCACTTTGGGCTTAATTTTGTCATGTTTGGTTCAAATAAGAAAAGTCATTCTGGTAAACACCTCTATTCTTTGAGGATATATGGAGATGAGCTGGACAATTGTCTCTCTGATGCATGTCACCTAAGACACTTGAGGCTTCTTAGAGTGTTGCACCTGCATATCAATGTGAATGATTCTTTGCTGAATGAAATATGCATGTTGAATCATTTGAGGTTCTTATTGATTAGGACAGAAGTTGAATCTCTGCCTTTATCATTATCAAACCTCTGGAATCTAGAAAGTCTGTTGTTGGATTACCAAGGATCAACCTTGGTACTATTACCGAGAATTTGGGATCTTGTAAAGTTGCGAGTGCTGTATGTGAGTAATTGTTCTTTCTTTGATATGGATGCAGATGAATCAATACTGATAGCAGAGGACACAAAGTTAGAGAACTTGAGAGTATTAGAGCAACTCATGCTTTCCTATTCAAAAGATACAGAGGATATTTTCAAAAGGTTTCCCAATCTTCAACACCTTACATTTGAACTCGAGGAATCATGGGATTATTCAACAGAGGAACACTGGTTCCCGAAATTGGATTGTCTAACTGAACTAGAAGAACTCACAGTACATTTTGAAAGTTTAAGCACAAATGACAGTGGGTCCTCTACATCCATAAATCGGTCATGGGATTTTCACTTCCCTTCGAGTTTGAGAAGATTGTGTTTGAATGAATTTCCTCTGACATCCGATTCACTATCAACAATAGCGAGACTGCCCTACCTTGAAGAGTTGTCCCTTAATAGTACAATGATCCAGGGAGAAGAATGGAACATGGGGGAGGAAGACACCTTTGAGAATCTCAAATTTTTGAACTTGGAATATGGCACTCTTTCCAAGTGGGAGGTTGGAGAGGAATCCTTTCCCTCCCTTGAGAAATTAAAACTGCGGAGATGTCATAAGCTTGTGGAGATTCCGCCTAGTTTTGGGGATATTTGGCCACTCAAAATTATCAAACTTGTAGAGAGCCCTCAACTTGAAGATTCCGCTATGAAGATTAAGGAATATGCTGAAGATATGAGGGGAGGAGATGAGCTTCAAGTCGTCGGCCGGAAGAATATCCCGTTATTTAAGTAGCATTATGTGTGAACAGGTTCTTCTCCATTCTTTTGCTGTTCTGATTCTTGTTAAAATATGTCTACAATTTGTTTGATGAAAGTCTCGACTGAACTGTCTGTTTTTAAATACTAAGTAGAAATATTATTGCACCTCATGATTGTTATAAACAAGTTTGACTATGTTCAGGGGATTATATTATGTCTCGACAATATACATCTGCCCCTGACCTATATGGTTATAGGTTTTGTTTTCTTAATATTTCTGTTTTCTTCTTATCTTATAAACTACTATTTTTTTATTTTTTTTTTATGTGTGTAAATTAACATTGTGGGATAATGTTTTGTAAGCACCATTTGATGTTTGACCTTGATCAATGTCTCGAAAATGACTTTTTATATGTCTGACTATCTGCAGAAGTGTTTCCTTCTATGAGCTTGATAAAGTCTTAACCACATTTTATACATCAGAGCCTTTGGTATTGACTATTGGAAAGTACAATCAGGGTAAGAGGAAAAGAAAATGAAGGAGAGAGATGAGGAGGAAGAAAAGGGTACGTCATTCATATTACAACTTAAGATACAAAAAGTGATGCATATGTTTAATGAACTGTCATTCAAAAGTTCATAATCTGAAGCATAACATAATCAATAGGTTTGGGAACCTCTGTACCATATGCAAGTTATCCTGTATCTCAGTTTTTGTAAAATATTTCAATGAAATACCACCATCACAAACATGTGAAAACTCATGATCTGCAGGTAATAAATTCCAATGCAGCAAGAAGTGGGATATTCGTGTGCAAAGAGTTTGAATTGTGGAATTCATGCGCACCTAGAATCAACCATCGATAAGCTGCTGCTGCTGCTGCTGTATATTCAAATAGGTGCTGCTGTACAACATTAATAGGTGAAGTTCGAGCAGTCACCACATAGTAGGTGACAAACACGATGACGATTTCAAACTCAAGAGGAAGAACTTTGTGTTGAAAATGAAGATATCAAATGGAGGATTTTTTTTTGGTTCAAGACTCTGGTTACCCAAATCTCAACGGAAATAATCTTAGTTTTTTTTTAGCCAAAATTATCACTTAGTATAGGGAAAGTGTCCATTTTGACCCTTCAAATATAATATTTAGTCCCTTAAGTTTGTTAGTGTGGTCACTTTGGTCTAAATAACAAAATGAGAACAAAAATATCCTCAATTTCATTTTTGTTTTGAAATTAGATAAATATGCCTCTTTAGAGTTAATTTTGATTTCATTGTTAAGTGGTAATAGAAATTGAAAGCAAATAACCTTACTGTATTGGTGTCTATTAATTTTTTTAAAATCTTATCTTATTATGTTAATAACCATATAGTCATCTTATTTCACATGTTTATATATTTATAGTGTTATATATGATGTTCATGTTAATTAGAGATCACCTTAGTACTCAACACTCAATTAATAGAATGAAAAATTGGGTGTGTCATCCCAATTAGGGAGGATAAATTAGCAAATATAATATGTTGATTATTCACATTTTAAAATTAATGACGTAGTCGAATAATAATTGGTTAAAAATGATTTTGCACAATTGAAATTAAAAAATAATAGCATGAATATGTTTTTTCTCAAACGACAATGACATAAATGAGTCAAGCTTTTATCGATGATATAAATGAACTTTTCTCAAAATTCAATATCATATTTGAGCCTTTTTCCTTTATTTTATCTAAAATTAGTCTAAATTTTATCATACATAGCATGAAAAATAAGAAATTAATACTTCTTCCCCGAGCTCTCCAGTTCAGCAACAAAAGGGTGATTTTTTTTATCTAATATCTGTCCCTGTCTTTGACAGATAGAGTTATGTGTTCAATTAGTCAAAATGCGTGCAAATTGAAAGTGGACGGTACCTTGTGAAATCAATTGAAATATGTGCAAGTTAATCCGGTCACCACGATTATAAAAAATTAAAAAGGAAAATTATGGAGCATAATTTAAGTGACAGCAGCAGCATTATAACAGGTTCTTCTCTATTCTTATAGTACCATTTTTGCTGCTTAAAAACCAAAAGTCTTGTAGTGGAAATCGCTGATGTTAAAAGATGCCTATAATGTGTTTCCACTGAATTTTTTGTGAATATTAAGTAGAAATGAGTAAAATCCCCTTTCACCTCATCAACCTTTACGGGAAAAATCTATCGTCATTGGGTTCGAGTGGATCCTAAAGTTATGATATATGCTCAAGTGTAGCTGTGACCATCTCATCCAAAAGTGTAGTCATGTCTCGACAAAATACATCTGCCCCTGACGTTGGTAACTCAAAAAATGATGATAGATAATTCAAAAGTCAATGAATTGTATTTTAGTATTATCAATGAACTGTCAATATATTTGATTCTTCTTAATTTGGCCTTTCAAGTTCATTGTTAGCCAATTACCACAAGTTGAACTAATAATCTCTTTTAGACATCTTCCCATGTGAAGACGTATATATATAATACCAACTTATAATATGATGATAAATAATTCAAAAGTCAATGAGTTGTATCATAAATAATCTTGGAATTATTGTAAATCCAGATCTACCTATTTCAACTATACTTTACTTAGCAAACAACTCTCTTTGCTATTATTTCTCAAACAGGGGCTTCTAATATTGCTAAACTTCAGAGGTAACTTCATCTTCAAAACTCTCTTGTTTTCTTTATCTTTGATCTACCATGGATTTCATTTTCATTACGACTCAAAAGATATAACAGAGATTTTTCTTTTTAAATTATCTCTTGAAGATTCTTCTTCTAAGTTGTTTTGATCTATTAAAATTAAGCACTTTAAGTCTTAGTCAAATATTTTAACAGTAAGATCTAAGGGGAACTATGAAAAACAAGAAACACCACGAATGTCCCGTAAACATAGCTGCCTCTTGCACAAAAACATCCAGCGTTAGTAGAGTACTGTAGAAACATTAGTGGCTTCTTTCACGGCTCAAACTCATGATCCATAGGTTACTTGGAGACAACTTTACTGTTGCTCGTAGACTCCCGTAAAATCTCATAAATCACAACTCCAACAGACATCATCTTCATTCACAAGCTAATTAACAATCTCCACAAGTCTAAGTCAACTTGTAATATGAATATTAGGTAGACGTACAAATTTTCAAAATTGATTAAGAAGATGATAGTTATAAAAAAGACTTGAAAAGTCAATGAATTATATTTTAATCTTGGGATTAGCTGTCAATCTCTATTTGTCGGGCCATTCAGTTTTGTATATCTAAAGTTTCTGGAAAATATTGAACTCCTTAAGGAAGATCTCAAACATGTTTATCTGAAAGTCCCGGATTCATCTCAATGTTGCTTCCCCATGAGTGATGGACCTCTCTTCATGCATCTGCTACAGAGACACCTAGATGATTTGCTGGATTCCAATGCTTATTCAATTGCTTTGATAAAGGAACAAATTGGGCTGGTGAAAGAAGACTTGGAATTCATAAGATCTTTTTTCGCGAATATTGAACAAGGATTGTATAAAGATCTCTGGGAACGTGTTCTAGATGTGGCATATGAGGCAAAAGATGTCATAGATTCAATTATTGTTCGAGATAATGGTCTCTTACATCTTATTTTCTCACTTCCCATTACCATAAAGAAGATGAAGCTTATCAAAGAAGAGGTCTCTGATTTACATGAGAACATTTCCAAGAACAGAGCTCTCATCGTTGTGAACCCTCCCAAGAAACCAGTTGAAAGCAAGTCATTGACAACTGATAAAATAATTGTAGGTTTTGAGGAGGAGACAAACTTGATACTTAGAAAGCTCTCCAGTGGACCGGCAGATCTAGATGTCATTTCGATCACTGGTATGCCGGGTTCAGGTAAAACTACTTTGGCGTACAAAGTGTACAATGATAAATCAATTTCTAGCCATTTTGACCTTCGTGCATGGTGCACGGTCGACCAAGTATATGACGAGAAGAAGTTGTTGGATAAAATTTTCAATCAAGTTAGTGACTCAAATTCAAAATTGAGTGAGAATATTGATGTTGCTGATAAACTACGGAAACAACTGTTTGGAAAGAGGTATCTTATTGTCTTAGATGACGTGTGGGATACTAATACATGGGATGAGTTAACAAGACCTTTTCCTGATGGTACGAAAGGAAGTAGAATTATTTTGACAACTCGAGAAAAGGAAGTGGCTTTGCATGGAAAGCTCTACACTGCTCCTCTTAACCTTCGATTGCTAAGATCAGAAGAAAGTTGGGAGTTATTAGAGAAAAGGGCATTTGGAAACGAGAGTTGCCCTGATGAACTATTGGATGTTGGTAAAGAAATAGCCGAAAATTGTAAAGGGCTTCCTTTGGTGGCTGATCTGATTGCTGGAGTCATTGCTGGGAGGGAAAAGAAAAAGAGTGTGTGGCTTGAAGTTGTAAATAATTTGAATTCCTTTATTTTGAAGAATGAAGTGGAAGTGATGAAAGTTATAGAAATAAGTTATGACCACTTACCTGATCACCTGAAGCCATGCTTGCTGTACTTTGCAAGTTGGCCGAAGGACACTGCAATGACAATCTATGAGTTGAAAGCTGCATGTATTGCTGAAGGGTTTGTGGAGAAGACGGAAATGAAGAGTATGGAAGAAGTGGTGAAGATTTATTTGGATGATTTAATTTCCAGTAGCTTGGTAATTTGTTTCAATGAGATAGGTGATAACCCGACTTACCAACTTCATGATCTTGTGCATGACTTTTGTTTGATAAAAGCAAGAGAGGAAAAGTTGCTTGGTTTGACAAGTTCAAGTGCTCCATCAGATTTGTTGTCACGTCAAATTACCATTGATGATGATACGGAGCACTTTTGGCTTAATTTTGTCCTGTTCGGTTCAAATAAGAAAAGGCATTCTGGTAAACACCTCTATTCTTTGAGGATAAATGGAGATGAGCTGGACGATTGTCTCTCTGATGCATGTCACCTAAGACACTTGAGGCTTCTTAGAGTGTTGCACCTGCATATCAATGTGAAAGATTCTTTGCTGAATGAAATTTGCATGCTGAATCATTTGAGGTTCTTATTGATTAGGACAGAAGTTGAATCTCTGCCTTTATCTTTCTCAAACCTCTGGAATCTAGAAAGTCTGTTGTTGGATAATGAAGGATCAACCTTGGTACTATTACCAAGAATTTGGGATCTTGTAAAGTTGCGAGTGCTGTATGTGAGTAGTTGTTCTTTCTTTGATGTGGATGCAGAGGAATCAATACTGATAGCAGAGGACACAAAGTTAGAGAACTTGAGAGTGTTAGAGCAACTCATGCTTTCCTATTCGAAAGATACAGAGGATATTTTCAAAAGGTTTCCCAATCTTCAATATCTTACATTTGAACTCGAGGAATCATGGGATTATTCAACAGAGCAACATTGGTTCCCGAAATTGGATTGTCTAACTGAACTAGAAGAACTCACAGTACGTTTTGAAAGTTTAAACACAAATGACAGTGGATCCTCTACAGCCATAAATCGGTCATGGGATTTTCACTTCCCTTCGAGTTTGAGAAGATTGTGTTTGAATGAATTTCCTCTGACATCCGATTCACTATCAACAATAGCGAGACTGCCCAACCTTGAAGAGTTGTCCCTTAATAGTACAATCATACAGTGGAGAAGAATGGAACATGGGAGAGGAAGACACCTTTGAGAATCTCAAACTTTTGAACTTGGAATATGTCACTCTTTCCAAGTGGGAGGTTGGAGAGGAATCCTTTCCTAAACTTAAGAAATTAGAACTGGAGAGATGTCGTAAGCTTGTGGAGATTCCGCCTAGTTTTGGGGATATTTGGTCACTCAAAACTATCAAACTTGTAGAGAGCCCTCAACTTGAAGATTCCGCTATGAAGATTAAGGAATATGCTGAAGATATGAGGGGAGGAGACGAGCTTCAAGTCGTCGGCCGGAAGAATATCCCGTTATTTAAGTAGCATTATGTGTGAACAGGTTCTTCTCCATTCTTTTGCTGTTCTGATTCTTGTTAAAATATGTCTACAATTTGTTTGATGAAAGTCTCGACTGAACTGTCTGTTTTTAAATACTGAGTAGAAATATTATTGCACCTCATGATTGTTATAAACAAGTTTGACTATATTCAGGGGATTATATTATGTCTCGACAATATACATCTGCCCCTGACCTATATGGTTATAGGTTTTGTTTTCTTAATATTTCTGTTTTCTTCTTATCTTATAAACTACTATTATTATTTTTTTTATGTGAGTAAATTAACATCGTGGGATAATGTTTTGTAAGCACCATTTGATGTTTGACCTTGATCAATGTCTCGAAAATGACTTTTTATATGTCAGACTATCTGCAGAATTGTTTCCTTCTATGAGCTTGATAAAGTCTTAACCATATTTTATACATCAGACCCTTTGGTATTGACTATTGGAAAGTACAATCAGGGTAAGAGGAAAAGAAAATGAAGGAGAGAGATGAGGAGGAAGAAAAGGGTACGTCATTCATATTACAACTTAAGATACAAAATGTGATACATATGTTTAATGAACTGTCATTCAAAAGTTCATAATCTGAAGCATAACATAATCAATAGGTTTGGGAACCTCTGTACCATATTCAAGTTATCCTGTATCTCAGTTTTTGTAAAATATTTCATGAAATACCGTCATCACAAACATGTGAAAACTCATGATCTGCAGGTAATAAGTTCCAATGCAGCAAGAAGTGGGATATTCGTGTGCAAAGAGTTTGAATTGTGGAATTCATGCGCACCTAGAATCAACCATCGATAAGCTGCTGCTGTATGTATCAGCATTTGGCCTCACGGTGCAACAGTAAGTGTTGTGCCTATTAATACAGATATGCCATCCTATTTCCCTCCTGTTTCTACCGCTACTGAAGGAATTAATGCAAATGTTTTGTATTTTCCAACTGGTAGCATTAACAATATCAACTTAATTTCTTGAAGGTGGAATCATCCTAGTTACTCTAATTCTTTTCCAACTTTTGATACACTCTCAATTTAATCGTTAGTATCTTCTTTACTGCAGGTGGTATAGGATTGATGAGCTTAAGAAAATAACTGTTAAACAACAGAAGATACACTGGAGTAAAGCCGATGCCTATGCCAGTGTCTTCTTAGAAACCAAAATACATGTGTGTTGTTCTGATTAATTCGGTCGTTTACAATCTTCTGTGAGTCCCTACTTAAGGTACCATTGCGATTATCATCCCTAATCAGAAACAGTTTTTATTTGCGCGGATTTACCTAGCTGAACATAGCTCTAACCCATTCTGCTATCATGTTTTATTTGATTTTGATTTCAGCAACCATCCTCCCTGATGTGGCTCTTCCTGGAAGTGAGAACTCTGCTGCCCGAGCAAGGAAATAAGGAGAAGATTGAAAGGGTTTCGAATTCCATTGAGTTAGCCCTACTTGATCGAATCAGTCAGGCGGAAATTGACACCAATCTTGGATTACGTGTATACGTGTGTTTGATGAAAGTCTCAATTGAACTATTCGTGAATATTATGTAAAACTTGAGTAGATGAGCATGTGTTGTTTTGTGCTCTTTTTCTTCAATCTCATTTTCAACAATTTTCTAGATTAAAAGAAATAGTTTTTACGAATCAAGCTAGTATTAGAACATTTATGAACCAAATTACACTAGTAATTTACAATTTACTATTACCCAAAACTTTCCTCGTTGGCATTCATCTTTAAAGGATTCATTGGACAGAGGACTTTATTCATGATAGAGTTCCTACTAATTATTCTATCTGATATGCCCAAGGACTTTATTCATCATGACAAATTATTTGATCTGTTGGCTCGTGTTGGAGCACTTACCAGAGAGGTATCAACTCTTGTTTGGGACTCAGAAGATAAATCAAGGAATGAAGAGAGTGTCAATGAAACAAATCGTGCAACTCTAGACTTGTTGGAAAATATTGAACCCATCAAGGAAGATCTCAAACATGTTTATCTAAAAGCCCCGGATTCATTTCAACGTTGCTTCCATATGAGTGATGGACCACTCTTCATGCATCTGCTACACAGACACTTAAATGATTTGCTAGATTCCAATGCTTATTCAATTGATTTGATAAAGGAAGAAATTGGGCTGGTGAAACAAGACCTAGATATCATAAGATCCTTTTTTGTGAATGTTTAGCAAAGATTGTATAAAGATCTCTGGGCACGTGTTTTAGAAGTGGCATATGAGGCAAAAGATGTCATTGATTCCATTATTGTTCGAGATAATGGTCTCTTACATCTTATTTTCTCACTTCCCATTACAATAAAAAATATCAACCTTATCAAAGAAGACATCTCCAATTACTTGAGAAGATTCCCAAGAACAGGAGCCTCATTGTTGTAAAAAACTCTCCCAAGCAAGTCAATGACAACTGGTAAAATAACTGTAGGTTTTGAGGAGGAGACAAACTGGATAATTAGGAAGCTCACCAGTGGACCGGCAGATCTAGATGTCATTTTGATCACTGGAATGCCGGGTTCAGGTAAAACTACTTCGGCATACAAAATATACAATGATAAATCAGTTTCTAGTCATTTCGACCTTCGTGCATGGTGACGAGAAGAAGTTGTTGCATAAAATTTTTAATCAAGTTAGTGACTTGGATTCAAAATTGAGTGAGAATATTGATGTTGCTGATATGCTACGGAAACAACTGTTTGGAAAGAGGTACCTAATTGTGATAGATGACGTGCAGGATACTACTACTTGGGATGATTTAACAAGACCTTTTCCTATAGTTGATAAAGGAAGTAGAATCATTTTAACAACTCGAGAAATGGAAGTGGCTTTGCATGGAAGGCGCAACACTGACCCTCTTAACCTTCGATTGCTAAGACCAGAAGAAAGTTGGGAATTATTTGAGAAAAGAGCATTTGGAAAAGAGAGATGAAGGTTATAGAATTAAGTTATGACCATTTACCAAATCACCTGAAGCCATGCTTTCTTTACCTTGCAAGGTTTCCAAAGGACAGTCCAATGATAATCCTTGCGTTGAAAGATTTTTGGCGTGCTGAAGGACTTGCGGAACAGACAGAGATGAAGAGTGTGGAAGAAGTGATGAAGGTTTATTTGGATAACTTAATTTCCAGTAGCTTGGTTTTTCTTTTCAATGAAATAGGTGATCACCCGACTTGCCAACTTCATGATCTTGTGCATGACTTTTGTTTGATGAAAGCAAGAAAGGAAAAGTTGTTTGATCGGATAAGTTCAAGTGCTCCACCTTCTTCTTCTTCAGATTTGATGCCACGTATAGTGACCATTGATTGTAACAGCGAGTTCTTTCTTCTTAACAATTTTGTCCTGTTCGGTTCAAATAAGATAAGGCATTCTAGTAAACACCTGTATTCTTTGAGGATAATTGGAGAGGAATCCTTTCCCGTGCTTGAGAAATTAGTACCGTGGAGATGTCGTAAGCTTGAGGAGATTCCGCCTAGTTTTGGAGATATTTATTCATTAAAAATTATCAAAGTTTATTTTAGCCGTCAACTTAAAGATTCCGCTATGATGATTAAGCAATATGTTGAAGATATGACGGGAGAAGATAAGCTTCAAGTCCATTGCCTGCTCAAGTCTTGAGCGCTCTTACCCTGGGAAAATATGTGAGTACAGGTGAATTTATTACTTCCTCGGTTTTATTTTATGTGGTGGAGTTTGAAGAAGAAATGGTTAGTTTTGGAATTTCCAGTCTTAAAACATGTGAAGTTTAAAATTAAATTGTTTCCAAATATTTGAGCTATCATTATTATTAAAGATTAATTTTCATTTCTTTCTTTTTTTCCAGTGTCATTTTCTTTGCAGAGGGCATGTTATAAGGAATGCAGGATAGAATTCCCTTTGACCGTACATCAGCTTTCGAGGTTAAAGATAAATCTTCAGACATCTATTGCATTCTCTCAGCGCTTTTATTCTGTTGTGGTAAGTTGCATTGCTATTGTTATCGCATGACTTTTGTTCAATTTCTTCATTTTGTTCCCATCTGTCCTAGCCTACAGCTTCAACATTTATTTGCATATCATGTGTTCCTCTTCGAGTTCAGATACATCACGACTCTCTGTACTATATGAAGTAATTCTATATCTCAGTTTTTCCAAGTTTTGTAAATCTTTCAAGATATACATTTGTAGATTGAGGGCTGCTATACAACATTTGTCGTTGTTTGCAGCAGTAAGTATGATGCTGAATACATACATATATGTGTGTTGTTCTGATTAATTCAGTCGTTTGCAGTCTTCTGTGAGTCCTTAGTTATGGTAGGTAACAGACACTCACCATTGCGATTATCATCCTTAATTAGAAAGAGTTTATTGTTTGCGTGGGTTTTCCCAGTTGAACATAGCTCTAACTCATTCCGCTATCATGTTTTTATTGATTTCTGATTCAGCAACCATCCTCCCTGATGTGGCTCTTCCTGGAAGTGACAACGCTGCTGCCCAACTAAGGAAATAAGGAGAAGATTGAAAGGGTTATGAATTCCATTGATTTTATCCTACTTGATCGAATCAGCCCGAAGGAAATTGACACCAATGTTGAAAAATATCTACACATTGTTTGATGGTCTCAACTGAACTATTTGTGAATATTATGTAGAATTTGAGTAGATAAGCATGTGTTGTTTTGTGTTTTTTTTTCCCTCTCATTTTTAACATTTTACTTGTATAAAAATTGACTAGATTAAAAAAAAAAAAAAAAAGGTTGGATATAGCTTTCTATCTAGTTTTTGAAGAATAAAGTTACTTGACAATGTGAGGTATGTGAAAGTCTTTTTAAGGAATAGAGGGACTTGAACCTTCACGATTTTTAAAGTTGGGGATTTTCTCTCATCATAAATTTCATTGTTACTGATATTGACATGTAAAATATGACTTATCTTTATTCTCAACTGATTAAACAGAAGATCTATTAAATTATGAAGCAAATGATTTTGTCAATGAATATTCAATTCTTTTTCAACATAGAATTGATTCACATCAATTCTTCTAATAGAAAAAGAACATATCTTCATGCATGAACGTATATATAAATTACAAAAAAGGGTCACAAATGTTTTTAAACTATGCAAAAGTAACAAAAATGCCCCCCGTTTGTAGTTTGGTCCAAAAATGTCCTTACCGTCAATATTTTGGTTCAAAATGCCCTTATTGTTATTAATGGGTCAAAAATACTCATTTTTCAAATAAATATATTGTTTATTTTCTTTTTAACATTTTTTTTTCTAATAATATTTTTATAAATTAGCTAATGTTTATCTTACTTCTTTAGAAAAATAAAATAAAAAGTGAAAATATTTCTTATTTTATTATAATTATTTTTATCGTTATATAAATATAAATTAATGATGGATATAATATATTCTTATATATATGACATATATTATATGACAAAAGGGTACAAAAGTTGTTCTATTTTAATTGATAAAATGAGATTAAAAAGAAAAAATAATTTCTTAGTTAAAGTGATTTTAAAAGAAAGGAAACAAGAACATGGTTCTTTAATAATATTTTAATTAGAAAGAAGATGTGTTTTAAAAGAAAAAAAAAATAATATATGTATTCGGAAAATGGCATTTTTGACCCATTTAGTAACTATAGGGGCATTTATGGATCAAAATATTGTCTGCAAGGGCATTTTTTAATCAATATAGCAAGGGCATTTTTTAGCCAAACTATAAACGGGAAGCATTTTTATTCCTTTCACATAGTCTAAGAGCATTTTTTACTCTTTTCCCGATAAATTATAACAAGTTAAATATAAGAAACTCACGTAACTTTAATAACAAGAATAGAATCTCTTTTTATTGTGGAACTTTAATAACTTCAGTTTTTTAAGTGCTCCAAATTAATTATTTGATTTATTGTTCACCTGTTTATTGTGAATAAATATTTACTAAATAAAAATAGACAGAAAAAAAAAACAAATATCACCCAATCAATCATATAACTTTTACCTTATCAAACTTACAAACAAACACTAAAATATACACATATACATTCACATGTTCTACAAATAATTAATATTTAATGTATTTTTTTTCTCTACAAACAATAATCCAACAAATTAATAATTACTATGACTAATAATTTTAAATAAAAACCAAACTATTTTCATCCTCAAATTTCATATCCCCATCAAGGCAAGAATGAACCCCTCCATCTTGTAAACTTGATTCATCAAAATAATTCATGTCAAACAAGAACCCAAACTCATCCTCCTTGCCACATTTTGAGTGAATTATTTCATTTGCTAGAACTTTGTTTATCTCTTGTGACAATTGAAGATTATTGCTCGAGTTCTGGCTTTGATAGATAGAGTTATTTGAAAAATTAGGCAAGGTCGATGGGCGATATTCGCCGCCACCATAGGACAATAACTTAGCCATAGTTGCTTCATGGTTGTCCATATTGAAAGATGTGATACTAGTACTCTCATTGTTAGTACTATTGATGTTTTCATCTTTAGTACCTTTGAAAAATACTCTACATAATACCCAATCTTCCTGTTCAAACATGATAAAACCATATAGTTAGGTAGGGGTATACATGACCGGGTTGGTTCGGGTTTTTCAAATATCAAACCAAATCATTTCTGTTGGATTTTTAAATCTATGAACCAAACCAACCCAATAAAATTCGGGTTTTTCAACCTCGGGTTTTTTCGGATTTTTTCGGGTTTTTTCGAATTTTTCCGGTAAAGTATTCATACAAACATATAATTTACTTGTATTTCAAATATTTCTTTAGTCCTACCAAAATACAACTATCTAAGGTGTTTCTTAAGAAAATAACACAAAATATGATATGAGTAACGACACTAAAATATCCAACAAAAAAATAATAATAATGAAATCGCGTAAAACAAATATTGCAAATTAACAAGTCATAATGAAAATTATCATAATTTAAAAGCACTAAATCATGCTAAAATAAGTTTAATAAGTATTAGTTACATGACTAAATATTAAAGAAAATTAAAATTAGATTATGTATTTGAATTGTCTAAACCAATGTAAAACCAAAGAAAAAATATTCAATATTATTGTCATTCTTAGTGTTGAATTGATTTTCTTTTTGCATTAGAATTAATTTGATTTTGATTTAAGCTTTATTATAATTACCAACATCTGTGAACTATAATCTTTATTGAACAATTCAAAATTCTATGTTTCAAACTTGAAATAATATATTAAAAGATAAAAACTATGAAAAAGTATAAGATATATTTAAAAATAATATCAAAGTAAATAGTTTTATGTATAAAATAAAATTTTAAAATTATGGGTTGGTTTTGTTTAGTTAAAACCAAACCAACAACATAGTCGGGTTTATTTTTTCAATACCAACCAAGTCAAACCAATCACTAGTCGAGTTTTTTTTCTCGATTTGACTCGGTTTACGGTTTGGTTCGATTTTTAGTTTGATTTTGTACACCCCTATAGTTAGGTCTAATATATAATGATGTAATAATATTATTGAACTGATTAGTTTAACTTCTATGAATGGACATTTCAAGAAAATTCTTTATAATATAAGTAACCATACATTAAAAAGTATGATTAGATATTTGAATAAAATACACGAGTTTACTTGTTACTACAAGTGAAATTAAAGAAATTAGGTTATCAGTGCATATAAGTTAAATTTTTTAGAACTTAATTTTGATTCTAGGTACCTATAATGTAGACATCTTTAAGTTCTATGCACTATGCACTAATGAAAAATATAGTTACACAATTAGATCACTTGTAAGATAATTATAAGTCGGTTTATAAGATAAGAATTATTGGGTAATCGAAGAAGAGAAAACAATATGGTATTATAGGTTAAATTACATTATTACGTAAAAATCTTTATATATATATATATATATATTACCTCGGGCATATACATAGTTTATTGAAGGCCAACGACAAAATGCAATCATTTTAGCTCAGACTTTGTATATGTGTTGAAAAAATCATTAAATGTATGAGATAGGTTGGGGATTTGGTGTGATAGATATAGTCCTGAGCGGTCAAAATCTATAAACTTCAAATTTTGAATCCTCTATGTTATACTCCATCTGTTCCAACTTATATGACATTGTTTGATCAATCATGAAGTTTAAGAAATAAGGAAAGACTTTGTTATGTTTATCGAATTTTCCTTCTTAAAGTCACATTAGTGCTTATTTTTAGTTGATCTTTTTTCATAATAAAATGTTAAATGGAACCAAGTAAGAATAAAATAGAAATGGTGTCATTAAATAGAAGAAAAAAAAATATTGTGGCATAAATTGAGACAAAAAAGTTAAACTTATATTAGGAGGTTTCTAAGAAGTTTCTTATAAAGATATATTTGTCACTTTGTTTTGAGACAATATTTTTTCAACATATATACCACATAAGACACTTGACTTTAACTCTCTCTATTTCTATATGTGACTTAAAAAGTCTCCTCGTGTTCTTTGGATATCAATCCTAAAAGATATTTTTAGACTTTGTAGTGTGTATGTTAGACAATATGATACCTTAGAATCGATGTATAAAACTTAAATCCAGGAAATAAAAGCAAAGTTTACGTTTTATGCACTGATAATTTAATCAAGAATATTTTTACACCACCATTTGGATATTATAAAGAGATAATATCTCAGATGGTCTCTAAATAATAGATTGCTTTTTTTCAAAAAATCACTCAATTTTAGTTTTTAACTCTAAAGTCACTCAATTATTCAACGTTGATTTTCAACTCAAAAAATATTTATTTAAATCATTCAATGACCCACTCAACTTGACCTGACCTGCTAAAAATTAAAATTGAGTGACTTTTGAGATAAAAACTAATGTTGAATGACTTTCTAAGAAAATAGTCTATAATGAGTGTCCATCTGAGATACTATCTCCACTTATAAAATAATTATAGATAAATCTTTATATATAATAAGCATCAATTCACTACTAGAACAAAATAAGAAATTTCAACGGACTTTCCATCGAAATGATACTCGATACAACTATTTTCGATGGAAATGTTAGTCAGAAATTAATTCCGATTGTTCTAATAGTGATGATTGATAAATCATGTAAGCATAGATACGAACATGCTATCACATGTTAAAACTTAACGACGATACAAAAAAAAAAATTACGTACCTTAGGAGGTATATGAGGATTTTCGAGTCGAAATTCATGCATAATCCATCCAGTTTTAATGCCATGAGGAGCTCTATTTTTGTAAAAAACCAAAGTTTTTCTCATGCCAATGAGTGCACCTGTTTGAGGATCGAACACTGTTCTATCTTTGCCAGTAGCTTTCCAATATCCAGAAATTGTTGCCCTATTAGTTCGAAAACCGGTTGCGTATTTTCGATCTTGAAAACTAAAGAAATACCACTCATTTGAGTTCAATTTTGCCACCTCTATATAAAGTGTAACGTAAAATTAGTTAAAAGAATAAATAAGGACAAGCAAGGGGAAAAAAATAAATCTGTGACGGAATATTTATGACGATAAACTAGCTAGGTCATCGCGATATGTGATGGTTTTGTGAAGGAATTCATCAATGTATAGGGCAAGCATGCTTTTTCAGATAGGTTAAGCTTTTAGATAAGATGTGCCATATAATTTAGGCACAACTAGATATACATATTTTTCAAACAATTACGTATCTTATCACTAGTTAAGAATTTTCTATCAAATATTGAGGAAAATGCACTTAGATACATGTATTTTTGCTACCAAAGATACTAAAATAAGGAGAGAGGTGAGCGAGATGAGGAGGGAGGCGAGTTAGATAGTCCTGTATCCCAGATACATACGAATCACACTAGATATATATATGTACATGTATATATCTAGTGTGATTCACATGTATGTGGGATAATATACTAGATACATAGGAGAGTGGTGAGTGAGATTCGTTATGTATGTAAATCCACTTGGATACAATGTAATCGAGATATATGTATCTGAACATATCCGGACAAACCAAAGTTCGGTAAGATACTCAGTATTATAAACTACCGTGTATATAAGTAATCAGATATACTAAACTAATGGAATTTATGTAAGTTTCTCTTTAATTTAACATGACACCAGAAAAGATAGTAACTTCAAGTCTTGCCTCATGTACTTGTAAAAAGATTCAAGCATGTACATGAATGTTTGGGGGCCGTGAGGACATCATAAACAAAACTTAGTTATTTTTACGATTTAAATATTTAGATAAAATGATCTCACGATTTAAAAAATTCAGAGACAAGAATAATTGTGGATGACAAAGTAAATATTCAAGGCTAAACAATTGTACTAGACTTGTTTCCTCTTTTACCTAAAGCTTCTGAAAAGTAAATGTGTAAAGTAAAACAACGGAATTTATTATTTTCTTATTATTATTTTTTAAAATAAAGTTTTTGTTGAAGTGTGTAACCATTTAATTATATTCTCAACACACCTCTCAAGTGTTTGGCCCATGAAAAAAAATCAGGCCCTCTTTTTAATAAGGGTAACGGTGAAATTTGATCTCAGGACCTTTGCCTACTCTGATACCATGTTAAAGTGTGTAACCGTCTCATCTAAAAGTTTAAGTTGTTAGAGAGAGTACACTTTTATTATTTAATTATATTCTCTAACAACTTTAACTTTTTTTTTTTGTTTGGTTGTTAATAGTAGAATTATTTCGATATGGTGGGAAGTCCAAATCACTTTCATGTCTTCACCTAATAAAAATGTTAAGCCATCAAAAAGAATATTAAGTTGGTTAAGAGTTGTACATTTTGTTTTAATTAATTCTTAATTTTTCTTTAATTAACTAAATTCTCATACTCGTAAAACCTTAATTAATCAATCTATTTTAGTGAAGAATATTTTAGTTGGTTTATTATTTTATACATAGTGTAAAAATTATTTCCCAAGTAATTAAGTATATAAAAATTAAATCCGTTTTTTAATTAGTGCCTTTCTTTGTCTAGTTAATTTCTTTCCATTTATTGATATGGACATAATAATTGACTCTGTTATCAACTATTCCTTCGGTTTCAATTTATTTCTCATATTTTAAGTTGGCACGAAAATTAAAAAAAGTAAGTTTTTTAAAAATTTTATCATGAATCTTAAATTAAAGATATGGTAAATATATTAAAATGTTATTTAATGTTATGGTCTTAAACATATGATATGACAAATTAAAATTAAAAAGTTGTAAAAAAAATATATTTTTAGACAAAATAAAAAAGAAAATAGAAAAAACAAATTAAAACGAAGAGAGTATATTTTTAAAGCATTCATCTCATATATTATTCTGCTCAAAATTTCTGATAAAAAGAATAAATTACATTTTAAATCTCTTGAATTTTATTTTGGAAAAGAAAAATAAACTATATATTCTTATACATTCATTAATATTCCTTATTAAACAATATTTAGTGTAAAACATTTTGAAACAAAAATAATTCATAGAAATAACGTATAAAATATATGCGATGTGAATATGAAAATCTTCTAAATAATATGATTGTATAAATATAACTGATCAGTTACATTTTCTTATCCGATTATCTATCAACACTTATTATACAAATTTACTTATAATTACTTTATAAATGATAAAATTATTGTATATATAATTACTTATTTTTATATATTAAGTACTCTCACGTAGTTCTGAAAATGATTATACGCGGAGACACCACATATACATAAGATCTCGGATTTGAACCTAATAGATTATTTTTTATTTAAATAGATTTTACATTTTATAGATTTAAATTAATCAGGACCTCAATATGAATCGAAAACAGATTACGAAAAAGTTAGCTGACATAAAAATTAAGAAAGCTTTAAGCAGAATATAATAAAAGCATCCTTTTCTTTAAAGTTAGTGTGTCCATTTAACTTAAGGAAGGTTCCTTCAAATTAATATCACTTTTAAGGAAAAAATAATTATTATAAAAGAAGCAGAAAACAGGCAGAAAATGTGTAAAAATATGATAAATTTAAACAATTTTTAAATAAATAGAGAAACGGATACAGAATCAGGATTTTCAATGTCTAATAGAAAAAAATTACATAATAATTAAGAGTAATTAAAGAGAAAGAAGAAGAAGAACATTTCAAGTAATCGAAATAATTAGTCAGATCAATAAAAAAAATAAAAAAGAAGAAGAATATCCATAATTAAGGAGAAATTCCCATTTGTATAAAAATGAATAGAAAAACATTTATGATGAACAAGAAGATGAAGAATTAACATTTAACATGAAGAAGATTAACTTCTCCTCATGTCATTAGTATAATTAGTCGAGTTAATAAATTTTGAATAAGAAAAAAGAATGAATTTTTTTTAAAAAAATACATAATTAAAGAGAGAAAAAAAAACATTTTTCAAGAACATGAAACAACAACAAATTAATATGACGATCGAAGAACCTTTCAACATGTAAAAAAGATAGTTAGTTAGATCAGTAAATTTTGAATACATATATAACTAAAGACAGAGAAATATGAAGAAGAACATGTCAAAAAATATAAATTATAAGTCGAATCAATAAATTCTAAATACTAAAAAAAAACATGAAGAGGAAGAAGAAGAATATATAATCAAGGAGAACCTCCCTTGTGTATGTATAAAAATGATAATATTTTTTAAAAAAAATAAAAAAAAATTCAAGAACATAAACAAAAAGAATTAGCATAAAGAAGAACCTCTCATCATGTAACTACAATAATTAATCGAATCAGTAAATTTTAAATACATAAATAACTAAAAGGAAAAAACAAAAAGAACATAAGGAAGAAGAACATGTCATGAAATTTGAATTACTAGTCATCAAATTAATAAATTCTAAATACACAAATAACTAAAAGAAAAAAAAAATAAAGATCATGAAGGAGAAGAACATGTAATAAGATTTTAAATTACTAGTCGGATCAGTAAATTTTGAATACACAAATAATTAAAGGAGAAAATAACCAAAAAGAATATGAAGAAGAACATGTCATGAAATTTGAATTACTAAACACTAAATTCTGAATACACAAATACTAAAAGAAAAAAACATGTCACGAAATTTGAATTACTAATCGGAACAGTAAATTCTGAATACACAAATGACTAAAGAAAAAAAAAACATGTCATGAAATTTGAATTACTAGTCGGAATAGTAAATTCTTAATATATACACAAATGATCACTTAAAGAATTTTTTTTAAAAAAGCTAGTCATGAAATTTATATTACCAGTACAAATGACTAAAAGAAAAAACCAAAAAAAAAATATATATATATATATCATGAAATTTAAATTATCAGCCGAATCAGTAAAATCAGAATACACAAATAACAAAACGAGGAAAAAAAAAAGAACATGAAGGAGAAGAACATGTTATGAAATTTTTCATATTAGTCAGGTCAGTAAATTCTGAATACGCGTAAAAAAATATATGAAGAAGAATAGAGAAATTTACCAGGAAGTTGCCATGGTTCACAAGTATGAAGATCAATTTCCACTAAAGTTCCTTTAATAACTTCTTGATTAGAAATTTTCTTGTAAAGATAATGGCTAATTAATTCTTCATCACTAGGATAGAATCTAAATCCTGGTGGCAAACTTGATCCAATATCTCTTAAACCCATATTTAATATAATAATTTTTGGTAATTAAGAAAAAAAAAGTAGATCTCTTTTTTTCTTTTTGGGATTTGGAAAGAGAGAAATGGAATATTTTTTTGTTGATTTATAAAAATGGTGTATATTTATATAGTGGGAGAGGTTGAAAAGAACACTTTGCCACTTGGAATTAGTTACATAATTTAAGCAGCTTATGTTTGTGTAAAGTTAGTTATTGTATATTCTTGGAACTTTCATGATAAACCAAAGTCACAAGAAATCTACTTTTGTTGGCATAGTTTTATGAAAAATAAACAATAGGACTTATAAATTACTGTAAATAATTTTTTTTTGTATAATAAAAGTAATTAATTTAATCGGTATCTATTCATATATTGATTACAAATTTATGTGAACTCAATTATTTTAAATTTTTAAATATTGGACTATGAATTTAACTATGTTAACTTAAAATTATATTAAAATCAATAAATTTAAATTCTCAATTATCCTATTAAATCTGAAATATGAAAATTTCCAAAAAGGTGGAAATGTATACCAAAATTTCATTACCAGTGATTTGAGGTAAGTTAAAGATAAGATAATATTATTATTTATTATTATTATATTTTATATTATAAGAGAAAGTTCATTGTTGAAGCAGGAACTTTTTGTTGATGTGTCGATATTTTTTAAAAAAGTTTTAAAAAAATTATTTTTTCCATATATCTTTTTAATTGTACTTTAATTTAGTCGGTGTATATTTTTTTTTTTAAAATCATGAGATTCACTTTAGTTATATTCTTTAGTTTTGAATTCATATTTTTAAGTTATATCTTTATTACTTTGAATGTCACTAATGTTTTCGTAAATTTTATAACTACGTTGAGTAAAAAATGAAATATATATGCATGGTTCAATATTTGTTCACAATTTTTTTTTTCAAGTAATGTAAATTAAAGTATTTTAAATCATTTCATTAAGTGTTAAAAATAAATACATGGTAATATTACTAATGTTGATTAATTTTAAGTGGTATTGACTAATATTATCATGTATTTATTTTTAACACTTAATGAAATGATTTAAAATCCTTTAATTTACAATACTTGAAAAAAATTGTGAACAAATATTGAACTCATGCATATCACGAGTTTTTTGTAACTAGTTTATTTTAACAATATAATACAAGTTGTCACCAGTTCTTTCCTTCATCCTTTTTGGCAACACTTAATTTCCTTGGCTCCAATCATTTTTTTTTTTTACCGAATTCGCTTTCAGACTCAACTAATTTGAATTTGCATCAATAAATTTCACTTTAAGAATCAAACTTTTTCTATTAAAGACGTTAATTTTCATTTACATCACTCAACTATGTGAATTTTTAGCCTCAATCATTTATTGATCACCAAAAATAACTACCTCACTTCTTTATGATTGTGACATGATTGGTCCAAACATATTAATTAGGTTACAATAATTAATAATCAAGATATTAATCAAGAAGCGTTTCATGATGGTTTTGTTTGATCACTTAAAAAAGTGTTACAATAATTAGTTACATCTAGTCTAGTTTACTAATAAAAGTATCGGGTGGAATATGATAGGATTCATTCGCTCTTGATCAATAGTTTTGAAATCACAGTCTTCGATTCGAGCTTTGAAAATATAGAAATTTTCAATCAATTAGGAGTCCTTTCCTATTAAGTGGAGTACTACACGACCCAATCCTAAACTAGTTTAGCCAATAGCAGATGCATAATTTCAGCGAAAGAATTTAGTATCATATATATATATATATATATATTTTATTTTTTTTTATTTTTTTTTAAAAAAATAAAAATAAAAATCAAACTCTAAATACACACACAAAAAAGAGCATGAATTCTTGTGTTGCAAGCAATATGACTCCTTTTCAAATGAATAGTATGATAATTATGTTAAACGTTGAAATTGTTGGTTTGAAAAGTTTTTAAGCTTCTTATCCCAATTTTTTAAGTGTATTTTCGAGTATTCTTGATTGTTTCGTTCAAGAAGAGATGTTCCCTTAATTTTAACTTTTCTAAAACACTTTTTTCTTGATAATAATAATAACAATAATAATAATATACCTATATATATAGATATATATATAGGTATATATGTATAAAGTTGAATTGCCTTAGATATTTATTAATTGAGAAATAGTTCATGGTATTTAAAGATAATTAAACCTTAACGTATTTATATTTCTTAATGTTATATTTTTATAATCACATCAATCACATCAAATTTAAAATCTTAATTTCTTTAAAAAAAAAATCATATCAAGCTAAATTACATCGTATAAATGAACGCAAGGGAAGTAATTGAAAACATTGATTGCTAAGCAAAGAGCAATAATTATGAAAATAAAACAAAATGTCTAATATTTTGTGACAGCCCAATCATATCAATATGACAACAATATTTAAAATAATTTAATCTTAAATATTTAATAATATAAATATATTTTTGTAGCAAACAAAAAATTAAAATTTTTATTTTTTAAAATTGTATGTCGAATCAAATCCACATAAATAGAAAAGAAAGGAGTGATTGAAAATTTTATCAGCTACGCAAAGAGCAATTATTTTGAAAATCATGAAGACAAAAGAGTATTACTAATATTTTGTCACAACCTAATCATATAATATGACTATAATTAGTAGCAATATTATATGTATATTATAAAAGTAAATAAGTAGAACTTAACATGGATAAGTCCTTGATAATAATTAGAGCTGGTGTGATCAAGTTATGATGAAATTGTTGGAATTCCTTTAAGGTAAGGTTCAAATCAAGAAAGGCAAGCGGTGGTTATCTAGGCACTTAAAAGACAAAGAAGGGCGTATAAATCGCCATTTTCTTGGCACATGTGATGATTATCACCTCTATCACGTTCTTCTTGATGTCCCTTGTTATTTTGTGTTCTATCATTTTAATGTAAATTTTATTTTGGGATTAGCTAATACGCTAAATCAAACCTGAGATAGAATTCATGATCATAATTTTCTTTCGAGATTTATCTTTACTCCACGATGATAATTATCACTTCTATCACGTTCTTCTTAATATTTCTTGTTATTTTGTGTTCCATCATTTTAATGTAAATTTACTAATACGCTCAATCAAATCTGAGATAGAATGCATCTCAAATTTTATCTTTAAGATTATTATCTTTATCCAACGTATGGAATCTTGAGTGAGACACAAGTTAGTGTAAAAGATTCTTTGAGTACTAAAAAGTCAAGATTGCCCTTGTGTCTGTTTCCCAAAAGCCACGTATTTGATGGGCTGTTATGGACTTTTATCTTATTTTTCGCCGTCATCTAAGAGAGCCCCTACCACCTTATGTGTCATTTGCAAACTTTAAGCAATAAAATTGGCATTTCATTTCGATACAAAAATGAATATGGAGTCTAACTCATTTAAAAATTATCTTGAAAGATTGATTTATCTTAATTCGAAAATTAGCTAGTTCGAAAGGATCGTTTAAAATCATATAAAGAAATTAAAAAGCACGTATTCAATTGATGTGAGACTCTGATATTACTTTCCTCACACATTAAGAATTCGACAATTAGAGCGTGGACAATATAAAATAAAGTATTCAACATTAAAAAAAACAATGAATTGAAATCAATCTAACTTTACTATTAGAACAAGGAAGAAAGCTGGTTGAAAACATAGCTGAAGATGAACGTTAGCCAATGATAAGACATCAGAAAACACCTTAACGATTACTAGTAATGCCCCTATCGATCTCAATCTTGGTTTTTTTGATAGTATAGATATTGAGGAATGTTATGTGATGAATTTTATAATTTTAATTAAAGATTTTGATTTTAATTCCTATAATTAGTAGGAATTTTGTTGAACTGTTATTTAAAATAAAACATAACTAGTATTTGCAATGTATTTAAGAAAAAACGCCTCAACTTTAAAGAACACCAAAAAATAATTATTTTTTTCTTGAAATTTGAATTACACAATTCAATTCGAATTATACCGTTCAAACTTAATACTTAAGGACGGAAAAATTTGAAAATTGAAACTTCAAGACATTGAAGTTCGAATTTGAAGACGACAATTTTAAGAATTAATATACGTGTGACGGATGCCTCAGCTTAAGATTCAAGAAGTTTCATATTTACAAAAATATACAAGAAATATTTTGATATATAAGTAAGCAGATCTTACCAACTAGTGATGCGTTTTAAAATTATGCGAGCCTAGATTCAGGACAATGGATCGTTACAATAGGAATCTTTTTTATCAACAAATCGTAAATAAACTATAGCAAATCAGCTATCTATTATAATTGTTATTGTTACGTCTGTCTTAGTTTTTATTTTATTTTTCTAATGTATGTAGTCGGAACTACGGCGATTGAACTTTAGTAAATTAAACATGTAAATTATTTTAGATAATTTCCAAATAATGAAATATTATATTTTTAATATACTAAATATATTAAATTGTGCCTTTGATTTCGAGGCATTGACTCTAAAGCTGGATACCAATAAAATGATGCTACACAACAGATAAGATTATAGAATCTAGATGATAAATTGCATTACAATTTTGTGTCACATGTGTTGAATTTTTATTGTTATTCTATATTTGATGATAATATTATGATATCTATTTCATTTGAAAAAGAGTTATATATGGCAATTGTTATTATATATTATAGTAAGATATTTTTATAAT
Organism: Solanum bulbocastanum; assembly: GCA_037074985.1. Classification (NCBI taxonomy): domain Eukaryota; kingdom Viridiplantae; phylum Streptophyta; class Magnoliopsida; order Solanales; family Solanaceae; genus Solanum; species Solanum bulbocastanum. The sequence continues at coordinate 2,418,948 of CM073602.1, forward strand.
AGTATGTTAATGTAATATTATTATTTAAAAAATGATATTTATGTTATGTCATATTAGATTTATATAAAAGTATTTTGATATAGTAATCAAAAAATAATTAAAATAAATAATATTGTTAAGAAAAAAATTGATTGTATTTTGCAATATCTTATATATAAAAAAATAGGCGTATATATTGCAAATTGATTCATTCAAATAATTAGTTTGATGCTTCATAAAATTGTGATGGCACATACCACCTAAACCTATCTATAATTTTTCTACAAAATCATTAAGGAAACAATTATTCATTTGAAAAGTCCTACGATGGACTTAATGGGAAAAAAAAGTCGTTCTTGCCATTTAATTTGTTTATGTTTATGTTTAGGTGTGAAATTTAATTGTTGGGTTGGATTTTGATGATTAACAAATAATGAAATAATAACGTGAGGTGATTATATAGTTAATGACTAAATAGCTATCTAAAAAAAAGAGAGTCGCGTACACAAGTTTATATTTCCTTTATTTAGGGTTAGGAAATACATTTATGTGCATATTGACTAACTATTGCTACTTAGAACAACAAAAGTGAAGCATACAAAGATGTTGATCATTTTCGTTTCGTGAAAATCCCCGACAGAGAAAAATGTTGTATAATGGTGTGTTTTCGCATACTATCTTAGAAGTGTAATTGTTACACCTGAATAATTATTAACATTGAAGGGGCTAGTAAACCTAATATAATAACCTGGAAAATAAAATAATAATAATAATAAATCGCAGTATAATTGATTAAATAGAACATCTAATATGTAATATTTGTATATATTATCGATGTATATAATTTGAATCCTGAAGTAACTGTGGTAAATCTATATATTATGAAGAATACCATGTTACAACTTAGACATTCTACCTCTAGGCTCTAATACTTTCCACTATTAGAAATAGAGGTTTTTTTAATCATGGTTAATGAGAAATTTCTGTTTTTGTCACGATCCAAAAATGGTGTGATGACACTTAATTTATTTCATCAAGACAAGTCAGCCTAAGACCTAAAACATAACAATAAAATGCAGAAAAAAGAAAAGAAATATTAATAACATAAATTCAGATAACTTAGCCAAGCTCAATGATACCCCAAAAACCTGATTGTCACGTGTGTAGAAGCCTCTAATGTATTCAACTGATTAAAAGAAAATACAAATCTCAATGTCATTGTTTCTAGAGTAGAACAAAAACATAACAAAGGAGAAAGAGGGCCCGTTGAGCTACCTCTCAAGTCTCCATAGAAAAGCCTCATACGAAGTATAAGAGAAAGAGAAAGATAAATCACAAAGATTTGAGTTCAAAACTTACACAAGTGTAGAAGAAAGGAGTGACTATCAAATAACACGGTACTCAGCAAGCAAACCACTAAACACCACACAAAATAGTATAGAATACGAGCACTCCTAACACCCCAACCGAACCTCCACAAACTACAACCTGCACATAAATCAATCGTCCAATCTAACAGTTCACAATTCATATAGAAAGTAGCATAACAACAACACTTCAACGAATATAGGTCATCAACACAAAATACTGAATCCATCAATCACAAGTTCACAACTAAAATGATATGCATTGAAATGTCATGAAAAATGATGCATGTCTGTCCCAGGATATGCATCCATTGAAACTCATACCAGAATTTATGGGGGACTTATCAGTTCATGCATCTGCTATGGATCGTGTGACCCAACCCCTCAATAGAACCTTCCACAAAGTGTGTGGCCCGACCCCTCGATATAGAACATGTTACGGAGTGTGTGGTCCGAACCCTTTCCCATCGATATTTTTATCTCAATAGATCTCATCACAGTGTTTTGAAACCAATGCAAATAAGCATGTTCACACAATTCATGAGAATATGATGTTCTGCAAATCAACACACAATCTATATCAACATAGTCATGTTACAACACCAATAATGAATCAATACAACAATTCAAGTTATCCACACATATCCCACATCAATATATCATCAAGCTGCCTTTATTTTATCACCTTTTTATCATAATATAAAAACCAATCTGAACATCAAAACTCCAAATGTTGATCAAAGTCAACCCAAAGACTAAATCACATCAACCTCCAACTTAAGACCTCAAATTCAGAAAAAAATTCGAATATGAAATTGATGACTCTCCTTTATCAAATTCCACATTCTGGGGCTTGTGGAACTGTCGAAATTTCATTTCGAGACTCAAAACTCCGATTGTTACTAAAAAACACCTTTAAACAACTTAAGCCTTTAAAAACTCAAAACTTCCAAAAATTACAATCTTTTACTCAAATTTCAATACCAACTTCCCACACTTATCAAAAATGAATCGGTACAACTATCGAGAGGGATAAAATGATAATTTTTACGAAATTTTCAAAAATGACCTTCTAGGTCATTATAGTTAATTATAACTCACTCATTTTCCATTGAATTATCTCACTGAGATAACACATGGTGAAAAATAAATTTACACTAAAATATTTGAAAGCTTCCTAATTTTCTGTATAAAAACATTACTATATATTTGATCTTTTCTCACTGATTCAATCGTAATATTGTGGGCATTAATTTTTAGTGAGAAATTTCAATAAGAAAATAGTTTTTTTTTTTTTTAAGTAGTACGTGTCTCCCTCACCCCCACAACCACCCACCAAAGAAATACCCCACACAATATACTACGTTTCCTCTTGTTGTCTTTATGTGTTTGTTTTTCTATTGTACTTTGCATGGCAATTAATTGTTACGTACAACCAACTAATCATTTTCTTATATATATATATATATATCCCTCATGCATGTTGTTAAACATAACTCAATTATTAGATTCTTTGATTAATCTAATCCCACTTTACTTAATTATATTATGTTCTATACTTTTGTATATTATACATGTATCTTCTTATTCAAGACAACCTAATCACAGAATTGATTAGACATAATTTATATAGGCTAATTAATTAAGCATAAATTATAATGTAGAAATCGACTCCTTATACTGTGATTAATAATGAAGAGATTATTATCATGTGGTGATAATTAGTCGCCATATTGCTACACATATTATTATTTCACAATCAAACTCTCATAAAATAGTGTGCAAAATTTTTGAATAATTCTCATAGAATATTATCAATCACACATTACATTATTAGTTATGCAGCGATTATTTTTTCTTATGCAATCAACCATACCAAACATTGGATTATCTCATGAGATATTTTATGTCAGGATTATTTGTTCTAGTAATACCATGATCAACCAATCGTAATGTTTTAATTATTTTCTCGCCTTAATTAGTTTTGTCATTTAACTATGATAAATTATTGTAATTTGGTGTAAACACCCCGTATAAGTATTTTTTTTAAAAAAAATTGTTATTATTGTGTTACTTCTTCAATTAAAACTAAATGTCTTGATATATTCAAAAATTCTAAATACGAAAAATATATACTTTAATATATATATATATATATATATATATATATATATATGGGTTTATTTTGTGTCTATCCAAACATCGAAATTTTAATTAAAAGTGATGAAAGTGTTAAATAACTTGACATTATTTCTTTACATGATAGTCAGTTTGTCACTATATATAAACAAATAAAAATCCATGCAAAATCAAGTTTTGTGTCTAACATATTAATTAATTAATTAGTCGATAAGAATGTAATGATGTAACATGCACAAATAAATAATTTAATTATATGAGTGAATGACGTATAGATTATTCTTCCCCATAACATGTGATTACCACAATTTTGATTATCTTAAAATCCTATCAATTGGAAGGAATAAAACCAATTATTGTGAATTTTGGGAGGAATAATAAAACCTTAATACTCGTGACAATAAAAATTATGTTTTCCTTCGCTGTTCTTCATTAAATTAAAGATCTTGAATTTGAATTTTTAACAAGAAAATTTTTTTATGCAAAAAGCGATGTTCATAAAAATGGATTATGTAATATATATATCTGACACTAATACAAATATAAAAAAAAAAAAAAAAAAAACGTTTTCCTTGTTGGTGAATTGAGTGAGGACTTCATATTCTTATCATATATATCTTTTAGCAAATAAAACAACAAACAATAATTTATGGACCATTATATATATTTCTCTATGTGTCCATTTTCACTTTGTTCACTTCCATAAGCTAAGGGCAATTCTACATACATGGAGACATTCATGGGATATATGTGGACCTTTACACAACTTCATTATCAAACAATAACAACAACAACCCCCCCCCCCCCAAAATCCCCCCACCCCACCCTACCGCCACTCATTCGAGATAGAATTTAATTTATGAATTTTGAATTTGCATATATTGCTAATTAACTTGTTTTAGTTATTGTCCAAATAAACAATTAAGAATTTATACATGATTAATGAATTTTATAAATGTATGGACTTATAGATACCTAATATCGCAGTTTGCCCCCTCCTTTTAATTTTTTTTTACTTTTTATTTATTATTTTCTAACTAGGATAAAAATTGATGGTTAATAAATACGAACAAGGAGAAGGAAAAAAGAGATGAGACTAATTAATAAATCACATGTTTTTCATCAATTCTTTTGAGTTTCAATCTTATTAGATCAATGGCGAAAATTGTCACGATCTATGATTATAATTTGTTTTAAGTTTAAGCTTGGATGGATTTTTTTTTAAAATTACATCGCATCAAGGCTCAAAAGAGCATTGTATCAGGTGTGAATTTGAGTTTATATATATATATATATAGCTTTTCGCATTCCTCTCTCATTTCAATGTTGAATTTGTCTAACATTTTTGTAATTTATTTTTAAAAGCTTATCAACCTAACACTAGAAGTGTGCTAGTCTTGCTTGGCCCACCCTCATCAGCCGCTCTTTGTAGGCGTCTCATACACCCCACCCCCACCCATCAATAGGGGCTCCAATTAGTGTCTTCGCCGAGGTTAATATGACCCACGATCACACTGAGGGGTAGATGGTCTGATACCGTATTTGGCACGATTCAAGTTCATGACACATATTGTTTACTTTAGATTTAGGTCCACATAAATTTGTCTTTTGGACTATGCCACATTGAGTCTCAAAAGATTGTATATATCATGTGAACTAATTAATTGAGTTATGCCTTATAAAGCTCCTCACTTTTCTCTTTCATTTTGATATAGAATTCGCCTAAAATATCACATGCACCTTATCTTCAAAATTTTATCAGCCTAGAAGAATATTAGTCTTAATTAATCCACCCACGTTAAAGATCACAAAAACTTATCATTTACAATACATACTACTAGATTTTTTCTGGAATTTAAATCTAGTACTCCCTCCGTTCAATTTTACTTGTCACTGTTTCACTTGACACACCTATTAAGAAAAAATAATTATTTATATAGGTATTTTATCAAACTATCCATATTAAATGATGTTTAGTAATAGTATTGGAAAATGATTTAGAGAATACATACTTAATACTGAGGGTAAAACATCAGCATACTAGTTTTTCTGAAATTTAAAAACAAGTAACAAGTAAAAATGAACGGAGAGAGTACTTTATTGGTTTTTGTGTGGAATATCTTGAATTTTCTTTTATTTATTTATTTATTTATCTTTTATGGAAATTTAATTTATCTTCTCCCTCTGTCCCTAATTACTTGTCCACTTTTGAATTGACACACATATTAAGAAAATAATTAATGACATAGTGAGTTTATCATTTTACCCCTATTAATTATGAAGTGGATGAAAAATTCTACATTTTTCAAATTAATTAGTCATTTAATTGAGGGTATATATAATAGGTACAAAAATATTATCCTTTCTCGATTTGTCAAAATGAACAAATAATTAGAGACAACTATAAAAGAAAAAATAGATAAGTAATTAGTGACAGGGGAGTATGTACTAAATTTCTTGTTTGAGAATCTAACGTATAGTATAAAATTTATCCATTAGGATTTTGACACAAGTCTTCAAAAGGGCTATTTCTTTGGTCCCATCAAATTGTCATTTTCTAAGCTTCTTTCTTTTATTTATTAAATATCTATTATCGAAACGTAATTATCAAAAGATTCGATTTAGAGGTTGATTTCAACATGTCTAATCACTTTGTCTCTCCTTTGAGTAATCATTTTTTTAAAAAAAAAAAATTAACAGAATTAACTGCTGCCTGTCTCCCCTTTGGCCTCACAAATTATCTAATCCCTGATTATTTGTCCACTTTTGAATTGGTATATTTATTAAAAAAATAATGATTGACATAGTGAGTTTATCATTTTACCCCTATTAATTATGAAGTAGATGAATTAAAAACTTAAAATTTTCAAAAAGTTTTACATTTTTCAAAGTAATTAATTGAGGATATAATATATAAAAAAAATAATTTCCTTTCTTGATTTGTCAAAATGGACATGTTGAAACTAAGTCATTGTACAAAACACTAATGAAATAGTCTTTAAATGATTGAAAAGATTAAGTTCCCATAAACTCAAATTTTACAAGAATTCAAGTGCAGAAATAAACTCATTAGAACCTGAAAGTTATAGTACCAAAACATCGACAGTCTAGAATAGGGGATGCAACCCTAAGACAAGAATGAAAAACATAAGTTCAGAATGTCTGAGTTCGAACAATGGACTAAGAAGATGAAGAAGAATTCATAGCAACCCGAAGGAAATGGCTCACCCTTAAAATATAAAAAACTATTCTCCAAGATCAACAACCTAGATCCTAAAGATTAAGGATCAAATTACAAGTTGGAGAAGTAATTAACTTACCTTTGCGAAGAATTTGGTGGAATTACTAACGGAAATTGTCCAAAATCGTTTTTCCTAGTTTTGAGAATAAAGTTGCAGAAAATGTGAGGTTTTTTGGGATTTTCTACACAAAATCTTGACTAACTCCGCTATAGCGGCTGCAAGAATTAATGCATCCCACTATAACTGCTTGCACGGAGGCAGAACCTCGTAAATCCTCCCTTAAACCCTTATTTCACAACACACATTTGAATCTTGACATTCTAAATCAAGTCCTTTCACGACAAAATTCGATATTGAAAGTTTTACTCACTCAAATTTGATTATGAAAAGCCCTTGTGGATTCTCAATACCCAAGCCTAGACATATCACTCAACACATTTTCGAATGTCCCTACACCTCACCTCGCTCAGATGCCGTCTAACACTAGTCTAGCCTAAAAAAATTTAAATCATTAATCAAAAGATTTTCTGGCCGAATTCTTTCACTATTGGCCTACTCATAACAATCAGGAAGGATCATTACACAAACTTAATGTAAAATTTGAAGAACAAATTAAGAAAATTAAGAAAGAAGAAAAAAAATGTGTGGACTTGAATTTGACTTCTTCAAGTGAACAAAAATGAAAGAATTCCATTGTTGCATCAATTTTAACTAGTTATGAAAAATTCGTGTTGTGTATGGGCTTAATAATTGTTTATAAAATTATTTTTTAAAGTGGTCTTAATGAAATAATTTTAAATCATTTCATTATTTGTAAAATAATTTTTTTATAAATATTTTTAATATTGATAAATTTAAGTGGTATTGATTAAAAGATTTTTTAATTTGGCTCTAAAATAAATTTGTGTGGTAGTAAATCATCTCATTTGATTTTTTTGCAAATCTAATGTGAAGAGGTCCATTGAGATGTCCATAATTAAAATATTTTTCTTCATCAAAAATTGATTTTTTTACTCAAAGTACTTATAAAATTTACATGAATATTAGCGACATTCAAAATAAGAGATCCTTTCAAAATAATAAAGTTACAACTAAAAGTATATATAAAACTAAAGGCAATTAGGCGAAAGCGGATCCAATAATTTTAGAAAAATAGTACACTAACTAAATTAAAATAAAATTTTAAAAACTAATTTTTGTAAAAGTTTTTTGCAGAAATTCCCTTGCTAAAAGCAAGCACATCAATGATGACGTGCCTACTTCAGCTTCCAAACCCCCTCTCATATAATAAAAAATTAATTAAATTTCAACCACCTTTAGGCGATCATTCTAAAATAATTAAGAATAAAAGAATGTTAAACAAATGATTTTATATCTCAAATTGGTTGTCATGTTTGCTTTTTTGAAGGTCTATTTAATTAGTTTTTGAAACTAAATTTCATTAAATCAATTTAAAATTTTATAATTTAAATTTAAATAGTTAACAACTATGCAAAAAGTAATTTAAGTTGGTTATTTTTTACATGTCAATACAATTAAAATAAAATATCTTTAAAATATTAATCAAGTGCTTATAATTTGACTCTTCAAAAGTAAAACATAGATACCAAATTAGCACTGAGGTAGTGTAATTCATGTATTCTATCAATTTTCATCTAGTATTTAATACATCATTAGAGCTTGCATAATTCGAATTCGAGGCATTGCAAAGTCCATTTTTGAGAATGACACTCTCAACAGATTTTTTTTTAATTTACAAAGCTTGAACTCAAGACTTTTAATTAATAACGGTGTGAATATATTACTTGTGCAATATTTCTAGGATTTAGGGGCCAGGGGGACAGCTTGATTTCAAGAAAAAAAGGAGGAAAAAAAAGGTTTGTGCTGCATACTTTTTGACAAAAATGTATAAAGGAAAAGTTGCTTGTTTTTTCTTTAGAAACTTTTCCAAAATTATGATATTGTACTAATGAAGATTGTTGCCTACATACTTTTTTCATGAAGAAGCTTTGTTATTATCAATTAATTTGTTCTTTAGTTGTCCAAGATTCTCTTAGGCATGTCCCACTTATTAGTATGTAGTTTAAGATGATAAGATTTTATATATATTATGACCAATCAAATTAAGACACATTAAAAGGATGAGTTAATTATATAAACTACAAGTATAAAAATCTATCTTATTAGATATACATCTATAACATATATAATAGTTCTATCTATACTTTTAAATAATTATGTATATTATCACTACTTAAGAGTTTTCTAATATATATTAAGAAAGATACACTTAGATACATGTATTTTTTTATATCGGATACATTAAAATAGGGTGAGAGGCGAGCGAGATGGGGAGGGAGATCCTAAATACATGTATATGTATGTATTTGGTGTGATTCGCATGTGGAATATCACATACATAGGAGAGTGGCGAACGAGATGGGAAGGAGGTGGGTGGGATTTGTCTATATATCCCAAATATATATGAATCCACTTGGAATAGTGTAGCTAGAACAACTTACACCTAATTTTGATCTCATGCATCCCGAGATACATATATCTGAATATATTTGATGAACGCACCAAAATTTGATAAAATTAGTAATATTACAAATTAGAATGTATCTAAGTAATTAGCTCTCAAACTAGTGGGATTCTCATAAATTTTCCAAAAAAAATTACCGAACATATATTTTAATTTTTGGCCCATTACAATGAAAACTTCATCTTCTAATCTAAATAACCATATATATCATATTTACAACAAATAACCATAGATATTTTTACAAGTTAATTATGTCGTTCGAATTCTTAAAAATATTATCATATTTGTATTGGATCTTTTCAAAATATAATATTTTTAAGAAATTCGTAATATAAATATTTATGTTAATCCGTCAAATTCAAAGCTCATATCAGCTAAGCTTGAATAGACTGAATCGATCCATATCGACAACTCTAACGCCTAGCTAGCAACATGTGTTGATAAACTCAAATGATATGACAAAGGGGTAAAAGTATGCGTTAGTGTTGCATTTTTTTTCAAAAGACAAGATCAGGATGGGGATGAACACACATAGATTGGTGATGATAACACCATGTACCTTTTTTTAAAAAAAATAATTCGTTCTGATTTTTAAAAATAATTATCTTAAATTATTTATCATTTTAAAAGTTTCAAATAAAATTAATAATTTGTTCATTATATATGTTTTTTGGTAAATTATTGTTTTTGAACTTGAAAATTACAAACACTTCAATAGAGTAAATACTTAAAGCATAATGCATAAACAAATAGTTAAACTCGATCTCAAGTGGTAAATAAATACTTAAACTTTAATTAAGCTATAGACACCTCAACTTTATCTCAAATGCAACTAAACACTCTAATTCGCTCCTATTGCATCTCCTGGACATCTGATACTGAGTGACACATAAATTTTGAAAATATCAAGATGATAATTTTGAAAATTAAAATGTTCAACTAACACATTGACAACAAGTTCGAATGTCTATATGTTCATACTTAAATTTTGAATGTTTACTTGACATCTAAGTTCAAGCATGAGCACTCATATGTCTAAATGAAGGTAAAAAATGTCAAACAATCCTCCTATTTAATACCTTTTTTATCAGTATTTATATGACACAATTCAAATTTTGTGAGTAAAATAGTTTAAGTTTGATTGTAAATTATTGGATATTAGATCTTTAAATTTTTTAAAATAAAATTATATAATTTAAAATTACGTAAAAATATATTATAAGTTAAAACAATTGACAATTCATAATATTTGAAAGATACATTAAAAATATCAATTAAAGATAAACTTACATGAATCATAAAATTTAAAATATGTCACGTAAATTAAGACCCAATAAGAAGGTGGGGAGGGGTTCTTAAGAAGCGTGTAAAAGAAAAAAGCATCCGCGGAGAAAGCATGTGTAGAATTGTAGGAGCAACAGCTGTCCTAGTACTGTTTGATTATTAATCATATGTATGACAATAATAGAATAATCTTTTTACTTAAAGTCACAAAAACTATAACATGCGTGTGTCCCAAGTTATAAACTATTCTAATTTTTCTAATTAAAGCCTGTAAATGTAAACTTTGTACAGTGTAGCCACCACAAACAATTGCAAAACACTGTTCATTAATGATTTGAAACGTCATTATCAAGAAACGTGATGAGATGGATAAAGTATGATTATTTGAGGTTACATAAGCACGATAGTGTATATCGTGTGTGTGGTGGTGGGTTTGGGCGGGGGGGGGGGGGGGGGGTAGTAGGCTTAATGAATATCAAATACTTAATAATTATATAAAAAATTGAAAAATTGTGTTAGAAGACATACAATGAAATTAGAACGATGCAAAAGAGGTTAGCATGTTATGCAAAATAATTATATACGTTTGATTTTCTTAAATCGAGATTACAAGTTCAGGCTTTAGATATATAAAAAAGGGCAAAGGGATGGATTTACTCTCGAACTTTAATAAATGATACGTATATGCCCTCCGTTATACTTTCCGTCCACATAAGTCCCTACCGTCCAATTATAGGTACACATATACCCCTTTCACTAACGGATCCCTAATTTCTTACACGTATCTTAATCCTATTGAACTACTCGTTTGACCCTTTTTTTTAACCCATAACCGAACTATCCGCCCCATAACCCAATACCCACCCAATTTCCTCTAAAAGGAATCCTAATTAAAACACCCAAATTAACACACCAAAATTCGTCCCTTTTCCCTAGTTAGAGGGGTATATGTGTACCTATAATTGGACGGCAGGGGCTTATGTGGATGGAAAGTACAACGGAGGGCATATACGTACCATTTATTAAAGTTCGAGGGTAAATTCGTCTCTTTGCTATATAAAAATCTATCGGATGTTTTGTGTGTGGGGGGAGGAGGGGGGGAGGTGGAGGGAGGGGGAGGGCATAAGAAATCTTTAAATCGAGATAATGAGTTCAAGCTTTAATTAGTAACGTAAAAAACTGAAGTATATTATATGTATGGGGGGTGAGATGGTTAGTCGACTTAATGAATAGAGGACACCCATATAATTACATATAAAAAAAAGATTTTGAAATTGTATTGACAAATATACGATAAATTAGAACAATGCGAAAGAGATTAGCATGTTGTTAAGGAAAATGATGAAAATTAGTGTTAATGATTAACAATGTCACTAATCAATTAATGAGTGTGGTAAGACACATAGGATTCGAAACATCGTTGAAGATATATCTTAAATTTAAAACGATACAAACGCAAAATAAAGAGGACTAATGTTTAATCATTTGAAACAAAAAAAATTCTAGTTTGAGTTATACATGACCTCTAAAGTCAAACATGGGCAAAAACAATTAATGGGTGGTCTGGTATAAGATATAAAAATAATAATTACAAAATAAAATATAAAATTACTTATTACTCTGTTCATTTCAAAATAATTATTGTTTTACTTTCTCAAACTTAATCCAAAACTATTGTTATTTTTAGCCTCTAAAAGTTAGTCCAAATATTTGATGTTTTACAAAATTAAAATGGTAGTTATTTTTTTTTTTCAAAATTGTTGTCTTGAATGTGATCTTTAGGAATGAAGGATATATTCATAGAGTGAATCTGAATCAATCAAATCAAATGGATATTAATATCTGACGATTATATAAAAAGATAAAAGATTTGTTATCGTCATTTGAACATATACTCCCTCCGTTCCATTTTATAAGTCATTTCTTTCTATAAATAGCTGGATCACAATATTTGTCATTTTATAAAATTTATGCATAAATCACCATATTTTGCCTATTATACCTTTGATAGATTAGTTAATTAATCTTGAAAATGTACTCATCATTTGTTATAAAGTTGACTTAAGAAAACAAGGTTAGAAGGGTAAAGTTACATCATTTCTTAATGCAAGTGCAAAGTAAAAAGATGACATATAAAATGGGACGGAGAGAGTATCTAATATCAAGATTCAATGTTTAATCATTTAAAACAATTGTGGAAACACTATTAATGATTTGAATTGTCACCATCAAGGAGACAAGTATGACGTGGTCTAACTTTTTTCATTTTTAATTAAAAATTTTGAATTTCGAAAACTCTTCATTTTTTCCCTAAAACAATGTATATTTGAATTTGAATTAGTATGATCAATAAGAAACAAACACCAAATAATTTTTTTTATTTTTTATTTAAAAGAAAGGAAAGATTTGAAATGTATTGGAAGAGACGTCTGATAAAACTAGAACGATTAACGTGATGATACCGCAAAATGATGAGATCAATTAATATGTTTATTAATCATTTAAAACAATTGTAAAAACATTGTTGATGATTTGAAACTTTGCCATCAAAGAGTGTGGTAAGCCGGATTCAATGTTTCTCATTTTAATTAGAAATTTTGTATTTTAAATCGTCAAAACTTTAAAAAGATTTGGTAAAAAAAAAATTTTTTTTTAATCAATCATATGTAGCGTGAATTCGAATCTGAATTAGTTAGTTTAGTGAGAATCAAAAGTCAGATGATTATTACATTAAAAATAAAAGTTATTAGAAGGCGTCCGATGAAATTAGAACAATATAAATTATTATTTTTAACATTGACGTTAAGTAAAATGATGAGAATTTAACTTAGAGAGACAAAATTCATATATCAACACATTTTACGCTTAATTACTCATTTATTTTGACTTAACACGTTATATTTTACAAGAATCAATTTGAATAATTTTAAAGCTAAACTAAGTTAGAGTAATTCAAATGTTCTAAAATTAAGATATTCAAAAACTATACAAAAAATATTATAAGGTAGCAAACTTTTTCACATATTAATATAATGAAAAAATAATCTTAAAATTTTGATCAAAATCCATATAATTTGATTCTCAAAAAGCGAAACGCGACAATTAAAAGTGAATAAAGAGACTATTAATTTTCGATGTGATAGTCACGTATTTCAATAAGATATCTGAATAATTAAGCATACTAGAAATAGAAGAAACACTATGATTTCCGATGAAAATTCGCTCGGAACATTTCTTCAATTGATCGATGAGCACATTTATTATGAATATAGTAAAAAACATCCGTGAAAAATATGAATATATTTTGATAGCGTATAAAAATTTTGAATTCAAATCTCATCATCGCTATCTATTATTATAAAAAGTTAAAAGAAAAACTCAAGATGTATATTGATAAGTAACAATGCTAAATTCTAATTGATTGTTTCATTAGTGAATGTCCCATATTAAAACAATCATAGAAGACTGATTAGTTGAATATTTTCATGATATATATATTTAACATGATATTAATATATTAAAGCAACAAGCAATATTTTGTAGACCACATGCTACACCATATGATTATCAAATTATTATAATTTAGTCACATTTACATAGCTATATGGCCCACATGTATACAAACTTCATATTGATTATTATACTATTTTCTTCATCTCAGTTAATTCAATAATATTTGATTAGACATGAAATTTAAAAACGAAAAATGTTTACTCATTAATACATTTGAAAGCTCTTCTTAACCTACTAGTACTAAGAACCTTATGATATGATGAGTCACCTACCTAATTTTGTTCCCTTGAGATTTAATGTCTTGATAATTGAATTTCTGATTATCGCATACTTATATCTTTATTCATATAATATTAATTAATATGAGATTTCATCTGATTTATATTCTATATAGATTGAACTATTTTTTAAGTTCAAACATCAATATGAATTTTTCATATCGAACTTTCTTTCGAATTTAAACATATAACTTAACCTTGACATTACACTCAAAACAACGTATATGATAAAATATTATATATCAATTCAAAGTAAAAGCACAATATAATAAAATTTTTCTTTTTTCATTAATAAATAAAAACAAATTAGAGAAGTACTAAAGTTGCAATCATGGGGACTAATATCAAATATAAACCGTGATGAGTAAGTTGCTAATTATATTAATTTGGTAGGTCCATTATATATATTCCAAAGAAAATGAAAGTACTTGAACTACACAAGAATAAGTTTCTCGATCCGTCTCAATTTATATGACATTGTTTAAATATATGACAATAAAGATTTTTTACAAGTTTAAAACATTTCTTAAAAATAAAAAAATTGAAATTAAATTATTAATATAAAAATAATTGAAACATATAAATAGAATTTTACTCATGAGGTGACATATTCAATAAAGACAAAAAAGTTTTAAATAATACAATGTATTCAATTTACACTAAATAATTAGAGGAGTTAGCTAAGTGAAAAATCTTAGGTGATGTATTTTATTCATTTTTATGTTGTTAGCTTAGGTGCAGACAAAAAATAAACTCATCAAACATTAATTGCATGTTTAATAGTATGATAATTATATATATCATATCATTTTTGCATGTCTATATGATGTGAGTTTAATTTTGTCTTTTTAGCTATAATTATCCCTTTAAAGCAAATTAAAGACCCCTCACAAAGATTTTAGCACTAGTAATTGATTTTATATATATATATATATATATATATATATATATATATATATATATATATATATATATATATATATATATATATATATTGTCTTCTATGTTTCATTTTACGTAATCTTTCGATACTAAAAATAGATGTTTTAATATATTTATTCATTTTAGCAATTTAATAGAATTTAATTTTTTTTCATACTATTTTTAGTATTATATACTCCCTCTGTCTCTATTTATTTGTCAAATATTTCTTGATTTGATTTCCCTTTTTACTTGTCAATTTTGACAAATCTAGGAACGACAATTTTTTTCTTTCTATTAATTATACCCTCAATTCATTAACATTGAGTTAATGTCTTTGAAAAATGATTGAGTAAATATGTTTAAGACTCTATCAACTAATAAGGGTAAAATAATAAATCACTATGCCAATCATTAATTTCTTAATAGGTGTGTCAAGTCAAAATTTGACAAGTAAAAAAGAAACATAGGGAGTATTACATAAAGTTGTACGAGCTGTAGTAGTCAAATTTAGAGTTTAAAGACATTATTAATAAGGTTAATTAAATAAAATACACATCTAAATAAAACTTTCTTAAAGAGTATCTTAGGTCAACATGCGCCAAGTAATTTTAAACGGAGGGTGTACTAATAATTGAGACCATTTTTTACTCAACATTTTGCTTTATGAAAATTAATTTGATTAATTTTAAAATGAAACTAAAACAATTCAATATTTTAAATTTCAAAGTTAAATATTTAAAAACTTTATGAAAAATATTACAAGCCACGATCTTTTTCATATTAATATATAATAAAATAAATACATTTTAAGATATTTATCAAACAACACGTGTGCAGTCGTTATCACTTGCAATGGGAATAGAATGTTTGTACAACAATAATTAATATGATCACTAATATAAGTATCTGAAGTAGATAAACCAAAATTCCATTTGCAAATAAAATATTTGAGGTTTTATTTTTAAAAAAAATAAAAAATTTAAGTTGGTGGGTAGGGTTTAGTAATATGTTTCTTGCAAGGCAGCATATGTTATTAAACAAATAGAAATATAACAATGAAATGTCATATTATTTCTAATATTATTATCACAAAGAAACAAAACAATGAAATATCATATCATATCATATCTTTCTAGTTTAAAAACTTTAAAAATAAAGAACCTTATTACAGAGAGCATTTAACCCCTTTAGTATGTTTATTTGATCCAAAAATTATATCAGTCTAATCAGTAAATTTTAAATATCCGATCAACCCTAACAACAAAGATAGATTCATTATTTTGTATGTGAATTATACTAACCCCCCCACCCCAACAAACTTAATGTGAGAAATTCGTCGAAAATTATTTCTAATAAATTTATGAAAATCCCAAATTTAGATTTTCGAAGACATAGTGAGAGATTCTTCTAACCAAATCCACATATATTAGGATTACTAGTTGATGATTAATCAAATTTAATAAATTCACCCTCGAAAACAAAAAGGTCTAGTCTGAAAGGGATAATATCAACCCTTTGAGTTTTCACGCATTTGTTATGGTTATCTCATATCCCCTCTCTTTCTTTATTGGATGATTGTTGTCGTAACATAATTAATCCTGACTATAAGTATACAAGCCCACAAATGGAACAGAGAAAAACAATGGGCAAGTAAGTTACATAATTTGGCCTGTCAGCCAAAATAATTACATTTGCTAGCTAAATATACATTTGCTGCCTATAATTTTTTATGTGAGACTATCAGTGACGAAGCTAGGATTTTTAATAAGAGGGTTCAAAATCTAAAGAAATAGACACACAAAGTAGACAAAGCGGGTTTGACATCTACTATATATACTTAAAAAATTACTTTAACCATGTATAAATAATATAATATCCCGCCGAAGGAGTTCAAATGAACCCCTGACTATAAGGTGGCTCCGCCACGGGCGACTATACAATGTAGTTTTCCCTAAAACTAATCAAGCTACTAACAACAAACATACTCAGTGTAGTTCCACATATGAGATCTGGAGATAGTAGTAGTGTGAAATAATCAAGCTACGATAAGTCAAAAATAATTTAAGAGCCTGGATCTTGTACAAGCCCATACACCCATAGCACTTGGCAGCAGTGCTACACAGTGCAGGAAAGTAGAAGAACGATATTCATATTTACATCTTCTCAAAGATATATTGGAGTTCCCAAAACACAAATAATGAAAGAATTAACAACAATTTTTTTGAAGGAGAAATTCTTCAGTTTCATCGTCGAACTCCGAACAGGTAGATAGGAATCCAAGCACAAGTTCAGAAATAAAGAGAGAAACACACTCGACTATTGATAACAGCTTAACAAGAATCAGCCCAAGGAAGAGAATTATGATTGTTCAACTATTGTACATTGAAGGTGTGTATAAGTTAGATTCACATGAAAATGTTTATGTTATCCAGTCTTAAAACAAGCAATTTAAGCACTTGTTAATTGTTTAATCAGAATAAAGTTAAGTTAATCCTTCACAACCTTAACAACTAAACCTGTAGGGCCCTCGACAGTTTTGAGATGGCCGGATCCTAGCAAATCTCTGAGATGAAATCTCATATCTAGTGGAGAGAGTCTAAGGCGCTTCTTTTCCAGAGCAGCCATTGGCATCTCTTTGTACTTACGACGGTTGAGAAAAGACATAAGCTCCTTTCTTCCCTGATATAAATTGCAAAATGATATTAAACATAGTGGCTGCTATGTGAAAATTTTTGGGGAAAATAAGAGGATGCACAGAATCGTGTATCTTGAATGAAATTTGAAAATGGTATGGAGAGACATGTCAAACCTGTGAGAGGCCCTTGAGAATTGATCCAATATTTGGAATCGCAAACCAATACATGTTCGGATCAATAAGTTGTCGAGTCTTACAGGGAAGATAAAAGAAGAAAACAGAAAACAACATGAGAATGGAACTGAACCAACAAACAATGATTAAAAGATGGGAAGCTGATACACAAGAAAAAGAATTGGTATAATAAGACAGATGCCACTTTAATGTAAGATGAATAATTCTTCCGATCCACCAATTTTAACCCAATTAAACTCCTTTAGAAAATATATGCAAGAGGGAGGGACTGAGTACATTTACAAAGGCTTGTAAGTTGTAACAATCACAAAGGCAAAACACTAGCACTTAACACCTTTCACCTAGGGGTATACACGATTCAAGGCACTTCTATGAGTTACATTCAAAATTTCGACAGTTCGATTCAAGGTTCATCCTAGAGAATGCTTATTGGCATCACAAGGAGATTTTCATTCTCATAAAACTAAGCTTCCATTCATAATGGGCATTGCAAATTTGATCATACTAGAGAACCAAACATTGATTTTTAACTAGTACAAGAAACAATTTAATATATAGGATGCTGCAGCATTAAGGGTATAACAAAACAATGCTGAGATAAGACGAGCAGATCAATTTACATGACAAAGGAAAAACTGATTCCAGCTTACCAAAAGTCCAGCATTTATTAAGAGGGAGATGTGTTCCTCCTTCACCTTGCCTCTCAACGACAGAAGTGAACGCTAAAGCCACCAGAAAATGAGAAAGAAAAAGGAAAAATATCCTGTAAGCACAAATATTGAACTGTTCTAATCCTTTACCTCATATAGAAATAAGAACCAAACATGTCATGCGCCTCCCCCTAGCGTATACTTTAATGCTATTATCCAACAATTAAATCATAAACTAAAATAGAGGACCTTATAAACAAAGAGTCTCTTGCACATTGGTTTAGGACATACGAAGAATATCAAAATATACACTGATCTGACCCTGCTCATTTTAAAGTAACCATTTTTCTTGACAAAATTGATCCAAGTCTCTATGAACGATACCATATATATCACATAGGTTCATGTACGGAAAGGCTTAGGAAATATCTTTTCAACTTAAGGATAGGAATTTTATCTTTACTAATTAAATATTGAAACTGGTGAACAGCCTTGAATGGATATTGTACATATATACAGAACGAATAGACATTCTGATCCGCAGCTGAACAACATGTTTTGAATTTATTACACAATTCCGAGCATAGCATGGTAAACATTTAGTGCAAGCAGAAATTGTCCCTTTTGGCTGTAGAGGAAAGCAGTATCTAATCATTACCTCTGCTTAAGGGCCTTGCCAAGAAAAGCTCTACAAGGTGAATTTAAGTCCTTCTCTAGACAAGTGTCCCCACTTGTGCGATTATACTGGGTATGTTGTAGTTTTTGTTCTAGACAAGTGATGGAAATTACAAACCTAATGTGTCTTAGATTGCTCGAACCAAAAAATAATGGCATCTCCACATATAGATGTACAACCAGAGAAAACAGCCTCAAGACTGGATAAACGAGAAGGCGACGGTAGGTAGACATCCAATGTAAAGTTATCTAACTATGAAGAATCAATTGAACCCTTGCCCCCTTGGTAAAAGCACAGCAGATGATCTGTGGATTAAGCAAATGTCATTGGTTTGAATGCTATCGCAAACGAAAGTCTGGTATTTAAGTGGAGATGAGTAGAGGAATGGACTCATTATCCAAAGTTTCGAACCATGCATCACTAGCCCTCTGGGATTCCTCGGTCATTTAAAAAAAAAAAACAAAAAATTCGAATCCTCACAGGCTTCATATAGCTAACACCAACTACTGTGGACTGAGATGTAGTTGATTGATACTGATCAGGAGAGACAGGTTACTGCTGTACCAGGGTGTATTCCCTAGATTTAGTTTTTTTCAGAATCTTAGTGTTACTTGACAAACTAAAAAGAAAAATCTAAAAAGCATAAAAACCACATTTCAGGGCTTCAGACATAAGCTTGCAAGCAAAAACAGGCCTCTCCTTTGTCATCAAGCATTTCAAATTAATAATATAAGATAAAAATGTCTAGTTCAATTCCATCAACATGCTGAAGGCTGGTTCACTCTCTGACAACAGTAAAAGTTAGGACTATTGTAAGAATAAGGTGCACATAGTATATACGTGTAGCCCATGTCAGAAAGGAGCATACTTTAGGAAAAACTGCATTAACATCTGTTGAAAGAATGCAACATTGCAACGTAAGTTATGTCTTTATAGCAACTGTCAAGGAATGCCCTAAAACAGAAATTAGAGAAGGTTAGCAGATCAGTCAACCATCAGAATTTTAAAAAATAGCATTACCACCAAAATTCCATCTTTAATCTAAAGCAATCATTGATATAGGATACGTGGAAAAAGAGAAGAAAATGAAAAGGAACCAATAAATTTCACTTTTATTTTAAAAGTTAGCAGAAAATACAGAAGGAACAGTGAGCAACTAGATAACCATGGGTGAAAAAATATGAAGCATGAGGATAGAACCGGAGAAGAGGATGAACTTTGACAAACACTTCAAGCAAACTCTACGAGTTGAATAGAGTAATAGGTTATACAAGAATAAGAAACTTTATAATTAACTTTTCCATAATAAATTTGCAAGAAGGACCTCTCAAGCTGGTATAATACAATTGACTTATGAGGTGAAAGGAGAAAACATATATTGTACTTGAGGGCAATGTTATTAGACAATTTTTGGCGCAAAGCAGTATGGAAAAGACCATGTATGTACACACAAGTAAATTAAAAAAGAAATTTTCACCGTCACATGGCTTTGAGAAGGTCACTCACAAGTTCTTCATGTCCAATACTGGAATCCAGCTTTGAATGAATTACATGCTCCTTGAACCATTCAAAAACAGAAAGGCCTTCTTGTTTCTGTGGTTCCAATCTTTTACTGACACGTTCAATCTAAACAATTATTCAAGGAAAGTTTTACTACTAGGAAGTTAACTATCAAACAAAACTGATGACCAATTAAAGCTACCTAGAAAAGAAAATAAGCATTAGTGATGAAAATGTAATATTTAAACATCAGGGTGGCAATGGGATGTGGTACGTATTCTTAGAAATAGACAATAATTAGAAACAAGGGCAAATGCAGAAAACACTATTGCATATCTCTTTTTAGGAGGGGGGACGGCGAAGTTTTCAAATGAAATTCTTTGCAGAAAGTGAAAGTTAAGTCACCAACCTGACTAAGGTAGTCGTCCAAAAACATTATAGCATGATCATCCTGTCCAGTACTCAATTTGAAAGTACGTAGAACCCCTTCCCTCCTCAGAGACTGTGACGCACAAATATATTCAACATCTGTTAGCTATTCTCAGTTGGGTCCAATGCATACAAATATCAAGAGAGGGAAAATAATAAAGAAAACATCAGAATATGTAAGGCGCTAAGTAAATGGTCATCAGCAACAACAGCAACACACCCAGTGTGTATCCCCACAAAGTGGTGTCTGAGGAGGGTAAAGTGTACTCAAACCCCTACCTCATAGGTATAAAGGTTGTTTACAATAGACCCTCGAAAATGGTCATCAAAACTGAAAATGAAATCTAAGAGCTATCCATGACAGACTCAACAACGAGTGAAGTCTCTGCACCCACAACATACATTCTTTCAAATGCTTTGGACCAAATTTTGTGTGATAATGATCTTACATGAGAGAAAGATGCCTTAAGAAGCAGACTCGTGACTTCAGAAAAGACAGGTTTTAATGGTTGACCAACAATTTCAGTAAATACCTCCAACTCTCTGTCCACTTGTGTCCGGTCCTTTACACTGCTGTATAACTGTGACCGCAATATGAAAGGCTGAACTGAAACCTGAAAGTATTTTAATTTGAAGAGTTGAGATATTATAGAACTCTAGAAGGGTACACTGATGCGAAAACGACTTTCAAAGCATCAAAATACAAAAGAGTGGAGTAGTGAAACAACCATAACTATTGCATTCTTTGGTATTATAAAAAATGATCCATACCCTCATATTTTGCCTACAGAGGATTTGCTCTATTTAATATGACACATGATTCATTTTTGCTTCCTTCACAATAACAAATCAGAAACATGAACATAACTAACATTTACATCTCCTGTCCAAGAAAAATTGAATCTTGCATAAAATTATGTATTAGTATTTAGTAATATGACTTTTTCTTTCCGGCATAAAACTCTGTATTACCAAGTACTAAAATGCTATCACGCACTGTCACTATTTTTTCTAGGTAACTCTATCCACCAAGGTTTAGACGGATAACAAGAAATCACCTAGTATTTTTTAACCCGAGAGGCTGAGACCTCATTGTTCTCACCCCATCATTGCTAAGCCATACCCTTGGGTGCCACCTCACTACTTCAGATAGTATTTACTCCATCCGTTCTAATTTGTTTGTCTTAGTTTCCTTTTTAGTCCATTTCAAAATGAATGTTTCTTTCCTTCTATGTCAACTCTTTACTTCTAACTTTCCACCTGCATGTTTAACACCACAATATTCAAAATTTTCTTAAACTCCATTGTCAAGTAAAAACCAGACAAACAAATTGAAACGAAGTATGATTCCACCCTCTCCTTCTTACTACAGGTGTTCATATGTAAAATTATAAGAAGCTAAATTACTCACTGCATAACTACAATCTTAGAATCCGGCTAAAATAGTCTACCAATTCAACTCATGGTTATCAAAAAAAAAAAAAAGAAAAAAAAAAAAGTGGACCTTTTCAATACGGGGAAAGTGAGCACGCATCATTCGAAGAGCCACAAGAGTATCACTGAAGTTGAAATTCTCTTCAAGTGAAAGTAATTGATCGTCGTTGAGGTCCGATTCCGTCTCGAGGTCGGTCTCGCCGGCGCGTTGCCGCTTCCGGCTTGTTGATGGGCTCGAGTTCTCCATTGTAATGCGTATGAAAATTCCGCAAACCGCAATTTTGGATTTTCGGTTCGTGTTTTCTCCCAAATTACTCAAGTTGAAAATGTCAACTTTGCCCTTGTTGCCTTGTGGCATTTATTTCCCATACATGAGGATATATATAAGGATATATGTGTTCTATTTCGAATAGTTCGAACATAGTTTTGGTAGGCAGAATACATAAACATGATTATTAATTTGGCTTTAACGGACAATTATGACCTTTTAACTTTAAGTGTGCACAAGTAATAATTAGTTACATGAAACTGAACAAATAGACATATTTGTCCTACATGACAATTTTGGGTCTCTTCGTGGTGTCCTACGTCCTACATTTAACTTTGGGTGTGTACAAGTAACACTTACTTGTATGAAATTGAACCTATACACATTTGTCCTACATGACAATTTTGGGTCCCTACATGGCGTCCTACGTGTACTATATTATGTAGAACACGTGTGTCTATTTGTTCAATTTAATACAAGTTTAAGTGTGTACTTATGCACTCTCAAAGTTGGAAAATATAGTTGTACGCTGAAATCAAGTTAAGAATCATGTTTATGTATTATGTTGTTTTGATATGCTTTAATGACAACATGAGCTATCTCAGATGGGATTAATTATTTCGTAATAATAATTTGTTCCCAACCAAATAACTAAGTGATAAATTATCAAACACATGGAGGCGATTTGCTTAACATTAAGAAAATAATTAACAAAACGATAAAATTGAGCAATTTCATGTGTGCTTTTTTTTTTTTTTTTTTTTTTTTGACTTGATAGGAGGTATCCAACTTATAGGGTAAAAGATCCAAATATATCTCTTAATTGTATAAAATACTTCGTTTTTATCCTTCATTAAGCTATAAATCGTTCACACTCATCGCTATCAAATTTTCTCATGTTTGCCCTTCCTTTTACTAATAAAACTTTAGTGAGAACTTAAAAGTTTGACGTGGACAATTAAATGAACATCTATTTTTAATACAACTGACAAGTAAAAATGGATGGATGGACTAACATATAGAGAGAATACTGCCAATGTTGAGATGCAACATAACAAATCTATTACATTTTTGGTTTTGACAAACAACTAACATATAGAGACTCAATAATACTAAACATATATTGAGAGAATACTACTAATGTTAGACGAATAGAAAACTATCATAAGAGGAGTGTTTGAATCACGACCGCGCTTTAACTAAGGAGAGAAGAACAATATGTTGTACCAAAAGTTGCTAGTACTTTTGAGGTGGTTTCTGTGTTGGAAGCAAGCCAAAACGCTTCTTAAGAAGCACTCTCTGCCTTGAAAATTTATCATCTGGTGAAAACCGCGCTGCAATATAGCAAAGTTAACGATCAGTTACAGAAGAATTGACATCACCTATGTCCTGGCTATAGACGAACAGGCAAACACCAAACAGAAGAGATGCAATAGAGATAATAAGTTTTACCTGGGTGAGCAGACTCTGTGGCCTTTCCTAGTGGTGATTCTTTCTGCACGAGTAAAACCGACATAGGTCAGGACTCGAGACATGTAAAGTAAGAGACTGACACCAACATTCACTAAAAGAAAAAAGAGAAGCTGAAAAATGAGGTTTGGCATAGGCAAGAAGTGAGATGAAATAGAACAACCAACACTCACAGTCAAGAAGCAGAGCAATTTTTTTTATGTTCAATACAAATTTGCAGCTTGTTAGATGGAAGATTTTGATAGTAGTGCTGTAATTTGTTATTCCGTCAGTTTCAATTTGTTTGTTTACTTTGGAATTTCTTCAACTCCGTGTTAAGTCAAAACCAAACAAACAAATTGAAATGGAGGAAGTAGTATCCTTCTTGTGTACAATGTTTATCAAGTGTTGCAAACTCATTTATCTCAATAAAACAAGACTCTTTTGACGTAAAAAGTTTCACTGCACAACAGGCTACTTTCAACTGAATTCTTACAAATATTTTTCAATTACGATATTCCTTCATCAATCAAGTTGTAAATGAACCAACTGCAACGTTCAATCTATTTCAGCAGATCTCCGTCGCCAACATTTAACCTCCCAGAATTAGAACTACAACACATAATTTTTTGCTTAACATCACTTCCAAGACATAGTTTAAGTCTTAAGGCAACACATTGTGTGATATTAAGCAAATCTTTATACAAGAAATGAATTCAATAAAAGGGATGCACTGTTCCCTCCTACCACCATTCTTACTGCACTGAGGAATAATAAATAAGAAACGTCTTTTGTCTGTATCACCTCAACTTCAGTATTGAAAAAAGGGGGTAAAAAGAGATACTGTTTGGACAGCCTTAGAAGTTGAAGCTGGAAAAAGAAAAAGCATTTGAAGTTGAAGGTGGAAAACGTTCGTGGACATTCAAGTTATGTTTGGGTAGTTGCAGTTCTTTTTTTCCCAAAAAAACAAGTATGTAAAAATTGAAAGTTTTGAATCAACTTTAAATTCACTTTCAAATGAGTATTTCAACTTGCAAAAAACAAATGAAGAAGTTGAAATGTCGTTCTCAATTCAACAATCAGACCTCATTTGCAAGTTGAAACACAATTACACACAAACAAAATGTACCGATAAGAACTTGCATACTTCACCATTGAAGTCCTAAAACAATATAAAGATCATATACTAAATAAGATGCCCAAAATCTCCAAGAATCATACCTTAGTGGTGTAAACTTTATCACCATTATCGTTAATGTAAAACTGGAGATACATCTTTGCTTATGTCTTTACCTGTAGATAAAACAAGAAAGACTGAAATTTTGAGTTTCTAAGCATCTTCTTAGTCCAGAACAACCATAAAGTGGGTATCACATAGCATGGAAAGATGGAAGATTACAAAATTATTCTGTATAAGTGTACAAAAATGGAGAAAGTGAAGGGTGTGTTTGGTGCAGAGGTAAATATTCTTTTCAATGTTCTCATCTTTGGTTGGTCAAAAATTTTGAAAAATATTTTCTATACGACAACAATTTACTTAAAAAACAAGTTTCACAGTGACATTCAACACTGATTGTCTCATCCTCATCATCCTCACACATGACACATTCCACCCCCATCTCAATAGCCAACATTTTCTCAACCCCCCAACCCAACCCCATGTCTTGATTATATACACATGCTTTTGGAATAACATGTTTTTCTTACTTACCAAACACACCCCTACCCCCATCTCAACCCCATAGTGTCTAATTAGATTAGATACACATGCTTCTGAATAATATATATTGCTTACTTACCAAACGACACAAAACAAGTTCAAAAAAACACTTATTTTCCGCAGAAAACATTTTCCTTTCATACCACACACACCCCTACCCGGCTACCCCCACCTTAACCCGCATAGTGTCTAATTAGATTAGATTCAGATGCTTTCGAAAAATATTTATTGCTTACTTATCAAACAACACAAAACAAGTTTTAAAACTATACTATACTTATTTTCCGCGGAAAACATTTTCCTTTCATACCAAACACACCCCTACCCCTACCCCTACAATGCTTTTGAATAGTATTTTTTACTTGCTTACCAAACAACACAAAACAAGTTCCAACAAGAACACATTTTCCTTCATACCAAACACACTCAAAATGATAAATTAGTAGCAACCCACATGAATAGAGAGAACAAAGACTCATACAAAGAAAGTAAAATAAGAGTAAAAACAGTTAAAAGAAACACATGAATATGAATACAAAAAAAACATATACAGAGAAAGTGAAAAATGGAAAAACATTAACAACCCACATGAATATGAAGAAAAAGATTCAATTTTTATGGTTTTGAGAAACTAAAAAACTTTAACAAGTACCTTGAGTTTCGCCAGAAAGATATATTGAAAAAAGATGAATTTGGAAGACTAACAATTAGGGTTCCTCTGAATAAAAGAGCTAACGTAACAAGGGCATAATAGGAATACTAAAAATAAATAGAGGGCAAATAAGTAAATCCAGGCAATATCGACTGCGGTCTGCATAATAAGAAAATTAGTTGGTTGTCTATTTTCGTGGTGATTTATGTCTTTCAATTTTAGGTATACATAATCAAATAAATAGTTAATAGATAGCATCTTATATGGCAATTCACGTGATATATATTTGAGTTGATTTGTATTATGTCATATATGACACATATTATACCATATAGAACGTGTGTATATTTGGGCACACCTAATGTTGAAAGGTATGGATGTTAGCTCAATCCAAATTAAAAAACACATTTATATATTATGTCTATTATAATAAAAACTTAACATAAATTAGTATGATTTAATATAATTATCGAGTAAGAATAAAATTTTACTTAAACATAATGAAAAATGTTACGGACCAAATAAGATATGGTATGAGGAGACAATGAGCTATAATTTTTAAATACACAAATAACTTATCTCATAACTAATTATTAAATAAAATATGTCTTGATCAATACGAGAAAGACACACTCAAGCACCCAATCTATACACATCTTGAACTTGAAAATCGGCTTTACTCAACAAGCACCTTTCTTTAAGTAAGATTGCTTATTTTCTCTATAGAAAATATTTAAATTGTTCTCATTGATACCAAAAAAGGTAATGACGTTTTTCTTTCTAAACGTCATTCGATTTACCTTAAAGTACACATTGTTTCCAGTCAAGCACTATATTTTCTTTCAATTTTATGAAACAAAATTGACTTTTTACTATAAATGTTACTCGTACAATATCATTTTTCTTTTTGAGAAAATAATTTTGACCAACCATCAAATATATTGAATTTTATACCAAACCCACCATAAATTCAAAAATATTGTGCCACCTATAAATTAGTTGAAACCTCAATTATCTTTAACTCCCTTAGAATTCACTTCTCTTATTTTCTTTCACCATTTTCCCACCATATTTTTTCTTCTATATATATATCTATTCTCATCCTTTTTTTCTTCACTTCAAATTACGCAACCAAAACGATGTCGTTTGATGAAGATGAAGAATCCTTCGAGCACACGCTCCTGGTAGTGCGTGAAGTTAACGTCTTCAAAATTCCTCCCCGTCCAACCTCCGGCGGCTACAAATGCGGCGAGTGGCTTCAAACGGACAAGATCTGGTCGGGTCGGCTCCGGGTCGTATCATGTAAGGATCGGTGCGAGATCCGATTAGAGGATCCGAATTCCGGCGAGTTGTTCGCAGCTTGTTTCGTGCCGCCGGGACAGAGGGAGAGTTCAGTGGAATCGGTGCTTGATTCGTCGAGGTACTTTGTGTTGAAGATCGAAGATGGTACAGGGAAGCATGCGTTTATTGGGTTAGGATTTAGCGAGAGGAATGAAGCGTTTGATTTCAATGTAGCGTTATCGGATCATGAGAAGTATATAAAGAGAGATGTTGAGAAGGATGGTGATGAAGCTGAAGCGAGTAGTGATGGTCATATTGATATTCATCCTGCTGTTAATCATCGATTAAAGGTATTTTCATTTTGCTTGATAATGTAGTTATTGCACTGGTGAGTTGTAGTACTGCAGATAATGTTGATTGTACTCTTCAAAATTGTTGCTTGGATGCTTTTTGGATCCTTTGAAATTAGTGCATATTTGGAGGATTGAACATGGTTGCAGTGGCATTTTTGGAGAGTTGGAGCAATATAGCTGAAGATATGGTCTATTTGGATATGTCAGTATGTAATTTTTAATGTATAGTTCAAATTTATGAGAACGCGACAATGAGATCGTAGATTACTCCTTGATAATGCCTTGTGTTTCTCTGTAGTTAATTGAGTAGTGTTAGAACCTTAGTGTGCATTTGGCTGCAGTGTCCATAGATTTTGAAGTTGTGATTTGTGATAAATTTTACTAGGCTTAATTTGACTGAATTTGTGCCAAGATTGCAGCTTGGTCTGACTAAATCCGTAATCAACTATAAGCAGCTTAGTTTGAAGTTGAACGAATATATGATTCTGAGTAAACGGTCATCAAAACTGAAAATAGGATGTGAACCCTGCTCCCTTTCCTCACTTTTTAAAATTTGAATAGACTGGAATAGATACAGAAAATTCATGTAGCTAACTCTCATCTAATTTGTGATTAAAATGTAGTTGATTGATTGTTTTCTTCTAAGTGTTTTATTGGAGGGCATGGTGGTGATTAGAAAGAACTAGCCTGTCTTTTGAAAAACATGCACTTAACATTTCAAATTGGAAATATGTTTCAATTGTGTACTTGTGAGTTGTGAATGAGTTCACAATAGACTAAAATGCAGTCTGACTAGATTTTGGGAGCATCATATTACTCAGATTGAGTTTGGCGACTTGAATTGCTTGGATCCTTAACCAATCTTATTCTGTAAATTGAAAATTGAGTGTTTTGTTATAATTAGAGGTCAAGTATGGTATCGTGTGAATGTATACCTAAATTTGTTCCAGTAAGTTGGTTTTCTCTGTATGCAACTTATTCCTCAAGTTTTTTATCATCTTGTATTTGATTTTTGGGAAAAAGGACAAATATACCCACGAACTATCGTTAATGGTATATAAATACCCTCCATCATACTTTTCGTTCACTAATACCCCTGCCGTTCAAAAATCAGTGCACAATTACCCCTCTCACTAACAGAAAAGTTATTTGGTACACATGGCGCAATCCTACGGCCCTACCCGATTTGACCAATTCAAATAGCTGCCCCATTACCCTTTTAACCCACCCAATTTACCCATTACCCACACAAATAAACCCATTTTCTTTTAATTCATCTTCTCTACCCATCAAAGAAATAAAATCTGATTAATTTTCCATACTCATTTAAAGTTGAGTTGACGCCGTAAGTTTCAAATCCAATAGTTTGTGCATCAGTAATTTTAGAATCATACCAGCATAGCAACAACAACAATTTGAGAAGAGAAGAGAAGAAGAGGTAAAAATTAGCGGGGAAGTGAGTATATGTCGATTAGATCTCAGAAATTCCGGTTGGTATGAGAAGAGGGTGACTGAAAATTAACTCTTGCTGGCATTGATTGTCGGAAGTTGAGGATTTAATCTAGTTGGTATTAGTTTTTCAATTCTTCCTTGAGTTTCATAGTGAGCTTTCATGGTGGTTGAGGCCTGATTTTAATGAAAGATCTTTCATGGTGATTTTTGCCTGATTTTAATGAAAGTTCTTTTGTGGTGGTTGAGGCCTAATTTTAATGAAAGTTCTAGATAAAAGAAGATGACTTAAGAAAATGGGTTTATTTGTGTGGGTAATGGGTAAATTGGTTGGGTTAAACGGGTAATGGGCGGGTATTTGAATTTTGGGTTAAAATAATTGGTGTTGAGCTGTAGGATTGCGACACGTGTACTAAATAAGTCTTCCGTTAGTGGGAGGGGTAAATATGCACTGATTTTTGAACGGCAGGGGTATTAATGAATGAAAAGTATGACGGAGGGTATTTATATACCATTAACGATTGTTCGGGGGGTATATTTGTCCTTTTTCCCTTGATTTTTTTAAACGAAATTTAGGTTGCTAATTATGATTAGTTTTGAAACTTGTAGTTTAGATTATAATAGAGTATGAACTATATTCTTTGATTTGTTGTACTCAAGTCGTTAAGGATTGTGACCTTGTGTGATTTCATGAAGTATATTGTGGTTTTGTGACAATGTTATTGTGCTTATGGGCAGTCAAGTGCTGTTTAGACGAACTAACAACAGTACTTAACAAAAATACACAAGCTACATTGAAAATCCACTAGGGTTCCTTGTTTAAGTCTTTCCTTGAGTTTCAATCAGGAAGATTATCCCCTAGTGGCTGATATTTATTGCAGAAAATTGTTTCTTGTTGAGAGTGCTCATTGAGTGTTGTCCGTATCATTGTTTCTTTTTCCATTAAGTGATTTCTAGTTAGTGATTGTTTCACTCTATTCCTGAGTTGAGTGGTTTGTCCTCTAATGCAGTTAGTTACTCAGTTATTCATCTAAATGAGTAACTTTCGATAGTTTCGTTCCTAGGAAGGTGAAACCATCAGGATAAACGTGAAGAACAAATCATCTAGTGGAACTGGCATGCTTTCTGCTGCTGTTCAATCAAAGGCCACTGCCATTGCGCTACCCCCTAGCGGAGCTAACAAGATCAGGTCTCCTCTTCCACCCCCTCCGAATGATCCAGCTGTTTCTCGGAAGACTTCTACCACTACCAGTATTGCACTCAAGGGGCCAAATGGAAGCTTAAGGCAATCCAGCGATCCATTTTCCAATCTCTCTCAACTTGAGGTATTGTCAGTTCCTTGCCATTTATAATACTTCCTAGTATTGTAGTTCTTTGCATATTGCTAAACCATAAGTCAATCCGGAGACCCTTTGTTAATGCCCCTTCAATTGGTGGATAATTGCTCATATTTTTCTGGACCCACAAAATCATGTGGGAGACTTTTGGGATTGTTTGTCTACTGTTTTTTTTAAATCTGATAATGGTGGTGTTAGCTGTTTGGACCAGCTTGTGTGTACCTCAACTGTTCCACAGATACTTGCTACCCCATCCCAATACAGGTACCGGGTAATTCTGTCCACCAACGTTTAGGCAAATGGAAAGAAATCACCTAGAGTGTTCTTTTGTCTTCTTCATTTTAATTATTGTTATCTATTCTAGTAAACAACCGTTTTGCAAATATTGAAGACAAATCTTAGGTGTTTTCACACTGCTAGTCTTTGTGAGATGGTGTTGAACTATTGGCATAATCAAGTTGATCTATTCAAAGAAGAAAGACAAACATGTTAGCTGATGATTTAGTTACATAGGTTTGAAAATTATAGCTTTGGCATGTGTCATCAGTCATGTTTCATTTATCTTGAACTTAGGTGAAATATATGATAGACACTTTCTAATTACTCTTCCATTCACTTTTACTCCTCATGAGAAGCAAAACATGAAAAGTAGAAGTGAATAGAGGAAGTATTTGCTACCACTGCATCATGAGCCATCCTTTCATCTTTAAGTGAGCAACATTTAATAGCAACATTTCCTTATGAATGTCTACAGAGGAGCCTTCCTTCAGCCACTGGATCTGGTTCGAGCAAGAAGACCACAGCAGCTGGATGGGCAGCATTTTGATATTTTGAGCGTTTAAATATTGATGAGATATATGCTTGTTGTTGTACTAGGATAGAAGACTATAGTCTGTATATCCAAATTAAAGGCAGCTTGGGTACACTAAGCTCTCGCTATACGTAGGGTTTGGAGAAGGGCCAGGTCACATTTGCCATACCCTGCATTTCTGGTAGTGGTTCTTTCCACAATTTGAATCCGTGATCTCCTAGACATGTGCCGTTGCGCCGACGCTCCCCAAATTTGAAAGAATGAGAAAATGTTTATGTTACTGGTTCCCCATTTCTTGTAAGATAATTGTGTTTTTCCTTGCTTGACATGTCTTAATTGTACTCTTCTGCTCTAAATCCAATAAAAGATGAACATTTATTTTACACAAATGTTTGGAGTGATTTATTATTTTCTTAAACCCCTTTCGAGGAGCTTCCAACCCTTTTTCTCCCTTTGTGATTCGAACCCACAATCCTTTTAATATTGTGGTCTTTATTTTTATAGGAGCGCTTATATGTTTTTGCTTTACGAATACAATGTTTTTGGGGCATTTTTAATAATATCCGTTCTTGTTCCTATGAGAATCACTGGTTGTTGTGAACGAGGGAATGAATCACATTGGTTATGAATCAGTGCAATGAACCTCATTATTCCCTTAAGGTCAAGTTGCCATGTGATATGTTTCAAGTGTCGTTATAAACCCTAAGTTTAGTGATATCGACAATTCTATATTACTCGGACTTAGGTGTGGATAATTCAATATAATGAATATAAGATAATTTTAATACTTATGAAATGTTAGTTAAAGGTAATCAAGACATTTCACCCATTTCTGCCTATTCATATGTCACATTAAATGATAACAAATCTCAGATGAAAATCTACATCGCACTCAAACATCCTTGTTCACATCATGTAAACTTTTAACTCTTTCATCTCTTACTAAAACTATATTCGAAACAAAAACCATATATGTAGTAACTTTTCGAATTTAAGAATTAATCGTTGCTGTAACAACTTTACATTAATCTGAATTTAATTCTTTAGAGAAGATTGATTCTCATTTCTAGAACAACTATCTACATAACTTCGTGTCAGAACGGGCTCACAATATATGTTATTCTCTCTGTTCTAATTATGTGATACGAATGCTATAGGAAGAGTTCATCAAAAAAAATTATGTGTTTATAAAATATTTTAAGTTGTTAATTATTATGATTTATTGGACTTTCTACATAATTTTCAAATATATAATAGATTAAAAAAAAAGTAAAACAAATAAATTGAATTAAAAAAAATGACTGAATTTCCAAAAATACTCTTAATTACACATGTCATGTCGACAAACAACTATATGCTTCTAACCGCTTCTATGTAGTATTGTATTAATATTAAAATATAGTGACAAGTGAACATCGTGCAAGGAAGACAATATATGATTAAAAAAAATATAATTGTTTTTAAGCCATTAAAGTAGATAAATTATTTCTTGCCAACTAACACAAAAATTAGTTGCTCTCATGTACATTTTTTTATTTGACAGTCTTTATTTTTTAAAATTCATAAAAGTTTAATATGCTCACGCACTTTCATATGATCAGATGCGCACATTGTGCAATTTATCTTTTTGAATCAAAATTTTATCCCATCTATTTTCGTGTCGAATTAAGATTGAATGAACGCTATCATCTATTTTAAAAAAAAAGATAATCCTATTGCTTTTCAAAGTTTTTATAAATAAAAAAAATTGAAAAAGCAAGACAAATTAGGTGACATGAATCATTTAATTGAACAACACATGCATTTTTTTGATATTCTAAAATCGGTTATTTGTGCGGTTAGTGATAATTGACATGAATATATACAAATGATCACGATAGTAATATAAAAATATGTGGCTTTTTAACTTTGCCTTAATTAATATTGACATAATATATAAACATAATTCTTAACTTGGCATAAACTGATAACTATGACCTTTAACTTTGGGTGCGCACAAATACACTTAAACTTGTATAAAATTGAACAAATAGACACATTCGTCCTACATGACACCCTACGTGGCAATTTTGTGTCCAACGTGTATTATGTCATGTAGGACGCATGTGTCTATTTGTTCAATTTTATACAAGTTTAAGTGTCTACTTGTGCACAATCAAAGTTGAAACTTGGAGGGCATATAGCTATTCGCTGAAGCCAAGTCAAGGGTCATGTTTATGTATTATTCCACTAATATTTGTGTTCTCCAATTTTGAACTGTGCACGTACAAGCAGACAGTTAAACTATCCAAAAGTTGAACAAATAAACACACTTGTCATATGTGTCTACTTGTTCAACTTTATATAAATTTAAGTGTCTATTTTATCAGCTAAAATTAAGTTATAAGATACGTTTATATCTTATACCTAATATAAACATGCCCAACTATTACCGAGTGACATAAATATAGAGAAAAGAATAAATAGGAAGGGGAGGAAGCTGATCCAATAGCTTTCCAAAATCACTTGTAACCAGAGAAACTGCCGGTTAACTGTCTTTTCTTCTTTTCCTCATTTTTTACTTCTTACTTCAAAAAAAAAAAAAAACAACAAAAAAATAAAAGAAAAAGAAAGAGAAAAACATTACTACATAATAATACAAATTCTATTTGTTCATATTTCATATATATAAACAAAAAAAATTTACACCATTTTTAATCAATCTGAATATTATTGTATCTCTCAATCTTCTTCTCCATCACAAAAGATTTGTGGGTAAGCTCAAATATTATTTTCTTGTTTTTTTTTTCACATTGTTTTGCATTTATGTTATTTAATTTTCTTATGCTATGCTTTTTTATTAATCATGTGGGCAAGTTTGTTATAATATGGGTGTGGGTATTTTGTTTTTGGGGTTCTTTATAATGCAGTAAATATTTGTCAAAAATTGCAACTTTTTTTCATAATTTGAAATGTGAGTTTCCAAGATTGGTAATTTTCCTTAGTGGGTTTGTTTTGATTTGAATTAAAATTTTGATCTTTGATAAATATTGCATGTGTATTAGTAATGATTGGATTTAGAGGTGGGAGGCGGAGTTAGGATTTTTAGTTTATGGTTTCTGAATCACAATCTATTTTTTTTTTTTTTTTCATATTCTTTTGTAATTTGGAGATTGGATGTATGAGTTCTTCATTTGGGTATGAAACAAGTGTGATGACTGATCTGGGTGTGGGTATTTTGTTTGGATTCATCTAAATAGTGTTAAAAGTTAGCCAAATTTGCATGTATTCATAGTTTCAAAATGGATATAATATATAAATATGCCTTTTAACTTGGCTTACGCTGGCATCTACGCCCTCCAACTTTGAGTGTGCATAAGTAGACACTTAAACTTGTATAAAATTGAACATATAGACACATTCGTCCTACGTGGCATCGTAGAACGTATGCATCTACTTGTTCAATTTTATATAAATTTAAGTGTCTAATTGTGCACATCCAAAGTTGGAGGACATAAATGTCACCTGAAGCCGAGTGAAATGACATACTTATGTATTATCACTTTCAAGATCCTTAGCAATGAATGTGAGTTTGAAAGATTGTTCTTTTTCCTTGGTGAGTTTGTTTTGATTTAAAATGAAGTTTTGATCTTTGATGAAAATCATCTCGGTACTGATGATTGGATTCAGTCAGATTTTTAGTTTATGGTTTCTAGATCACAATCCGTTTTGGTTCTTTTTTCATATTCTTTTGTAATATATGGAGATCAACAACAACAAACCAATGTAATCTCATAGGCGAGGTCTGGAATATGTAGATCAGATATATGAATTCTTTATTTGTGTATGAAACAAACACGATGTGGGTGTGAATATTTTGTTTGGTTTTTTCAGAAGAGAGTGAAAAGTTAAACAAATTTGCATGAACTCATAATCTCAAGTGATTGTTTATTTTCCTTTCTCGGTTTGTTTCGATATGTTCAGCATTTAACTAATGATAAAAGAAGATGACTTTGTATGCACTTGTAGTTTGGATATGAGTTTGCAAGATTCTTCATTTCCTTGGTGGGGTTGTTTTAATTTGCAAGAAAGTTTTAATCTTTGATGAAAATCACCTCATTAACGAAGATTGGATTGGATCGAATCTGCTACTTTCATAATCATATTTTGAGTATGTTTATGAATGGAATAGTTTATTATTTTGTCATGATATGTTTTATTGAGGTTCTGTGTTTGGTAATATCTTGATTTTGGTGGAAAACCAGACTAAAATTGGATTTAACTAATGATAAAAAAGATGGCTTTGGTATGTTCTGCATTGAGTTGATTCCTATATGTGTTTTTGGTAATTATGATGGTTCGAAATGAAATCTTGATCTCGGTGGAACAAAAAAATGTTGGCGTTGAATACTGTTATTGTCAAAAGCAGATGACTTTGATATGTTCGGCACTGAATCCATTGCGTCATTGCTCATTTCCGTCAGGCCGAAGTGTTTGGCCTTTCCGATATAAGTTTCTGTTAGTTATGATAGTTCAGAGTAATTTTGATTTCGGTGGAAAACCTAAACAAAAAGTTGGATTTAACTGCTGTTTATTGTCAAAAGAACAGATGACTTTGGTATATTCTGCATTTAATTGTTAATTTTATGCATTTGCTTATGTGTTTGTTCAACAATTTGTTGATAGGTTTTCACTTGGGGGGGTATGATTGTAAGTCGGATTACAATGAGTATCTGGTTCGAGGATTCCTTATGTGTTGCTTCATGTGCTGAGGATATGTGAATGGATTCAGCAAGAGGTTGGTTCCAAAAATTGTCATCAACCAAGAAGGATCCAATGGCCGGTGATGGCAAGCCACCGTCAGCTGAAGAGGCTTCCAATATAACAAAGCAAAGGGTTGCTGCAGCAAAACAATACATTGAGAAACATTACAAGGAGCAGATGAAAAATTTGCAGGAGAGAAAAGAGCGGTACGACAATAGATGCTACTTTTGTCTTACGACTTCCCTTTAGTTACTAGACTTTCTCCTTTATGCAACATTACTTTCTTTCTTAATCTCATTAGAGATATGTTCTCCTCCATAGACGGAGAGGCATTCAGTTGCCATGATGAGTTGAAATTCAACACTTGAATCTAGATTCAGATATGGGCATGCTGTTTTCTTGATTTAAATGTTACGCCCTCCGTTTCAATTTGTTTGTCTTAATTTCCTCTTTAGTCTGTTTAAAAAGAATGTTTCTTTCCTTTCTTGACAACTCTTTAATTTCAACTTTCCAAGTGGCATTTTTAAGAGCACAAGATTGAAAGACATTTTGGTACATTCAACATATCATTAGTTTACGACCACAAGATTCAAAAATCTTCTTTACTTTCTTAAATTCCGTGTCAAGTCAAAACTAGACAATCAAATTGAAACAGAGGGAGTACATCATTGTAACTCTTTGTATAATTGATATATAGTGAAATAGTTGAACTTCTCAAATCCTTGTCGCCGATCAATTTAGCCAACTTCAAACATAGCAAAGAGACTGCAAAAATATATATCATGTGTAATATAGCAATATTAAAGATGTTAGTACCAGTCATTCCTTTGAAATACTCTGCATGAATGGTTAGTCTAATTATATTACTACAAGAATGATCTTTACGGGATTTTTCTGTTCAATAATTATATTCTTGACATATTTGAACTTTCTGGCATCTATAATGCTTTAATTTCTATTTGTTTCCTTATTCTCATTTGGCCTGCAGTCGAGTTTTACTAGAACAAAAGCTGGCAGACGCCGATGTCTCACAGGAAGATCAAACTAACCTACTGAAATTTTTGGAAAAGAAGGAAACTGAATACATGCGACTCCAGAGGCATAAAATGGGAGCTGATGATTTTGAATTATTAACGATGATCGGAAAGGGTGCATTTGGAGAGGTAATGTTTCTATCAAAAACATCCAAGTTCCTGTTCACACATCTGTTCCTAGTATAATATTTATTCTGTTACTAGTGTAATTTTCTGTTCTCCAGATCCTCTATTTTTGCCTTAACTCCAAGTTCCTGTTCACACATCTGTTCCTAGTATAATATTTATTCTGTTACTAGTGTAATTTTCTGTTCTCCAGATCCTCTCTTTTTGCCTTAACTCTGTATTTGGAAGTTAAATATTCGGATGTAAAAATAATAAATATTACACCTCCCTATTTCCCAATGCTCCGAGAAAATATAGACGATAATTGCATGTTAGTGCTCCTCATGGTGAATTATCTGAATATTTTAAGGCATCAGTATCGAGAATTTCTTTTGTAATATGTCATGACAATAACAACAACATATCCAATGCAATCCAACAAATAGGGTCTGGAGAGAGTCCTTACCCCCCACCTTGAGAGGTAGAGAAGTGGTTCCCAATAGACCCTTGTGTCAAGGAAAAAGAAATAGCGGAAGTAAAGAAGCCATAACAAAATACTATAGGAAGCAAGACAAAACATTATGGAAAAAGGACAATAACTACAACAAATTAATACAACAATCGAAGTACATGAAACTACGGGACTACGGCTACTAGTGTGGAAGGATAATATGTTGTGGCAATGCAATTTCTATTTGTGGTTTATGGTACTAATTTCCTGCATTTGTCTATATCCCTCGAGGTATATTTGTGGTATTAATATTCATAGGTCAATTATGTTGTTAATGCCATGCTTCTAATGGTACTTAAAGCTAGTTCTTTGTCCGAAAAAAAAGCCAATCTGCATGATTGGTTTCTCTATTATTACAGGTCAGAATTTGTAGAGAAAAAACAACTGGTCAGGTATATGCAATGAAGAAGCTAAAAAAATCAGAAATGCTTCGTAGAGGACAGGTATGTGGATTATATGGTCATCAAATGCGACTCCCAATTCTACCACTATATTTACCAAGTCCTTAGCTTTTCGTATTAGGTTGAGCATGTGAAAGCTGAAAGGAATCTTCTTGCCGAGGTGGACAGTGATTGCATTGTCAAACTGTATTATTCTTTCCAAGATGACGATTATCTGTATCTTGTTATGGAATATCTACCCGGTGGGGATATGATGACACTACTCATGAGGAAGGATATATTGACTGAAGACGAAGCCAGATTTTATGTTGCAGAAACTGTTTTAGCAATTGAATCTATCCATAAACATAACTATATACACAGGTGGAGATTTGATCTTATACCTGAATGTCATATGTTATGCTTTGTATTTACCTGCTTGTTTGGACAAGCTTCTGAGAAGTTAAAAGTGTTCTTTTCTTAACAAAAAATGCTTATTTTAGAAAAAAATAATGTGCTTGAGATTTTGAGTAGTAAGAAAAGCTGTTTTTCGGAAGCTAAAACAACTAGCTTGTTGCTTAAAACATTTTTGGAACATTGACCAAGCACAAAGTACTGCTCTAATATTGCAAAAGTGCTTTCCAAATTAATTAACCAAACACAAATTGCTACTCTCTAGAAGTACCTTTTGGAAAAGCACTTCTGACAAAAAACGCTTTTCAAACTAAGCAGATTTTGGAAGCTTGGACAAATAGGCTATTCATTTGTTCAGACTTCTTTAAAACACACTAACTTTGTGCAGCCACCTTTTATTTGTTACAGAGACATTAAGCCTGATAACCTGCTACTCGATAGATATGGTCATTTAAAACTATCAGATTTTGGACTATGTAAGCCTTTAGACTGCAGTACTCTTGAAGAGAAGGATTTCTCAGTGGGGGATAGTACCAATGGAGGTTCCAAGAGCGAAAGCCCTACGGCTCCCAAACGCACTCAGCAAGAGCAGCTAGAAAACTGGCAGAAAAATAGGAGGATGCTTGTAAGTTTATCCCCATGTGGGTACTCTCATTCACTGTACTTTTTCCATTTCTCATATTTATTGCCTTTATTCTTCATAATTAGCCATCAAATCTTAGTCTCTGCATGGCTATTAATCTTCTTAAACCGTTGGGGCATCTTCGTCCAGTGAGTGATTGGAAAGGAAGTTCTTTTCCCCATATTCTATTGTTGTGTTGAGTTTCTTCTTTATAATAGAAGAGCTTGTTGAATCTGAGTGGTACACTTATACCGGGTGAAATATCTTCAAGGTAATCTTTGGCATGCCTCAAGCTTTCAAGAATACTCTACAGTTTTCGTGATCAAGTATTTTCTGAAAGATTTCCAACAGACACTACTTCACATCTTATTGGAGTATGTCATTCTCTTGTCGGTAATGAAAATGAAACAATTGTTGTCTGTTAACTTGCTGACTTACGCAGGAGGATTCTTCTATGTGGTTTTGTTTAGATTTTGAGTGGTCGCTTAAGCTGTTCTCTTCATATATTTAATTCTAGTTGTTTGCATAATCCAGGCCTATTCTACAGTGGGTACACCAGACTATATTGCTCCAGAGGTCCTGCAGAAGAAAGGTTATGGAATGGAATGTGACTGGTTAGTACAATTCTGTATTTTATAATGAGCACTTTGAATGCACATTTTTGCTAATATTTTGGGAACTTTGATCTTATGTCCTTCATAATAATAGCTCTTGTTGATTATTTGTGGTTCTTTCATCCGTTATGCCCAACCTCTTCTATTCATTCTTGCCTCGTTCTCTTCTCTCTTCTTTTTTTTCTGTTTTTTTTTTTAAGGGAGGGGGTAGATTATAGTGGATATGCTTTATATTTTTCTCCTCTTTGTCTCCATTTGCTGTAGATTCGATTTTATTCTGCAGGTGGTCGCTTGGCGCTATTATGTATGAAATGCTCATTGGTTATCCGCCTTTCTATTCTGATGATCCCATGTCAACTTGTAGGAAGGTAATCAATCATGACTACCTGTATATGTTCCTTCATTTTTTTCTTTTTGGCTTTCTTGATGCTTAGATTCTATTGATTCTCCTTGTAAAAATAAAAAGTTAATGTCAAAAGCACATCTAAGCTATCACTTTTTCGCGATTTTCATACCTCAACTATCTATTTTTTTTCTTTATCTACCTAAACTATCACTCCCTTTGTATTCAAACATACTTTGATGCTGAGTTGGCCTGCATGCTCTTGTGTCGATTGTGAACAAATATTTGTCCAACTCAACATCAAAGTATGAAACTGCGAAAATGTGATAGTTTAGGTAGGTAAATAGAACAATGGATAGTTGAGTTATGAAACTCGCGAAAAGGTGATAATTTAGGTGTGTGTTTTACCATTAACTCTAAAAAAAAATAGATTCTATTGATTCTTCAAATAGTTTTCTTTCTTCACAATATACTACATGAAAGCTCCCACATAATTGTATCATCTCAAAACTTACCATTGCATATGCAGATAGTTAACTGGAAAAATCATTTAAAGTTTCCTGAAGAAGTAAAGCTATCTCGAGAAGCCAAAGATATTACAAGCAAACTTCTTTGCAATGTCACCGAGAGACTTGGTTCCAACGGCACAGATGAAATAAAGGTGTTGTCTGGTGTGTCTTAAATTATGTTCTGTATTAGATCTAGGGGTTAACTGCAACCGTAACCTTGTGGTTTCTTTTCTCTATTTCCTTTTTCACCACTCAGGTCCACCCGTGGTTTAAAGGGATAGATTGGGATAAAATATATAAGATGGAAGCTGCTTTCATTCCTGAAGTCAATGATGAATTGGACACCCAAAATTTTGAAAAGTTTGAAGAGGTATCCCTGTGCATCGTTCTCTTAAACTTTTAGTTTTAATGTTTTCACTCATTTAGGAAATCTTTTGGTTGGTGTCGCAGTCTGAATCTCATTCTCAGAGTACGTCAAGATCTGGTCCGTGGAGAAAGGTATTCATTCTCATCATCATGTGGACATGTCATTTGATTTTACATTTTATTTAGTCATAATACATAAATAGACACCTTAACTGCACTCAACTAACAATTAAA
Organism: Solanum bulbocastanum; assembly: GCA_037074985.1. Classification (NCBI taxonomy): domain Eukaryota; kingdom Viridiplantae; phylum Streptophyta; class Magnoliopsida; order Solanales; family Solanaceae; genus Solanum; species Solanum bulbocastanum. The sequence continues at coordinate 2,460,933 of CM073602.1, forward strand.
CACTCCAACTTTGAGAATGCATATCTAGACACCTCAACTAATCCCATTGTGTCTCGTGGACACCCGATGCCGATGTGGCATATACATTTTGGAGGTGCCTAGATGATCATTTTCTAAGTTGGAGTGTTCAACTAACACAGTGGAGACTAGTTGAGGTGTCTAGATGTGCATTCTCAAGGTTTTCACAGTTTCTTGTGTGACCTTTGTTAATTCCTATTTATCTTATTCTTACCCATCATTTGTCCAGATGCTCTCGTCTAAGGACATTAACTTTGTTGGGTACACGTACAAGAATTTCAAAGTCGTGAATGATTGTCAAGTGCCTGGAATGGGTACATTCTTCATCTCTGCTTCTCTGTACGCATGTCCAATTAATCATGCTCCTCTAATAACATCTGAAAAATATCAAGCTTAATGTCCAATATGTCACATGTGTAAATTGGAATCGAAACTTCTAACCCACACATTCAAGCACAAGAATCGAGAGGACTGTGAAAAGGTGGAACAGACTCCTGGCAGTGCTAAATTAAAGAAAGGATGGAACAATAAATTATATGAAGTTAATAATGTAACCATTTTGTATTCTCACTTTTTCTTGGATGAACTTTTCTTGAAACCGATTCTTGCTTTTGCTCTCGTGGACCTGCTAAATCTCTCTGAAAAACTAGTTGTTGTGACCTGATTCTAGTTTGGAAATATTGCCGTTAGAGTATGGTATCACATTTGGCAGCTAGAAGTAGACGTTAGGATGAGTAAGACAGGTATCCAATTTCACGAGATCAAAGCACGAGTAAGACAGGTATTCAATTTCATGAGATCAAAGCACAATAACATAGTGAGGTTCTAATTTTAAAGATACATTACATGGTTTAACCTTATTTTGTTAATTTCTTCTCGTAGCTGTTTGCTGCTTTTATTTCTTTTACATAATACATAGATAGGCACTTTAAGTTGGCCTCAACTGGCAACTAAACACTCACACTTTGAGTATGCACATCTAGACTCCTCAACTTGTCTCCACTATGCAAGTTGAACACTCCAACTTACAAAATGATCATCCAAGACACCTCCAAAATTTATGTGTCCCGTCAGCATTGGGTCACGAGACACAGTGGGGACAAGTTGGAGTGTTAGTTGCCAATTGAGACCAAGTTGAGGCATCTAGATGTGCACTCTCAAAGTTGGAGTGCTTACTTGCCGTTTCATGCCAAGTTTGAGTGTTTGTACATGTATTATGCCTATTTCTTTCTTGCGATGGCACCTACCAGCCAAGCGATAAATTAAAGTTGATGTCTTCTTAGTACTGAAACGTTAACGAATTTAGTATTCCTTGTGACAAAGTGATGCTAGTTGTTTGAACATAAATTACGTTCCCTGTGGTTCTTCACCATTCAATTCTCAATAATTGGATATCTGAGAACCCTCAAATTTCTCGGACATCATGAGTACAAAGGACAAGTAGTTGCTTTGCATTTACCTTCTTTTATTTTTGTTCGTCGTTGTATACATTAACTTCTACATGTTTTAAGTGTTTCTCTGGTATAATTACTCTTATATAGCTTTGACTGACTAATATTTACGATCATCATTGACTTCGGTGTTTCTTTTTATTTTTGACAGTTGATCTGGAGAAAACAACTGGCAAGCCCAAGAAACCAACAATTAAATCATTGTTTGGTAATACTTCTCTATCCTTAATACAGTTTAGTCTCACTTGATTCTTTTTGGAATTCTTTTTCTTCTTGTCCGCTAGATTTTCTGCGAATTAAACAGAAGTTGTCAGTCAAATGAGTCTTGGTGAGGGTCTATCGTAAACAATCTCTCTACCTCCACAATGTAGGGGTAAGGTTGTGTATGCTCCACCCTCCCCAGATCTCACTTGTGTCTTGTGGGATTACACTGGGTTTGTTGTTGTTGTCATCGTCTTGTGTTGCCTTTTGCTTGACACGCAGCACTCATTATGAGGGGCGCATTCTACTATACTTCCTTTTGCTTCAACTCTTGAACTTTAGATTAAAAGAGGGCAACCCGATGCACTATGCTGCACGGGGTCTAGTGAAAGGTTGGGGACCACATTGGATCTGTTGTACCTATTATCTTGCATTTCTGCAACAATATGTTTCCACGACTTGAACCTGTGACCTCCTGGCTAAAAAAACACACTATTTCAATTTGGAAACTTCAGTGAAGTGTGATCTTGTAAGTTTTGTCTTTGATTCAACAGGGGATGAGTCAGAAACATCAGAAGAGAACTCGTGATCAACAATAAGGAGTTGCTTGAATCTCTTGCCTCAGCAACGTACGAATTTCTGAAAGAGCAGAATGTAGCTACGCGTGCTCCTTGAATCTGATCATTAGCGCGAATTTGTACAATTTTTGACAGTAAGTTAGAGAGTCTATTTGATCTGAATAACTATTTTTAGAGTTGAAAGATTTTGAGAGAAATAGGTTCTCTACTTGAAACAAGTCCTCTATACCATTTTTCAACAATTGATTGTAATTTACAATTTTGTTACAAGATTTAGATGTAATAATTGTCATCTTTGATATTGTAAATTAATATTCTTTTTCAATTAGTGTCATAATCAGAGTTTAACATACAAAGCATGACATTTACATGCTAGTTTTCCTCTCTTAACCAGAAGTCTCATATTCGAGCCTTAAAAATGAAAAAAACCCCATATGGCGAGTGCTTCCCCCTCTATTGGCCTTAGATGAAGTGAATGTGGATTAATCAGAACAGTGAATATCGACTATCATATGTTTATACCAATATATACGCACTACAAAATAAACTGAAATTAGTTTTAAAAAAATTGTATTGTTGTTATATACAAGAATAATGTTGGGCTAATAGTTTGGTGAGGTGTATTCAACCAAATAGACATATGTCATGTGACTCATGGGTCATGTCAACCTAAACGAGGATTCAATGTACTAAGCTTTTGCTATTTATAGGGTTTAGAAATTTAATATATTAAGCTTTTGCTATTTGTAGGGTTTGGAAAAGGATCGAACCACATGAATGACACTATCATGCCTAGGTGAGCGTGTTTTTATGATATCCATATTGAGGATTCATTATAAATTAATTAGTATTAAGCTAACTATCAGCGTACCATAACCCTCCTTTTTTATTCGGATTAAATTTTCAGTTGTTAATTAAAATTCTGATGCAACAACTAACAACCATCGAACATTGTGGTGGTAAGTATCCATTCATTTTTAATTAAAATTATCGGGCTTAGTTATAAGTACAAAATTGTCTTTGATAGAACTTTAAGTTGCAATTTCAAATTAGTCAATCCTTAAAAAGAATACCGGATAGGGGAACTAAAAATCAAAGAAGATGCTACAACTAAGACACAACAAAGTGTGCAAGTATAATAACTAAAAGTCATTAAATATTGTGATTGAGTGATAAGTATTCATTTATCATTTATTATATATCTCGAATTTTCAGTTTGAGTTCTAGATATAGAATCCTCTGTGAATCAAGAAAAGATGTAATGACTAAAACACAACAATGCATTTAATTCTGATATCTAAGCACTACATAAAAAATTAACGGCAATAGTTTAATTGTCATTAAATATGTATTTTTAGCGGAAATTAACACTCTTTTGTAAATGTTCCTAAAACCTACAGTGACATTGAATCAAATGCAAATTAATTAATATCGTTACAGGTTTTAACACTCTTTATAAATATATATATTTATTATTACTAAAAATTATTTTTGTGACAGTAAATACAGTAACATTACTTAACAAAATCCATGATTTAGAGGTTGGTGGACTTTTTAGCACAAATATAAATTAATCGGATAATACCAACTATTAGGTTGGTAACTAAAATATAATGTAATAATTAATACACAATAAATCATGCATATATAATAATTATTAATTGTGAAAGATTATAATGGGACGATAAGTATTTTTTCATATATAAAACAAATATTTTTAGCAATAAATTTTTTTTGATATGAATTCAAATTTATAAAATACCAAAACAGACATAAACGCCTAATGATGACATTTATTGGATTTCTGATAATGCAATTTTTTTTTTAAAGACATGACAACACTAATCCAACACCAGCTGGGACCTTCATGTAGGTGTGTTCACGATTTGGATAAAAATCGATCCAAATCGAAAAATCAAATTAAATTGATAAAATAAAATCGATTTTATTTGGGTTTGGTTTGGTTTGGTTTTAGATTTTTGAAAATTGATAGTATTTTGTTTGGTTATGGTTTTATTCAAAAAAATCAAAGAAATAACCGAACCAAACCGATTAATTATATACATATATTTTATAAATATACATACTTAATATATTATTTTTATAAACAATTTTCAAGATCTTATATATGTTTTCATTATAATTTCTTTATTTATTAATTGAAAGCAAGTTCAAGGTGAAAACATTTATTTTATTGATTTCATGTATAAGAGTCTATGACAATTATTTGTGGGACTGAAAATGTTAATGTCTCTTCCTTCTAAGTCAATATAGTGAATTTTAAAGTTTTAATCATAATAAATTTAGTGATCGAAAGTTTAATAATTTTAGTCATTCTAACTAATTTTTTTTTTGTTTTGAATGGATTGTTGTCACTTTTTTCACATTTTGAATGAATTTTTTCTTTTATTTTTGTGTATGGTTAATAACTGAATAATCGAACCAAACCAAACCGAAACCAATAACCACCAAACCGATAAATGTATATTATATTTGGTTTGGTTTGATTTTGATAATTTTAAAATCGAATAAGTTGGTTTGGTTTTGGTTTTGACTAATAACCAATCCAAACCGACCCATGAACACTACAATTGCTACAATTAATTAAATTATTTTTTGGTACAAAAGTTAAAAAATTATTTTTTTTAATTTTAAATTAAAAATACATAAAGTATTTTAAAGAATTTTTATTATTATAATTTTAAAATAAGATAAAAACAAATACATTATACACACAAATTTGTATTATTTCACAATTTTAAGTTTCTAGCTTCTAGGAGTTTGGCCCTAAATAATTATTTTAATATCAGAGATATTAAAGTTCAGTATTTAAAAATACGGTACACATTAACTTGCATTCGACATTTACATTAAATCGTACAAATTTGTTAAACTTTATATATATATATATATATATATATATATATATATATATATATATATATATATATATATATATATAGAGAGAGAGAGAGAGAGAGAGAGAGAGAGAGAAAGAGAGAGATAAAGAGATAAGAGAACGTTAGACCCGTTTAAGTGGCACCACCACAAATCAGAATTCCCTTTTAATTTATTTTATTTCTAAAATTAGCCTTCCCCTTTCATGAAAAGTTGCAACTTTTATGAAAGGTTGTGACCTTTCCGATAAGACACAATATGCATTTGTTCACACTACCATTTGTTGTCTATAAGTAGAAGAATTTCCTCTCATTTTAAGACAACAAAAATTTTGAACTACTTTTTCTTCTGAACAATTAAATAATTGTGTGCTTTGCTACTGTTGACTGACTCACACACCATTTTTTTGTATCAATACACTGGTGAATAGAATCGTTCTTTCCTAAGAGGATCTATTCTTTTAAATCTTGGGTACTGGGGGGAATAATTTCCTTAAGGGGACATTGTGCATTCAGTGGACTCGATTTTTTCAATTCTGTTTCATTCTATTGTTACAGATCCTGGTATTTTTTGCAGTCATTAATTTATGCGTATATTATTAATTGTTATATTTGAGTACATACTTTAAATTTTGTTGTTTATGTTTCTGCAATATTATTGTTATAAGTATTTGTTAGTACATATTAACTAACAAACGTTAATTGAGTATTCAAACAATTTTTCTCTACTAAAATTGTTGAAGGTACAAAAAAAAAAAAAGCCCTTACAATCTCTGATTTGTTCATCAACAACGTCATTTCTTCACATATAAGGATGAAATTTTGTGTTCTTTAGAAAATCCTCTGAGAGTTAATAACTTTGCATGCCCATATTTTTCTTGTTTTTAAGTTGTTGTTATCTATTTTTACTAAATTTTATCACTGGATATTATGAGTACTTTAAGGATTGAAAGTTGATTGAAGTGTTAGTCAATTTTTTGAGGTATGTTATTTTAAAAATTAGAACTTTTCCGGTTAGAATGATTTGTTATCATTATTTGATATCTCATAGTTTATTTCCTTTAATGTATGTTTTTTCTCGCTGTTTTGTTGTCTCCTTAAAATTGTATTGATTATTTTTCGTTTTGCATGTATATGATCTCACTTGGACAAAGCTTTAGTCCTTTTAATGTTTTTCTTTTTTTCCTTCTCATTCAGCTCTACTAAATATTTTTTCTGTAAGTTATGACTATTTTCGGCAAGCTTAATTTGAATAATATGAAACAAAACCTGCTCTAAATAAAAGTAATAGCTTAAGCTACAAAAGATATGTCTAATAACATAGATTTATTTTCCTTTATGTCCCAAGTAATTGTTGAGCATTTGAGTTATCTAGGTTAAACTCATTTTTAATTTTTTAATGTTCGAGAATATTTCTTTAACATGAGTCTAAAATCAAACATTTTGATCTACTTGTACTTTCATAATGCAACAACTATACATACATATTTCTGAAAAAATCGTAAAGTTGCATTGATGAAACATCTAGAAGGGACTTCAGAGCAGCAATTTAATGAAGAATGAATTTTTAAGAGGGTCAACAATATTATTTTGTTGTTGTTTCAAATTTATTTTTCTCCTTCTATAAATTTTGTTAGAGTAACAAAGTAACAATAACGAAAAGTGGTGAACGTTTGACCTCAGACAAGTAGATTGTCTCTAAAAAAATTTAATTACGTTGTTGTGGTGTACATTTTTAATGGTCTTAACTTATTTATGACTAATATTGATTATCTTAACTTATTTATAACTAATATTGATTATCGAAAACTTTTATATAATTTGTTTTTAACAAAGAGTTATTCTAACCATAAAATTATCAGTTCTATATTTTTCATGTACAAAAAAATAGAAAAAAATTATTTAATCTCTACATAAAAACATCACTCAGTTTTAACAAGACAATTATATCATCAAACATATATTATGATAAATTATGTAAAAGATAAAAAAGATTAGATATCAAGATATTTTTAATCATTCATTATATATTTAAAATTCTTGAGATATATGATAATGTCAAATCATTTAATTTCTGTTGAAATGTTCTTAAAACCTACTAAAATTTACTTTTTTTTTCTTATAACAATCGATTATTGAAAAGGCTGTTTAAAAGCTTAGAAAGATTATTTATGCCTGCACGAAGCGCGGATAAATTCCTAGTATTAAAAGTAAAATAAAGTATTAAATTATAGTAGTACTATTTTTGCTCTTAATTTTTTATGGATATAATAGAATACACAAATTTCAAAAAAAATATTTTTCAAATAAACCACAATTCATGTATATGAACCCAAGAAGTCACCTCACTAATTTCTAAATAGCTAATTCTAGAAGATATATTGGATGATGATAATGTTTGATTAAACTTAAAAGAAAAAAAATTGAAACAATAAATAAAAAAATAATTCAAGAATTTTGTTTAGGTCATTAATATATCATTCATATACCCCCACCCCACTCCCTTGAAATAATAGAATGCAGAAATATTTTTTTCCTCATTTTATGTTCGATATTCATATTTAATCTAACTAAATTTAAATTCGTGCCAGAAAATCTTACATTGAGAGTAAATCACTTATAGACACGTAATTTTTTACCGAACTTAAGGTATTACACCATTTTTAGTACATAAATATTGCTTTTATATATAAATTAAATATTTTATTTTTTTTAATCTTATTTTAGTAATTTTATTTTAAAAGATTTGAAAATAGAAAAAAAAAATATGTTTTATTTTTATTTTAATTTAATAAATAAGCTACTATTTCTTATTTATAATTTATTATTAGCTACTCAATTTTTTTTAGTTTAAAATATATTATATTATATTATAAAAAAAAAAAACACACTCACCTACCACTTACTCTCACCCACAACCCCATATCACCCACACTAACCCACAGCTCCCTCGCATCCCCCCCCCCCCCACCCCCACTTCCAACATTACCACCCACACCAACATATATACATACAGCCAAAAAAAAAAAAAAAACACACCACTCCTCACATACACCCACACACCCTATGTATAAAACACACAGGACACACACAAAGATTTTTTTTCCAAAAAGGACACAGACAGACGCACAGTAACAAAAAATCTGCACAACAAACACACGCACAAAAAAAAAAAAAAAAAAAAAAAAAAAAAAAAAAAAAACCAAAAGCATTTTTCTCCTTTTTTTTAAACAACACCAAAAACACAACACAATAAAAGTTGAGTTCAAAAAGTTGAGTTCAAGGTTTATTGTTGTGATTCTGAATTTGTGGTTTCGGTCGTGATTTTTTTTTTGTGAATTAATACTCACAAGAGGTAATACTTAATCCTTTTTATATAGTTTAATGTCATGATTATACAAGCATTGGTTGCAATATATTGAAATTGTGAAATTTCGTATGTGTTTAAACCATTAATATTCATTGATGTTATAATATGAAGTATGTTCAAATCTTTCGTATCAAATTTATGTTTAGATCTTTTATATCATTAGACTTAGTGCGAAATTGTTATAACGAAACTTAGTTTGTTTCATGTTTAAACAATCCATGCTTCATTTCATGTTTAAGTAAATCTATTGTCTACGTCTATTCTTGTTTTTTTTTTTTTTTTTTTTTATATATTTTGATTCTCTTATGATGATACATGTATTTATTACTGAAATGATGGGAATAATTAATAACAAATATTTATTATGTAAAATATGATTTAAATTAGTAGGTTTTTCTTTTCATTTAATGACTAAAATAAAGAAAAATTAAAAGATTTTAGGTGCCCATAATTCCTAACATGTTTATATTAATGTAACATGTGTAAAATTTGTATGGGAAGGTGTACTATTTTAATTTATTTTTACTTTGTGTTCTTATTAATATTGTTTTCATTCTTTTTAGAAAATCATAAAATTAAAACTAAGATAACATGTAATTTAGGCTGATAATAATAATAATAATAGGCAAATTTTAAGATCTAAAGAATATTAAAATACTTTTAGTCTTGAAATACAAACAAATAAAATAATTTGTGGCAAAGTTGGAAAGCATTGCAACCAATACACCACACACTAATAAAAGTAAGATAATTTTAAAAGCAAGTTTAAAATAAATTAAAGAAGGCGGGACATAAGTAAATTTATTAAGCTAATAAGTATAATGTATCCAAAATTAAGTCAAGCCATATATAAGTCAATAAAGCGATCGTGCTAGAACCACGGGTCTCGCAGGATGCCTAATAACTTCCCCTTGATCAACAGAATCCTTACCCGATCTCTATTTTCGCAGATCAAACAAAATAAAGAGTCAAATTTCCTTTTGATTAGGAATTTAAATAAGGTGACTTGGAACACCAAAACTCAATTCCAAGTGACGACTTTGAATAATCAAAACAATCCCTTTTCGAAATGTCACTTTAATTGGAAAAACTCTTTTCTTCAAAAAACATCAATTTTGAGGAAAAAATTGGAGTGTGACATATGGCGATTTTGCTCGGGATAACTAGAATTCGAGCTTATAATATTGACTTATGTATGATTATTTTCTTATTTATTTATGTTTTTGGATATTGTATTTGTTGGCTTAATGTGCTAATTGTTTATTTATTTACTGCTTTGATATTATTTGAACGACATATAAATTTTTTTCTCTCGCGCACCTCTCTGAGTCTTCAATAATACCATTATGGGAATTGCGATTGCGCCCCACTTCTATCAAGTTAGCCAGTGGATCTTCGGTCCATGGTGAAGGATTTTTAGTCACACATATTTATAATAGGGAGCACTCATGCACAAAGCCGAAAAGCGCTGCTATTGGTGCTACTCTCTAACTCGAGTTGTCCACTCATTTTACATCCAGTCTAGATACCTTTCTCTATCAAGTTTAATCTTTGTAGAACTGAAACCAGATATGGTTGTTCCTAATAGGTTTTACTTATTTGCATTTAATTTAATGAGACTTGGCATAGTGATGTGATTTACTTCAATTTTATTTGACTACCTAAATTATTTTATATGTTATTTAAAAATGTATTTATTTAGAGACTCTTTGTATATAAACCAAATCTGAGGTAATGAATGAAATAATTTTTTTTTTAGAATTTTTACATTAAAAAGAAAGACATAGAAAAATAAATTACAAAAAAAATCTTGTTTAAGGATTTTTTTTTTCATTTTTCTATAAAAAGAGATTTTTTTTCTAAACAAAAATCACAACAATAAAAAAAATATTCTTTTATTTTTTTTCTTTTGTATAGATCACAAAAAGAAACTTCATAAGTTTTTATACCACTTTAAACGAAGAATATAGTTGCATTTGTCAACATATTTCTAATCTTTCAAAAAAAAATTTACAAAAATAAAGTTTAATTATCCAATCTGAACAAACTATGCACACCTGATTCTTACCTCGATGAAATATGTAGGCAACCCTGTTTGAGTTTGGTGATCCTTATTCAAAATTTCAAAAAAAATATATATTTCTTATTAAAAAACAATGGTTGTTTATGATCTTCTTGAACTACGTTTGACCTGATTCTTGCTTTGACAAGATACGTAGGCAACCTTATTTTGAGGTTTGGTCCAATAAAAAAAAAATCTAGAAAGTCCTCGTCACAAAAACTAGGAATTTTTTTTTAAAAAATAAAATAAAATTGAAAGTTCAAATAAAAGTGTTTCTCTTGCTTATTTTAGAATATATATATATATATATATATATATATATATATATATATATATATATATATATAAAGATGATGAAAATCTGTTTCAGGTATGACAGTTTTTCAAGAAAAATTTTAATCTAGAAAATTTGACTTGGTTGGTACCAACATGTTTAAGAATGTGCATAAGAAAAAAAATGTTAAATCATTTGACAAGATAGGCCAACTTTGTTGTAACCTATCGACTTCTTTTGATATCTCTTGATATCTTTATGTAATACTTGAGAAACTGTTTTGCTTAAAGTTAAGGCTAAAACAAATTCTAACACATGTTTCATGTGCATTGTGTGGTGAGCTTTACATATAAAATTCAATGACATGACTTTCTTGATCTAGAACTTGGCCCGAATGTTGGTTGAGGCAAAATTTTGAACAACATTTAACTTGAAAAAGCTTTGATCCGATCGTGTCTTTCGAGCCTACCGAATGACATATTATCCATATAACTCTCATTTTGAGCCTGAAACCTTTTTATTTGAATAATCATATTTTAGCGCATATCTTTCTGAGTGCATAAATGTGATATCCTTGATCTCATCTCCTTGAGCGCACTATCAATTATCTACATAGTGCCAAAGATCTAAGTTGGGTAACAAAGAGAAAAAGTCAAACATGTGAAACTCCAAAAAAAAAAAAATGACAAAGAAAAGTTAGAATGAAAAAATGAAAACAACCTCCAACAAAAAGGAGAGCAAATGAAAAAAATAAATAAAAATAAATAAATGAGGAGAAGCTTTCAAGAAAACAAAGGTCAAATGCGAAGATGAAAAAATATTGAGAGCATTGTGCAAATTCTAAGGAGGAAATTGTCACTTTATCTCAAATAAATATCCTACCTTTCCCTAAGCCTACATTAAAAGTCAAATAACAAGTACTATTTGATCTCATTTTTTGTATTCTCACATTAGTGGATACTTACATGAGGGCCAAACATATGGTATCTCAATCTCATGCATTGAACATCTTTCTGAGTGTGAGTGACTTTCAAAAATGTCATACGATCTAAATTATTCTATTGTGTGAAGTAGGACTTTCATTTGTTGCAAGAGCACTTGAAACATGAGGATATGAATAGTTCTAGTTTAAGTTATAAAGTAAGGTGAAAATATGTATCAATTAATTATTATTCAAGTGATTCCAAATTCATTGTTTCTTTTTTCATCCATTCAACACCCTCAACTCCGAACCCTTGACCACTCCACTTTTGTCATCCTCGAACCCACATTCCCGTACCCCATCCTACCTCTCATAGCATTTTGATAGACTACGTATAAATGCTCTTCGAATGATATTTTCTTTACTTAATTATGAAATTCTAGAAAATTAACATAGGTTATAGACTTATGGTAGATGGTTGAGATCCCACCATACTTAAATCAGAGGTCTCAGATTCAAGTTTTGGAGATCTAAAAAATTCTGTTGGGAGGGAACCCTAAGAAATAAGTGCAAATTCAAATTTAGTCAAACATCAATATAAATATCAAATATCAGATGAAAAATTAAAAAAAAAATATATTTTATCATATTTTAATAAAACAAAACCCACATATTTTTTTTTTAAAAAAAACATTTTCCTTTGAATAGTTTTTCCTTCGCACCAAACGGCAAACACACCCAAAGCATTAAACCTTTCACCAAATCATCATTTGCAAGCAATTATACATTAATAATCACTCAAAATCTTTATTATACTAATTAATACCCTTCATTTATATTTATAAATATATATTATTATAGATAGATATTTCTAACAGCTTCTTTACATAATATTATTCAACAACGATAACAATATACTCGAGTTAACTTCATTAATGAAATTTGAAGAGGGTGAAGTGTACATAAACAACTTTACTCCTAGTAGAGATGTTGTTCTCAAAAAACTTTCGGATCAAGTGCAATAAAATTAAAATAGTTATAAAAAATGACAATAAACAAAAACACAATAACTAATAAGGAAAGAATTACAATGCACTATGGACCAACTCTCTCACTGAGACTACCCAATGAACAACAACTTGAGCATAGTATCTCCACCACCCAAGCCACTAGATCTACCTGAGACCTCCTTCAAAAAGGTCCTCCTCAACAAGAAAAGAGACCTGAATAAATCTTACAGTCAAATACAGGAAATCCACATGACTGACATCGAACAAATCGGTGGATCAATAATCCTGTTAGAAGAAAACAAAAAAAGGATCAACAATCCTTGGAAATTCTCCGTCATAGTGAAGTTATTAGGGGGAAAAATCTCGCATAACTACCTAAAAAGCAAACTAATAGAAATATGGAAACCCACCGAGCCCTTCACGCTTATTGACCTCGGTTGGGACTTCTTCATCGCTAAATTCAGCAAACAAGAAAATATGCAAAAGGCACTACATGAAGGCCTTTGGTTTGTCATTGAGAGTTTCCTCTCAGTCCAGCATTGGGAACCAATCTTTGTTCCAAACGAAACTATGGAATACCATACCGCCATTTGGACAAGACTTCCACAATTACCCACTGAATTCTATGACAGAGAAATCTTGGAAAAAATTGGGAAGAAGCTAGGGGGCTCCTTAAAATTGACTCATATACCTCAGCGACTATTCACGATTGATATGAAAGAATCTACATACAAGTTCCAACAGGTAAACCCTTACAAGGCGAGGTCTAAATTGGAAACCACACCCAAAAAGTGGTGTACGAAGGGGAGGGGATCCTATGCACAAGCTGTGGCATAATTGGGCATGACCAAAAAAACTGTGCTAAATACGCCATAACAACAAAGGACATCACCCACAGCGTAGAGAAACCTTTGGACCCTGCATTGGAGACTTGGAAGATCGTATCTTTCCCCAAAAAGATGAAGAATCCCAAACATAACCCACCATCCACGCAGAATGCGGAGCAAGGACAACATCCAGGAAACTACACACACCCTCAGGTAGGTACCTAAATGACAGGCCTAGGTAAGTTCCCTAATCCTAACTCTAACACTTTCAGTAATCTTTCCCTGTTCTCTTCAACTTACACTGACTCCAACAACCGCCAAGCGCCGTCCATAACTAATAAAAGAGGTAAAGGAAAAGAGGTAATTAACTACCCCCACAAATTCCCAAAACACTCCTTTGAAGTCTGACCCCCCAATAACTCCCCACCTGACGTCACTAATGAGCATATCCAAAAAAATCCAAAGGATCTGCTCCCAGTCACTTCTATCAAAATAACAATAAGTCGAGATTTAAATCCCAGCTTAAGCACAGTAGCCCTATTAATTGCAATGGTCCCACTAGGACCCAAAACAAAGAACCCTCTCCCACTCTCCCAGTCATTCCGAAAGAAATTCCCATGGATATTGCCACCGCCTCCACCCAGCCAACATTCTGCAACACTTACCCCTTAGCAGGTAATCATCACAAATCCTCTGACGAAGTGATGGATGGAGTCACTTCAATTAACTCCACCCTCCACATTCCCTTGTTAGAAAAAGGAAAGTCCCCTTCTAACAATCCTATAGAAATCAACATCCACCATACTCTTGAAAATGGCAAATCCTCCACCGAACCACATCACTCTAATATCCAAACCATTACCGCCGGACTATACCCTATCGTCCTGGTTGGAAATGGCAATGCAGGGGAGGACCATCTCCTTACAGGCGACAGTCGGGGACACACCATTGACACTGGTGGTCTAAGACCCCTCATATCTGGCACACTTGGTCAAGGAGGGCCTAGATTATGCCATAGAGGGGATGGGGCATATTGTCTGGACACAATTACTACTACAGACACAATTGTTAGGTCTGCAAGGGCCATTCCCATTGAGCTCGATGAATCTCCTAATGTCTTAGACTCTTCAAATCCTTAATTTTTTTCTGAATACATCACCACCACTGAAAACCATGAACCTCTCCTTTGTGCCTTAGTGCCCCCAGGAGACGCAGACCCCAGCCGGACAGCAAGAGGGGGAAGGAAAGGAGCCGGAAAGAGGATTGGTGGCAGAGATACTAAGAAAGAACAACGAGGAGCTGGAACTCCTCCTAGCCTCCTTTAGGGAACAAAAACCTCAAGCTGTCATATTGGAAAACCTCATCTCGAAAGAGTTCATAGAACTCTCAACCGAGTCCATGGGTGTTTACTGCCCCAAAACGATAACCTTCTTCTCGCTGAATCTGAGAAGCGAAAAGGACAACACCTCACCAGCGTTTGCGCTGAAGGCACAGAAGGAGACAAATGGACCTTTTCAAGTGAAGAAAGGGAAGTACCCAATACACAATCCACACAAAGAAACACCCCTAATGAACTTCATAATTTGGAATGTTAGGGGTGCTAACAGTGCAAACTTCCGGCGCCAGGTGAGGCAATGGTGAAAATGCACAAGCCAGCTATACTTGTACTACTAGAGACAAGAATGAGAGAGCATAAGCGTCTAACGGAGGTTCTCAAAATTTGACTCCTAAATTCAGTCAGCAGCAGTGGGCCTGTCCAGCGGCATAGTCATTATGTAGAAAAAGGACACCCTGAAACTCAGTGATATCTCCATCACTTCTAAGAGCATTCCGTCATGGTCCAGGTAACAACTGATACTAACCCTTGGTTTTTTTCTGCAATCTACACTAGCAATGATTTTTACCCTTAGAAGTAATCTGTGGAATGAACTCATCGAGCTCGCTAATCACAACAATGGGGACTGGCTGATTGGAGGCGACTTCAATGAAATTCTTAGAAATAGTTAGAAATTGAGAGGCAGGGGTATTAATAACTATAGAGCTAGTAAGCTCCAAAAGTGTTTGGACCATTGCAATATGGTTGACTTAGGGTTTAGAGGTTCTAAATACACTTGGACTAATAAGAGGTATATATAGGACCAATCTTATCCTTGAAAGATTAGATAGGTGTGTGGCTAATACCTCTTGGGTTATTAGCTATCCTAATACCACTGTGACTCACCTTTCTAGGACCAAGTCTGACCATTGCCCCCTTCAGGTCAGACTTGACAATACCCAAAACCATATGCACAATAAACCTTTTAGAATGGAACCCATGTGGTGTGGGCATCCAACCTTTAGGAATCTTGTTAAGATTTACTTTGACACACCCTCTAACCTCCCCAATTCTATTGAGATGTTCCAAAGGGAGGCCACGAAATGGAACAAAACCACTTTTGGTAACATTTTCGACAAAATCGAGAGAATTTTGGCCAGACTTTAAGGAATCCAAAAGTATAGTGCCTACCCCTACAACCATTTACTTTGGAACCTTGAAGCAGAAATCCAAAAAGAATACGAGGCACTGCTCAAGGTAAAAGAGGATTTTTGGAGAACCAAATCCAGAATTGATTGGCTCAGTCCAGGGGATGCCAATACTAAGTTCTTCCACACAACCACTATCAATAGAATGAGGAAGAATAAGATTAACAACCTCCTAAGGGACATTGGTAACACTATCTCTGACCCTATTCAGATTGCCACCCATATCTAGTCTTTCTTCACCAAGTTGTTCTCCACTAACCACCCTTACAGCATTAGGTGTCAGACTAGAAACCAAGATGACCACCCCAGCCCCTCTTGGAATCCTTGGACATGCCTCTGAGAGATACTGAAATCACCCAGGCCCTTAAGTCCTTCAAATCCACTAACGCTTCTGGACCGGATGAAATCCACCCTCTTTTCTACCAGAAGTACTGGAATGAGATTGGCAAAAAAAACAACTTTTTGTAAATAAGTTTTTGCCAACAACGTCATGCCTCATCACATAAACACCATCTTGCTTTGTCTCATACCTAAGAGTCCTAATGCCACTTGCATGAAGAATTTTAAGCCAATTGGTCTGTGCAACACTACCTACAAGTTAGTCACCAAGATCATTGTCAATAGAATCAAGCCTTTCCTCCTCTCTATATTAGCCCCAATCAAGCCAACTTCCTCACCAATAGAAGAACCATTGACAATGTCATCATTGTTCAAGAATTCATCTCCCACTTTAAAAAAATGAAAGGGAAAAATGCTAACATGATCCTTAAGATTGATCTTGAAAAGGCCTTTGATAAGCTTGAATAGTCTTACATTAGAGATTCCCTTCTTTTCTTTAACTTCCCCCCCAAGCTCACTAATCTCATCATGTCCTGTGTTTGCTGCAACTCCATCTCCATCATTGTCAATGAAGGGAAAAATCCCCCCTTAATCCTTCGAGAGGCATTAGGGAGGGGGACCCCTATGTCTCCCTATCTTTTCATCATCTGTCAAGAGACATTAACAAGAGGGTCGAGGGGGTAAATTGGTACCCCATAAAAACTACCAACGCTGGCCCAAAAATCTCTCACTTATTCTTTGTTGATGAGCTTACCTTATTTGCTAGAGTCAATATCATCAATTGCAACACTATCACCCGGACCCTTGAGGATTTCTGCCTCAAGTCTGGACAGAGCATCAACCACAACAAGTCTAAAGTGATCTTCTCTTCTAACTGCACTGCTCAAAATGCCTCTCACTGTTCTAACCTTCTCAACATCCAGGCTAGTAGTGTCTTTGGAAAATACTTGGGCTTCATCATCTTTCACAAGAAACCCAATCACAGTGATTTTCAATTCATCCTGGACTCTATGAATAACAAACTTGCAGGATGGAAGACCAATTTCATGAATCTGGCAGGCAGAACTGTCTTGGCTAGGGCCTCTCTAGGCAGCATCCCTAGTCATATCATGCAATACATCCAAGTCCCTGCAAAAACCAATAAGTTGATCAACAGAATCTAAAGGAATTTTGTCTGGGGACCAACCAGAACAAAAAAAATGCATTTTGTCAATTGGGAGACCATCACTCTACCTAAGGGGGAAGGGGGCATAGGCTTATACAAGAGTGAATTAAGGAACCGAACTCTCCATGCCAGTATGACATAGAGATTGATCAGGCATTCAAACAACCTTTGGGGCCAAATGTTAATCAATAAGTACTCCAACCATGTTACTGATTAGTGGAGAAAACCAATCTCCAGAGTTTGGAAGTGCATAATGGAAGGTTGGAAAGACACTAAGAAAGGCCTTAGGTGGGTTGTCAACAATGGAAACACGACCAACATCTTCAACCATAAATGGATTCCTCACCATGAATCCATAAGGAAAACATGCATGGACTCCTCTGTCAAGGGGAAGAGGAAATGTTGGTGAAGGATATGGTCCAAAATGGCATCTGGAACCTTGATAACATATCCTTTAATCTTCCTGAAGAAATCAAGGCTATCATTAAGGCCATCCATGTAAACCCCCAATGTATGGTAAATGATAAGCCAATCTGGAACCTCTCCACGAACGGGGAGTTCACCACTGCTAGTGCCTATAAGTTTATCCACTCTAACTACTCCAAAGCTATCATAACCTCTGTAAAAAAAGGAACTTCGGTTGAATCTGGAAATTGCATTACCCCAACAAAATAAAAACTTTTATTTGGCTCATGTTCCACAACAGGCTCCCCACCTCCTTGCACCTTAACATGATTGGTCTTAACATCCATCTGGGATGCCATATCTATGGCCACTCAGTGGAAAATATTGATCACATATTCTTCTAATGCATGAAAGCAATCGGTTTTTAGGAGACTATCATTGGGAGAAATACTTCCAACCATAAGCTTGACAAGAACATGTTTTCCATATAAAACTATCACAAGATTTGGAACAATACCAAGGGGAAAAATTACAACCACCAGCTCTCCTGGCATGTCATCACCCCCCAATGTTTCTGGGCCATCTGGCTTCAAAAGAATCATATCCTCTTCAATAAAAAGAAGGACAACATTCCCATCAATAATGTTGTAAACCATTCCTATGAGTTTCAACTCCTTATCGAAAATAATCACAAAGAGAACAAAGACAACTGCTCTATCCTTGTAAAATGGGAGCCCCCCATAGTTGGCAGATTCAAACTTAACACTGATGGGTCTATGAAAACAAACCCTGGACCTGGAGGATTGGGAGGTGTAATTCGAAACCAATGGGGGATTGCATTATTGGTTTCACAAGTAGAGAAGCACATGTAAACCCCATCCTTACTAAACTCAGAGCCTTGAGATAAGGACTCTATATGGCTTTGGAATCTAGAATTCACCCTCTTGATATTAATACCGATTCCTCTGACTTGATAAAATTGTTTGAGCATGACAATCAACCCTATTCTAATTGGATTTCTGAATGTAGGTTACTCATACAGAAGCTGGGAGCTACAATGCCGACACATATCTTCAGAGAACATAACAAGGTGGCAGACATGCTTAGTAAGGAAGGGCTTAAAAGCAGTAGCTATGGAATTCCAACCTTTTTGATAGTTCTTCCACTGTATGCGAAAGACGCAACCTGGGCAGACCTTTCAGGAACTATGTACTCTAGAAAAATTAATCCTAACTTTTGTAATACTAATGGCCATAACAAAGCCCAAACCTCGTACAATCCTGCTACAAGCATTATGTTAACCTCTATGTAAGTTTATATATACAAATCCCTCATTATCGAAAAAAAAGTACAATGCACTCTGAAAAATCGCGATAACATCTGAAATGATGCGATAACCAAAATACTACAAAAAACTTATGTTATCAAATATCAAAACCAAGAAATTACATAAATAAGACTAATACTACAATATATACAATACTCTAGACTCCAACCAAGTATACTCTCGTTGAAAATCAAACAACACTCAATTAGATACTAATTTTTTATCTAACTTGTGATTTCTATATTCTTCGTTCTAAAATTATGTTTTTCAATAACTTAAAACTACAACATATTCTGTTTAATCAACTTTTATTTTATATTTCTTCAACCTATCTATATCTCATAAAACATGATATAATGTAATTATTTAAATATATAAAAATAATAATACAATACAATATATTATGAAATAATATCTACCTTCCAAACAAATATGTAGAAGTATGTTAAACAAAGACAAAAGAAAAAATAACAGAAGAAGATACAAACAAAAGAATATTAAATAATTCTTAACAAACAAAGACAAAAGAAAAAATAACAGAAGAAGATACAAACAAAAGAATATTAAATAATTCAAAATCAATCCTTCTTCTCTCTCTCTGTATGCTGCTTGCTTTTCCACAAAATTAAATTTGTTTCTACTTTTTCTGAAAAAAATCTCTCTTTCTCTCTCTTCTCAATCTTTCCTCATTTGTCCCATCTCTTTTTGTTCTCCATTGCCAGAATTCTTGACTTTTTTTTTTTCATTTTCAGCTGTCAACAGGAGCTTAAGAACACCCAAATACACTTTTTTTTTTTTTAATTTGTACATCGGGGGTTGCAGAAAGATTGCTTTTTTATTAATGGGGTGATTTTTCTTGTAAAGATAGGGTTTTTATTCATTGTTGGATTATTTGGAGATGATGGGTGTTGGTATTTGTAGAAGGATGTAGCTGGACAATAATTTTCTTCAAATTTTGAGTGATGATTTTTAGGCTTTATTTTATTGAAAGTTGTGAACTTTAAATGGATTTTGATCTTTAGGGGTGGTAATTGGATAGATGTATGAGTAGTTTTGATGGGGTTAATTGTTTCTTGGATTTGTTGGGTTTTTTTGGCCAATCTAAGTGGGTGAAAATCTGAGAGAATTAATTATTTTGGCTGTTGAAATTGTTGTTGGTGGTGAAATTTCTGAAGTGAGGTTGTTGAAATCACCATGGATCGTGTTGTGGGAGGGAAGTTTAAGCTTGGAAGAAAGATTGGGAGTGGTTCTTTTGGTGAGCTTTATTTAGGTATGTCACTTGGTAGATTTGATTCTATGGTCAACCCCGTTTCCTTTGCTTTTGATGTTTGTGTTATTTAAGAAGTTTCTTTAGCTACTCTTTTGTGTTTCTTATGTTTTCTGCTTCTTGCTGCTTTATTGGTTCAGGTGTGAATATACATAATGGAGAAGAAGTTGCCATTAAGCTGGTATTGTCTCTAGTTGCTCATTCTTACTCCCTCTGTTCCAATTTGTTTGCCCTAGTTTGTTTGACTGTGCATGGAGTTAAAGAAAATAAAGAAACTTTTGAATCTTTTGGTCTTAAAGTAAAGATATGTACAATCTACCAAAATGCTCTTTAATCATGTGGTTTTAAACATGTCATGTCGGATGTTGGAATTCAAGAGTTGCCAAATTAGGCATTCTTCTTGCAATAGACTAAAAAAGAAAGTAAGACAAACAAATTGAAATGAAGTCAATATTAATTTTTGCTGCTTAGTGTTTGGTTCATGCCTTTTAGTTGTTGCTACACTATGTCTATGTAATTATGGCAGACCGAATAGAACACAATGGTTAGAGACTCTTATGTCAGTGTTACAGTGTAGAGATTAGAGTATGAAAGTTAGAGAACCCACTGAGACACATCATATATTGGAATGAAATGAGTTGAAATATAAGGGAACAAATACAGATGATTCATACTCATCCAAACGAAAAGATGATTCATATAGTTGACCCCAACTAACTTGAGCTTGAGTTGTAGTTGATTGATTGAATTATTGATATGCCATTTAGCTCGTCTTCTATTATTATTAGAGTTATAGCACTAAAATGGTAAGAAACAACTACACTTCTGATTTTGCATTGTACTTACATATGGTTATTGTTTCGCTCTTCCTAAATCTTACATATTGATTGCTTTCCTATTTAGTGGAACTGGTCATCTTATCCTATTACTGCAACTATCAGGAATCTGTCAAGACGAAGCACCCTCAGCTTCATTACGAGTCAAAAATATATATGCTTCTCCAAGGAGGAAGTAAGTCTCTCTTCATGTCCTTTTCATATCCTCGGCTTTCTATCAATGATGCAATTGTGTTGATTACTCTGGAATACCTATCGAAAGAAAAGGAGGGGAGTATTATATACTATTTGTCAGAAGTTCAATTCACTGACCCCTTCTTCCCTAATTATGAGCATGAATGGGCCCTTTAATATACGTATTTGGGTACTTTCTGTCCTCTTTTACATGACGTCTATTCAGATTAGAAAATATTTCGTAGAATCAAAGTAGCAACCAATTAGTTCTATGTGTTTTGTCTAATCAATGAACTTTTGGGATGGGAATGTGATGAATAGAAAATTGACTCCTTATCTCTTCCATTAATTATGAAGCCGGGATTCCCAATCTCAAATGGTTTGGAGTTGAGGGCGAGTACAATGTGATGGTCATTGACCTTCTTGGACCAAGTTTGGAAGACCTCTTCAACTATTGCAATAGGAAGTTCACTTTGAAAACAGTTTTAATGCTTGCAGATCAACTAGTAAGTACTTCTTTGTCATGCCACTCCTTTCAGAGATTAGCTTTTTTATAATTGTTGATTATGAGTCTGATGTAATATTCTTGCTGTACGTCATTTTCAGATTAATAGAGTTGAGTATATGCACTCACGAGGATTTCTCCACCGTGACATAAAACCAGACAACTTTTTAATGGGCCTAGGTCGCAAAGCAAATCAGGTGTTTATTCATGTCCTGTCAAAGTTTGAAAAAGCTTCTAATATATGTCATGTCAATATTCCTTCATGACTTCACCTAAACCGGTATAGGTTCATGTCTCTCTTTGCTAGTTCAGTTTTTAGTTCATCACTAAATGTCATATCAGTGCTGAAGTAAGAGATTCAAGGAAAAAAATATGTTGCATAATTTGGAAGTCCTTATATTGGAATAAAATTGATTCTAACACTAATGACAGGTTTATGCCATTGACTTTGGGCTTGCCAAAAAGTATAGGGACCTACAGACTCACAAGCATATACCATACAGGTAATCACACTTTGTTACTTGACTGGTCCTTGCAGTTGTCCTGTTTGTCTTTCCGGATGATAATTTCACAGCTTTATAAGGAAAAGAATGGTAGTTTTTGATTCTCTTTCAGTGCTCCTAGCAAGTTTCCATTGTCAAGATAATTTTATGTTTGTTGCTTGCTGTTTTTTTTTTTGCCTTTCTTTTTATGTTCACTTTATATATAGAGAGCATACTAGGATAGATAGGATCTGAATCTATTCGGGACAAGGTGTGAATGGCCTCCGTGGTGGAAGCTGAGATGGTTCGGGCATAGAGAGAAATTTAGTATCATTGCTAGCATTTCAGAAAATTAAGCCATGACTACTTTGTTGATATTACTCAAAATACATGTAGTCACTAGAGTACAAAAATGAAGTTATCTCTGAAAATGGGATTTCACTAGATTTAGATTTGTAAAGTATGAAATTCAATTGATCTCCTACTGTATCCCATTAAGATCGTTGTAGCCAATTTTTTCTTGTTTCCTAGTCTTAGTTGAAAGGAAGAACCTACTAAAAGGTCTTTGCTATTGATGGCCTTGGCAACCATTGATTGTTGAATTGGCTGGTGCTACTAGATTTTGTTATAAAATCTTCTATCGATCTAATTTTGGTTTTTCACTTTGTTTCTTTTCCTCAATTATGCATTCGTATCTGGAATGCCTCTGATGTGTTTTTTTTTTCATTATTCTTCCAGAGAAAACAAGAATCTGACCGGCACAGCTCGTTATGCCAGTGTCAACACACACCTTGGAGTTGGTAGGTGTATATCATTTAGGTTGTCAAATAACCAGGTGGCTACTGAAGCTTTAGAGTCATTTGTAACTCATAATTTGGTTTTTTTCCTGGCCAGAGCAAAGCAGAAGAGATGATTTGGAATCTCTTGGCTACGTGCTTATGTATTTTCTTAGAGGGAGGTAGTTTCACCTTTTCATTTGGCATCTTTCTGTGGCTCCCTGATGTAAATTGTAGACTTGTTTGCTTATCTGGTGACACCTTCTTGGTTCAGCCTTCCATGGCAGGGACTGAAAGCTGGTACCAAAAAGCAGAAATATGATAAAATCAGTGAGAAGAAGATGTTAACTCCAATAGAGGTACTTGCTATGATCATCAAAGCATCTTAGTTCTGTGACACCATCATCATCTTCTTTAAAATTATGAAAGCATCTGGCATGACACCCCCAGTCATCCTTATGTCATATTATCTTGTCAAGCTATGATGGAAATTCTTCACTTCAACCTGGTTTATGTTGAAGTACAGATCATTCAATGTATTGATCCTGGCTATCCTATCTTGAGCTGGTTTTGGATGATATGTGGCCTTAGTTTGGGCTGTTCAGCTGTTGATTGCATTATCTGCTAGCGATATGAATCATCTGATGAGGCGATTCACACATGATTCAATTTTACTGTAACAGGTGTTATGCAAATCTTATCCTTCAGAATTTATATCATACTTCCACTATTGTCGATCATTACGGTTTGAAGATAAACCTGACTATTCATATTTGAAGAGGCTGTTCAGAGATTTGTTTATTCGTGAAGGTAAATATTACTCCCTCTGCCCCAATGTATGTGGCAGTATTTGACTGCACACAAAGTTTAAAAAGGGAAAGGTTGTTTTTTTAAAAAGTTGTGGTCTAATACAAAACCAAAACGTTTGTGTGGCTGTAGTTCCTCTCATTAAGGATAAAATGGAATATTTAAAGTTAAATTGTTTCTAAATAAAGAAGTATAACATTC
This sequence comes from Solanum bulbocastanum, assembly GCA_037074985.1. Lineage (NCBI taxonomy): Eukaryota > Viridiplantae > Streptophyta > Magnoliopsida > Solanales > Solanaceae > Solanum > Solanum bulbocastanum. The sequence goes on from CM073602.1 coordinate 2,485,350, forward strand.
TTTTGGGACGTACTAAAGAGGACAAAATGAGTACTTCACTTTTTTTTACATATATTTGGGTCCCAAAGTTGTGTAATTGTAACTACTCAATTCTTGTCCTTATAGATGTGTATTTTAGTCTCTTAATCTTAATCTTTGACATTACACAGGTTATCAATTTGACTATGTTTTTGATTGGACCATTTTGAAGTATCCTCAGATCGGTGCCAGTTCTAGAGGACGAGTTAGTGTTTGTCAAACATTCCTTTGGATTATTACTTTTCACTCTTCTTGATTATTATGAATGATACTAGTGCATTTTCTTGCTTCCAGATACCTGGTGGAAGTGCCGGACTAAATGCTGGGCCATCTGCTGAAAGATCAGGAAGGACATCAGGTATTATAGCTGAACAGAAGTAGTGGATATTCTCAAAAATTATTCTCTTTACTTTTGGTAGTTGCATTAATTAATCAAAGATGAATCTCAATAGGTTGGTTTGTTCCTTTTGGTCTTGAGTTATTTCGTGAGTGAAGAGTCAAAAATACACCTAAAAGTATTCCCTTTTTTTGAGTTTCATACCTGAACTATCAAGTGTGCTCGCACACGTTTCCTACCTGAACTATCACCAACCATTTATCGAAACACACCTCAACTATCAATTTCTCCGTTTTCCTCCTAAACGATGATGATGTTTCAGGTAGGAAAAGGGAACAATTGATGGTTGAGGTGTGCTTTGATAAATAGTTGGTGATAGTTCAGGTAGGAAATCTATGAAATTCGAAAAATTGGGATATGTTAGGTGTGTTTTTAACCTTTTAACTCTTATTTCGTCAAGACAAGGTTCAGAAACTATATCCTATATATGAGTTCTTGTTCTAGATTTTGCATATTCTATAACCTGGAACATGTGTTCCTTGCTTCATGAATTATAAGTTTTCTGCCCCTTGCTGGAACTTCTGATTTTCTGAGATGCTTCATGAATATTATATGTGAGCTTCTCATGCTAAAGTTGAACAATGTTACTGCTGCTTCTGCCAATTTATCATTGATCGACACTTGACAAAAAAGTTTTAATTCTGTAATCCAGTCGGACAAGATATTCGAGACAGGTTTTCTGGTGCTGTCGAAGCATTTTCTAGAAGGAATGTTTCTGGTACGGGAAAGCATGGGGAACACTCCAGACACAAGACTTCAGAGGATATGACTTCATCTAAAGATGTGGTATCGATCATTCCCTATTTTCTAAGAAAGAAAAGGAACCCCAAAAGATCCCTTTCTTTCAATTCCATTTCAGAGTTGGGGCTGTTTTAGTTGCATTATATGTTCTGTGGTAACTTGCCAATCTTTGTATTTTTTTTTAGTAGTAACCACTAACTACTAGCTAGCCATCTGTGAACTGTTTAGAACTTCTTCATTTATAGGTGTGTATTAACCCTGTCTTCCAAAATAGTAGTAGAATAACTATGTAACTATGCCTCAATCCTGAACGAAAATCATAATGGAAGAGAAACTAAATTTATTAACTCATAGTAATATATTAGTTGTCTCTGTGTGACCTATATAAGTCACGAGTTCGGATCCAGCATATACATGGGATGATTCTTTCATCACACTGCCTTTCTTTGAAATAGATGTATATATATTTTTTTTCCTCCTCATCGAAAATCATAATGTGTTCTTCTTTATATATATGAACCATTGAATTCCCCCTCGACATAAGGGAAGTTTCTTGTGTAGTAGTGTAGGTGGCAAAAAATTGCATTGCTTTAGGTTGTAGGTCTGAATCACAGGTGGTGTTTTTGCATGTTTTTAGCCCCTTTTATTTGATTTTCCTAGTTCCGCCTTTGCATTTTGCTGGCTGGATTTTATGCTTTGCTCAAGTACTATCAATAAATCTTCTTGTATGTTGCAGCAAGCTGATTCAGAAAGAGGCCGTACCTCGAGAAATGGAAGCTCTTCAAAAAGGGCTGCCATTTCTAGCAGCAGACCGAGTTCTTCTGGTGATCCTACCATCACTGATAGTCGATCTAGCAGACTAGTGTCAAGCAATGGGCGTGTGTCTACCACACAAAGAGTTCATTCAGGTATCGAACCAAAACCATCACCTTTCTCACGTAAGGGGACACGTGATGACCCTCTTCGGAGCTTCGAGTTCCTTTCAATCAGAAAGTAGAAAAAAGCATGTCACTTGTATAAAGAGAGAATTTCCTGTTTGTTTTGGAACATTGCAATCCTTTTAAGCGTTGTATATTGAAAATGTTTCTATGTGACAACTAAAGCTTATCCCAACTTCCAATTGTTCCTTGTTTTGGTTTTGATTTTAGAGCTTGAATTCTGGCCATTTGTAAAAGCCTTTTGACTCATCCAAAGAATTGATGAGTAGAAAGTGCTAGAGTTTCATACATGTACGCTCAGATGGTATGTATTATGTAATAAATATTATTATTGTACCAATGAATGTATCTTTTTTACTCAGTAGTAGGATGAACCTTTTATCGAACAGTGGTGTTTGGATCAATTTGCAAATATCTCAATTATTTCACCAAATACTTGTTAGCATACATGTATTAGGTAATCTTACATGTCCAACAAGGCTTAGACCATCTTGCATTTTCGGTTCTACCCTTTTCCCGAACAGAAAGTGCATGGACCAGTTCTTGTAAAGGAGTAGCAGAGATATGATTTTCACTGAAAGAGTTCTAAGCACACAAAAAAGTTGAAAGGGGTTCGGATGAACTCCCTCTGCCCTACTTAGTTTTGGTCCTGCCTGTTATCCATCAATTCTCAAACGTGCTGACTTGATCCTTTCTGGCAGTCAAGGGAGCACAATACTACAAAATAAAATCTGCAATGTTATACATCTATTGATTTGGTGCAAATATCGAATATGAGTAATTTGTGTAGAGAAGTAGGCAATTTTAATAATAAGCGCCGTCTCCAAACATATGATAATTAGTTGACTAATACCATTACAATAGGTTGACACAAACAATTTCAACAAGACAAGGTTAAAAACAAACATCTATCTACCAAAATTTGTTTAGCTTAGGTAACAGTTACCCTGAATATTCTCACACAATGATCAGCTCCACAGGAGGCAAGCTGCACGGTCTCAGAATCTTTGCTCTTCTGAGGATTTCTCCAAGATAGTCGTTGAACAGTAGAGACGTGGCATAGAAATAAATCAAACTTAATAGCAGGAGAAGCAGTTTGGACTGATAAATGCCCATCTCCTCCTCTGCTATTCAGATTCCATAGTTCAATCAAGCCATTTTCCATTCCCACTGCAAGAAGCCCGCGATTGCTATGGCTATCGAGACCTAACCAAGACAGGGCAGTGACACTGCTTTTGAAAGGTGGAAGTGTCAAGAGTAGCTTCACCGAGGTTTCAGTTTCCACGGCCCATATTTTGACAGTCTTGTCCCTTGAACCAGTAGCAAATTCATGACCAAATGGGTTCCAAGAACATGACCATATTATTCTTTTATGTGCTTCTTGCTTAGCTACGAGCTGGTAATTGATCTCATCAGTTCCTGTATAACACAAAGGCGAGTTTCAGCACATGGAAAAATAAAAACTTGAACACAAAGTTTAATCATAAGCTTAATAATCTCCTAGCTTTCAAAACTTCTCTACAGATTTTCAGATAAAGGCAAAGCCGATAAGTATCAAACCTTTATGATTAATTTGAAAAACAGAGAAGTGGCGATCTCTTGAAACAGCCAAAAGATACTGGTTATCATGAGAGAACTCCATTTGGGTCACTGTTAAACTGTGAGACTGTAAATGACCAACGGATTTCCAAGAACCAACTTGCCAAAGCCATATTTCAGCAACCGGTGCTGATTGAGCCTGCAGGATTGTATATCACTGGCATAATTAGTATTCATAATTAATTAAGAAAACAACATACCCAGTGTAATCCCACAAAGTGGGGTCTAGGGAGGGTAGAGTGTACGCAGACCTTACCCCTACCTTGAAGGTAGGGAGGCTGTTTCAGATAGATACAATTAATTAAGAAATTAAAGACTATTTTCAAAACAAAAGAACATTATTAGAAGTTGAAAGGAGTATCTAGAAGAATATTGTGAATTCCGTCAAGTGTTGCTATAGTTCACAAAGGTCTCTAACAACGTAAAGAAGTTTCCTGAGGTAATGAGCATCACCAGTAACTTAAAAAAAAAAAAAGAGCAGATTGACATTTGATTTCTCATAAGAGTACGAATGCCGCAGGATCAAACCCAGCTACTCAACTAGCCCCACACCAATAAAACAGAGGCTTATCATGGTCAAGATATTGAAGAAAATTAACACCATATATAGACCGGAGTAGCATTCTTTTAACTTTTAAATCGAAGCATATTAAGACCAGAAACTAAAAACCAACTTTATCAGGGCACTTACAAAAGATAACCAAGTTGATGCTATAGCAAGAGAGTCAATCAAAGTTTATGACAAGGAAAAACCATGTGTCCACATGTTACCCAAAAAGAAGGGAAAAGAAACAAGGGAAAGGATGTTAAACCTTGCAGGATGAAGCTACAAGCTTTCCATCATGATCACAACATAGAGAAAAAAGCTCATTCCCATGACCATAAAGTTTGTGTGATTCGGGCCATAGAGTATGCCATGACAATTGCTCTTCAATAGGTGGCTCTGTCAAGACAACTGGAACTGCTTCAGGAACAGTTTCTAGAGTATCAAAACCTTCCGTATTGCTTCTGTCTGTTGGTGTCGATGCCGCTGCAAATGATAGATTTAGGTGTATCAGGTATTTAAAAATATAAGGGTCTTCGAAGGAACCATTCAGGATAATCTCTATTTGTATCAGAACACTGTGCATAAGATATCACAGCTCTTTAAGCAAAGTTGAAAAAGACTTGTAAACACATCAAATTAAGCCTAATTCAGTATGTGGTTAACAGAAGGTCCTTACAGTTAATTTTGACAGGTCAACAACTCAGCTATATATCACCTTGTAACATCAAAGTGATGATGGAAAAATAAATGAAGATCTTTTATGTTAATATAGAAAAATGATATCACACAGCAGACTAGAAAACTCACCCTGAACATAAATAGGTTTCTGCGATAGACCTAGAGCAGACATATTTGCCCCTAATATCTGCACATCAGCTTGAATGTCGGCAGAAAAACTAGAGTTGTTTGATGTAACATGGCTCAACGTCTTCAGAAAGGATAGAGGAGATTCAAAAACTCTTGCAACTTTCTCGTCTGCCCCGCCAACAAAACGATGATTTCCTTTTCCTTTGATTACTGCGACACAATTTATGTCATGACCATGAACTTGAGGGCGAGCAATTTCATGCCAGGATTCTTCATTCTCTACGCTTGTATTGTTGAGCCAAGGAGCAAATACTCTAGTAGTCTGCCAAAAAATAAAGATTGAGCTCAGAAGATCGATAATTTATTCATTAGAAGAGAGTAAGAAATAGGGAAATAAAATTCATGGGTACTTGACCAGGTATGCTGCAGAAGAGAAAGCAAGAGATAAAATGCATGGATACTTGACCATTATGAACCCCAGTTCAAGACAAAGCATGTTTAATATTTCCAAAAGATGGAAAAAATTGAAGTTCAAAAAGAAAATCAGTAACTTGACAAAGCAGTAATATTTCCTACTAGAGCTCCTTCCAAAATCTTTACTTCGTTGACTCGTATAATTTAAACATAACAGAGAAGGAAAAAGAAACAACTTGTGGAGAAGGATAACCAAAACCAATTAACAGGTTCAGAGAACTTGTTCACCGTAATTGTTTGTTGATTAGAAATCAACCTACAGCTTAAGGACATATATTGAGTTTCCACAGCGATGAAGTCATGGTAGTGCGTAGCAGTGAGCCTACAGCACAATCAGCATATTGGATAATTTTCAAATTTTAAGCGTAGTCCATCGCTCAAAGTTCATCAGGTAAACCAAAACAATGTCTGCTCTAGCTATAGAAGATGTTACAGGCAAAACAAAATGCATGGTGTCCCAAACAGCTTATAGTGAAACTAAAATCCCATTTGACAATTCTCATGAGCACACTAACACAAAGAAGTGATACATATCCTTCATCTTAAAGTATCCACAGTACACCTTCGTTAGTAATGGTTAAGAACACCATCCCTGGAATGATCAGTAATCCCTAAATATTAATGATGGCCTACTTAGGAAGTGAACAACATGCTTTGTGCAATAAGAAATGGACTAGTCTTTTTTGTCATAAAAAGAAATGGACTAGTCTTTCCCATGCTGATTTATTTGTATTTCTCCTAATTGCAGCAGCAACAAAACCAATTGGACTAATATCACCTCTCACGATTTTGCATCCTAGCAAATGCATGTAAGATTAGCTTTTCTACAACTTTGACACTTTGTTGCATGGAGGAAATTAGAACAAATATATTAGAGAAGCTAAGGGTACTTGAGAAATGAGTTAATAATCTATACCGAGATAACGTAGCTGCAAATATTATTTTGGTACATGAACTAGAATGGTTGACACATTCAGCAACAACAAGATGGAAAAAGTTGGGTTAGTTAAGAGATAACAAGAAGTCAATTAAGAGGCTTAACATAACACCCATGACTGCCACAGCCGAGAGCCATAAGCCCCATAGGTGCATTATGTGTAGGATGAGTGATGGAACTTCTCAGTTATTTTGATATTATCTATGAAAGAAATTTGTGAGGAATGCTAGGATTTCCAAGGGAACAATTGTATGTTTTTTTTTTTTTCTGTTGAGAATGTGGAAACTATTGCTTTTTTATCTTCACAAGGTCATTTCTTTCTTGGAATAACATTTAGTTGGTCAATTTGTAACCATCAAAGACAACAATTCAAGAATGCAAGGTGTTGCTGAACGTGCTATTTCGTGCATCTAGAATACTTCAAGATCATTTTCCTTTGGAACAACATATATAAGGGATACATTTGTTCTATTAACTTTGACAGCATTGTTTAAGGCGATAAGCCTCTTCCATGATGTTACCCTGACCAATCTGCAGTAACATTGAAAACTCTATTTACCTGATAAATGATAATATACTTGATTTAGTTTATGTACACATTCCACTTCATTGTAATATTCTACCTTGAAAAAAAGCTCATTTTCTTTGTTATTTACTGGGTAACTAAAACAAAATTTCTGTGTTGTTAACAAGGTGTTCATTAGGTGGGAAAATAAAAAATGTCACCATTTTGCTGACAAATAGCTTAAATCAACATATACCATTCCAAAAAATTGAATTTCTAAGTGCAATAAGATTACCTGATCATGACTGACAGACATCATATATTCCCCACATCTAGCCCAGGCGATGTCCGACACTGCAGCAAAGTGTCCGGATGGAACTTTTTGTGGCTTCCAATCATCATGCTCAATACCAACATTTTTCCAGAGGTGAAAAGATCCACCATATCCATGAGCTAAAATAGAATCTGCATTTGGACTCCAGTGACCGCCATAAAATCCCAAAGCACAGTGACTTAATTCCCCAACGGTAACTACATTCATCCAGATACCAGTTGTCTTTTCAGGTTGCCAGATCAGCATTGTCTTATCCATGGATGCAGATAAAATGCTTTGAGGCTGAAAACACTCCATTCCCTCAACAGAAGAAGTCGATGGCGGCTGCCATTCCACAGAGTATACCCAATCCTCATGCCCAATGAGGAGAGATTCCATAGAGATCTGATAAGAGGATGAGCCAGCTACAAGAACAGGACCTTTAATGTAAGAAGCCAAACTTGTTTGCTGCTTCTTGTTACTAGCTGAAGAATCCTGTAAGGTCATCTTCCATATGCGAATGCCTTTGTCTTGAGATGAACTTACAAGTAGAAGACTAGTTTCACCATTCACATACACAGGCAATGAGAGATCTAAACTCCTAATCCAGTCTGTATGAGCCTTTAACTCACAAGCACGAAGAAACTGCGACATAAAAACAGAAACAAGGTTTATTATTAGCAAAAGAGACGGTTATGTAAGCAAATGCACAAGAAATATGAATTGCTGTTTCATACTTTTCCATTTCTCTCACCACAATATAGATGAATTTTGTTGTCCAATCCTCCCATGGCCAGAACCAGCGGCTTGCTATTCCCTGGGAGCTCTGCTAGTGAAAGAGCAACCATAGGTTTCTGACCAACAAACAGAGAATCCGAGCATGACAATTTGCAATCACCTACAAAAGACAGATCAAACATAGAGGTAATACTTTTTTTTTTTTGAAAATCAAACATAGAGGTAATATTAGCACCAAAAACTACATAACAGTAAGATAAATCACTTGACTGGAGAATATACATACGGGTAAAGCAATTTGTGCATGAATTTTCAGATCCCAAGGACCTTGACAGTTATTTCTCTCAATTCCAGTTCAGATTTTTATGAAATAATGAAGCATATGAAAGAAAAAAAGGAAAGAATATTTCATTCAATTTCACCCATATATACCTAATTAAATCTGTACAGAGGACAGGAAATGCTGATCACTGATTACTGAGTTAACTCCCATCTAAAACTAAAAGGGTAATTACTGAATTACCTTTCACTTAAAAACTAAAAGAGTAAAACACTTCCTGGCACCAAAATCTAATCTAGCTTAAATTCTTAAACAGTAATACATGTGTAGATTGAGGTTTAGTGGTTCCATCTTTGCCCATAAAGGGAATTACAATGGATATATTGGACTGCTATAGACTATAAGTATTGCAGGAAAATGCAGATAATATTTCAGACTATTGACATGACCATCACACGGATTGGCTAGATTACTGATTACAAGGATGAACCGAAAAACACTAAAATCACAGCAATTTCAGCTGTTAAAGTGATTGCAGAAAGGCATCAAAATTTAAGAACAAAAAGGAGAAGAAACCTCCTACACAGTAGAATGGAAGCTAATCATGATGTAACAACTTTTTTCATTTAAAGGTTGATCATCATGTAACGACTATAGCTAGACTGTGCAGCAATTAAGATATGTTCTTCTCACCTCCACGAGTCGATGGAAATACTACTTCCCATACATTCACAGTGCCATCAGAGGATGCAGATGCAAAAACAGCTTCTTGCTGAGACACCATGATCGCCGTGATGCAGGTAACACCTTTTTTGTGGGCTTGTGGCACTTGTAAGACATATCTCCACTATCGGCAAATATATAATTAGTCAAGCAGGAGAACTGGCTGTAATTGAACATTAATCAAGTGTTGTTTCTTTAAATTCTCAAGCAAAGACAGCAACTAAATGCCTTCTTTTACCCACTCAAGGAAGACAAAAGAAAATTCAGGACTCAGAGAAAAGAGATGCTATATTAGCATTGTGTTTTTAAGACAAGAAAATATGAAGGACTTAAAAGCAAATACATGTTTTTGATGAAAAGAGTAAAGAGACAAATACATTTTTTTGATGAGAAAGGTAAAGAGGGAAATACATCTTTAAGAAGAATAATAAGAAAATCAGAAAACAAATTGTAGCTATTTTAACTGTCCATTCTATAGTCTTGGTGATAAGTTTCAAGGATACTGGCTTACCATCTCAAACTATCTTTTCATCCCCTCCCCCTCTCTCTCAATCCAAGAAAATGAAACATTTTTTAGTGTATCATTCTTTCCTATTGGGGGTTGACGGAATCAGTGTAGGGTAACAAGAGAATGTTGGAACAAGCAAATGACTACCTTCGCATCCACAAGAGAATACTCCCACAAAATTATTACACCTTCCGCATCTCCAGAAAGCAAAAAATGTTGTTCCAGCGGCTTAGCTGCAATACACAAAGCTTTACTTAATAACTGATAGAAGCTGCAGTGACAAACCTTCGGAACATGTGTTCATAGAAGCGAGGAAATAAAAACTTCTCTAGAAAAGGAAATAATTGAGTGCGTTCTCATATTCAATAATACTAAAACAACAATATTCCCAGTGAGATTTCAGTAGTGGGGTCAGGGAATGGTAGTGTGTATGCAAAACTTATCCTTACCTTATAAGGTGATATTCAATAATACACTACAAAAATAAAAAGAGATAATTACAGCTTTTCTCTCACCAACAATAAGGAAAAAGAACGTTTTATAAATTGCTCATTGTTTGTACATTTAGCAAACTATTTACATTTAGCTTGAATATCCAGTCATTACAACAACAACAAATACCTGGTGCAATCCCACATGTGGGGTACAGGGAGCGTGGGGAGGGTAAAGTGTACGAGACCTTACCCCTACCTCATGGAGGTAGAAGCTGTTCCCGAAAGACATGCAAAATATTTACATATTTAGCGACTCGACAGAAAAGGTGATTAGTGAAGCAGGTAAATTTTGTATGTTATAGAACAACTAAGTTAAGTGCAAAAGCCATACTCGGGGAAAAAAGGGCAAAAATTATGAGTAAGTAAAAGATCTAACATAATATTAGTAAATTAAGGTTCCTTAGATCTTTCATCCCCTGCTTTTCAGCTGAAGTATTGTACTACGAACAGCTAATGATACTAGTCCTCCACAACCACTAACTTTTATAACTAAGACTAGACTAGTAAAATAAGTTAGAAGTAACCTAATTAGTTAATGAAACCATTATTTACACCACTTATAGCAACACAAATATACTCCCTCCGTTTCAATTTGAGTGTCTTAGTTTGACTATGCACGCTAAGAAAGCAACGGAGATTTTTTAAATCTTGTGATCTTAAAGATGACATGTAATATGTTGGATTTAATGAGTTGGTATATATAGCAAGAGGCATTCTTTTTTACGAAGACTAAAAAAGAAAATAACACCTAAATTAAAATGGAGTACTTACCTTCCATCACCTAACTCTCCAATTCTAACTAACTATGTTGGAACAGCTGTATCAAGGCCAAATATAAGCACAAATATCTAACACTTTGTTACATGTTACCAGTTTCAAAAAAAATATTTAACACTTTGATTGGATGGTTGTTGTTTCATAGTGTCTCGTATTGCATTATTTTGATGGATACAATGACCGGATAGATTAAATCATTTTCCGTTGTTACATAGTGTCACACATCAATAATTTTAAGGATAAATCTACAAGTAAAAATAGGGTATGGGGTGGAGTTACCATAAAAAATATGGTTAAGGATAAAATATGATAGGTAAAAACAAAATGAGAAAAAAAAAGGGAATGACGGAACACACCAAGGCGGTCTTAAATAAAATGGGACTTTTCATCTTACCTAAAGATTAAATGATACAATACAATAAAATTTAAGGTACTATCAAAACAAACATTATATTTAAACTAACAACACAATACAAGGTAACGTGTGATCCCACCAAATCGGTTTTCTACAAAATGGGACTTTTCGTCTTACCTAAAGATGAATTTAACGCTACCATACGATAAAAATTAAAGAACAATCAACACAAGCATTAAATTTAAACTAACAACACAATACACTAGGTAACAACCATCCAAACAGGCTGTAAGGTAAAAAAAGGTAACATGCGATCCCACCAAATCAATCTTATATTACCTAAAGACGAATTTAACGCTACAATAAGTTAAAATTTAAGGAACAATCAAAACAAACATTATATACAATACAATTGGTAATAACCATCCAAACAGGCTGCAAGTTCTTTTTTTTAAAAAAGGCAGTACCTTTGAATGCAAACTTGCTATTGGGAAGCCAAAGGGTACAATTCACAGAAGCTTTATGACCAGGTAGTGTAGTCAAGATTTGAGCTGTCTGATTAAGAAATATACAAACATAAATTTCAAAAAATTAATACAAATATTCAAGCTGAAAGTGGAAAAAGAAGAACCTTTGGACAGAAAATAGCAACAGCATTTTGGGCACCAAAAGAAACTAAACCAGAAGCACCCCATGAAACGTTATTCACTACTCTATTACACCCTGCTCCAATAAAAACTCTCTCTACTTCCATATTTTGCATAATTTGAGTGGATTCGCCGTCGACGGCAGTGTGACGACGGAGAAGGAGGAGTTACAGTACGATGACGGAGCAAAGATGATGGTTTTTCTCGATTCCGTTAACGGCGGTTCACGGCGGAGGTGGAGGAGTTGCAGTGAGATGACGGAGCAACGGTGGAGGTTGACGGCGGCGGAGATTTTACTCGCTGCCGGTAACGGCGGTGTGACGGCGGGAGCAGGAAAGAAAGCAATTAAGTAGAATTGGCAAATCTTATTTTCAAGGCCCAAATAAACCCAAAACTGACCCATGTATGTAAGCCCAATTATTTTATGGACACAATTGCTTTTGACCCATTTAGTTGCGCGGTTTGTCTGGTCTTTAATTTTTGTTTTTAGTAATCGAATAAATGTCTAAAGTATTAAGTTTTTTTTTTTAAATATGGGACATAATTTAAAAGACATTATAATGTAAAAATATAAACGTATTAATCATGAAGAATAAAAATTAAAGACTAACACAACTTTTTATTTTGACCGGCTGATTTATGGCAAAATTTTCATAAGACAGTCTGTTCTGACATCTCCATTAAACGTGTATCTATGTTTTTTTTTTTTTTTTTTAAAAAAAAACTACATATATTATCAATTCAGATACGCGATGTCAGAAGTTAAACTTGACAAAGTTTGAAGTTATATATGACTACTCAATTTCAATCATTTTTGCCTAAAGTTCAATCATATTATTAAAAAAAATAACAAAGTTGATAATTTAGAGGTTAAAACAAAAATATTTAAGTAGTTGAGTGACTTTGCAAGTAAATAGACATGGTTAAGCAATGTTTATATTACCAATAAAAAGAAACGGTAATTTTGAATTTTTAGATGATCTGAGTAATGAACTCAGTTTTTATTTGTAATCCACTTCAGACTCAATAATTGTCTAGATTGTAACCCATTATATATATATATATATATGTGTGTGTGTGTGTGTGTGTGTGTGAAAAAATCAAGACAAACAAAATAACATAAATTTAACTTGAGAATGATAAGATTTTTTCTAATAAAATAGAGACAAACAAAACGTGAATAAAAAAGAGTAAAAAAGGGCAGCCAAATAATGTCATATATTTATATAAAAGAGAACCTTAGGCCCGCCTACGTGGCGCCACCACAAACCAAAATTCTCTTTTAATTTATTTATTTTCAAAACTATCCTTCTCCTTTCATGAAAAATTGTGACATTTATGAAATGTTGTGACTTTTATGAAAAGTTGTGACTTTAATGAAGAGTTATGACTTTTATAAAAAGTTGTGACTTTTATGAAAAGTTGTGACTTTAATGAAGAGTGATCTTATCGAAGGGTTGCAACTTTTCCAAATAGTTGTAACATTTCTGATAAGGCACGATAAATATTTGTTCACATTATCCTTTGTTGTTAATAAAATAGAATGATTTCCTCTCATTTTAGAGCAACGAAAATTTTGAACCTCTTCTTCTTCTTCACAATTAAATATTTGTGTACTTTGCTCATGTTGAGTGGCTTACAGACACCATTGCTTATGTTATAGATCTTGATATCTATTTTTAAAGTCATTAATTTATGCTTATGTATTAAGGATAAATGATAAGATGTAATAATTTTTATTTTCCTTTACATCATTAATGGTTCTTACTACATAATTTTGTATATAAGATAATATAGAGTTTTAGTTTTAATGACAGATAGATTTTAAGTATTATTTTATAAATTTCGTAATACTAAATTCTTACGCGAAGCGCTAATAATTTTACTAGTTCACAATATTTGGAGAGAACACTTTACGAATTATGACATGAATTATCATCAATAATAATAGGAACCTAATGTTAAGATATTTATTTGCTAAATTATCAAAATGGATTTGGCTTTTCCTTTTTCTTTTTTTTTCCAAAAGTTTTGCTTGAAAAAAGTTCCACATCAACAAACATCAATATTAATCGAATATATCACTTAAATTAGTTGAATGACTTCATACGTGAAAATGACAATAATTAAGTGACTTTTCTGATATAAAATAAAGAACAACAAAATGATTTTTTAAATAGTTGAGTGATAATATGAGAAGTTAATTCTTGACATCTACTATTAAAGATAATGTAGTCCAAAAATATATTGGCTTTAAGACGCAAAATTGCAGGATATAATTCACTACTTTAAAGATGAAAATTGAGAATCAGACATGTTTGTATCAATGTGTTAATAACAAAACTATTTTGGCCACTTTGACTAAGTCCTTGGCTGACGGAGAATTGTTGGCTTTTCATTTTTTAAAAGAGCTTGAAAATAATTCCACACCATCATTATCTAACGAAAATATAACTTGAATTAATTAAGTGACTTTATATGTGAAATGACAATAATTAAGTAATTTTTCTATTACAAAATAAAGAAAAGTGACTTTCTGAATTGTTGAATGATTATGTGAAAAATTTACTCTTTGACATCTACAACATGAATTAGAGATAATGTAGCCTAGAGTTTTTTTGATCTTAAAACTGAAACTTATTGGATATAATCCACTACTTTAGAGATAAGAATTGAGAATCAGACATGTTTGTATCATACGTTAAAAGTGGTCATGACCGATGTCTCAGAACAAAACTATTATGGCCACTTTAACCAAGTCCTTGACTGAAACAACTCAAAGTTTGACTTGAGAATGACTATATTTTCTCTGATAGCAGCCAAATTTGCAAATTTAAAGAAAATGTGTTTCCTGTTGATCTTTAATTTATTTTGTTTTTCTTGGGACTAGAGAAATGTGTTTAATTATTCTTTGTGAAAACAACTTATGAAGCTTACTCCCTCTATCTCAATTTATAATGCATAGTTTGAATTTTCAAGAGCCAAATCCTTTAATTTTTATCGTAAATTTAGGCATGAAGTCTTTAAATTTTTAAAATAAAATTTATTTAAAAACTACGTAAAAATTACTATAAGTCATAATAATTGATCCACAAACCATCTTCAAAATGGTCGCGTTAAAGTAAAAAATTAGAGTTTTTAACATTCACAAACCAGGTTCAGATATATTAATCTTATCTATGATAATATAAAACACTATTAATTTGCAATCCAATTTTCTTCGAGGGTCATTACCTATTCTAACAAATTCCACAAGATACTTCATATCAAAAAATAATTGAAATTTAATTCAAAATATTCAAGCATGAGAAATTTTAATCTCTTGGAGATCTCATAAAAATAAAATACCTTTTGCAATACGACTTTATTAGGCAGATTGAAAACTCACCTAATTTTTACACACTTCATTGACAAATAGGCCACTTACTATAAATTACGTTCACAACTCGATACCCATAAGTCTTAGTTGTTTGTTAATAATTTGTGTTTTAAATTGGGACGACGATAATTCAAGTAGGGAAAATAAATAACTTATTATTTGAATGTAAAATTCGCAAAAAAAAAAAAAAAAAAAAAAAAAAAAAAAAAAAAAGTGATATTCAAACATATTTTTGACTATTATCTCTTAATTTTCTTTGCTCTTCATTTTTCGAAAGTTCTATCAGACATGAATATCTAGCAAGTTCCATAAAAATAAAACACCCTTCTCAACACGGCTAAGACAGATTGAAAAATGACAACATTTTCTCAAAGACAAAAACAAAACAACCCAAATTTGCAACAAAGACATAACGAAACATCGTAACGTAACGTCTAAGATTGAGAATTGTTGGATATGGTCCACTACTGTAGAGATGAGAATTGAGAACCATACATATCTGTATGATAGTCATATTTACTTAGGGGTGAGGGGGGTGTCAATGTGTAACACATGGATAAAATTAATGAAAGACCAAAAAAAAAAAAAAAAAATCAAATTTAACTTAAAGAATGATAATATTTTTTCTAATAAAATACAGTTAGGAAAGTGTGAATTAAAAAGAGAAAAAGGGCAGCCGAATTCACAAATTTTAAGACAACACTTTACGAATTATGACATGAATTATCATTAATAATAGGAACCTAGTGTTAAGATATTTATTTGCTAAATTATTAAAATTGATTTGGCTTTTCTTTTTTTCAAAAGTTTTGCTTGAAAAAAGTTCCACATGGTTAGACATCAATATTAATTGAATATATCATTTAAATTGATTGAATGATTTTAGACGGAAGAATGAAATAATCGAGTGACTTTTCTGTCACATAACAAAGAAAAGAAAAAATGACTTTTTGAATAGTTGATGATAATATGAAAAGTCAATACTTGACATCTGCTATATAAATTCTCAGTAGTAAAATTAAAGATAATGTAGTCTAGAAATTTATTGGCTTTAAAACGTAAAATCGTTGGCTATAGTCCATTACCTTAAAGATGAAAATGAGAACCAGACATGTTTGTACTAATATGTAATAACAAAACTATTATGGCCAACTGGACTAAGTCATTGGCTGACGGAAAATTGTTGGCTCTTCATTTTTTAAAAGAGCTTGAAAATAATTTCACACCATCATTATCTAACGAAAATATAACTTGAATTGATTAAGTGACATTATACGTGAAATGACAATAATTAAGTAATTTTTATGTAACAAAACAAAGAAAAGTGAATTTTCGAATAGTTGAGTGATTATGTGAAAAATCAACTCTTGATATTTACTACATGAATAGAGATAATGTAGCCAAGAGTTTTATTGATCTAAAACAGAAAATTATTGAATATGATCCACTACTTTAGAGATAAGAATTGATAATCAGACATGTTTGTAGCATACATTAAAAGTGATCATGACCGATGTCTCATAACAAAACTATTTTGGCCACTTTGACCAAGTCCTTGGCTGACGGAGAATTGTTGGCTTTTCATTTTTTAAAAGAGCTTGAAAATAATTTCACACCATCATTATCTACCGAAAATATAACTTGAATTGATTAAGTGACTTTTTACGTGAAATGACAATAATTAAGTAATTTTTTTGTTACAAAACAAAGAAAAGTGACTTTTTGAATAGTTGAGTGATTATTTGAAAAATCAACTCTTGACATCTACTACATGAATTAGAGATAATGTAGCCTAGATTTTTATTGATCTAAAACTGAAAATTATTGGATATAATCCACTTGAGATAAGAATTCAAAACTAGACATGTTTGTATCATATGTTAAAAGAGGTCATGACCGATGTCTAATAACAAAACTATTTTGGCCACTTTGACTAAGTCCTTGACTGAAACAACTCAAAATTTGACTTGAGAATGACCACATTTTCTCTGATAGCAACCAAATTTGCAAATTTGAAGAAAACGCATTTCCGGTTCTTTTTGGGACCAGAGATATCTGTTTAGTTACTATTTGCGAAAACAATCATATTAAGATTACTCCCTCTATCTCAGTTTATAATGCATGGTCTGAATTTTCAAGAGTCAAATAGTTTAATTTTCACCAAAAATTAAGGCCTGAAGTCTTTAAAAATTAAAATAAAATTTATATATTTTGAAACTACAAAAAACGTACTATAAGTCACAATAATTTATCCGCAAATCATCTTCGGAGTGATTGCGTGTGAAGTGAAAGAATTGGAGTTTTTAATATCCAGAAATCATCTTCGAAGGTTGAGATATCTTAATCTATCTCTAATAAAAAAAAACTATTAATATCCAGTTTTTTTGAAGGTCATTACCTATTCTGACAAATTCCACAAGATACTTCATCATACAAAAAATAATCTCAGTGAAGAAATTCTTTTATTTGAAAAATCGATTTGAGAGTCATTGAAATTTAATTTAATCAAAATATTCAAGCATGAAAAATTTGAAAACTCTTGGAGGTCTCACAAAAATAAAATACACTTTGAAACACGACTTTATTTGGCAGATTGAAAAATCACCTAATTTTTACACATTTCATTGACAGGCCACTTACTATAAAATTACGTTCACTCCTCGAAACCCATAATTCTCAGTTGTTTGTGAATAATTTGTGTTTCAAATTTAGACGACGATAAAGCAAGTAGGGAAAATAAATAACTTAATATTCAAAAGCAAAACGCGCAAAAAAAAAAAAAAGGTGATGATCGTTTCCAGCAAAATTTATTGGCTTAAGACGTAGAATTGTTGGATATAGTCCATCACTTTAATGATGAAAATGAGAATCAGACATGTCTGTATTAATATGTAATAACAAAACTATTATGGCCACTTTGACTAAGTCATTGACTGACAGAGAATTGTTGGCTTTTCATTTTTTAAAAGAGCTTGAATTGATTAAGTGACTTTATACGTGAAATGACAATAATTAAGTAGTTTTTCTGTTACAAAACAAAGAAAAGCGACTTTCCGAAAAGTTGAGTGATTATGTGACAAATGAACTCTTGACATCGACTACATGAACTAGAGATAATGTAGCCTAGAGTTTTATTGATCTAAAACTGAAAATTATTGGATATGATTCACTACTTTAGAGATAAGAATTGAGAACCAGACGTGTTTGTATCATACATTAAAAGTGGTCATGACCGGTGTCTCATAAAAAAACTATTTTGGCCACTTTGACCAAGTCCTTGACTGAAACAACTCAAAATTTGACTTGAGAATGACTATATTTTCTCTGATAGTAGCCAAATTTGCAAATGTGAAGAAAACGTGTTTCCTGTTGATCTTTAATTTATTTTGTTTTTTTTGGGACTAGAGAAATGTGTTTAATTATTGTTTGTGAAAACAATCTTATGAAGCTTATTCCCTCTATCTCAATTTATAATGCATAGTTTGAATTTCAAGAGCCAAATCATTTAATTGTTATCGAAAATTCAGGCTTGAAGTCTTTACAATTTTAAAATAAAATTTATATATTTAAAAACTACGTAAAAAGTACTATAAGTCATAATAATTGATCCGCAAACCATCTTCTGAGTTGTTGTGTTTAAAGTGAAAGAATTAGAGTTTTTAATATTCACAAACCATCCTTGGAGGTTGAGATATCTTAATCTATAGAATAAAACACTATTAAGAAATTCCTTTTATATATTTGTAAAATCGGTTTGAGAGTCTTTGAAATTTAATTTTATCAAACTATTCGAGCATGAGAAATTAGAAACTCTTGGAGGTCTCATAAAAATAAAATACCCTTTGCAATACGACTTTATTAGGCAAATTGAAAAATCACCAAATTTTTACACATTTCATTAATTGATAGTCCACTTACTATAAAATTACGTTCATGGCTCGAAACCAATAAGTCTTAGTTGTTTGTTAATAATTTGTGTTTTAAATTGAGACCACAATAGTTCAAGTAGGGAAAATAAATAACTTATTATTCGAATGTAAAATTCGCAAAAAAAAAAAAAAGTGATATTCAAATATATTTTTGACTATTATCTCTTAATTTTCTTTGCTCTTCATTTTTCAAAAGTTCCACATCATCAGACATCAATATCTAGCAGGTCCCATAAAAATAAAACACCCCTTCTCAACACGGCTAAGACAGATTGAAAATGACAACATTTTCTCAAAGACTAAAACAAAACAACCCAAATTTGCAATAAAGACATTACGGATCATCGTAACGTCTAAGACTGAAAATTGTTGGATATGATCCACTACTGTAGAGATGAGAATTGAGAACCAAACATGTCTGTATCATACACTAAGAGTGGTCCTGATCAATGTATGATTACAAAACTATTTTGGCCACTTTGATTAAGTCCTTGGCTGAATTAGACCTCTAACACAAAACAATCCAAAATTTGACTTGAGAATGACAACATTTTTTTCCCTGATAGCAGCCAAATTAGCAAATTTGGAGAAAACACGTTTCCTGTTGATCTTTAATTACTATAAGTTACGTACAATATCAATCCTATGGATCTGAAACAATAAACTCAATCTATGATGATGGTTTCTAGCAAAACATTCTCTTCACTTCAGTTTTTCACTCTTTTCTACCTCTTTACAGTTGCATTTGCTTCCACTGAGGAAGCAATTGCCCTCTTGAAATGGAAAGCAACTTTCAAGAACCAGAATAATTCCTTGCTGGCCTCATGGACTCCAATTTCTGATGCATGCGAGGACTGGTATGGAGTTGTATGCTTTAATGGAAGGGTAAACACGTTGAATATTACAAATTCCAGTGTCAGTGCTACACTGTATGCTTTTCCGTATTCATCTCTCCCTTTTCTTGAGAATCTTAATCTTAGCATGAACAGTTTCTCTGGCACCATTCCACCTGAGATTGGTAATCTCACTAATCTTGTCTATCTTGACTTGAACACCAATCAGATTTCAGGAACGATCCCACCACAAATTGGCTCACTAGCCAAGCTTCAGATCCTCCGCATATTTGGCAACCATTTAAATGGATCTATTCCTGAAGAAATAGGTTACCTAAGGTCTCTTACTAAGCTATCTTTGGGTAGGAACTTTCTTAGTGGTTCTATTCCTTCTTCATTGGGGAATTTGAGCAACTTGTCTTTTTTGTTTCTTTATGAAAATCAACTTTCTGGCTCTATTCCTCAAGAAATTGGTTACTTAAGGTCTCTTAGTATCCTAAATTTGCGTACTAACTTTCTTAGTGGTTCTATTCCTGCTTCATTGGGGAATTTGAACAACTTGTCTAGTTTGCTTCTTTATGAAAATCAACTTTCTGGCTCTATTCCTCAAGAAATTGGTTACTTAAGGTCTCTTAGTATCCTAAATTTGCGTACTAACTTTCTTAGTGGTTCTATTCCTGCTTCATTGGGGAATTTGAACAACTTGTCCATTTTGTTTCTTTATGAAAATCAACTTTCTGGCTCTATTCCTGAGGAAATAGGTTACCTACGGTCTCTTAGTAAACTAGATTTAAGTAATAACTCTCTAAATGGTTCTATTCCTGCTTCATTGGGGAATTTGAACAACTTGTCCTTTTTGTTTCTTTATGAAAATCAACTTTCTGGCTCTATTCCTGAGGAAATAGGTTACCTACGGTCTCTTAGTAAACTAGATTTAAGTAATAACTCTCTAAATGGTTCTATTCCTGCTTCATTGGGGAATTTGAACAACTTGTCCTTTTTGTTTCTTTATGAAAATCAACTTTCTGGCTCTATTCCTCAAGAAATTGGTTACTTAAGGTCTCTTAGGATCCTAAATTTGGGTACTAACTTTCTTAGTGGTTCTATTCCTGCTTCATTGGGGAATTTGAACAACTTGTCCATTTTGTTTCTTGATGAAAATCAACTTTCTGGCTCTATTCCTCAAGAAATTGGTTACTTAAGGTCTCTTAGGATCCTAAATTTGGGTACTAACTTTCTTAGTGGTTCTATTCCTGCTTCATTGGGGAATTTGAACAACTTGTCCATTTTGTTTCTTTATGAAAATCAACTTTCTGGCTCTATTCCTGAGGAAATAGGTTACCTACGGTCTCTTAGTAAACTAGATTTAAGTAATAACTCTCTAAATGGTTCTATTCCTGCTTCATTGGGGAATTTGAACAACTTGTCCTTTTTGTTTCTTTATGAAAATCAACTTTCTGGCTCTATTCCTCAAGAAATTGGTTACTTAAGGTCTCTTAGGATCCTAAATTTGGGTACTAACTTTCTTAGTGGTTCTATTCCTGCTTCATTGGGGAATTTGAACAACTTGTCCATTTTGTTTCTTGATGAAAATCAACTTTCTGGCTCTATTCCTCAAGAAATAGGTTACCTAAGGTCTCTTACTATGCTAGCTTTGTTTAGGAACTTTATTAGTGGTTCTATTCCTGCTTCATTGGGTAATATCAGTGGCCTCCATTTGTTGATGATGTCACATAATAATCTCAGCGGGGAGCTCCCTTCATCTATTTCCAATTTAACATCACTGCGAATACTAGATTTGGGCAGAAACAATCTGGAGGGAATAATTCCACAATGTTTTGGCAATATTATCAGTGGCCTCCAGGTTTTTGATGTGCAGAATAACAAACTTTCTGGGACTCTTCCAACAAATTTTAGCATTGGAAGTTCACTTATAAGTCTCAACTTGCATGGCAATGAACTAGAGGGGAGAATTCCTCGGTCGTTGTCCAATTGCAAAAAGTTGCAACTTCTTGATCTGGGAGATAATCACCTCAATGACACATTTCCCATGTGGTTGGGAGCTTTGACAGAGCTGAGAGTTTTAAGATTGACATCGAATAAATTGCATGGACCCATAAGATCTTCAGAGACTGAAATCATGTTTCCTGATCTTCGAATCATAGATCTCTCTTGCAACGCCTTCTCGGAAGACTTACCAACGAATCTGTTTCAACATTTGAAAGGCATGAGGACAATTGATCAAACAGTGGACAAACCAAGTTATGAAGCAAATGGATATTACCAAGACTCGGTGATAGTTGTATCAAAGGGATTGAAACTTGAAGTTGTGAGAATTTTGTCTTTGTACACAGTTATAGATCTTTCAAGCAACAAATTTGAAGGACATATTCCTTGTGTTCTGGGAGATCTCATTGCGATTCGGGTACTGAATTTATCTCATAATCGATTGCAAGGTCATATACCACCATCACTTGGAAGTTTATCTGTAGTGGAATCATTGGACCTTTCGTTTAACCACCTTTCGGGAGAGATACCACAACAACTTGCTTCTCTTACGTCTCTTGAATTCTTAAATCTCTCCCACAATCATCTCCAGGGATGCATCCCTCAAGGACCTCAATTTCGTACCTTTGAGAACAACTCATATGAAGGTAATGAAGGATTACGTGGATATCCAGTTTCAAAAGGTTGCGGCAATGATCCTGTGTCAGAGACAAATTATACTGTATCTGCGCTAGACGATCAAGAAAGCAATTCCGAATTTCTCAATGATTTTTGGAAAGCAGCTCTGATGGGCTATGGCAGTGGACTATGTATTGGATTATCCATAATATATTTCTTGATCTCGACTGGAAATCTAAGATGGCTTGCAAGAATCATTGAAGAACTGGAACACAAAATTATCATGCAGAGGAGAAAGAAGCAGCGAGGTCAAAGGAATTACAGAAGAAGAAATAATCGCTTCTAGACAAGTTACCAATAAAGAAGGATTTGATTTCAGAACTTGAGGTATTCAAGCTAAGCTCTACAGTAATCTTTTTTAGTTTATTCTAACTACTAATATATTAGTGTACATGTTTTTTGTTAATAACAACAACTAATTAATGCTCAATATGAAGCATATTTGTTTTTCCAACAACTTCAAGAAGCTAAAGATTTGAAAAGCTTGGAAGTTGTTATAACAGTGGCTACTAAATTCAAACAATGATCAACTCTCAAGTATTTGACTCACTATCTTATTTTTTCAGATGCCGAGAATAAGAAGATGCTGGCGTAATGGATTTGATTTTTAGTTTCTTTTTAGTTTAAGAAGTCTTGACTTGGAAAATGTAATATTATGAATTTTTGATGATATATAAAGTTTATTTAAGTTTCTAACGTTATTCAATAAATGTTGTGTGTATAGAATGAAATATATACATTTCTCTGATCCTAACTTACAATTCAAAGAATCTAAGAGGGACTTGGTCATGAATAAATTTTTGAACAAGCTGAAGAATATGTTTATCTTGTCCCTAAAACTGCCAAGTGGCAACCTAACAATAAGTCACTTGGCCTAATCTTTTGCATAATTATCTACGAAAAAGGGTCACTTTTGCTCTTTTACTCCGAGAAATAGTTTAAATGTATCATCCGTTTAAGTTTTCACTCATAACTAATTATGGGGCAATACATTTGATTGCCTCTAACCCTAATCGAAAAGGACACGTGGAGGGCCAGCAACACAAATAAATAATCCTGAATTATCTTATAATAGGTGATTACTTCCCATCTGCCTTAACCACCAGTGACACAATTACCCAATACCTATGTTAGTGGGAGGTAACATGTACCCGGTGAAATAATGGAGGTTTGCATAGGTTGCTTCTGGATACCACCATTATTAAACAAAATGTGCACACACTAGCACATGAAGGTAAAAATTTTCATGACCAGGGATGAAAGAAAGTCATGCCAAGATTGACTTTATCAAATGAAAAATACATTGTTTGTAGCTTTTGGACAACCATTTATCACTCAAAGAAGACCAACAGGTGATGCAACACAGCATTCTTGGAGCAAAATTATGTACATAGAGATGCTTTATGTGTGGTGAAACTCCATAAGAACTAGTCCAAGATATTGACATCAAGGATTTCTAAGTGCAGCCAATCTCTTCTCCAGTTCATCGATCCCCGAACTGCCAGCACGAAAGCACAACAACGAAATGTACATGAGCGAGTTAATGAGATCGAAGAGCAGGAAAAAAACACTTCATACTAATACGATATGATTATTTACAGGAAAGAAAAATAAAAAACCAAAAGCACAACATACTTTATCTGTCAGCGAGCAACGCACTCAAGCAGGGGGCGGAGGCAGCATGTACTTGTGGGTTCATCCGAACCCCCTCGGCAGAAAATATTCACTATTTATACATGATTAAAACTATTTTTTAGGTATGTATAATAGATGTCAAACTCCCTTCTACTAGTTCGTGTGTTTACTTCTCAGATTTTGAACCCCCTTATTAAAAATCCTGACTCCGCCACTGCACTCAAGATGTCTAGTAATTTTGCTCGAGGATACAGTAGTACTTGAGTCAAAATTAGTTCATCATTTACCATTATTGCCTAGTTGTAATAGCTCCTACTATGTATTCCGTTTTTAGTCTCTATACTCTCCTTTCAATTTTTTAAAGTAGCTCAGACAAAGTTGGCCTACAATTTTTGTGGCTTTAGTTGTTTCACCAAATTGGTAAGTTTGAACCGCCAAGAGCTTGTTAAACATTACACTCGATTTGTTGAACTCGCTTGAGATTAAACTGATACCTCAGATCAACAGCTCCAACACCAACATAGTCGAGTGAAGACTAGCACGGCTTTAACTAGGCTAGCAATTTCTAGCGAAGGACGCACGTTAGTGAAACCTAGCTCTGTAGGGTTTTTTTTTCTTTCTTTTTTTGAATAACTGAGAAATATGTTGTTTCTAGTTTCAAAACTCAATGGATATTTGGGCATCTTCCCTCTGTCCTTCTCCATTAAATTACCATACTGAATTCATCAATAGAATTTGAACCCATGTTATGTGCCTACCACACATTCATCTTCATTACACTATCTTTATGGTTTAACTTCATTGTTCAAGCTAAAGCATACTTTTCTTTCAAATCCTGCCTTCAGAACAAACTCAAGGGCAATAAAGTAACAAAAAGACAATATCAAAAGAAAATGAAGACGAACCTGCTTGATTCCTCAGTCCTTTTTCCAGAAATTTTCCCTTGGGAGCTGCTGACAACTGTCCAGATTAAAACACGGGATCATCATGTAATGACTAAAGCTAGACTGTGAAGCAATTAAGATATGTTCTTCTCACCTCCACGAGTATATGGAAATACTACTTCCCATACATTCACAGTGCCATCAGAGGATGCAGATGCTAAAACAGCTTCTTGCTGAGACACCATGATCGCTGTGATGCAGGTAACACCTTTTTTGTGGGCTTGTGGCACTTGTAAGACATATATCCACTATCGGCAAAAATATAATTACTCAAGCAGGAGAACTGGCTGTAATTGAACATTAATCAAGTGTTGTTTCTTTAAATTCTCAAGCAAAGACAACAACTAAATGCCTTCTTTTACCCACTCAAGGAAGACAAAAGAAAATTCAGGACTCAGAGAAAAGAGATGCTATATTAGCATTGTGTTTTTAAGACAAGAAAATATGAAGGACTTAAAGGCAAATACATGTTTTTGATGAAAAGGGTAAAGAGACAAATACATTTTTTTGATGAGAAAGGTAAAGGCAAATACATCTTTAAGAAGAATAATAAGAAAATCAGACAACAAATTGTAGCTATTTTAACTGTCCATTCTATAGTCTTGGTGATAAGTTTCAAGGATACTGGCTTACCATCTCAAACTATTTTTTCATCCGCTCCACCTCTCTCTCAATCCAAGAAAATGAAACATTTTTTAGTGTATCATTCTTTCCTATTGGGGGTTGAGGGAATCAGTGTAGGGTAACAAGAGAATGTTGGAACAAGCAAATGACTACCTTCGCATCCACAAGAGAATACTCCCACAAAATTATTACACCTTCCGCATCTCCAGAAATCAAAAAATGTTGTTCCAGCTGCTTAGCTGCAATACACAAAGCTTTACTTAATAACTGATAGAAGCTGCAGTGACAAACCTTCGGAACATTTGTTCATAGAAGCGAGGAAATAAAAACTTCTCTAGAAAAGGAAATAATTGGGTGCGTTTCATATTCAATAATACTAAAACAACAATATTCCCAGTGAGATTTCACTAGTGGGGTCTGGGAAGGGTAGTGTGTATGCAAAACTTATCCTTACCTTATAAGGTGATATTCAATAATACACTACAGAAATAAAAAGAGATAATTACAGCTTTTCTCTCACCAACAATAAGGAAAAAGAATGTTTTATAAATTGCTCTTTGTTTGTACATTTAGCTTGAATATCCAGTCATTACAATAATAACAAATACCCGGTGTAGGGTACAGGGAGCGTGCGGAGGGTAGAGTGTACGAGACCTTACCCCTACCTCATGGAGGTAGAAGTTGTTCCCGAAAGACATGTAAAATATTTACATATTTAGCGACTCGATAGAAAAGGTGATTAGTAAAGCAGGTAATTTTTGTATGTTATAGAACAACTAAGTTAAGTGCAAAAGCCATACTCGGGGAAAAAAGGGTAAAAATTATGAGTAAGTAAAAGATCTAACATAATATTAGTAAATTAAGGTTCCTTAGATCTTTCATCCCCTGCTTTTCAGCTGAAGTATTGTACTATGAACAGCTAATGATACTAGTCCTCCACAACCACTAACTTTTATAACTAAGACTAGACTAGTAAAATAAGTTAGAAGTAACCTAATTAGTTAATGAAACCATTATTTACACCACTTATAGCAACATAAATTATACTCCCTCCGTTTCAATTTGAGTGTCTTAGTTTGACTATGCACACTAAGAAAGTAACGGAGATTTTTTAAATCTTGTGATCTTAAAGATGCCATGTAATATGTTGGATTTAATGAGTTGGTATATATAGAAAGAGGCATTTTTTTTTACGAAGACTAAAAAAGAAATAACACATAAATTAAAATGGAATACTTACCATCCATCACCTAACTCTCCAATTCTGCAACCTAACTAACTGTGTTGGAACAACTGTATCAAGGCCAAATATAAGCACAAATATCTAACACTTTGTTACATGTTACCAGTTTCAAAGAAATTTCTAACACTTTGTTTGGATGGTTGTTGTTTCATAATGTCTCGTATTGCATTATTTTGATGGATACAATGACCGGATAGATTAAATCATTTTCCGTTGTTACATAATGTCACACGTCAATAATTTGAAGGATAAATCTACAAGTAAAAATAGGGTATGGGGTGGAGTTACCATAAAAAATATGGTTAAGGATAAAATATGATAGGTAAAAACAAAATGAGAAAAAAAAAAGGGAATGACGGATCACACCAAGGCGGTCTTAAACAAAATGGGACTTTTCATCTTACCTAAAGATTAAATGATACAATACAATAAAATTTAAGGTACTATCAAAACAAACATTATATTTAAACTAACAACACAATACAAGGTAACGTGTGATCCCACCAAATCAGTTTTATACAAAATGGGACTTTTCGTCTTACCTAAAGATGAATTTAACGCTACCATACGATAAAAATTAAAGAACAATCAACACAAGCATTAAATTTAAACTAACAACACAATACACTAGGTAACAACCATCCAAACAGGCTGTAAGGTAAAAAAAGGTAACATGCGATCCCACCAAATCAATCTTACATTACCTAAAGACGAATTTAACGCTACAATAAGTTAAAATTTAAGGATCAATCAAAACAAACATTATATACAATACAATTGGTAATAACCATCCAAACAGGCTGCAAGTTCTTTTTTTTAAAAAAGGCAGTACCTTTGAATGCAAACTTGCTATTGGGAAGCCAAAGGGTACAATTCACAGAAGCTTTATGACCAGGTAGTGTAGTCAAGATTTGAGCTGTCGGATTAAGAAATATACCAACATAAATTTCAAAAAATTAATACAAATATTCAAGCTGAAAGTAGAAAAAGAAGAACCTTTGGACAGAAAATAGCAACAGCATTTTGGGCACCAAAAGAAACTAAACCAGAAGCACCCCATGAAACGTTATTCACTACTCTATTACACCCTGCTCCAATAAAAACTCTCTCTACTTCCATATTTTGCATAATTTGATTGGATTCGCCGTCGACGGCAGTGTGACGACGGAGAAGGAGTTACAGTACGATGACGGAGCAAAGATGATGGTTTTTCTCGATTCCGTTAACGGCGGGTCACGGCGGAGATGGAGGAGTTGCAGTGAGATGACGGAGCAACTGTGGAGGTTGACGGCGGCGGAGATTTTACTCGCTACCGGTAACGGCGGTGTGACGGCGGGAGCAGTGAAGAAAGCCATTCAGTAGAATTGACAAATCTTATTTTCAAGGCCCAAATAAACCCAAAACTGACCCATGTATGTAAGCCCAATTATTTTATGGACACAATTGCTTTTGACCCATTTAGTTGCGCGGTTTGTCTGGTCTTTAATTTTTGTTTTTAGTAATCGAAGAAATGTCTAATGAGTATTAAGTTTTTTTTTTTTAAATATGGGACATAATTTAAAAGATATTATAATGTAAAAATATAAACTTATTAATCATGAAGAATAAAAATTAAAGACCAACACAACTTTTTATTTTGACCGGCTGATTGATGGCAAACTTTTCATAAGACAGCCTGTTTTAACATCTCTATTAAACGTGTATCTATATTATTTTTTTTAAAAAAAAAAACTACATATATTATCACTTCCGATATGCGATGTCAGAAGTTAAACTTGACTAAGTTTGAAGTTATATATGACTACTCAATTTCAATCATTTTTGCGTAAAGTTCAATCATATTATTAAAAAAAATAACAAAGTTGATAATTTAGAGGTTAAAACAAAAATATTTAAGTAGTTAAGTGACTTTGTAAGTAAATAGACATGGTTAAGCGAGGTTTATATTACCAACAAAAAGAAACATATTTTGCTAGGTAATTTTGAATTTTTGGATGATCTGAGTAATGAACTCAATTTTAATTTGTAATCCACTTCAGATTCAATATCGTCTAAATTGTAACCCATTATATATATATATATATATATATACATGAAAAAATCAATAAAAAGACAAACAAAATAACCCAAATTTAACTTGAGAATGATAAGATTTTTTCTAATAAAATACAAACAAACAAAACGTGAATAAAAAAGAGTAAAAAAGGGCAGCCAAATCATATATCATATATTTATATAAAAGAGAATCTTAGGCCCGTCTACAAAGCGCCACCACAAACCAAAATTCTCTTTTAATTTATTTATTTCCAAAACGATCCTTCTCCTTTCATGAAAAATTGTGACATTTATGAAATGTTGTGACTTTTATGAAAAGTTGCGACTTTAATGAAGAGTTGCGACTTTTATAAAGAGTTGCGATTTTATGAAAAGTTGTGACTTTTATGAAAAGTTGTGACTTTTATGAAAAGTTGCGACTTTAATGAAGAGTTGCGATTTTTATGAAAAATTGTGACTTTTATGAAAGGTTGTGACCTTACCGAAGTGTTGCAACTTTTCCAAATAGTTGTAACATTTCTGATAAGGCACGATAAATATTTGTTCACATTATCCTTTGTTGTTAATAAAATAGAATGATTTCCTCTCATTTTAGAGCAACGAAAATTCTGAACCTCTTCTTCTTCTTCACAATTAAATATTTATGTACTTTGCACATGTTGAGTGGCTCACAGACACCATTGCTTATGTTACAGATCCTGATATATATTTTAAAGTCATTAATTTATGCTTATGTTATTAAGAATAAATGATAAGATGTAATAATTTTTATTTTCCTTTACATTATTAATGGTTCTTACTACATAATCTTGTATGTAAGATAATATAGAGTTTTAGTTTTAATGACCATTAGATTTTAAGTATTATTTTATAAATTTCGTAATATTAAATTCCTACGCGAAGCGCAGATAATTTTACTAGTTCACAATATTTGGAGAGAACACTTTACGAATTATGACATGAATTATCATCAATAATAATAGGAACCTAATGTTAAGATATTTATTTGCTAAATTATCAAAATGGATTTGGCTTTTCTTTTTTCTTTTTTTTTTTTTTCCAGAAGTTTTGCTTGAAAAAAGTTCCACATCATCAAACATCAATATTAATCGAATATATCACTTAAATTAGTTGAATGACTTTATACGTGAAAATGACAATAATTAAGTGATTTTTCTGATATAAAATAAAGAACAACAAAATGACTTTTTAAATAGTTGAGTGATAATATGAGAAGTTAATTCTTGACATCTATTATTAAAGATAATGTAGTCCAAAAATATATTGGTTTTAAGACGCAAAATTGCTGGATATAATTTACTACTTTAGAGATGAAAATTGAGAACCAGACATGTGTGTATCAATGTGTTAATAACAAAGCTATTTTGGCCACTTTGACTAAGTCCTTGGCTGAGGAGAATTGTTGGCTTTTCATTTTTTGAAAGAGCTTGAAAATAATTCCACACCATCATTATCTAACGAAAATATAACTTGAATTGCTTAAGTGACTTTATACGTGAAATGACAATAATTAAATAATTTTTCTATTACAAAACAAAAGTGACTTTCTGAATAGTTGAATGGTTGTGTGAAAAATCCGCTCTTGATATCTATTACATAAATTAGAGATAATATAGCCTAGAGTTTTATTGGTCTAAAACTGAAAATTATTGGATATAATCCACTACTTTAGAGATAAGAATTGAGAACCAGACATGTTTGTATCATACATTAAAAGTGGTCATGACCGATGTCTCATAACAAAACTATTTTTGCCACTTTGACTAAGTCCTTGATTGAAACAACCCAAAATTTGACTTGAGAATGACTATATTTTCTCAGATAGCAGCCAAATTTGCAAATTTGAAGAAAACATGTTTCCTATTGATCTTCAATTTTTGTTGTTTTTCTTCTTGGGATTAGAGAAATATGTCTAGTTATTCTTTGCGAAAACAATTTTATGAAGCTTACTCCCTCTATCTCAATTTATAATGTAGTTTGAATTTTCAAGAGCCAAATCTTTTAATTTTTATCGTAAATTCAAGTATGAAGTCTTTAAATTTTAAAGTAAAATTCATATATTTAAAACTACGTAAAAAGTACTATAAGTCATAATAATCGATCCACAAACCATCTTCTAAGTGGTCGCGTTAAAGTAAAAAATTAGAGTTTTTAATATTCACAAACCATGTTCAGATATCTTAATCTTATCTATGATAATATAAAACACTATTAATTTGCAATCTAATTTTCTTCAAGGGTCATTACCTATTCTAACAAATTCCACAAGATACTTCAAAAAAAAATAATTGAAATTTAATTCAAAATATTCGAGCATGAGAAATTTTAATCCCTTGGAGATCTCATAAAAATAAAATACCCTTTGCAATACGACTTTATTAGGTAGATTGAAAAATCACCTAATTTTTACACACTTCATTAATAGATAGGCCACTTACTATAAAATTACGTTCACAGCTCGATACCCATAACTCTTAGTTGTTTGTTAATAATTTGTGTTTTAAATTGAGACGACGATAATTCAAGTAGGGAAAATAAATAATTGTAAAATTCGCAAAAAAGAAGTGATATTCAAATATCTTTTTGACTATTATCTCTTAATTTTCTTTGCTCTTCATTTTTTGAAAGTTCCACATATCAGACATCAATATCTAGCAGGTCCCATAAAAATAAAACACCCTTCTCAACACGGCTAAGACAGATTGAAAAATGACAACATTTTCTCAAAGACAAAAACAAAACAACCCAAATTTGCAACAAAGACATAACGAATCATCGTAACGTCTAAGATTGAGAATTGTTGGATATGATCCACTGTTATAGAGATGAGAATTGAGAACCATACATGTCTGTATGATAGTCATATTTACTTTTGGGGGGGGGGGGGGGGGGGGGTGTCAATGTGTAACACATGGATAAAATTAATGAAAGACCAAAAAGAAAAATCCAAATTTAACTTAAAGAATGATAATATTTTTTCTAATAAAATACAAACAGGAAAAGTGTGAATTAAAAAGAGAAAAAGGGAGCCAAATTCACAATATTTTGAGACAACACTTTACGAATTATGACATGAATTATCATTATTAATAGGAACCTACTGTTAAGATATTTATTTGCTAAATTATTAAAATTGATTTGACTTTTGTTTTTTTCAAAAGTTTTGCTTGAAAAAAGTTCCACATGGTTAGACATCAATATTAATTGAATATATCATGTAAATTGATTGAATGATTTCAGACGGAAAAATGAAATAATTGGGTGACTTTTCTGTCAAAAAAACAAAGAACAAAAAAAATGACTTTTTGAATAGTTGATGATAATATGAAAAGTCAATACTTGACAACTG
Organism: Solanum bulbocastanum; assembly: GCA_037074985.1. Lineage (NCBI taxonomy): Eukaryota > Viridiplantae > Streptophyta > Magnoliopsida > Solanales > Solanaceae > Solanum > Solanum bulbocastanum. The sequence continues at coordinate 2,517,845 of CM073602.1, forward strand.
CTATATAAATTCTCAATAGTCAAATTAAAGATAATGTAGTCTAGAAATTTATTGGCTTAAGATGTAGAATCGTTGGCTATACTCCATTACCTTAAATATGAAAATGAGAACCAGACATGTCTGTATTAATATGTAATAACAAAACTATTATGGCCGATTGGACTAAGTCATCGGCTGACGGAGAATTGTTGGTTTTTCATTTTTTAAAAAGAGCTTGAAAATAATTTCACACCATCATTATCTAACAAAAATATAACTTGAATTGATTAAGTGACATTATACGTGAAATGACAATAATTAAGTAATTTTTATGTAACAAAACAAAGAAAAATGACTTTTCGAATAGTTGAGTGATTATGTGAAAAATCAACTTTTGATATCTACTACATGAATAGAGATAATGTAGCGAAGAGTTTTATTGATCTAAAACTGAAAATTATTGGATATGATCCACTACTTTAGAGATAAGAATTGATAATCAGACACGTTTGTATCATACATTAAAAGTGATCATGACCAATGTCTCATAACAAAACTATTTTGGCCACTTTGACTAAGTCCTTGGTTGACAGAGAATTGTTGGCTTTTCATTTTTTAAAAGAGCTTGAAAATAATTCCACACCATCATTATCTACCGAAAATAAAACTTACATTGATTAAGTGACTTTTTACGTGAAATGACAATAATTAAGTAATTTTTCTGTTACAAAATAAAGAAAAGTGACTTTTTGAATAGTTGAGTAATTGTTTGAAAAATCAACTCTTGACATCTACTACATGAATTAGAGATAATGTAGCCTAGATTTTTATTGATCTAAAACTGAAAATTATTGGATATGATCCATTTGAGATAAGATTTGAAAATCAGACATGTTTGTATCATATGTTAAAAGAGGTCATGACCAATGTCTAATAACAAAAATATTTTGGCCACTTTGACTAAGTCCTTGACTAGAACAACTCAAAATTTGATTTGAGAATGACCACATTTTCTCTGATAGCAATCAAATTTGCAAATTTGAAGAAAATGAATTTCCTGTTCTTTTGGGACCAGAGATATGTGTTTAATTACTATTTGCAAAAACAATCATATTAAGATTACTCCCTCTATCTCAGTTTATAATGCATAGCTGAATTTTCAAGAGCCAAATAGTTTAATTTTCTCCAAAAATTAAGGCCCGAAGACTTTAAAAAAATTAAAATAAAATTTATATATTTTGAAACTACAAAAAACGTACTACAAGTCATAATAATTTATCCGCAAATCATCTTCAGAGTGATCGCGTGTGAAGTGAAAGAATTGAAGTTTTTAATATCCAGAAATCATCTTCGAAGGTTGAGATATCTTAATCTATCTCTAATAAAAAAAAAAACTATTAATATCCATTTTTTTGAAGGTCATTACCTATTCTGACAAATTCCACAAGATACTTCATCATACAAAAAATAATCTCAGTGAAGAAATTCTTTGATTTGGAAAATCGATTTGAGAGTCATTGAAATTTAATTTTATCAAAATATTCAAGCATGAAAAATTTGAAACTCTTGGAGGTCTCATAAAAATAAAATACACTTTGAAACACGACTTTATTTGGCAGATTGAAAAAATCACCTAATTTTTACACATTTCATTGACAGGCCACTTACTATACGTTCACTCCTCGAAACCCATAAGTCTCAGTTGTTTGTGAATAATTTGTGTTTCAAATTTAGACGACGATAGTGCAAATAGGGAAAATAAATAACTTATTATTCGAAAGCAAAACGCACAAAAAAAAAAAAAATGATGATCATTTCCAGCAAAATTTATTGGTTTAAGACATAGAATTGTTGGATAGTCCATCACTTTAATGATGAAAATGAGAACCAGACATGTCTGTATTAATATGTAATAACAAAACTATTATGGCCACTTTGACTAAGTCATTGACTGACAGAGAATTGTTGGCTTTTCATTTTTTAAAAGAGCTTGAATTGATTAAGTGACTTTATACGTGAAATGACAATAATTAAGTAGTTTTTCTGTTACAAAACAAAGAAAAGCGACTTTCCGAATAGTTGAGTGATTATGTGAAAAATGAACTCTTGACATCGACTACATGAACTAGAGATAATGTAGCCTAGAGTTTTATTGATCTAAAACTGAAAATTATTGGATATGATCCACTACTTTAGAGATAAGAATTGAGAACCAGACGTGTTTGTATCATACATTAAAAGTGGTCATGACCGGTGTCTCATAAAAAAACTATTTTGGCCACTTTGACCAAGTCCTTGACTGAAACAACTCAAAATTTGACTTGAGAATGACTATATTTTCTCTGATAGCAACCAAATTTGAAGAAAACGTGTTTCCTGTTGATCTTTAATTTATTTTGTTTTTTTTGGGACTAGAGAAATGTGTTAAATTATTGTTTGTGAAAACAATCTTATGAAGCTTACTCCCTCCATCTCCATTTATAATGTATAGTTTGAATTTCAAGAGCCAAATCATTTAATTTTTATCGTAAATTCAGGCTTGAAGTCTTTAAAATTTTAAAATAAAATTTATATATTTAAAAACAACGTAAAAAGTACTATAAGTCATAATAATTGATCCGCAAACCATCTTTTGAGTTGTGGCGTTTAAAGTGAAAGAATTAGAGTTTTTAATATTCACAAACCATCCTTGGAGGTTTAGATATCTTGATCTATATAATAAAACACTATTAAGAAATTCCTTTTATATATTTGTAAAATCGGTTTGAGAGTCATTGAAATTTAATTTTATCAAACTATTCGAGCATGAGAAATTAGAAACTCTTGGAGGTCTCATAAAAATAAAATACCCTTTGCAATACGACTTTATTAGGCAAATTGAAAAATCACCTAATTTTTACACATTTCATTAATAGATAGGCCACTTACTATAAAACTACGTTCATGGCTCGAAACCAATAAGTCTTAGTTGTTTGTTAATAATTTGTGTTTTAAATTGAGACGACGATAGTTCAAGTAGGGAAAATAAATAATTTATTATTCGAATGTAAACTTCGCAAAAAAAAAAGTGATATTCAAATATATTTTTGACTATTATCTCTTAATTTTCTTTGCTCTTCATTTTTCAAAAGTTCCACATCATCAGACATCAATATCTAGCAGGTCCCATAAAAATAAAACACCCTTCTCAACACTGCTAAGACAGATTGAAAATGACAACATTTTCTCAAAGACAAAAACAAAACAACCCAAATTTGCAATAAAGACATTACGGATCATCGTAACGTCTAAGACTGAGAATTGTCGGATATGATCCACTACTGTAGAGATGAGAATTGAGAACCAGACATGTCTGTATCATACACTTGGAGGGGTCATGATCAATTTGTGATAACAACACTATTTTGGCCACTTTGATTAAGTCCTTGGCTGAATTAGACCTCTAACACAAAACAATCCAAAATTTGACTTGAGAATGACAACATTTTTTTCTCTGATAGCAGCCAAATTAGCAAATTTGGAGAAAACGCGTTTCCTGTTGGTCTTTCATTAGTATAAGTTACGTACAATATCAACTCCTATGAATCCAAAACAATAACTCAAAATATGATGATGGTTTCTAGCGAAACATTCTCTTCACTACAGTTTTTCACTCTTTTATATCTCTTTACAGTTACTTTAGCTTCCACTGAGGAAACAACTGCCCTCTTAAAATGGAAAGCAACTTTCAATAACCAGAATAATTCCTTATTGGCTTCATGGACGTCAAGTTCTAATGCATGCAGGGACTGGTATGGAGTTATATGCTTTAATGGTAGGGTAAACACCTTGAATATTACAAATTCTAGTGTCATTGGTACACTCTATGCATTTCCGTTTTCATCTCTCCCTTTTCTTGAGAATCTTGATCTTAGCATGAACAATTTCTCTGGCACCATTCCACCTGAGATTAGTAATCTCACTAATCTTGTCTATCTTGACTTGAACATCAATCAGATTTCAGGAACAATCCCACCACAAATCGGATCACTAGCCAAGCTTCAGATCCTCCGTATATTTGACAACCATTTAAATGGCTCTATTCCTGAAGAAATAGGTTACCTAAGGTCTCTTACTAAGCTATCTTTGGGTATGAACTTTCTTACTGGTTCCATTCCAGCTTCATTGGGGAATTTGAGCAACTTGTCTTACTTGTATCTTTTTGAAAATCAACTTTCTGGCTCTATTCCTCAAGAAATAGGTTACCTAAGGTCTCTTAGTATCCTACATTTGAGTAATAACTTTCTTACTGGTTCCATTCCAGCTTCATTGGGGAATTTGAGCAACTTGTCTTACTTGTATCTTTTTGAAAATCAACTTTCTGGCTCTATTCCTCAAGAAATAGGTTACCTAAGGTCTCTTAGTATCCTACATTTGAGTAATAACTCTCTTAATGGCTCTATTCCTTCTTCATTGGGGAATTTGAGCAACTTGTTTGGTTTGTATCTTTATAATAATCAGCTTAATGGCTCTATTCCTAAAGAAATAGGTTACCTAAGGTCTCTTAATGTCCTACGATTGGGTAATAACTCTCTTAATGGCTATATTCCTTTTTCATTGGGGAATTTGAGCAACTTGTCTGGTTTGTATCTTTATAATAATCACCTTTCTGGCACTATTCCTGAAGAAATAGGTTACCTAAGGTCTCTTAATGTCCTACATTTGGGTACTAACTCTCTTAATGGCTATATTCCTTCTTCATTGGGGAATTTGAGCAACTTGTCTGGTTTGTATCTTTATAATAATCACCTTTCTGGCACTATTCCTGAAGAAATAGGTTACTTGAGGTCTCTTACTTATCTATATTTGGGTGATAACTCTCTTAATGGATCTATTCCTTCATTTGTGTGCAATTTGACATCACTGGAAGTGTTGTATATGCCGAGAAACAATTTGAAGGGAAAAGTTCCGCAATGTTTGGGTAATATCAGTGGCCTTCAGGTTTTGTCGATGTCATCTAATAGTTTCAGTGGAGAGCTCCCTTCATCTATTTCCAATTTAACATCACTGCGAATACTAGATTTGGGCAGAAACAATCTGGGGGGAGCAATTCCACAATGTTTTGGCAATATTAGTAGCCTCCAGGTTTTTGATATGCAGAATAACAAACTTTCTGGGACTCTTCCAACAAATTTTAGCATTGGAAGTTCACTTATAAGTCTCAACTTGCATGGCAATGAACTAGAGGGGAGAATCCCTCGGTCGTTGTCCAATTACAAAAAGTTGCAAGTTCTTGATCTGGGAGATAATCACCTCAATGACACATTTCCCATGTGGTTGGGAGCTTTGACAGAGCTGAGAGTTTTAAGATTGACATCCAATAAATTGCATGGACCCATAAGATCTTCAGGGACCGAAATCATGTTTCCTGATCTTCGAATCATAGATCTCTCTTGCAATGCCTTCTTGGAAGACATACCAACGAATCTGTTTCAACATTTGAAAGGCATGAGGACAATTGATCAAACAGTGGACAAACCAAGTTATGAAGCAGATGGATATTACCAAGACTCGGTGGTAGTTGTATCAAAGGGATTGAAGCTAGAAGTTGTGAGAATTTTGTCTTTGTACACAGCTATAGATCTTTCAAGCAACAAATTTGAAGGACATATTCCTGGTGTTCTGGGAGATAGTTTAAATGTATCATCCGTTTAACTTTTCACTCATAACTAATTATGGGGCAATACATTTGATTGCCTCTAACCCTAATCGAAAAGGACACGTGGAGGACCAGCAACACAAATAAATAATCCTGAATTATCTTATAATAGGTGATTACTTCCCATTTGCCTTAACCACCAATGGCACAATTACCCAATACCTATGTTGGTGGGAGGTAACAGGTACCCGGTGAAATAATCGAGGTTTGCATAGGTTGCTTCATAGGTTGCTTCTGGATACCACCATTATTAAACAAAATGTGCACACACTAGCACATGAAAGTAAAAAATTTCATGACCAGGGATGAAAGAAGGTCATGCCAAGATTGACTTTATCAAATGAAAAATACATTGTTTGTAGCTTTTGGACAACCATTTATCACTCAAAGAAGACCAACAAGTGATGCATCACAGCATTCTTGGAGCAAAATTATGTACATAGAGATGCATTATGTTTGGTGAAACTCCATAAGAACTAGTCCAAGATATTGACATCAAGGATTTCTAAGTGCAGCCAATCTCTTCTCCAGTTCTTCGATCCCCGAACTGCCAGCACGAAAGCACAACAACGAAATGTACATGAGCGAGTTAATGAGATCAAAGAGCATGAAAAAAACACTTCATACTAATACGATTTGATTATTTACAGGAAAGAAAAATAAAAAACCAAAAGCACAACATACTTTATCTGTCAGCGAGCAATGCACTCAAACAGGGGGCGGAGGCAGCATATACTTATGGGTTCATCCAAACCCCCTTGGCGGAAAATATTTACTATTTATACATGGTTAAAATTATTTTTTAGATATATATAATAGATGTCGAACCCCCTTCTACTAGTTCGTGTTGTTTACTTCTCAGATTTTGAACCCCCTTATTAAAAATCCTAGTTCCGCCACTGCACTCAAGATGTCTAGTAATTTTGCTCGAGGATACAGTAGTACTTGAGTCAAAATTACTTCATTTACCATTATTTCCTAGTTGTAATAGCTCCTATTATGTATTCCGTTTTTAGTCTCTATACTCTCCTTTTCAATTTTTTAAAGTAGCTCAGACAAAGTTGGCCTACAATTTTTGTGGCTTTAATTGTTTCACCAAATGGTTAAGTTTGAACCGCCAAGAGCTTGTTAAAGATTACATTTGATTTGTTGAGCTCGGTTGAGATTAAACTGATACCTCAGATCAACAGCTCCAACACCAAGATAGTGGAGTGAAGACTAGCATGGTTTTAACTAGGCTAGCAATTTCTAGCGAAGGACGCATGTTAGAGAAACCTAGCTCTGTAGGGCTTTTTTTTTCTTTCTTTTTTTGAATAACTGAGAAATATGTTGTTTCTAGTTTCAAAACTCGATGGATATTTGGGCCTCTTCCCTCTGTCCTTCTCCATTAAATTACCAAACTTAATTCATCAATAAACTATCTTTAAGTTTAACTTCATTGTTCAAGCTAAAGCATACTTTTCTTTCAAGTCCTGCCATCAAAGCAAACTCAAGGGCAATAAAGTAACAAAAAGACAATATCAAAAGAAAATGTAGACGAACCTGCTTGATTCCTCAGTCCTTTTTCCAGAAATTTTGCCCTTGGGAGCTGCTGACAACTGTCCAGATTAAAACACGGGATCTTCAATTTAACACAGTAATTGTCGGCACTTAACTCCCTTCCTTCTTGCAAGTAAAATACCACTTTTTCCAATGTGATTCAATAATGAAAAACTAACCTGTGAAGCAACATCAATTCCAATTTCATCAAGGACCTGCATAAATAAGATTGAGTTAACATGCAAGAAGCCGATTAAGTAGGTGGGACCATGTGTAAAGAAATTTCGTACATATATATATATATATATATATATATATATATATATATATATATATTTTTAATGCATTTCATAATTAATTGATTTCTAGAAAGAATATTCCACATTCAATCGTCATTCCATTTTCAATGAAAATACATATGCAATATATAGTGCAAAACTTCGTCACCATTTGAATCTGATATCCCGGGGTCCTAATGGACTCTACTGAACCTCTAAACAATTAAAAAGGTCCAAAACATACCCCGACGCAGCTTCCACCTTTAGTGTGAGGGACATATTTGGACCTTTTTTATTTCGGGGGTATATTTGAGATAGAAGATAACATTGGGGGCTTCTATGAGCTGATAGATTAGTGAACGACAGATATAAGACAAATCACAATGGTTAGGGGCAACTTTTACCATTTTCCGTGAAAAGAATCCAGAACAATACATTCTATTAAAAAGACAATGATCCTGAAGACACCAATAATGACATCACAGACCATCGTTTATTTACTAGGTGACCGATGTCTTTGATGCTTTGGTTTTCGCAGGAAAGGATAAGGGTTCCCAAACTTAGTGCGAGGTTTTATGAAGACTTGCATCACTAGAGAAATCAATGCGTAATGGATATTTTCAATTAAATCAACTACTAAGATAGCATAAAGTAACTACACATTGCTTGAAGCACGTCCACTAACTATTTTCAGTAATTACAAAATGGGGATTTTAAAAGCATACCTGATTTGTCAGATCTTCAGTTTCCTCTTCTGCTTCGTCATCATCTATAGCATCATCTATGGCATCTGACATCATTTCAGTCTACATATACGAACACCATATTATTGAGTTGACTTCTAATAATCTGAGTGGACATGAAGGAGATATGATTTTATTTTAGAATCAGTAGATAATGTGCAATCAGTCTTACCGTCACATCCAATTGAGCTGATTGCCTCTGGAAATCTTGCATCACCTTCGCTTGCTTTGCAGGGTCCATTTGCTGCATTGAGTCAACTAATAATTATTAAAATTTAGAAGGAATGACGGTGACTTCACATACAACATAAATGCCATGTTTTAATGAGTAATATGAAAATAAACCAAATAATGGAGGCAAGAAGAAAAAAGAACAAAGAAAAGAGGAGTCAAGAACACGAAAGGATCAAACTGCTAGTCCCAATATAACCCACATCTTTAATTTATCCACAAGGAGCTAAGAGGGTTCAAGAGAATGAGAAGTAGCGTCCCACCAACCAGTGAAGAGTGCAGGAACCCTCTCATCATGAGATCCATCTCCATGTATATGAAGATGAACCAACATAACTAGTGTAATCCCACAAATGATATAATCCATCTCAACTATATCATGTTTTTGGGGCTTTGCTGATGTTCTTTTATTATTTAGATCTTTTGGGCCTAAATTTGGCCCAATGTCCTCTGCACTTTTAATAAATCCACCCACAGCACTAAGTGGGTCTTTCTCCTTCTCTTTTTCTCCATGTGGCCTAGGGTTTGAACTTTCCCCACTTTTAGATATACACACGTGCCCCCCCCCCCCCCCCTTTTCACCTCTGAAACTTTGCCTATTATGCGCAAGTCTTCAGACCTTCCTTTATCTGCTGGACAAAAACCTTTAGTCTCAGAGAGGCTTGAGACAGGGGGATCCTTTGTCTCCATTTCTTTTCATACTAGCTATGGAAGGAATGAGCTACCGATTGAATAAGGCAAGGGGGGAGGGATGGATTAGAGGCTTCCAGATGGGAGAGGAAAACAGTTTGGAGGTAAAACACCTTCAGTATGCAGATGATACCTTGATATTTTGTGAAGCATTAGAGGAATAAGTCCTAATTTTGAGAGTCATTCACATTATTTTTGACGCAGTCTCTGGATTGCACATAAATTGGGGGAAAAGTTTCATATATCCCATCAAAACAGTCGAGATTGAGATCCTTGCAAGCAGACTTGGGGGTAAGGTGGGAGAGATGCCAACAACTTATTTTGGGATGCCATTGGGTGTGAAGAGTAAGTCAATAGGGATTTGGAATGGGGTAGTGGCGAAATGCACTAGGAGGTTAACAAATTGGAAGAGTCGATATCTCTCTAGGGGTGGCAGACTTACACTAGTCAATAGTGTTCTGGACACTTTGTCTTCTTATTTGATGTCTATTTTTCCTATACCTGCCAGTGTAAGTAAAAGAATAGATGCACTGAGAGGAAACTTCTTCTAGCAGGGAAGTGAAGATAAGAAAAAATATCACCTAGTCAAATGGGAGGAGCTATTAGTAGACAACAAGAAGGCAGGGGGTCTAAGCATCAGAAACATGAAGAACCAGAGTTTGATGATGAAATGGTTGTGGAAGTTTGCTACTGAGGAAGGAATGTTGTGGAAAGAAGCAATTATTGCAAAATATGGCTTGGAAGACAAATGGATGGCTTAGATTGTAACAACACCCTATGGGTGCTCAGTCTGGAGAGCGATCAGGAACCTATGGCCATTAATGCAGATCAGAACAAAGGTGAAGATTGGGAATGGACATCGAACATCCTTTTGGCATGACAAATGGGCAGGGAACTATGAGACGACAACATCCAGAACTCTTCACATTAAGTCAACAACAACATGCCACAGTTGCCATGATGTGGACTGGTCAGGGATGGAACTTATTCCCAAGGAGACATCTTAATGATTGGGAGATGGGAAGAGTTGCAGAATTTTACAATTCAGTAGCAGGCTTCAATAACCTTATTGGAGAAGAGGATAGACTGGAATGGAGCAAAGACAAGAATGGGAAGTTCTCTGTTAACTCGGCATACAAGGAGCTGAATTCAGCAGTAGTGGAGGAACGAGATTGGCCTTGGAAGATGATTTGGAAGCCAAAGATTCCTTCCAAAGTTAACTGCTTCACCTGGCTTTTGGCAAAAGAGGCAGTCTTGACACAGGAAAACCTAAGTAAAAGGGGTCTTCAATTAGTCGCTGAGTGGTTTCTATGTGGAGACAATCAACCATCTTTTTTAGCATTGCAAGTGGACAGACCAACAATGGAGGATGTTTATATGCCTAAAAGGGATCAGATGGGTGAAACCTGGAAGCATAGCAGGTGTCCTAAGATGCTGGAACAAGGATGGCATGGTAAGTAAGAAGGAGGAGAGATGGCAGATTGTCCCGGCTTGTATTTGGTGGTCAGTCTGGATTGAGAGGAACAAGAGGTGTTTTGAAGGAGTACAAAGCAGCTTACAGACTCTTAAGATGAATTGCTTAGGCCTATTTTACTTTTTGGTGTGAGCAAAAACTATTAGCTCAAACAGAAGTTATTTTTGATTTTAGACTTTTTGTAAGGATAAGTTAAACCACGAGATGTAAGTTGTAATACTTTTGTTGGGGAACTATACATGTTGGTATAGTATACCTGTGGATATATAGAAGTAACGTTACCTTTCTCAAAAAAAAAGAGAAGCACTGACATCAAATAGTAAAGAAAACCAAAGAACAAGAAACAACAATAGTAATAAAATAAAATTGGAGAATAAGATAATGCTAGCACAATAGTGATAATACTGGCAAGGGAGTAGATAGGTGCTCCAGGCTTGACCCACGCTCTACCATTGGAAAGGGAGAGATCGCTCGACTGCATACAAACCATCTACCCTAATCTTTGACCTCCATGCTCTCCCTTCTAGGGTCATGTCCTCGTTAAGCTGAAATGTGTCTTGTCGTGTCTAATCACCTCTCCCCAATTCTTCCTCGGTCTACCTCTCCTTAGACCTGTCATTGTCAACCTCTTGCACCTCCTCAGTAGGGCGTTTATGCTTCTCTTCTCAAGCCTTAACCATCTCAAGCTCGCTTTCCGCATCGTATCCTCCACGGAGGCCACCCCACCTTGTCACGTATATCTTCATTCCAAATCTTGTCCCCCTAGTATGCCTACACATTCATCTAAGCATCCTCATTTATGCTACCTTCATTATTTGAATGTGAGAGTTCTTGACTGGACAACACTCAACTTCATACAACAAGGTTGGGCTAACGACACTAGATGCGAGCTTCCATTTCATTCACCATTGCTCCAATACAATGTGAGACAACCTCGTCGGTCTCCCCATTTCCTTAAATTATAGCCACGTGTGTATGAAGATGAGTTTATATTTCATTCTTTTTTTAAGAATAAAAACAATTGAGATTTTTTTTTATATGTTTCATTCTCTCATACAACAACAACAACAACAACAAAACCAGTGCAGTCCCAAAAGTGGGACTGGGAAGGGTAGAGTGTATGCAAATATCTCAAACAAGCAAATGGAAAATATTAAATTAGATATCATGATCTTTGGCCATCAAACCTTATTCATAGCAGTCATAGCCTTAGTGGCTCCTTTCATGCCTGCAGCAACCGAAGATTGGGCAGATATTGCCTGCAATGGGCATTAAGCTTTTCAAATGCCTCCGTGAAAGAGGAATGAAGAACTGAAATCAGTAAGCATGTAACATGGACTTGGAGGAGCACCTGTGTATGAGTCGCTATACCTCTCATTTGAGCCCGACTACCTTGCAAGTTGGCTATTTGCTGTCTAAGCCTGATTAACTGACGTGCTAGAACTTTTGTTGCTGTCTGAAAATGGAGAGAGAAAAGCAGATGACACATGAGTTCCAAATGATATAGTACCATCTGAGTATTCAGCTGTTACTTAAGCAGCAACACGATAAATTACAATTGCTAATTAAGTCTCCAGGGATGATGCTCGAGACCCACCTCATTTCCAGTTTTAGCAGTCCTTTTTATTTCAGCAACAAGTTTTTTTTCCTGTTCCATGAAAGAAAGAAAAAAAATATCTCTTATTGATGTGATATCATGTGAAGAACCATAAGTAAAGGAAGTGTGATATATATGAAAAGTTATACAAGCTCTAAAATCGCAAAAAAAGTGTATCTCATGAACATACACTATGCACTTCCAAGAACAGTCATCAGAAACAAGATCTGGACATACCTCTGATTGTAAAGCAGAAATTTCCTTCTCAATACCTACATTGCAATATTAAAACTAAAATAAATCACTCAACAGTTACTTACAAGAAGCACTTCCACAACAAAAAGAAAATTGTGGATATCAATGTGATGATCTTCCTAACTTGCCCTCTATATTAACAGAGATTGTGTGCATCTTCTGATGGGAAAGAAATTACAACTTATTAATGAATTATTACCATTTGAAATCCCCATTCACAGAACATGGTTTAACCTACATTACCTACAATTGAACATCATCTCATCCAGTTCCCTAACATGTTAAGCTAACATAAAGTTGCCCAAGTAGAATGGATGGCATATGTATATTCATTTGAAAGAAATGGGTAATGAAAGAAATTTGTCCATAGTTACAAAAAATGTGTGAGCCAATCCAGGCAGTGGACAATTTAGTTCCCCCCATCCCCACTCCACAAAGAAAGATACATTGCACAAGAATCTAGCAATTCACTATTGAAGACTTTACTGTATACCCCAATCTCTAGTAGACACAATAATGAATTTCCTGAATGCAAACGGTAATCCAAACAAAGATCAAGAACATCTTTTACATCCTTGCGCAAATAGAAAGGCCTTGGTTGAACGCAATAACACTGTTGTGGCACCCAAGGGTGTGGCCTAGTGGTCAATGAAGTGGATTAAGAACCATGAGGTCTCAGGTTCACTTCCTAGAGGAGGCAAGCAACTAAGTGATTTCTTCTTATCTATACAGGCCTTGATAGATAGAGTTACCCAGTGCATGTGGTAGTGGGAGGTAGCAGGTGCCCCGTAGAATTAATCATGGTGTGCGTAATGCCAAGACACTATGGTTATCAAAAAGTAGATATTTAGCACACGTGTCATTTAATATACAAGTAGCTACTGCAGAAGACACTTGATAAAAACTGGAGCATCTTATACAAGGTATATCAGGGCAATTAAACAAAGATTCAAAAAGAACTTTGCTTGTTTGGAAGACCTTCCAAAGGCTTTCATGTGTGTGGATGTTGAGATCAATAAACTTGTTAAATCCTCTGCCAGTGAGTTACTCTATTTACTCCCTAAGCCTGTAGAGTCACTGTTTATCTCACGTGCATACCTCAGGTTTACAATAACATTACTTTCTGTCTGATTGGTATTAATAATACTTTCTACCAACTATCCAAACCAATATTGGCATAGCTCGTAAAGCCCCCACAATATCATCTAGTACGAATGACCTAACAATTTAATATCATATCAACTGTGTCTCAATCCAAACTATGCAGGGTACAATATGAATTCTTCATATTTAGAGTATTCACATCATAGTTTTGACTATTTTTACATTGGTCATGCATCAACCTACTGCAAGCCTCCTCCTTTTACAACTACGTAATGATCTAATGTATTCCAATAAAAGTTACAGTGAGTATGAAATGCAAAGGTCAAATATGCTTAATACAATGCAAATACTACCTTGCCCCTTGCATTTTTTTCTCATCATTCTATACATTATCAAATTATAGTAAATGTGAAGAAAAGGTTAATGATAAATAAAATTCAAATAGAATAACTAATCACAGAAGCTATAAGAATAGAGGTAATGCAGTTTCAGCCAAACAATATTTAAAGACAATGAGCACCTTTCAACATATTTTATAACTCCCCTTTGAATTTTCTATAACATATATATACAGTGGCAGATGTAGCTTATTAGCAATGGGTTGACCCAAACCAACTATTTGGATACAGAACATTAATATATATGTGTGTGTGTGTCTCTATGTGTGTGAAACCACTAAAATTTTAACAATATTCCCTCTATTTCAATCTGTTTGTCTTACTTTCTTCTAAGTCAGTCCGTTTCAAAAAAGAATGTCTCTTTCGGCAACTCTTTAATTCTAACTTTACACATGGCATGTTTAATACCATTATATTCTAACTGAAACAGAAGGAGTATTATATTCCCAACCATAATTTCAGAAGTCGAATAAGTTGTGTTGGGAACATTAAAGACCAAACCCGTCAAATTAAATCTTGGATTCACTTCTGCACATATACATATAGTTCAATTTCGAGACAATGGATGTCCTATGAGCTCAATGTATCTTGTTTCCAGGGGAAAGGAGGAACAGAAGTGTAAAATAGTTTTACCTCTGGTGGCATGAGTTAGTTCTCTTCTACTCTCCCGAAGCGCCTCTGTCATAAAAAACAAAACAAAAAACAAAACTTTAGCTCAATATTATGAATGATCAAACACCAAGAATCATAAAAACTCAAATTTTGTAAAGAGTTTCTAACAATCAATCAGCTAATCCTCAATCCCAAATCAGTCCCACAAACCTTTACCCCTACCTCAAGACAATCCTAAATCAGTATACATATGTATTCTAAGGCAGTAATTACGTAAAAAGAACAAAAAAATTGACTTCTGATGAAATTTAGAAGTTAAAAATCGAACCTTTGGCATTGGGCTTCTTGGAAAAGATGTTCATATTGATTGAACCAACAACAGATTAAGATAATGGGAAATTGGGATTCTGCGTCAGATATATATGCAGAGCTGATAATTGGGAGAGAAGAAATGGAAGCTACAAGGAATTTGTACCTTTTGATATTTTTAACTCAAGCATAGGAGAGGAGACTTCTTCTTCTTTTTTCTTCCAAAGCCCCAAAAGTTTTGATTATTATATTAGTAAGCCACAAAGTTCAAATGTTACACTTCTCTCCCCTTAATGTCTCATTTTGATAGTTGGTTAGAATTATGCAATTATTAATATATAAATTTTCTATAACTTATATGTGTACTCTCTCGAGTTTTTGGCTAAATCATCCTTCAACTAAGACTCAAATCTAATGTACAATTTTGTATTACCTAAATGAACATCCTTATACTATCCAAAAAATTACAAAAATCATTCTTCAGCCTATTTTTGTCAAGAAACTGACTGGATCAATAAAAAAATACTTTTTTTTTAATTTGATCACATCTTAGCCATGACGAGAAGATCAAAGTTGCCCCAAAAAATAAGGATATGAATAGAAAATTAATCTTTCATTTTCAGAATTTAAATTTTATGTGTTGTTAGTTTATATTTTTCTTGCATCATCAAGTCAATTCACTTGCAACAATACATAAGTCTTGAAAAATATATACAGTATGCTCCGATGATCAGAAGGATTAAGCAAAAAATTCATTTTAAAAATATCACGTCCAGCTATTTAGAGATTTTCTTTAATAAATCAGTATGTATGTACGTTATATACAATATAATTCACATTTTATGCAATGTACATGAATGCTGAAAAGTGTTTCGTTATGAAAATTGAAAAAAAAATACTTTATTTGAAATTTTTGAAATTGGAGTTGTGTTAAGCCATACTTTTTACAAAGAATATTTAGAATTTTGGATATGTTTTGTCTGAACATGATTTAAACACTCAATATCTAAAAATTAGAAAAATCACCTAACTTGACCAACTTAACCATGTGTGTATATATTCATTCGAGTTGACACATTTTATTGTTGCTGCCGTGAGTTTCTTAAAAAAAATAGACATTGGATGAATCTTACAACTTTTTGGATATTGCATGGATGTTTTTTGTTCACTTATATAACACAAGGATGTACTTTAGGTTTAAGTCAGATTTTAGCCAAAAACTCTACTATCTCCATCACATATTAAATGGGCATTTTACCAAAATATTTGTATCATATTACTTTGATCACTTATTAAATTAATAAATTTTTTTTTTTTTCTCATTTTATGCCTACAATTAATTTGGCCTTTGGAAGTTTAAACAAATTTTAAAGATTCAAAAAACAATAATTTAATATGCTAATTAATATGAATAAAGCACAAAATAATAAAATTAATTAAGTTATTAATATTTTTTTAAATATCGTGTAAAATAAAAAATATTCATCTAATATGCAATGAATTAGGGAGTGAATGTTAGTTATGCGGATTTTGATTCAAAGTAGATGAACAATGAATATCACATGCAATGGTGCAATGTTTGATTTGAGGAATACAAACAATCAATCTCCCACATAAAGACAGAATATAATATAATATTTAATCAGTTGAATTAAGGGGTTGTTTAATATGATTTAGAGATAAAATATTCATGTGTTAAATTTTGCACAACTTATACTATATTTTTAGGGACCACGCATAAAACTCGACACCACATCCATGTTTAGTTAGCAAAAAAAAAAATTCCACATAACTAATATCGGATGGATGAAGCGGATAATTTTTGGCTAGTCAATCTATAAGATATTAGTTAGATTAACACTTATCGTACGGTTATCGGACGGTGTATCACCGATCTCTATCCTTTTTGCTCTATAAATGTACCTTAAAAACTGACTTCTTTTCACTATTTTAAATGCAATTAAATTATAAAATTCTTCTATATTACAAAAAAAATAAAAAATAAATATATATATATATATATATATATATATATATATATATATATATATATATAGATTATTATTTATGAAATAGTTAATAACGGAAAAGTAATAAGGATTTTAAGTTTTTGGCTTTAAGGTTTCAGGACTAACAATATATAATTTATATATTATGAAAAAATATTAAATGATGTTGATATACCTAAGATAAAATTGTAATTATGATAAATTTTAATTGATTAACGGTTTATCCGATAAGGAAATTAAATAATCTGCCCCACACAAATAAGTTGTTAATAAAATTCTAATCCGCTCACTAATCATTTATTCGATAATCCAATACCAGTAGCCACACGATTAGGTTTTGAACCCCCCTAATTATATGCACAAGTACACAACTCTAAACAACAACCAAACAACGCCTAAAATAATAAATTCATGAAAAATGTTTTATTCTTTTCTAGCTCCAATAGTGAAATTATACTGATTTTGTTATTGTTTGATGTATAATAGTTAAATATAAATCACCACATCAAAAGTATATTGCTAGTCATTGTAGACTCGTACAAGGATATTGAGTAGATAGATATATAGTTGATGTATCAGACTCGATACTTCAAAAGAATGGAGGAGAAAACGATCTGCGGCTACAAGTGTGCATGAAGACAATATGAAATAACTGAGCAAACATTCTTTGAAACAAACAGTTCACAATTCATAGATCAGAAAAATAATTTCCCAGCACGTCTAAAACAAGCAAAAATGTAAAAGAAAAATAAAACAGTCCCAAAGGTAATCTATATTTCCAAATGTGTCACTACTTAAAAAGTTCTTAAGCTTTGCAAGCTCCTGTCTCACCACACCAGCCCTCTGCAATGTCCAACACAAACGAATCAGATCGATACATAACCATCACAACGGTAAAAAGATTATGCAATCACACCTTATGAGCTTAAACCTGTCAAAATCGTTGAGTGAGGCCATCCTCTTCTGCACGATCAACTTCCTTTCTCAGGAACTGGACTCCCACTTGGTCTTCACATCTGCGAGGACATAAAGCAAATGAGAGTTAGTCAAGTTCTTACGTAACCCTGTCGTTAGCCAAATGACTCAAATTTACCATTTTTTGGCTGATGAAAACCGTTTTCCCTATAAAAAAAATCAAATCTGAATACTGCAATTCAGCCAACGTATGCGGATCTTGATCTCTAGCTCAGTCATGGATAAAAAAGGAGAGTAGAAGTGTAACACATGGATAAAAAAAAAGAAAATGACAAAAGCACAACAACCTAAATTTTACTTAAGAATGACAACACTTTCTCTAACAAAATATGAACAGACAAAGTGTGAATAAGAGAGATAGAGAGAGCAGCCAAATCTACAACATTTGGAGAGAACACGTTACGAATCATTACATGAATACACGTCAATAATAGAAACTTAGAGATAAGATATGTATTGAATTCGGAATGCTTGCTAAATATTATTCAGAGGATTGAGCAATGCAGCGACGGCTATTCCACTCCAGATTTCTTCTTTACCAAACTATCTGAAGAAGTCTGTTTATGAGAAGTAAAATGTGAAATAAACTGCAGAATGGAAGTTATCTATCGCAATTTTTAACTGGTCAATATACTGGTTAAAATTGATAGCTTTTCATTTTTTAGAAGTCTGGCTTGAAAAAAGTTCCACATCATCAATATCTACGGGGAATAAGACCTGAATCGATTGAGTAACTTTATATGGGAAATGACAATAATATTTGAGTGACTTTTCTCTTACAAAACAAAAGAAAAGTGACTTTTTGAGATAATTATCAATAGTTGAATGACCACGTGAGAAATCAACTCTTGACATCTACTACATATGAATTAGAGATAATGTAGTTTAAAATTTATTAATCTAAGAATGAAAATTGTTGAACCAAATATGTCTATATCATATACTAAGACAGGTTGGTCATGATCAATGTGTGATAACAAAACTATTTTTGCCACTTTGGTTAAATCCTTGTCTGAATTAGCGTGTTACACATGAATAAAAATAAAAAGACAAAAACAAAACAACCCAAAATTTGACTTGAGAATGACAACACAATTTCTCTTGATATGAACAGACATAGTGTGAATAAGAGAGAGAGACAGATAGCAGCCGAATTTGCAACATTGGGAGAAAATGTGTTTCTTGTTGGTCTTTAATTATAAGTTACGAACAATATAAAATCCTATGAACCCGAAACCATAAACTCAAAATAGGATGATGGTTACCAGGAAAATACTCTCTGCACTTCAGTGTCTCACTCTTTTATACCTCTTTACAGTTACTTTTGCTTCCACTGAGGAACCAACTGCCCTCTTGAAATGGAAAGCAACTTTCAAGAACCAGAATAATTCCTTATTGGCTTCATGGACGCCAAGTTCTAATGCATGCAGGGAGTGGTATGGAGATATATGCTTTAATGGTAGGGTAAACACCTTGAATATTACAAATTCCAGCGTCATTGGTACACTCTATGCTTTTCCATTTTCATCTCTCCCTTTTCTTGAGAACCTTGATCTAAGAATGAACAATTTCACTGGCACCATTCCACCTGAGATTGGTAATCTCACTAATCTTGTCTATCTTAACTTGAACACCAATCAGATTTCAGGAACAATCCCACCACAAATCGGCTCACTAGCCAAGCTTCAGACCCTCCGCATATATGATAACCATTTAAATGGCCCCATTCCAGGAGAAATAGGTCACCTAAGGTCTCTTACTAGGCTATCATTGGGTGGGAACTTTCTTAATGGTTCTATTCCCGCTTCATTTGGGAATTTGAACAACTTGTCTATTTTGTATCTTTATGATAATCACCTTTCTGGCTCTATTCCACAATGTTTTGGCAATATTAGTAGCCTCCAAGTTTTGATGATGTCACATAATAATCTCAGTGGAGAGATCCCTTCATCTATTTCCAATTTAACATCACTACGAATTCTAGATTTGGGCAGAAACAATCTGGAGGGAGCAATTCCACAATGTTTAGGCAATATTCGTGGCCTCCAGGTTTTTGATATGCAGAACAACAAACTTTCTGGGACTCTTCCAACAAATTTTAGCAATGGAAGTTCACTTATAAGTCTCAACTTGCATGGCAATGAACTAGAAGGGAAAATCCCTCGATCTTTGGCCAATTGCAAAATGTTGCAAGTTCTTGATCTAGGAGATAATCAACTCAATGACACATTCCCCATGTGGTTGGGAACTTTGACAGAGCTGAGAGTTTTAAGATTGACATCCAATAAATTGCATGGACCCATAAGATCTTTAGGGGCAGAAATCATGTTTCCTGATCTTCGAATCATAGATCTCTCTTACAATGCCTTCTCGAAAGACTTACCAACGAGTCTATTTCAACATTTCAAAGGTATGAGGACAATTGTTAAAACAATGGAGGAACATGAAAGAGTAAATGGATTTTACTACCAAGACTCGACAATTGTTGTAACAAAGGGATTGAAGCTTGAAGTTGTGAAAATTCTGTCTTTGTACACAGTTATCAATCTTTCAAACAACAAATTTGAAGGACATATTCCAGGTAATCTGGGAGATCTCATTGCAATTCGGGTACTAAATTTATCTCATAATGGATTGCAAGGTCATATACCACCATCACTTGGAAGTTTATCTGTAGTGGAATCATTGGACCTTTCGTTTAACCACCTTTCAGGAGAGATA
Source organism: Solanum bulbocastanum (assembly GCA_037074985.1). Taxonomy (NCBI): domain Eukaryota; kingdom Viridiplantae; phylum Streptophyta; class Magnoliopsida; order Solanales; family Solanaceae; genus Solanum; species Solanum bulbocastanum. The sequence goes on from CM073602.1 coordinate 2,538,457, forward strand.
CCACAACAACTTGCTTCCCTTACGTCTCTTGAATTCTTAAATCTCTCCCACAATCATCTCCAAGGATGCATCCCTCAAGGACCTCAATTTCTTACCTTTGAGAGCAATTCATATGAAGGTAATGATGGATTAAGTGGATTTCCCGTTTCGAAAGGTTGTGGCAATCATCATGTGTCAGAGACAAATTATACGGCATCTGCGTTAGACGATCAAGAAAGCAATTCTGAATTTCTCAATGATTTTTGGAAAGCTGCTCTGATGGGCTATGGCGGTGGACTATGTATTGGATTATCTATAATGTATTTCATGATCTCAACTGGAAATCCGAAATGGCTTGCAAGAATCATTGAAGAAATGGAACACAAAATTAACATGCGAAGGAGAAAGAAGCAGCGAGGTCAAAGGAATTACAGAAGAAGAAATAATCGCTTCTAGACAAGTTACGAATATAGAAAAGGATTTGATTTCAGAACTTCAGGTATTCAAGCTAAGCTCTACTAATATGCTCGATACGAAGCATATTTTTCTTTCCAACAACTTCAAGAAGCTGAAGATTTGAAAAAGGATTAGCCTTAGCTGAATTTTGACAATATATAAAGTTTATGTAAGGCAAAGTGTAAAACAGTTTTACCTCTGGTGGCATGAGTCAGTTCTCCTCTACTCTACTGAAGCAGCTCTGTCAAAAACAAAAAAGATCATAACTTTAGCTCAATTTTATGAATAATCAAATACCAAGAATCATAAAAACTCAAATTTTGTGTAAAGTCTCCAACAATCATTGAGTGTGCACAGACCTTTACCCTACCTCAAGATAATCCCAAATCAGTATATATGTATTCTAAGGCAGCAATTAGGTAAACAAAGAAAAGGGGTTCTTCAAAAAATAGAGTTTTTGATGAAATGAAGAAGTTAAAAATCGAACCTTTGGCATTGAGTTTCTTAGAAAAGATGTTCATTTTGATTGAACCAACAACACCAGTAGAACAGATTAAGATTATGAGAAATTGGGATTCTTGGTCTGAAAACTGGGACAGAAGAATGGAAGCTATAAGGAAGAATATATTTTTTTCCAAAACCCCAAAAGTTTTGGTTATTATATTAGTAAGCCACAAAGTACACTTCTATATGTTTGAGTTAGATGAACAATCAATCAATCCAGTGAAATATTCCGAATTTAGTGCAAACTATTGTTTTCACGTTGATTTCAAATTAAGTATAGGATTCTTAGTAAAAAGTCAAGTGTATTTCACTCAAAATATTCTTAAATTTGACGAGAATTTAGAATGTATTTCACTCATGTTGCGACATCATTTTTAAAATCAGTTAATCAAATAAAGAGGTATTTATAAAACTGATAATAATTCGAAATGAAACTAATAATTCACACCAAATTCAAAAATGTTTTCAATGTTACTATCAGGTACTCCCTCTGTCCCTAATTACTTGTCCACTTTTAAATTGTTACACCTATTAAGAAAACAATTATTGACATAGTGAGTTTACCATTTTATCTCTATTAATTATGAAGTGGGTGAACTAAAAAATTAAGATTTTCAAAAAGTTTAATCTTTTTCAAAGTAATTAATTGAGGTATAATAGGTAAAAAAAATTGTCCATCTTGATTTGTCAAAATGAACAAATAGTTAGGAAAAAAGAAAAGTAGATAAATAATTAGATACAACTTTAAAAGAAAAAGTGAACAAGTAATTAGAGAATTTGTACTATATTTGGTAACATTTTTTTGGCTACCTATAAAATTCAACACACCATATACAGTGGTTTGATTAGCAATTAAAAATCCCACATAACAAATTTTAAATCACAATGAAATTTATTATTTTATACAAAATAAATAATTCCTAACATAACTAATTTCTACATTATTAGTACCTACATTGCTCCAAGTTCTAACCAACAATCAGTAACACCTAAAATAGTTATTTCATGTATTATAATTTTTCTTTTCAACTCCACTAGTAAAATTATACTAAAATGTATAATGTTTTCTTAAACTGTCATTCATTACTTTCTCCGCATTCAATACAATTTCTCGACATTGAACTTCAAAAGAATGGAAGAGAAGATTTGTGGCTGCCGAAGCGTGCATCTAGACAATATGAAATAACTGAGCAAGCATTCTCTGAAACAAACAATTCACCACATCATAGATCAGAAAAATAATTTCCCAGAAAGTCTAAAACAAGCAAAAATGGAGACAAATTAAAACAAAAAAAGAAAAACAGGTCGCGTAAATATATTCCCAAAAGTAAAAATACAACTTCCAAAATTGCTTTGAATCAATGCTTCACTACTTGAAAAGTTCTTAAGCTGCAACCTCCTTTTTAAGCTTTGCAAGCTCCTGTCTCACCACACCAGCCCTCTGCAACGTCAAACGCAAACAAATCAGATCAATACATAACCACCACATCAGTAAAAAGTAAGGGGTTATAATGCAGTCTAACACAAGCATGGCATCTCTCTACCTTGACAAAGTAAGGGCGGTAAGGTTAGCATACACATCATCTTGTGAGATTATATGGGTAATGCTGTAGTGAAAACCTATTCTTTTAGCTTTTTCAAGTAAACCCGCATGAAGTTGTTTGATGAGTGGGCTAAATGAACTGAGAATTGAAAGAAGTTTAACTCAAATACAAATGCAATCGCACCTTGATCTTTGCCAACATGAGCTTAAACCTATCAAAATCGTTGAGTGAGGCCCTCCTTTTCTGCACGATCAACTTCCTTCCCCAGGAGCTGGACTCCCACTTGGTTTTCACATCTGGGAGGACATAAAGCAAATGGAGTTAAGTCAACCTAACACACTTTTCTTACAAATAAGATGTAAAAGGAGCAGCTAAAGTACTATCTACACCGAATCATCTATAAGAGAAAATCTAACCCACACTTACCGGCAGCTTCCATAGCAGCAATCAGGGTCTTCTTCTTTGGAATTCTCTTGATGTCAATCTTGATATCTGTGAGTGAAAGCCTCTTGAAGTTCATCTGGCTCCTCACCATGTCAGGAGCATCAACAAGAGCCTGTGAATTTAAAAGAAATAGCAAAACTATAAGGATACATAAAATGCATAATTTCATCACTTTCCAAAGTTAAAACTTATATATCAATTAAGCACTAGCTACCATCTGTCCAAATTAAAAGTAAACTCAACAACTCAAGTAACCATGAGATTGATAAACATGAAATAACATATGAAATAGAAAAATCAGGAAGTATCTGAGTGGTTCCTTAAGACAATAAGATGTGCCTTAGTGGTATGAAAATTCACTAGAAAACTAGTTTAGGACACAAGTGAACAAAGTTATTTTCACATATTGTACATCACCCTTCTAGACGTGCACCACATATCAAAATTCCACTCATAGATTAAAACAAAAACCAACCTAGCAATCAAGAGTTCTACAACCATGTAGAGGCAAATGTTGCACACTTTCCTACATTTTTTATTTGCAAGGTAAAGTCTTTCACTCACAGAATATCAACATCTCAATCCAAAAACAACATATTATTGGTAAGAAATGTGACAACCCCCACGTGTCGGTACCAGATTGTAATAGCAAAACAAACCTAGTATTACAATAATAAGTCTCACTTTCAATAAACAGAACTTTCTGAAACAAACATGCACTGAAACTGCTTTGGCAACAAAGACAGATATTCAAAACAAATGGTCTGGAACTGCTTATTTCATAGTCAGAAATTACTCTTCTTGAATCCATATACAAGGCCTCAGACAATATTGTTCAATCAAGTTAACAAGATCAGACAATGTAGGCATATATAATATTCCATCATAGGCCTTATACAGATCCTTCGTGAAGAAAATTGGCAAGTAATAAAGATCCAATCTTTTTCCTAAAAGATGTAACTAGCAGTCCCAGACCGTAGAAGTTGCATCTGTGCTTAAGACCAAGCAATAAAGTTATCAAATCCGCCTAAATCCCAATTTAGTGGGGATGTACTATATGCATCCTCCATATAATCTATGTGCATTTCACTCGATAACATATATAAACAGACGGACAGTAAGAAATAAAATGAAAACCCAGCTTTCCCTGAAATATGTGACCAGCATTTCCAAAACCTAAAAGTAGCATCCATGCTGAAATCCATCAATCGACTACACCTAAACCCAAACAAGTTTGGGTTAGCTATATGAATCCTAAGGGCCATTCCACTCTATTCAAGCAACTCTCCCTTCACTACTAAAAGATAGAATTAGGTGTTCTATATAACTAAGGTGGCAATTGGCATTTACTTTTAGAGTTTGCAAACTCAATTTCTGAAATTTTGATGGGATCTCTCCTCCAAACCACTCTCTTAAAGCTAGATGTTTACTTATGCTGTTCAGTTGGGTTAATTTAACCCCTAAATTTAGCACTTTACAACTTCTTGACTTTGTCAGCTATCTAGTACTAGTTTGAAGACTGTAAAAGGCCCAAATAACTTCTTCTTATGCTCGGTATGAGCCCTTTTGTCTATTATGCAATTCTGCATCTGTTTGCTGCTTTTTAATGAAATACAGCTTCATTTTTAAAAAAAATCAGTTTTTTAGGATTTCTGCATAAAGCTCGGTCTTTTTGCCTTTCTTCAAGACTTTTAAATAAAAATGGAATAACAACTCATTTTGAACATCCTGAAACAGCTCAAAGCCTCAAACACACACTTCTCTTGAAAAAGCTCAAAAACTGAGCCTGCAAAATCATTTTTTGGTGAAATCTAAAACAAAATGCTACCTAATGTGCTCTAAAACACCGATTATACTACACTAGTTCTCTAACAAGATCGAAAGTAAACTCAAATGGAAATACTCTGCTAAAATCAAGCACTTTAACTAAACAAATTAATATATATAAAAAATTACCCTGTTTTGGTCGATAACGTCAACGATGACGACGAGCCTCCCATAGTCCTTCCCGTAGTTAACGAGTGCAACTCTTCCGATCTCCACGAACCTCTTGAACGGCTGAACAACAAAATCAAATACAATTTCTTTTCAAATTTCAAAAAAAAAAAATCGTAGTACCGAACATACATAACTGTGAAAAAAGTGAATTAGAGAAATCAGAAAACTGAAAATTCACAAAAACTCACCATTTTTACTGATCTGAAGGAGCTGTGAAGCTGCGAAGAAAAAAAGTGAGATGAAAGAGAGGATTGTGTTAGGGTTTACAATGAGGGGATTATAGTGCTAGGGTTTTTGCTGCATCGGGTAATGGGCCACTAAAGTATTATATGGGCTTAGGCCCAAAATTTATGATTACAATGTAGGTGGGTTGGGTTGGGTTGGGTTGGGTTGATGGCGTGGGGGAGGGGGGCGATGAGTATAGATGATCGATTTTGGGATCACAATTTAAGTCATAGCAAACGTCTATGGAAAAAATTATACGTTGAAACATATCGAAAATAACTTTCGACACGTGTGTCATGAAGTTGAAAATACTATGTGGGTGGGTTGGGGGTGAGGTGGAGATGGGGCGAGCACATATGATCGATTTTAGGATCATCATTCAAGTCATGGCTTAGGTCTATAAAAGAAAATTTTGTAAGTTTTGTAATTTTATACACGTGTATTTGAAGTTGAAAAAAAAAATAGTTTCAGATTTTATCTTAAGTTTGACATATTGCTTGTGCAAGAAAAAGTTCAATAATTACACCTAAAATTTGACTTGCCAAAGATTAAATTTTCAATAATTGATCTTGAAGTTTGATTTATCAAGTCTTAAGCTTTGATAATTATCATTATTAAAGTCTAATTTCAAAAATGTATATCCGATTCAAATATATATGTTTGAATTAAAAGCACATGTTTTGTTAAGTTTGAAATATCTATTCTCATTTCAATCACGTTTTAAAGTCTTTTCAATAATATTTACTTCATTTTAACTTGCTTTATATTTCGAATTTCAAAATTCACTTCCTCAAATGGTAATAAGATGAATTTAAAAAAAAATGTTTCCAAAATTCTTATAAAATTTGTTTGATTTAAACTTAATTTTCATATTAGAAATTCTATATTCACTTCTTTAAACTTGTAGGATAACAATAATATTTTAACAGTATTTTAAAATATTTTTGTTGAGATTCTTTAAATTAAATTCACTTTTTTTGTATTTACTCCTAACTTGTTTAATTATTCATAAGTTTGATTGATGTGACAAAATATGTTAATACTATTCAAACAGTTTAAAATCTTAAATATTAATTATTTGAAAAATTCATATGAAAATTATGTTATGCCATTATGTACATTGAAAGGTTTTTTATATTAGGAAAAAATAAATTCACTAGCTTGTTATTTTTCACATAGTACTTTATTTATAGTAAAAAAAACATTGCACCAATTCATTATCTGGTACTATAAACTATTCAAAGTAAACAAATTTGAATAACAATTCAAACTTTGGACAGTAGAGCTTGAATAACAATTCAAATTTTGAACTTTTAAGATGAAATTTGACTTTGACAATTTCAACTTCAAATATGTTATTTGAAATTCAAAAATTTTAACTCAATATTTTAAATTTTGTTCAGTAGAGTTTAATTTAATTTTGAGATGATTATATTTTATATATTTTGATCTTTCTTTATATAATCATAAAGTTCGAAATAGTTTTGCACACCTCGACTAATTTTATAAAATGTGATCTCCTAGTAATAACATATATCAATTAATTTTATCTATAACAAAAGTTAGAACATATGGGAAAAAAATCATAAAATCATTTAATACAACTTCTTGGAGGAAACCCTTATCATATGGTTCTCACCATTTCGAATTATCTGAGTTATATCATCTGTCTTGAAGCACTTGTCATGTTTTTTTTTTATAGTTATTTTTTATTAATATTAAAAATTAAATTATATTAGATTTATTTAATATTTTTAAATTAAAAATTTTAAATTACATAAAAATATTGTAAGTTATTTTTGTATTGAAGTAATTCATATTAGTATAATGAATAAATTACATTCTAAAATATAAATCAAAGTTTATATAGCTTGACTTTTAAAAAAACGTGATAAGTAATTTGAAATTAAAAAAGTAGTAAATTTCGGATACATTTTGACATTAAAATTTCCAGTCCGTAATTATAAATAAAACACGCAAAAAATAAACCTAGTTCAATAATGATTGTATATCAAAACGAAGTACCGTATTTATCAACCAAATTAATCAAAACAATAAAGAGAGTATGAATTTTCTATGCGATAATCTTTTTTCTTTTTTTTTAGATATTCATAGTTGAATTTTCTATGTGCACTATACTAATAATAATTACATAAATATAATAATATTTATTTTATACAAAATATATTTCTTACAAAGAAAATAATATTTTTAATAAAGAATGTGCCTTTATAATAAAATGTCAATTTCAAAAAGCTAAAATTAAATAATCACAGTGAAATATCTTTATAACAAATAACGCTTTAGAATTACTCGAGTATACAACAATAATAATATACCAAGTGAAATTTTAGTAAGTTGGTTTGTGAATGATAGAATGTACGCAGATTTTACCACTTCATCATAGAATTAAAAAAATCGTTTTCGAAAGACCATCGGCTTAAGTATATCAAACCCAATAGAAGAAGAAAACAATGAAAAAAGCATAGTCATTAATACGAAAAGTAGTGCAAAGTCTACAAAGAGAGGAATACTAGCAAATATAAAAACAGTGTGATAATCGAAAACACAACAAATCACATATGGCAAGAACTGCAGGGTACGACTAATACTATGACTACTATCCCTCAAACATAATATGCGACATCCACTCCTTCTCATCTAGAGTCATGTCCTTGATATATGAAGTTACGTCATGTTCTGTGTAAATCACCTCTCCCAGATACTTCTTCGACCAACATCTACCCCTCCGCATGCCCTCTACAACCTGCCTCTTACACCTCCTCACCAGGACATCAACACACCTCCTCTACATATGTCCAAACCAAATCATCTCATCAATTTCCCTTATTTTGTCCACTACAAAAACCATTGCCACTTTTTTTCAATAATCTTATTCCTAATTTTATCATTTTTAATATATCCACATATCCATCTCAATATTGCATTTTCACAAAATATGTCTTCCGCACATGAAATATTTGACTACACTACTAACTAAAAATAACAAGACACAAAACCATTTATATCTAAATCCTGGACCTCCACATCCTCCTAGTCAGCCTAAATAAATATAGTATAATTTTTATCAAGGAGCAGGTAATACAGTTGGAAAATGGGGTCTTTCTATGCCAACTCGGAAACACCTACAAAAAGCACAAAAAATCTCTTCGCTGGCACCCATTAATCATCATTCTTAATAATTTTTTCGTATTTATTACTTCATCTCTTTTCACCATCATCTTACTTTGTAAAAATCGATTTGAAAAATGGTATCTTTTGCTATAAGATACTAATTGGATCGTTCTATAGTCTTTTTGCAGTTGTAAATTTGTCATTCTATAAGCTCCATCTCGGGATTTTGTGCGATCTTTTTGATAATTTAAACAACCCCAAGACATGGGCAACTCAATAATAGCTGCCTGCAAAAATGGTAAGGGTTTTTGAGCTTTATTGTTGTTTTCTATATTTGGGTTTGGTTGAAATTTGTACTGTAATTGTATTATTGAAATTGGGTATTTGGGATTTTGTCAATTCGAATTCGAATTCAAATGTACTGGGTATATGGGGTTCGTCAATTTGAGTTAAAAAATGTAATGAATATATGGGATTTGTCATTGTAAGCTCCATCTAAGATGGAATTTTGTGCCATTTTTTGGTAATTTAAACTGCCCCAGGACATGGGAACTCAATAGTAGCTGCCTGCAAGAATGGTAATGGTTTTTGAGCTTTATTGTTGTTTTCTATATTTGGGTTTTGTTGAAATTTGTACTGTAGTTGTATTATTGAAATGGGTATTTGGGGGTTTGTCAATTCAAATTCGAATTGGTATTTTGGGTTTATCATTGTAAGTTCCATCTCGGAATTTTGTGCGATTTTTTTGATAATTTAAACAACCCAAAAACATATCTGCCTGCAAAAAAGGTAATGGTTTTTGAGCTTTATTGTTGTTTACTATAGTATTTGGGTATTATTGGGATTGAAAAAGGTCTAGAAGAAACAATCTCTCTATTTCCTGAGGTAGGGTAAGATCTGTTATGCGTTACCCTCCCCAGACCCCACTTGTGGAATTACACAGGGTATGTCGTTGTTGGTTTTATTGGAAGTATTCTGTATTTGTAATGGGTATTTGAGGGTTGTCAATTCAAATGCAAATTCAAACAGTAATGGGTATTTGGGGTTTCATGCTCGTTGCCTACAAGAATGGTACTAATTGTTACTCTATACTGACACTTTTCTTTTTTTCGAGATTTAAGCTAAGTAAACTTTGATTGAGATTTTATAATGTATTTTTCATCATATTGACATGAGGAAAATTGTAACTTATAGTACTTTTCGGTATAGTTTTTGAATATCAAAATTTTAGTTTTGAATATTAAGTTGATCCAATCCAATTTAGCTTCAAAGATTAGTCAAATTGACTCTTTGGAGCGAAAGGTACCACATATATTGGGAAAATGGAGTATGATTTTTACCTATTTCTTCTTCTTCTTCTTATTGTGGATTTTGGGTTTTGATTTTTTCTATAATTATAATGGATATTTGGGATTTATGTTTGAATAACAGGGGATTCTTCATTCGAGGATCTAGACTCTTATTTTCCTGTTAGACCAGAATGCCGAGCTGATGTTCCTAATACTCGATTCAGACCTAGGGTGAGTTGAAACTTCATTCGTTTTCATCATTTCATTTAAGTTCTTCTAAACTTTGCTTATATACACAACTTTGGATAAAAAGAGGAGGTTGCGGACTTAGAGGCGGATCCTGAATTTAGATTTGATGGGTTAAGCCTTTTGTTCTTGCAATTTCATTTATTACACTTTTGAAATTATGGGTTCAAAATTTAATACTCGTTGAAATTTTACTAATTTTAACACATATTTATGCTCTATATCTAAGATACTCGATTTAGTTGAAACTTATAAATAAGGCTGTAGCAGATCTGGCTATGTAGGTTGACGGTCAGCATTAAAATAATCAAACCATGGTGATTTCTCCAATATAAAGGTATACAGAAGTCATAATGTCGACCAAAGTTAGTGTGGGATTGACACTTTGTTTGGTTGACTAGACAACAAGTGTATATGTTACTAGTTAATGGATTCCACCCTTTGTTATTTTAGGTAATTACCCTTGTCCCTTTAAATTCAACTACTTTAGCATTTATTTGATTGTTTCATTTTAGCTCTCCCCCCTTTGGTTTAGAGAAGTCTAATTCTAATCTATCAATTAGGTGAATATATACACGCTTGATTACATAAATGAGTTTAAAAAACTAGAATATCCTGTTGTAGTTTTTGTGACGTTTGTCTCAGTTTCTTTCCATGTCCTTCTAAAGAAATGATTTTATAAATTCTCGTGGCAGATTTATTCACTATGCTACCTTTGTGCACTTACTATTTTTGGGGAAGTGCTTGATAGGCAGGAAGAACTCTCAGTGAAAGAAGATGGAAGGCTGCATTCTCTCAAGAGGGTTATTTGGATATAGCAGGTGTTCTTAGACGAATCCAACGAGGGGTACTTTTTTTCTCTCTTGTTCAATGCACATTTTTAATAAATTTACTGTGCCACATAGTCATTTGCCTATGAACAGAAACATGATCTTGTCAAGTGGATTGTTTTAAAACTTTAAAGATCTCCAAGTTGATGGTGGTCCTTTCACCTACAACACTATGGTTACATTTATTTCTGTGGTTCATAGTGAAATTAATTGCTACTTTGTAGAAATTCCAATTTCAGCTGTCTATCTTCATTTTATCTTGTAATTCCCAGTTTGGAATATTAGACACTTTTATGACTAAACCACTTTGCTACTTCATAGTGAAAGCCCTTTTCCCCCTGGATTTCTCTCTAGTTCATGTTGTCCATTCCTTCTTTGTACTCCACCTTAGCTTTATAGTGATTTCCTAAGATGATAATGCATTTCACTCATGGTCTCCTTCTCCTACCTTGCCCTTTTCATGACTTTGGCCTAGTTGAACAACGCCAATCCTCATACTACTTGCCATCAAGAACAAATTAATCTGCTTTTTAGTGAATGTGAACAGTTCATATATTTTTTAGCAAGTGCTTTTGCCACCCGGTGAGGTTTTAACTTGAACTGAAGCTGCTCATTTGGTGGACATTTGGAGCATAATAGATCCTCAATTTGTGCAAGTGGTGAACTGCTGAAGGTGAAAAACTTCACGGGACACCAATTTCATCAACTACTCTTTCTCAGTTATCTCCACTTATAGAAAGATTATTTCATTAACCATAACAAAATAGAAGGTTCATTCCATTTATGATTTTCTAGCAATGCTATTTCAGTTGGGAGCCTTGATAGGAAAGCATTTAAGTCCCTCTTTTTGTGTTAATAGTAGAAATTTTTTATGATGTAAGAAGTTTTAACTGCTCCGTGAATAATAAAGGGGAAACAATTGGTTCGCTTATTCCGAGGCAATAATGCTTTATCTATGCTACAATCGCTTGTTGGTTTGATTTTAGACAGTTTCGGAAAGTCTAAATTATACAAAAGTGTAGCCGGTAAAATTATTCATGATTTGGAGTAACATTTTGGCATAGCATTGATTACACTTCTATAAACTATAAATTAGGCGGATACTCTGATCCACCATTAGCACGCCCATTGAGTTCATTATAAGGAGTCATTGTCTATCACAAATATCCAATCTGCTTGCTGCTTAGCTGGAAACTTAAGTCTTAAGAACTCTGATGCTTATTGATTATTCTGTGAATGCTAGGGGATTCATCCATCAATTAAAGGGGCTGTATGGGAGTTCTTGCTGGGTTGTTTTGATCCCAATAGCACATTTGAGGAAAGAAATGAACTTAGACAACAACGGAGGTAATCTAACTCGTTTCAGCTATGGCCTAAGAGTTACACTTATTCAGTATAGACTATAAATAGTAGAGGTAATCAACAATCATAACTAGGGACTCATTATGCATTGAATTTGTTCAATTTGATGCATAAACACATGCAGCTATTGAAGGCCCTCTGTGTAATTTACACAAAAAACTTTTCACGTTCATAGAGTTATTCTTATCAAAGATCAACTTTCTGAATCCTGATCTAGTTAGGACTGAGACCGAGGTGAGCCGATTTGGATTCAGCTGGGAAAGTCTGGTTTAATCAAGCTCTCCATAATGAACAGGCCAAGTTTCAGACAATTTTGTTAGGTTCAGCTTGGTTTAGTTTTTCTTATCAGAAGGACCCCTTGGCAAAAGATTGCCAATGAACTTTGAAATCTTTACGTATTGACTATTGAGGTTCAAATCTTTGTGCCTTAAGCTGGAAATTGTTGTTTTGCAATAGTTGACGTTTATAGTTACAAACTTCCAACTATATTGAAAAAAGAATGCACAGACACATAGTCGAATCCTTGACCATTAAGTTCTCCGGTATCTTGATTCTTGAGTCTTGGCATTCAGTTGAAAATGAGTGCTACAAGATAATTAAACATAGCCAAGAACAGATTAAATTCATCGGTAAGGGGACTGCCAGAGATTGATCTCATCAGTTGGGGACTTTGATCTCTCATGTGCCTCATAATGTATTGGAGGACCAAAAAGAAGAATGGTCAGTCAAAGGTTGAAATTTAGAAATAAAGACAGTAAAGACAACGGTAATAATGATACCGTGAACGTACAAAAAAGATAAAGACAACAAAGATTTTGTCATGAATGACAGGGCATATGCAGTATTATATCACTCTTTCCAAGCTATTATCTTTCTTCTGGGAAACTTTCCTTGACAATTGCGTGCGCACCATTGTGGGGAAGTGGTGGTGGGTTTAATTAGTTAACAACGAAAAAATGTATTTTTGCCCGGAGAACCAAATTATAAAAGTATACTATCACTATCAGCTGAAAACACAACCGTGCCTTCTTTCATCCTTATAATATTCTTTTTCTTTGATAAATTTCTTGCAACTTATTTATGAGTTGCCTAAGAATCTGAATTTTTATACTCAGAGAGCAATATGCTGTGTGGAAATCTGAATGCCAAAAGCTAGTACCTGTTATTGGCAGTGGGAAATTTACCACAAATGCTATAGTCACGGATGATGGCCAACCTATAGAGCTTGCGAACACTACCAGTAATGGACAGGAGGATACTAACAATGGCATGCCAGTCGATAATGGTGTTTATGAGAAGAAAGTGGTCCAGTGGAAGCTTAACTTGTCCCAAATTGGTTAGTACTCATACCACTACTATCTCTAGTTTTAATTTTCAACTCTATACATTCATATTTGCTGCAGAGCTCCCTGTATCTATTTGTGTCTGTATCTTAGAAGAAGGGTGGGTGGTTGTTGGAAAAACTTGAATTTTAACAGACATTCTCTTTCCAGTCTGTCTATCACAATCATTTGTTCATGTTCTCAAATTCTTTCCAGTTTGAACAACTAATTGCCAGAAATAAACTGTTTTCCATCTTTATGCTTTTTCGACAAAACTTAAATAGTCAACATAGCTATAACTTTGAGGTAGTTCTTAGTTGTGCAGAATATAACCAAAGTTTGTTATTCTAAAGATGTTTGCTCCCCCCCAATTCCCATTGGTTATGGTATTCAAGATGAAGGGATTGATACATGGAACATTGCTTTTCCAATATAGTTATTATGTTTGAAAATTTTTCTGTGAATTAGTCACTGTGTAGTTAGATGAAATTCAGAGGGGGAGAGGAGAAGAGGAATTAAATGTCGGAGGAGTATGCAGATTAAGGATGTGCGCACTCCAACTAAAACCCTTTATATAGTCTGTCATCTGGATTAAAAGAAGAAATCGGGTAATTTAATTAAAAAATGTTTTTTTTTGTTGATTTGGGATTTACCATCCAATTGAAGGGTACCGGTGACAAGTTTGTAGATGGAAAGGGTATAAATAACTTGATTTTAATGGTAAGGGTGAGTCAACTAATAAATCAAAGTTGAGGGGTATTTTTGACCCTTTTCCCTATTTTGTATTCAAATATTGAATATTTACTTACCTTATTAATAAAGGGATTATCACCTACCATATTATACATAACCTAAGACTCATATAAGGAACACCTTTTGTACATTGTTAATCAAGTCATTCAGAAGATCCCTTGCATGTTATTTTCTCATTACGCCCGCCAATGATGCTTGAATCAAAGCTTCAACATTTCGCTGAAGTTCTAATTTAAGTTGTTCAACTCCAGAAAGATTTTCTCCAACATGGTACATATAGTTTATTATGTTGAAGGTTGTTGACACGTACGACCGGTCATAAGTTATCGGCAGTTTCGAACAACAGTAAGAAATTTAAATGAGCTTTGTCAGTTTTCATGTGTTCATGTTCCATTATAATGGATGAATTGGAAAAATGGAAATGCCATTCATTTTGCCTTTGTAAGGAAGATTGTGCATCTGTATAGAGTGATTTCCTGAAAATATCTAAACTGTCATGGCTTATGATGTTGTTTAGGTCTGGATGTTGTTCGTACGGATCGTTCTCTTGTATTCTATGAGAATCAAGCTAATCAGGCAAAACTCTGGGATGTGCTAGCTGTCTATGCATGGATAGATAAAGATATTGGTTATGTTCAAGGTATTATAGCAGTATTTAGAAACTAATTTTTTGAAACATCAAGGCCGTTTGTAAACCTTCTGTCTTATTTTCTGAACAGGAATGACTGATATTTGCTCCCCAATAATTTTTCTTCTTGAGAATGAAGCAGATGCATTCTGGTGCTTTGAACGTGTAATGCGTAGATTGGTATGCCCCTGTTGTTTCCATTCATGCTTGTTTCAGACCTAACATAAATGAATAAATAGACAAACAAATGTGTTTCTTCTTTAACATTGAGGTAGTCACATAATACATAAATTTAAGTTTTAGCGCTACCCATTATACGAAGAATTTTCACTTGCTTGACCGAGACAAAAATAGTGAGGTTCGCATGTGAGATGATGTGTTGCCGGCCTAAAATAAATAAATGTGCCCCATATTTGGCAACTTAAGATTATAGATGAGGCACTTGTTCCTTATTGGTGGTGTAAGGGTTTCCAAAGAGGTTTATAGATTCTTGGGCCATTCCACCCATAGGTTTTGGGTTGGGTGCTCAGATTCTTTGAAATTGCATTAGATCCGAAGGTTGGTGAGCTTGTTCCTGCCACCATTTTCTATCTTCATGTTCTATCATTCTGTGTTCTCTCTAAACTAAGCCCACGGCGCTGCTCTGGGTTTCTTTCTCTATCTCAATTCAACCCACTATTAGCCTGTTGAGCCTAATGTCTCCCTCTACTCTAGGCTCTTTACTGTTGAGCCTCCTCCCTTCAGCTTCAAAATAAAAAAATATACAAAAAATAACAACAACAAAACCCAGCGTAATCTTACAATTGGGTCTGGGGAGACTAGAGTGAACAAAAAAATAAAGAAGGCAAAAAAAGAAGAGAAAAATTAAATCCACATTTCAACTCTAGAACCCAGGTTACTCGTGCAAGAGGGTGTTAAGAAATGCACTTGTCCATAATCGGTTATATAAGGGATTTCCAAAGAGTTTTATAATATCCAGGGACACTCCACCCATTGCCTTAAGGTTTGTTCTGGATGCTCATATTTTTTCACATTGATAATGCTGATTGGTTGAGGTACCTTAGCTTAACATCCATACACACAAAAACAAAAGGAAAAGAATAAAGGAAAATCCCCATTCTGGTCATACCTTTGGTTGAACTTTTACTGGATGATTTGCTTTGGGTTTCTCTTGTAATGATAAACCACGCGTTCCAGCATTAAGTTAATGTACACCTATTTCATGTTTCACTTTTTTAACTGTATTTTGCTTTCATATAGTTGTATTACCAGAATACTCATGCAACAACCCTGTTGTCCCCAAGGAAAGGGGAGATAAACTTGTGCATATATTTATGTTCTCTTTAGTAACTTATTTATTCAAACTTGTGCAATGGTGTGCTAGTTATTTCCTATGTTTATGCCATTACTGCATATATAACTACTCCATATTCGATTCAACAGAGAGAAAATTTCAAGTCCAGCGCAAATTCTATGGGAGTGCAATCTCAACTGAGAGCCCTTGCACAAATTGTTAAAATTGTCGATCCAAAGCTTCATCGACACCTCGGTAAGGATTTCTGTTCTCCGTATATTCTTCAGTAGCTATTTCTATGAAAGAAGTAAAAAATGCAAGATCTTGTCAGTGTTGTTGATTTTCAACCAGTTCTCAATACTAGAATGATTAACTAACATCTAAAATAGGCCTTGTAGAAGTTTCTGGGGGGGTTTTTGTATGGAAGAAAGCCTTTGGACATATTGGAAACAGAAGATGCGAACTAACAAAGTGGATACATAATAATTGGAACTTTCTTGACCACTGACTGCAAACCTGTGACCTTCTCCCCTCCCCCTCAGAGAAACAGAAAAGAGTCTGCGAGGGGGGGGGGGGGATATATAGACAAAGAGCGAAGAGAGTCCTCTAAGGATAAGAGTTTTATTTGTTCTTGAACTAACTTAACATTCTTAGTAATTGTTGTTGGAAATAAAGGAACTGGTAACTATATTGGTCTTTTATACGTTACATATTACGTTGGGCTATCATAGTGATTCTAAGTCCTGTAATGTGTTCTGATAATATGTTCCATGAAATCATGATTTATTTTGTGAAACTTTTAATGCACGCAGTCCAAGTTTGTTATTGACTATCACAATATAAATATTATCTTGAAGCAATGCAGGCAATACATATATGGTATCTAGCACATAGCACCTATCAAAAAGAAAAAATGCAGATTCTATGATGGATAGCCCAAATGATTGTACTTTTTATAAGTTGGGGCCAGACTCATAAATCATAAGTTATACATTGTGAAGCACTAACATCCATTTTGAAAACGTCTCTCATATATGTTGTTTGGGATGTTGGTAATATAACAAGAAAGTTTTTCATGGAGGAGATATATTGGAAATCTGCATTGTTAAGAAAGCCTCAAACTGCACGCTTGACCATCTAAAATCATAATGGAGAAATTCTAGATATAGAGTTAACTCTCTCTCTCTCTCCCTCACCAACCTTTTCAATTGTAATTGGCAGAGGAGCTAGATGGCGGAGAATATCTGTTCGCGTTACGCATGTTGATGGTACTTTTCAGGAGAGAGCTCTCATTTGTCGATGCACTCTATCTTTGGGAGGTGAGAAGCCCAAACCTCTTTTCATATTTATTGTTTGGCGGATAGAAAAAATATTTCACAATAGTTTGTCTCCGTCTTTGGTGTCTCACTTCAGCTAATCACATTTTTCCTGGCTACTTTTGCTTTAAAGACATGGTTGTTTTACTTTTACTTCATGAAAAAAATGATTGTTCTACTTGGAAATTGATGCCTTTTGTGTTTAAAAGAGCACATCACCTAAATTAGTTTGACGTAAAGGTCGAGTGAAAGGATAAGGATATTTATATTTTCAACTATGAAAGAGGGAAGGATGATGAGCAAATGTAGGTCAGAGTTAATGTAATCTTCTGATTGATGCTACTTTTTACATACTTCATTAAGGTGATGTGGGCCATGGAGTACAACCCAAACTTATATTCAATGTATGATAAGACCCTGGAACAACTTCCCGATAAGTTAAATGATATGCAGCTAAAGCAATATGGGAAATTTGAAAGGAGAATAGTGAGAACTGGTACAACGAAACAGAACGACGCACTTGCCATTTTCCTAGTTGCAAGTGTTCTTGAGACGAAGAAAAAACAGCTTATGAAAGAGGCGAAAGGCCTTGATGATGTTGTCCAGGTCTTCATAAAATCTCTCTCCTCGTCTATATATTCCACACTATTGTATTCTTTGGTCCTGAAAATAACATCTTTTTTCCAGATCTTGAGTGAGATAACTGGGAATTTGGATGCAAAGAAAGCACTAAATGAGGCTCTAAAGGTTCATAAGAAGTATATGAGCAAGGCAAGTTTTTATGTTCCCTGTTCTCTGCTTTTCCCAACCCCCTCCCAGCACACACATCCCAATGGATAAAGAAGAAAGGATTAAAGTTACAAATCCCAGTCATTATGAATGGTTACCTATAGTTATCTCTTATGCAACTTAAATAGAATGAAAAAACTTTTTTACATTGTCCGTTAAACTCAATAAAGAACCCCCCGGTCCCTGTCCCCGTCTCTTTGTTCTGGTACATGAGCAAGGCAAGACATTTCTTTGTTCCCTATTCTCTGCTTCTCCCAACCCCCCAACCCACACATCCCAAAAGGAATAGAGGAAAGAATTTAAGTTACGTAGACTTGCAACATTTTAACCTATTGTAATAGGTTTATCTGTTTTATTTTTCAAGTTACGAATCCTAGTTATCATGAGTGGTTACCTATTGTTATCTCTTAGCGACTCAATAGTGTAAAATTTCTTTACATTGTCCGTTACACTCAAGAAAGAAACCACCCCTTCGATGGGGCCTTTGTTCTGGTACATGAGCATGATATCAAACATTTTAGTTGGCTCATAAGGTGCTCAACAATGCAGGTGAAAAAGACCTAGATGGAGTTGCTATTCATCACTGCAGCAAGTACCCCTTTTTGCTCAATGTTTTGTTGTACTTTTTATGTTCATTCTTTCTTGTTGGAGTGATTTCTCCCTTCCTGCATTTGGTGTATAATTGTTTCTATTTATTAATTATTAATTATTACAAAGTAAAGAACTTGTACATAGTAGTCTTGCTATGAGATGTACATGATGTGCTTTGGTTGTAATATTTGAATCACATTCCTCAATCTGAAAAATATTGGAACATCATATCATATGTTTCATTTTATCTTATTTTTAATTTTTTTTTTCTTTCTATCTAAGATATGATCATTCATCACTAGATGGTTATTAAAAGGATTATTGAAAGATAATCATTAAAAGGACAGTCTGATGCACAAAACATCTCCTTTTACAGAGAGTTCGGGGAAGAGCCACACCACAAGGATTGGATGTAGACAGTCTCTATCCTAGTGTGAGCATTAGTGATTGCTTTCACAGTTTGAACTCAAACTCGTGATCTATAGGTCACACAGTGATAATTTGATTTTTGCTCCAAGACTCTCCAAAGATAATCATTTTAAAAGTTTTTTTTTTTACCGGAGGAGCTAGATTAAAGCTGGATTTGCATGAAAAAGTTTCACATTGGGGGTAAAATATTTTACAACAAAGGCAGCTTTATATAGGGGGATTCGAACACGAAATCTTTGGTTCAAACACTATTAAACAAAAATTGTCGGAGGAAAAAAATAAATTATTTACATGTAGCTACTTAGCTAGTATTGGCTACCACGTTAATCTTTTATATTTAGATCGATTTTTATTAAAAGTCAAGATATCCTTTTTAAAGATTATGTATATAGTATATCATTGGAAATTAAAAAAGAAAAAAATTATATTCATTCTTTTCTTTTTTCTTTCATATTCCTACAAAATTGTCTTTATGGTTTTAAAAGATGACAAATTATAGTCGATGTCACGTAAAATTGAATCAACTCGAAATCTCATCTCACTATCTGTTGAAATAATCTAAACGTATTGAAAGCATAACAACACTTGTCAGTTGTCACTAGAATAAAAGTTCCAAATAGACAAAATTAACAATTTATTGAAATTGCGATTTAGTGACATAACGACACATAAATAAAATTGTTGTTAGAGAATTTGTATACAATTTATCCTAACTAGTTTGGTTTGTTCTACCCTTCGTAGGGAAGGATAGGAAAAAGAAAGAGATTAGATAATTATAGAGTAGATTCAAATCCAATCAACAACAGATACGGTCTTGGACACTTAACTAAACTCTTGATGAGCGATATCCACCTTCACCTTATCATGCTTTCCTTAGTCTCCGGCTTAGGAGTGGTGAAGCAAGGGTCAGTGAGATCGACCCCGATCAGTGCAGTTAGATAGTTAGAGTTAATAGTTTCTTCAACAATTCTAAATAGTCATTGTCACCAACCTTATATATGATTATTTTTAAAATGAAGATTATTTTTTTCATTTCCACATATAAAAAAATGTTTATAAATAAGAAAGTGCTACCATTACATTGTAGTGGCCACCATTAGGCTTCAAAAAATTTGACAACTAATGAAAAAAAGTCAGAAGCAAGATTCTAAAGACTAAAATATATAAAAAAGAATCTCTTAAATAATAAAAAATAAACTTAAAATAATGTTAAAATAATAATCATTCCTAATATTATGGGATACTTCTGGTTATGAATGACCATTAATTCATTGCCATTGAATTGATGAAAATGTTGCTTTAACATCTTTTTTCCTTTGTGATGATTAAAGAGGAGTCAAACCTAAATTTCATTTTTAGGGTTTGAATCCATTTAATTTCTTGAAATGTTTTTATACTTTGAATTTATACTTACAAATTCAAGAAGTACATTTGTTCACTTGAAATAAAAATTCAAAATTCCCATTTTTTATTTTTTATTTTTGTTTTGAGTTTCTACATATAATCAAATGATTGATTTTAGATGAAAATATCATATTCTTGATTAATTATTCACCTAAGTTGAGATCATGTCCACAAAGGTGAAAGGCCTTCTTAAAGGACTTAGGTACATTTCTCAAGTTTTTGGTAAGTAAATTATATTTTCAATTATTTCACATTTTCATTTGTGGGTATTTTTAGATTATTGTTGAAAATAATTGTTTTATGACAACGTGAAATAGTTGAATTGACGGTATAAATTCTTCGTATTCATCATTTACGGGTATTTTTAGATTCTTGAAAGGAGTGAAGGTCATAAAAGAAGATTGCGCTACCAGTAAGGAAGAAAGGGGGGGGGGGGGGGGGTGATTGTTACATGACGGTGAAATAGTTGAAATCAACTGTTTCAGATTTTTGAAAATAATTGTTTTGTGATTGTCTAAAATAGTTGAGATAAACTATATAAAACTTCATAATCACGATTTTGGGGTATTTTTAGATTTTTGAAAGTGATTGTTTTGTGACGATGTGAAAAAGTTGAGATAAACTATAGGAATCCTTGATATTCATCATTTGGGGGTAATTTATATATTTTTTAAAAATGATTGTTTTATGACGACGTGAATAGTTGAAACAAGCTATATGAATCCTTGATAGTCATCATTTGTTAGTATTTTTAGATTCTTGAAAATGATTGTTCTATGACGGTGAAATAGTTGAAATTAACGGTATGAATCCTTCATATTTATCATTTGGAGGTATTTTTAGATTCTTGAAAATAATTGTTCTATGAGGTTAAAATAGTTGAAACCGACTATATAAATTCTTCATATTCGTCATTTGTGGATATTAATGAGAATATCAATATTAAAATTCAACAATCAAGTATGATTCGATTCTAAATAAGTTGAGATCGTTTGTATGAATAGTTTATATTTATTCTATTATTTGGTGCAGATGAGGATAAAGAAAAAGATATGCAAATTGGTTTTCCAACAGATGTAAAACATGTTGCACATATAGGATGGGATGGTCCATCAGTTGATAATCCAACCTGGGTAAATATATATATATTTATATTTTTACTTGTTGTATTTTTTGTGTTTATCGATTTTTATTTTATTCTAATTATTGAATTCACTAAAAGAAATGTATTGAATTGATTCTTTTTTAATGAATAAATCAAATTTCGATTTTTCATCTTATTCTACTATTTGATTCATCATAGTCGCTACAAGAAATATACTGAATCGATTCCTTTTAATAAATAGCTAGACTTGATTTTCTTGTTGTGTAATCACCTAGTTTTTTTTTCCATTTCTTTTACTTGTTACATTTCTTGTGTACATCTATCTAGTCGATTTCAATTTTCATCTTATCCTACTACTTGATTCTCCAAAGACACTGAAAAAGTATGCTGAATAGATTCTTTAAAAAAAAAAAAGACTATATTCGGTTTCATTTTTTCATTTTATACTATACATTATTAACCACAAAATATGTATTGAACTGATTCAATTTCAAACATTCATCTTATCTTACTACTTGATTTACCATAATCATTACAAGAAATTTATTGAATCGATTCTTTTTAATAAATAGACTCAATTTTTTTGTTGTGTAATCACCAATTTTTTTTTTTTTATTTTTGGCAGATGAAAGAATTTAAAGCACCAGGAGCATTTCAATCAGCACCTTTAATTCCTCCTCCTGGAGAACTTAAAGAAAATCCTGATATTAAATGGGTTTCTGAAGGTGTGTTACTCCCCCCCCCCCCTCCCCCCCCCCCCCCCGCCCTTATTATTCATTTTTTCAGCATAAATTTGAATTAATTGGACCAGAAATTATGATGTATTGGTTAAATACACATAATGGGGTTGAACCCTATCGCAAAGAAAAACATAGTATTAAGTGTAGAAGGACAAAAGGACGAATCCTTTTATCCACCAAATTTCGAATCATGTGGCTGACCCTCAAGGATCTCTTAATTATCAAAGAAATGGTTACAACATGTGTGATTATATTCATAGTATTTGACTTGAATCATATATATGTGTGAAAAATAAGAATATGTACATAAAAATAACGAAGGGTCAAAAACACACCTAATATATCCCGATTTTTTGAGTTTCATATATGAACTATTAGATATGTGAGTTTTTTACCTTAACTATCAGTTGTTCACTTTAATTTCCAACCTGAAATAACATATAATCGTTTAGGATAGGAAAAGTGAACAACTAATATTTGAGGTGTGTTTCAATAAACATATAGTTTAGGTAGGAAACTCATACACATGATAGTTTAGGTAGAAAACTAAAAAAAATAAGATACTTTAAATGTGTTTTTGACCTTTAACTCTCTGACGGAAGATATATCTTATATAATAATACACCAACTCGAGACTTTAAATCTTAGATTCGCCTGTTACTTCAACAGGATCAATATTTTTTTCATTCTTTTTACACAATATGTTTGCAGATTTAAATAGAAGGTCAAGAAATGCAAATTCTTCACCACCCAAAGAAAAACAAGAGAAGCAAAGAACATCCAGGAGACATTCCACAACAGAAAATGGAAGCAATGAAAACACTACAAACAAAGAGCCTGGCACAAAATCCAGGAGTTCCAGGAGACATCATAACAAGGACATGTCCGATGGAACCAAATCGAGTGAATCCTCGAGTAAAAACAACCGCGATATTCCTAAAAAATTGCGAAGAAAGAAGTCCAAGGAGGATGGTGGCTTGAATCGACCATCAAAATCCAAAGGCACAACACAAACTACAGAGTCAGGTCCTGGATTGGAAAGTGAAAGTAGTGGAATTTCTAAAGAAAAACAAGAGGAGTGAAAAAACAACAAGAAGAAGAAGAATGTAATGTACTTAAAAAGTTTACATTTTTTTTGGCAGCTTAGTGAATTGCAAAACTATTTTTGAGACCACACAAAAGTTTATCTTTCACAATTTGTAGAGTGTGTATTGTAGAATGTGTACAATCTAACTTTTTTGATACTATGTGTGTTTTGTAGCTTGCATGAGTCGATAGGTCAACGAAGGGTATATATGTTTGAAACTGAAGATAATGTTGGGGACATCTATGAGTCGATAGGTTAACGAAGGACATATATTAAGACAAATCACAAACATTAGGGCATTTTGTTCCTTTTTGTTGAAATATTGTTCAATGGTTTGAAAAGTTTTCATATTTTGGCACTTTAGTGAATTTCACAGCTAAGTTGTATTTGTGTGATCTATAAGTCCTGAATTCAAATCGTGAAAGCAACTAATAATGCTTGCATTAGAGTAGACTATATACATCACACACCTTGCTAGAACCCCCCCACCCCCCCTTCCCCCTCTTTTTTTTTTCAATTATAATATAAGTAAAGAGCTTTTAGATTTAAAAGTCGTTTAAAGCAAATGCTATCACTACTGAAATGTATTGTGCGTCATTGGCCCTTTAGGATTCTGGATTATCGAAAAAATAAAAATATGTGATAAGATGGTATACTCTTTAAAATTATAACACTGAATTTTATAATTTATCATCATCACTATCTATCCCTATCTTTTGTGTGAGATGAAGGTAGCCTGAAAAGGAAAAAAATATATTTAAAATAACTAGACAACTGCCACATAGACAAATTTATGCAAAATAAAACCAAATATATTTATAAAAAATATGTAAGATGTCAACTTCTCAAAGTCAGATTGATATTGATATGATATTGTGGTTTTCTCTTATTTTTGTTTATATATATGCTGAAGAAAAAACAATATTAATTAGTATAGGTAATACATTATAAAAAGGAACATAAATTGATTGATATTTAAAAAGATATATAATTAAACCTACGGACATGAAAGATCATAGTTAAAGTTTTGTGATTGAAAAATAAACAAAAGAATTTGAGAATGTTATTATTTTTCAAATTCAAAGCTCTATATTTCAAGTTCGAAAATTGAAGTAATGTGTCGCTTTGATAAACAAATACTTATTTAAAAATAACCTTCACATTTGAAACATAAATTATATATGGACAAGGTTTTAGACTTCTATCTATTTTTTATGTGTTTCATATGTGAGAGTGTGCGAAAATCTATTAAGGATCGTTTGATATATGGAATAAGGATAATAATTTTGATTAATTTTATTCCATGTTAGATATGAGGTATCAGCCAATTTTGGGACTATTTTATTATACTATTTATACTAATTAAGATGATGGATTATGAATGATATGAAAGGTGAGGTAAAATAGTCCGATGAGATATCTCTACTTATCTCATTCCTTAGATCAAACGACTTTTTAAAATTTTTAACAAACACTCCCTCCATTTTAATTCAAGTGTCTTAGTTTAATTAGAAACAAAGTTTTAAAAAATAAAGAAAATTTTGAATATTATAATCTTAAATTAAAGATATACATAATATTTCAAAAAATAAACGACTGAATTCATCCATCTTGCGACATAATTAATTATAGTAAGGCTTGGATTACTACTAAACGCTTCTTCAAAGACGACCTTCTTGAGTTTTCTATTGTTTCCGTCATTAAAGTAGCCTTTTGTCGCTCTACCGAACAAAAGAAATCACTACGTGTAAAGAAAAAATAATTCCACTATTACAAGTGGCAAAAGCTTGGCCATTTTAGAAAGTTTATTAAATTACAATTTGGTCCCATTGTAAATTCTTCTTTTCCAAATCCTACCCACTACTTTTTCCTTTATTCCATTTCTTTCCTCATAGTAGTAGAATCTTCTTCTTCACTATTTCATGCCATTTGCGATTTTCTAGTCTTTCCTATGCAAAACCCATTTCAAATATCCTCACAAAATACCCAAATCACAATTCAAATTAACAAAATTAAAAGATTTTGTGGGATTCTTGATTGATTCAGAATCCAAACCATTGAATTTTTGTGATTTTGTGAATCATGGAGTTTGAGAAATTTGTTCAGAAAAGAAGAGAGAAGGGAATTAATTTGATGTTTTTTTGGATTATTGATTGATCATTGAGTTGTAACATAAACCCATATTACCAAAGTTGAGAATTTTACTATTAAGAAGAAAAAAAGTGAGTAAAAGGGTGTGTTTTGTTTGATGTTTTGTTGGATTATTGGTTGATCATTGAGACCCATATTTTGCAAAGTTGAGAATTTTACTATCAAGAAGAAGAAAGTGAGAAAAAGGGTGTGTTTGGTTTGATGTTTTGTTGGATTATTGGTTGATCATTGAGACCCATATTTTGCAAAGTTGAGAATTTTACTATTAATAAGAAGATAGTGAGAAAAAGGGTGTGTTTGGTTTGATGTTTTGTTGAATTATTGGTTGATAGAGAATCCACAGAGACCCAAATCACTATTTCAATTTAGGGACTCTGTGAATTTTGCTAAGTTGCTTAAAAAGGAGGTGAAAAAAGAGAAGAAAGTGAGAGAAGGAGTAGGGATTTTGTTGAAGATTTTGGGGATTGTTTGTTGATTAGAGAATACCCTTTTGATCAAAATTCCATTTTGATTTTTGCAAATAAAAAATATGGGAAGTACTCATCACTGTTTCCATTTTCTTCAAATAGTGAAAAGTAAGATTCCTTAACCACTTCTTTCTTTGCTTGTGCATTGTTAGTTGGTATATAATGATGGGTCCTGAATTTGTTTATCCTTATTTTAGGCTTCTAATTAACGCGTAATAGTTGGTTATAGATGAATCTTTTTGGTTATGAGTTCCTTAGCTTTCATCCTTATTGTGTTGTTTGGAGTTCAAGTTCATGCGCTGTAGAAATGTGCACAGATTCAACAACAACATACCCTGCATAATTCCATAAAAGGAGGTGCAAAAGAGAAGGAATTGAGAGAAGGAGTAGGGGTTTTATTGTTTTTTTTGTTCGAGTTATTGGTTGATCATAGACTACCCTTTTGATCAAAATGGAATTTTGATTGCAAATAAAAATATGGGAACTGATCTGGCTGTGTTATGTTGTTTTCACCACTATATCCTTCATTCTTAAACAGTGAAAGTAAGATTCCTCAACCCCTTCTTTCTTTACTTGTCCATTGTTGGTTGGTATATGATGGGTCCTGAGTTTGTGTATCCTTCCTTTAGGTTTGTAATTATTGCATAAAAGTTGGTTCTGGTTGAATTTTCTTAGTTATGAGTTCCTTGGGCAAACGAGTTAAACTCATTGTTGTTGGTGTTGCTTGCTGTTAAAGCATCGTGAGAGAATTGGTACAATATGGAGAACGATAATTGGGTCAACAAGCCGGGGAAGGCTCAGAAAAGTTTGAAGTTGAGGAAGATGATGAAGTGCTTGGGCGAACAATTACAGATAGGTGACATGGTTCCATTGCCTGATTCCCCTGTGACTAAGGATTACAGAGCAAGTGTCTGTTCATCAAGAGCCGGAGATACTGGCAATATTGAAGAAGCTGAATCATCTTTGCGCAAGAGTGGTGCTTTGAATTATGAGGTACCTTACTAAGTTTTCCTTTTGTGTAGTGTCCCATCTCATCCTAAACCATTTCAAGTTTCAATGGGCATGAATTACAATTATTATTATTCATCTGACAGTTAAACCTCATCTAATTTCTAGGAAGCAAGGGCATTGCTTGGAAGATATGAGTACCAAAAGGGCAACATAGAGGCTGCGCTACATGTGTTTGAAGGGATAGATGTTGCCTCAGTGACCACTAAAATGAAAGTCACCCTTGCTAAAAGAGCTCGAATTCAAAAGAGACATTCGCAGAAGTATGATACACCACCAATGTCCATACATGCTGTGAGTTTGCTCCTGGAAGCAGTCTTTCTTAAAGCAAAATCATTGCAGGCTCTTGGGAGGTTTAAAGGTTAGACTATACATGGTAGCTTTTCAGTTCACTTTTTGTAATAAACATTATTTCTTACATGGGTTCAAACAGAGCAAAATGAATTACAACAATTCATACAGCCAAACACTGACAAGCTTTGCATTGAAGCATAGTAGTTATTGTGCTAATAACTATGTTAACGTGTTCCAATATGATGATCATTTTCAGTTAGGACAACTTTGTTCAGTATGCTAAAGTTATTGTGTTATGTTATCAATCGTGTTTCTTTGCAAATGTTTTTATATGTAAAATTTCAGTTCAACTATGTTGAAGTTTGCACTGGCTCTCTTACAGTACTGTATCCATCCTCAGGGCCTTCCATGGGACAATGTGAATTATTATCTATTTTTGTTGATTGCTAGTGCTTGTTTAGTTCATTGTTTGGTCTTATTTATTCTTTTAAACGTGTTAATTTCTCCAAAATGATCTGGTTAAATTCATAATTTGGCTTTTTAGTTAGATATCTCACTTGTAGGGTAGTATGAGAATAGTGTATGTTACTTCTGAGAAACCTTACAAGCACACGTCTCTCCTGCAGCAAATTTTTTACATTTTTACCATGCCGTGTTTATATGTGATTGTGAACACAGCATGATTAGGAATTACATGAACCCGAAAGCTCATGAAGTGCAAGTTTTCGACATCTTCATCTGATGCATTCTCCAAATATTTTTGCAGAAGCTGCTCAATCATGCACTGTTATTCTGGACATTGTTGAATCTTCATTACCAGAAGGCTTGCCTGAAAACTTTGGTGCTGATTGTAAATTGCAGGAAACTCTCAGCAATGCTGTTGAGCTGCTTCCACAATTATGGATACTTGCAGATGCTCCGAAGGAAGCAATTATGTCATACCGCCGAGCTCTTCTTCGTCAGTGGAATCTTGATGTTCAAACTAATGCAAAGATTAAAAAAGAGTTCGCGATTTTTCTTCTATACAGCGGAAATGAATACAATCCCCCTAGTCTCAGATTCCAAATGGACAGTTCATTTGTTCCCCGAACCAATATTGAAGAGGCCATTCTTCTCTTAATGATTTTATTGAGAAAGGTTACTCTACAAATTATAGAGTGGGATCCTTCGATTTTTGACCATCTCTCTTACGCATTATCTATCTCAGGTGGCCTATGGGCTCTGGCTAACCAAGTAGAAGAGTTGCTTCCTAGGAATATAGATCTGTGTGAAAGGCATCATATTTTAGCTCTGTGTTATTACGGAGAAGGAGATAATTTCACCGCCTTGAACTTGTTACGGAAACTATTGAGTAGTGCCGAGGATCCCACTTGTGTTCCAGGTTTGTTACTGGCTTCAAGAATCTGTGGTGAAAACTTAGAATGTGCAGAAGATGGCATAAATTTTGCTCGTAGAGCCATTGAAAGCTTGCAAGGTAGATGCAATCACCTGATGGGTGTTGCAAACTATGTCTTAGGTCTTTCACTTTCAGCACAGTCTAGAACAGCGATGACAGATTCTGAGAGGGTTAGGATGCAATCAGAGACGCTTCAATCCTTGGAATCTGCTGGGAGACTGACGAAGATGAATGACTCCAATGTCATTTACCATCTTTGTGTAGAAAATGCGGAGCAAAGGAAGTTGGATACTGCACTCCATTATGCAAGGTGCTTTGTTGAATTGGAAGGTGAGTCTACTCTGAAGGGGTGGATGCTGTTGGCTCGGGTGTTATCAGCTCAAAAAAAGTTTCCAGAAGCTGAAACTATCATTGATGCAGCTGTAGATCAGAGCGGAAAGTGGGATCAGGGAGCTTTGTTGAGAACCAAAGCTAAGCTCCAAATTGCACAAGGCAAAGTGAAAAATGCTATAGGAACATATGTTCAGCTTCTTGCTGATCTTCAGATCCAGAGAAAAAGCTTTGGATTGGAGGAAAATCTCAAGGTAAGTCGATTACCCTTATGAGATGAATGGACCATTTTCTAAAAGGCATCATTTCCATGTTGGGTGCTTGAATAGCCTGTAACAGGGTTACAAATGAAATAACTATACCTATGTCAGATTAATTGAGTAGAATTCGAGCTGCTTCTAAGAAGCATTTGTTGATGAGGCAGCTGTCAAGCTAGAAATGAGTCCAGAATGGTATAGGCTAATACCATGTCTATGGAAAAAGCTAGAGTTTTTACTTCACAGATCAAAATCCCTTAGGGGAAGATTTGAATGTATGCAATGGATTTATTCCAGAGAACTGACCTGTGGCTGAACATATATACATGTGTTGTAGCTTCCAGGAACATATTTCCTTGAGATGACTTTAAGATTTAAGTCTACATTGAACTAATTTTGCTCTTGCAAACATTTTGAATCAGGGAGTAGGGATAGTCAAAAGCATAACCTTTTCTATTGAAGCCCAACTGTCTGATAGTACCTTTTAAGTTTTAAGTATGGTTCAAATGAAACAGTCACTTTTGGGGGGTTGGGGAAGGAAGGTGGGGGTAGCTTCGCTTTATAAGATTCTGTGTCTTTTACCGTAGAGGCAATTTTTATATGTTGGCTGTATTCTCCCGTGCTGCTAACAAGTTTTCATTATATGGAAGGATTCAAATTAACTCTTTTAGTTTCTTATAGACATGGTGGTAGGTGGAAATTATCTGTCAGTCACTTAGATTCTTTCCCTAGAATAGAGTTATATCAAGTTAAAAAATTAATTTGAAGTTGGTACATTAACTTGAGCATTCGCTTGATTAGCCCTTGCTTGCCATTTATTTCATCCACCATCATGGAATTCTTCATAGATTATTAACCCAGTCATTAACGATGAGGTTTGCAAAGAGATTGATAACAAAGAGACCATGCTACCTGAAAAGCCACACATGCTTAAACTATTGTTTTTAAGCAAGCAGATCTTAATCCGCTGCTTCCGTGCTCTTCTTTGCTCTTTAATCTGCTGCAAAGCTTGCAAATTCGACTCAACTATCCTTATTTTTTTACAAATCTCTTTCTGTTGTCTTGTGTGCTACCCCTTTCTACCCCCTCATGAAATTATGATTTTTATTTTATTTTATTTTGAAAAAGAAAGAAGATATGGCGTTTGATGATCATTTATGCAACAGAAGGAGAAAGACTTCAATAGAACTATGGAGATGGAAACCTGGCATGATCTTGCTTTCATCTACATTAAATCATCCCAGTGGCAAGATGCAGAGTTCTGTATTTCCAAATCTGAGGCCATTAGTTGTTATTCCGCTTCTAGATTGTATATTGCTGGTAGATATATTTCCCACTCATTTTCTCCTCATGCATTGCTTAGCGTTTACTATCCTAACATATCCACGTGTCTCAGATGCTACATTTTTATTGTTATAATATTCATGAGAAAGCAATAAAAGGTTATTACAGTCTGTATGCAATATAGAGTCATTTGGCTATTTCTTATATATGAAAGCCAAGGAAGAAAACATATGTGGCAGATATGATAATTTTAGCTCTGTGATCCCATAGGCTTTGCATTTTATTACTGGTATCCTGGGAAATTTTAAACGTCCCAAGAGTTCTGCAATAGCTCTAGCAGTATTGTATCCTATCTGATACAAACATATATTTTGCAGTGTCTTCAGCGGTCCATTCTTTCCTCTTAAATTAACATAATCTGGTAATATGGAAGTGATAGTAATACCTATATTCCATGGGACCTTGTCAGACCCGAGGGAGTGACTCTTTCTATTGGCTCAATTTTTTCTGTGGCTAATCTGTCCATTAGCTATGCTCAGTTTTTCGTTGGTAGTATCAGATAATCTACACCAGATATCTGATTTCTCAGAGAAATTGTGAGTAGAATGTTGATTGGTTCTTCCATGTCACCCGTCACCCCTGGTTGTGCTTATATGGATGTTGGAGGATGAACCTACTTGTTTTCCACCAACTTCTTCTACATAATTAGTTTTGGCTTCAGACATCAGGAGTCATCTTTGAAGTTACAAGGTGTTGTTTATGTAGTGATCACATATTTCTCATGTAGGCTAGCTACCGGCTTTATAGTGTACTTGCTCCCTCCTTAGCATCTAGAAGGTCAAAATACTTTTAATTCTAGTTCCTGTCATGTTCTCAGAACTTCTATGATGTTTCTCGGGATACAAATAATAATGTTTACTCTAAGTTGTAGCATGATGAACATGCTTCTGCACACCTCTAAGCTTGCCATTTTGATAATGAGGTATATTTTGCAGGCTTGCTTCATCAGTCAAAGGGCCTTCACAAAGCTGCATTAACAGATTACACAAACGCTCTTGCTGTTGATCCATCTCACGTGCCAAGTCTAATATCAACTGCAGTGGTACTTAGGCAGCTTGGTAACCATTCTCCTGCAACTCTTATAAGTTATCTGAGAGGAGCACTGCGACTTGATTGGATGAATGTTGCTGCTTGGCATAATCTTGGCCTGATTTACAAAGAGGAAGGTTCAGCAATGGAAGCAGCTGAGTGCTTTGAAACAGCTTGGTTTCTGGAAGAAAGTGAGCCTATCGAACCCTTCAAATGACTACCTGTTTGTACATACATTTGAACAGATTGCTCAAATCCGGGTGATTCCAAATGATTCAGAATAGAGAGATTTTTGTCAAAAGAGGAAGTTTTTTCTTTCCTGGGAAGAATTTTGGGCAAAAGTTAGATTACGGTTTTACTCCTATATTAAATATAAATGTTATAAATTATTTAATAAATTGAATATTAAATAGTAAATCATCATATTAGTACATGAATTAACCACCATAAAGTCTCTTGTATGTGTATTCTTTGTATTATATGTTGTTGGACTAAATTCATGAATTTTTTGTTTTGTTCATCTTCCAATCTATATATATAAAGCTAAAAATAGAAAAAGTGATGTGAAATCTTTCTATGATCGGTATTAATATCGGAAAAGGATCAAAAATATCCTTAAACTTTTGAAAATGTTTAAATATAGTCCTTACTCCATCGTTTTGGCTCACTTTTTCTTCTTCTTAGAACTCCATCTATTGTGTTGTTGCTAGATTTTGGTGGCATGTGGAATGGAACCAGGTATTGGCAATACTATGTAGAAGTTGTTTTTTGTCATGTACTGTATTGATCAGGGAAACAAACTTAAATCAGTCGTGTGAGAATCGAAATGTTACTAGTTCATTCTTGACTATCCAAAAAGTGTAGCAATGTGTGTGTATATATTATAGATAGATATAGATAGATATGATATGCTGGATAGACTTAGGCACACTTTTGATTATTTCACTACTTGCCTGTTACATCCACCAATCAATACAAGTACTAGATATCTTTGCATGCCAATGTTTTGGTAGATGGGAAAAAATCACTAACATTTTTATCTCCCTTGGAAATTAAATCAAATTCGTAGGTTTTCTCTCACTTTATTGACCATTATGGCATTACCTTGGGTGATATGTCACAATTGAATTTACTCAAGGATTTAACAGAGCAGGATTAGTAGAACAAACAAAGAAAACTAATTACTTTACATATCAATGAACTTGCATGACTATCAAGTACCTAATTTTTAAAGAGTTCAGACAAAATCATCAAATGTTCCATTAGCACAGAACAATAGTTAACAGAACAATCAATAAATTATCTTTCCACAACAAGATTTTTTCCCCAATTTGTTTGGGATTGAGGCGTAGATGTTGGTGCAATACCTATCACATTGAGGTCAGTCTTCACCGTGTGTTCTCACGGCGTCTCACATAACGTGTTCGGTCGTTATATCGGGGTCTGTCTTGAGCTCTCTGGGGTACTGGCTCCACTCTCCTTTGTCTTTCAGGTGACCTTTGTACTATCTCTCCGTTCACAAATAGCTCAGCTGACAGACAGTCATCAGATTAGAGAAGATGTTAGGGATCTCAGGACATGTTAATATTTTCAAATTCCTTGTTTCAATTACAATAAACTATTTCTAGTACTCTTAATTGCCGGGCCATACGCCAAAATACTCGAGAAAAGAACCAAATGTGCTGCAACTATTTGAGCATCAAGTATGAGATGCTGATGTTTACTTCACTTCCTATCAGAGAAAAATATGATTGAGGCATCGTTGATTGATTGTTTAAGCATATACAAAAGGATCTCCTAAACACATGTGTGACGAGGAGATACAGGCAGATTATTATGATTGCTAACATATTACGAAAAGAAGCTTTTTGTTGTCAGTTTTTCATCTGTTTATTGATCATCAATCTTGTGAAAATTGCAAGAACTGAAAATGAGGAAACGAATGAATTGCAAGGTCAGTGAAGTTGACAGTTGAGGGTAATCAAGGAAGGAAAAGGAAGCTGAACATGCACATAAGTAGGACTCGGGCTGTGGGTGGGAAAAGCCAATTAGATCAAAGTGGTTCAAAAACTTCCTTCCTATTATTGCTATAAAACACTGACTAAACCCTCCAGTAGTTTCATCCTACTAAAGGTCCATCGCCTTGATGGTTCTTGAATACACAGGAGAAACAATTAAACACAAGTACTCAAATAGTGAGGGGTTTCTTCTCCTCTATGATGAGGAAATCTGATACTTCTGAGCTTGCTTTTACTAGCAGTAACACAGTACATCATCAGTAAGCAGCCTACTATTATTATCGACCAAGCAATCAATGACTTGCAAGTTCCAAGAGATTCGAGTAGACAACACTCGGAAACCAAGGTTCAAATCCCAACAAAGACAAAAACACTAGGTGATATCTTCCTAACTACCTAAGCCTTGGTAGGCAAACTACCCGATAGAGGGAGGTAGCAGGTAATCGTTGGAATAGTTGAAGAGCACACAATGGTCTGGAATGATTATAGCTTGGAGAAAAGAGAAAGAAGGATTATAGCTTGGAGACACATTGTGAACCATTGGGATAGCTTAAATAATGATACAATTGTTATCTATCAGTAACTCAATCACGGCTAGTTTTTGATCCATGATAGCATGCAGGGTAAAAGGGGACATCTAGCCATGTAGGATTTACCACTAAGGTATATAGACCAGAGTTCAGCGGTGGAACGGGGAATTAAACTGAGAGGTGTCAAAATATATATATAAAAAAATAAATAGGCATATGTAAAAACGGGGAATTAAACTGAGAGGTGTCAAAATATATATATAAAAAAATAAATAGGCATATGTAAAAAATAAGGGGAGCCAACATATAGTATTTATACATAAAACTAAAATTAATTTTCTGATGAATTGACACCCCTTAGCATAAAAGTGGCTCCGCCATTAGACCAGATACAAAACAAAGAAAAGCTCATATTTTGCTTCTAAAACAGGAATGTCAGCAAAGGGAAAAGATGTACCTCCATAATCCTTGTTCTCAGGATCAACATATGAATCTGGTAGGACAAAGAGAACACCAGGCAAACCTGTA
Organism: Solanum bulbocastanum; assembly: GCA_037074985.1. Taxonomy (NCBI): domain Eukaryota; kingdom Viridiplantae; phylum Streptophyta; class Magnoliopsida; order Solanales; family Solanaceae; genus Solanum; species Solanum bulbocastanum. The sequence goes on from CM073602.1 coordinate 2,573,279, forward strand.
CAGAATTCAAAGAATACAGTCTTTAAGAAACATGGACTGGCATAATTAAACTCTCGCTTATGGAATCAATAAATTGATCCACACACTAACCTTCAAGCTTATTCGATGTCTCCTCATCAATCTCACATCCAAAACCGAAGTATCTTTCGCATGAAACATTGTATATCTTCTTCTTGGCCTCTTCTTCACTATTTAAACAAGAGACAAACTAATAGATTAGAATTTGCAATCTCCAGAAAATATTTTTTTCATTTTCAGAAACAGAGCAGCCAAGACCCAAGTGGGATAGCATAGTGCAGGTCCAAGATTACAAATAAATAGTTGCAGAGTATTACTACTAAACTAATCTATCTGTTTCATTTTTTCTGTATAACCGACAATGGCCCATGGCGTACGGTTCGAAACTCGGTGGATAATAGGCCTATCCCACTACCCCTCTCTGCTTTTTTCTGTATAGCCAAGGAATCCCCAAGGGCCAATTATGCACTGTTTGAAATTTGGTGGATAATGAACCTCTCCTTCTACCCTTCTCCACTTTAATACCAGATTTCTGTCCACTATGCCACAAGGTTCGAACCCATAACATGCACCTTAGCTCACACATCACGAGCTAAGCTCTTACCACCGAAGCCCTGAGAGCAATCTATTTGCTTCATTTCATGTGATGGTGTTGACTAAGTATGGAGTTTGAGATGTTAATTTGACTTATATACTCCATATAATAGCAGTGATTGAAGAAAATGTTTAAGCAACCGTTGAAAAGAGGAAAACAAACACATCAAAGTTAATGACCCACCAAAATCACAACAACAACATATCCAGTTGAGTGTATCGGATACCTAAGGGGAGTAAACAAGCCATGGCAAAAAAAAGTATGACAAAACATCCTTTTAACAATAACTACAACAAAATAGCACAATTATTGACATAACATAAATCAAGTAACAATAAACTACAAGCCTAATACTATAACTATCAGTGTGAAAGGATAAGCGAGGCAACACTCAACTAGATAGTGACTTTCTACCAACAAAATTATTGAATTAGACGCTTGAAAAAAGGTAGGAGAAGCAAAAACTACCTCCCAACTACTTTAGCCAATGTTTGTATGTAACAATCAATCATCTGCTGTTTAGTAGCACCTTCACCTCCAGGCTTATCCATAACTATAAGCCAATGTTCGTAATCACATCCGGGGAAAAGCGGAGCCATCTCAGTCGGTGGACGGTCGCCGTAGTTCGACCCGGAGTTCAGTGGCGAGTATGCGGACCGATTAGCTTTGCACACGATAGTATTGACCCGACCCGAATTTGGATTCTCGATCCGGATGGAATGGAGGATGGAGTTGCGGCGGGAAGTGGATGAACGGCCGGAGAGGTTTGTTGGTTTAGGTACTGGGATTGATAAGGAAAGTTCGCCGGCGGCGAGAGATACGGAGGTCGACGGGAAGGGAGTGACTGAGCCGGCCATCGTAGCTGCTGCTGTAGTGAGCATTGTGGTGAGAGAGAGAGGATAAGGAGAGGGTTTAGTGGGTTTAGAAATGATAAAAGAAAAAAAAAGGATAATATTGAGGTGAAAAAGTAATACTTATAATCACAAAATAATACGATAATCGAAGCTAATAACATAATAATACTAGAGCTGTCAATATGGACTAACTCACCCCATTCGAGCTAACTCATACAGACTTTGAAATTTTACGAGTCAGGCGGTGCTAGCCCATTTTTAGTGTAGGTCAAAAAACGGTCGGCTCAGCCCACAAGTACGTGGGCTACGAGCTTTGCCGAGTCAACACTCTTTTCTTAAAAGTATGTTTTTTATAATTTTTTAAATTAAATTATAATTTAAAAATATTATCATAAATATCGACAAGACAATATTACATGGTGTTAGTGTTACTACTTGTTAATCAAATTTACAAATAAAATTATCTTTATAATATTTATTAAGTTTGATTTCAAGTAAAATCATAAATAGCTAAATAGAAATACTAGCCTAATTGGTTTCCAATTATCATAATAAAACACAAAAATTATGACGACATTCCATTGGTTACAGTCTATGTAGTGATTCTCTATAAATTTTAGGAAATTTTTATTTATGTAGTACATATTTTATAAACATAATTTATATTTAAATTATAATATTTCAAACTTTTAACAGATTTTGAGTTTAGACTCTTGTTATTTTTAATACTTTATTTTATTTTTATTTAGCCCATGGCCCGGCCCTATTCATATTTCTCAAGCCCCACAAATCGACAGACTTATTCAAGTCGGACTAAAAAACTCTTTTCTTAAATGGGCTCTAAAAATCGTAGCCCAACCTTATCAAATCACAGGTTAGGCTAGGCCGGCCCTACGGGCCTAGCCCATATTGACGGCTCTAAATAGTACTAATATTAGTGATATGAAAGGAGAATAACGTATGGTGTTTTAACTACCACCAAGTTTATACTTTAGTGAAATAAGATAACGTTCAACTCATTACTAACGTTCATAATTTAATTTGTGATCTTACGTCCTTTTATCTAATGTCATGTCCTCGTTAAGTTTAGAATGTGTCGTGTTCTAACTTACTACATCTCTCTGATACTTCTTTGGTCTGTCTCTATCTTTTCTTAAACCTTGACAAATCTCTCATGTCATCTCACATGGACATTTGTGTATCTCTACTTTATTTGTCCAAATGACCTCCGCGAATGTCCCTCTAATTTTGTCATGAATAACTCAATTTTCAATTTTATTTAGTCTAATACATCTACAACACACTCATCTTATCACTTTCTCAGTATGTATATGTTTTAGAATAATTTCATAAATATACATTCGAACAATTTTGACTAGGGCACCACCATAAGTGGACGTGTGTTGGTTAAAGTTGTATCGTGCAACACCAACACTACTTTGAAAAATAATGTTAAACACATCAAAATTAATGCATCATGTTGAATACAATTAAACGAGAGCAATTTAATGATCTCAAATCTCACTTTACATATGAAAAAAAATGACAAATAAAATATCAACAAAACACATTCGAATCCAAGTCACTCCACTGACACAAAAGACATACGACAAATGTTGGACTAATGCATCAAATCAAATCTTTATGTTTCAAAGTGTCTAATGAAACATATAGCCCTTATTTGAGTACATAATTTATTTCAAAAGTTAACCGATACACGTACACCCCTATCTTTTCACGTGGGTTCGCCTCTGACTTCAAACATAAAATGACCATTTTTGTCATTTCACTCATCCAAGATGTATTATTTGGGCCAACCCTAAAACAAACCAAATTGGCTGATGTCAAAAAATTCGCGGGAGTAAATTCCCCCCAAATATCAAAGATAGCGCCAAAGTTCGAATTTTTATACCGCCAAATTTCAAGAAAACTCCAAAATTAGTTATATATTTATGTATACACATATACTATAGTTTTATTTTCTCTCAATTTTTCATTTTCAACACTATTCAGCTGAAAAATCTGCACTTTTGAAGCTTTGGGTAACTTCAAGAATGGCGGCGGAGGCTCAAAGCATTGCTCGGTTTCTCAACCCTTTGGCTTTTCATATTCAGAAATTGGGTCTTGAACTCAAATGCCCTCTTTGGTATTTTCTCTTTTCTCTCTAAAATCAATGTACTTTTTGTTTTGTTTCATTTGGGTCATTTTGTTAGGGACTCGCAGAACCTCATGGGATTACACTGGGTATGTTGTTGTACTCGTAGAACCTTTAGTTTTGAAGAACTAATTTAGCTGAAAGATGAAATTTTTTGGACTTATTAGAGGAAATGGATGTAGAGGATTGATTGATTTGGCATTTTCATTAGGTTTCCTGATTTGGGGTTTCTTCGGATTTTGCAGTTTAAACTTGCTGACTAAACCTATGTTACTTCCCTGTGACCATATTTTCTGCAAGTAAGTTACCATTTTGGGATTCTTTGAATTGGATTTTCTGTGAGATATTTTGAATTTTCTTGAATGTTGAAATCTGGTTTCAGTTTTAGTTGCCAAAAGATTTTAATTCAATGGTTTTGTGCAGCTTTTGTGTTCCGAGCTTGACCCAAGTTCAATGTGAATGCCCTTTATGCAAACATAAATATGTTGATCAAGGTACTATTATGTGGTTTCAAAATCACAATTCATTTGATTTATTGGTTCAAAATCAATTATTTATATTTATTTTGTATATTTCTGAACAAATATAGTGTTTGAGCCAAAGCTACTTTTTTTTTTGTATGAACTATACCTCGCCCAAACAAACCCTGTTTTGGTCATGGAGTGTTTGCCCATTTTGGGTTTTCAAGTTCTTCCGGGAGATACCCATTCGGAAAGACAGTAATCCTCTCAATGCTAATACATTTATGGTAGCAGGCCAAAAATGAATTTATAACTAAATGCTTTTAGCTTTAATTGCTTTAAGCTTTAGATGAGGTGGTTCATACAGTTCAACACAAACAAAGCTGTTTAAATTTAACATGCTATGTATTTTCATGGATGAATCATTTTTACCTTGTGAAAAGAAGAGATATGACTGTTTCTGTTTGCAAGTTCCTTAAATTTTGTGAAGGAAATGATTTATGTTTTGCGTTTGTTGGATGATGCAGAAATAAGGGCAGTGCCTCATATGGAGAGTATGATATCCATATTTAGAAGCTTAGATGCTACTTGCAATGCTAAAGTCTTTCAATTCCAATCTCTTGGTAAATCTATCTTAATCCATACATCAGTTTTTTGTTCATTTTGTTATTGCTAGTAAAAGTATAGTACTACTCACACACAAGAATTGGTTTAATGCTCCAGATGCTGGAAGATCACTAGAGCAGTCTCCTGTTTCTGTTAATGCTGACAAATCAAGAAAAGAGCAATCTGTCAAAGCCACAATAAGAAGCAATGATCCAAGCAAGGAGATGCATAGGCACAATGGACATGTAATGCCTTGGAATGTCGTGAATCATTTGAGTGTCTTGCCTTCTTCTGACAGGAAGGAAGACTTAAAAAATGATGGGTATAATGCAGAGGAGATAGATTTGAATCAACTGCAACAGCAGTCACCAGACAGTGCTCATTCATCAGATAGCAACAAAGATATTGTTAAAGAGACCAGCGAACTGAGAGTAAGAAATACTATAAGTTTCATAAACTGCTGTACTTAAGTATAGTATAGATGATTTTTTTTTTTTTACCATTTCTTCTCATTGGGGTTCATTGTTTGCAAATGGAATGTTTAGTGCCCACTAACTAAAGGTTTATTGATACTCGTGGTTGCACATTGCTTGCCCGAGGTTAGACTTTAATTAGAACTGGGTTCTGGTAAAAAAGGATTCACATTCTTCCTATTTAAGTGCTTAATCCATCTGTTTCAATTTGTAAGTTTGATTTTGACTTGGTGCGGAGTTTAAGAAAATAAAGAAGCTTGTGGTCTCAAACTAAATATATGTGGAATGTACCAAAATGCCCTTTAATTTTGTGGTCTTAGACACGTCATGAGGAAAGTTACAATTAAAGAGTTGCCTAAAAGGGAAAGAAGCATGCCTTTTGAAATGGACTAAAAAGTAATTTAAGACAAATAAATTGAAATGGAGTACTAGTAAACAATTTCTCGGGCTATTAAGCAATATTTTTTCTTGAATAAATCCTGGGAAGTAGAGTAGCTTGTTATCTATGATATCACGACGATAGACTATGTAGATGAATGCCTAAGGATTAGGACAACAAAAAAATTGTTACCTTAACACTTCTTTTTATTGAATTAAATGAGTGCTTGTTTTCAGGTTGTGAAAAGCCATACTGCAAAGAGGCTTGTAGAAGGTAGCTCAGATGTGGTTCCATTTCTGCAAAAAGAAGATAGCTCAGATGTGGTTGAAGGTTTAATGCACCATACAGTTGTGCATGATAATGTGTTTCATGAAAGGGATGGGAAGAGACAAAAGAAACTAAGCTATGGATTGCCAGAGATGGCCTTGCAGAGCCATGATCATAATCAACAAAGAGGGTCTTGTTCAAGAATAATTGCCAACTCCGACTGCAATTTGACATGTAAATTGAGCGAGACATGTAAATGGAGTGAATCTTCTTTTGTTGCTCATCCACAAGAAGGTTCAGATCAACATCTTTTGGAAGGAAGTGCATGTGCTTTCTGCCTCAAATCTAAGATAACAGAGGTCAGATGTCTGCTTTATATTCTAAAGGACAAACTGAAAATAGAATTTGTAGATGGTTTGCAATATTTGGTTTTAATTGAAAGAAAAAAAAGTATTTGAAGTTGAAAAGGAGTGTTTGAAGTTAAATAATATATTTCAGAGTTGATTTTATTGTGTTTGTATATGAATTTGACTTGAAAAAATAAAGTTGAAATTTTGTGAGCAAAAACTATTACTATTTCATTTGTAATACTTACCAAAGTTTATTTCAATATCTCATTAGTGATGATCAAACCATGATTTGAAAATACTAAACTTCATTATCAACATACCTAGTATACTCCATAAGTGGGGTTTGGGAAGGGTAATGTGTATGTAGACCTTACCCCTACCTTATTTATTGCCAAACATACAAAATTTAGTTTTTATCATACCGTGTTTATTCTTTTGATATAATCATTTCATGCTATCTTCTATTGTTATCATATAGTAGATTATCCATTCATATGCCCTATATATTTGTCTTCCATTTATATATATGGACATCATATTTGGCTACTATTACCATTCTGAAAACTTAACTTGTCTATATCTGATTAATACTTTAGGGAACTGGACCAATGCTGCACTATGCAAATGGCAGGGAGGTGGTGGGAGATGCTACTTCACTTTCAAAAGCCATACCTGTGCATATGAAATGTATTGACTGGTATGCATTTCATGATTTGTTTCTGATATTCCATTATCAGTAATGTTTATGGCACTGCAGATCATAGAGAAAGCTCTAATTATGTGATTTGATAGCATTCTGATGATTTGACTTCAGATCCATTCTTGAATTTCATCATCTTTTTTGTTTATAGAATAGTTCTAGCTATATTAATGGTTTTTGACATTGAACGGGCGAGTTTTATCCTCGCCAGCTTGCAACTGTTAAATTAGAACCTATAACTACATTGCCTCTATTTGTAATGATTGAACAACATTCTTTATTGCTTATGGAGCTAGTTCTTTGGAATGGAAGCAGTATATAAGTAATCCAAAGTTTTCCAATTAAGCTTACTATGAACAAACTAGGTAATGTCTAAAGGTTGTTTCATTTACTTGTATATCTATCAGTATACTAGTTGATTTGTTGTTAGTATTCACCTAAGGTACATCCTGTAAGTTTCTTCCATATTTACTTAGTTCTGTCCTAATTGTATTGCCTTCCAAAATTTATAACTAGCCAGATTTCCATTAATTATTTGGATTTCTACATATTTAGTGCTTTACACTAGTCTTTTACTTAAACAAATCTAATTTTATATTAAATTTCATTTTGTAGGGCGCCTCAAGTATATTATGATGGAGAGATCATAAAAAATTTGGAGGCTGAATTGGCAAGAGCTTCAAAACTCAAGTGTAGTGGCTGTGGCCTAAAGGGTGCAGCACTTGGCTGCCTTGTGAAGTCTTGTTGGAGGAGTTACCATATGCCGTGTGCATTTGAAATGCAGGACTGCCGTTGGGATTGTGTAAGTAGAGCAACATAACACAGCTAGTTAATGATTTTATCAAATTGAACTCCATAAATATTGTTTTTCCTGTTCTCTGCTCAAAGTTACCTCTTTGATTGCAGGACAACTTTGTAATGCTATGTCCGAGTCACAAATCAGTTAAATTTCCAAGCGAAAAGTCCAAGTCTAGGAAGCGTGCCAATATTGAAGCATGTCCAGAACCTGCTCCCATGTAAGAACATTTGATATCAATTTTTGCCACCTACCTTAAGTTGTAGGCACTTTAAAAGAATTATAAAACATCATCTTGAATCATTTTAAGATATCTAATTACAATAACATAGACACAATTCCCTCCCTCTCCCAGCCCCTTTGTTTAAAGCTTATATGATAAACACATGATTACCCCCCTTTGGAATATAATGCTGAATGTGCATGCAGAAAATCTGAGCAATTGAATTTTTGGGCAACATCGTCAGATGGACCTAAAGAATGGGTTCTATGTGGATCTGCTCTATCCTCAGAAGAGAAGGTTGGTCTCCTTCCTATAGTGAGGATGTTTTATGCTAGTTTCTTTCCTATGCATAATGCATGCGAAGTACAATGCATATATTTTGATTGTTTGATCAATTTTTTTATATTCATGGATCAAATTACTAGCGTAATGACATTTTATGGTCATTGTTACCACTAGCAAGTTACCAAGCAAAACCAACTTAGCTATCATATTGACACTAGCATATTATCATGCATAACCAACTCATCTATAACAGTTCTTTGTTGTTGCTTATGTATAAGCAGACAGCTTTATTTTGATGATTTTTAGATGGTGTTGGACTTGATTTCTATCAGTATTTGCTGATTCTTCAGTCTTCTGTTAACGTTCACCCCTTCCATTTGCTGAATTATTAATTATCTATTTATTTCTCGCAATTTGGCTTTGGTTATTTGTCTCTTCGATCTGGGACTAATACATATGGTGAAGTAAAATAATCCGATAAGTTTAGCACTTTTAGTTTGGAAATCTGTTGGTTGAACTGTTGCACTTCCATCAATATTATTTACTAACATATAAGCTCTTTTGGGTTTGGGAAATTATTGTTGACTGAAAAAACAAGAATTAGAGTCGTCTACTCATCAATATTGGTTTATCCTAATTGCTTTTTTTAATCTTATTTCAGTATATGTTGGTCGAGTTTGCTAGTATGTGCGGTGCAACTGTGTGCAAGTCATGGAACCCAAGTGTCTCTCATGTCATTGCAGCAACAGATGAAAAGGGTGCATGCACCAGAACTCTGAAAGTTCTCATGGCAATTTTGGGTGGAAAATGGATCCTAACAATTGATTGTAAGCTCTTTTTTGTTCATTTGATTCTCCATTGTGAGGGGATATTAGTAACTTAGTTGGTTGGCTACCTACCTGAACTTTCACCTTGTTGGTGAGGGGTTGATTCCTCACCTTGTAATTCTCTCCCCCATTTTCCCTTCTCCTACTCCCTATTTTTTGAAAAAGAAAAAAAATTCTCCATTGTGGCCCATGGGAGAGGCATGGTGAATGGTCATAGAAGCATGATATGCAAATAGTAAAAGTGACAAACAACAAGATAAATAAATAAATTCATTGAGACAACATAAAAACTGTAGTACAATGTATTTAGAGGGATTGAGAAGTACCAAGAGAGGAAAGCTAGGGTATATGCTGGACTTGTTACGCATATTTGTAGATTCATAAGAATACCAAGTCATTGAATGCAGCTCTACTCCAAGAAATAGTTCTTTTTACAAGTATGAAGCCAAAGTATTTATACAGGTTGTCCCTTCCAGGACCGGAATAATTATCCCTGTTTGATGGGTCTACATTCATCCTTGAATGTGGTTGGGTACTGTACATGAGCTGGATTATACTTTTTTGGAAAGCTGCTATGTGGCTTGGAGTAATATGTTAGTTCACATGCTTTGCAAGATAAATAATAAGCATAAGTAATTATGTATCATTCTCTTATGTAACAAGCACATCTTTATCAACAATGAATCACCCAACATGAACATAGTCGAGACAAAGACAGTATACTTCAACAATTGACCACTAGCTCAACTTTTATGATACTAACACAACTTCGCTTAATTTGCAGGGATAAAAGCCTGCATTCTAGAAAATTATCCTGTGAATGAAGAGGCTTATGAAGTTAGCCTAGACAATCACGGCTGTTTTGGAGGTCCCAAAGTTGGTAGACTAAGGGCTTCATCCAGTGTAAGTATTTATCTTTCTGCTGGTGATAAGAAATACATTTGCAATGCTGCCTGTGCACATGCTTTTGGCTGAAACATCTTTGCTGATTTTCTTAGTAAGGAGGCATACCTAGTGTAATCCCACAAGTAGGGTTTGGGAAGGGTAGTGTATAAGCAAACTTTACTCTCCTACCTTGTAGAGATAAAGAACATGTTTTGATAGACCCCAAGCTTAAATAAAGCATGCCATAATTCTAATATCATTATGGGATAGTAAAAAGGTTTCTTATTTCTTATGCAGGCACCTAAGCTATTTGATGGTTTGAAGTTTTATCTGAGTGGAGATTATGTCCCAGCTTACAGAATCGACCTGTTAGATCTAGTTGAAAATGCTGGAGGTTCCATAATCCACACTAAGGAACAGTTGATTTCCCAGACTGATGCTACACAAACAACTGGTTCAGCTTGTCTAGTTGTTTATAACAGTGATCCTCCACGTGGTTGTGCATTCGGGGAAGAAAGAAACATTTTGCTTCAACGACAAGCAAAGGCTGAGGAACTTGCCAGGCCACTTGGTTGTCAGGTCATTCAGCATACATGGATTCTGGAGTCTATTGCTACATGTAAATTTGTGCCTTTCTGCTGATAAAAGGGATTTAACCTACAAGGTTTAGTTATATGTTATGAATACTCCTGCTAATTTAAGTCTTATTCATTTGATAGATGAGAACAAAGAGTCTTGTTTGTCTATGGCTGTTGTACGCAACACTTTCTGCATCTTAGCAATATAGCGAATTTCCATCTACAAAGTGCCACAACCAAAAGTACTCTTTGAAGTAAATACTTGTAGTTCATAATCACAGAAAAAATTCAAGTTTTGCAATAACAACCCCTTGGTCCCAAAGAAGTGTAGTTGACTGTATGAATCTTTTTGTTGGTTCATATAAATGCATTTCATGTCAATCTCATGAAATTACAAATAAGAAATATGGAGTATTAGACAAATAAAAAGTATAAAAGGGGTATACATTGATAGATAGAAAGATGAATTTCCTTTTTAAACAAAAAATTAATTTTACATAATAGCGTCCACAAAAAATTTACTTAGAAGGGAGAAGTTAGAGAATGGACTCTTTTGCTTATTTATTTTAAAAAAACCTTTCTCATTGTGTTCAATATCCACATTGGAGTTCAACTAATCTGAATTAGTGTTGCATAGGGCTTGCTTTATTTAGGAGGAAGCACTCCATACCAAGAATTTTTTGTACCAATGCTTGTTTGCTTATTGTTTTTGTCAATAGTTCATTTCAAATAGTTTAAAGAGTATTGGCTGATGAAATAAAGTTTCTTTTGAAATAACTCTGCTCATGAGTAATCTTTACTAGCTCAAACATTAATTAACAAGAATTAGACATCAGAAGTGCTAAAAATGCAGCTTCAAAGTCCATCTGTAGTTTTCTAAATAGTCATATGTATTAACAATACTAAAGGAATAAAGTTGACATTTCTTTATCATGTATGTTTAAAATAAAGGACAATCCATTGCCCATCTGAATAATCTATATAAGGAATACCAAAAATGTTAAAAGCTGGTTTACTCAAGAGATTTGATGTTCCCAGTATCCAATAAAACCTAATATCCTATCAAAAGGTTTGTGAACTGCAGAAGCTTATTCATCGACCTTAGCACGTTTCGTTGGTGGCGAATTTGATGAGCTAGTAATATCTTCTCTTTCCTGCTCTTTCTGCTTCTTCCCCACCACTTTTTGAGTTGTATAACTTCCTGCTTCGTGATGATCGACCAGTGACACTCCTGGATCATTTTTGTTTGAGGAACTTTGAACTGCATCGTTCAGCTGTGCGGAGGCATCCTCTGCCATGGATGATGAGCCCTTTGCCAAGTCAATACCGGGCATCGACTTGCACTGCTTCTCAAACATCATTTGGAGGCATCGTCCTTGTTCTTCTATTCGCAGCTGCAAATTTCTTTGGATCTGTAAAAGGTTGCCATCACATAAGTACACGTTAGATACAGTACCATGCAAGTTCCCTTAGATTGGAGAAGCTGTCGATTCATTTATCTGTCAGCATTTGAGAGCTGCATAATGTTCTTATCTATGATAGAGGGGATAACAAGCATAACTAAACAGGGAGGAACTCAGATCGATGATATCTCAATGATAACCAAAGAGGGAAATCCAGAATGCTTAGCTGTGAATTATCCAAGAATTATATATTTATTTGTGATGACCGGAAGATCAGAAAGGGAAATAACCACATGCCCGGTGTAATCATATAAGTAGGGTCTATGAAGGGTAGTGTGCATACTACCCCTAGGTCGTGGAGGTGGAGAGGGAGATCAGAAAGGGCCAAAAAAGAAGTGGCCATGCCATGCAGCCATTTTATTTAAAAAAGGCTGCAGTCAGAAGCAATCTCCAACAAATAATGCATATGATGCAAGCAGTGATGACCTGTCAAACGGAAGCTAGAATCACAAGATCCTGATGCTAAGACGAGAATTCATACCTCAAGCTGTTCATGGAGCTGTTTCTGAACTTCCATCTGTAATCGCAACGCTTCAGTGATCTCAATACCCCTGCATCGAAACCCAAACACGTCATATAACAATGATAAGATGAGAAAACAGATTACAATAAGTTATGCCGGGAAAATTTTACAGTGTCTTTAATATAGCCCTCCAAGCCACCATGTCAATATATAAAAAATTCCTGTCTACATAAGCCTCAACTTAACTATTCTAATATTTTCTTTTCCTTATCTTCCAGTTTGGTTGACAACTTGAGTATCCCACACAAAAAAAAAAAAGAAAAGAAAAAAGAAGGGTCCCGCCATCATTGTCATCCTTTTCTTTTTCGAATCCCTTACACATATACCAGAGAAAATGAAGGTTAAATCACATGGCACCAATCTAAGGTAATATATCTATTGAAGTCTATATCTGGATATCTAATTTATGTTTTCAGTCTACAGCATAGGGCAAAAACACCTACACTGTCGACAAAGTCCATTATCAAGTAACATCTAATAAACAAATCGTACCCTAAAATATGCCATTCAAATTGGTTAATCCACTCATTAATGAATGCACAAGTGAATTAAGAAATGTTATCCAGATTCCAAATGATGGATATAATTAAGCATAAAAACAGAATCAATGGGCCAGCTACTAACGTTTTTAAGTCCAGAGCTGACAAATCGCCAATGGATGACTCTTTCTTCTCAGAGGAACCTATAATAAGAAGGAAAAGAAATAAAAGGGCCTCAGCAAGCAGAAAATCATCAGAAGACAATAATGGGTAAGGAGCAGCTATATTTGAATAAAAAGAAAGATAAAATCAACAAAATATAGGATTCCACAATAACATTCTCCAAGCACCAAACATCTTGTATCACAATGTCAAAATAGAAAATTTGTATCCTAGTGACAAATCTATTAGGCTATTAAAAAGAAGACACAGAAAATTGTGAGATTTGGCAGTGGTGTATGAAGTTAACTTGTTCCAGTTAAATAGTGCAAACTTTTTACCTGTCTTCTATGATCTTGGCAATCGTGTATGAAGTTTGATAATTTCAATTAAAGTTCCAAAAATTACCAGTTTGTTAGGTTATACCTTTCAGACAAGTGTGATTTCATGTCCATGACACGTCTCAAAAAAGTAATATCCTGAGGTATGGTGAAATGCCACATAACATTAATGTTACATATTTCTTAATGGACAGATTTATCCATACACTGGTCTCCACAAGGCTGGAATCTAGTATTTAGAAGGTTGCTCAATGACTGGGAGATTGATAGAGTGGTGGAGCTCTTGAATTTGATTGGTGGATTCCCTTGTACTACTCTAGAGCCAGACAGATTAGCATGGGGACATCACGAAGATGGGGATATTTTCTATGAACAGACTTTACAACTGGGGGGTCAGAGGAAGGAAGATCTTGGAGCACAATATGGAAAGTGTGGCACCTACCAAGGTGAAATGCTTCACTTGGTTGGTTGCTAGGAAGAGCTGTCTGACTCATGAAGCAATGCAGAAGAGGGGCGTCAACATGCATGCATTGGAAGGTAACTGCACAGGTATGGTCCTTGTTTACTAGCATAGCCAATGAGTATTAGACTATGCTAGAAGCCCAGAACACACTTCTAACCTCTTAAGCTGTTGGATCAAAAGGGAGGCAGAAAGAGTCAAAATAGATGGTGGAGAACAGTTCCAGGATGTATATGGTGGACTATATGGAAAGGAAGGTATCAAAGAATTTTTGAGGGAAAGGAGTGTACAACACATAAGATCAAATGGAAAGTAAGTGTAAAGAACAGAATCTAGAAGAAGAGATCCGATTAGTGGACTTCATAGGCTCTTAGTAAGTAATTTTTTCTCCCTTTTTTCCTTTCTTGTAACATCTTTTGGAGGTGGCCAGCATAGCCCTTAATGCTGAGGATTAGAAAAAGTTACCAGTTTCAAAAAATAAAGAAAAGATTTATCCGTAGACTAGAGGACTTGACTTAAGAAAACAGTAACACATAGCTTAGAACCTAGTCAGGAATTCATATGCGTACATACTTGAGCACCAAAAGAAGACAACATCTTAAAGATCATCACTAGCAGGCCCTTGCAAATGCAAGTATACTATAGTCTCTATGTCCCAATTTATGTGGCACTCTTTCTTTTTTAGTCCGTCCCCGAAAGAATGTTACCTTTCCTTATTTGACAACTATTTAATGACACCATCCTCATTTTATCCATATTGGGTCCCACTTAACAATTTATTTGGAAGAAAAGTCAATTAAAAGCAAGCACTAAAAGAGACTTTAATAAGGGCAATTTGGTATACACAACAAAGTTTTCTCTTATTTCTAAAACTTCATGCCCAGTCAAATGGTGCCACATAAATTGGGATATACACAAAACTCTATTTTTTTCAAAAGAAGTTTGACTGTTGAAGAGGGAGACAAAATTAAGACACACGTAAGAAAGCAGACAGGGAAAAAGAAATTGATGCGTACCCTCTGATGCTTCTGGTTTATATCTAGCTGTTCGATATTTCTGCATTATAAGAAATTGTATCACAGTACCATCAGGTAATAATACAGTATGTCTATATGTGAAGATATCGAACTTTGAGAATGCGAAGAGAAGAACAAACCTGCAAGTGACTTTTTACATGATAGATGGTCAAACCTTCAACTTTCATTAACTTAAGCACACCCTTGGGAGTAGCTCCTGTATTTGTAAATAGAATTATTAAGTTAGACAACAGTACAATACTTATTTAAGATTCAAAGTAAGGAGCGCAAATTACTTTCACTTCCACCAAGCTTGTTGACTGCTTCCACAAAGGCTTCATGAAGTTCTGGTGTCCAACGCATCCGTTGTTTCGATGAAGAACCACTCCCAGTGGATGATGCAGGAACAACAGCAGATGTTTCTACAGATGCAGTAGGAATTTGCTGGAATGGTTGAACTTGGTGTACTGGGAAATTTGAAGGTTGATGTTGTTCCTGATATTGAATCTTTAATCACACAACAACAAAGAAATGTAAGAGCCATCTCCTTTTTAGTTATTGAAAGTAGAGTAAGAAAATGAAAATTAAATTAAGATGAATATATATACAACAGTTGGGTATAGGAACTGACCTTTGGTTCTGCATCAGCAATGCTAGTATCAACCATCCAGTTAGAAGTCAAAGCATCATCATCATTCATTACAAGGTCAGCCCATTCCGGCCAATCACTTTGTTTACTAAGATCCTCAGGTGGGATGTGACAATCACCTGAATTTCTACAATCAAGCTGAGTGTTCTGGACAGGGGCATTTACCGAGTAATCAAGGTAATCAGGCAATAACTCTGTACACCAGGATTCACTATTTACATTAACATACTGGCTTGATGCAGCACCTTGAAGAACTCCAGAATTAGCTAATGGAATTGACGCCTCATCAGTTGTTGGCTGAGAAATGAAAGTTGCAGGTGCCAAATGCGCATCATAAGGCAGAACAGATGAAAAGTCAAGATTGGTCGAGAACTCCGATGGTGAGGAAAACAAATGACCGACAGCCCCACTGTTTGAAGGAAACGAAGAAAGGGAAGCCCCTGGCAACTTAGGATATTTCTCTTCCAGGCTTGTTTGAAGCACAGGTAATGAAGAATGAGCTCCTGATGCTCCAAAATTACTGAGTTGATGTGCACCCGTCCTCTGGACAGATAAAGCAGGACGCGCCTCCATAACCTTTATTAAAAATATTAAAGACTACTATATTCACCTCAAAAAAGAATCTTCTAGTATTTCATTTGCTCATGGGAAGCGCTTATTCCTGCATTAAGAAGAAAGGAAATAAAAATCTTAGAGAGCTAGTAAGCACAAAACCAAACAGCATGTTAACAAGTTTCTTCAAAGATTGTTGAAAACCATGGTGGTGCTTAGAACTAGACCAAATCTTTAAGGAAAAAGAAAATGTTACTACACTAAATATTAGCAAAACCAAATAGATGGTAGAGTGGAATTAAAATACGTGAACACAAATTAGTGAAACTGAAAAGAATTTTACACGAAAAGATTAGTATTCCCCTACTAGAATCAAATTTGATGGTGAAAAGTAGTTCATCAGTAGGAAACATAAGCAAAATGGTTGCATGATACTACAGGCTAAAACCAATAAAATAAAATTTATGTTTCAACCATATGATAGCTAACTTCACAAACTAGTGTAAAAACAAGCATATTTTACTGCCACACAACTGGCACCAACATATAGAATATCTTACACAGCTGTACAGTCCTTCTGTGAGCATGATACTCTTTACTGAAACTTGAAGCTAATACGCATTACAGGCTTCTAACCAATCAAGAGAAACTCATTATTGTCTTAATTTTAAGACAGTGCATGTCTGAAAAAATAACTTTGAACTGCAGCATCATTGCCAATACAATGATCTGCCAACAAAAGAGTACTATGAATCGTATGTGGACACTCTATCCTTTCATAATATATGAAGGATTCATAACATACAGGCGCAAAGCTATTTGTAACGAGGTTAAAACTTAAAAAGGAGGGCGATATCAACTTGAAGCATGTGTAAAGCTTACGGTTTGGTAGGAAAAGGACTTGTGCAAGACAGTACCAAACTAGTAGCGCATGTACTACTGCTGTTACATCTCGAACACTTGCTGTAAGATTTGGACAAGTCTTTCTTCAGTTATTTTAGACTTCAGTTTTGTATTAGTTACATTTTATCATTCAGCTAGATAGTTTTCTATACTATACTGGTTACCTCTTCCTACTTTCTAGAATTTAGCTTTGCAAAAATTGATTATTTCCATTGCAATTTGCTCCATTGGAGGCCCTTCAAATACAGATACTTTTCATTCCACTTCTTTGTATTTATATGGTTGTATTTGTCTGCTGGCGTACGGTCCCATAGCCACTTTGCAGCAAAAGCAAATTTAGTAGAACAAACAACACCAAATGACCACAATGCTTTTCTTTGGGAGAAACTTCATGAAGACGTGTATATATCTCAACCTCCCGGCAATGAGAAGGCGAATCATCCTGAATTTGTCTGCCATCTCAAAAAGGCTTTTGACGAACTCCGATGAGCTCCTAAGGCTGGGTAGGAAGCATTCACTAATTCTTTGATTCAAATGAGGTTCTAGATGTCTGAGTGTGATACTCTCTTTTTGTCCTGCACAATATGAGAGTTACTATTTATATTCTGATCTATGTGGATGATCTCATACTCCTGGGCAATAATGAAACAGTCATTCAACATGTCATTACCTCTCTTTTGAAAATTTTTTTCTCTCAAGTATCTTGACTTACTGCACTCTTTCTTGGACATTGAGCTTGAGGTACATGGGAATGCCTATGGTTTGTTTCTAAGTCGATCTAACTACATACAAGAAGTGTTACATGGCAATCAGATGCATAACTGCAAAGGTGTTTAGTCATCCATAAGCACATTTGTGAATCTACTGGTTGAATGACAGAGCACCCAAAAAGCACATGAGTAAGCTTGGTGAGTTTCAGTACCTTCATCTAAAGCCGGACCTGATGTTACATAATCAGTAAACAAGCTTACTCAGTTCAACACCTCTCCCTGTGGTTCACGGGAAGGAAGTTAAATCTATCCTTCAGTATATTAAAAAGGCATATCAATTCAGTAATCGTAATTCCCCACAGCAATCTCTCAATACCTATGTAATATGTTGATGCTGATTGGGCAGGTGATATCAATGACCTGTCACTCGTTCTCTTGTTACATTGTTTATCTAGGCACAACACCTATATCCTGGTATTCTCATAAGCCATCAACCGTCTCTCGTTCCTCAACTGAGATTGAGTATTGTGTTTTGCTTCTGCCTTGTTGGAAGTGAACAGGATCAGCCATATGCTCAATGATTATCATGTGTTGCTCTGCTGCTCCTATAATAGTTTATGATAACCTTCGGGTCACGTACATTGGCGAGAACATAGTACATCGTACCAAAATGAAGTACCTTGAGGTTAATCTTCACTTTGTTTAGAACCAAGTCAATAATGCCCCACTCTGAGTATCGCACATCCACACTGCTGATAGATGGGGAGATTCGGGTGAGATCCAACTTTTGATTCATCAACTTGTAGAACCACTCACCATATGCTGTTCAAACCGGCCTTCCAGCGCACCAAGTTAGGTGCTATCTCTTAACACCTAACTTGAGGGAGGCATAATAGTGCATGTACTACTATTGATACGTCTCAGCACTACTTGTTAGATTTAGCGGAGTCTTCCTTCCATTATTTCAGGCTTCAATTTTGTATTAGCTATTATCATCCAGTTAGTTTGTTTTCTATACTGGTTATTTGTTCCTACTGTCTAGGAGACGAGTTAGCTTAGCCCAATTGGTTTACTTCTTGTGTATATAATAGCTTAGCCCAATTGGTTCACTTCCTATGTATATGAACTCTATTGGAGGCTCATCAACCCAGTTCCTTCGTAGAACATGTACATTCAAGACCAACCACCTTTCTTCACAGATTCCCTTTTGTTTCGTATGAAGTTTATATCAACGTTAAGGTAACAAAAGAATATCTACAACCAAATAAAATCAATAAAAAAGTTCACAGGAATTCGGACCTCAGAGTCAAAAAAAACAAAAGTTTCAACTTTCAATTCAATGATTCTACAAAATAATCCAACAACAACATACCTAGCGTAACCCCACAGTAGGGTTTGAGGAAAGTAGCATGTACGTAGACCTCACCCCTACCTATGTGAGCTAGAGAGGCTATTTCTGATAGACCCTTGGCTCAAAAGAATATCTACAATAACCTAAAGCTCCTGCCTTTACTTCAATACCACAACCAAATGTACTCAAGAAAAAAGTTCACAGGATTTCAGACCTCAGAGTCAAAAATCAAAACTTTCAACTTTCAATTCAACAATTCTACAAAATAATCCAACAACAACAACCGCATACCCAGCATAACCCCACAAGTGAGGAGACCAGGATGTACACAGACCTTACCCTGGTCCGTTTCCAATAGACCCTCGGCTCAAAAGAATAATCCATCACTAATAATCATAGTATGCAATTGAATCCGATAATCAGAAACCCTTTAAGCTTTTCAAATCAAATAAGAGTAACAACTCAAAAAACTAAATGAAGCTACAGTTATGCATGGAAACATTAAAATTCCTACCTCGCATCAATTTTTATTTTTTTTTGTGGAACAAGAAATTAGAACTCCGATTATACACCAATTCAATCGAAATTCGATAAAAATAACGATAAGGGTATAAGAACTTAATACCTAAAAAAATTCAAAATCCAATGAATTCAGAAACGATACGGCTCCACATGATTCGAACTCATAAAACAGGTGAAATCGGAGTTCAGGGAATTCATCGGCGCCGTCGCCGGCGAATCGGAGATGAAAATGAACGGTGGACGATCGCAACTTTTTCTGATGGCTGCTTAATTTTGTAGTACAAAAAAAAAGTACATGAGATTATAACAATCCCATTTGGATTCTTATTCAACCAAAAAAAAAAAAAAAAAAATTGAAAATAAAAAATTGACATGTTTTTTCTTTAGGAAAATAGTTATTTTCTTAGTGGAATTACAATAATAATATTATCATACTCAACGTAACTACACAAACTAAGATTTGAAAAATAGAATGTATTAAGACTGCCTTAAAGATAGAAATGTTGTTTTCGATAGATCCTCAACGACCACTTTTCTAATAAAGTGATATTT
Source organism: Solanum bulbocastanum (assembly GCA_037074985.1). Classification (NCBI taxonomy): domain Eukaryota; kingdom Viridiplantae; phylum Streptophyta; class Magnoliopsida; order Solanales; family Solanaceae; genus Solanum; species Solanum bulbocastanum. The sequence continues at coordinate 2,593,411 of CM073602.1, forward strand.
CAAATTCATTATCTCCTTCTCACTTTTTAATGACCCCAAGTCCCACCTTCGCGATCCTCGAATCTTATTATAGTGTTTCCTTAACTTAAAAATGAATATTTTTAAATAATACTTACTTATTTATTTACTACATCAATAAATAAATAAAAAAAATAATATTTTATAGAAAATATTGTTTTTATACCAAACACATCCTAAGTGAAATGCTTAAATGTGAAAAAAAAAAAGTAAGAAAAAAGTAAAGTGGGAATATGACTGTGAACTGTGAAGGATCCCACTTTATAAAAAGGCAATGCATTTGATGGTGAATGAACAACTTTGTGGGTGCACGTAAGTGTGGTCAGTGGCGGATCTAAGATTTAGAATCCATAGGTGCCAAATAGACTTATTGATTAATGTGTCAGCTTTTTTTCTTAAAAAAACGTGGTTGGAGCATTTTTTTCCTTAAAAAATGTCTGCAGCAAATTTCTAAAAAAAATAGGTACAAATGAAATTCAAACCTGCAACATTAGCCATCTAAAGTTGCCCTCCTACCGTAGGACCACAAGCCAATTTTGTTTACTGGATGCCACGTTTTATATTTATATAAATATTATATATATATATATATATATATATATATATATATATATATATATATATATATATATAGAGTTTCCGTCGAAGTTCGGGGGTGGTGTGGCACCCCCACACCCATACATAGATCCGCCCATGCGTGTGGTAAAAAAAAATTGTTCTATTTTATTTTATTTAAAATAACAACATCAATATATTCATTAAAATACGATTCTCACTACGTCAAAATAATGATGCCCTCATTCAAAACAGATAAGATCAATACAAATACTTAACAATCTAGTTGCTTACCTTCAAGGTAGCTCGATTCAATAGAGCCTGTGAGCATGATGTTTTGTCTAACTCAAACGAGGATCCACACAAATGGTGGAACATGATTATCATCAAGTTGTGTCATAAGGTCTTGAGTTAAGTCTCATAACGAACACAACCCTCATGCTTAATTACCATCATTAAAATTGAAACTCTAAATAAATAGACCGTTGATAATAAGCTGGAGGAAGATAAGGATGACTTGAATTAGGTCGACAAATCGATTCACCATATATAATTCTTTTTCGAAAATCCAGAAGTTCTTTCATTCTTTTCTTAAAAAAAAATAAAATGAGACATTTAAGAAAGAGATAAATGATAAATTTACATAAATACTTTACAGAGATAAATTATTTCTATATGCATTTTTGCAGGGAACAATTCGATTCGAATATTTGAATGGACTACGACAAGTCGTTAAAGCAAATGTCCATATACCAACAGCAACAAAAAAAAAAATCCCAAAGGCATCATATTGAGATCCCTCCCTCTTTATTAGAAGTTTCGAGTTCGAGCCCTGAAATAAAAACTTCTTTAACGGGTCTTTCGATATGAATTTGAATTAGTCGAACCAATAAATTTCAGATTGAATGATGAAACAAAAGGGAAACCATCACCGCTTTTTTAACCTCAGGTTCATGTGATCTTTTAGCTTCTAATTTTCTTTTCTTTGTTGTTGTCGTAGCTTCTTACTCCGCTGTGTCCTCTGCAACCACCTCCTTCGCGGTCACTGGTCAAAAGGTTTCACACAGCTACTTTCAAGATCAATTACTCTATCAGCAGTGCATCAATGAACTTTTACTCTATTTCTGTTACAATCTGCCGCTTTTTGTACCTTGACCATCAAATTATTCTGTTGTAGTTACTGTTCCGAATGCTTTGTCATACTCTCTATAGTATTTTGTCATTGCTTCTTCATTTCCAGCAATTGAAAAAGGCTATCACAGGCAAAGAGTTCAGATTTGAGAGCCAATGATCAAAATATTACTCACACCAATTGTCCATAAAATTAATAAATAGAGAGGGCCAATATCTAGCTCTACTTCAATCTAACTGGACAGAAAGTTTATGACAAGTCAAAATCGCTTACTTAAGTACGTAAAATTCTCTCGTCTACTTCAATTTGCTTTTCACCCATACCCTTGACCTGTCCTCCAGCTTGACGCTCAAGGTGAGTCCACATATGGTTTTGCCCAGTTGTGCCAATGATATCTGAAAAAATTCAATTAGTTATGCAAAAGTGCAAGAACTACTTTCAGGATGCAATACCGATAATAAACGTGGACTTGCCTGTAAAGATGCTTTCACAGGTTTCCCCTCGGTGGTTGAAAATATCCAGTACAGGAGCAGTGAGATCATGCACTCTAGCATATCCACCAAAAGTTTTCTCCAAATTACACAACTGTCTAAAAAGAGCACCATTAGACAATCCGCCTATGGATTACCTCCAGTTGAATTTACCCTTCTTTCAAGTATAGAATTAGATTAAGTACTACAACAATTAAAACAAAAGAAGATCAAATACAAGTAGCTAGGTGGACAAAAATCTGCATAAGTCTGAAAGCATTTACAACAACAACAGCAAAACACAGCGTAATACAACGAGCGGGGTCTAGAGAGGATAGAGTGTACGTAGACCTTAACCGTACCTTCAAAGGTAGAGAGGCTGTTACAACTAGACACTCGGCCAGACCAAAAGCATTGCAGGGACAGAATTAACTTTAAACTAAAGTAAAGATGCAAGAACAGTATTCATAAAAAGGGCAAAAAATTGCTGAGAATACATTGTCTTTGATCATCTTCCACCATAAAAAATAAGTTCATTAACAGTATTCACCTACCGGGAGAAGTGCCTTTGCATTTACAAATAACTTACCACAATATACAACGAGATGAAATAAATGGAGAGAACATGAGATCCATGGGTATGACAACTTAAAAGAGACCGACTTCTAGCTTCAGATAATTCAAGCTTTCTCCTCCTATGTTACTTGTTGAGTAGCCCCAAGAAAATCATTGAAACTACGAACCTAAGCATGAAGAGCATGTGAACTCGAGAGTTTGTACTTCTAGTTCAAATTTAACCAAGTATTAGAAAACTTCTACCCAAGTTTGCTCAAACTATTGTAGCTAATTATGCTCGTCTATGCAGAGCACTACTCCATCAGAGGTTAGTAGGCAAAAATAAAAAAAAATCAAAAAAAATTGGTCCGGACAGAGGGGGTTCAGTGATTTGACAAACAGTACATGACTGTCCTCAATGATTCAACTCTTAAATAATATCATTTATTCTATGCTTTCATTGGGGAGAAAGTAGGCCAGTCTATTTAAGAATTCAGACCACTATTTCAGGACACCATTTAAGTTCAATTTATGGAAATTGCAATGAAATGAGTATAACTTTCAATAACAAAGCCATGATATTTATACAAAAGTAAGTTCATCCAACGAAATGAAGACATTCCAACATAACTTAAAAAGATGCATCGATAGATTGATGCAATTTGAAATCTCTATTGGTCAATATGTATGTGCGAGTTATATTTAAAAAAATCAAAGCTCAATAATTACATCATTGTACAATTTATCCAACCATTGACAAAATTGAGAGTTCGAGAAAAAAGATACCTTTTGGCAACTATAGTATTTCCCTTCTTCTGCCTAAAAATAGTTTCATCAACTTATGTAGAAATTGCTCAAATCGTCTCACGAGTAAGCAAATTCAGAAAAAGCTGCAAATCTGCAACAGAAAAATACACAGGTAAGAAAAGTGGGAAGAAACATCTTTTGAATGTTTCTTTTCTTATCTTCTCCTTTCATATTTACAAATTGTTTTGTATTTAGACAAAGAAGAGAAAAAAATATAATCTAAAGAGATCAGAATATGATGTAGATAAACAACACTGTCAGATTTTCCTCTATTTTAATGGACTTGTTGTAATTCACTGTGTAACCAAACTAACCTTTCCTGGCTAGCTCTTTTCATGAAACTTAACCACATGCAAGACACATGGTTCTATATTGTACATCAGCATAGAGAAATCTGAGAAGGATGAGGGAAGATGTAAATGCGCACCTTACTTCACTATCATAGATTCCAGTATCATTGACATGGTTCAACTGCAAGCATTTCTAAATGATTCCTCTTCTTGTGGTCATTCACTACATCATACAAAGAAACATATATCAGTGACCAAAAATTCTCTAATTTTTGTCGGTAAAATGTCAAGAGTGAATACTCTATATTGCAGAACAGCAGTGTATTTTTTTAATTTAGATGCCCCTAAAAGTAAAATCAACTGAATTTTGTACTTCACTTCAACTGCTCACTGGTTCCTAGAAGTTTAACCATCAAGGCAGCTGATGTTAAATCGTCAAAACAATCATAGTACAGAATCCATACTGAGTAATAAAGCATTGCCTTCAAAAAATCAGTTTGAATTTCTAAAGATTATACCTCTGGAACTTTCAGTCCAGAGCAGCCAGATGATTGTTCATCTTGGGTTAAACAACTTGAAATCTCGGTGATTTTGGCATTTCCTTGAATATAACAGGTCTAAAATAATGAGTTCCGAGAGCTGCAAATCCCATAGAATTTGCCAATGAGAAGGATTCACAAGCAAGTCCGCCTGAAATTCCAACTTCCAACTAAACCATCTTAAAATAAAAAATATTTTAGAAGGCAACCATAAGTTCCATGATATCTGTTTGTTTGAAGCAGAAATATTCATATTCTTCAGGACAAATCTTTCAATCTCAACTAGTCAATCTAAAGTTTTGGATGATCCAAAAATATATAGAATAGTATTTATTGGAAAAATAAGCCATAACAACAACAACATACCCAGTGTAGTCCCAGAAGGTGAAGTGTGGGGAGGGTAAGGCGTACACAGACCTTAACCATATGGAGGTAGAGAGGTTGTTTCCGAAAGACCCCCAGCTCAGGTAACGCAAATCAAAGAACATACAAAAGGAAAGAAATAAAACATGTACTAAGGAAGCATCACGTAGCATATAGGGAAGGAAAACAGTAACATCAGCAAAATCATGTGATAACCAACACACAAGACACAAACAGTAGTCGCAAGCCAGGAAACTTTGCAAAAACTGTTGATAGCAAAGGAGAAACAGGTACGGGCGATATTTGACAAATAAGCAACTGCCCAACATGCAAATAAATATCAGAAACATACAAAAGATGTTACCACATAGGTGTTCCATCAGAAACATGCACAAAGATATAACCAGATGGGTGTTCATAGATACAAACCATTCCGGATACTGTGCAACCTATGGGTTGATTGCATTAATAAGAGTCTGAGATAAATCTCGGTCAAGAGTAAAACCCTTCTCCATCATCTGATCCCAGATTGCACAAGCCACTGAGAGGTTCTTCTCCTGTATGAGACCTCCAATAATCAATTTGAAGGTGATTTCATCAGGATTCAAACCTCTGGCTTGCATATCTTCATAAAGACTCAGTGCTTCTGTTACTCTAGAAGCCTTGCAAAATCCACTGATTAGTGCGTTATACGAGATAACATCAGGAGCAACACCCTGTTCCACCATATCATGGAAAATGCTCTCAGCCACCCCTAATTTACCTGTCTTGCACAGGTTATCTATAATAGAAGTGTACAGTACACGATCAGGAAAAAGGCCCATGCTGGTCATCTGATCAACAAGTGCCTTAGCTACACTAGAATTGCCTTCTTTTAGAGAAGTTTCTATAAGAATCGTAAAAGTTACAACGTCAGGGACAATTTTTTTTTGCTCCATCTCCTCAAAGAGATTGTATGCCTTCTTACTGTGGTCTGTCTTGCAGAGTGCTCTAATAATAGTATTGTAAGATACAACATCTACCAATCCTTTGGTTTCCATCTTGTCCACCATTAACTTATAAGCCTTATCTAATCTATTCGCTTTGCAGAAACCTCTGAGAAGCTGGTTATAGCTGTAACCATCAGGTTCCAACCCATTTCCTTCCATCTTCTCTATCAACTTCACCGCCTCTTCCAACATAAGCTCATTACAACAATAATTCAAGAACACATTATAAGTAACCAAATCTGGTTCACACCCATTTCTCCTCATGAATGTCTTAATTGCTTGTGCTTTGTCAATCCTACCAGCTCGACAAAATCCATTTATCAGTGTATTATATACTTCTGTGTTGAATTTGACTTGACCCCTTAGAATACCCAAAGTCAGCTCATAAGCCAAATCAACCTTACCACTCCCACACAGCCCAAAAACAAGAGCTTTACAAGCCTTATTGTCTGGTCTTAAACCTTTCCTAATCATCGTATGCCACATTTCAACAGCATTATCGAACCGTCCAATCCTACACAACCCACTAATAACAATAGTATAACTCACTACATCTGGCTCTCTCCCTTTCTCTCCCATTACTCTAATCAACTCCAAAGCAATATCCACCAAATTTTCACTACACAAAAGATTTAAGTACATATTATACGCCCAAAAGTTGGGTACAATCCCAATCCTATCCATATCATTTAATAACCTACTAATAAGATCAAAGTTCTTAACTTTACACAACCCACAAATAAATTTTGAATATGTCAATGAATTCAAAGAAAACCCAACTGGTTTCATCTCATTATAATACCCTTCTGCTAAATCAAAATGCGAAGTACGAATCAAAACACCAATAATTCTATTGTAATCAATGCTGAAAACTCTACAATCTGATTGAGTCATTTTGTCAAACACTTGGACTGCTTCGTTTACCAAACCAGTTTTCACGTAATTTGATATGCGAGTACGATATATGAGTCTATGCTTACCAAGAGCTTTATACATATCAATCAATACAAATTCTTCAAAACCGAAAGCATACTCTTATTTTTGCAACAACAGTATAACAGTAGAAGTTGTGGGATTTGCAATGAGATGGGTGAGGAGAAACTGGTATTGGCAATGGAGAAAAATGGCAGAGAAAGAGAGATTTGGGGGCCGAAATCAATGAAGAAATTCAGTTCTCAAATAAAATTTTAGGGCAAAAGGATCAATTTGAACTAAAAATTTAATGGCATTATTATTATTTAAATCAATTCAACTAAATAATATATATAAAGTAATAAAATGTTTTTGAGATTATTTTATAATGGAAAAAAATAAATATTTGATGGATAAACAAACATAAAATATTACTATTAAATACATTTTATTAATTCATTATTCAAAACACGTTTCGACAATCGTTTCCTGTAAATTTGAAACCTAATCATAACAATAACACACATTATTATTGTAAAATTTTAAGATTAAGTATTAGATTCATTATATTTTTAAATGTGATTATTTTATATTTTTGTTTGTGTGTTATTTCTCTATACTTTCTCAAACGAAATACAAAGTTCTTTTTATAGTCTGCAAGATACATTACTTTTTGCTTTCAACTTAAGTTGCTTGCATTTGGGTGCATGAATGTCCAATATTGTAAATTTAGAAGTCAGATCGTTCATGATCTTAATTTTATGATTTTAGAGTATGAATTCAAGTAGTGATATTTATACTATGATTTGGGGGATAGAAAATGTGATTATTGAAAGAACTTTACACTATTTGAATATAGATCAAAGACTAGGTAAATTATCTACACTTCTATTTATTTCAACATGACCTTTTTTTTTTTTTTTTTGGTATAGATTCTGACATACATAGTAAATATAGAGACATGCCCCTTGTGTTTACCACTATTACTAAATATATCTATGTAAGCTTTGCTAGAGTTGCTATATTTTCTTTCTAATTCGAATTCTTAAAGAAACATGATTTCAACAAAATAATATGCAAGTTATACACTCTCACGTTTTTGATATTGTATTTTGGTCTTAATAGTTATATGGTTACTATGACCAACTTGACGAACATGATTCTCTCAAATTTCTTTCATACACACTTCATTATATGTTAGCAACAATTTCCATGAAACTTATGATTTTAGCACGGGTCATGCTTTATCTAGTATTATAATAAGTGTGAATTTGAAAAGAGAAGAATACAAGTTTAGATCGATGGATCAGCAATGGTTTAAAAGACAGGGGCGTGAGACGAGAAGTTTTATATAGTATAGGGTGAGACACAAGTCTCGAGACATGAGAATATATGGATCTATAGATGTATAAATAAATTTTAATAAATAACATATAATATATAGAAAAAAATATTATGATTTTTTATTTGAGAAAGGTATTAATAACCAATAATGAAGAAAAAAGTATTGCGATTACTATTTGATAAATATCATTACACCCATAATAAAAAATATGATTTAAAGCAAAAAATGTTATAAAAAAATAATAATACAGACTTAGCTTTAACTGTTTAAGCTTGGAGTTTAGGCCCCAAATTCTAGGACTTACGCCCTATGAATCTACTTCTTCAATTTGCGCCCGAGAACGTATTTTGTACACCCTGCCCCAAAAAACGTTTTTGAAAACACTAGATGGTACACTTTGCGTATTCAGTTTTACTTATTTGAAAAGAAAAGTAATCCCACTATAATATGAACTCTGTTACGAAATTTTAACTTTCAACATTGGGCAACTAAATACAAATTGTTGCTGGCGACCCATCAATATACCATCATTATCATCAAAACACCGACAGAGGAACAACATTCAACTCATCTTTAGAATGGGTTTTGCTTATTGCATTTGGTTTGTTGGTGATCTTGAGGCAGTGGCAAATCTAGAGGTAAAAAATAGGGCACCCGAATCCGTGGTCTCTTCGTAAAACTAGATATTTTATGTATATATTTTCTAAAATTTGTATATTATTATATTCTGGCACCCGTGCTATAAGAAGTCTATCTGGTCCACATGGTTAAATGTTGAGCTTTTGACCTTGAGGATGAAGAATCAATTCCCACTTAATACATTTTTCTTGATGCATCCATGTTCGGATCTATTCCCACTTAATACATTTTTCTGGGTGCACTCATGTTCGAAAAATCCTAGATTCGCCTCTGTCTTGAGGTAGAAATCGATGTTCTGGATATGATTAATGAAAGCTACATTGGTCATACTAGAGAAAGTTTCTTCTCCAGCAATCCATGGACACCTCTCCTTCGTTCAACTGGTAAAAAAATGAGCTCCATGTATTAGTATTAGACCATCCCACAAAGTTGAAATGGGCTGGAAAAAAAGGTGTCATCAAGCTCCTATTCTTGAAGGAGGATCACAACAAGAAGCTAACGTTTCATGCTTGCGTTAACAAGTCCTTCTTGCTCTATCTATGGCACGACGATAAGCACTGGTTCGAGAAAATCTTCTCCAAGTATAAAATTTATACTGGGGAATTGCTGACTTCTATACCTGTAGTAAATTATGATCGCTCCATGACTGATGATGAATTCGAATTCCCTATCTCAAGAAATGAAACACGAAGAAACTAAGGAGATTCAATGAACTAAAACACGATCGGAGAATCTTGTTTTAACGATACTCTTTAATAGTTTGGTTGTACATATTACTCTAGTGTTAAATTATACTACTTTTTTTAATGAGTAATGAGGGTCGTCTCAATAAGTTTGGGGGTCTAAAGCCAAACTTTATAAAGAAGTCTTAATTTTTTTAATTGACATATGTAAATTGAATAATTATAACATACACAGTGTAATCCTACAAATGAGGTTTGGGGAGGTAGGATATATGCGGACATAATGAAGTAAAATACAAATAATGTAAATTTTCAATGAAAAATCTATAATATAAAGTTAGAGTAATAAACTTGACTCAAAAATTTAAAAATATAATGATATCGATATAGAGTTGCGCTGAATTTGATAAGTTGATATAATGATATTCAAATGATGCTGATTAATTTTAGTGCTTGAAATTCGAAGAAGACACCAAAAAATAAATTTGATCTTTTTATAAACACACAACAATAGATTTTGTATAATGTAAAAGGCTTAAACGTTTAAGAGACTTTAGAATATTCAATAATGAGAGAATAAAAATAGTGAAAGTAAATATAAGAACAATATTGTTGGTTCATGATAATCGTCAAAATATAAATGAGCTAGAGAACAAAATAAATAGTCGAAACTAGAAAGGATATTACAATTAATTAAACACTGTTCTATTTCTTAATTATTACAATAATCTCTATCTTAAATGAGGTAAAAAATTATTATATTTTCTATTAAAAAAATTCTTTTCAAATTTATCAATACATAAGATTTTCTAACAATAAATATATATCTTTAAGAGAAAATAGGGATTCAAAAAAATTGATGCCCCAAGCGATTATTTTAGTGCTCTTATGATCGAGACGCTCCGTGAGCAACATAATGGCACACCACAAAGTCAATAGAAGGTTGAAATAAGTGGAACTCCTAACTTATAAAAGAAATTGAGATTTTCAGTAAAAAGAACAGCAATGAGCACAACTAAGAAGATGAAATGGAAATGACATACTCAATCAAAAGGCTCTTGTTGCAGAAAGCTTAGAATAACGATTTACGAAGTGAATTATCTTTTTTGTTTTTAATGGTATTGATTTAGAGACATATATAAAATTTTAAAAAACAAAAATCACAAGTAATTTCACATTGGTAACACGACTAATAATAAAGTAATATTTTTTAGGGAGATTATAATCTTTTGGAAAATAAGAGTGAAATAGAATAATTTGTGTATGAATAGGGGAGTAATAATAATAAATGAAAAGGGAGGTTAGGTTTTTAGAAGCTTGTTTAGGGTTTTGTTGGTTGATTATCGATAATTGTGGTGAATATAATTGCGTTGAGGAGTTGCGATGGTGGGAATTTAGAGAATTATTTCAAAATAAAATAGAATTTGGGCAATGGTGAGAGATGGTATGGAAATTCCGATGTCAGGAAATACATTCTTGAGAAGATAATCGACTATCGTCAACGTGATGCAGACTGCAAGAGAAAGTGTGCATTTAGATTTACAAGAAAATGTTGTATTTCGAAGGAGACGAGTTGGCGTTGACGGTGGATGCACAATAATAAATTGCGGTATTTTCCACAAATATTTTTTATAAAATTAATCAAATATATATGTGGATCTGAGTGTTGCACATGCAACAAGTTATTCCAGATGCATATTTCGAAAAAAATGCTCCTCCAGCGTTGACCAAGTTCCAATTCCACATACAACAAGTCATCCCAGCTGCATATGTTTAAAAGCTGCTCCTCCAGCGTTGATCAAGTTCCAAAACCAGAGTTTTGAGAAATTTCCATATGTCAAGGTAGGAAACAATATAGATATATAGAGAGTCGAGGCAATGACACTCAAGCTAATTAATGGCTAAAGCCAATTTCCTCTAGCGTTGATCAAGTTCCAAAACCAGTGTTTTGAGAAATTTCTGTATATCAAGGTAGGAAACAATATAGATATATCGAGAGTCGAGGCAATGACACTCAAGCTAATTAATGGTTAAAGCCAAAAATAAATTGGAGTCTAACTACTAATTTTTTTGAGATGCAAAGTTATTTATTTTTTTTATTAAAAAAACTTTAATTTTTTTATGATCTTAAACTAAAGATATATATATACATATATACCAAAATATTTTTTTTTATCTTGTGGTCATAAACATGTCAGGTGGAAGTTAAATTTAAAAATTGACAAAAAAGAAAAAAGTATTCTTTAATATTTCGAAACGAACTAAAAAAAGTCAAATAAATTGAAAGACACTATAATTTTTTTTGTTGTTAGAAGGACTTATAATAATTATTACTAAAATATGGAACCCCTCAAATTTGGGGGCCTAAAACGAATGCTTCAATTTCAAAGCACTGAGCTGCCCCCGCTCCCGGAAACAACACATAAATCTAAGGCAATACTTAACTGATATTCATTTTGTGGTTTGTGTCCATTTAAGTGTCATTGAGTTGGCCTCCTGATTGATGAACCAATGGACTTCTTTTTGTGTGTTTATATCCGCAGTCAGAATGTGCAACTATGGTTTGGTTTTTCGTAAGTGTTACACGTAGTTCTCGATCAACTGTATTGACCACTAGACCATATCCTTAGTGTTTATCACACAACTAAAAGGATGTATGACAAAGTTAGATTAATTTTTTCTGTTATCTTTGTACAATTTTCACAACTTCAAATGTTACTTTAACTTTCTATTTTGCATGTTTAAGCCCACAACAATAAAGAGAATTTTGCATATATCTTTAGTTTAAAATCACAATATTTAAAAGTCTATTTTACTTTCTTAAACGTTATATCAAGTCAAAACAATTCAAACAAATTAAAACGGTGGGGTATCACTTTCCATCTCATTTCCAGTAGCTATTAGCTAAGTCAAACTACAATTACATTCCAAACCAAAGTAACAACTACATGTTAATTTTCTTTTTTTATCACTTAATAATTATGTTGTCTTTTTTCATTGTTTAGTTTTAAAATTTGCGTTAGATTTTTAATTAATATTTAAGACTTTGAAATCAATTGAATATTGTGTATCAATTATTTCCTTAGTTGTATGGAAAAACAATAGAATGACGTTGGGAAAATCCTAATTTGAGATGAATTCTAAGTGATATATATATATATATATATATATACTAGGTATATCGTATAGAATTATTTAGATACACTATAACTATTTTTATTTAGCTTTGTGAATATATTTTTTCTTTTATTATATTCTCAAGTGTTATAAACTTCCTTACTATACCGTAAATTAGAAGTTAGATACTCCATATTATCATAAAGGTATTTACATTGGTACTATTCCTATATAATCATTGATATATATAATTGTGTGTAGTTTTTAACTATCTGAAAAAATTATTTTGAGAGCAAATACAATATTTTTTATTTAATGTGTGGGGCCAGTTGGTGGGACATGGAATAAAGATTTGTTACCTTACATGGAAATGGAATAATTAATTTGCTTCCTTATTATATTATGGAAACAAATAATATGAGCTGATATTATTAGTTACCTTACGTCTTAGTTTCACCTTTTTTATGCTATTTCTGTCTTACTTTTAATTGTCATACTTTTTTTTAGAGTCAAACAATAATAACTTAACATTTTACTATATATTTTTTCATCATATTGATATGCAAAAAATGGAAATTATAGTACTTTTCGTATAGTTTTTGTATATCTAAACTTTTTGTATAAAATACCAAATTAATGGAATCTAATTTAACTTTGAAAATTAATCAAATTGACTTTCGAAAAATACAACATGACAATTAAAAGTGGATAGAGGAAGTATTAAATTACTTACCTTTACCTTACTTCTTAGATTTACTTTCTTTATATGAAATTGCTTACCTTACTTCGTAGATTTTTTTCCCTATAAATTCAACTGTTAAGTTATTGTTGCTTACAAGTTACAAAGCAACTGTAACACCTCGGAAACTAGTATGTTGAACTAGTGAGTTTTAGAGCCTTTCGTAAGAGTTTTGAAGTGTGGTATAAGGATTAAAAATCACAAAATGACTCTCGTACTTAGAATGGAGGTTTTAGGGGCTAAACGTCGAGGTACGACCCCAAGGACAAACCAAAGGGGGGTCCTTGAGGAGGACCCCAAAGCAGCCCCCAAAACTGCCAAAATTGCAGCCACCCACGATTGCCATCTACTGGCTGTGGATGGACCCACGCCCCGTAGGTGGGGGTCGTGGGTCAAGGCCTACAACAGGCTTGCAAGGTTGAGCCTCAGGTGCAATCCACGAAGGTGCAGCACGAGCCGTGACCCCACCCACAGTCCGTGGGAGGATCCGTAGGTCCTAGCAGATTTTCAGATTTTCGTTTTAAGTTGAGTGTTTGGGAATTGATTAGTTAATTAATTAGAGGTTAAGGGAGGTCGGTTAGTTAGTTATTTTACCTCCTATATAAGCCTAATACACCCCTAAACTAATTCATTAACTCATTCATCTAAGAACCCCAAACACTCTCCAAATATTCTCTCTCTAGAAGCTAGGGTCAAAATTCACCATTGATTCAAGCTTTGTTTAGGGCTTTGAAAAGAGGTATGTTTAGCTTATTCATTTATGGATTCTTCCCCCATATAGTCCCCTTAGTATTCTACCTTTTTTTTTGTATTTTTTTTTCTTATATATTGTTATTGTTGATATCTAAGATTTTATCACTATCTATACATTTTGATATTGAGAAACAACATTACAATTTTTTACTTTCTTAAATCAAGTTTAATCCTGGCAAGGTCTGGCCACAAAAAAAATTGTATTGAGAAGATCCAAAATAAAAAGCAATGGAATGTGAAATTTTCTGGAAGGCATACTGGCCTTTTTAAGAAAGAAAGTGAGTTCTCAACACTTTGTGATAGTCTACGTGCTATGGTGATTGTGAATCCTCCAACAAACATTGATGGCACCAACTCCGGCCTCATCGTGCCTCGTGAAAATGCTACTAGAAAGGTAAATTCTGAGCTAATCCAAATTAACAGAATGCTTGAAAGGGAACATAAACGCATAATAAGGCTTGAAGCAGAGAATACAGGACGTTCATATGAAAATTTCAACTCTCTTCAGTTTCAACAATTGATTGAAACTATTGAAATCAAGTTGTTGAAAATGGAATGTCTAGCTATCCAACTAAAGGAGTGTAACATTCCATTTTCCTACAATAACATCTGAGATGCCTTGGCTCCTAGATAAAAAGTTTCGTTCTATTTCAATGCTAGACTATTTAAATTTTGTTAAATTGGTCTTATATATGATTTTAATCATATATAATTGATTAAAATAATATATATAAGACAAATTATATATGATTAAAATCATATATAAGACAAATTTAACAAAATTTAAATAGTCTAGCATTGAAATAGAACGAAACTTTTTATCTAGGAGCCAAGGCATCTCCGATGGTACTGTAGGGAAATGGAATGTTACACTCCTATAGTTGGATAGCTAGACATTCCATTTCCAACAACTTGATTTCAATAGTTTTGATCAATTGTTGAAACTGAAGAGAGTTGAAATTTTCATATGAACTTCATGTATTCTCCGCTTCAAGCCTTTTTGTGCGTTTCTGCTCTTCTTCAAGCATTCTGTTAATTTGGATTAGCTCCGAATTTACCTTTCTAGTAGCATTTTCACGAGGCACGGTGAGGCCGGAGTTGGTGCCATCAATGTTTGTCGGAGAATTCACAATCACGATAGTACTTAGACTAATACAAAGTGTTGAGAGCTCACTTTCTTTCTTAAAAAGGCCCATACGCCTTTTAGCGAATTTCACACTCCTTTGCCTTTTATTTTGTATCTTCTCAATACGATTTTTTTTACGGGCAGACCTTGCCAAGATTAAACCTGATTTAAGAGAGTAAAAAATTGTAATGTTGGTTCTCAATTTCAAAATGTATAAATAGTGATAAAATCTTAGATATCAACAATAACACTATATAAGAAAAAAAAAAATATAAAACAAAGGTAGAATATTAATTATACCTAGCTCAAAACTTGATAGCTCAAAATAATGCACTCCTTCAATACAATAGTTAGCTTTGTAACTTGTAAGCAGCAATAACTTAACAGTTGAATTTATAGGGAAAAAAAAAGTAATATATCTAAGAAAGGTAAGTAATATATGATAAAGAAAGTAAATCTAAGAAGTAAGGTAAGTAATTTCATATAAGGAAAGTAAATCTAAGAAGTAAGGTAAAGGTAAGTAATTTCAGCACATATTATTTGTTTCCATAATATAACAAGGAAACAAATTAATTATTCCATTTTCCATGTAAGCAAATTATTATGTTTGTCAATAAACAATTGTCATCTAAAGAGCTATATTATTTTTATTTATACTAAATAGGAAAGCGTGCTAATCAAAATAAAGGTTAACTAAATGATAATTAAGTCTTGTGATAATTTTCATGCATACACAAAAGGCAAGAAAAATGAGGACGTCTGAATTTCAATATCAAAATTTTTATTTACTATTTCATCTGTTCATTTTTATTTGTCACAGTTTGATTTGACATTCTCAATAATTACATGTTAGAAGAGGAGAGATGCAAGCGAGATCTGGGAGAGAGAGGCAGGAGGTGAATACATGTTGTATTCGTTCATTCGTTGTATCCGATTGTATCATGAATACACTTGATACAACTGAATTGTATCAAAATGAGTATAATTGTATCAAAAACTATTGTATTTACCTACATATTAGGAGGAGAGAATCGAGCGGAAGGATAGAGGTGAACAAGATCAAGAGAAGGAGGAGTGAGGTTGAATACATATTGTATTCATTGTATCACGAATACAACTGATACAAAATACAAATACAATTGATACAAAAAAGCAAATATAAATGTCTGAATACAATAAATACAATTGATTTGTCTCTCGCTAATACATCCATATCCCCTATCGGATACATCCCCCGTTATATATTCAGATTTCCTATCCCTTCTTTAATACATCTCTATCCCCTCTCAAATACATCATTCCCCTATGTATTCAAATGTCTGCTAATGTATCCAGAATGATATACCCGAAATCCATAAATTTTAAGGAATTTTTATAATTTTACAAAAAAGAAAAGAAAAATAACATAATTAAATTGTAACACTATAAAACTTATGTACATTATACAAAATTAAAACCCAGTCCATTTGAGGGACAATCCGTGCAAAAACTTGAAACAAATCATCTTCATTCTTCACTATTGAAAATCAGTGTGGGCCTAAGGCCCAAAGATACTATTAGTTTGAGGCCCAATAAAACTCTTTTTGGGCTTTTGTTACACTGTCAAAAAGACAAAAACAAACAGAGAGGATAAGAAAGAAGAACAAAAAAAATACCGGCAGCTCTGTTGCTCTCTTCTTCTTCTCCGAGTAAGCTCCCTTTTTCTATCTTTTTGCTTACTAATAGTCTTCATATAGACAAGCTCAACAACTATTTTACACTTCTGCAGTAGAAAAAGGTTTTTTTTTTTTTTTGCGCATATAGTGTAGAATGACCGGTATTTGGTGAATACTGTGACTAGTTCTTTTTTTTTTTTTTTTTTGTTGTTGTAAACTTGTTCTTATGGAGTTAATAGTACCAACGAAGCAAACCCATGAAGGGTTTTGCTCATTTCACTCTACTCGTAAGGAAATCACTGTTAATTGCTGTAATAATAGGAGGTTCAAGAACAGTTCTTTACTTGTGGGTCAGTTGAGAAAACAGAGACAAGATAAGGTTTTTTCTATTTCAAAAATTGAAACTTTATCGAGTGTTGAGAAAAGGGGATTTGGGAGTAGTAATAGGAGGTGCAAGAACAGTTTGCTTGAGGGTCAGTTGAGGAAACAGAGACAAAATAAGGTTTTTGCTATTTCAAGAATTGAAATTTTAGGAGGGACGACGAATGGTAGGTTATCAAGTGTTGAGAAAAAGACAAATGGGAGCATATCTGAAAATATTGAAGAATTTGAGAGTAATAATTATCTTCGTAGGTTGGTTAGAAATGGGGAATTAGAAGAAAGTTTTAAGCATCTCGAGAGTATGGTATATCGTGGCGATATACCTGATATTATACCATGTACGAGTTTGATTCGTGGGTTTTGTAGAATTGGGCAAACGAAGAAGGCTACAAGAGTTTTGGAGATTCTTGAGGATTCTGGGGCTGTTCCTGATGTTATTACTTACAATGTGTTGATTAGTGGTTATTGTAAGTCGGGTGAAATTGATAATGCGTTGAAGGTATTGGATCGAATGAGTGTTGCACCGGATGTTGTCACGTACAATACTATATTGCGTAGCTTATGCGATAGTGGGAAATTGAAACAAGCTATGCATGTTCTTGACCGTATGTTGCAGAGAGAGTGTTACCCTGATGTGATTACCTATACAATTTTGATTGAAGCAACGTGTAAGGAAAGTGGCGTTGGGCAGGCGATGAAGCTTTTGGATGAAATGAGGAGTAAAGGATGTGTACCTGATGTAGTAACTTATAATGTTCTTATAAATGGGATTTGTAAGGAAGGGAGATTGAACGAAGCTATCAAGTTTCTGAATAATATGCCATCTTATGGTTGCCAACCTAATGTGATTACCCACAATATAATTTTGCGTAGTATGTGTAGTACAGGTAGGTGGATGGATGCTGAGAAACTGTTGGCTGATATGGTTAGAAAAGGCTGTTCTCCTAGTGTTGTCACGTTTAACATCTTGATCAATTTCTTATGTCGGAAGGGACTGTTGGGACGGGCGATTGATTTATTGGAGAAGATGCCTAAGTACGGATGTACGCCAAACTCTTTGAGTTATAATCCATTGCTTCATGCATTCTGCAAAGAGAAGAAAATGGATAGAGCGATTGAGTATTTGGAAGTTATGGTGAGTAGGGGTTGTTACCCTGATATCGTGACTTATAATACATTGCTCACAGCTTTGTGCAAAGACGGTAAGGTTGATGTTGCAGTTGAAATCCTCAATCAACTTAGCGACAAAGGTTGTTCTCCGGTTCTAATCACTTACAATACAGTGATTGATGGACTATCCAAAGTTGGGAAAACTGAACTTGCCATTGAACTGCTGAATGAAATGCGAGAGAAAGGTCTCCAACCTGATATAATTACCTATTCCTCGTTTGTGGCAGGTCTTAGTAGGGAAGGAAAAGTTGATGAAGCCATAAAGTTCTTTCACGACATAGAAGGATTGGATGTCCGGCCCAATGCTATAACCTACAATGCCATTATGTTGGGGCTGTGTAAAGCTCGCCAAACAGATCGTGCTATTGACTTCTTGGCTTATATGATTTCAAAGGGATGCAAACCTACCGAATCTACATACACTATTCTAATTGAAGGTATTGCTTATGAAGGCTTAGCAGAGGAGGCTTTGGGGTTATTGAATGAGTTGTGCTCTAGAGGAGTTGTGAAGAAGAGTTCTGCTGAACAGGTGGTGGTTAAGATGTAGTTTCTAAGCATGCTTTCACTGCCAACATCAACCTCTTTAAGTGTCAGTTTTTTTTGGATGTGTTCTGTTAATTGCTCACAAAAGCATTTGTGTTCGCATCAATATGTAACAATTTCCCTCTGTTGGCTAGATATATGAAGTGAAAGTTAATTTTGTTTGATAATGATCATTGTACTTTGTTTTCAACTAGTGTACTTCTATAGCCCGTGACTGTTGATGCATACATCTTTTATTCATTCTTTAGGGGAAAATTAGTGAATAATGAAAGTTATGTAGAACTGGAGACATTTTTTTGAGACATTTTAGTGAATGTAGTTTAAGTTATTGGCCGAGGGTCTTTCGGAAATGGCCTCTCTACCTCCATGAAGTAGGGGTAGGTTTGCGTACGCTCTATCCTCCCCATACCCCACTCTATGTGATTTGACTAGGTATGTTGTTGTTGTAGTAATTTAACTTATTGCTACTCATAAAGGTATAAAGTTTATATGATGATGGTTTAAAAGAACTACAATTGAATTTTCATGTACATTTCTGAGTCATTTGCATTTTTAGTGATCATTGATTTTTATATGGTTTCCATTTCTCTCTGGGAATATTGTAGTTTCAAGTGCAGTCTTGGTAAACAAAGTGTGGTTTGTCTAGTGGAAAGCTAATGTGATATTGGGAGGGTTAGTAGAATTATCTGCCTTTTTTTTTGGTTAATTGTATACCCTAGGCCAAGGGGTGATCCCGGACTAGTTACATATAGTTAGTTAATAGCTGGCACCATACAATATTCAGAGGTAGCTATGCCAATTGCTAGTTTCCTAGGAAACGTAGTTCCTAAAATATCTGCCCGCACTGCTTCTGTTGCAATCATTGGAGGAACTACCAAAACACGTGGTACATCATAAACTCAGCACTTTGCTCCCTCCTGTGTCAGCATGTCCCGCCCCCTATTCTGTTCCCTGAATACATCTGTTGGCACTGGAGCTCCCAGATAATGTTATTGTATCCATGTGTAAGCATGTGGATGGCTTCGGTTGAGTCAATATTACTTTCTAGCTTTAATAACTCATGTTCTGCTGCTAGTTGGAGGCCCTGGATAAGTGCATGGAGCTCAACTAAGATGGCGGTGGTGTGAGAATGGCCTTCATGTTGCCTAATACCCAGTTGCCTCTATGGTTCCTAAAAACCCCTCCGAACCTTCCTATTCCAGGGTTGCCTTTTGTGGATCCATCGGTGTTGAGTTTGTACTTACCTGTCCTTCAAGAAGATGTAATCCCTCTGCAAGTGATTATTATGATTCTTAACAGCTTGAGAGTTCAACTGAGCTCCAGATGAATATCGAAGGACTTACAAGAAGGAACGTGGCAAGCCATCTCCAGGTATTAGTTAGTCATCGCGTTTCAATCTGCTTTCGAATTAGAGATTTTCTAGGTAGATCTGGTTTGTAATGTGGAAATAAATTACAAGTTGAATCTTTATATCACAAGGTGAATTGTGTCCCTTTTTTCCTTTGTAGATGGGATATTATTTTTTATTGATTAATAAAAAATAGAAAACAAATATAAAATTAAAAATTTAAGATTACTATATTTATTTGTGAATTTTTGGTGTAAATTTTATATTTTTTTTCATATTTTTTCTTTTTCTTTTTATTAATAAATTACTCATTTTCGATATTTTCCGAAAAAAATAAAAATTAAAAAAATTGTTGATTTTAAGGTTACTATATTATTTGTGAATTTTTGGTGTTAATTTTATATTTTTTTCATATGTTTCATATTTTTAATTAATCAGTTACTCATTTTCGGGATTTACCCAAAAAAAATAAAATTTTTAAAAAATTATTGAAATTATTGAATTTAAGGTTACTATATTTATTTGTGAACGTTAATTTTGTATTTTTTTTTCATATTTTTCCTTATTAATCAATTACTCATTTTCGGGATTTACCAAAAAAATAAAAATTTAACAAAATTGTTGAAAACGGGTCATATAGTTTATTTAAAACGGGGGTTGATTTATGGGTCGGATTAGGTGTTTATGGATCAGAATTTTTTAGGGGCATAATTGATCCCTTTCCATTTCCATATAAATGCCATGTGGTAAGGTCAAAATGACACGGCAATTTCATGTGGCATTTAAAGAAATGAAAAATGAGCTAGATATGCCAGCAGGCCAAGTAACGCCCATAAGGGCATATCTATGTGAAAAGTTGGACAGCGAGGGCATGAATAAGCCAAACTTTAGACCTTTTTGAATAGTTTAGGGGCATATTTGACCATTTTCCCATATATAAATGAAATTGACAGGTTTGATACGTATAGTATTTTTTAAGCAACTGTCATATAGCATGAAGCTATTTGTTCACAAAATTTCAGTACCATGACAATTTGCAGCTTTTTTGTACTCTTCATGAGTGTATTTTGCACTTCCAATTTGATTCAGTATTGTCCTTAAAATTTAAAAGGATCTTAGTACTTGCTCCTTAGGTTCATAAGATCAATAGTAGTGACAACATCCAAGTATATTAATCTAATGCAAGGTGTCATACACTAAAAAAATAAAAACAAACGGAAGAAAAAACTCAGATACACATATGAAACTAACACTATGATCAAAATGCGGCAGTGAAATGTGTTAATGAAAAGAAAGCACAAACTTAGTCTAGATCGTTAATTCACAGTCTTATGATACTTCTTTTTCTTGCTGGTACGAAACAAGCAGTGAATTTATCAAAACCTGCATAAATAACATATGAAACTTACACATTATGGCAGTGAAATGTGTTAAATTAAAAGAAAGCAAAAACTCAATCTAGATCATTAATTCACAGTTTTATAATACTTATTTTTCTTGCTGGTACAAAACAGACAGTGAATTTATCAAAACCTACATAAATAACGTATGAAAGTCAGTAAGCAACTTTTAGTTATATATTTTTTCAAATGGATCTTTCAGTTATAGTTTTTCCTAATGAAAGACAAAAGATGACATCGGCATTGAGGTTTTAAAAATTTCATCTTTATCTTTGATTATGAGCCATGACAAGCATAAATAACCATGGATCTTATAATCATTCATCACCTCTATACAGCCATAAGAAATTAAAAGAGAGAAAAATTTAGAATAAATTTTTATAGCTAAGGTAATTGATGTTGTCAAAGAAAGACCGTTGGTTATTTTGAAGGTGATTTTGCTATTAGATATATAGAACTCCTATTGTCACCAAAGATATGGTCAAAACTAGAGTGCAATCAACTATACGAAAAGATTACAAAAAAAATCTGATCAGTATCAAATAGGCATGGTTATTATATCTATCCTATTTTTCATCCATAACTTGGGGGGTGGGGGTGGGGGTAAAGAGATAGATGAGAAATGTAGGGAGTACCTTTGGGGAGGCACTGAAGGCAAGAAGAAAACTGCTCTAGTAGCTTGGGATAAACTTTGTAAGCCTAAACAACAAGGGGGCTTAGGGGCTTCAGCATCAAAAGTTGTAAACACTGGAATGTGACTTCAGTTGAAAAACATATTTGGTTTTTAATGGAGTAAAAGGATGTTCTGTGGGTGAAATGGGTGAATAAATTATATATGAAACATGATTGTGACTTTTGGACAAGTAAACCTCCTGGAGATCACAGTTGGTACTAGAAAACACTACATAAACTGAAGTAGAAGATAAGGGCATGGTATAACAATGATCACTATTGTTGATCAGGGAATGGTGAGTATTCAGCTTCTTTGAAATATGAAAATCTAATTGGCAGTGTACCTATTGGAAATATCTAGTCTTCTATAGAACAGAATCACGGTACCTAAACATCGATTCATTAATTGACTTATTGTATGAGGTAGATTACTTACGAAAGACAAAGTACAAAAGATGGGTTAAAGACATGAGATACTGAATACAATCTATATAATAATGTGAAATTGAAAAATGATGAGCATCTATTTGTTCAATGCTCATGGAGTATAGAGGATGAAAGTGCAACATTAGTTGGGCACTAGCTTACCATATAAAGGGGTCAAAGAGATGCTTATGCTGACAAAAGTCTCACAAAATCTGACAATTTGGAGAAGGTACTTGTGATCACACATGGAATTACCTGTATGTCTCAATATGCATTTTCAGAATCCTTAACTCGTCTGAAAGGGAAAGAGGCTCCATTATAGTTGCTAACACATGATTACTACTAATGGTTTCTATTTTGAGTTCGAGTGATCATTATGATTCTTAACAGCTTTAGAGTTCAACTGAGCTACTGATGAATATTAAAGGACTTATAAGAAGGAACGTGGCAGGCCATCTCCAGGTATAAGCTAGTCATCGTGTTTCAATCTGCTTTCAAATTAGGGATTTTCCAAGTAGATCTTGTTTGTAATGTGGAAATGGATTACAAGTTGAATCTTTATATCACAAGATGAATTGTGTCCCTTTTTTCCTTTGTAGATGGGATATTTCATAGATGTATGCAATCCTTGTACAATGTTTATGAATTTAGTTGGCTCTTGAACTAACAATGGTAAGAATTAGATATCCTTTGCTCTCAAAATTAACTTTTCTTCACTTGAACCGAGTGTCTTTCGGAAACAGCATCTCTATTTCCACGAGGTAGAAATAAGATGTGTGTACGATCTTAAGGTAAGTGGATATCGTTAGGTAAATCAAGTATTTTTATAGTTGAGGTAACTGATTTGTCAAAGAAAGTCTGTTGAAAATAACTGGTTGTGTTGAATGTGATTTTCCTATCAGATATCTAGGACTCCTATTGTCATATGATCCAAACTAGAGTGCAATCAACTATACAAATGATTACAGAAAAAATCTAATCAATGCCAAATAGGCACTTATCTTATGCAGGAAAGTTGCAGGTTATTACATACATACTATTTTCCATCCAAAACTTTTGGGAGTTGTATTTATTTTGCCTCAAAGTGTAGTTAAAGAGATCGATGGGAAATGTAGGGAGTAACTTTGGGGAGACACTGAAGGCAAGAAGAAAACTGCTATAGTAGCTTGGGATAACATTTGTAGGCCTAAACAGCAAAGGGGCTTCAATATCAAAAGCTGTAAACACTGAAATGTGACATCAGTTGGAAACCATATATGGTTATTAATGGTGAAAAATGATGTTCTATGGGTGAAATGGAAACATGATTGTGACTTTTGGACAAGTAAACCTCGTGGAGATTGTAGCTAGTATTAGAAAACATTGCATAAACTGAAGTTGAAGATAAGGGCAAGGTATAACAATGATCACTATTGTTTATCAGGAAATGGTGAGTATTCAACTTCTTTGAAATATGAAAATCTAATTGGCGTGTACCTAAATTAGAAATAGTTAATCTTCTATAGAACAGAATCACAGTACCTAAACATTGATTCATTAATTGACTTATTGTATGAGGTAGACTACTTACGAATGACAAAGTACAAAAGATGGGATTAGGGACATGAGATACAGAATGCAATCTATATAGTAATGCGACACTGAAAAATGATGAGCATCTATTTGTTCAATGCTCATGGAGTACAAAGGTATGGATGAAAGTGCAACATTGGTTGGGGACTAGCTTACCATATAAAGGGGTCAAAGAGATGCTTATGTTGATCAACAATAATCATTGAAAAAGAGGAAGAAAGAAGTGGTTGTTGCAACTTATGAAGCTGTAATCTACAACACATGACTGACTTGCAATCAAGTGATATTTTTTAAGACAAAAGTTAATAGTATATTTGTAGTCTAACAGACAAAATATATAATCAAGTAGAAAGTATTGAATATGCCGAATGCACGACATAGGAGTAAATGTATAGATTTAATTTAGAGAATTTGTAATTAGATGTTGATTGAGGTCTACTAATCTGATGCCAGGATGTTGGTAACTAGATTATAGATGCTCTTAGGTGTATTTTTGGTTGTTGGTATGGTAATAGTTCACATTTTATTGCAAAAAAAATGTAATTGAAAACATCTATTTATAAAAGGAATATAAAGATACGTCATTTATTATTCTGATATCTTATTTATGAAGTATGAATTGCTCATTAGATAAAATTGTATAAGAATTGAATTTTTTTTTAAATAGTTTTCACAACTCGTGAGGATTTCATGTTTATGAGAATAAATATAACTTAGAAAATCCAAAAAATATGTCCAAACAAAAACTTCACCTTCCAATCAATCTGATTTCAAATCTCATTTAGTCGGAGCCTTTAATTTGCATCTGTCGTTTGATCAATATATGACAAATATTTTCATATAAACTTATTTATCTTTCATCTTAACATCTAACCACGAGTAATTGTCAATGGTAAAGCTTAGATAAATATTCTGAAGATAAGAATTCCCATTCATTATTGAAAAAAATGGGATAAATCATAAATGCACTCTCCATCGCATTTTGATCAAAAAAGGCCCTTGTCACTACTCAAGTAGCCCATTTACACCCATCGAAACTAACGAACCTCCAAGACTAAAGGTGCTCGTAGTTCTCATAGCTTCTGAGAATTGTCATAGGATTTATGTCATATACATTATGAATTCTAATTTTTTAAGGTTACCACGTATTAATGGTTAATACATATTTGACAAATTTTTAAGACGACTGCAGAATTTAAACTACGATAACTCATAGCAACATAAATCAAATGCGCGCAAGCCGATACAAACAAAACTAAAACAATGCAAAATTCTCATAGCCAGTTGCAGTAATAGTTCTTACCCAAGACAAAAATCCCTCAAATATCCAAAAAGTGAAAATGGAACACTATCAGAAAAACACCCAATTTAAAACTACACGATAGCGTTGGCAGCGCTTGCGATCCTGGGCCACAGATCAGCACACTCTTTTCCGATAGGACCAGTAATAGCAGAACCTACATAACAGAAAAGAATGCACAAGGTAAGAAACACATTGACCAGTATGAAAAGTGCGGATTGACATTCTGATAGGAAAAAACAAGGAACAGTAACTGCAAAATTTGTGATAATCGAACTACAAGAGACAGTAATGAACTCTACTCAATGCAAAATAGCATACCCTTCATTTCACCCTTGGGATTCACAATTACACCAGCATTATCTGTAGAAACAAAGAGAAGCATCAGATGACTGGTTTTCATATACTGTGCAGATACCACTTACAGCTGTTCCACAACACAGATTAATTCAGTGACTAGATACAAATAATTGTGGACGGAACCAGCATGCAAGCAAGACAGCGGCAGCAAGGAACGAAGATTTACCATTTTTTGCTTTGCCACAAAGAACCACTTGCAATAAATATTTCGCAAGTCATTCAAGAGAACTTGAGCAACAAGAAATCAAAACTTTTTGATAGATTTTATATTACAATCAATTAGCTATCCCTCAAATTCATGACTTTATTATATCATGAAACACTGTCTATGTTCATTCAAATAAAATATTAAATAATTTTTGCTTCAAATAAAATGTGTTCTTAAAACTACAGCTATCACTACACAGACAAACAGGTCCCTAAATAGTAGGACTTCTAAGAAGAACTACACCAAATGAAAGACAAACTAAAATTATAGTGATTTTCCAGGGCTGGGGGGACAAGGTTTAAGAGAGCAACTGCCAAACTCATAATGCGAAAACCAAAGGAATTTCACAACAAAAACAACCAAGGGTATCTAGATATACCTTCAAAGTACATGAAAACACCATCCTTTCGGCGCCATGGCTTGCGCTGACGAACAATGACAGCAGGCATAACCTTCTTCCTCAGATCAGGCTTACCCTTCTTGACAGTGGCCATGACCATGTCACCCACACAAGCTGAAGGCAACCTGTTAAGCCTTCCCTTGATACCCTTCACTGAAATGATGTAAAGGTTCTTTGCACCAGTGTTATCGGCACAGTTAACTGTGGCCGCCACTGGCAAACCCAGTGACATCCTGAACTTGTTCCCAGCGGAACCTCCGCGTCCTTAAATAACATTTTAAAATAGTCAATTAGTCAATCAATCAGCTACATTTTAAATTCAAAACAGTGAGGTTCAACGATATGAAATATCCGTACAAGTTGACACTCCTATTAGGCTCATTTTATTCTAATACCGGTACAAATAATTTTGTTTACTAAGGTTATATTAATCAAAAGTTCCCTAAACAGCTAAACCTCACATTTATGCCACATCAAATGTAACATTTTCAAAAATTCCAAAAAAATACATGAAATCAAACAACAAGAGAACAGATGGAATTTCCATAGAACAAGCAGAAAATTGAATTGTACATGTGTTAAAATAACTAATTAAATCAATCATGTTTCAATCTGAAGCTAGTTCGAGGACAAGTAAATGAAACATATTCACACTTTCCGCTCTATTAGGCACATTTCAGTATAATACAATCAACTAAGTCACAATCCTAAACTAGCCAGGACTCGGGATTGACTACATGAAACATTTGTACATTTTCACTACATATGCTTCTCATTTCATTCTAATTATAATAAACAGCCGCCGCTAGCAAACCCAACAACATCCTGAACTTGTTCCCAACGGAACCTTTGCGTACTTAATTACATTTTAAAACCTAATTAATCAATCAATCAAGTTTCAGTATCAATCTAATCGAGGCCAACTAAATGAAACATTTTTACATCTTCCACTCTATTAAGCTCATTTCAATATAATACATTCAACTAAGTCACACTCCTAAACAACCTGGGACTTTCTGATTAACTACGTGAAAATTTTGTACCGGTTCCACTATATTAGACTTCTCATTTCATTCGAATAAGGTATGTTAATAGTTATATGACTTGAAAAATTCTCGAAATCTCACACTTGACATTTAATTGAAAAATACATGAGACCAAACTACTCAGCTCATTTCAGTACACTATGGTTAACAAATCAAGCAAGCTATAAGCTAATCTACATCCCAACTACATGAAACATTAGAATATGTTGAATTCAAGGTATATTATGAATTATATGACTTAAAAAATTCATCTTGAAATCTCACTCTTGAGCTAGACTGAAAAATACATGGGATCAAACTCCACAGCTCGTTTCAGTATACTATGCAAAGGATGAACTCCTTCAACGAAAAATTGCATTGTTAACACATGATTAAAATCCAGTTATACTACGATTAAGTAATCAATAAAGCAATCAATTAAACTACAACCTAACTATATAAAACATTTGAACAAGTTCTAACTATATGCTGCTTCACATTTCATCCGAATAACGATAAATTAACTGGGTTTCTCAGGTAATAATGAGTTATATGACTTGAAAGTTCTCTAAAATCTCAACTTTTTGAAATAAATATATCGAATTGAGATCAGACAATGAAAATACGATAGAAATCGAATTGTACCTCGCTTCGACATTGTTGCTCTTCTCTATACCTGATAATGATGGAAGAGGAGGCGTTAGGGTTTTATTATATGGAGCTTAGGGTTTTGCTGAAGAGAAGTGGGCTGCTGGTCCAGTTTCAGCATTGGGCTTGATAGGCCCATTTATAGATTTAAGGCCTGTTGTTGACTTGCCCATTGAACTTTTGATTCTCGTTAGAAAAAAACTCGAGTTTAATAAGTTCTGATTTTTGTTCTTAAAAGGTTTTACATAGTTAAGGACAAAAATTCAAGATCACCCCTTCGAAAGTCATTGGTTGTAATTTCCCGACACTTCGGTGTTTTCTCCTATCAATTTATGTGATACATTTTTTTTTCAATCTAAAATAACATGTTATCATATTTGGTAAATATAGCGGGTGTTTTGGTTGAGAATAAGTTACCCCATGATTAATTATTTAGGGATAAATTATTACATCATGTATGTGGAATACTTAAATAATCCTAGGACGGCCTAATATCTCTAACCAAATATAGGATAAGATAGTCCCTGCATTTTATTCTTGAAATTATTATACTTTATATCTCATACTAGACGACTCTAATATTATCCAATTCAACACCTCGACTTCTAATAATTTATTTTGTACCATACTTTTCTTTTTTAATAAATAATGCATTTTTTCATATTAATAATGTCTGACATTATGTGTAATAATATAAAAGGATAATTTCATAGATCTCTCTTTAGATTTCGCTTTATAACATTCACCTCTCTTGTGAATTGTGATTCATGATATTATGCCTACCTTCCTTCAGCATCCCGTGATTAATTATCACAGTATAAGTAACATATATATGAGATAACTTATGATATCACTAATGTATTAATGATGAGATATATCTTGAACCAAATGTAGGATAAAATAATCCTGTATATTATTTGTGGAATTATTATACCTTATATCCCACACCAACAACTATGATGACATCAAGGAATTCAACACCTCCACTTCTAATATTTTTATTTCGTACCCTAATTTTACTTTTTAAATAAATAATGCATTTCTTTTTTCATACATTATTTATTAATATAAAGTAATATTCAATAAAATTTCAAATTACATGCTTCAAACCCCCAGAGCTTATTTTGTACAGGAAAAAAAAAAAGAAAAAAAAAAGAAGAATGTTATCTTGAATTCTTCAAGATAAACAAAAAAAAATTCATAGAAACTGAAGCAAAGTGAAGAAGAAAAATGGCAATACTGATGAAGCAAGGGCTTCTTCTATGGAGTCCTTGCCCTCATTCTCTCTCACCCAAAATTCAATCTTTCAAACAACCCATTTTTCAGGTCACCAACAAATGGAGAAAAGAAGGAGAAGCTATGTTAAAGAACTTTGTTACGCAGGAAAAATCCAAAAAGAAAGGCATTGCCATTGATTTTAAGGTAAAATTTAACTTTTTTGGTTTCTGGGTTTTGCTTATTTCTGGTTTATGCTTATTGGGTATGCTGCAAAATTGCTTCTTTTTTTACTTTCGTAGGAGAGCAATGTCATGAGCTCATGATCATGGCTTTTTCTATGTTTCTTGCACTTAGAGATGGAGTCAGTATTTTAAGCTCCTGTTTGGCTATAGATTATGAAGTTGAAACTTGAAAAATTGAGATTTTTAAAGTTGTGATTTTTGGAATTTAAAGTTGTTGTTTGTTGAGTAGGCTTAGCTTAACGGATAAAATTGTTGTGATGTGACCGAGAGGTCATGGGTTTAAGCCGTGGAAATAGCATGTAGTAGAAATGCAGGGAAAGACGTGTACAACAGACCTTTGTGATAAGGTTCTTTTTTGGAACTTGCTTATAGGTGAGCTTTAGTGCACTAGGCTGCCCTTTAAATTTGTGTTTGGACATGTATTTTACTTGGAAGTCCCAAAAATCTAAAAACTAGTTTGAGTCGGTTTTTGGGAACTCAAAAATATTTGAAGATAAAACCTGATCAATTTCATGGTCAAGCAGATATTTGAAGATAAATTTTCAGAAGCTACTCCCAAAATCTATGGTCAAATGCTAGTTTAGTTTATGGGTTCTGATCACAATTTTTGTTCTTACTAGGTTTTCAATAGATTATTTATACATATTAAACAAGATTTTAATACAAATACATGGTTTGAGCCTAAGCTCTTGGTTTTGTTGAATTTGGAACTACAATGCTGGCTCCGCTCCTGCTTGCACTGTTCATTGATGTCAATTACAAAAACATTTTAGTCCTATTTTATACAATGCTATTTGACCAAACACAAAGTTTTAGGACATTAATTTGACTTATTAAGTAAAAGTAACTGTCCATAAAAAAGGTAGCCCAGTGCACTAAGCTCACGCTATATGTTGGGTCTGAAAAAGTTGGATCACTAGGGTCTATTGTACACAACCGTACCCAACATTTTTGCAAGAGGCTGTTTTCACAACCCGAGCTCATAATCTGGTCACGTGACAGCAACATTTAAAAGTCCATAATCAATACAATTAGCAACTTGGAATATAAAGCAAGCAACCTGCTGCAACGGGCAAAATTATGCTGATAGTGTAAAGATTCTTTGCGCCGTCTGCCTACACAAGTTAAATCCTATTAGTAATAGTGAAAAAATGATAAAATAAAGTTGAAAAGTTAGTCTCAAAGTTTAAACTTTGAATTGTTTAATTAGTTAATAAATTTGAATTCTTAAAAGTTTTGAAAGTTATATAGAAACGGAATAGTGCTATAGATTTTAGATATCCGAAGTATAATGAGTGACGTATAAATTAGGACAGAGAAGAGATTGCTTTATTGAAGTGGGATTCCTATAAACAGAAGCTGTTTATACCTGATCGAAGTGATGTTCTTTCAACATTTACGTTACAGGAGAAAGTGGAAAACTAGCTTCATTTTGTAATGTACTTCAGAAATTCTGAATTTTGATCTAATCTGTTGTATATGTTTAAAAGCAGGCCTTGACTACACCTGTGAAAAGAAAAAAAAGGGGCTCGACATGTTCAACAGGCAATATAGTGGATGAGTATTGTTGTCGCCACAATAATTTTAGAAGAAATATTAGAGTTTGTGTTAGGTTAGTGTCTGTTTCTCTATGTTTGGAATTGAGGCGCAATTGTTAGTGTTTAAGGTCTAACCTTGGTGGATATAGTTACCTGGTACCTGTTGTTATTGGGAGGTGACAGGCATCTCGTGGAAATAGTCGTGGTGTGCATAAGCTGGCCTGGACACCACGGTTGTAAAAAAGTAAAAGATTCTATTGATTTACTAGTTGAAGAGTACTGTTGTAAGAGTAGCACTGATCTCCACTGCTATAAAGATATGTTGTAAAAGTAGCACTGATCTCCACTGCTATAAAGATATGATGTAAAAGATTGTTATTTCGAAAGTTTCTATCCGGTATTATATGACACTGGCTTATTCCCACTGTGTTCTAAATCATTACATAAGCTGTGAAAATTGAAATTTTCTGTAGTCCGCTCTGCACCAATGTACTTATGGTGTTTGGAAAGATAAAGACTCAATTAATCTAGTTTCCAGAAATGCTTCATAGGAAGAATCATATGATAATCTGGTTTCTGGAAAATATAAATGTCTGATCCAAATTCATTCAGATTTTCAATCCGGTAACTACGGCTAAAGAGTTACTTGTTGATCAGACTTCCTGGCTAGTATTTTCGGTGTTGGGACAGAAAGAAACCGCAGGTGTTCTGATGGTGTATCAACTGTAGCGCATTCAATTAAGGCTAAATGTATTTTGAGCCAATTCAGTTGGCACACTTATCCTTGGTAAATTCCCATGACAATCTGTTGGACTTCGTTAGCTTACTATCTTTAGTATAGTTTTTTTGTTGTACTAGAGCTGACAATAACTGGTATATCCTTCCCTAGTAGTCGTAGTTTTTCTCCTGTAGTTTTTGTCTGTCAATTTCCATTACTATCCACCATCTCTTGTACTTCAACCATCGTAATTTTTGGTGTAGTTACTGTTCCTTTTTTCTAAATGTTTTGTCATGCTTTGTATTTTTCCATGCCCCTTCACTCCAGTTTTCTTCTTTCTTTCTTTTCGATCTGCTTTTCCTTGATCCGAGGGTCTATTGGAAACAGCTTTCCTACCTCCCAAGGTTCGGGTAAGGTCTGCGTACACTCTACCCTCCCCAGACCACTCTTTGTGGGATTACACTGGGTGATGTTGTTGGAGCTGACAATTACTCTAACATGCTTAATATGCTTTTGTATTTTTGCGTCTTCTGTATGCCAGTAATGAAATTTTTACTTCATAAATTAAAAAAAAGACCCTGGCTCCTTTTCATGTTGAACTTCAATTATGCGTATGGCAGGAAATATTGCAGTTTAGGAACTCTGCAGCGACAATTATCATGGCTAATGCATTGATGATGACTTCACCCTTAGATGCCTTGGCTGAAACATGTGAAGTTGATAATTCTCCCTTCAACATGCTCTTCAACATGCCCATACTGCTGCTTGTTGCGCTTATTGGGGCCACTGTCGGAGGTAAGGTGCTTAAATTATGTGTTGTGCCCTTGAGCCCATCATTTTTCATTTTCGGCCTGTCAACTTTGAATAGAAATATCATTGTGCATGCTGTTGGGGATCGCCGTAACTCTTTTAGTCATAGACCCAGTAAATTGTAAGTATGAGAGGATGTACATAAAAAATGATTTTCTTGAGCCGAGGGTTTATCGTAAACAGCCTCTCTACACCCTGCCCTCCCTAGACCCCATGTTGTTGTATACATGAGAGCATGTTGTATATGATGTACGAACTACTCTGTTCCAGAAAGGCATTCGTAAGATTGCTTGGGGATTCAAAATTCAATCTTAAGAAGTTAAGAGTTTTTCATATCCAGCATGATACATTTTGGATATCTGCCTGGAGTTCACCCGGCCACTCCATTCATCAGTTCACTGCCAAAACACTTGATGAACTTCCTATTACAAATTGCGTTAATGAGATTTACGACCATGGTCAAAATTTTCTATATCTGTTCATGGCAATGGCCTCCAACAGTAAAAGGTTGATGCCATTATGCAGAAGCTCGTGCCTCTTCAGGTGCTCATTTAAAAATAAAAGGGGAATGCGCCTACGGGATGAAACTTTGAGTAGCTAACAGAACAGACAATTGCATAGGTGGCTAGGTGCTATAGTTGTGCTTTTTGTAAAAAGTTACTTCTGTTTAATTTTGACAGGAAGTATAAGATATTGAAAGGTCGTCTGTTGCAATCGCCAATCATCAAGATCTTCAGCTTATTCTGCAAATACTAGCATCATATTTCAACCACAACATACCCAGTAATCAGTATAGTTCCATAGGTGGGTTTCGGAAGGGTAGAGTGTACACATACCTTACCCCCTACCTTGTGAGGGTAGGAAGGATGTTTCCAATTGACCCTCAACTCAAGGAGAGATGAAAAGGAAGCAGTAACAAGATAATAAGACAAACAGAGTGAAAGAAACAATCAGGTAGTACTAGATGTCTAAGAATAAGCAAACGCAAAAAAGATACTAATACCATGATACGAAAAAACAAAATAAGCTCAACCTACTGATGCTCTACTCTGATACTTGACCTCCACAGTGTCCTCAATAAGCAAAAGATGTGTCATGTCTCGACTAATCACCTCTTCCCATGACTCCAATGAGATCTCTTTATGTATCCTTTCCCCAGCAATTAGCCTTATCTAGTCTCACTTTACCATTCTCTATAATCTCCGCTTATAAATATCATATTGGTACCAGCATCATCTCCATCATCTCCTTGTGACCCATACATTAATAATGCACTTATCTATTCCTTTTCTGTCAATCATCCACACTAGATCACCATTATACAAAAATGGGTAAAGCAAGCTAGCAGTTGTGCTTTGCCGATTACAATGTTGCACTCTTTAATATTATAATTGAAAAGGTTAAAAGACTTTTAGATGAGTGACCAGAACTCACTCATGGAGGATTTTCCAGATTTATTGTCTTACTGTGACAACCCTGAAGAATCTATTGCTGAGACTTGGACTCACGAAGGATGGAATAGCATCTTTAACAGGCTTCTAAATGACTGGGAGGTTGAGAGTGGCCAGCTTATTGCATAAGATTGGATGATTTCTCTGGTTTAAATACCAGCCCTGATACAATCAGATGGAGGCATGATAGGGATGAAAATTTTTCAGCTGGAAGATTGTACAGAAGAAATTTGCCCTCACAACCTGGGAGCATCTCTGGACCTTGGAAACAAGTATGAAATCTTATATCCCTACCAAGATCAAGTGTTTCACATGCCAGGTATGCAGAAGAGCATGTCTGGCTCAGGAAAAACTGAAAAAGAAGAGGTTTTCAGATTGTCTCTAGGTGTTTTTTTTTTTGCAATGAAAAGGAGGAAACAAAATAGTCATCTGTTTCTTCATTGTAGAGTGACTGCTCAGGTTTGGCATATGTTTCTCAATCTTATTCAAGAACCATGGGTGATGCCTGAGCATACTACAGATCTTCTAAGCTGTTGGATGAGGAGAGGTGGGAGTAAAAGCAGAAAAAATGGTGGAGCCTAGTTTCTTCTTGCATATGGCAGTCAGTTTGGAAGGAAAGAATTAATAGATGTTTTGAGAATATTACTAATCCAATGCAAAAAGTAATAGAAAACTGCATTAGTACTTTATAT
The DNA here is from genome assembly GCA_037074985.1 of Solanum bulbocastanum. Lineage (NCBI taxonomy): Eukaryota > Viridiplantae > Streptophyta > Magnoliopsida > Solanales > Solanaceae > Solanum > Solanum bulbocastanum. Next base: position 2,628,220 of record CM073602.1, read on the forward strand.
TTTTGGTGTAAAGAAAAGGGTATAGATGAGGTGGAACAGCTAGTAGATTTCCTACGCTCTCTGTAATTATGATTACTTGCCTTGTTATTTCTTGATGGTTACCAGCATACCCTCATTGCTGAGGAATACAACTTTACCTTTCTCAAAAAAAGAGACTTTTAGATGAGTGCAATTTCAATAGTCAGTGGTACCATATACTGAACAACAAATTGGAGGACATAACAGTGCGATTTGCCACAGAAAATTAAGCTTATTCTGTTGTTTTTCCTGGAGATGAGTAGGCATATCTTTTGGCATTAGAAACCAATACACAAGCCTCGTAAAAAAATGAAACTAGAATTGGTAGATGGGCACCAGTGACTTTCTGTCCATGACAAAAGACTTTTCAGAGTATTTTCTGTGAGGGTTTCTTTGTAGTTTCAATGTTTTTTCTCTGTCATTTGGTTCATGAAATGTCACAAATCATGTGTGGGCTGACATCTTGTCTTAGCCAGCACATGGTTTTCCTTGTTCCTATTTTGTGATTCCTTGGTTTTAGATTGTTGTTAGGTGTCTCTGTTTTCTTCATATTTACTACATTTGTATTTGCAGGACTAGTTGCACGTCAGCGAAAAGCAGAATTGCAGCGGTTGAATGAACAGCTTCGCCAGATCAATGCTGCTCTACGAAGGCAAGCCAAGATTGAGTCTTATGCACCTAACTTAAGTTACGCTCCTGCTGGTGGCAGGGTTGCAGAAACTGAAGTAATTGTTGATCCAAGAAAGGAGGAATTAATATCTCGTTTGAAAAATGGGAAGAAATTTCTTAGAAACCAAGCACCAGATAAGGCGCAATTGGAGTTTAAAGCTGCTCTCGACCTTGCACAAAATTTAAAAGAACCTTTAAGGGAAAAGAAAGCAGCTAGGGGCTTAGGTATGTCCATCTTTTTATTCTGTTTTAAGCCTTCTATTTCTTCATTGCACTTGGCCATGGAGAGAAGGTCTAGAAATCGATTGCAACAACAACAACATACCCTTATCTTTGTGGGGGTAGAGGACTGTTTCCGATAGACCCTCAGCTCAAAAGAAGTGCAATTAAAGCAAGGCAGTAAAGAAAATTACGACAACAAAATAGCAAAAATAATCAAAGCAAACTAGGTAAACATATAGTAGTAAAATGGAAGGATAAGATACTATGCCTAGAAATCAATTACTGCATAGTGCATTAGTATATCAGTGTGTCAGCATTTATTCGAATTAGCCGTGCAGCCATTTCTCTTCTTTGCTCTCACTAGAACTTACTCCCTCCGTGCACTTTTACTTGTCCACTATACCGAAAATAATTTTTCACTTTTACTTGTCCACTTTAACATATCAAGAGAAGAACAATTTTTGTCCTGCTTTACCCTTAACTACTCATTCTCCAAATCATTTCCCAAGACCTTAGAAACTTCATTTATTATTTCTTAAAGGGGATGCAAAGTCTATTGTGTACAAGTACAAGTGAACAAAGAGAGTAGTAGAAAACTAGAAATGATTAATATAGTTTGAAGTATAATCAATATGAACGACCTCTTAACCTGCATATGCTTTGTTCATCTGTGATATTGTCACTACTTGGTTCGTGTTGATAGTACATGTTGTCAGATAGTTTGTACCCCTCCGTCTCAATTTATGCGACACTTTTTCCGTTTTAGTTAGTACCAAAAAGAATGACATCTTTCGGTATCCAGTGACAATTAACTTCAGCTTCCCATTTTACTGTTAATGAAATAATTTATAGCCATATAGATTGTTAATGGCTTATGTTAGACCGCAAGTTTCAATAGCCTTCCTTTTCTTCTTAAATTACGTGCCCAGTTAAACACTTCAATATAAATTGGGACGGGGAGTAATATATATGAAGTAGAATTATCCCACATCAGAAGACTATATATATTAAGAGACTTGGAGAGAGAATTATTTATTGATATACAAACAAGATCACATCCACAATGCTGTTCATTCCCTTGTGTAACACAATGACATGTTATACTTGAGTCGAGTATATTTCAGAAACGACCTCTTTACTTTCACAAGGTAGGGGTAAGGTCTGTGTACACTTTGGCATCACCCTCCCTAGTCCCTAGACCGCACTTGTCGGATTACATTGGGTATGTTGTTGTTTCTCTTGTGTAACACGATATACGAGTGTCAAACTTTTATGTTGGATTTTCCAGGGGCATCTTTACAACGGCAGGGCAAGTACCGGGAAGCTATTAAGTACCACTCGCTGGTTCTTGAATTATCGGCAAGACATGGAGAGGATTCAGGTAGCACAGAAGCTTATGGAGCAATTGCTGATTGTTACACTGAACTTGGAGATTTAGAACAAGCTGCAAAATACTATGACCAATATATTGCAAGATTAGAAACTGATTAAGCTACTAGCATGAGGATTTTTTTTGTACCTATACGTTAGCTATTATGACTGTCAATCTTAGAGGAGACCATTCGAATGGTTGAATTGATGACTTCGTTTCGATCTCTTTAACTGAACCTAAAATATTTTGTTTATTTTCTTGCATTCAAAGTAGAATGCTTAGAGCCTGAGGCTACTCACTGTTTCTGAGGAATTTCTTTTTTGTTGTATAAACCATACTTCATTAATTTGTCCTTCCATTTTTACATTTGATCGTAATTCGTAAACTATGACTACTTTAGACTCTGCCATTATTCGTCAATTAATCACTTCAGATTCCGACAAGGCTAATGCGTATAAGGAGATGAAGTTTATTAATTTCTTACGTAATGGGTGCTTGAAAATATGCATAGAAGTTTTTTTTAAAATTTAAGTCGAAAGTTTATAGAAACACTGCATTATCTGTTTAGGTACTCATTTGGAATATATCATAGTTTTGAGCGTTTAAATAAAATTTAATGATTGTGAGAGAATGATTTTAAAAAAAAAACAAGCAATGTTCTATTGAAAAGGCAACTAATGAGTAGTTGACGAATGAAAACATCTGCTAAACCTAATGGGATAAAAGGTTTACAAAGGAACCTGCTCTAAGAGCAGTTTTCAAGGCAAAAACTAGTCATTCTACAGATTCGAGCAGTTTTCAAGGCAAAAACTAGTCATTCTACAGATTCGAGAGAGAACTCTGATCCTTCAACTCCTTCCCTTGTAGGTTTGAGTTGTTGATTACACGGCACCGGAAAGCAACAATTCCTTCATTGTTGTTCTTATAAGTGAGTGAAAAATGATTTGTTCTATTGCTTGCTACCATTGTTGTTGAAATAAGAAGGCACATATGAAGGAGAGATATTAAAGAAAACAAAGATTTAATAACATATCCCATGTGATCCCACGCGAAGGAGAGATATTAAAGAAAACAAAGATTTAATAACATACCCCGTGTAATCCCGCATGTAAAGTATGGAAAGGGTAACAACAACACCATACTCTGCAATTTCACAAGTGAAATATGAAAAGGTATGATGTATGTTGACCTTACCCCTACCTTTGAGGGTAGAGAAATTGTTTCCGATAAAACAAAAAACAAGGATTTCTCAGAGCAAATATCAAGGCTTAAATTATGCAGAGAATGATAAGAAAAAACTACAAAGTCAACTGGACTTCAAACAAGGTGAATATGATAGCCAAGTCTCCTGTTTGTTTAAACCTGAATACTGGAAGAGCCTTTGTCAAGGAGGGAAATGGTACCTCTACTATTATGTCAAACCCAGATTATCAACACAGGTTCACCAACAAATACACTTTTTCCAACCTTTGTTCTTCCTACAATAAAGCAAAGAACGTTTTTAACGGTGTTTAAGGTAGCATAAATAAAAACACAACAGGAGAAGAGCAAACACAAAAGTCGTATGCTCAATGTAAAACTGCTAACTGAACCAGTCTAATTCTTCCCTCTCTATGCTAAACTGAAACAATCATCTTTACTTGCTTTGTTTCTTCATCCCTTCGTCAGCAACCCACTTATCAAACTCAGTCAACAGACTATAATCAGCATTATCAACAACATTGCTCGGCTTCTTGGAAGAACCTTCAACGCCAGTGTCATCTTGGTTCACCTGTCGTGACTCAAGAACTGGTGTGGGATGGCTTGGTTGTGTCAACTGTTCTGGTGTGATGTGATCTGAAACCGCACAATTATCTGGAGGAATCTGAGACTCAGATACGTCCATCTTTTCAACCTCTTCCACAGGATCTCCAAGTTCCTTCCCATCCTTAACATCACCAATAGCACCTTCTTTCACCTTCTCATTATAGTCCTTGTCACCAATAGAGTCCTTACCAGGCTCTTGGCCTTCACCACCATTGTCTTCACTATTACTAAACTCACTAAAATTGCTGTCGCCATGTCTGTCATGGGGGTTATTTCCTCCATCAAGCTGTTCAAAAAGAAGACAAAAAGCATCGTTATTTTCAAGTATATGCCTAAAAAAAAAGCATATAATGTAGAGGCAATCCAGTGAACAATAAAAGGATATCCTACTTTTCCCATTACCTCGGAAACAGTCTTTTCTTTTTGTTTCTTCGACAGAGACTTGATGGCATTAAAAACATTTGTGAAGGATGCCTTCATGCAGTCATTGAGTGATGCAAACTCCTTGTTGAGCTAGTGAAACATAAAAACAAGGTTAAACGATTGTTTATGTATGAAAATTCAAATGTTAAACTAGAATAGCCCTAAGTATCCACACCATCTGAATCTCACTCTTCAACTCCGACTGTCCATCAAACAGTCTTTTCAACTCGGTGCTCCAGTCATCATTGTTCAAGGGGGGGTTACGTTTGGTTTTAAGCTGCTTCCTACTTGCTTGAGGAGGTGGATTGCTAGTGTCTTCATCGCTAAGATTAACATCTCCAGATGCCACCTCATTAACCCTTTCATTTTCAGTTGATTCAGGTAAGCCAAGTGTTGTTTTCTCAAATTCTGTCGGAGATATATTCCTCAGCTTCAACTACATAAAAACCGTTAACATCAGTAGACAATAAATGTACATCGGTTCATAATTAATAATGTGTAATAAACTTTGGATGCACCACAGATATACCCACCTAAAATCGTGTATAACAAAATGTTATACATAATATACTAGAAAAATAACCTAAACAAGAAAACATTAGCACGAGAAGAGACTAAAATGGTTCATAATTAACATTGTTTGCTAAACTTTGAATACACCATAGATATTCCATTCTTAGCTGGTATATTAATGGTAACTACATGTATAAACATTATCACATACTTGAAATATACCATTAGTACATATTTTTGAACTGAAAAGAAATCCTACATTAGTGAGTGCATGAATGGTATGTCAAGTGTATATGTTAATACAATAAAAAAGTAAATGACTGTACTTTCCAACTACCTGATCCTGACTCAGCCTGAAAATTCCATCCAACAACTCCTTAAAACTTGGCTGCTTTGTAACTTTCCAACTAAGTATGCGGGGCACTTTGTCATCAACTCGGAAAGCAATCTTATTATTAACATAAGGGCAGCACTCATAAAACCAACACTGGAATGCCAATGGTAATCCACCAAGCCTGTACATCGAAGGCTTCCCCTGCAGCTTCCCCTTCACAGACTTCAGTGTGGCTTTAAAGACAGCTTTCCCCCAAGGATATGTTTCATATGCACCACTGTCAACGAGCTCAAAATCATCCCTTGAGATATGTTTACGACTCACAGTGGAGAATAGAAATGTGTGAATGAAATACAGGACAGCAATCTTGACTGCATCCTCGTCGGATTTCCATCTCTTATTCTGGAAGCATTCAATTAAGGATTGCTTAGGCACCCTGGTAAGTTCAGAAAAGTATGTATTCATTAACTGGCCCGTTCCATCGGAATCACAGCATTTATAAGCATCACCAGTACACTTTAACCCGGTGATAATCCCAAACTCAACAAGCCCAAATCGCAGACTGACATCTTTCATTGATATCCATAGTGCATCCTCTTCCTGCTCAACCACCTCCCTCAACAATAGGGAGTGTGCCAACTGATGTTGTACCACTACTGGCGGCAAATCAAGGAAATACCCGAAACAGGTTTCCCTGAACATCTGAATCTGCTTAGCATCCAACTTCTCATTCAACAACTTAACAGCATCAACATTAGTTTGTGCCCCAACCCTTGGGTGGTAGCGCCTGACTGGTCGAGCACAAAACTCCCTAGGCTACATGGCAATGATACAAATATATGTTAATATACAAGAAAGTTGAAAACTATGTTGTACTGTTCATGTACAATTCAAACGTACAACAAATAGTACATATAAACAGCTTTGTATCCCCTTTTTACACAGTATAATATGTAGGTTAAAGTGGTACACAGCCACTAAACATGTCTGTGTCTTTAATTTTGACACAAAAACTCATACTTGTTCGTATTGAACACTTCCAAGTCTTAACAAATGTGTACCTATTACACACACATTATACACACAAATATATTATTTATACAGTCCCTATTGTACTGTTGTGTGTTTATGATGTGTGTGTCGAATTGTTACACATTTGTTAAGATTGAAGTGTTCAATAGTAACAAGTCTGTGTTCTAGTGTCAGAATGAAAGATGCAGTGTGTATTCAAATATAAGAGGAACTGTACACAGCCACTAAACATGCCTCTTATATTTGAATACACACTGCATCTTTCATTCTGACACTAGAACACAGACTTGTTACTATTGAACACTTCAATCTTAACAAATATGTAAAAATTCGACACACACAACTCAGTAGGATTTGAATACACAAACTTCAATCTGAACAAATGTATACCTATTAGACACACACATCATATACACATATACACGCACAAACAACAACAACATCATACCAGCGTAATCCCACTACGAAGAACAGATACACACATCATATACACAAATATATCATCTATACACACATCATATACACATATACACTCACAAATAAATATACTCATCATATACATCATATGTATACACATGATACACAATAAAAAACAATAAAAAAAACTGAAAAGTACCTCCAAATCCACGACCAAAGCTTTCTCCATCGCTTCATCATCGTTCCCCTTTCTCCTTTTGGGAAAAGCAACAACACCCGCATCAGCATTCTTCAACCGCTTCCTCTTTTTTGATTTTTTCACCTGATTTTTCCCATATACCCTCGATTTCTTACTGATAAAATTTAGGGCTTTTTTCAGAGGCTCCCTACGAACAGCACCCGTTTGAGATCGGGTTCTTCTTTCACTGGAAACTTGACCCTTTTTCACCACCGGCGATTTGGATTCCGGCAAATTCAAATTCGGAGAAGAATTCTCCACTTCCATTTCGACTTTTTGAGAAGATTGCATACTCAAAAGAGTCCAAACCGCTGAATTAAACCCTTGACTTGCCACTTTTTCTTCGATTACACAACTCACTCAAAACTTTTTTCGTGCAAATTCTCACAAAAAAAAACTCAAAAGATTGAATTTTTCGCTAATTTTCAGAGCCAATTTGAGAACAACAACATGAAGATTAACAATGGAGGAGGAAAGAGAGGGTTTTTGTAGGAAAACCTGATTTTTGAGGGCTTTTTTTCAGGGATGAAAGTCCAGTAAAAAAATAAAAATAAGATGAAAAAATAAAAAAATTAGCCCACGAAAATATGATTACTGAATTATTACAATTTACATAATACTGTCCAAACAAATAATCTACATAGCCCAATAAAATTTTAAATCTAAAATAGCTAATCTATGTTTATACTGAATTTCGTAAAGTTATTTTCTTTTATCTTCTTTCTCAAGCTAGAATTCTTTTATTTTTCGTTAAAATCTATGTTATATGATGTAAAAATTGTACATATACTATTTTACATATTTGTACATTATTTATATACTGCATATGTATATATAGTATAAAAAGTATATATTTTGTGTAATCATATATAAATATAGTTATCTAGTGAAATTGATGGTTGATAGGTAAATTTTGTATTTGAAGAAATTCAATTTAGGTTTATCTTTTTCCTTGACTAAGGATAAGAGACAAGTGGATATATAACTAAAGATTTTTTAGTGATTGTACAATGTACATAGTTGAGTATATACGATTGGATGTTAGTTAGATTTTATTTAGCAATCTAAAAAGAAAAGAAAGATAACGAGTTAAATGTTACTTACCGTCGCATATGAAAAATGAGAAAAGTCATTGTGTAATTCAAAGATCTAAAGACGGAGATTGATTTTTATCAAATTCTTCTTCAAAGAATGTGATATAACAGTTGGTTGCCGGAGTTCCATACTGAAACTGATGTCAAGTGATAGATCCATGCAAGATCTGTTTATTTATGTAACTTTTGTGCGGCGGAGATGAACACAACTTCACGAATTTGAGAATGAAATGAGTTTTGGAAATTTTGAATCTAGATGAGAAGAGGCGATTCAATAGGTGTAACTGGAAAATGAATGAAGGTTGTCGACCGGCCATGATGATTTTCAATCAGCGGCGACAATTTAGAATAGACAAGAAATGAGGAGAAGGGATTAGGGCTTCGAGACTATCTAAATGGTAATAAGTAATTGAGTCAAACCTAGTAAACTAGATGCTCGAATGAATATGAGCCTTATTTATATTGTTGAAGCTTGGCGGATTGATATTTTACTCTATTCATTATTTAACTAATTTTGATTTATTTAATTCATTTTATTTATAAGGTGGAATAATTTGATTAAATAAGTGTTTTTATTGATCCCAAATTTTATAATTAAAAAAATATTATTAATTTATTTAATATTAGATAAATTACAAGAAAATAATTATTTTTTAAAAAAAATTGATATGAGTTAGGTCAATTAAGATATTGTTGACGTATAATATCTTCACTTAAAAAGCCGAATAAAATCTTCAGGAAAAAATAGAGAGAGAAATTAAAAGTTGAACGTAAAATGTCATATAAATACTTTTTTTGTCCTATTTTCTAATCATAACTGGGCTTAGTTGGAAAATTCTCCTATTCCTGAAAAGCGAAGTTTCCATTGGTACCTAAACTAGCAACTACAATTTTACTTAGATAAGGCTTTCAACAATTTGTGTATATGTGTTTTATGAAATACATATAAACATAGGAAAAAGGAAGAATAACAAGTGAATAGGTCAAATCGAATATGGACGGATCATAAATTAGATGAAACTCCCTTCGTCCAACAAAAATTATCCAGTATATTATTTTATGATGTCCAACAATAATTGTCAACTTTATGAAATCAAGGTATGATTTTACACTTAGTTTCTAATTTAACCTTATTATTTAATTATAATTATTTCTCTATTACATTTTTCAAGACGTTTTTTTTTATTATATTCAAAGGCAAAGGATGATATAAATATATTATTACTCTTCAATTTATAGTTTCTTAAGAAATGTACAAAGTTAATAATGAACAAATATTATTGGACAAAGAAAGTAACATATAAAATACTTAACCCACACATATTTAGTGCAAATGAAAAATGAGTTAGCCAACGAATAATATGGATAGACTGCATCTAAAATAAGGCATGAGTATCTTTTCTTCAATTTGTTTCTTCCCTTTCTTTCATTCTTTTTTCATTTCTCTTCGGAGAATCTTAATAGTTTAATTGATTGATTACATAAACTTCTATTTTCTCCCAATTTTAAAAAATAATGATTCTTTGCTTATATAATTTTAGGTACTTTCGTTGAGATTCTTTATGAAAAATAATATTATTTTACATAATTGTGAAAAACATTTTCAAATAAATCTAAGACCTCACAAGTTGGTACTTCTTTTTACTAGATTTGACTAAGAGAATCAAATAAATAAATTTTTATTTAAATATAAAATATAAAAATATAGCAAACTAAATCTTAAAAATCGACGACTCCTTTATTTATAGAGCAACTTTCACATATAGCAAACACAAAAATCATATTTGTATGTTATATCTATAGTTTGCATAATTGCGCTTCACAACATCCTTTATGTTTGCTATGGCTATTTCGCTATACATATATACAAAAGAAGCAATTGTATAATATGTTTCGGTATACATATACAAAAGAATAAATTGTATAATCTGTGTTTGTATAAAGAGAGAAAGACAAAAGAAAACTGGGCAGGAAAAGATCGTATTTGTATAATCATAAGTGTATAGGACGAAAATATATGCATTCGTATTTGTATATACAATTTTCTCTCGCTTTATACAAACACAAACGCAATGTATACATTTGTGTTTGTATAAAGTGAGAAAGGTGAGTGAGAGTGGCGAGCGAGATCTGGGAGAGAGAGGAACGAAAATATATGTATATATACAATTTTCTCTCGCTTAATACAAACACAAACACATTTTATACATTTGTGTTTGTATAAAAGCGAGAAAGGCGAGCGAGACTGCCAGAACGAGAGTGGCGAGTGAAATTCACCAGGGAGAGGCGAAATAGCAATAGTTTGCTATGGAGTACAATTAAATCAAACTATGTTTATAGCATTTAATTTGAATTAATAGTTTGCTATTATATAAAATTTTCCCTTATTTATAACACACTAGGCTAATGAGCTTTTAGATACAAAATGTTAATGGCTCAAAAGGTAATAATAACATTTTATAATTTCACCATTAAATTGACAAAATGTGAATAGTTTAAATTTGGGGATCCCTTGATTAGGAAAAAACTTATCACATAATTGTAATCCTAATACTAACTCGCCTCACATTTTAGGTATGATAAAATAAAATCAAATTTGAGATATAAATTCTTAATAAAGTAAAAATTTAATTTCAAAATTAGTCCTAAAATTAGCGATGCCAATGGAGTGCGGAGCGGGGTGGTTGAGCTTAACCTGCAAAATTTTCAATCCACTCCGCCCCAGGTGACAATTTTTTTTCATTTTTAACTTACCCTGCATAGACCCGCCTGCTTGAACCTGTCCCACATAATTTTTTTTAATATTTTCTTTTTATAATTAAGTTTGATACTAAAAATAAATTTATTTTTTCATTAAGTTGAATTAATTTAATAGAATAATGACTTAAAAAAATTGTTTTTTAGAGGTCAATTGGGATACATGTCAAAAATTGTATTAATTTTTATTGAACCATTTTCATTTACTATCTTGAATATTTTAGTAGCTTTAAAAAAATTATCTTAATAAATAATGTTTGATTACTCTTATAACATGTAAAAAGTTAAAATTAAGTTTGAATCCACATAAAATTACCTATACCCACAACCTGCCCGCATTAGTTCAAAAAAAACTCACTTCAACCCGCCCCGCCCCACATAGCCTTAAACCCACCCCATCCCACATCCGCCCGCCCCACATAGCCTTAAACCCACCCCGTCCCACATCCGCCTCGTCCCTTTGTCATCCCTACCTAAAATATTCCACCTTATTCCCTGAACTAAACGGAAAAACTAAAGACAAAAGTCTCATCCCTAACCAAACTGCTTAAATAAAGCAAAGAAACTATAAAAGCAACAAACTAAACTGCCCCCATTCACATATGAATATAGTTGCACCAACCTGGGTTCGGGTGAAATGGCTAGAATCCCACCGTTCTTAATCTGAACCTTAGAGGTCTCAAGTCGAGCCCCAAGAATGGAAATAATCTCAATCAGACTCGAATGCAGGTACTAGACACGGACATTGGGTGAATGACCAAGCAAAGAAGAAAGGAAAAAAAAACATAGTTGAACCATTTGTGAAGGAGGGAAATATGTCTTCATTTTCAAGAACATAGGTTTTTCACCAACACATTTACACATTTTCCTCCTCTCTGAAAAGGGAACTTCTTAACATCGAAAAAAGGGAGTTCTAATACCAAATGGATACATAAAAGAACACAGAAAAGAGAAACAGCAGAATTCTAGGAAGATGTTATTAAGCTCAATTTGAGCTTAACACAAAATGTTGTTAGCTCAATGTAAGTCATGCAAAGTTAACTTGTCTCGTTCCTTCCCTCTCCATGCTTTCATAGGACATATTTCGTTCACTCATCAGATGATTTATTTGTTGATTCACTGCTCATCTCCCAGAAGCACTGACAAATGTCTGTCATGATCTTCGTCACGGAAAAATTAGGATCAAGTTCTTTGTATTCTTTCAGACATTTATCGTCCATTAACTTCACCACTGCATCAAGAGTAGGCATGTGGAAATCTGATCTTCCAAGAACCGAGCCATAGTTCAAGATAATTTTCACCTCTCCAGATTGTGAGGAAGCTATCTCCAGGGCGGAAGAAGGTTTAACCGTGTTTGTTTCAGGCTTGCCATTAGCTACTCCTGGACTAGGTGGATTTCCATCATTTGTATCTGCTTCAACTACAGTGGCCGATGCATTACTATCATCTTGTCTACCTTTTGAACCGCTTGCAACTGAAGACTTCCCTTTACTTGATGAACCTGCAAATGCAGGTCACATGCTCTCAAAAAAGCAAAAGACACACCACGTAGGCCTTGTACCGAAGTTAAAACACAAACAAAAACTATTACTAATAGTGATCAAGCATACGGCATTCATAATGTCCTTAGGGGCACATCTAGGGGAGACCAAATCAACACATGAAAATATAACCTGCCCAAGTTTGTTAGCTCAACCCATTTAAAAATTGGGTTGATATGTAGGCCAAATTGACTCATGAGGAACCTTGTCAAAATATTTTCAAGAAAATAGTTTTTTTATTTGATGTTATATATAACCATAGTAAAGAAAAAAAAATAGTATTTACGTGCTTAGAAAATTATAAAAGAGCAAAGAATTTATGACCCGCTTTTTAGCTCATTTTAGCCCAAGTAACTGTGACCCGCCAGAAAAGATTAGCATGGCCTGTGTGCGAGGATACAACAAATGCCCAGTGTAATCCCACAAGTAGGGTGTGGGGAGGGTAAGCTACTAAGATGTATCCTTGCACAAGGATGACATGCACAAAAAGATTCCGCCTTCATAATCACAAATAGCAACTTTTCACGTTTCTTTAACATTCCTGAATAGCTTGGAATACTTCCTGTACAGTTGGTGACAAGGTCACATGGAAATGGATAACCCAACCATTTCTTGAAGTTGGATAGGCAAATAGGATTGATATTCAGTGGAAGAATTGGGGAATTTTGGAAGCACTCAAGGCATAGAAGTGATCCTGAAATACTGCTCCGATAAAGACAATTTTGACTTTTAAGGACATCAAATAGCATGAAGCTGGTGCCTTGAAAACAAAATTTGCAGAGCAAAGCAATCTTGTTCTAGAAGAAGGTATTGTTCCATCTTCACCAACCGCAAGAGCACACATAAAACTAAAAGAGTACCTCCTTCCAACACTTAATTTACCATCACAAGATTGAATCATAAGAATAAAAATGAGATAAGTCTTAACCTGGGCGGATGATGGCAACAGGAACTTCAAGACGTGGTAGGTCATCAGTGATTGGCTCATCCTTAGGTTTGATAAAAGTGTGATTAGCAATAGCATCCTTCGTAGGTGACACTGGGATGCCAGAACCAGAAGTAGATCCAGCTCTCCTGGGAACCGGAAGGCTCTTGTCCACGTCAGAAGGCTGAGATGAAGGCAATCCTTCCTGTGGTACTAATGAGTCGGAAAACATGGGCTGCTTTCCTTTGTTTCTATCAAGTGATGGGCGTGATCCAGGCAGTGATTCATTGCCCATGGACTGAGGGGAATCAAAAACACTAGGTGACTGGTTTTGCAATTGAGATTCAAGAGACTCATTTGGTTGACTTGACTGATTTTTTAAGCGCTGCCTTTTCAGAGGTGGTTCAGGCTCATCTGGCACCAGTGCCTCTTGCTGAAGGAAACCGGAAAATGCAAGGAAGTAAAGGTGAGTAAAGAGACTTAAGAAAAATGTCACATCATACAGTAGCCACTAAGAAAGAACAAGAGTAGTCCAATACTTCGGTATCCTCAGTTGACTTTTTACTTTCTGCATCCTGAAAGCAAAGAAAGCATGTCAGCAAATTAGCTCAAATGAAAGATACAGCAGACAACTGAAAACAAAGTACTCCCTCTGTTCCATTTTATGTCACTCTTTCCTGTTTAGTGTGTTCCAAAAAGAATGACATATTTTTATATTTGGCAACAGTTTTAACTACAAACTTCTCATTTTTAACCTTAATTGCATGATTTTTAGCCACACAGAAATGTCATGCCATGTTTAAGACAGCATATTCCAAAAGTCCTCCTTCCTTTCTTAAACTCGATGCCTAATAAAACGCCCCACAAAAACGAAGAAGAGGGAGTACTCACTAAAAGGGAAGAGAAACAGAAGTGTACTAAATGAAGGAAGCTAGCACCTTTGCTTCATCATCATCAAATATTGCATCGGCGAGGACCCTGTAGTTCTCCGCTTCTATAAGGTCCCAATTTTTGTTATACAATCTTAAAAGATTCTTCAACACTGGCTTCACCTTCTCTCCAGAAATCCCGAGAGCTTTCATAGAACGAAAGGCACGATCGACCCTAGGGTTTGGAGGCATTGCTAATCCAAACTGATTTAAGATAGCAGCTTTCAAATTAGTCACGGCGCCTGCATTGACATCATCTGCTTGAGAAAGGCACAGGAATACAAAATGCAAGATAGCCAACAAAATTACACAGCCGTAACACCAAAGACACATAAATGAGTCCATGAATACCCATATATAATAGCTAATCCAAACAGTCGCACAATGATTGTGATAGAAAATAAATTACTTCCAAGGTAAGTCTGTAGGAAAGTCACATAAAGCTGATGGGGATGTTTCCTCCATCAGCTGGCTTTTGAAAATTCAACACTAGGACCACAAGAGTATTTAAAGGCTGAATTAGTCCAAGACATCTACAGCTTTATGCCACTCCTGTAGAAGGTATAGTATTAAACAAGAAAGAAAGTCCTTCAAGAGAGAAAAATGAACAATATTTATAAATTTATAAGCAAAATTTCAAACATGATAGGTTACAATGTTTACATCATCCAGTGCACTAGTAAGATTGCTTCCATATGGGTGACGAATCTTCAACAATAACAAGAACAACAGCTATGCCTCAATCTCAAGCAAGTTGGGGTCGGTTAGATGAATCCTCATTGACCATGTCGCTCCATCTAAGCTCATCCCAGACAGACTTATACAAAATAATAAGGAAAAAGAAGTACTAGGAACTTGCTAGAAGTTCCTACTGGCATATAAAGACGGCTGAAGATTCCAAGTCTATGAAATAATACTGCAAGCTTATCTTACCTTCTAAAGAAAGTGGTTAGGAGCACAAGCAGACAAGAATAAAATCTTAACAAATCTACTATCTAGTTTCATTCTCTTCTAACAATGCTGAACCTAGTCTCAACTTTATTCATCCATGATCCAACGAGGAGTCTATACACGTCAAATGATAGGTACTTTTAAAGAAGTTTTAGGTTGTAATCCAGTTACGGACAAATATCCCTCTAGATATCTTTGCTCCTCCATTAGCTAAAAGTTCATTCTGGATTGTCAACTAACTTGAAATGCAAACAAGATGTTTACATATAGATACACATGTTTGAATGTCATTTAAATACTCGAGTGCTCATATAGCTGTCATGTGGAACTTATGTTACATGTAATTGCTATTGCCATTTACGACTATAAAAATAAAAGTCTGCTAAGGGCAGCAAGATCCCCAGAGTTCAGCCAAGCCAGATATGACACCACGGCAATGCTACTGGAAAGTTTTATTTTGCATGCAGGACCTAACCACGCTTGATGATAGCATTCATTCAGCCAAATGGTTCTTTTTTCAAACAGGAGCTATTTGCCAGCAAGTCCAACCAAGGATTTAGGCAGCCTAATTAGGGATAGAAGATGAAAACATAGGATAGTAACTAATAAGTAGATTTGATAGTGGACAATAAGTATGCATGCATGCCTTAAGAAGAGTAAAAAGTTACAACCTTGGCACACACAAATTCTCAATTCATTGTAAAAGAGAGATGCAAATTTATGATGAAACTACCAACTAACACCACCATATTATCACTAAATCATTATTAAACATAAACAATGCTAACATGCTCTGAATCTAACATATTACCGATGTGGAAGAAAATAAGAAAAACATAAAGGTCTTTCCGAGTATCTCTCACAGCTAAAACTAAAATTTCATCCACACGCAGCAAAAAGCAATTTCAAGGAATTTGACTTTTAAGGTTATTAGAACAGTCAAATTGCCATAACTGAAAATACTGCACAACATTAAAGAAGAATCACCCAGTGGCAAAGTGATCTAAGAGCTAGAGTAACAACCTCGATTGCACGAATTCCCGCAGAGTCGGGGTGGATTCCTTCAATCTGCGTAAGTCTTGGCGAGCAAGGTTACCTTTACCTCTCTTCACGGGAGGCAGCAGGTAACCCGTGGGATTAGCCGTGGTGCACACAAGTTGGCTCCTACATCACCTTTATTTAACAAAAAGAAGGTACAATTAGAGGGAAACAAAAACATGGTAAATTATGCACAACAATTCTCCTAAAAATCCACAGCAGATAGACACACAATGCAACCACAAAATCACTTCGACACCTCTGGGAAAATAAAATCCAAATTCCAAAGCTATTCTTATAATTGATAAACATGGCAAATTCACCCAAACTGTAAAACTGTAGGAGCATTGAAGAATAGCAAGTCACGTGAAATTCATTTCTACATAAATGAATGATAAAAGTATTATCAAAGGAGAACAAAAACATGGCAATTCATGCACAAGAATACTCCTAAAGCACCACAACAGATATCCGTTTAGCCATAAAAATATTCACTTCTTCCGGAATAGTTTCTCACTACATTTGAAAATCAGTACTTGGCCATTTAAATTCCAAAACCAACTTGAAGTTGTATATCAAATTTGGAAAACAATTCATAATCCGTTTTCCAATTCACTTTTCACTTTTGAAGTTGTATTTAACTACATCTAAGCATGAAAATTCTTCGAAATATTCTTAGCAAAAAGTATAACCAAACACAACTCCACAAACTCCCAATAAAGTGAAAAATATTAGGAATCTATGGCAAACGCCTACTAAAATTAAACAACTCTCAAACTGCAAGTCAATAAAATTCACCCAAAACTGCAAGTCAATAAAACTCTACCAAACAGCAATCCAAAGGCAAAAAACCCTAAAGAAAACAAATACCCACAATCCAAAAACAAGTCGAGATGAAAATCGACGTCACAGGATATGAAAAACTTCAGTTAATTTTTACACTTACTAATTAAAGAAAAATAAAACCACATACTCAAACAGAGTGGTGTGGATACAGTCTACAACACACACACTCTCAATTGGAACTTTTTTCAGTTACAAAATTAAACAAAACAGTAAGTACAGTAGCCAATCTTAGTAGCCCAGTTGTTCGACTACCTAAATTTTCACCTCAATCCTCTCCCATTTCCCATACCCCATTTTGAAGGGGGGAAAAACTCAGCAGTTAAAGATTCAACAAAACCCAATAACTTTTGACTCAAACTATAAATAATTTATTCAGAATTATAAACTAAAAAATTATTTTATTTTATTTTTTCAAAAAAAATTGGGGCAAATGAGATACGAAATTACAAGATGAGAGATGAGTAATCGAACCGTCACTAACAAAATGAAAGTTCAGATATTCAGTCAACCAAATGCGCTACTGAGATTTTCCACATAAACCAAAAATTTACATGATTTAAAACATATAAACTAAAAAAAAATCGATACTGATTCTGTATCTGAATTTGCTGATTCTGAATAATGTATATAAATTTGAGAAAGAGTTTTTTGTTACCATGGAAAATGAGCTTAGATTCCAAAAACAGCAATGGCGGAGAGAGAGGTTAGATTTGCAGAGAGAAAGTGAAAGGCAGGGCGCGGAGAATTTCATTATATGGAAAAGGAGAAAGAGAACACGAGAGAAATATTTCTTCTCGAGAATTTGACGCGTGGACTAGGGTCTAGACTCTAGAGCGTAGAGTATTCTCGAGAGCATAAATTATAAGCAAATTTTATTATTTTCTTCGTTTTAATTTATATGAAGCTTTATTGATATCAATTGATAATTTCATATTAGATACATATTTTTTGTTATTAGATATATCGAAATAGAGAGAAAATCGAGCGAGAATAGAAGGAAGACGAGCAAAATTTATCTATATATCTCATGAATATATATGAATCAGACTTGATATATGTATCTGTAATGTATTTCGTGTGATTTGCATGTATATGAGATATGAGATAGAGACGAAGTCAGAATTTCTGTGAAGGAAGTTTAAAATACAAAGAATCAAACACATGAAAATCACAAGATTAAAAAAGGGGCAAGATGGAGAACGAAGATGTTAATCTTAACCTATTAAATTTAACTTGTCTTCTCATGTTGTGTTTAAGTTCTGCTTCATCGAGCCTTCTTAAGATTTTTGTGCGAGATGGAGAACAAAGATGTTAATCTTAACCTCTTAAATTTAACTTGCCTTCTCATGTTGCGTTTAAGTTCAGCTTCATCGAGCCTTCTTAAGAGTTTTGTATTTTTTTCTTTTATTTTGTCATGTTTTACTTTATTTGTAAAAAAATTAAAAATTTTAAATTGTGCTGATCCAATTATATGTTACTTTGAAAATGTCAAGATGCTTTAAAAATGTGTAAAAATTGCATTACTGATATTATAATGTATATTCGAAAGATAAATAAATGAATATCGACTTTATATTTTGTTTAATTTAATTTATTAGGTTAGTCATTTATTAAGAAAACAAATGATAAATATATTAAATAAGTTTAGCTTAGTTTTAGAATTGAAAAAAAAGTTAGAAGAAGAAAATACTATGAAATTAAAGAAAGAAAATTTGATTAAAAAGATATTGTTTAAAGAAATTGATGACTTATAAATTACTTCATTCCATTAAATTTTATTTACCTTATTATATGTTCATATTTTTTTTCTAATTCAATTTCAAGTTTAATTACAATTTATTAATTTTTTAAAGAGTTTCTTCGAGTTAAATCATGAAAAGAAAGTTACATAGAAACAAAACAAGCAATAAAAATAAGAAGAATGAGAAATATGCCTATTCTCGAGAGCATAGACTAAGTAAATTTTATTATTTTCTTCGTTTTAATTTATGTGAAATTTTATTAATGTCAACTAATAATTTCATGTTAGATGCATGTTTTTTGCTATTAGATATACTAAAATAGAGAGAAAGGCGAGTGAGAACAAAAAGGAGGCGAGTGAAATTTGTCTATATATCTTATGAATATATGTGAATCACGCATGATATATGTATTTGTATGTATTTCGTGTGATTTACATGTATTTGGCTAATGAGACAGCGGCAAAAACATCATTCTATTTGATCAAATAAGTACCTTGTATTAGAATTGAGAAATTTTATTGCTCGAATCTTTAGTATTCTCTTATTTATTATTTGTGTCTACTATTTAGGTAGAATACCTCACCCATTCTTACTAAGAAACTGAAAAGAAGCATAAAAAATAGAAGAAATGGTGGAAAGTGAGGAAAAAAGAGATGTAGAAATAGAAACTGCTTCCGAAATGAAAGGGATTAAATAGGAACAAGAGGGATCCACTATAAAGAACCAAACGCATGAAAATCACAAGATAAAAAAACTAGGCAAGATGGAGAACGAAGATATTAATTTTTACCTGCTAAATTTAACCTGTCTTGTCATGTCACATTTAACTTCTTCCTACTTTTACTTGCTTCATCGAGCCTTCTTTAGATTTTCGTGTTTTTACTTTTTTAAAAAAAAAATAATAATAAATTCCTAATAGTGCTAATTCAATTATATGTTGCTTTGAAAATCGTCAAAATGCTTTAAAAATGTGTAAATATTGTATTAATACTAATATTATAATATGCATATTTAGAAGATAAATAAATGAATCATCGATTTTATAGTTCATTTAATTTAATTTATTTTATTAGGTTAGTTATTTATTTTATTTAAAAAAAAAACAAATGATGAATATATTAAATAAATTTAGCTTAGTTTTCATCTACCGTGTAGGATAGAATTGAAAAAGAAAGGAAGAAAATACTACGAAATTAAAAAAAGAAAGTTTGATTAAATAGATATTGTTAAAAGAAATTGGTGACTTTTAAATTTCTTCATTCCATTAAATTTTTATTTACCTTGTTTTATATTAATATTTTTTTCTAACTCAATTTCAAATTTAATTATAATTCATTAGTTTTTTTTAAAGAGTTTCTTCAAGTTAAATCATGAAAAGAAAGTTATGTAGAAATAAAAAGAGCAATAGAAAGAAGAAGAATAAAAATTATGCCTAATAAAGTTAAACAAAAATAAATTGAAAAAATAAAATAAAATAAAATAGCAAAAAATAATGAAAAAACCAAAAACAAAGTTTCACACTGCGTCCTAAAATAATAAGACGTTTTTATTGGGTTGGAAATTTAGGATTCTGAGCTCAAAATTTGAGCCCATCTCAGCCTTTACTAAGACTTTTCAAAGGAAAAAAAAGGAAAAATATTATTTTGCACAAATTTGAAACTCGTGACGTTTTCCTAAATTTTGAACCACTTTTAGCCATTGAACTATGCTTCCTATTAGTGTCAAAGAGGTTCATTACAATGTATATATATATCATAACATTAAAATTTGACCTTCCATATAAAATGTGCTTTTCTGATAAAGCAAGTTCAGGTGAAACCTGAGCTTCACGTAGCCCATCTTTTGATACTAGATACATAAGAGAGTGAAGAATAAGATGGACGGAGGTGAGAGGAGACGAACAAGACGTGTTATGTATCTTAGATACATTATCCACTTGGATACAATGTATCTAGAACAAATGACACCTAATTTTGATTTTATATATCATGTTATACATATATTTGGACGTATCAGGACGCACTAAATTTGGTAAGATTCATAATACTGAAACTAGAGTGTTTTTTGAGTAATTAATCTTAAATTAGTGGATTGCTATAAGTTTACCAACTTTTTTACTTTCTTTTAATCCATGTGATGTAGTTTAATTTGGTACAGAGTTTATGAAATAAATATTTTTAAAATTTGTAGTTTAAAATAATTATTGGTATTTGTATAACTATAAATTACTTCCTCTATTTCATTTTAAGTGAATTTGTAAGCAATGCACGTCTATTAAGAAAATTAGAAAAACATTTAATGATACTCTCTTTGTTTCTATTTATATATTGTTATTTTACAAATCAATGCATAAATGACACTATTCTTCTAATTTTTTTTTTCTCTTGAAAGTTATTAGCTTTGAAAATATGAATTTGACCAACATATTAATTCATGTTTATTGGTCTATTTAATTAATCAAAATAAATTAATTTATGTTCATTTATTGAAAACTTTACTTCAAGAAAATACTAAATAAAAGTACTAAATTTACATGTTTTTTAAGGGACGTGAAATCTAAAATGGTGACTTATAAATAGAAACGGAGAGAGTATAATTTTCCATGATTGTTGTTTCATGAAATCTTGAATATAACTTCGTAAGTAATGCAACTCATCTCCTAAAAAATATAAAACTTCATTAAAGAAAAGAACAAATATGAAAAAAAAAAACGTTAAACATCTATCTCGAACTTTGAACAATTCAATTATTTTGAACAACGAAAAAGTTTCATAAAAATCACTTAATATGAAATATAGGGAGTATTTCATAAAAGATAAAATAGGCATTTTAAAGTTAATTACTTTTAAAAACTGACAAAAAAAGAAATGTGAATTATATAAATTGAGATAGAGAAAATATTATATTGTGGAGATAGAAAGTTTGTTTTCAAAGAACCTCTTACTCAAGTGAAACAAATTCAAAGTATAAAAAACTAAAAATAGGGTATTATGTTTGATAATAAATTCAAAAAATAGTCTCTTAAATACCACTTGACCAGTTTTATCTCTTTTAGGTATTTTAATCGAAGTTTCATTGCTAAAATATTTTTAAAATTGTTACCATCTTCATTAACGTATTCATGAGGAAGACAGTTGTCGTGGATGTCCCGTCATATTGTACGATTCAAGGCCTAAAGAATAATATAGCAGATACAGAAGCAATTCCCCCTATTACGCAGGTACTCTACTTCCAAGGAAGAGAGTTGATACTAGTGGAGTGTGGCATCGCCACACTTCAGACGTTTACCTCTATCAGCGTTTGACATGACAAACTAAGTGACATGACAAACTGAGTTCAGAAAAGCAACAGGTCATCCAAAAGACCAATCAGTCAACTGAAGATGTCTACAATTTTTTTCAAATATGTTTAATTTGTGCAACTCCTTATAGAGAGTCGTTCTTTCTGTACCGCTATTGTTTGTCCAATTATGAGTTTGATTTCATTTTGTTAGAATATATGATTGTTTGATTGGGTTATAATTGTTTCCTGCTTCTTTTTCTATTGTATTAATCGACATTTTGCCCTTTCTTCTTTTCCAAACTGTTGAACTTTAGAAGAAGTTATGTTCCTTTTCTTATTCTTGAATTGCCTCATTTTGAACAATGTGTACTTGAATTTTAGCATCCAGCCTCAATGTTTTCTTTTGAGTTATCCTTAATGACAAGTTATGTCATTTGATCTTTCTTTCACCTTTGTGTGCAATGAATTTTTTTTCAAAGACTTGTTGTTGATTGCATTATGAAAGTATGGATCTTTAAACATATTTTTTCATGTATGATGTACATACAATGTTATGAATATTTTTTGTTTTTTATTTTTTGACTTTCTAATAAACCGCTAGGAAGAAAGACATACTATGAGGACGTGATAACCTACGTTATGATAAATAGGAGATATCAAATGGATAAACTTTATACATAACAATACGGTCAATGTATTTTCCTTCTTTTGTGCACTATTTGTTTCATCACTAGTGGATCCACTGATCCATTAGAATGAAATAATCCACATTTAGTCAGTTAAAGTATAAATATATACCTTTAAGGAGAAAATACATACATATTATCTATCTCGGTTGCTCGGACTTTTTAAAAAGGTCGGTGGGTGTATATCGGATCCTCTAAAATTAGTGCAATTTTAGAGGATCCAACACGGGTGCGGAAGCATTTTAGGAGAGTCGGAGCAACAACACTTCATTAGTGTTATATATTATATTGTTTAGCTATGAGCTTTTGTTCTGATCAGTAGGCTTCCTTTCTCATGACTTATGAACTTTGTTTATTTTAGCTAGGAACCTTTTGAGCTTGCAGAATAACAGCTATCTTGACATATATCATGAAAGATGGAGAATTTTATTTGTGACGAAAAAGTGTTGCTGGAATTTTGTCATTGTAATTAGGAGTTTCCGACAACAAACATCACATTTCTACTTATATAACAAATGACATTAAATTCTTCTTTGGGATAACATTTGTGCAATATCACCAGAACTAGAGATTATCTGTTGCTTCATCCAACATCAGTTTTGAAAAACTTCTAATCAACTTCACGAATTCGTCTTAAACCTCTTTCTCTTTTCCTTTTTGTATAATTTATGAAATTTCAATTTGATCACGATAGGGTGTGTGCCTCTTTGTTGTTTTATCGGTAAAGTGTAGACAGATTTTATGAATTTGATTTGTTTTTTAAGGTAATTAATTAGTTACTTAGTGTACATATATTGGATGTATTGGTTTGTTGTTTAACAATTTTTTCAATTGATTTGTGTAGTCTTTTCTAAATGAAAGTTTTAACACTTTGACAGGCAGATCCCACATTTTAACCTATTTTTTTTTTGCTTCATTTTATTTGATTCATATTGATTCGATATAATTAAAAAATTACATAAGGATCAAGTAATATGAAACAAGGGAGCATGAGTTTAGTAAAAAAATAAAATTAGGAGTTCAATAATATTTGTAAAGTGTTATATATATATATATATATATATATATATATATATATATATATATATATATAATTTTAAAAACAAACATATTTTTATAAATATTTCAATTATAATTTATATATTAATCCAGTGCAAAAGAACTCTAGAGGGACGATCAGGGTGTGAGTGTGAATATAGAAGTCTTTATGATACAATCAACAATTCATTTTATTTTCAACTAGACCTTACTCTAGCTTCTCTAGATTTAAAAAAATCTTAAATTTTATATGAAGAATTTACGGTAGCAAACAATACCATACCACTTATTTTCTCGATTTTCATTAAGAAAACCATTTTTCTCATTTTCAAAAAAATTGTTTTCTAAATAAAATATTTTCTGAAATTTTTAACCAATCGAACATAAGAAAATAGAAAAACATACCAAAAATAACCACGATCTCGCACAACTGAATATTCCAACTTAGAGAATACACATCTACACCACATATTCAAAGAATCGGTCAAATATATAAACTTACAAAATGATTATAGAATGGACGATAATTCCCTTCAACCAATGGAACCATTTGAGTCAAAAACTCAATAAATAAAAAGAAACTATGAAGCAGATACCATAATCAACTTCTGGCTAACAATTTTATATTAACTCACGGAAAGACACATTGTTCTTAAGGATATTTCATCTTCATATTGAATAAACTTAATCAAACATATCCCTCAGTCGACAAACTCTTCCAATAGTTAAGTGGGAGCAAAAACAGTAGCCCCGCGTCTCATGTCTATGTATGTCGCGCACACGGGGAGGGGGGGAATCAACCCATTTCCTTGCTCTTGCTCTTTACAAGCTCATTCAAAGATAGATTCTTTACAAGGAGAAGAAGAAAACTTTTCTTTACAGACGGACACTTCCTTTCGAGATACAACACTAGTTTACCAACAGAAATCTGTTGGTAAACGTA
Source organism: Solanum bulbocastanum (assembly GCA_037074985.1). Classification (NCBI taxonomy): domain Eukaryota; kingdom Viridiplantae; phylum Streptophyta; class Magnoliopsida; order Solanales; family Solanaceae; genus Solanum; species Solanum bulbocastanum. The sequence continues at coordinate 2,653,036 of CM073602.1, forward strand.
TAAACCATCACAATTTATAAGTATACTTGCCAAAAAAATAAACCTCATTATGCCCCAACAACAACATAACTGGTTGTAGTCCCATGAGTGGGGTTGGGGAAGGGCAGGATTTCTGCAAACCTTACTCTTGCCTTTGTGAGGTAGAGAGATCGGCACCAAAAAAATAGGATTGGAAGGAAAATAACAACAAAAAAATAGCAACATAGACAAAGCAAATGAAGCAACATGTAGTAGAGTAAACCTCATTATGCCTCATGATAAAGTACAACAAACAAACCGCGCAGAACATCGCTCTAACAAACATCTGTTTCCAGTAAATGAAAGATTATGCATAAATTAGAAACAAACTGATGAGCCTACCAACTCTTTCACCTAGAAGGATAAGTTACCATATCTTGTCAACATGTTCTCTGTTTCTCCTAGATATGCACAAGTGATCATATATTCATTTGAAGTTGCATTCACCAATAATGACAGTTCAGAAAAGATTCAGTCCATGAACTCTTAAAGAACTCAGAATATCTACCAAGCTTCAAACTACTTCTGAAAAATACTACATGCAATTGGCTCTAATTTTTATTTTTACAAGTTCTACAAACCAAGCAGCTGAAAGAAAAAGGAACCATGGCTGAAGTGATCGGCGTTAAGTGTTGTTTCTCATCTCACCAGTTACTCATCTACTAGCAAAGGACTCAAATTTGGCAGACATACAGATGACCCTAGACGGTTATCTGTCATCGTAACAAAACAACAACAAACCCGGTGTAATTGTCAACGCACAGGGCACACCATACCCCTACCTTGATAAGGTAGAGAGGTTGTTGTTGATAGACCTTCAGTTGAATGAACAATGGAAAAGAGGCATAACTATTGAAAATTATGCTGAAAAGTGCATCATCAAATTGACATCAAATCTAAGAAAACCATCACATGTCCCTTTTAATTGTGACTACGCCTTGTTCTTTAAGATGCCTAGTGAATATTGAAAGGGGACTTTGGGGAAAACAGTACAACTAATTCAGGTTAACTTATGCTACTAACTGTTTTCCTGATGCTCTACCTTTTTTCCTCCCTTAAAAGTATGTCTTGTTTCAAAGACTCCAAACTGGAACCATCAGCCTTTGACTTATTGACCTTTTATTCTCACGTCTCCAATGACTACCTGTTTCTTTGCTCATCATCTTTCTTCACGTATTTCAGCAAATGCACAAAAGCCGGGATACGTCAGTACCACATAAACCTCATTATAATTAAACAACCAGATAGATGACCTGACTAACCAACTTCTAGGGAGCTTATCAATAATTTCTCTTCCAGTGGGTACCTAAAGATTCAGCTCAATCTCACCCTTTGTGCCTCCAGCTGATACCTCTATGACTTCCTATATTCATATCTCTTAACAAATCCAATCCACTGAATAATTCTACATCAGTCGCTTGTAAAAACCAATTCCCAGTAGCTACAAATTACAATAGAAAAATTCCCCTAAACCTCTAACTGAGAATTTTAAGAAAGTGGTTTGCCCTGTAGATTTGCATCAGATTTTTGGGATATGTTTTGTTCAGTTTTTGGAAACAGCTGGATTATACCTCATAGGATCAAGGATGCATAAGAGTGCTGGAGTAGCCGGGGTTGGTTTTTTTGCTCTTTGATGCTACTCTGCAGCTTTACATTTACTTGTAATTATGCATCTTTTTGATGCTTGATGCCTTTAATGAAATCAATTATTTCATCAAAAAGAAAGTGGTTTGCCAAAAGAAAGAAACAGTACCGATGCATGAAACACTTTATTTCCAGATAGAAAATCAGTGACTAGCCCTTCTACATGATTGAGGGAAGTTACAAGCATCATTCTGAGGAGGAAAAAAACCTGTGAAGTTGAGCTCACAAGTACTGCCATAATTTACTAGTAAGAAATCCGCAAATGGTGAAACCATATTGTCACATCCAAACAAGTAAAGATTATGAGTAGCTACGACACACTCCTTATCACTTGAGCACTCCTCTCCCTTGACACGGGACTAAATCTATTCATATCTAGACCGTCCTTAAGTTAAACCATCAGGCTTAATTTAATAGTAACTCAATCCCAAATTAGGTGGAGTCAGCGATATGAATCCCTCTTATCCGTCCCACATTATTCACAATATAAAAATAAGAAAGTAAAAGCTTTACCATCATTCTGCAATCAGGTTTAACAGAAATTTTCCTACTAGATTTGCTGTATTTCATAAATATTCCGTTCTTAACCACTAGATAGTAAAATCAACCTCATCTAACACCAATATCCAGCGTATCAGATTATGACCAGAAAACTCTAGGAATTTAGCAACACCACATCACAATCCAACATCCCTCAAACTTACTCATGGCAACTCTCCAGCTGCTCAACAACCTATAACCCTAGTCACAACCATCACTAAGTAAGCCTGGCAATCCAAACTGGTTAAAAACAAATAGAATTTGCTCTAGAAGCCGTGTATTCCTGCATATGAGAGCGTAATGATAGAAAAGGCAATTGCCAATATCAGATCTGCTACATGAAACATTGTCCAGGATATTAAACAAGTTGGGTGAAAAAAGCTAAATTCAGACATCCCATATCATCATACCGCTAACAAAGAATACTTTTTTCATCTACAGATGCTGAAATCGAAAATTCTCACTCAACAAGTTGTGTGCAAAACCCTAAAGTCGAACATCCTGTAGCATCATATAATTGCCAACTCCCTCAAACACTAAAAAGAGTACTTTTTTTCATCTACAGTAGCTGAAATCGAAAGTTCTCACTCAAGGATAGCTGCAAATTTGGGTATTCCTGCTTATGATAACATTGCAATAGAGAAAGCAATTGCCAAAATACGATCCGTTACATAATGAAGACCCAAAACATAATACGGATTGGGTTTCAAAACCATAAATTAGAAAATTCCATACCATCGTCTTATTGCAAGGTTCCTAAATCACTAAAAAGTAATCCATATCCCTAAAGACAAAAAAAAAAAAAAAAACGAAATCAAAATCCTCACTTTGCTCCTGCAGGAGGAGGTGCTCCCAACAAGCTTGCTTGTTGCATCTCGAGCTCAGTGAGCTGCGCATCGCGATCCATCTCGATAATTAACGGAACAACGAGTATCAGAAAAGTAGTTCCGGCGATCCAGGCGGCTTTTCCAGTGCTCTTGAAAAGTTTCTTGGCTACAAACGCGACATCGGAAGCGGCTCGCTTCCCTTGGTACACAATCGGTGATTCAGATATGGATGATGAAAACCTAGAAAGGATACCATCTCCGGCGCCGGGACGATCCGGTAGTGAAACTCCGCCTTTTTTGGAAGACATAGCTAATGAGGAAGAAAAGGGTGAGGAAGGATTTAGGGGTTCAAGAGATGTGCCTATCAATGGATCTATTTTTGTTTTTTATTTAGTTTTTTCGAATCGAGTCGAACTTAAAACATTAAAGATAAATTAATTTTTCCTTTCATATTTCAAGTTAATTCAAATTTAAAACTTCTCATTAAAAATTTATTTATACTCTTTCATACTTTCTCTATATTATAAAATTATTTTTTATTTACACTTAAAACCTTATTATATATATGATCTACACACTTCATTTAAATTGTTTAATTAGTTATTTATACAAAATTTTAAAGGAACAACTTTTAAACACGAATATAAAAAAAGGACAAATGACAAAAGATTTCCTTATTTTCAAAAGCAAATTATCAGAGAATAATTATACTTAAAATAGTTACAATAGACACTCGTTACTAGGGTGGACATGATATGATATATACCGAATGATTATATCATATCGAATTTTTTAATACCACGATTTTGGTATTATGGTATACGTTTTAATTTTTTTTGGTATTCGATACAGTATTTGACACTTGATTATAACATATCGAAATACTGAATATCATATTGAAGTATATAGCTACATAAATAACATCTATATATTATTATTAAAATACTAACAAATATGCAACATGATATTAATATAAACCAATTGAAATTTGACTACTCTATTTTGATTGAAATGTATTTGAAAATTAATTGATTAACAAAAGGAGATGTTTGTACTTTATTTTAAATATATATATTTACGTGTGTAATGTGTTAGTATGATACAATTGAGATTTTTTCTTAATTGTCGAAGTCATAATACTCTATTATACGAGTATATATTATTCAGAGTTGAATAAATTATGGTTATCGATTTAACATACAATATAATACTAAAATCGAACTTCAAAATACCGAATCATACCGAATTAAATTAGGATCGTGATGATACAATATTTTATAAACCAAATACCGTAATTGCAATATCAAAATTTTTAAATATCATACCGTACCATATCATGTCCACCCCTACTCATTACTCATATAATAATATGATCCAAATACAAATAAAATCATACTTTATTTACTCCAATTTAAATAAATTACTGATGCTATTTTTATGGTAAATGAATGAATCTCAAAGTTAAATAATATATAAATTTGTTTTTAAAAAAGGTTGAATATTGATACATTATCTTTTTTAAAAAATTCAATTATTATGGGAGGGAGAGAGTATTTATTCGGGTCGGATCCCGGCAGGATTCGGAGTGGATCCATTTTTTCCTCCTCTCCAAAATCTCCCTCCGGCAACATTTCTCTAATGGCGGCAGATAAATTCCCCCGGAATCTATAAATTTACTGCAAATCAAAAATAGTTTCAGAAATCTAAAGTACATAGTGAGACTATTAGTATGGCCGACGATGAAGCAGAGATATACGACGGAGCTAGGGCACAGTTCCCGTTGTCGTTTGGTAAGCAAGCTAAATCTCGAACATCTCTCGAACTTGTTCACAACGCTACTCGCAGGAACAACACCTCCGCCGCCGCTACTCAACCTGCCGACGGTAAACTCGAGCCATCACCTTTCCCTTCTCTCTCTTCTTCCTCCAAATCCTGGCTTAATTCCCTCAAAAACCCTAAATCTAGTCATGAATCCAATTCTAAGTTGAAGATTATCGGGCCGAGTCGTCCTCCTGCTGGCTTGAGCTCGAGCAATGACAAGGAAGAGGAGGAGGAGGAGGAGGAGGATGGTGGTATAATTGGACCACCTCGACCTGCTGTTGATGCAAAGACGGAGGAGGATGAGGATGAGGATGGTGAAATGATTGGGCCACCACGACCTCCGTTAGAAGAGGAGGATGGGGAGATGATTGGGCCACCTCCACCGCCATCGGGCTCAATGGGGTCAGACTCGGAGGACGATATGGAAGAAGAAGAACAAAATCAGTATAGGATACCTTTGAGTAATGAAATAGTACTGAAAGGACATACAAAGGTGCCAATATTTTTTTTTTGTTTGTGCCAATATTTTTTTTTTGTTTGTGCCTTCCTTAATGTACATGTATGGTGTCCTTCAACTAATACATTATCAGCTCGTTCAACCTCGCCTGTGTGAGCTTAGCATATTCAGTCCTAACTCTGCTGGATAAAGTATGAACAGCTTAAAAATAGTGATAATATGATGAAGCCTCTGGACGTCGATATAGAGGATTTGTAGGTTGAGTCCAGCTTGTTTGGGGTCGAGAGATAATTAATTGGTTGGTAACTTTCGTTTTGAGTTCTTGATGTCTTGCTAATAGATTGAACTTCATCCCTCTAGTGTTCCACCTATACTTACTTGAATGCATATGTTATGTGCACATGCATCTTAAATGGAGTTTAAACTTGCAAAGAAGATCCAATTTGAATTTGGTTGTCTAATCAAAGTGTTATCGTGCTTATTGTTAATGCGATTGGAATTGTTGTGCTTGATCAAGTGAGGTGTATCTGCATGCAGTATAGAAACTAAGACGGAATGTTCTGTCGTCAGCTTAAATCTTCCTTTCTTTATCTTCCTAGAGGGTCTTTCTAAAGAGATGTATTCTGACACTTCTGGCAGGTTGCGTCAGCTCTTACTGTGGACCATTCAGGATCAAGGGTTCTCTCTGGTAGTTATGACTATACTGTTCGGATGTATGATTTTCAAGGAATGAATGCTCGGTTACAGTCATTTAGACAGCTGGAACCATCTGAAGGGCATCAAGTTCGTAGTTTGAGCTGGAGTCCGACAGCAGACCGATTTTTATGTGTTACTGGGTCAGCCCAAGCAAAGGTGCTAGTCTATACATGGTTCTATATTCTCATCAATAGTCTATGCATGTGTGTGGTTTAACTTGATTTATCCTTTTGTATTTCAGATCTATGATCGCGATGGACTTACACTTGGGGAATTTGTTAGAGGAGACATGTATATACGTGATCTTAAGAATACAAAAGGTCATATATCTGGATTGACATGTGGAGAATGGCACCCTAAAACAAAGGAGACAATTTTAACTTCGTCGGAGGATGGTTCGTTGCGCCTGTGGGATGTCAATGACTTTAAGAGTCAAAAGCAGGTTTGTGTTCCTCATTAAATAGACGATTTTGCATAGCATGGTGGACAACTGGATGTCATCAACTGCTACAACATGTACTATTGAGTGACTGGAGGAAGGACCTTTTTTTCGCATTTTCAGAAAATATCACCTATAGTGGAATCCTCATCTCTACTGTAAATTTAATACTGAGTTAAAGAATAAAAGCTACATATTCAGATTGGAGTCATTTGGTCATTTCCTTTATCCGGGGTAATTGAGATATTCTTATATTTAGTTTACTTTATGGAGGAGGAATCTCCTTTACATGTATGTGAAAAAAAGAGGCATTGGGGTCAGAGAGGTTAGATGAATTGTCTAGCAGGATGATACAAATACACCATATGTAAATCTCTTAATAAAGTTGCTCAATATGGACTATCGTCAAATCAAACACTAGGGTAATACCTTACTGCTTCTAGAATGTGACACCATTTTTACCTTTCATTTTAACCTCTTCTGAGGTCATTTAACCTTCTGACTCCATTTTCCCCTCTTTGGATCTGGAACAGGGGATCTTTCTTGCACTTCATTGACCAAAACAACATTAATGTCCTTGTTGTTGTTATTGTATTTGCCTTCTTGATGTTAACAAATTCTGGCCGGAACCTAAGTCTGATTGTGACTAGCTTCACTGTGTAGGTTATTAAACCAAAACTTGCTCGGCCTGGGAGAGTTCCTGTAACAACATGTGCTTGGGATCGGGAAGGAAAAAGCATTGCAGGTGGTGTAGGAGATGGTTCTATACAGGTATTTCTCCTACAGATTGAGTGTAAGAAAGATCATATTTCAATTTTCTGTGTTTGTTTGTCTCAGCTCATCCTTACTCATATGAACTTCTTTCTTAAAGATATGGAATCTTAAACCTGGATGGGGGAGCAGGCCAGATATATATGTAGCAAATGCCCACTCAGATGATATTACAGGAGTCAAATTTTCAAGTGATGGGCGGATACTATTGTCAAGAAGTTTTGATGGTTCCTTAAAGGTATTAGTAAAATCTGAAGTGAGCCTGATATTTGGTTTGTACACAGGCATTCATCTTCTCTGATGCAATAATCTTGACTTGGCTCCATAGGTTTGGGATTTGCGCCAGATGAAAGAACCCTTGAAAGTGTTTGATGATCTCCCAAATAATTATGCTCAAACTAACGTTGCTTTTAGTCCTGATGAACAACTGTTCATAACTGGGACGTCTGTTGAAAAAGATGGGACTACTGGAGGAATGCTATGCTTCTTTGATCGAGGAAAGCTAGAGCTAGTGTCAAGAGTTGGAATATCTCCTTCTTACAGTGTTGTGCAGTGTGCCTGGCACCCTAGGCTGAACCAGGTAGTTTCAGATTACTCCTAGTCTAGCAAATATTCCGTCATGTCACTTGATTACTACACATGTTGTGGTGACTGGTGATCACTATGTATATCATGAAGTGGGAAATACAGTTTCTATAACCATGCTGTAATGTGTTTTCTTAAACCTGCTTCCCGCAAAAGTCTTCATCCCAAGAAAGAGAAAATGTATATGTAGTTTTAGAAGCTCGTTTCCTGTGCACTAACTTCTCCTACTCTCTGTTTCTATTTCTCATCTTAGCATGCATAAAGGTTGAGATTTTGGTCTAAAAGTTTTCCCTTTTATCTCAGATCTTTGCAACAGTTGGGGATAAACATGAAGGTGGAACGCACATTTTATATGATCCAACACTGAGTGAAAGAGGAGCACTAGTTTGTGTTGCTCGTGCACCCAGGAAAAAGTCTGTGGATGATTTCCAGGCAGAACCAGTTATTCATAATCCACATGCATTACCCTTATTTAGAGATCAACCTAGTCGCAAGCGTCAGCGAGAGAAAGAACTGAAGGATCCACTGAAGTCGCATAAACCTGAGCTGCCAATAACAGGGCCAGGTTTTGGTGGTAGAGTTGGTTCAACCAAGGGAAGCCTGTTAACACAATACCTTCTTAAGGTAATATCCTTATTAACAATGTCTTGTATCATTTATAATTTGTTTGAAATGAAGCAAAAAGAACCAGCATCTGTGGTTGCAGAAAATCTGATCTTTTCTTTATTCTTTGTTTTATTTTCCTTTCTATATACTCTATACCTTTAGTTTTGGGAAGAGAAAAGGTGGAGTAACAGAGCTGATTGTTTTTATTTCTTCATAGCATGCCTCCATGACTGTTGACAGTCAATGCTACCTCTCGTGTTTTGAGACTTAAGTTATCCCTATGTCAGTAACTGTATCCCTCATCGGAGATGTATAATCAACCACCACTACCTTCAACTCACTGTTATCAGAGAGTGTTCCTTAATTTGTATTGCTTCTTATATGGATTTTAGGTAAGACCACATTAGCAGTTTACTTCAGCCTCATTTGCCAGTGTATTTTGTGACAACTGACTCAACTACCATGCTCTTCCCTTAAACCCTAAGAACCTCATGAACTTTATCCCCCAAATGAGAGAGAGAGAGAGAGAACCCTGTGATCTTGAAAAATGCAACCGCTGTATCAAGGAAATAATAGGCAATAGCACCTGGTGGCATGTAGGAAATTATCTGCATGTATGCTATTCACATCATGTGTAGTCAGAAAGATGGTTTCTGCACGTGTAGTCGTAGACCATTCATTATATTTAAGTTTGTGCTTCAGTAAAGTTCTTGTTTTTACTTGAGCAAGTGTAGATTGATGCTTTTTGAGAATGTCTCTTGCCTGTCTTGCTATTGAGAAGGAAACATTTCTTCTTGTGGCCTTCCTTTATATTGCTAGTTGCTATAGAATTTATTGATCTTGTATTTCTCCTCTCTTCCCAAATAAAACAAAACTACAGAGTCTACTTTATTTTAGTTGTTACTCCTCACCCCCATTTCATCAATGCTGGGTGAATTGACCTAACTCTTTGCATGTTTTTGCAGCAAGGTGGCTTGATAAAGGAGACTTGGATGGAGGAGGATCCTAGAGAAGCAATCTTGAAGCATGCTGATGCAGCTGCAAAAGATCCAAAATTTATTGCTCCAGCATATGCTGATACACAACCTGAGACACTCTTTGCGGAGCCGGATGCCGAAGAAGAAGATAAGTAATCTACATGTTTCCAAATACTTCTCGGGATTTGCTGTTGCAATCTGTGTAGAAGTAATTTTTCTTTTCCCTGTCATGTAACTCTGCTCGCCATATAATGATTAAAAAAACCAGACTACTAGAAGCCACATTACTTTCTTCAAGACAAAATTAGATTTTGAGGTATCAAACCAAAGATTGAAATTCCAATTTTGTCTGGTGAACTGTAGCTTTGTTAATATCAGTGCTTGGATGAAGCTATCACGGGACGAAGATAGCATGTTGAATGACTGAAACTCTTCTATTCCATATTTCAAGATCGACGTGCCTTCTAGTTGTAGTTGACTTAAGCCACTTGAATTTCCCGTAGTTGTTTATTTACGGGCTTGCATAGTCAATCAATTTGTTTTTCTGCATGCGGATTTTCCGTTACTTGAATTGCTTGTCTCTGTTACTTGTTATTTATCATTAAATGAGTGACTAATAAAGGATCCATTGATATATGTTTAATCCAATTTAGAATGTTTGGAACTTGACAAAATTGTTTCAAGCACTAACAAAACCGAAAGTTTGAAAGAGGAGAACGGGTTATTTACATTTCATTTAATGGTCAGAGACAAATTGGAAGTTAAGCAGTGGAATAACCCTGCTCTCTGATCAACGTTTTATGGTTTTCATATCTATGGAAAGAGTAAGCTAGAAGAGCACCAACGTTTACATATAGATGTACAGAAGGATCTGTTTTGAAAGAGAACCATTTATCACCTAGCCTTATCTACTTTATGTATTCAAGTTCCACATACAAGAAACATGCAGAAGGTATGAAACAAGCAGTTTCTTGCATAGTGAATTAATCTTATAGTCGTCTACTAGTGAGAAGGCATACTAGTTGCTTGCTTGTTTATCCCGACGAGGGTTTATGAATCATTGAAATGAGTCTTTCTAGGCATGTGAAATGGCATCTCTATTCATATGTTTATGTTTATTCGTGACTATCATTTGATTAGTTTGATAATGAAGGGAAGCGAATTCATTTCTATAGTCGTCTTCGTTGTTCGAAAAATGCACAATGAAAAGGGATGTTAGTTCCTTGTGTGTTTATGTGTTTATCCTGACAACGGTTTATGAATCATTCAAACAAGCCTTTCAAGCCACGTATGAATCGGCATCTCTATTATGGTGGGATTTTTATTCGAGAGCTTGATGGAAGGGGGTAATTTCATGTGGCCAATCATAAAGTGTAAACTGCCCCTTCTACCCTTGACATCCAAAATCTGTTAATCAACTCCCAACATATTTCTCAAAAATCATAACAATTTTTTTTTTGTTTTTTTATTCGGTGTTCAAAGTCGGTATTGAAGACCCAACTCAAGTTGAAGTGCACCCTATAGGACTTATTTGAGGGTGATGCTCCAAACACGATTTTCTCCATGTCTAGGACTCGAACCTGAGACATCTAGAAGCAGTCTCACAACCCATGTTTGTAAAATTATAATAAATTACCTCCTAACTAGGGTGACAATTAGGAGGGTTGGGTCAAATTTAAGTGGGTTATTATGGGTTAAGACCACAGTTGAATCAAGACCTAGCTCAATCCAAATTTATTTAGGTCAAAATGGGTTAAGTAATAGATCAAGATCCAACCCAACTCAAATTTTTCTAAGCTTAATTGTTTTACTTTGTTTTTACGATTGATTATGTCAATCGAACGAAAATCGCTTCTTGTTTTTTTGACTTGACTACTCTGCTTGTTTAACACAAGTCTTATTTAACCTTCACGATGTTCAGCCACCTAACCGTAAGGAAATTAAGCCAGAAAATTAGTTCACACCTATATTTGATGAAACAAGCAACATAGAAATGTTAATAGCAAAATGGTGTTGAAAAAGGATGAGCGGCATAAACACAAAAGTTAAGGGAGGAAAATATTTTAGTACCTAATAAAATTACTTTTTTTTTTTTTTTGTTATTATTGCTATATTATAACATATCAAATTGAAAAAAAAAAGTTTTAAAAAGGATTTTGACAAAATTTTTCGTGAGTCAATTCAAATTATATGTCAACTCAACTTTTAATGGATTGAAATGGATTAAATTCATAAATGAATGGATCAAATAATCCACTGCCGGCTCAATGCTTATAAAAATTAGGCGAATGCCTTAGGCCCCCAATTTTAGGGGGCCTCAAATTAATTTTTTTAATAGAAAAAATTAATTATTTAAGATAAATGTATTTTTCATATATATATTATTTTATTCTCCTTAACCTCAATCAAATAGAAGAAAAAATGTTGTTTTGTCTTTTTACACTCTCTTCACTAACTCTCGCATTGTAATTTTCTAGACTCCTTTATATTCTATGCAAGTTAGAGCTCTATTAAAAATATGAATCAATAGTAAAAATAATGTGTTGAATAAAGCGAATAACAAGCTTGTTTAGATTGACTTATTTTTTGTACTTTTAAATAAAAAAGAAGTTTATAAGCAGTTTTGTCAACTATTATTTATAGAATAATGTTAACAATTTATATAATAATTGCCTCAGCTAAAAGATTTTAGGCCTTTAATTTAAATTTCGCTTTAGGCCTCTAAATACGTTAAACCACCCCTGAAATAATCCACCTAAACTTAAACGAACGGGATGAGTTTGGATTTGATTTTGCCTCCCGAACCATGCAAACAAAGGAGGTGATATTTAGATGGACCTGTTCCAACTACCACATTCATGCAATCAAAGGAATTACAGGACACTTTTGACAGACTTTAGTATATACACATTTATTTGCACGTGATATCTTTTTCTTTCCTTATCTACTAAGACAAGATATTTTTCAATTATAATCATTTGATATTCGATTTTTTATTATCGCGACTAATTATAATTTCACTAAATAATAGAAAATAATACATTTTTTAATCGAATATAGAGTGATTTCAACTATCTTATCATATTATTAGCGGTGTTATTAAAAGAGAAAAACATCAAATACACTTCTAATTTATTTTGAAAAGTCGACGTCACACTCAAACTAATTTGCCGGCTTATTACACTTTTGTAAATATTAAAAGTCGTAAGTTAGAAATTCAAGCTTCTGGCTTTTAGCGTATTTTTGTTCTTTTGGCTTATAGGCAAACACCTTTTTTTTTTTATCTGAACACTCTAAAATTGCTTTAAAACTATTTTAGTTTAAAAACACTTAAAATAAGTTAATTCAAACGAGTTCTAATTTATTTGTGTTGAAAATATTTGTTCATAACAAAATAAAGCACGCACATTACACATTATTAGCTAGTCAAAAACTATTGTAAACATTAAAATTTTGTGGGACGCTAAGACTCTACAAGGCGTGTTCAATTCCAATTAGAATTCTTGAAGGTTAACCTTAAAATCTAGTTCATGCCTATATAAAGGGAACTCTCTTTGTTCCTAATTACTTGTCCACTTTTGAATTGACACTTCAGACTCCTATTAAGAACACAACTCCTATTAAAACACAATTATTGATACTGTGAGTTTACTTATAAAGTGGATGAACTAAAAACTTAAAATTTTCAAGAAGTTCTATATTTTTCAAAATAATTAATTGACGGTATAATATGTTAAAAAATTGTTATTTCTTGATTTGTCAAAGTGGACAAGTAATTAGGAATAACTAAAAATTGAAAAGTGGACAAGTAATTAGGGACAAATGGAGTACTATATTCTCTTGAAAAAGCATCTCGAAAATTTAATAAAGAGAATGAAATCTTGAAAATTCCACAAATTCATGAAATATTCATAAAGAGATCATCCAACTCATCCTAGTTCAAAAAATATGCCACTAACGACCCTCAAATCATGGAAAATCTTATTAGAGTAGAATCAAGGGATCAATAGATTTGTACTCACAATCTTGATGAATAAAATTATGTTTCTTCATTTTTTTTTGTAATTTTAATTTATTTTCTATCACTTTAAAATTTGTTAGCAACAATCATTATTATAGATAGCAACATTAATATTAATATTAATATTAATTGAAAGAGAACAAAAATAGAAAAAAGGATAATGCTTTTTCCTTGGTCTAACATTTCTCCCACTTTTCTCTGTCGGTCAAAGATTAAATTTTTTGGTCAACACTTTGACTGGAGATTCCTATCCAAAAAATTTATCAATTATTTAATTTTAATATCCTTTTTATATTTATGATCTGTCAAAATTCACCATTTTTAAAATATTGCAATCTTGAGTAAAACATAAGGGAGGTCATCTATAATAATAATAATTTATAAATTTAATTTAATATATACCGATCGTGTAAATAATATATTGCTTTGTCATATTTGTTGAAAGTAAATAAAATTATCATTATACACATTTAAAAGGATTTTTTTTCACTAATATAAAAAAAAGATTTGATTTATTAATAAGAAAAGATGCGTGAAATGATGCTGACTAATTCAAACCAGAAAGATTATGGTAATTATTAGATTCTAACCACATAATAAAATGTGATAGAAGTGATTACTACATTAGAATGAAAATCATAATTTGAGTATGCTAGTTTCGAAAAATACATTATTATTTTTTTTTAAAAAAAAAACGTGATTGAATAATCTTTAAACAACTCCTACAAGTTGTACCACAACAACTAGCTACTTGTTTTTGAAAATAAATTATCTATTTTTACTGGGTAGAGATATGATATGTGTATATTATCAGCTCAAATTCAATTTATGAGATTATATTGTGTATGTTGTTGTAATAATAATAATAATAATAATAATAATAATTTAGTTTTATGTGTTTTGTTTAAGTCGAGAGACTTATGAAAACAATCTATGTTTATTTTGTTTGTATACAGACCTATTTTTTATGACATCACTTGTGTAAATACATTGACTATGTTGTTGTTATTATTATTATCATTATTATTTTAATGATAAAAAAAATTATAAAATAGATCCAAATTATTTTATGAACAAGACATGTTTAGATGTGATAGGTCAAAGGATGTGTTGAAATTAAAAGTATACAAACCTATTTGTCTTTAAAAGTATATATCATATACTTTTTTTTTCTTCTTTTTTCTTTGGTAAAAAAAAAAAAAGATTCTTCTGCCCCCTAATAAATAACTTTATAGTATATAAAAAAGGTTGCAATTATTATCAAGAAAAAACAAAAGGTGAAGTTGAACTTGAGTGCATATATATAAATAAATATCTCTTTTAATTCATTTTTTCTTTTCTTTGATGGCTTCTTCTTCTTCATCAAATCTTGGGATAATTGTTCAAAAGAATCCTGCACAATCTCAACTCAATGAATTAGGCATCAAATCTTGGCCTAAGTAAGTTTACACAATCATGTAATTTTCATTTCTTGTTAGTTTTTCTTTATCTCTTCATCATCACCTATCTGTAGAGTGCGATTTTTTTCTGAACCCTATCTAACGTGAAATATTTTGTGTATCAAACTATATATGTGTTCTTTGTTTGTGTGAGCTTGCTCAAGGTATTAACTCCAACTCAGGAGGGTTGAAAAAAAATATACTATATATATAAAAGATAAATACTCTTATTACTTCAAAAGTCTCTTTGTTTGTCACGCGTAAAACTAGTCAATTTACTATTTTCTTCACAAACACATAGTATCTGTTTGTTCACCTCCTATATAAGCTTGCTCAAATTATCGATTCCTAATTAACCAGCATAAAACTAGTCAATTTATTATGAATCTTCATAATATATAAGCTCCAATGACCTATTCCTAACTAGTTCAAATGAAAGAATAAGATCATAATAGACTGACAGTCAACTTAAAATTAATTGATTTATGAGAAATCTAACCACACATAATATTTTGTTGTATATTATTATATATGTTATTAATGAAGATAAACATTTTTTTTATGTAATTTTTTTTTTCCAGATGGGGTTGTTCTCCAGGAAAATACCAATTAAAATTTGATGCACAAGAGACATGTTATTTATTGAGAGGTAAAGTGAAAGTTTCAACAAAGAATTCAAATGATGAAATAGTTGAATTTGGAGCTGGAGATCTTGTTATTATTCCAAAAGGATTAAGTTGCACTTGGGATGTTTCAATTGCTGTTGATAAACACTATAAGTTTGATTCATCTTAATTAATTATTCTTAATCCTCATTAAAAACTTAGCTAATTTTCTTGTTTATGATAAACATCTCATGTTGATTGTAATCAATTTTCTTGATATATATAGTGATATATATGTATCCTTCATGTGTTAGTAGAATTCCTTCTATATCAAGTGGGGTTTAGTAAAGGTTGATCCAGTATTTAAATTCGATGATGTAGTTTTTAAAATTTTTAGTATCCAACATGATATATTTTTTTATATGAATTGTTAGTAATTCTTTGTTTATGAAGTGTTGTTTAGTAGATCAGACTCAAATTGATCAGTTCAGTCTTTTAAGATTTTTAGTATCGAACATGATGTATATTTGATATTATATGTTAGTAAGTTCTTGTTCTATGACATTTTAAGTTTTTTTACATTCAACTACATGTTGCACTTTTAAAATTATGTATTTAGAATTCAATCCTTGTTAAGTTTATTGTGATTCTTTTATGTGTATATATATGTGTTTCGTGTAAAATTATTAAGTTCAGTTAAAAGTAAACTATCTTATGGTGTTTTTGATTCTTCTCTTATCTCGTTTAGTCAATATGAATAAAGTAAACATCTTATGGTGTTATTGATTTTTCTCTTATCTACTTTAGTCAATATGAATAAAGTAAAATGTAATGGTGATTCAAAGGTTATAGTCAAAGAAGTGGCAATTTTTTTTTTTAGTTTTTCACTCAGTGTTCAAAGTTTACATTAGAACTTTGACTAAATTTAAATCGCGTACTACAGGGCCCATTCAAAAGTAACGCTCTCAACAAATTTTTTTTCATATTCAAGACTTGAATTTGAGACCTCTAATTAAAGATGAAACATTCCCACCAATATACCACCATCCATATTCGTCAAAGAAGTAGCAATTAGTCAAATTAATGTCATTTTCAAACTCAACTACATTTAGTATAAAAATATCTGCTTTTATTAAAAAACTTTAAATGCACCTTTGACTGGTCAATTCTATCATATTATTATTATGAAAACTTTTGAGTCAGCAATGATGATTTTTATGTACACAACCATAAATATTGTGGTTGGAACCAACTACTAGGGAGTGCAAATTCTTTGTCTGTGAGCTTAATAAATTCCTCATGTGGAATGTCTATTGTTTCATACTTTATGTTAGAGTCACGGATTGGTTATTGATCAAAATTAAATTAATTTATTAATTATTTTTATATAAAAATTAAATTTATCACATCATTAATTCTCATAAAAAAATAATTCTACCTACTCTCAATGTCCCATATTAATTGGTCATTATACAAAATAATTACTTCTTCTATTCACGTTTACTTGTCATTTATTTCTAAAATAAAATTTGTCACTTTTGACATATCAAGAAAAGACAATAATTGTTTTCCATATTTTACTCTCAACATCAAATACTTATTTCCCAAATCATTCTTCAAGACATCATTTAATAAGGATAGTTTGGTAAAATATTTATATCAATAATTATTTTCATAATGGGTGTGTCAAGTTAAAATGTGACAAGTAAAATTGAACGGAAGGAGTAATTAATCACCTAACTAAATTAAGAAAGTATTAATTGATTTTTTTTTCATATTATAGTTGCAAATAATTCTTTTTTAAAAGGTTCACGCTTGCTTGTAAAGTTCCAAAAAGTTTTTAAGGGATGAATTGATAAAACTATCATTTTATTTATGATTTCTTTAATATGCATGTAAAAAGGAAAGTGATCAACAAATATGGGATGAAAGGAAGTACGTCTCAATTTATGTGAGTTAGTTTGATTTGATATAAATTTTTTTTAAAAAAGATAGATTTTCAAAACTTATGATCCAAACTAAATCATAGATAAAATTACATTTTAAAATTAAACTATTACTCTCTCCGTCCCTATTTACTTATCAAATTTTAACACACATATTAAGAAAACAGTGATTAGTATAGTGAGCTTACCATTTTACTCTTATTAATTAATAGAGTCTCAAATATATTTACTCACTACGTAATCTATATTTTTTAATGACATTATCTCAATATTAATTAATTGAGAGTATAATATAAAAAGATATTGTCCTTCTTTGATTTGTTAAAAATAACAAGTAAAAAGAAAAATCAAATTAAAAAATATTAAATATATATATAAATATATCATTATATTTAAATTGAATAAAAATAAAAATAAATTGTGTAAATTGAGATAAAAGGAAATAATAACTTTAAAAAAATCTGACTAAGATGACCATTAAAGTGAACTAAATAAAGTAAGATAACTGCTATACCAAACTTGGAACCAAAAATGCATTAACTATCTTTTTTGAGCTTGTTGCGTAACTGAAAGTGTGCAACCTATTTTAAACGGATGTGATACAGGGAATGTGTTTCTTTTTTCTTTAAAATTCAATGAACTATAATGTGAATTGTTTTAAGTGAATTATATATATAAAAAATTGAACTATCAAGAGGATTTTATATCTAAGTTTTGGGACTGCTTGAAGGTGATTTTGAGTTGGTTGGGATTGAATAGTTAGTGTATGCTTTCAGAATAGTTAAGTTATACTTTTTGGGTGTATCATACTGTATAGTTGTTATATAAATAACGTATATGTAAGCTATATTCAGTTTTTTTGAGTGTATCATTATGTACGGTCAATTTATCATAGTGTATAGTCGGTGTATAGAGTTTGTATAGATAAGCTATATTCAGTCTTATTAGGGTATCATAATGTATATATAGTCAGTATATTAGCGTATAGATCATGTAAAAGTAAGTTATATTCAATTTTTCAGTGTATGATAGAGTATATATAATGTATACTTTCTATAACTTTTAAATATTTTTTTATGTAATAAAAATATGGTTATAATTATTGTAAACTAATTATTTTATTGTATATAAATAAATTACCCCTATAAATTTTGTTTATCATCTATTTAGCCCAATTTAAACAAATTAGGAAAAATGACTGCTCAATCATATTATTTATCAAAAAATGCCAGACGGTAGCCTTTCTTTCTTCTTCTTTTTCATCCTTTTTTCTTCTGCGCCTTCTTCATTTTCTTCGTTATGTTTAAATCATAAATGTGAATCATTTCAAGTGAATTATATATAAGAAAAAATAAAATATCGAGAGAATTTTATATCTAAAATTTGAGATTGTTTAGAGATAATTTTGAGTTGATCGGGATTGAATAATCAATGTATACTCATACATAGTAAAGTTATATTCAACTTTCTGAGTGTATCATAGTGTATAGTCAATGTATAGATCATGTATAAATAAGCTATATTCAATGAAGTAATCTAGTCCATACCTGGTAGCTATAGGAACATGAGAAGAAAAGGTGAGTGAATGTATCCTCCTCTTGAGAACAGAAGACACATTTCATAGGAACCTGGAACTTGGTAGAGATTGCAAATATACTAATTACTTTATTATATATATTTGAAACTATCCCTATAAGAAAATCTTTGATAGAGAACGCTATTCTCAAATGAGCCCCTTTCCGATGTCAATCCAAATTAGTCGAACTCTAATACAAATGTCAAACATCGAATAAAAGAAAAAAGGTGCATCCTAAACAAATTTCCCTTTGAAAAGTTTCTATTTTGGTTACAAAAAAGTTTGTGTTACATCACCAAGAGCTGCGGCAGATAAAAATATTCTCTAAGTTTGATTAAAATGAGCATTTATTTTTAATTATAACAAACTCTAATTATTAATAAAAGTTTGCGAAAAAAATATCAAAATATTAGGAAAGTCACGTTAAATTTTGAAAGTCTCCATCTATATTAGAGGTTTTGAATTCAAATTCATGAAAATGACTTTTTTTTTTGTTTGTTGGTAGCATTAAAAAAAAATGTTAGTTGACCTATTGACCTTGCTCTTAGAGTTGCTTGCTACAAAATTGACCCTTGTTTGTTATTATACATTTTTAATCGTTATTATTCATTATTAAAGAATCTCACAATGTTTATTGAAAAGTTATTTACAAAGTGAAGTTCAAAATTTTAAAGGAAACAAAAAAGTTACAACATTGATAAGAGATTTTCAAATATTCAAAACTATAGTTCTTTTTGGAGCCAAATAATTTTAATCACCTAAAAATTATATTCAATAGTTCATTTTAACCTTTTTATTTAAGTTATATTCAGTTTTCTCAAATTATTTTAATCTATAATCGAATTCACAAACTTCAAACAAAAACCTTCCTTCTCCCACTTATTCATATGTATACAAGATGCTTAAATTCCATAGCATATTTTAAATTTGAAGAAAATAGTAATTCCATTTTATTTTTATTATCAAGTTTAAAAGTACAGTGATTGACTATTATTATCAAAATATCAATCACCTCTAAAATGACAATCATCTAAAGTATAACATAAGAATTTGTTAGCTTCAACATAACTAAAAAATGTTATTTTCACACGAAACATACTTAGATTTTTTATAATGAAAATTTTAAAATTTGACAAATCAAACTTCGGATGAATATAACTGAAGCTTTTAAAATTGAGTTTATAATTCGTAACATTTTATTGACCTTAATTATAATCCGACTAGGTTGAGAAAAGAGAAGATACATGAACAATCATGGTAGACTTGGTATTCCATTTATTATTATTTTTCCATTGACTTGGTATTTAAATACTTCAATTACAACTCTTTAATTACAAATTGCACATTAAAAATATATTAGTACTAATTAATTATGAACTTAGACCAACAAAATGAAAAGAGCAAGAAAAGACAAAGAAAACCGTAAAGCCTCCATTTTTTTTTTTGGTCTTAAACCTCAGAACTCTTCTTTTTTTCCCCCAAATTTTTCAGAAACAAAATCCCATTAAAGGGAAGTTCAAAAATATATTTTAAAAATCTTTGTTTTTAGAACAAAGTTGATGTAAAGTTGAAATTGTACAGAAATTGGGTTGAATTCTTGAAAGAAATCTGTATAGGGCTGATCAGAAGTTGATTGGAGTAAAATGGTATTTGATTATCATCTTGTTTTCTTGTTTTCGTTTTTTGTTAAAAATGGTGTCATTTAGTGTGTATTTCATATTTCACATTGTTTTAAGAGTAAAGTTGAAGTTGAAACAGAAATGGGGTTGAGTTTTTGATGGAAATTGATTGGTTATTTGTGCTGTATTGGGTTAATTAAGAAGCTTCTTCAAGAATCTATCTGATAGGAGTTATTTAGAAAATGGTATTTGATTGTCAACTTGTTTACTTGTTTTTGTTTTTTGTTATTGGTATACAGCATTTGGTTGATCTTCATATGTTAAAAATGGTGTCTTGTTGAGTTTCATTTAGTGTGTATTTCATATTTCACATTGTTTTAAGAGTATAGTTGAAGTTGAAACAGAAATGGGGTTGAATTTTTGAAGGAGATTGATTGGTTACTTGTTCTGTATTGGGTTGATTAAGAAGCTGCTTCAAATCTATCTGATTGGAGTTATTTAGAAAATAGTATTTGACTGTCATCTTGTTCGTTTTAGTTTGTTTGTTTGGTTTTGATTTGGCACGGAGTTCAAAAGTTAAAGAAGAGGGTTGAATCTTATGGTTTTAAAAATGTCACGTGGAAAGTTGAATTAAGGAGTTACCAAAAAAAGGAGAAAGGCATTCTTTTTCTGAAATAGACTAAAAACGAAAGTAACACAAACAATATATATAAACAACATTGGTTCATTTGCATATCTTAAATATTTAGTGCGTATTTCATTTTCGTTGTATCTGATGGAATTCAATTATCATCTTGTTCTTGAGTTTATTTAGAGTATATTACACATTGTGTTTTGGACTGTGCAATGGAATATTTTTTCTTCATACTTTTGAACATATTCTGGTCTCATTTGCTTTAGTAACTGATTAAGGCTTGTTAATATATGTTCTTTTGCTAAGTTACTGTTTCAAGATTCGAGCTTTGGTTTAATTAAGTTAAAGGAACTATTTTGAGTTTTGCTTTAATTACTCTGTCTATCCAATTCTATGTGATGGTTTTCCACTTGTATAGAGATTAAGATGTTAAATTTGACTTATATGTTATACTACTAATGGTAAAAGAAAAAATTAGAATACTCTGTAATGTTAGTTTGATATGAAAAGATCATAACAATGGAATGGTGTGAAACACTTCACAACGTCCCAAAACAGATACAACAAAAAACGTACCTTGTGTAGTCCCACAAAGTGGGGTCTGGGGAGGGGGAAGGTAGAGTATAGGCAAACCTTACCCCTATCTCAGAGGTAGAGAGGCTGTTTCCGATAGACCATCCGCTCAAGGAAAAACAGTCCAAAGCAGTCCACAAAAGAAAGTAACAAAAGTTCAAGCAACAGCACATAGTAACACACACAACGAATAGTAATGGAACCATACTACACCAAAATAATACGATAGTCAAAGTACAAGAAATAGCAGATAGTAACATAAATTGAAGGATAAGAAACTACAGGAGCAATTCTAGGACAACTAGTTTGGACAGACAACTCGAGAACACACCACTACCTACTAACCTTCTACCCTAATCATGTACTATCTGCTATGTAGAGAGTCGTATAAATTGGGACAAATGGAGTACTAGATTTTTTTGCATTATTCTCGGCTAATACCTTCTGAAGCTCTTGTACTCCTTAAACTAGTGTTGTGAACAACCTTTTACAGAGAAGTCTCATGCATTTTGCTACTAATTGTTAGTGGTTTGCCACTCTTAATGGTGAGCAGACTGTAACACACTCTCAGGCAGGATAAAGGGATTAACAAATTCCACATATTATATTGCAGTCATGGCTATTTTCTAGTTTAATGAGCTGGCAACTGTCTGCATATTTTATGTCTTCAATAAGTTCAGTGTCATGTAGCGTTATCTCTATTGCTTAGAAGACTTCCTTTTATTTTCATTGCTTTAGCTGTTGATATCTATATGCATTATTGTTTTTAACTGTCTGGCAGCATCAAATTGAATTCTTAACCATTTTGCTTATGCCTAAGGCCAGATTAAAGGATTAGAAAGTATCTATTATGGATGACATTGCTTATACTTACTAATATTACATTGTTGGATTTGCAGGCTGCTTCAGTTAGCTTAGGGGTGGGATCACTTGTTTGGGTGCAAGATCCTGATGTAGCCTGGATAGATGGGGAAGTTTTAGAGGTCATTGGTGCAGACATCAAGGTTTCTTGTACTTCTGGGAAAACGGTATGTTACAACGTCGCTTATAGCATCAGACTGCACTAAAGTAGTAAATGATAGCTTGCTTCTTATGTTTAGTAATGCTCAAAATTAGACAAGGACTTGTATTGTTCCCACCATATCTTGGGAAGTTATCAACTAAGCAGATTTGGTGGATTGACTGAGTCTCGTTCCTCTTGTTTCTTGTTAATTTTCAGGTGGTTGTTAAGTCTTGTAACCTCTACCCTAAAGATGCTGAAGCTCCACCTAGTGGTGTAGATGATATGACAAAGCTTGCTTATTTGCACGAACCAGGAGTTCTGCACAATTTAAAGACAAGATACGATATTAATGAAATATATGTGAGTTTTTTGGTATCATTTTGTTGTTATCTTTTCGTTTTCCTTATAGTGTTTGGCTAAGCTTAATGTTTACTGAACTAACCTTGTAGATGGTTGTTTCAGACATATACGGGGAATATACTAATAGCGGTCAACCCTTTTAGAAGATTACCTCACTTATATGATAGCCATATGATGGCCCAATATAAAGGTGCCGCATTTGGAGAGCTGAGCCCTCATCCTTTTGCTGTTGCAGATGCAGCATACAGGTGTGCACTGCCCCATATTTATGGATCAAGTCCTTTATTTTGCATTTTCAGCAAGAAAATATCCCCTTTCTATGCAGACTTATGATCAATGAAGGAGTAAGTCAATCAATATTGGTTAGTGGGGAGAGTGGGGCTGGTAAAACAGAAAGCACGAAGCAGCTAATGCGCTATCTTGCTTACATGGGAGGCAGAGCTGATGCTGAGGGTAGAACAGTTGAGCAGCAAGTCCTGGAGGTAAGATGTGGTAGATCTTTTACCATAAGTTTTTGCAAAAAAGATTTGGAGCTCTGACAGTTGGTTGTCTCGCACAATTTGATTCTAGGTTTCAGGCTTAACTTTTAGATACATTTGTGCATTTTGCAGTCAAATCCTGTTCTGGAAGCATTTGGTAATGCAAAGACTGTCAGAAACAATAACTCAAGGTTAGACAGATAAAATTAGCCTACTTTTTTTAGAGCATCTTGTATTATCACACATGGTTGTTAATATATCTTACACCGAGATCGCAGTCGATTTGGCAAGTTTGTGGAGATCCAGTTTGACCAGAGAGGAAGGATTTCAGGAGCCGCTATCAGAACATATTTACTGGAAAGATCTCGTGTTTGCCAAGTTTCTGATCCAGAGAGAAATTATCACTGTTTCTACATGATTTGTGCTGCACCACCAAAGGTAATGCACCAGTATTTACTTCAATAAGAATTGCTTTTGCAGAAGACGGGCATTCTGAAACTATGATGCTTTTTCTTTGTTTTTCCATTGGAAATTCATTTCTACGCACATAGATTTCTCAAAGTGAAAAAATTCATGCCATCTAATAAAACTTAATACAGTTAGAAGTGGATTTTATCCTTGTTGAGGCCATATCTATTTTTTGCAAGTGAACTTGAAGGTAAGTGTTGTAATCAGAAAAATCTTTAGACAACACTCTCTACCTAGTACACCTAAATGCTTCATTCCATACACTTGATAGAAGAATATAAATGATCATTCAATGCGAGACATGTTTCTCATTGACTCATCCCTTGACTATATGAATCTGTCACCATAAAATGGAGGTTGAGGGGGTTCACTAAAGCCATCTCGTCATTGACTTGAGAGACAATCTCATTGATTTTGTTGCTCTACGACAGAGAACCCGTCATCTGTGTTATTTGCAAGACAAGTCTGGTTGAATCTGCCAGTTATTCTTTCTGCTCCTATTTTGTGCAACTGGCGAAATTCTGATGGTGGAAATGCACGTTCTGATGGTAGAACCATCATAATCCAATGATTGCACTGCACCTTATGCTGTGAGAATCCCAAAATGAATAAAACGTATCCAAACACTACCAGGAAACTTTATTCTATCTTAAAGGCATGTTGCTCCTAACAGGAGAATACATGACTCTTGCTGGAATACCGTGCTTTAGTTTTTCTCAGCTCTTTGGGATATGCACCTTGCTCCTGAAAATTCGTTAGAATAGGTGTGTGAGAAGCCTCAGATTTAATACAATAAATTGGTCAGGCAGCGTTTTGTAACAACCAGTACTCTCGCTAAGGAGGTGGATGAACTCTTAGGTAGGAACGTTCTCATTCCCTCCCCCCTTTTTTTTAAAAAAAAAAGTTTAGGGTAGGGGAAGGGGATTATAATGTGGGGAATCGAACTCTCACCAACAAGGTGGGAGTTCAAGTAGCCAACCAATTGAGCTACAAAGATTCCCCTGGGGTGTTCTCATTCCCAGCCTGCCAATTTGAGTTTTTTTTTTGTTTGATTAGTAAAATAATTTTATTGACAATTGTGGAAATTCCGTGTACAAGCCATATACCAAAAGAAGAGAACCTACACCAAAATATGGTTCTCGAAAAAAGAGATCCAATTCTCTATATAGATTGGGACCTCATAAGTACACCAAAAAGAAATTAGAGACAACACACTACTTCGCATTTTTACTAATCTTGATTAAAATTTAGTAATGAGACTTGGAAATTTTGCCAATCTGATTCTGTTCTCCACTCTCAGGATATTCAAAGGTACAAGTTGGATAACCCTCAGTCATTTCATTATCTAAATCAATCAAATTGCTATCAGCTAGATGGGGTTGATGATTCAAAAGAATACCTAGCTACTAGAAGGGCAATGGATGTTGTAGGAATAAGTTCGGAAGAGCAGGTATATTTGAAAAGTTGCAGAGACAGGAGAATATATTCAAGGGTAGAATTTTAGTAAATGGTTATTTCAGACTCTCTTGCAATTCCCCAGGATGCAATATTTCAAGTAGTGGCTGCAATTCTCCATCTTGGAAACATTGAATTTACAAAGGGGAAGGAGATGGACTCCTCAGCTCCCAAAGATGAAAAATCTTGGTTTCATCTGAGAACTGCAGCTGATCTGTTCATGTAAGTGATGAAACTGGCTTATTGAAGTTATTTCTATTCTATTACTAGCCGGGAGGTTTTCTCAAACAGCAAAAGTGCAGCACTTTTGAACTTCTAATATTTCCTAGGTGTGACATGAAGGCTCTTGAGGATTCACTTTGCAAACGTGTTATTGTAACACGTGGTGAAACCATCACCAAATGGCTGGATCCAGAATCAGCAGCTATCAGTAGAGATGCTTTGGCAAAAATAGTATACTCAAGATTGTTTGATTGGTGAGCTTTAACTTTACTGGGCAGTCAGTGAATCAGACCATCACTTCTCTGCGATGTACCTGAAGCACTTACTACTCTGTTGCAAAATTTGTTAAGCAATAATGACTTCGATTTTTTGCGTATGCTCTTCAATTTCAATTTCAGGCTGGTAGATAAGATTAATAATTCAATTGGTCAAGATCCAAATTCGAAATCTTTGATTGGTGTGCTGGATATATATGGATTTGAGAGTTTCAAGACTAACAGGTGCTTGACTGGTATGCCTTTTTGGTTGGATTGTATGAGATGTGTTCTTCTCGAATGAACTATATAAAATAGCCTTAGCATATCAGCAAGCAGTCGATTATTTTATATCTTTCAGCTATTTGTGACTTCTCTTTATCTTTAACTCACTTGACAGAGGACTCATAGCACAATTGCCATAAGCATCATTAATTGCCAATTCACAACTCTTTATTTACTATGATCTTGTCTTTGCTTTCTGGTGCCTAATACATGAGTTATGAGCAGTTCAATGCATCCTATTGCCTCTTTATTTGGTTGTCTCCTAATGAGAAGTGTCAAATTTACAAAATATTGTCACCTAGATTTTGATTTTCTGTAATTGAATTAGATGGGCTTGCAACCCTTAGACCGCCATCAATGGGATGAAATTGCCCATATAATCTTAAATGGGAAGCCAGTATTGAACTTCTTGTTGAGTGGAAGATCTTCTTCTGTGATCTTTCTAATTTTGTACTCTTTCCTTAAACTGCAGTATCAGTTTTTTATTCTGAAAGCCTACTAGTCATGGACCCGCTTTGTAGATTGTTTAATATTTCTGATGCTATATATTTCTGCAGTTATGAATCATACTTCTGATGCTCTTTATTTCTGCAGCTTTGAACAATTCTGTATCAATTTGACAAATGAGAAACTGCAGCAGCACTTCAATCAGGTTCTGGTTATTTTCTCATCTTTGAGTTTGTTGAACTATCATTACTACTGTACTCATCTCTATCATACCTGCATGTGGTCTGTCAGCATGTTTTCAAAATGGAACAAGAAGAGTATACAAGAGAAGAAATTGACTGGAGCTACATTGAGTTCATTGATAATAAAGATATTCTGGAACTAATAGAAAAGGTTTGTGCTTAGATTTGCTTTTTATTTCTTACATTTACTTGTAAATGACTTCACATTATTTAGTTTCAGCTTTTTTGACCCAGTTAAAAGAAAGCTGTTCATTGTGCACTTTGATGCAGCATGTCCAGTCAATCCCTTTTCTTACTCTCCTCCATTTCCCTTTGTAAATTTCTTCCATTTACATACATCAGGTTGTTTCCTTTAGAATATGTTGTCTTCTCCAAGAATCATATTTTCGCTTATATATGGTTGATCTTGGATATAAGTTGAATGTTGCTGCTCTATTTAACCAAAAAAGGCTGGAAGCTGCAGCTGATAAAGTTAAGATGAAATTCACTTAGAGGAGATGTGTTTTTTGTTATGAGAAAGAAGAGAGTGTTGAGAACAAACTCAACTTTATTATTTCCTCAAGTTATTGAGGTTTAAATAACTATGTTTACATGTCCTAAAAAGGAAAGGAAATCAATGCTTAATCACAATAGGAGTAAATAAGCTACCTACTTTATTTACGTATATTCTAGAATATTCACAAGGATTCCAATACTCTCCCTCAAGCTGGTGTATACAAATTATATGTACCAAGCTTGCATATATATATATATATATATATTTTTTTTTTTTTTTTTTTTTTAATTTTATTTTTTGTTGTGGAACCATCTAAGGACTTGATGAATATGTCTGAAAGATGATCATTTATCCGCACGAACCCTGTGATGATGTCTCCTCCGAGTACCTTCCCTTTGACAAAATGACAATCAATCTCTATGTGTTTAGTCCTCTCGTGAAATACTGGATTCGATGCAATGTGAAGTGCAACTTCATTATTACACACAAGTTCCATTTCTTTAATCTCTCCAAATTTCAACTTCTTCATTAGTTCCCTTGATCCATATGAGTTCACATATTGCCGCTGCCATAGCCCGATGTTTTTCTTCTGCACTAGATCTAGCTACCGCATTTTGTTTCTTTTCTGAAAAATCAAATTTCACCAACTATAACTTATTATCTAGAAGTGGATCACCTGCTATAGGGTGACTGCCCATCTGCATCTGAATATCTAACAATTTTCTCATGTCCTTAGCCTTCATAAAGTAGTCTTTTCCCTTGAACAGATTTTAAGCATTGAAGAATGCGAATAACTGCATTCCCGTGACTGTCACCGTGGAGAATCTAAGAACTAACTTACAACATGAACTGTAGAGGCAATGTCAGGTCGAGTCACAGTGAGATAATTCAACTTTCCTACCAACCTCCTGTATCTTCCAGGATCACTAAGAGGTTCTCCCCGGCCTGGTAGGAGTTTAACATTTGGATCCATTGGAGTATCAATAGGCCTGCAATCTGTCATCCTTGTCTCTCCAAAAATATCAAGTGCATACTTCTTCTGTGAGATGATATTTCTTGATTTGGCTTGAGCAACCTCTATGCCTAAGAAGTAGCTCAGTTGACCAAGATAAATTGCTGAAAAAGGTGATGCTTCAGTTTGGTAATTCCCTAGTCATCATTACCCGTGGTGACTATGCCATCAACGTAATCACCAAGACATGCACAAACCTAGACCAAAGTGACGATAAAACACAGAATGACTGGCTTCGTTTCATACCATGCCAGATTCCTGAATAACCATGCTAAACTTCCCGACCCATGCTCGAGAAGACTGCTTCAGGTCTTAAAGGGCTTGTCATAGCACGCACATCATGTTACTAGACTACCTTAGAGCAACAACACCAAGTGGTTGCTCCATATATACCCCATCTTTGAGATCTGTATGAAGAAAGACATTTTAATATTCAATGGTAGAGAGGCTAATGCCAAACAACAATCACAGATTAGAAGAGACTGACTGAAGCAATCTTAGCGACAAGAGAAAAGGTATCACAATAGTCAAGAACAAAAATGTAATGCTGATGACACATTCTTAAGGAACAGTTGGTGGCGGGCGTGAATCATTTGGTCAAGATGAGGAGCATGGACGATGATGATAAGTCAATAGAGGTGGAGTTAGCTGAGGAAGATGTAGTTGTAGAAGGTGAAGTGGAAGGATAGACTATGGCAAGATCCCCAAAGATGAAACTGGTATTAGAACCTCAGAAATGCCTAGATGTTCAGCAGAAGAGGATGTAAAGTAGGGATGACCTTCAAAGAAAGCAGCATCAGCAAACATAAGACATAAGGTAATTGCTGGGTCAGGTGAGATGCTTCCATATACCTTTTGTACCCTCGAATAGCCGAGAAACACATTTAAGAGCACAAGGAGCCAATTTGTCTTTACTTGGAGTGAGAATATGGACAAAGCATGTGCTCCCAAAGACACGTGGTGCAAGAGAAACCAGGTTGATTGAGGAAACAAACAGAGTGTGTAACCGATTTTGAATAGCAGAGGAAGGTACCATCTTTTGAAGTTTTGATAAACTAGGGTATTCCAATTGTATATGGATTAAATCTGGAGGGTCGCAAACCGAAAAAACTGTAGTGGAGCTGGGAGAATTGAGACAGTAAAGTCCATCTGACTCACACCTTTCGCCAATCATTTTTCCTGTACTGAGGTCTTTTTAACAAAGAAGTTATAAAAGAATGAGATGAAACAATATAATATTCTAGCCAAATGACGGATTGACAGAAAGTTAAAAGGACAACCAGGGACAAAAAGAAAATTATTAGAGTCAAGGAAGATAAGGGATTGGATTGACTAGCTCTGGTTGCCATGGCTTGAGAACCATTAGCTAACGTAATAGTGGGAAGGGATTGAAAATGAGTAATATCAGATAATAAAGATTTGTTACTAGCAATGTGGTCAGAAGTACTTGAGTCCATGACCCAAGGACCAAATGTGGTGGACTGTGAGATATAAGCAATAAAATAATTTTTTGAGACAAAAGAAGACATATTTTCCTAAAAATACACTGCAGGTCCAAGGTTCTTTATTCTCTAGGGGTACGGTGCATGTACCAGTACCACCAATAGGATCGGGACCCTCATGTGACCCTATGCAAGAATTTCTGCTTCAGTTGGGTCCCTCATGCGCTGTCACGCGCCATCTGCAACTTCAGATCTCCGTCGCCACGCGCCTCATGCGCCGGCGGATGTTGAGTTTCCGGCAGTATTTTCCAGTGATCTTGCTCCTTCATTCTGAGGTTGTTTGTATAATTTTTCCTGATTCCGACCATTTTCCGGTGATCAGATCTACTTTTTCCTGTTATAGTGACTAATTTTTTCAGATTCCGGTGACAACATTAAGTCTTGGGCCAGAATTCACTCTATTTTTTGGACACTAATAACACTCTATTTTTTGTTTTGACCCCTCATGTTTCTCGGATCCGATGTTTTTGGTACTAAATCTATGGTTTCCAGCAACCCAAACCATGGTATCACCACAAAACCCTTGATAGGTACTGCGAACTACTTATCTTGACTTTCTCTGCTTAGCTATGGTGTAAAGGACAAGGTGTTCAGGATCACTTGTTCAAACATGCTAAGGTTCAGGATCACTTGTTCAAACATGCTAAGGATATTACTGAAAATGATAG
This sequence comes from Solanum bulbocastanum, assembly GCA_037074985.1. Taxonomy (NCBI): domain Eukaryota; kingdom Viridiplantae; phylum Streptophyta; class Magnoliopsida; order Solanales; family Solanaceae; genus Solanum; species Solanum bulbocastanum. Next base: position 2,683,723 of record CM073602.1, read on the forward strand.
GGGGCAAATAGAAGAAGATTGATGCTTAATTGTGTAGTCTGTTGTGGAAATCTATTGATTTAAAGTTGATGTCGTTGTTCCGACCATTCCAAGCTTGCTTCTCAGTTGAAAAAAGGCTCGTGGGCTATACAAAAATGACATATCCCGCTTTTATAAGATGATTTCTCGGTTTACCTACCTTAAAAAGTACAATTCGGATATGTTTACTTATCTTGGACAGGTTCAGGTGGTAATGGAAGAATTTAATGAGTTGTACCCGCTACTTAAGTGTTGAATTTTTGGAGTACCGCCAGAAGATGTTTTTAGTTGTTACACTTGCTGGACTAAAATCTGATTTGAATCAGTGAGGGATCAAATTTTGGCTAGCCTTAGCAATCAAAGAAGAAAATATATAAAAGAGAGGTTACGAAGGCTGAGATATGCAAAAATGTCGCAATTTCAGCAAGAGAAATTCAGAAATTTTATTTTAGTTTAAGGCTGAAATCACGTTTTTTCTGCAAGTTGGCTTAACTCGAGGGAGCTAAGTGACTGAAATCTTGTTTCCGGCAAAGATATCTACAACAGATGTTCCATATAAACCTCCCTTTTGTGATGATGTTGATTTCATTCTCTAATTTACATAATTTTTTATTGATGGATCAAGATTTAATTTTCTACTTTGTTTCTCCAGTAACATATTTTAACAGTTCTTTCTCTTGCTCAGAAACCAGGAGGTATTATAGCACTCCTTGATGAAGCTTGGTAAGCTGATTTTGAATGAAGAACTATTTTTTTAGTAGCTTTTGTTATTCTTCATTCTCATTGTTTAGATGGTCCAAACATCCCTTCTGTTTACCCTATTTATAGTCATTTCTTAGCGCTTAGGATATTCAGACTACTGTTATTTTGTTTTTGCAGTATGTTTCCAAGATCAACTCATGAAACGTTTGCACAGAAGCTCTATCAGACTTTCCAAAATCATAAACGATTCAGCAAGCCCAAGTTGGCTCGTTCTGACTTCACTATTTGCCATTATGCTGGTGATGTAAGTCTTTTCATCTACTGTAACAAATTTTGAGCTTAGATGTTCAACTTTATTTTGAAGCCGTGGGCAATTTTACATTTTCTTTTCTTACAGGTCACATATCAAACAGAATTGTTTCTGGATAAAAACAAAGACTACGTTGTTGCTGAACATCAGGCACTCCTGAGAGCTTCAAAGTGTTCTTTTGCATCTAGTTTGTTTCCAAAATCAGTGGAAGAATCCTCAAAACAGTCAAAGTTCTCTTCTATTGGTTCTAGCTTCAAGGCATGTTGCTTCTGTTTTCTAATGTATTTTGCTCCTCTTTTCATATATGCAATTACGCAGAGATATATTGAATCATCACATGTTCTTTTATATACTTTGCAGCAACAACTGCAGTCTTTGCTTGAAACTCTGAATGCAACTGAACCCCATTATATTCGATGTGTGAAGCCAAATAATCTGCTAAAGCCCTCTATCTTTGAGAATCACAATGTTCTGCAACAGCTGTGCTGTGGGGTAAGGAAATGTGTTGAATTTTTTTCAAATTGGTGGCATATATATGAATAGGAAGTTTGTGCTCACTTTTTTTTCCTTCTGTAGGGAGTGATGGAAGCAATAAGAATAAGCTGTGCTGGATATCCTACTCGGAGACCCTTTTATGAATTTTTGGATCGCTTTGGCATCCTTTCGCCTGAAGTTTTAGATGGAAGGTACCTATTTTCCTATTTTACCTTGTACTATTTGATCAGATTGTCAATGTATTGTGATTTTTTCTGACTAACTCATGACAGTACCGATGAGGTCTCTGCATGCACATGCCTTTTAGAGAAAGTTGGCCTTCAAGGATATCAGGTAATACATTACTTTATTAGAAGTTATAGTTTAAACATGAAACAATTCAAACTTTTCCAGTTCATTTCTGTAATTTGGAGTCTCTTATTAATTTCAGGTGATAACCTCACTTGATAGAAAGTCTGTTTTATCTCTTTTAACTGATATTTATCTAGCACATTTTAGCACATTCTTCATTCAGTAAAATGTTTAAAGAATTTCAGTGGTTCCATTTTGCATTTGTTGCACACCTGAATCCTATCGGGCTTTTGGAAGGTCAGATATTTGGTGAATAATAAATCTGTAAATTTTTTCGCCTTTCTGGTGGCCTCCTCACATTGCTACGTGTACTTCCTTAGCATTTCTATATTATAGATATTATTGGTTAGATTGTTCAGTTGTATTATATGCTCATCTTTCTTGTTTTTTCTTGTAATTTCATGGATGCACTGTGAATTTTCTTAGTTTTTGAAATTTTCTAGTTTTGAGTCTTTACTGATCTTGATAGTGTGTATCCCTTTCATAAGTATAGTATTTTTTTCATCTTCCTCCCAGAGTTCTTTTGGTTCTTGTTTTATGCAGAAGATGTTGGCTTTATAAACCACAAACATCATCTTTAATGTCTGGAACATATTTCATACTTTCTTTGTCTTTTTACTTAGGTCAAATGTAGAATATTTCATTCTTTTAATGATCTAAAAAGGAAAAATAAATAAATAATGAGAATCCCTCTGGATTTCGTCTGTGAGATGTCTTCCATGTGGAGGAGGTTTCAGGAAAGCCAATCATTTGTCCATTTTGCCTTTGCAGATTGGTAAAACAAAAGTGTTTCTAAGGGCTGGGCAGATGGCAGAGCTAGACAGTCGCAGGGCAGAGGTGTTAGGGAGATCGGCGAGCATCATTCAGAGGAAAGTTCGTTCTCACATGGCTCGAAGAAATTTTACATTGTTACATCAGTTGGCAATAAGGATACAATCGATGTGCAGAGGTATTTCATTTGCTATATGCTTGGCTTTTGGGTTCGTAGATTAAAATCTATCAATGTTTTCATTTCTCATTGTTACAGGAGAACTTGCTCGACATGTATATGAGGGCTTGCGGAGAGAAGCAGCTTGTCTGAAGATCCAGACAGACATGCGCATGCATCTTGCTAGGAAGGGTTACAAAGAATTGTGCTCTGCTGCCATTTCAATTCAGACAGGAATGCGTGGGATGGATGCACGCAATGAAGTACGATTCAGGAGGCAGACAAAAGCTGCCATTATCATTCAGGTAAACTTTTTGTAACGGAAGAATTATTCTTTGAAATTTTGAGAAATTTTTCTAATTTAGGATCAACAGACTATTTGGAATAGTTATCCTTGCTGCTATTGCTCTACCTGTTTATTCACTTAATGCCTTGAAAGCTGTGATTCACACTTTATAATGATCCTCATGCTATATGTACAGAGTCATTCTCGTGCTTTCTTGGCCCGGTTGAAATACAAGAAACTCAAGAAAGCTGCTATTACCACTCAATGTGCTTGGAGAGCTAGAGTCGCTCGTGGGGAACTACGGAAACTTAAGATGGTGATATTTCATTCTTCATCTCCTCTTTTATCCTCTTTATTGATCCAGAGGTTCTTAGCTGCTATTGCCTCTGTTAGCATCTGTATTCTGAGTTGATACACAGTTTAAATTTCTCAGAAATGTATTAGTTTACTGTATGCTTAAGTCCTGTGGAGACTAACTGCAGTTATGCTTCTCATTGTTCATGCTTACATCAAATTTAGACCTCTAAATTCTCTTTCATGCTTTAGGCCATTCATACTTGGAGTGAATACTTTGAAGGGGATTAGCATTAACTTCTAATAAGCATTTAAGTAATTGGACTGCCTTCAAGAACTTGCAAGCTATAGTATACAACTGGAAATGTGTCTCTTAGTAAAAATTAGGCACTCATTTTTTGCAGCCAGTTAGAGTCTTTGAGTACATAAGTCATAATGCCATGCTGCTAGAGTTGCATATTGTCGAATTCCCCTACGGCCAAGTCGACTTTGCTTTTTAGATCCATGAATTGTTGTGCAAGGCAGATAAGTTTCAATGATATTTTGTATATTCATCCAGATTTGATTTATCTCACATTTCAGTGCCAGCTCATGTTACATTCAATAGTTAATATCTTCTAGGGAAATCTCCAGTTTTAAATTTATTGATACTAAAGGTTAGAAAGTCAAGTTTATGCATTTCATGCACCATGCTCAGTTTAAAGAAATAACGTGATAGTTGGCCTGCTTGCAAAAGTCACCCTTTCTTTATTACTAGACTTTCAATTGAATATCTATTGTTTGTTCTCAAACAGTTTCATTTTTGTTCGGAGTTCCATTCTAACTTATTTCTGCATAGGCTGCAAGGGAGACTGGTGCGCTTCAAGCTGCAAAGAATAAATTAGAGAAGCAAGTTGAAGAATTAACTTGGAGACTACAGCTGGAGAAACGCATGAGGGTAAATTCTTCATCTTAAGATGCTGCTCTGCCCTATTCTTAAACCATAAATGATTCAAACATCTAGAACACACAATGTTCTAGAGGAACTCAATCTTGAAATGATGCTTTTAAGTGTTTGAGCGTGAATCTAATACTGTAAATCCTCATATGAGTCCATGTTGATATGTTAAGCTGTGGACGGAAAAAACAAACTTTTTAACTAGAGTCATGTTTTTCAAAGAAAAGCTTCAGAGCAGGAATAGGTACATCATACATGCAATTCTATAATCATATTTGACAAAGGAAACTCAAACAAAACCACTGCTGATTTAGGAATATGGTGACTTTTTTCTGGTTGTGTCTCACAAGTCACATCATTGTCAACACGACCTTTGTGAGATTGGAATCACATATAGACTACCTATTTAGTTGAACTGGTAGCATGAAGCAAAATGGACCATAATTTATTGATGTGCCTAGTTGACTAGAAGTATTTGCTTCTGTCAAAGTGGAATAGAAATATAAGAAAATGGTACAAGAATAAGCTAATTCTGTCTATACCACTGTATGCTTAAGTGTCTGCCTTCCAGTTTAAACAATATAATTCTGTTTTTGTAGGCTGACATGGAAGAAGCAAAAACACAAGAAAATGCAAAACTGCAATCAGCTTTGCAAGAAGTTCAACTTCAGTTCAAGGAAACAAAAGAGATGCTTGTCAAAGAATGTGAAACTGCAAAAAGGGCGGCAGAGGAAGTTCCTATTATGCAGGAAGTTCCTGTTGTTGATCATGAAATGATGAACAAACTTAGTGTTGAAAATGAGAAACTAAAGGTAGGTTTGTTGAAACAAGGGAGTTTCAAGTGTAAACGACTTTCTTGTATTCATGGGAGAGCTACTTGCACTCAGCTCTTGATGCTCCTTTTTGTTTTTGATTTCAGTCTTTGGTAAGCTCTCTAGAACAGAAGATTGATGAGACAGAAAAAAAGTACGAAGAGACAAGCAAACTTAGTGAGGAGAGGTTGAGGCAGGTGTTGGATGCAGAGTCTATAATTGTTCAGTTGAAGACTACCATGCAAAGGTGTAATGAGCTTATGTCATAACTCATAAGTAGCTTGAATGGATAATCTTATGGCAATTTTATTTTTATACAGATTGGCTCGTGAGTATAACTCAATGTAATTCATTTCTACCCCTCATTGCATTTTCTGGTTATAGGTTCCAGGAAAGGAATTTTGATTTGGAATCTGAGAATCAGATTCTTCAGCAATCTCTGTTAGCCCCTGCCAAGCAGGTTTCAGATCATTCACCTAGTCTGGCTTCCAAGGTATTTGCCTTTAAAATTCAATTATTTATTAGTTTCTTTCCTTCCCTCTTTCCCTTTGACAAATTCTGCCTATCACATTGACACTATTATGTAGGTGCAGATAGAAGAAAATGGCTACCACCTCAAAGAAGAAACTAGAACCAATGTAAGATACTCTTTTCTTGCCATCCTGCAACATCATGTGAAGTACAGGTGACAAATAGGCAGGTTTGGTCAAACTTGAGTGGGTCAAATCTATAAACAGAGCACTATACAACCAACATAATATTTTGGTTGGGTCAAATACAACAACAACAATAGCAGCATACCCTGTGAAATCCCACAAATGGGGTCCGGGGTGGGTAGAGTGTACGCAGACCTTACCCCTACCTCATGGAGGTAGAGAGTGTGTTTCCGGAAGATCCTTAGCTCAAGTGCAGCAAAACCAAATTGCATCAAATAATGGTCATAATCCATCCAGCCCAACATGACCCAACCTTTTCTCCTTTTTATTTTGGCTTTTCAGAAGAAGTATGTAACATCTTATATATTTATTAGCTTAAGTCTTCCAAATTTATTTAATTGTTAATTCCCAATCTCCAAACTTGATTTCGTATGCTCGGTTTTGTGTTGCATTTTGACCTGTTGAGTTACACTATTTTGATCCATTTTGATTCAATAGTTCGATGGGTCATTCTGTTGCGATCCTTGGGTCAAATAAAAAAGTATCATACTTCAACACGTTTGAATTAGGGCAGGTTGAGTGGATTACTAAAAAATGGGTTGATTTTTCCACACTAATGTTCGGTAGTTGTCAAATTCCAATCCATGCTCCATGCTTATGAGATGATTGACTTTTGCAGGATCCACCAGGTTCAACACCTGCAAAAAAAGTTGAAACCCCTAATAGCAAGTCAAGGAAACCTCCTATTGACCGACAACGTGTATGTACTTCCCTGGTGAACCTTTTGTGTCAAATTTCTTAATGTTTGGTGGAGAAACATTTTATAAACTGATATCTTGGTAAACCATGCTGCAGGAAGACATTGGTGCACTCATTGACTGTGTGATGAAGGATGTTGGATTCAGTCAAAGCAAGCCTGTTGCAGCTTTTACCATCTACAAATGTCTTCTTCACTGGAAATCTTTTGAAGCAGAAAAGACTAGCGTGTTTGATCGTTTAGTGCAGATGATTGGTTCTGCCATTGAGGTAACTAAATTGAGAATTGCAACTATTGTCTTTGAAACAGTGATAGAAACAATGTAGTAAAATGTGTTTACCCAGTTATATTGAAATTTGAGACTACGATGGAAAATAGCTCAATGCTTCAACAGAATTTCATTAGCTATTCCTGATTTCACTGAACTACTTGCTGTCAGCATTTGATAAAAAATCTAATAATCGACCTGCTTCCACCTTTGATTGTTGCATAGCATTTATATAAATTATTGTTGGGAGAGTGTCACTATGATTTTTTTTTTTTTTTTTTTTTTTGGAGTGTCACTATGATATTCATCAATAAGGCTAGCAAAGTTATAACTTATTCTGAAGAAAAAAGATTTATCAGTGTTATAATCTCATTATCATATTATTTGCACCAAAACATTTGGATTAGTTTTAGTTATTTATTGCAGTTCAGTACACTTTTTGATGTGATTGATATTTCATTGGTGTGATCGAAAATCATATGATAACATGTCAAGAAAAATCATTTGGTGGGTGCTCATGAATCAAGAAATTCATACCAACTATATGAAGGATATGTACAAAGGAGCATCACGGTCTAAATAGTTGGTGATAGAGGAGGATTCTGTAAAAATGGGTTTACACCAAGGATCTACCTTGAGCCTGTTACTTGCTTGGTGATGGATAATTCTATGGTGCATGCTTATTGCTAATGATGAAATGTTAACTGGCAAAAACAGCGAGAAAGTCAACCAGAAGTTAGAATTATGGGGAATTCCTTAGTAAGGGTTTAGGATAAGTAGAACTAAAACAAAGTATATCTTGCTGCAAGTGTAGCCCCCATAAGAAGAATGAAGGTGAAGTGAGATTTGACACAACTATGGTGCCTAGATTAAAATAATTAAGACTGCAAGAATTTCAGCTCCTTACGTTAATAACTGTGAATACCATTATAACCTGCATTGTTACTAAAGCATATACGAGGATTGTTGTCTGTGTCATTCTGCTGCTTTGTGATGAAATCTTATAATCTTCAAAAATGACTCCTAGGGTGATAAGAAGACAGAAACGCGATTAATTTCTTAAATTTGGAGGTTCATGTTTCAGTAGAGTTAATACAAACTAGAATATGATGAGAAGTCTTCTAATTGCAGAATCAAGATAGTGATGACCACATGGCATACTGGCTGTCAAATACCTCGACATTGTTATTGTTAATCCAAAAAAGCTTGAAGCCAGACAGTGCAGTTGGTGTGACTCCTACCCGTAAACCACAGCCTGCAACATCCCTGTTTGGGAGAATGACAATGGTATGAGAACTTTTCATGTTGAGTTAGTTTTCTTTAAAACTGACTTAGAGTACTAAAATCGTAGCTATAGTAGTTTTGCTCCCATGCATGTGCTAACTGATTTTGCTGTTCTTGTTTTCAGGGATTTCGCTCGTCCTCTTCTGACATCAATCTTGCTGGAGTAGTGCACCAGGTTCAAGCAAAATACCCAGCTCTGCTTTTCAAACAGCAGCTTACAGCATATGTTGAGAAACTGTATGGAATTATTCGTGATAACTTGAAGAAGGAATTAGGGTCACTTCTTTCCTTATGTATCCAGGTATGTTGAATTTTACAAACTGCAATCCACTGTCTTCAATAAAAAAGGCTTTCCTGCATTTCTTCATGTTTCTTCTTGCTTTGTGCTTCTAAAACTTCAGGATGGCTCTAAGATGATATTGTACAAATAGAAATTTACAAATATTTTCAACTTAATTTTACTTCTTGATTAACTTTTTGCATGATTGTCAGTATTCTCCTCTAAGCAGAAGCCTGGTAGTTTAACAATTATTACATGATGTCAAATAAATGCACTCATCGAAGGAAGAAATAGCTCTTCAATTTTGTGATTTAGTTTATAAGCATAATAACATGACTAAACCTCAATCCTTACTAGTTGGTATCACCGATATTGATATTTGTTTCCATTTTATTCTAATTTTTCCCCTTAGTCCACATACATTTTCGACAGGAAAAAGCATCACATAGAAGTGTAAAATTCTGAATAATTTAATAAATTTGAATTTTTGAAAATTGTGAAAGTTATATTAAAATGAAAATAGTGGGGAGAATACAAGATTTTCCTCTTATACAGGTGAATTTGTTTTGAGTAATTATGTGTTTAAAATATTTCCCTTCTACTGTTCGATGGGATAATATTGACGGGCACATCGATTTATAGCTTTTCAAATTTTTGTAAATTTTCTTCACTTCTATCTTTTTTTCGCCTGTTTTTAGTTGTTTCTTATGATATATTTCAATTTATCACTGTGTTTTGCTTTTCCTTCTAAATTTTTTGTACTGTGGGGCAAGGTGAAAATTATTTTGTCTATTAAAGCCTTCAGCTTTTCGCATAATAATATATGATATGTTGAAAATTCAGGCACCAAGGACCTCCAAAGGAAGTGTGCTAAAGTCTGGTCGATCCTTTGGCAAAGATTATTCAATAAATCACTGGCGAGGAATAATTGAATGCCTTGATTCCCTTCTCTGTACTTTGAAAGAAAACTTTGTAAGGCCTCACAGACCTTTTCCTGTTTCACTATCTTTTTAGTTATAAGGAAAGCTAATATTTTCTGCCTTCCATTCTCAGATGCCTCCGATTCTTGTTCAGAAGATATTTAGTCAAGCCTTTTCATACATGAATGTACAGCTCTTTAATAGGTGACCGGTGTTTTCTTATCTAAGTTGTCTTTAGTTCTTTGTCAATTTAAGCTTTCTAATCTCATTTAAATTATGCAATCGTAGTTTTCTTCTTCGCCGGGAGTGTTGTACATTCAGTAATGCAGAATATGTTAAATCTGGCTTGGCTGAGCTAGAGCTGTGGTGCTCCCAAGCGAAGGAAGAGGTAATTTATGGTTCACTGTTATCACCTAAATGAAATTTGTGGATCTAATTCCTTTTTTTGTTTCATTTATTCCTGGCTTGCAGTATGCTGGCTCATCCTGGGATGAACTCAAACATATACGACAAGTTGTTGGATTCTTGGTAATGTTAATATATTTCAATCTTTCTTTTAATATTTTTTCTTCTAGTATCATTGATTAGAAGTAGCCACATAACTTACCACAAACCAAGTTTCAACGCTGACCTATGCTGAAAGAGTAGGACATGGGCCAATTTGTATATCCGTACTGCAAGGTTATTAAATGCTAGATTTTTAAGAACCTTCACATATTCATTTATCTCTTAACATATATTACATGGATATTGACTTCCTCAACGTGTTGCCTCACTATTATTTGATTCTGGTAGACTAAGCTGCTCTGGTTCCGTCAATCTATCTAAATGTGACATCTGTATTTCCTTTATCCTTTTTTTTTTGGGAATTTTTCTTTTAATCTCAGATGAAAGTGTTTGAGCAAGTAGATATGGTTTATTGTGTAAGAAAAAAGTTCTGAGACAACATGTCTGGAAATGAATTAGTAGTAAGCGGAACTGCTGAAGTTTCCCTGAGTTTTTTTGGTTACTTACTAATTTCTTGTGCTTCAATATAAGCATTATGGCTATTATGAATGGGCTGTTGCATGATAATTGCTGTTTTTCCCTTTTTCTTTAGAACTTGCTTATGTCTATAATTTTACATATGCAGTGCGATCCACCATTGATATGGAGTTTTCTGTTAATTGTTACTCTTTTGCAGGTTATACATCAGAAGTACAGAATTTCGTATGATGATATCACTAATGATTTGTGTCCTGTAAGTCAATTTTCTCTAACACATTAGCTTTTCTCTGAGTCCAGTGTTATGAAATGCATTTGTGGAAGAATTAAAATTTAAGATCTTTCACCATTTTGCAATTTAGATCTGAAGAGTTCTTTGTCAAAATTTTCTTCTCTACCAGTCCAGGACAGAACTTGGTTTATCAATTTATCTTTTCTGGTTTCCATTTCATCGAGCATAAACCATATCACCTTCCTTAAATTGTGAAATTCTGGTTTTACAGGTTCTCAGTGTCCAGCAACTTTACAGAGTTTGTACTCTTTACTGGGATGACAAATACAATACACGAAGTGTTTCCCCAGATGTAAGTTATGCGTGGCCGGTGGTATTCCGATTGAAGTCCTACCTGTGCATGTTCATATCAGTCATAGTTGAATGTTGAGGGAATTTCTTTTGTCCTGACAGGTCATATCTAACATGAGGGTACTTATGACAGAGGACTCGAACGACGCCGAGAGCAACTCTTTTTTGTTAGATGATAACCCAAGGTGAGAAACTATTCAATGTTTAGAAAAGTTATGTCATCCTCTGCCAAATTTGGCACAAGGAATTTTCTTGGATGCTTCTATCATGAATTTGCCTTATATTGTGTTGTTAGAAATATAACCTGGAAACTTTCTTTATGTACAATGTGGGTTTTGTAAGTGTGCTCTTTATTACACAAAAGCATATTTGAAGCATAAAGGAACTTCTCATATTCCTCATTCTTTTCCTATTGTGCTCGGACTCTTCAAAAATGTCACCACGTGCGTGTCAAAGCCTCCAAAAGTAGTGCATTCTTGGAGGATCCAACACGGGCACGGCATCATTTTTTGAGGGCCATAGTTCTTTTGTATTACCTTAAAACATCCACCAGTTCCCTTCATTCAAAGTTATCTGAGAAAATCATAATGGGAGCCCTCCATAATTTGCCATCACCCGTAACACCATTTCCGGGATAACTCCATTGTCCAGGGTTTTGAAGTCTCTCTATAACACAAGAATGTGATCCTTGCACATTGAACACCAACTTATACAATCCAATTTGTCCTCCTTAAACTGTTTGCTGTAAGGGTTGCATTCCATGCGGCACATGATTTGATGGAAATAGCTTTCTTCGGCATTTTTGTCTTTCATATTCTCTCTTCTGCCTGTTTTCATGTCTATCTTCTTCAGTAAGCAATTTCAGTAAGATCTTACCGTGAATGTACTTGTACCCAGCCATCTTGATATATTTCTATCCTCTGGATTTTGGGATCCACTTCCACCCATGATAAACCTCAAGTGCTTCTTGTGATTAGGGTAGCCATGGTTGCAATAATATCATCTGTAAAGCTTACACCCGTGGACACACCTACTTTAAGATTGAATCTCCACACCAAAAATTCAACCAAAAATTTTACCTCTAATTCCCGGCGTGAAGCCAATGAATTTTGTGAAGTCCTCTTTCCTTGTAATCCCTTCCCATGCGCTTACTATATGTATGCACATTACGTAATTTGAGAACCATCTACATGCCTATCATATTCAAATCTCCATAATCATGTCCCAGTCATGCTATACTCTCTCTGTTCCATTTTATATGACTCTCTGTTTCAAGAAATGGCATGTTTCTATATTAGGAAATTTTTAACTTTAAACGTCAACTTTTCGGTCCTCTTGCTTTATGATTTTCCAGACCACAAAGCAGAGCTTTCGGATTTTCCAGAGAAGAGGGATTGAACAGTTTTCCTGAAAGAAAGGATTGATTGAATTATCTTATTTAGGACAATTCATGGTTAATCAGAACAACAGATCTAATGGAGTTAATGGATTTACCTAAGTCAGTTTATAGGCTTATCTGTCAGAGCAAGCACAACACTCGTACTCCTTATTACATGCTTTATAATCATAGAAATGTCGGGACATCTTTAAGACCGTAAGTTGTAAGGGTAATTCTGGCATGTACCTGAAGTCTGTCTTTCTTTCTTGAACTCCATCCATAATTAAACTTCGCCATATGAAATGAGAAATGGAATCTATTCTCCTTATCCTAACCTTTCATCCCTTATAGGGGGTTTGTTATTTTCTTTCACTCCTCCATGTGCTTATTTCTGTTCCCCTATTTTCCTTCTTATGGAAGATCTCTCATCATTTTCTCTTATTCGCGTTTACTTCTGTGGGGATACAAAAAATTAACAAAAACAAAAAGTACTAGAAGTTCCCTATAATTTCTACTGGCATATAAACGTTAGCCAGTTTAAAGGACTCCTAAAAACATGACCTAAAGTAAAAGTGCCAACATGTCTGAGTTGATTCAAGAAGCTAATTCTAACAAGTGCATCTTTTCAATTGCAGCATCCCATTCTCAATTGAAGAGGTTTCAAATTCACTTCAAGTCAAGGATTTCGCAGATGTCAAACCTGCAACCGAACTTCTTGAGAATCCAGCCTTCCAATTTTTACATGAGTGAGGGTTAGGAACACCAAGATTTTCTCGTGTTTGCATGAAAAATTATTGTACCATCCTCGACAGTCATCCTCGATTTCTTGTACATTCATCTTTTCCTAGTTCATTTTTTTTAACCAATATATCTTGATGTAATATAATTTTCTTTTGTGTATAGTTATAATTCATAGCAAAAGGTGTAGTGTGTAAGCAATTGAGCTTTGTATCCTATCCAATTTTGGTGGGGGCAAAGAACACCACCAATTTTTTTGTACTTTTTTTTGGGAAATTAGGACAAAAGCATATTGGTAATATTGAATGGTGTAAATGTTGTGTGTATTCTATCAAATTTATACTTGTAATGAAAGAGGAAGCTATGGGGTATTGTTTTGAAGATTTATGAGAACAAAACACCATCGAAAGCACTATTCGTTTGGCCAGAAATGGTCTCATATCGTCTCTCACCATAATTTCCTGAATGATATGTCGTATGAGACTGTTCGTTCATCTTCGTTCAAGAGTTTATGAAAGTATGTCTGTTACCTTTGTCTAATGAGTGCCTTTTGCATCAATATTCTGACTTCTTTGCCTTTGATGTACTTCACTTGATCTAAGTTTCGGACCTTCCTCTCTTTTCCCTTGGTAAGTATGTACAGCAAACGTTCAGTAACTGTTATTTTTGCTACCGTAACTACCAACTTCGCCTCCTTTTTCCTTATTATAAATTATCTAATAATAAATATATACATTTATACAATATTCTTTGTTATAAATAGTGTATTAAATATCAAAATATTTTGCAAACTCTTTAGAGCAATAACTGATGATGATTCTAATTCTATAAAAATGATTAATTATTATATCATCTTACTACTCTCAGTCCAACAATATTTGTCCACTATGAACTTTGCACATTTCGTAAGTAATTATTATTATATCATCCTTTGAATATAATAAATATAATGTCTTAAATAATAGAGAAATGACTATAATTAATGATAATGGTAAATTATGAATTAAGTGTAAATTATCCATTGATTTAAAGTAGATATGTATTATTCGACATCTCAAAATAATATAGTGCACAACTATTGTTATATAGAGGGAATAAAAAAAAAGTAATTTTATAAAGAAAGTTGTGTTGAATTCCATTTGCTATTCCATCTTTTTTTTCTGATTTAAGCTTTGGTTTGTTCATTCTTGTGCCTCTTTTTGTTGCCAGGGTTTAATATTCTTCAACATTGAATTGAATGGAATTGGGATTTTTGGTATAGAGTGAATAGGTTAAAAAATCTTAATTTATCATCATTTTGCAAGTTTTATATCTAAACTAGTTTATTAACCCCAAGTCTTAGTGATACTATTTGGTAGTTATGAGGTTCTGATTAAGAGTTAGCTGATATCAGAAGAGCAGACTGATACAACTTTATTAAAGAACGTTGTTGATGTATTTGTTGGAATTGGAAGGGGGAAAATGGAGTATAATGTGAATGACTTTGAAGATGCAATGCTTAGAGATTCTCGAAAAGTTTCAAGTTGGATCGTGGAAGATTCTTATTCGGATTATATGTTGAAGGTACACCCCATTTTTTTTTCTGGATTATAATTTTATAGTATTGAAGTGCTGATATGTGTGTTCTTGCACAGGCTGTAATTAAGTTCGGTCTCGTTCTGCCAGATGATATATACCATAATATAACCATCATCCTTTATATCAACATTTCACTATGACTGCCATTCTTTGGAGCTGATTATCAAATTATGTTCTCTATAACAATATTTCGCTGTAACAGCCAAAGGATACCGTTTGGCTGTAATGGGTTTAATGCATAACACAGGCGGATGTCTGCATTACTCCCTTTGATGTTAAATTCTTCGACAGTAACATTGGCATTACTCCCTTTAATTTGATGTCAAAATGTTTGGTCTTTATATTGTTGATCTTAGAAATTCTGTTTATATAAAGATGTTTAATTAGTATATTACCAAAATAAAGCATGATTTACAAGGGGTAATTTTACAAACAGTCTTATAACTAATTGTAGTTGAATTCAATTGAACATACAATAGTCCATTTTTGAATTACTTTGAGGAGAGCCAAAAAATTTCAAAGATCTCAACAATCGATCAAAGATCTCGGCAATCAGTCCTTTTCTCAGGTAAGCGCATAGGAAGTTCCGAATTAAGCTTTCAATTTATTGTGTTTCCTCTAACCAAGATGATTAGGTGTTTGTAGGGTGATAAGCAAGCAAAGGAGCTAAAAAAATGAAAGCATCCAAGATGTTGGAAAATAGTAGTCGAAGTTGCTAAGGAGAAATGGTCAAGAAGCTGGAAAAATACACTGCAAGGGAGCACCTCCGCGTCGCGAAGCTGAAGCCAGGATGTGGAAAACTAATTTCACAAAACAATGGAATGAGCGATGGAAGCGCATAGCGGAGTTGACTCAAGCTATTCGAAATGTGTGGCGAGGGAACAGGTTCGCGTCACGGACCTGGACTCCAGATTTGCATCACGTGTTTTATTTCAAACTATTAATAGTCCAGCTGTATTATTTTATCATTATTCAGTTTTTGAAAATGGGAGAACACGATTTGAGCGATTTTGCTGACTATCTCTAGGGCTTTTCTTCTACTCTTTCACTTTGGTAAACACTTTTATGATCCTTGAACATTGTTTGATGATGATTTATTCTATGAGTAGCTAAATTCCCTTATTCTAGGGTTGTAGCTGCGATTAATGGCATAATAGTATTTATATCTAGCATGAGATGGGTTTTCTTATGATTTATGCTTGCATTCTTGTTTAACTATTTTGATGATTGATCAACATTAAAATAAACTCATTGTCCGCTCTTGAACTCGGAAGACGAATAGAGGGATAGACCAAGGAATGTGAGAAACGTGTTCATTCTAGGGTAAAACGAGTGTTTCGTATATAGGATAGGATTATACCTATATTCCTCGTTTGGTTAATGTACAAGATGATAGCTTAATGCTCCGCTATTGGTTCATGCATATCCCCGCTCATCGATGTAGTTAGGCTGTCAATGGTGGTAGGCGATTAGAGGTCGTGAGACCATGATCGTAAATTTAACCTTGTGAATCAATAATGAGGTTAACCCGTTGAATGCTAGGATAAGTTATTATTGTGTTTGAAATCGGTGCATGCTACAACCCTGGAATATTTCCCAAATTGTGAAATCCCCATTTTTGTAACTGATTTAACTGTTAGTAATTAATATTTGCAACTGTTTAACTTAGTTGATATAAACAAATTCCTGAACTCGTCTATCGCATAAGTAAATTTATTTTAGTTACAATAAAGTTAGTATTTGTTGATTTGAGGTCCTTTGGGTTTGATAATCCGGCTTGAAAGAGTCGCTGTACTATTTGAGTGACCACGTACACTTGCATGTGCTTCTGGACGCAACAATGAGACTCTTCCAATTCCAACAAATACATCTTTAATAAAGATATCGATTGAATGTATGAAAATATTTCATATAAATTGTTGAGCGGGATGTGGAAGATGAAAAAAATCTTAAAAATGAGTTGACGTGACACAATGAGTTCATAGTAATTCAGAGGTTTTGTGAACACTCAATAAATTAGGTATGAAACTTGTGAAATAGTTTACATGTGTACAGTCACATGTATCTCATTGGAAGAACTTTTGGAGCGCGATGTTCATATAGCATGTCTTATTTATCCGGGATGTATTTTTATATGAGTTCAAGGTGGTTTTGTGAACACCCGATATATTAGGTGTGAAACTTGCAAAGCAATGATAATTTAAATTTTGTATATTAGGAAATCGAAATTGTAATAAATGATTTCTTCTTTTTGCTTTAGCTAGCGTGCATTGATGATGTTTTTCTTCTTTATCATTGAAAGTTGATTGACACTGTATGTTCAGATGATTATTAATTGAGAAGATTTTTTTAATATATAACTATGGCGTTTAGGCCAACTAAGATGGTTTGCACATGTGACGAGGAGGTGAGTGGATGCACCAGTTAGGAGGTGTGAGAGGTTGGTTGTAACAACTAACAAGTTTTAGGGTAGGTAGAACTGGGGGAGATAATAAGAAAAGACATGACACATCTTCAGCTTATTGTGGACATGGCCCAAGATAGCAATATGTGGAGGTCGAGGATTAGGGTAGAAGGTAGTAGGTAGCCGAGTGTCGTCCCACATAAACTTTTATGTTGGAGAGGCAGGGGCTCAGTCTGCTCTTCTCCGTATTTAGTAATTTTAGTCAACAGTCGCGCAATATCTTATTCTTCAATTTTCACTACAACATGTTGCTTCTTTTGCTTTGGGTATCTAGTCATTGCTATGCCGTTTTTATCCTTTAAATCCTGCTTAGATTACATTTTTTAATCTATCGGAAACAACCTTCTCTACCTCACAAAGGTAGGAGTAAGGTTTCGATACATCCTACCCTCCCCAGACGACCCCACTTGTGGGATAATATTGGATATATTGTTGGTTTTGTTGGTTTTTGGGCCAATTCATGTGCACCTCGATTAATATCACGTGGTACCACTGTCCACCAAGGGTTCAATCAGCATTGAGTGCTATGGGTAACTCTGTCCACAAGGCTTGGACAGAGGGGAAGAAATCACCTAGTTTTTTGCCTTTCCTGAGATTTGAACGATCTCATGGTTCTCAATCCACTTTATTGACACTCTTGGATGCTGGGAAGTTGCTGCTTTTTGCTGTCACCTGCGTACATTCGATGCTATTTTTCTTGAAAGTTGAATTGGCATTGCTATTAGTAGTTGGCATGTAATTACTTTTTTCCTCTTTCAGAACTTGTAATATGGTGTAGTGTTGTGTGTGATAATATGTGTGGTTTTTTATTTGTCATATTCAGATTGCGATAAAATGCCTGCTTCCATAATTGAAATAAACCAGATGGATATAGTTGAGTTTGAGGAAGGATGCCTATTCTTATTCTTCTTCATATTCACGCAGTAGTAAAGTAAAGGGCAGAGTTGTGTTAAATTTTGAGTGTTTAGATGATGCTGTTACTCTATTCCGTCAAATGGTTACAATGAAGCCTCTTCCTTCAGTTGTCGATTTTTCTAAATTGTTTAAGACTATGATAAGTATGAAGCATTACTCGACTGTAGTTTCTCTTTTTCGACAGATGCGGAGATTGGGCATTCCAATTGATGGGTTCATCTTGAATAGTGTGATTAATAGTTATTGCTTGATGCATCGTGCTGATTGTGCATTTTCTATGTTACCTATTTACTTGAAGAATGGTGTTCTGTTTGATGTTGTTACCTTTACTACTCTAATAAGGGGAATCTTTACTGAAAATAAGGTTAAAGATGCTGTTGAATTGTTCAAAAATTTGGTGAGAGAGAAGATTTGTGAGCCTAACGAAGTCATGTATGCAACTGTAATGAATGGGCTCAGCAAAAGGGGTCATACTCAAAAAACTTTAGGTTTGCTCCGGTTAATGGAACTAGGTAACACTAAACCCAAAATAATTAACTACAGCATTGTTATTGATTCCCTCTGCAAAGATGGAAACTTAGATGCTGCTATCAACATTCTGAACGAGATGAAGCAGAAAGGCATTCCTCCAGATATAGTCACATATAGTTCATTGATTGATGGTTTGTGTAAGCTCGGTCAGTGGAAAAAGGTTAAAACTTTGTTCTCAGAGATGGTGAACCTTAATATGTATCCGAATGTGCGCACCTTCAACATACTAACAGATGGACTATGCAAAGAAGGGAAAGCTGAAGATGCCGAGGAAGTAATGAAACACATGGTTGAAAAGGGCGTCGAGCCTGACGTAATCACCTAGAATGTGATAATGGATGGATATTGTTTGCATGGTCGACTAGATAGAGCAAGGAGAATTTTTGATATCTTGATAGATAAGGGCATTGAGCCTAACATTTTTAGCTATAGCATACTAATAAATGAATACTGTAAGAAAAAGAAACTCACCGAGGCCACGCAATTGTTTCGTGAAATTTCTCAAAAGGGATTAAAGCCTAATATTGTTACCTACAATACTATCTTGCAAGGCCTGTTTGAAGTTGGAAGAACTGGTGATGCAAAGCAAATTTACGCTGAGATGCTATCTGCAGGGACCAAACCTGATATATACATTCATGGCACTTTGCTCAATGGTTATTTTAAGTACGGACTTGTTGAAGAAGCTATGTCACTCTTTAATAAGCTGGAAAGAAAGACAGAAAATATTGATATTACATCTTACAATATTATCATTAATGGATTGTGTAAAAACGGTGAACTCGATAAAGCTCATGCTATTTTTCAGAAGCTTTCTTCGATAGGATTGCTTCCGGATGTGATAATATACACTACAATGAGAACTGGATTTTGTCTAGAAGGGTTGTTAGATGAAGCTAAAGAAATGCTTAGAAAAATGGAGGGGAACAATTGTCTTCCAAGCAATGTCACTTACAATGTTGTCGTGCAAGGATATCTTAGGTGCAGGAAAATAAATGAAATGGTAACTTTTATGAAGGAAATGATTGGAAGGGGCTTCTCATTTGACGCAACTACAGCTAAGTTGCTAGTAAATGCTATTAGTGAGAATCCTTCTGTCGTTGACTTGTTACCGGAGCTTCATGCAGAAATCAAGAAGTGAAAAGTTGTTCACTTGGTTTGTTCGGCTGCACTATGGCTGTGATACAATTTCCTTTTTATCCTTGCAGAAGAATTTACATCCAATGCAATTGCAGAAGTTGATGGCAATTAGAGCGTTGCTTGAGGTTTCTAGGCAGACCTACTGAGGAGGTGTATCGAATTTTGATATTTTGAGTTCTATATCCGTTTTTATTTTTCTCAAAAATCAGTTGTTATTGCATTATTAATGTGAGAACAAAATGGTAATCTTACCGATTTAAAAAATAATAATGGTGAGTTTCCTTATGTGTTTAAAGTCTAGTAATATCATTTATCAGTGCTATTTAGTCATTGAATCTGATAGGAAATACTATAGTTGCCAGATTTGTGTTCCTTCCATTTTGCCTTGTCTGGTAAAGCATTTTGCAGCCCTTGAATCCTTCATTCACTGGCCAAAATTGGCTCATTTCCTCCATTTCAGTCATGATACACTTCTATTGTTGCAAAGCTGAAAGTCCTGGAAAATTGCTCCTCGAATCATGTGTTTCCTATCCACCTATTTTGCCAGAAAAGGGCTTTTATAGCATCTTTCAGTTTAATGTGAATGTTCTCTGAGAATTCACCCCATAAGTTTCTGACATATTTCCAACTCCACAAGAATAGTTAGGAACCTTCGTGATCCAAAACTTCTCCATCCCATATTATTTCTGCAATCAGTTGCTTCTTCATTTCTTCTTCCTCTTTGTAGAACCTCCAAAGTCTCACATCATAAGGAGACTTTTGTTGTTTATCCTAAGGTTTCTTGCTCCTATTTCGCGTTCCCTCATCCTTGTTTTCACAATTTCTCATTTAACGAGGTTGAAGGCTTTGTTCTCTCTATTAGCTTGCCGCATGAAGCCTTCCCTGAACTCATCTCTTTCTTCCTTAGTATTGGGGTATTGGATGCAGAGACATAATATTTATATATATAGAAAGAGTGTCCAAGACACTATCACTACAACAAAAACTGCTTTTAGCGGCAATAAATATGTACATTAACAAAGAGTGCTAAAGCCTTTAGCAGCATTAATTATTTGCCATTAAATCCAATGCGATATAGGATTTAGCGATATTTACAAAAAGTGTTAAAATATAATTGTCACTAGTAATTGCCTCTAAAAAACGTATTTAGCTGCAATTAAGTTATTGTTATTAATTAATTGCCGTTAAAAAAAAAAAAATTGGTATAGTGTATTGGTTAGGACTAGTCTTCTTGCTAAGGATAAATATTGCTTCCAATATGAGAGTGTCTTCTCACACTTTTCCACACTGACATCTTGTGGAATTCCCAAGTCTTTGGTTGATAATTGTTCCACATTGTATCCCAGGTGTTCTACCAACTTTGTGTGATTTACCTTGAAAATGTCACTCTGCATAATTTGCTTGTAAACCTGATACAGATTCAATCAACAATTGGATTGTCTTCAGGTACAATACTTGTTCTTCATTTGCTTCGCACATTCTAAGAGTATCATCTGGATTTAAGAGATGTAATTGATCCTTGGCCTCTTGTATTTACTTGAAAGCATTTTATCTGGTCAAGCTGTGTTTGCCTTGCTAATCTTTCTACCAAGGCCCTCCATAACTAAAATATAAAGTAAAAAAGAAAGAGGGTCACCTTACCTTAACTCCTATGAGCAATGAAAAAAACCTACTGGTGTATCACTTATCAAAATTGAGAATTTGACAGTGAATGTGTAAAACTTTATCCAATCTCTCTATTTGTTTCCGAACCCCATATCTTACCATCGAGTTCCATCAAAAATCCCCAATATACATGGTCGTACACCTTCGTATATGTCCAGCTTTATCAATAGCCAAGTGCTCCTTATCTTTTCTTTTCTTTTTTTTTTAAATTCCAAAGTGTCATTGGCGCGCCCTAATTTGCCTATCTTTAGTGAATGCCAACTGTTTTCTGTTGTTTCGATCTTTCTGCCAGCTATTTGGCTATAATTTATATACACTATTAATCAAACATTCAAACTAATGGATTTGAAATGTTTCAACTTTTAGTTCCATTCGTGAGATAACGGTCAAATGACACACCTGAACTGTCACTTTTTCGCGAGTTTCATGCCCCAACACCAACTATCAGTTATTTTCTTTTTCTGCCTGGACCATCACCCTCTATGTATTAAAACACACCTCAACTATCAGTTTTTCCCTCTTCTACTTGAAAGATGGTGGTAGTTCAGGTAGAGACAGGGAACAACTGACAAGTAAGGTGTGTTTTAATACACAAATGGTGATAGTTCATGTAAGAAAAGGAAGCATCTTATAGTTGAGGTGTGAAACTCGCAAAAAAATGATAGTTCATATGTGTTTTTGACTATCAACTCTCCATTTTTCATGGGAGTTAAGGCAAGCAGTTTATGTTGCATGTATATTCCTTGCAAAATGTTCGTTCTGGTGAAAATACTCTACAACTTTCAACACATCATCCTTAACAAATGACAACTTCACTTGGAGAGCCTAATATGGCATTTATTCTACTCAATGTTTATTCAGTTGGCACTTTCTTACCCCGGTAAATAGTGTGGATAATTTTTTGGATTTTGTTAGCTCCCTATCTGCTTCATGTTTTGTTTGAAGCAACTTCTTTTGCTCTCTTGTAATCTTGCATTCATCTAGGTTTTAGTTTTATGTAAAATAGGAGTATTTTTTATGTGTATGCTTTGAATTCTAACTAAACTATGTGTTGCCTTCTATAAATAGTGGATAACCCTCTTTAACCAAGCTCCATGTGGTCAAGACCCCACGCATAGTGAGAGCATCTTTGCCCTCTTTAACCTATATAAATTATGTCTTCCCTGTAAATTGGCTAATCGATTTGTAGTATATGTTTCGGTTTTCGGACTTGTTTTTGTCCCCTAAACAATAAGCATGCATTATTTCTCTTATAACAAAGATTTTTCATGCCTTAAAGCTTTCTTTCAATTTATGTAACAGAACATGTTACTTGCCAGGTAACCACATTCTTGTCTTTTATCAGACCGGTATGATGTGCCTACCGGAGATGTTGTCCGTGCTGTTGCAAGTGAGCGCTGAACCGTTTAAATGCTTAGATACGAGGTTACTAGATGATGATGACAGGCATGGAACCTTAAAAGCGTGAATGTATAAGCTCAATCACTTGAGCCAACCTTAGGCAAACATCACCTTGGAGTGTTGAGGTGGCATGTCACGGCATCCACAAATTATGACATAAGCTCAACCACTTGGGCTGATCATAGGCAGACATTGCCTTGGGGTGTTGCGGTGGCATGCCACTCTGCGTTCACCTGTGAACTAGAGCCAAATGAATATGAATGAAAATTCAAACTATAGTCTCTCACTATTCTTCCAATGAAACTGTGTGATTAGTTTCCATCAATATAGCTATGACATATATCACAGTGCATAGATAGCAAATATCATAGTGCATTGTACTAAAAAAAGTTGTTTAAATTGTAAAAAAAAACATGACAGAGCTCAACAATATAAAGTAAGCAACTTTGCCACTTATGTAACATGTTATTGCCATAACATAGCAAATATTTATTCCAGATTTGTACTTTCCTTCAGTGTAACTCAACTTGTGTTGTAAGCTCGGAAAAACGTTGAACACCCATCAAATGCTTTGCCATTTTCTGTTTCTACGATCTGTGCCAGTAACAGCCAGGAAACTGCACTAAAGTGTCTCAATCAAAAGAAAGGTTTCGTCTCCAAAGGATATCGAATTGGAAGTAATATGCTGATTTGTTTCTCCGTCATGATTCCTTCTTCATATTGCAGACACTTCTGTATAGCTCCTCTTCCCGAGCACGTTTTGCAGCAAGAGCTTCCTCGTCAAGCACTTGGATAGGCGACCATTCAGGAAGTTTTAGCCAATCATCTTTCTTATTGACCAGAGAGTCGTAGTAGCTTCTCAAGGCTGGTTTTACTCTTATAGTGGCATAATCAACTGCTGTTCCCACAACTGCAAACATGACAGAATAACGAACAGCACCAAGTTGACCACCTGATAATCATCCAATAGAACCGGTCAGCTATTTAACAGGTTCATAGAGATCAAGCACGATCAATAGTACGTCTTGAGAGAAACATATCGGAAATCATAGATTTGAAAAGCATTGGATGAAATCCTGTCATAAAAAACAGAGATTCGAAAGCATAGATGAAATGCTGTCATCAAAAACATAGATTCGAAAAGCATAGATGAAATGTTGTCATCAAAAACTTAAGCTCAAACTACATCCAAACTGAACTTGATTCAACTAGTAGCGTCAGTAATAGGAAAAAGAGTTGCAAAAACAATATACAAATATTCCAATATCGCATAGAAAGTAAGGGCAATAAAGTTCACAAAGTTTCTGATATGCATTGTGACTTTGTGGGTTTCAAATCCAACCACAACAACAAACACAGTGAAACCCCACAGGTTGGGTCTGGGGAGTGTAAGCACACTCTACCCTTAGCTTGTGGAAGTAGAGAGGTTGTTTCCGAAAGACTCTCGCTTGTGGGCTTCAAATCCAATGAATAAAATATCAAAACATAAGCAAGGGTAAAGATGACCAATGTAGAGCATTTTCCAGATTACAGAGTAAAAGCTACAATCTTAACTGGGGTGGGTTGAAAATATGTGGGGCGGGGTGGAGCGGTTAAAAATTGATGGTTGGTGTAAGCTCGGTCAGTGGGAAAAGGTTAAAACTTTGTTCTCAGAGATGGTGAACCTTAATATGTATCCGGATGTGCGCACCTTCACCATACTAACAGATGGACTATGCCGAGGAAGTAATGAAACACATGGTTGAAAAGGGTGTCGAGCCTGATGTAATCACGTACAATGTGATAATGGATGGATATTGTTTGCGTGTTCAACTAGATAGAGCTAGGAGAATTTTTGATATATTGATAGATAAGGGCATTGAGCTTACCGTTATTAGCTATAACGTACTAATAAATGGATACTGTAAGAAAAAGAAAGTGGATGAGGCCATGCAATTGTTTTGTGAAATTTCTCAAAAGGGATCGAAACCTGATATCATTACCTACAATACTATCTTGCAAGGCCTGTTTGAAGTTCGAAGAACTGGTGATGCAAAGCAAATTTACGCTGAGATGCTATCTGCAGGGACCAAGCCTAATATATACTGTCATGTCATTTTGCTCAATGGCTATTTTAAGTATGGACTTGTTGAAGAAGCTATGGCACTCTTTAATAAGTTAGAAAGAAACAAAGAGTATACTAATAATGCATTTTATAGTGTTGTCATTAATGGATTGTGCAAAAATGGGAAACTGAACGAAGCGCATGCTGTTTTCAAGAAGCTTTCTTTCATTGGATTACTCCCGGATGTGAGAACATACACTGTAATGATTAGTGGATTTTGTCTTGAAGGGTTGTTTGATGAAGCTAAATATATTCTAAGAAAAATGGAAGAAACGGTTGTTCTCCAGACAATGTCACTTATAATGTTATTGTGCAAGGATTTCTCAGGTGCAACAAAATTAGTGAAATGGCATCTTTTATGAAGGAAATGGATGGAAGGGGTTTCTCATTTGATGCAAGTACAACTGGTTTTTTGATAGATGTTGTAAGGGAGAATCCTTCTGTCCTTGACATGATACCAGAGCTTCACTCAAAAAATGAGTAAATATTTTGTTTGGTTTATTCGGCTACGCTATCGTTGTGATACAATTTCCTTTTTATCCCTGCAAAAGAAATAACACCCTATGCATTTGCTAAAGTTGATGGCAATTAGAACATTGTTTGAGCTTTCAACACAGCCTAATGAGGAGGTACATCAATTTTGGTTTGAGTTTTTCTTACCATTCTTCTTTTTCTTAGAAATCAAATGTCATTACACTCTTAATATGAGAAAAAATGGTGACCATACTGATATTCTTAAAAAAGGAATAGTGGTAAGTTCCCTTATGTGTCATATTACTCCGTCTAGTCCATATTAAGTGAATTATTGAGACTTTTTTCATAGTTCAACGTAAGTGAATTATTCAAAGTTCACGAAAATTGTTGGAACTCTTTTCCATATTTACTCTTCATTTAATGAGATTCTTAACTTATTTACATTTTCTAGGAGACTAGTTTGAAAATAATCAAAAGGGTGATAGTGGAAAATGGTCTTTAGTTTATGTCCTTAAATATTTTTCTTAAGGGTTGTGTCATACTTCAACAATTCACTTAATATGGTCTAGAGCGAGTATAAGTCTAGTAATATCATTTTCAGTGCTATTAATATACAGGAACATCAAAACATTCATGTTTCTAAGTAAACCCTCCCAGAAAAAATATCTATTAATTTATACGCAGGTTGATGCAGGGCAAGTTGGTAGTACAGGAATGGTTGCACTGTGTATTCTTGTTATAAATGTTGAATACCAAAGTTTTTAAATACGCATGCCAAATATCATTATATCGGAACTGCGGTGTCAAAACTTTCAGTTTTGGTATCTACCATACCATGCCAACCCCTAATTATGACCGAACTAGGGAAATTTGTGCTATTAACCTTGTTAGAATAGGAATACGTTTATACAATCCTATTCAAATAGGAATAGGTTTACACAATCCTAGTAGAATAGGAATAGGAATACAAATAGAAATAAGAATAGTAAATAGTATCTTACTAGGTAAAGGATTGTATTCTAGTGTCTATAAATAGGATCTCAATCTAATAATGTAGACACCACAACAATTCAATAATATTTTTTTCCTATATTTCTCACAAACCTAAAGATATAAAATGAATCTAGATCACTGTAGCATATATAACTAAAGTAAACTTACAATGTAGACATTAAAAACTTCTGTTTTATTGTATTGGATAACAGTAGTGTTTGGGCCAACTAACATACACCTATGCTAATTCCACGGTGTATCTAGTTATATACTACCTCCCACCGACGTTGGTACGTGTAATTTTGTCTACCAAGGCTTATATAGATGGGAAGAAATCAACTAGCTATTTTTGCCTTCGCTGGGATTTGATTCGAGACCACATGGTTCTTAATCCACTTCATTGACTACTAGGCCACACCTTTTGGTGCACAATAGTCATATAGAAACTACCTCCAGACATATTAACTTATAATTCATTGATTGATGGTTTGTGTAAGCTCGGTCAGTGGGAAAAGGTTAAAACTTTGTTCTCAGAGATGGTGAACCTTAATATGTATCCGGATGTGCACACCTTCAACATACCAACAGATGGACTAATGCAAAGAAGGGAAAGTTAAAGATGCCGAGGAAGTAATGAAACACATGGTTGAAAAGGGTGTCGAGCCTAATGTAATCACCTACAATGTGATAATGGATGGATATTGTTTGCGTGGTCAACTAGATAGAGCTAGGAGAATTTTTGGTATCTTGATAGATAAGGGCATTGAGCCTGACATTTTTAGCTATAACATACTAATAAATGGATACTGTAGGAAAAAGAAACTCACCAAGGCCATGCAGTTGTTTCGTGAAATTTCTCTAAAGGGATCAAAGCCTAATATTGTTACCTACAATACTATCTTGCAAGGCCTGTTTGAAGTTGGAAGAATTGGTGTTGCAAAACAATTGCTTGTTGAGATGGTATCTGCTGGGCCAGTACCTAACTTATCTATTTACACACTTTGCTTGATGGTTATTTTAAGTACGGACTTGTTGAAGAAGCTATGTCACTCTTTAATAAGTTGGAAAGAAAGACAGAAAATATTGATATTACATCTTACAATATTATCATTAATGGATTATGTAAAAATGGTGAACTCGATAAAGCTAATGCTATTTTTTCAGAAGCTTTCTTCAATGGGATTGCTTCCGGATGTGAGAATATACCCTACAATGATAACTGGATTTTGTCTACAAGGGTTGTTAGATGAAGCTAAAGATATACTTAGAAAAATGGAGGGGAACAATTGTCTTCCAGACAATGTCACTTACAATGTTATCGTGCAAGGATATCTTAGGTGCAGGAAAATAAATGAAATGGTAACTTTTATGATGGAAATGACTGGAAGGGGCTTTTCATTTGACTCAACTACAGCTGAGTTACTAGTAAATGCTATTAGTGAGAATCCTTCTGTCGTTGACATGTTACTGGAGCTTCATGCGGAAATCAAGAAGTGAAAAGTTGTTCACTTGGTTTGTTCGGCTGCACTATGGCTGTGATACAATTTCCTTTTTATCCTTGCAAAAGAATTTATATCCAATGCAATTGTAGAAGTTGCAGGCAATTAGAGCGTTGCTTGAGGTTTCTAGGCAGACCTACTGAGGAGGTATATCGAATTTTGATATACACTATTAATCAAACATTCAAACTAATGGATTTGAAATGTTTCAACTTTTAGTTCCATTCTTGAGATAACGGTCAAATGACACACCTAAACTATTACTTTTTCGCGAGTTTTAAGCCCCAACACCAACTATCAGTTGTTTTCTTTTTCTGCCTGGACCATCACCCTCTATGAGTTAAAACACTCCTCAACTATCAGTTTTTCCCTCTTCTACTTGAAAATGGCATTTTATACAGGAGGCAATCAAAAAAGTGAAGAGAATTCTGGAAGGACAGACAGAACCATTCAGGGTTGACGAATGCATGATGTTATACATGTATCCTTAACATTTGTTGTTCTTGAAGTTTGTCTTAATAAATGAAATATTATTGTTTGGCATGTACACGCTGTATTATATTGGTAATCTTTAAAATGTGGTAAACCTGCACTCTTGTCGTGGGAGGAAGCAGAAGCGTATTCAAGATCTTAGTAGCTTTTTACATATATATAAAATCCGTGTTGAAAGTCTTGCAGCCGAATGGTTACATCCGCCCCCAGGATGAAGCTTCTCCTTAATTTGAAGTGTAGACTTATATATAATATGTGTTCACAGAAACCTCCTTACAGTTACGCTCCGCAGCTGTATGATAAGTACAAGGAAGCACTTGATGAATACATCAATTCTACGGTAAAAAGCATTAACTTCTCTCTTATAGTCTATGTTGTTTAGATTCTTCAAAAAAACTCATTGTGTACATGTTGGATCGTCCAAAAGTAGTGCATTTTTGAAGGATTCGACATGAGTGCTACAGTGTTTTTGGAGAGTCCGAGCAACATATCTTATCATAATCAGGCCAACATATTGGTGCTCTTGTATTGGTGTAACTGACACATGCTAGTCAACAGTATTTGATCTAATTTGAAAAGGATACAGGCAATATTATTGAATTTATTCTAGTTGCTTTGCTAATCGCTGTTCAATTTTGCAATCTGTGTTTGTATTCTTTATTTGGTTCTGCCTGCTTTAAGAGAGAAGCAGGATGCTGAGTTTATGTTGAGGGAGCTTGTGAAGAGATGGGAGAATTATAAACGTATGCTCAGGTGGCTCTTTATATTCTTCCATTATCTTTCACGGTATCATATTCCCCGAAGATCGCTACCTACACTGAACGATGTAGGTCTGACATGCTTCGACAATTTGGTTTGTTTCTTGCCAACCCTAATTTTGGATAAGAATTCATCATATCATTGTTGTGTGGTCAACTTATTTCTGTTTTGTGTTGACAATAGGTTTATAAGGAGTTGAGCAGTAAAGCTATAAATGCTGTTATTATGTTGGCAACTATCATATCTCTATTTTAGTTTTCATTTTTCCCGAGTCTTGTGATACTATATGCTAGTTATGAGGGTCTGATTTAAGAGTTTGCTTGTGTCAGATTGAAAAAGAACCTGAGGGTGAGCAGATCGATAGAGCTTTATTGAAGAATGTTCTTGATATATTTGCTGAAATTGGAAGGGGGGAAATGGAGTATTATGTGTATGACTTTGGAGATGCTTTTCTTAGAGATACTGCAGCTTATTATTCTCAGAAAGCTTCAAGTTGGATTGTGGAAGATTCTTATTCGGACTATATGTTGAAGGTACAACTCATTTTTATAATTTTCTGTGTAATACTTGGTTATTGCTTTAAGTTGCCAGAGTAAATTGTGATATCCATGCTTTGCAAATACAGGTGGAAGAGTGCTTGAAGAAAGAGAAGGATAGAATGTCTCATTATCTCCACGTTAGTACCGAAAAAAAACTTCTGGAGGTCAGCATTGAAATTTACCCTTATTGTTTGTCTTCCTTTTGTTAAATTTGTTTTCAATGCTGAGACCAAATTTGTGCTGCAGAAAGTGAAACACGAATTATTGGTTGTGTATACCAATCAGTTACTTGAGAAGGAGCGTTCTGGATCCCGTGCTTTGCTTAGAGATGATAAGGTTTTGGTTACTTGTTTTGCTTTTCACTATTAGTTTTCTGGTAGCTCTGATTAAATGCTATTCGTTGCTCTCTCTCTCTCTTTGGCCTTACGGCTTGATACGAACCAGATTGTGCAGAAATAGAATCTAGGTTCTAAAAACGAGAAATAAAAGATAGAAGATAGACACTAGTACGGAACTAATAGACAATAATGACTAAATGACAACCCTGTAAGGCAACCCTCAAGAGGAATGCAAGCGAGCTACCCCATCAACATTGTCTAGGTCTAAATGCACATCCCAGGCACAACAACGCAATTATCAGGGGAGCACTCTACCACTGAAGTAATAGCCCGTTGTGTGAGCCTCCCACTGGGGGCCCGCTATGCCAAAAGAGAGAGAAACCTCATCCCTCTCTTTCATTTTTCCGCCCCCATGTCGCCACACGGGGGAACATAGGGACGTAAAAAAGGGGGTCCTATCAACTTGTTCCAACCTAGGATAATAAGTTCATGAGCTTTGTCTTATTTCACCGTCGAGAAGGGAAAGAAGACTTTCATCTCTAAGTTTAACTTAGACGCAGCTCCCTTCTTAGTAGACCTAAGAGGTCTACAGAAAATATGCCCCAAAGTGGCAACTGAACAATGCAAATGGAGCAAAGTACTCTGCCCGTGATGGTATACAGACAGCATGTACATTCTCGGTCCATAAGCAATGCCGAGGATGAGAATCCAGATAGACTGTCTTGTATAGCATACAGACTGTATGTGGGTTTTCAGGTCTGTATGATGCAGCATGGATGCATGAATGGAATTTTCTTTGGTTTGGGAACAGAGAGGGAAAGGGGCATCACTTAGTAGAATGGAAGACTGCACAATTACACTAAGAGGGTGGAGGTTTACGAGTCAGGAATCTGAAAATGCAGAATGATTGCTTGCTAATTAAATGGTTTTGGAGATTTAAGGGAACAACAAGTTTTAATGCTTTGTTAAGATTGATAACTTTATACGTGGGGATCATGTCTTTCGACACAACAGAGGAGCAAGTGTATGAGCTCTCTCATGCTGGAGAGATTAAAAAGATAGTGTGGGATTGGATAAAAATTCCAAAACTCCTTGTGGATTCTGCTTTATAATGTATAGCCTGAACTTTCTTTCAGTCTCCAATTTCATATATTTTGTGTTGCTATCTTTCCACCGTATAATTCCTCTCCAATTATGGTACACCTGCTCCAGCAACTAGTTCCCTCTAGCTGCACTCAAGCCGAGGGTCATTCAGAAACAGCCTCTCTACCTCCATGAGGTAGTGGTAAGGTCTGTGTACACTCTACCCTCCTTAGACCCTACTTTTAGGATTTCATTGGGTGTTGTTGTTGTTGTTGTTAGTGTTATCAAAGGCGAAAAACGCAAAAAAGTTCTAAGGTCCGTTGGGGCTTTAAGTGCAAAATGCAAATAAAACGTGGACTTTAATGAAAAAAGGCACAAAGGGAGAAAAAAATACATATATATATGTTTAGTTCAAGACTAATAATTATAAACATGAATTACAAATATATGACCAAAAAAATTGAATTTTTTTTTTATGATAAAGTGAAATATCAATTGTTTAATGTCACTTCTTCAGAAGAGGCTCATTGGCAAAGAAAAGTTTGCCTTAGAACCTTGAGGACGACACTGAAGCGCACAGCGTGTTTTAAGCCTCGCTTTAGGGCTTAAGCGCGCCTTTGACTACACTGGTTGTTGTTGTATCTTCTTAATGACTGGGAAATAGGTAGATTTGTGGAGCTATTGCAGATGATTGATGGTTTCAAATGCACCACTACAGAGGATGATACTTTTAGATGGAAACATGATAAGGATGGCAAGTTCGTTGTAGGTAGAATTTATAGGAAAGACGTATCCAGGATGCTACCATAGTTTTGTATTGCTCCTACTAAAGTTAAATGCTTTGCTGGTTGGTAATCAGGAAAGCTTTCCTCGCTCATGAGATCCTACCGAAAAAGGGATTGTCAATTGTGTCCAGATGCATATTACGCAGTGAGACTAGAGAGACAAATAACCATCAGTTTCTCCATTTTAGCGAAATATTTTGGTGTTAAGAACATTGTATAGAAAATGCAGAACAATTAGTAGGTCTTTTAGGATTACTGTAATTTATCTCTTCTTTTTTCTTGTTACTAATAATCTTACAGTTATAAAGTATTGATATGTGTGTTCTTGCACAGGCTGAAAGTTCGGGATCGTTGTAACTGTCATCTTCTCTTTCAGCATTGCCCTATGAAGGACAGATTCTTCATGTTGTGTTATTTTATATATTTGCTATAACAATGTTTCGCTTTTAGAAGCTTATATTCTCTATAAAAATATTTCGCTATTTTTCATGACTCTATAGATGGATATGTAATGTGGATGTCTGCACTTCTTCCTTTGTTAAATGCTTCAATAGTAACAATCCTTTAAGTAAAATTTACTTGGCCTGTCCAGTTTTACATTTCCTATTGAGATTCTGCTAGTCTTGTGGTCTAAATAAAGAATGATAAACAGGTTGATTACATAATGCATTCAATTAATTCTTCTAGGGATATCTATACAAATAGCTGGACGCTGGTTTTTTTTTCTAGTCGGTATATATATATATATATATATATACACACACACACACACTTGAATAGGAAAACAAGTGGACACATCCGCAAGGAAACCCATCTCGAAACCAGCGAGTTGCCTAAACCCCTCCCTTGTTGTCTTGCTTGCTTTTGGATAAGAAAGACTAGTCACTTTAACCTACCTTCCTAGCTTTAGTTGCCTTAAGGCCAGCCTTTCTTTCAGAACCTTGTTAGTTTTAAGTTGTCTTTTCGCCTGAGACTTTCGGACAAGAAAATACTTACTCCAGTAGGTTAGTAAGCTACCTCTTTTGCTTTCAGGCAAGGGTAGCTCTGAAGGGAGTGTGTGTGTATATATATATATATATATATATATATATATATATATAATCTGGTAATTTTTTCTAGTCCATGTTCACATATATCTTCAGCAAGTACAAAATTTTAAGCCTATGAGTCCATGTCCAAATATGTCATCAAACATATACGACTCCATTTTGCCTTTGAGTCCATACCTTAGTATATCATTGACAAGTATGATTTCATGGCTCTGTTATGCTTTTTGTTAGTCCTAGGGGCGGAGCTACGTGATTGTCAGGGTGTCTAATTGGACATCTTTTGTCGGGAAAAAATATCGTATATACAAGTAAAATGATACATGAAGTGATTAAATAACATATTTTGAATACCCTTAACACAACAAGCTATTGCAGCCTAGTGATTTCAGACACCTTGAATTAATGAGCAAGCGTTTGCATGTTCAAATCTCACTAGATATTAGTTCATATTTCCAATGCTAATTACTAAGTCATTGTCAGAATACTTTTTATTTCGACATATATTATTACCAAGTTGTACTACTTATTTATAGTGATATATCAATGTTTTTTTTATTGCATTTCCTTGATAATATGGTATAATTGTTTGCATGACTAGATTGAATACTTTATTGAGATAATGGTTATTGAAGAATTTTTTTTTTTAGTTTCATACTTGAACTATTAGGTGTTTGCATTTCCATTTGAATTATCACCAACTATGTATCAAAACACATCTAGAAGCTGACTTAGATCAAGTGTTTGAATACAATTGTCAAAAGTCGGGTGTTTGAATACAATTGACAACTTAATTTGCCCATAAACTTTCGTGCACATAGCGGTTTACTCATTAATTCGAGGCATGTTTAGATAAATAGCAGATGATAGTTCAAATAGGTAACACAAACACATGATAGTTCAAGTAGGAAAACTCGCAAAAAGATGATATGTCAGGTGTGTTTTTTATCACTATCTCTTAATTTTTATTTTTTAAAATCCAGTTAATTCCTTTAATTATCCCTGTAGAGTGCCATTTGACACCATTTTTAAACAAAAAAGAGTGTATACCACACCCCATCATGTACTAGCCAAGGTGCGTTTTAATAAAAGTTGATGATAGTTCAGGTAGGAAACACAAACACCTAGTAGTTTAGGTAGAAAACTCACAAAAATATGATACTTCAGCTGTGTATTTGACCTTGGTATAAAGAAAAAAAAAGTAATGTTAAACATGTATAATCAAGTTGTAATTAATATTTGGGATATTTTGCAGACTCCATAGTGATAAGCTGTAATTGTTGAAAAAAATGTAATTGTACTTTGAGCCAGCCCATGAGATTTTCACATGATCAAATTATGGTTTGAATTTTGGTCCATTACTGGACCACTACTCACTAATTTCACAACAAGAATTTTGGATTACAGGCCCAGTGTACCAATCAAATATTAATGAAGAGTTCAAATATTAAGTGGATGACTCACAACACTTGCCAATTTGTTTTTGTTTAGGAAATTTCCTTGTTCATATTAGAATCAATTCTATACAAATTAGACGCGGATTCAAGATATTAAGTTGATATAAAGCATGGGGAAACTATCTAATTATACAAGTATTTCTACCGTATTTACTAAATCTCTTTATAATTTGAAATAATTACATATTGGTCTTATTAATTAATAATTTCACACCAGATTTCAAATTAGATACATGTATTTTTGCTGCTAGATACACTATGAAATAGAAATACATAGGGAGAAAGGTGAGCGAGTGAGGGGGAGAGGCGAGAGAGAGAGTATGTGTATCATAGATACATGTTAATCATACTAGATGCATGTATTGGGGATACTAGATGCATGTATTGGGGATACTAGCATGCAGATACATAGGTAGAGAAGCGAGCGAGAGAGTTAGATACATGTGAATACACTTGGATACAAAGTATCTAGAATAAAATACACCCAATTTTGACTCTATATATATGAGATACATGTATCTTGATGCGCCAAATACATGTAGCTGAGAATCGAATTCTAGTATGAATGGTAATTTCGAAAAATCAAGGGAAGGTACGTAATTAGATCCTAAACTAGTGTAATTTGTGTTGTAACATAGATAGACACCTAAATTTGGCCTCAGTTGGCAACTAAACACCTCAAATTTGAAAATGCATAGAAGCCTTAACTTGGTTTAAATTGCCCCCTATAAACACCCCAAATTTGAGAATACACTCTCTTAAAGATGTCTAGTTATGCATTTTCAAAGTTAAGATGTCCGTGAGATGCACTTATGTCGAGTTGAAGTGTCTAGATGGTCACAATGAAAGTTGAGGTGTTCAACTCCCGGTGGAGGCCAAGTTAAAGTGTCTATCTATGTATTATGTCTGGTAAGTTTATGCGTTTCTACAATAATATCAAGTAAGTACAGTATAACCAGACAAACAGACTGAATTTCATGATAAATATTCTTATACATTTAATGAAAAATTCAATACAAATGTGTGCTCTAGGGCAAACGTTAGTTAATTCACATGACTATATCAATAACCATTGCACTAGATCCGCCCTCTCACACATATCACCATGTCATAAAAAAGGCTAGTAGGAGAAGCTTCGATGAAGACAAGGACAAGGACAAATATCTTATATGAGCATCAAGTGAAATGTATGTTATATATATAATTGAATAATTTTAACCAAGTGATGACATGGTAAATATTAAATTTGAACTAGATCAAATTAATTGGTATGTGTACATTTAATTTCAAGCTAAATTGAGTTTCTTTTACCTAAGGATATTCAACAAGTGAAAAGCCCCATTTAAAGTGTTTATGTCATATGGAAACTTATATAGCTTGATATAATCCTTATAGTTTGTTTTGATATATGAGCAAAATTTATAAAGAGGTCCAAGTTGGTCATTGAGTAGAGTATGGGGTCCTTGCCCGACTAAAAGAAAGGATTTGCTGATAGAACGGGTAAATAGCCTTTTTTGACCAGGAAACTATCTAATCTTTTTTTGGCATTTGGTGAGTGTTTGACCAATCTAAGGGAGGGAACTTGCGAACAAAAATCAGATAAGAACACCTCGAACTCATGAAGAAGTGAATGACAACAACAAAAGTGTGTGTGCATTTCTCACGCGATTTTGACCATTGATATGGAGGGTTGTGAGTTGTCAATATATTAATACTATTATTCATAAGTTAAAAAATTTTGAAAAACATGATAATAGAAGCTTGTCCATACCAAAATTGTCAAAGCATGCAACCAATCAAAATAGGTTAACACTTGGCACTTTTATTTATGGTCCTAACCTTGTGAATTTCACCTGTAAATGGTCCTTTCTCTTAGTTTGAACAAGCCAATAAGGTCCCCTCCCATCTCCCATATACATACTTTCACAAGGTTTTATATTCTTGTTTTTTTTTTTTACTAGGTGACAATAGAAAGAATCATAGGTTCATATTTATGAAACCAAGTTACATGCCCATCATCATTGACTTTTCAATTGAATTTATCAATATTCTATTCAAAGTTAAATCTAAAATTTTACTGTTAAACTTTTTTGTCTATGTGGATTCAGAATTTTAAGAAGATAAGTACAATACTATATGTTGAACGCTCTTGCTTAATGCAAGAGCTTCCATTGCCTCACTTTTTAACTGTCCTTCTTGCGTCCTTCCACAAAGTTGTCAAAAAGAGTAAAAGGGGTAGCTATCCTGGTGGAGTCGTTTTGGTTATATGCCACGAGGTTTGTATGGACAAGGGGAAAATGAATCATCATCGCTTTTGAGCACAACAAGCTCTCTATCGTCTATCTTATTGTATTGTACTCTGTGTCACATCAAATAAAAAAGATGCATTATTTTATCTATCTATTTAAAAATTGTTACGACAATGTTGAGTTTGATTGAATCATTGGACTATGTATTATATCCTCCACTACTATTGGTTTAATTATGTGAAATTTGCGGGATTTTAAAAGAATAAACAAAAGAAGAAAGAAAAAATACGCAATTAAAATCAAGAGTGGACGATAAAAATGTCTAATTCAATACTAAACTTGATAGATGATCTGATAGTGCAAAAACTTTTTTGATTTTCAAGTGTCCAACTATAAAACAACAAAAATGTTGTCCCCATCATAGTCAACTAAGTTGCATCAATATAGATTTATTTCACATACTTCCAAAAAAGAACCACCCCACCCCATTTATAGCATATAGTTTTTTTAAAAAAATTATTTAGTCTTAAGGTTTTTGTCTATTTTTGGTAGCTAAGGGATGAAGATGATAAGACTCAATCTCAAGAAACCCCAAGTTAGTCACTTTCTATGAGTAATTATGGCATTGGAGTTTGAAATTAAACTTATATTGTATTTGATTGATACAATATAAATTTTATTTCGAAATCAATTCTAAATATTTTAACTTATTCCATTAAACTTAGAATTATTTTATCTCACCTTTTAAATGTGATAAATTAATCCTAAAATAATTTAATTCCCAAACCAAATTATATTTTATTGTACAAATGCAAATTTATCACTTTCAAAGTTTGTGGTCATTTCTTGACATTCTTTAAGGAATGGTCCGTCAAAATATTTAATAATTTTAGGAGAAAGATTCACCCTATCTCTTAGATTAAGATTGATGGCGACTACTGGATTAAAAGTAAGAGTTTACGTTTTATGTACTAATAATATGCAACTGACTTATAATAACATCACATTTGATATGTAATCTAGAAAATAAAGTAATAATATGTTATAATCGATCAATATATACAAAAATGTACTTTATATACTATCTTATATATAATTTAAATTACCATCTTTTTCGGCATGACTACCTATCTCACATCCCTTATAGAGTAGAAATGAAATCCAAATGTTTGATTACCTTAGGTTGGTTTGGAAAAAAAACCTTAGATTAACACAGAGATAGATTCAAGATTTGAATATACAAATTTGAATTGTAAATTTTTATTCGATTTATTGGTTCTAAATTTTACCATTGCTCAACTTGATATATTAAATTTGATATCTATAATGTACTTATTTATAAGTTTGTGAACATATGACTGGTTTTTTAGGAACAATCCGAAATGAAATAAAGGCCTTTTTACGAATAGAATATCATATTCTTGATCTGAGGAAAGCAACATCTTTATTAAATATTGTTTTAAATTCTTAAAGCGATAATTATTTTGGGATGGAGAGAGTATATCTTAAGACATAAATGAAGATAAAATAGTCAAAAACTCCTCTTAATTAATACTTCCTATGTTCCAAACACTTGTCATAATTTTCCTTATAAGACTAAAACGATTGAACTTTGACCAATATTTTAAAGCGTACTTTTTCATCATAATGAAATGAGAAATATTGTAATTTATAGCACTTCTCATATAGTTATTGAATATCAAAAATTTATTTTTAAAATATCAAATTAATCTTATTTAATTTAGCATTGAAAATCAGTCAAATTAACTTTAGAAAAGCGAAATGAGACAATTATTTTATAACGGATAAAATATTTCTTAGAAAGCGTGTAAAAGAAAAACATGACAGATAATCGGAGACTGGAGAGTAATAAATTATTTTCAACTTGGGAAAGCTAAAACTAATATTAATGCAACGGTTAAAGTGCTAAAACATGGGTTTAGAGAACTATAGTTAAATAATTAAACTAAAGTTTCAACTATAAATCATACATTAATAGTGGACTAAAAATAGCATTAGTGCTATGCATGATTATGGCAAGTATCATGCTTCTAATTAACATGGGATAACCATTTGACTAATCATGACCTCTAACAACTAATTTCAATTCAAAATCATACACTAATTAATAGTAGATAAAATAGCATTTTAGTGCTATATACCAGGCAGGTTAATTATATTATGGCAAGTACCATGCTTCTAATATAACATGGGATCACCATTTTACAAATTAATACTCATGAGTTCATTTTCACCAATCACATTTTATTTTACGAGAGCTAATTTAATGCACTTTTGAAATTAAATTAGTTTAATATTTTAAATTTAGATATTTGAGAATTATACTAAAAGTATTATAATACGTTGCAATCCTTCTCATATTAATATGATGATATAAAAAACATCTTAAATGTTGATCAAGGTCCATACATTTTAACTCTCGAGAATCAAAACGTGACAGGTAAAAGTGAATGAAAGGTCAGACCTCAATCATTGTTTAGTCTAAGAGTTTAAATTGGCAATATATATATATATATATATATATATTTATTTATTTATTTATTTTTATTTTTTTGCTTATTTACTCTATTTTTAAAAATATTATCAATTCATTCATTATAAGTGGTCAAATTTGACTGCATCGCTCTTTAAGGTTACATGATTCTTTCAAATATGTATGCACTTGTAACTGATAGCTTGAAATGTACACAAAATATTGCCTTTTACTGAAATAATTTGTAGTTGTTACAAAAAGTAAATAAGAATTGAATCAATCATTACAAGAGATTAATTTACAATTAATTTTTCCAAAATCATATTCAAAAACTACAAATGAATATTTTTCCAAAATCAAATTCTTCTTGCTAAAATTAAAATTCTTTTTTTTCTCAGAAATAATTAAGGAGATATATTTTTACTATTTTGTTATTTACTGTTTAGTGTTCATATTAAAATTTAATTAGTTTAAATTTGCATTGTATAAGATTCGAATAAAGAAAAACACTTTTAAATAAGATATTTTTATAACAAAGAGTCGAATTCGAAATTTCTGATAATATGGAGGAATCCAATAATGAGATATTCTTGTATTACCACATGCTATGCCTTCTTTTCTTTATTCTTTTAACCCTATTTAATAAAGTAATTTCCACTTGGGAAGATAAAACTAATATTAATGCAATAATTTAAGTGCTAAAATATGGAAAGAGTTTAGGGGGGTGGCACCTAGGCTTTAGAGAATTAATTATAGTATTTAAATTACTGAACTAAATTTCAACTAAAAATCATACACTAATAAATTACTCCACCACACACACACACACACATATATATAGATCATTTAATTATTATAGTATTAGTTCTGTTGTACATGCCAAGTACCATGCTTCTAATTAACGTGGAACAACATTTGACTAATTATAATCTCTTACAACTATTTTATCATGAATAGTTAATACCAAAAAAAAAGGGAAAATGGCCAAATAGCCCCCCAACCTATTATCAGATTTTCAACTACACACTTATTTTCTGCGGGAGTCCTATTACCCCCCTGAATTACTTTAAAATAGAATAAATAACCCCTTAAGTGTTGAGTTGGCATAGAGAGTGGATTTCACTCTCTCAAAGAGAGTGTGAGTTGCCTATTTTATTAATTTCCGTTTTTCTTCTAATTTTCTTTTTTTCTTTCTCTTTCTTCTTATTTATCTATACAATTATACATTTTTCACAATTATCATTATTGAAGCTTTTTCAATGGATGTTTGGAATAAAAAGTATCAACAACAAATGCATTTAATGAATAAATAATTTTTCAATAAACTTATTTAGAATATATCTAACAAATTAAATTTATTTAAAAAAAAAAACGTACCCATTAATTATTATTTTTTAAAGTGATTGATTCAAGAGTAACAAAATCAAAGTGAAGTAATTAAATATTTAAAAATATTTTCAAACTTAATAAAAGAAACTAAAACAAAACAATTTCTTCTACATTTTACAAGAAGGATCCTACATGTTCTCCTATAATCCATGAAGAATCAAAATGAAAAACTCAAATTATAAATTAATCATGAAAATTTTAGAGGGAGAAATAATAAAGAATGGGGAAGAGAGAGAGGTTTTTCAAATTGGTGTTACAAATTGATCTTCTCATTCGAGATTATTTTGAGTTGTCGGCGGAATCTTCACCGGATGAATCTGATCTCGAATGTTCATGACCCATTTAATGTGTATCTGAAATTGTCTAAAAAAGAAAATCGAACAAAATGTAAAAAAATGTGAAAAAATTGTTGAATTAGTTGGATGAAAGATTGATTAATTAGGACCACTATCTTCTAGACTCTAGAGATTCAGAGTAGATGAAAAAGTGAGTTGAATTTTCATTTTTATAAAATGTTAGAGATAAAGAAATTTATTAAGGTAAAAAATGGTGTTTAATATAGTTAGGATTGAAGAAATGATTGGGGAAGAAAGAAAGAGGAAGGAGGAGAACTTTTTTTTAAAAAAAAAAAATCATTAAATGGTGAAATACACGTGTCAAGTGCGTGTATTTCACCACAAGACAGATGTCTGGTAATAACATTTCAGGGAGGAAATAATTTCACTTTAAAATAGCTCAGGAGTGTAATAGGACCCCCGTGAAGTATAAGTGTGTAGTTGGAAATTCGGTTATAGATTGGGGCCATTTGGCCATTTTCTCAAAAAAAAATTAAAAACAGTTAATTTTATAACTAAACGACAAAATTCATCACTAATTAGGTTTCCTCATGAATAATTATTACGAGAAAAATAAGAATCAACAATAGATGAATTTTATAAATACTAAATCAATCATTTGATTAATTTTCCACATTAATAGATAGTACAAAAAAAATCAATGACAAACAAATTAGGTAGCTAAACGGCAAAATCCGTTGTTAATATGGTTTCCTCATTAAAAGTTATTTTACGAGATAAGTTTTTCCACCATATATATGAGATAGTTTATGTCATCATTATAATAAAAATGATGAAATAAATAATTTTCGGACAAAATAATCATATATTTTATTTTTAAATTATTATTCCTTTCGTACGAAACTACCTGCAAGATAGTTAATTTTGTCAACTTTTTTCTTCTTAAAGTAGTCATGCAAAGGTTGGATGATCTGGATTTTGTGTGTTGGCAATGATGACTAGAAATTTAATAGAAAATCATTGATTAATTAAAATAATGTTATTAAATTTGTATAGAGAGTGAGAGAATCATGTAATCATGAACTTAAACCTACACCGTAATATATAAATATGCTCTAGAATATTTCCATTTTATATATATTTAGAGTGGGTTTGTAGGGAGAAAAATATTTTTTCAGAAATATCGTTTGATTTTTCATGTTTGTTTATAAGAAATTTGAAAAAAATAAAGGAAAATAAATTTCTTAAATATGAAAAAATGGCTCTTTTAATGAAAGTATAAAAATAAGTTTCCACAAATAATATTTCATATATTGTGTCTTCTTCATTCTTCAATAACTCCACACTCCTACCCCTACTTTTACCTTCACCCCATCTCTGATAATATTTGTTTAGATTAAGTACATGCATTTTTAAATTAATATTTTTTTACTTGCGTCATATACACACACGAGAGAAACTAATTCAGAATTTAAATTTAAGAGTTCAGCCTTCTTAAAGTTTTAATATTGAGTTAATTATTTTAAAATTATGTTCATGATGATCATTATTTATATTTTTTGATAAATTTCTGTTATATATTAATTTATATTACGAGTTCAATTGAATTCACACTATGATACATGCATCCTCCCCTGCCCTTAGCCTATGATTATATTGGCAAAAGGGGAACTTGTAAGACCAATGGGAAGACATTGATTTGTAGGGTTACCTACTTAATGATTATATGATTAATTAATCATATAATCTTTTATTTTTCAATTAAAAAAGATAATTTAATGATTACTTAATTAGGATAAATAGCATTTATTTGGCCAATTTTTTGAAGGCTAAAAGTACTTTTTCTTCTTTAAAAGCAATTTTTTTAAAAAAAATATTTAAATATTTGGCTAATATTTTGTTTTGTTTTGTTTTGAGAAGCAACTTTCTATCGTTGGAAGAAGCTATAAATTATTTACTTAGCTTAACTTTTTTCAAGAAAAAAAAAATAATTATAAATTTATATTTATCAAAATATCTCTAACGACTGAGAAGGTGGAGAAGAAGATGTCGAATGCGATGGAGAATAAATTAATTTACACACTGATAAGTTTTGAATTTTAACTTCAACTTTTAACCTAATTATAATTTATTTAAATTTTGTCACGATGGAATGTCATGTAAAATAAATTTTATATAAAAGAGAGTGTAGCACACACACGATCAAATATTAGTCGAGATGTGTTTCTCTAATCATTGAGTAATAGTTCAGGTAGCTAAAAAACTCATACTTTCAATAATTCAGATATGAAACTCATAATAATAAAATAATTTAACTATGTTTTTGATCGTTTTCTCTAAAAATAATAATAATAATAATAATAATAATAATAATGGTGGACAAACTTAGATCTTTTCATTTGGTAGGATGACAAATTTGATCAATTTTTTTTCTAAAATATCAAACATTACAAAACTTTGTCAAAACAACTATTATTGATAGTAGAAGAGCTTCATGCCACTTGTTTCTTATCTTTACCGTAAGGTTTTAATGAGAAACTTCACACCAACAAAGCTACAAGAGGAAATATACATATATATAAGTAGAAATTTTTGAAGTTAGTGAGGGAATGTATGTTGTACAAAATTCCAAATAAAAAACTTGTAGTACTTTAAATATAACATGATGATCAAGTGGAACTTCAAAAAGTTTTTGGGTTTTATAGCTAATTATTAGATACCTAGAAATAGTACTATTTTTTTTTTGGATTAATAATTATAAACTTTCTGCTGAATAAAGAATGACAGAGTTGGCACCTAATGCTTCTAACAAGTGCTAGATACAAGAGTTCGTGTTAGTATGGGGCTAATATATATTACTTTTTAATTTTAATTTACCTGTTATAAATAAAATTTGGAGAGTTAACCGAATTATTTATATTTTTTTAGATATTTAAATTGTTATTTATTGTAATTTATTGATTTTTTTAATGTAATTTTTAAGTAATATATGTTACTCCTTCCTTAATAAAGTTTTGGAAGTCAATTAAATTTTTATATGTCTTTTAAATATTTTAAGTTGTCAAATTTTTAAATATATAACAGATTAATAAATAAAATAAATTAATTAAAATGAAAAGTACAATTTTTTCAAAAATATCGTCGACTAAAAGCAGGTATATCGACGAACAACTGTCTACTTCTAATTGTTTCTATATAATAGCAATAATCCACTAAGTTACAAAAAAAATAAAAAAAAATATGATAGATATTGACAGTATTAAGAACCTTAACATTATTAGTGCAATTTAACCGATTACATTAAATTTAGTTAGGATATAAAAAATAATAAAAAAGACCATCAGCTTCTCATAATATGTACTCCCTCCGTTTCAAAACATATTTTCGTATTTTTCACTTACATACCTATTAAATAAAATATTAATTAAGAAGGATGTTTAACTATTACTTTATTATTATTTATGTTTTAAGAGGTTTTTTTATTATTAAATTTTTTTGTTCTACTTATGTGTTATAATTGACGCATTTTATAGTCTTCAAAAATAATTACTACCAAAAAAAAAGATATTTTGAAATACATATATTTTAATAAAAACGATAAGTATTTTGAGATAAATCGGGACGGGAGTATAATTTTATATTTCTCCAACTTTATTTTGCGCGTGAACAAATTCATTACACATTTCATCAAAACCAAAACTTTTTCCTATTTAAATATTTATCCCTTTTTCATTATATTATTAGCTTCTTAAAATATTTAAGTTATCAATAGCCACTAAAAATATTCTGCCCAATTACGCGCTTGCTTCATATAAGCGATCCCAAAAAAGTTATGAAATTAAAAAATGTTTATTTAATCCAATTCTCTGTTTAATTAATATATTGCATTATATTGATTGGTGACCTAGAATAAACGATACGTAATTATGTATAACAGATTACGTTACATTCCTAGTGTGAAAAATCAGTGTATATA
Source organism: Solanum bulbocastanum (assembly GCA_037074985.1). Taxonomy (NCBI): domain Eukaryota; kingdom Viridiplantae; phylum Streptophyta; class Magnoliopsida; order Solanales; family Solanaceae; genus Solanum; species Solanum bulbocastanum. The sequence continues at coordinate 2,728,371 of CM073602.1, forward strand.
AAATTTGATAGTGTAAAATTTCTCTATTTTTTTATTAGTGCATATAATAATAATTTTTTATTTGAATTTTTTTAAAAGGGAAGAAAATAATAATGCAAAAAGTAATAGCCCTGGCATCCAAATGATCAACTACCAAGCTGGCCAAAGATGGTTGGTGGGGGGATTGGACGCGGGTGCAACATCGAGTTTATCTGAATTTAATTATTTTTTGATATAAAAAATAAATTTATGTATGAAAAAAGTTAGAATTATAATAAATAGTATGTACGTCTTAAATATAGTGAATTCAATACTAACTAGAAACCGTGATAATTGAATAAATTAATCGAGTTTAAATTCTGAATACTGTATCTTCATATATATATGAATCAGTTTCCCATCGAATCATACATAAATATCAGTATAATGTCATCTCAGATCTTCTTTTTGATCTTCTATAATTTCTTGGGGTCCTTCTTTATTTTATTCATCACTTTTTTTTTTTTTGGGTTTTAGGGTTTGGCCACTTATGGGTATAGAGCAAAGTTGGAAGAATGATGAATTGATGTGGTACTTTCTCTTCTCTTTTTTGGGGGGTTTTCGTCCGGTATCTGATATTCGTATTAGAGCTTGATTATTTCAGATTTGCATTGTATAGGGGCCCACTTGGGGGGAAGCGCTCCCTACCAAGAATTTTTCCATACACAAGACTCGAACTCAAGCCTTCTGATTAAGGAAGGAACAGTCTCATCCGCTACGTCCTATGGTGATGTGGTACTATCCCATTCGAAAGCCATTAGTATTATTTTGTAATATTTAATAAAACCTAATAAGAAAGGCCAAAACCCTAGCTAGCTCCCGAATCCTGTCATGAAAAGAAGAGAAAGCTCCATAAAACCAAGCTCATGCACATGCACCCCCTCCCCCCCTCTTTTTAGTTCTTTCCAATGAATTTGCATTGAGAGGGACAAGTGGTGGGGGTCATGAAATAGGCGCGTCGATTCAGAAATTCGGGAAGATAGATGAAATATTATACAAATATGCGAGTTCAAAATTTTAAAAATTTTATACGTTACTTTTGAAACTCGTGCAATTTAATTTGAAATTGTAGGTTCATAAATTATTTTTGTTGAAATTTTGGTGATTTCTAACATGTATATATATGTATAGTTCATGTTGAAATAATGAAATTAATTAAACTCATAGACTGTTTGTTACATCATACACGGCTACTTATAAAGATACTTGATTTGATTAAATGAAATTATACGAATTACAAAAATGAGAATAGAGATTTCAACGCGTCACAATAGCTCTCGAGTTTCAAACTCTGAGAAGATAAAACCCCTCAACAAAAAAAACATTTTCTCTTAAGTGAGTCTTGCTCAAGTCTGAAGGTTTGAGTCGCGTTGATTTTATGAATATCATGGTTCTTCAATTTAATTCTTTTTTTTTTTCTTTATTTGGTGTTATTGGACTAGATTAGAGACTACATTTCAAATTTGAAATTATTTGACGTAGATTTAATGTGGTTTAAACGAAATTGAAATTACAAATTCAAAGAATATCAAGTTGAACAACACAAATATAAATCATGTCAATCCAATTGGATTTGAAGAACATAACAAGATAGGTCAAATGCAGATAACACAAAGTTATATTAATCTAGCGAGATTTGGTGAACAATTGAAAACACGCACAAAATCATGTCAATTCATAGAGTTTTTGTGAGTTGTCCTACAAATTTATCATGACTTACCAAACTTAGAAATATTTTAGTCTAAATTTTTTCATTAAACTTGAAAAGGCCATTAATACATAATATTAAGTATAAATTTTAGGAATCACATAGTTTTAATATGAAATTACAATTTATCCCTATTTAGTTTGTAATTACATTAATCCCTGAAAATGTAAAATAAACCGGACTCGAATACATTAAAAACTAATTCGGATACATTATAAAATAAACCAGACTCGAATACATTAAAAACTAACTCGGATACATTAAAAAATAAACCGAATACATAATATGTAGCTCAGGTACATTATAAAATAATTTAGAATTAAGAAAGAAATAAGGGATTTTAGAGGTTTTTAGAAATAGAAGAGAATATTAGAAATTAGGAAAACATAAAACGTGTATTACAATAATTTTTCCAAATATCAATACAAAAGTATCCCTTTAATGCAAATCACCAACAAACTCTACTTATTCACACATTTTTCAAATATGTTCTGAAACATAAGTTTTCTTCGATTGAAGGTGTATTAAAAACAATAATTTTATTTTTAAAAAATAGAAATAAGATTTATACACCATTCATCTAACTTTTCAAATTTCATTTCATAGACGAAACTATACTGAATATGTTATTATTATATTATATCCACAAACTCTACTTGTCAAAGCTAAGAAAGATTTTTAGTATTTGTTTAAAGCAAATGCTAGGGAAGTAGAATGGATAAAGAAATAAAGTGGGACAATATACTTGGCAATCAAGGTGATGTAAGCCATCGGTTTTCAGCTGGCAAGTATGGGCATATTTGTGGCTAAAAACACAAGGTATTACTACCCTAGGATAGCCCTAGGATGGGGTCCAACATAAAATATACTTTATTATCAATTATTTGTTATAACACCTTAAAATAAAAGTGATAGTATACCGTTAATAAAGAGAAGTTTTGAAATAGCGAAAAAGTATTTTATGATTCATAAGTTATGAGTTCAAACGGTGAAATCAAACAAGCTACTTTGAAAATAAGGCATTCAACGTAAAATATAGTATGTTGTCAGTAATTTGTTATAACAAGTTAAAATTGATTGATAGTATACAAATTATTTATACCATATCATTAGAATTTAAGTTAATAAAGAGGAGCCTTGGAACAACGCGATAAAGTCTCGTGCAATTTATAAGTTATGAATTTGAGTGATGAAATCAGTCATCAATAACATTCCTTTGAGGTATAACTCTTATTCCTCTTGTGCATCGAACTATTTTTTTTTTAATGAAAATAAGCTAATCCAACTTTGAAATTCCCTAAGCCCCAACTTATACACGTGGACATATTTGCTATGTCCAAGTCAGCTTCCTCTATGCCAGCTTAGCTTGACCTTCTAAAGACTTTTTCATTATTCTTGAATATATATATATATATATAAGTGGAGTATAGTGTACTACTAATATTTTAGTATATGATACAAAAATAGTTTATTGAATCAATATTAATTTTGAAATAAAATAATAGTTATCAGAGTTTAGCTTATGATTTGAGAAGGACCCCATTTGAAAAGGGCATTAACTTCCCACCTTCTATCAAATGCCCCTTTCATATATCTCACTACCAAAACTTCTATTTAAACACCTTCCACCCTCTCTTTACTACATTCAAATCAAACTACTTCAATTCTTCTCTTCTCTCTCTTTACTACATTCACAACTTCAAATACACATTCACTTAGTCATCTTGCTTCTACGATCCACTGAGATTCAGTTCTTTACTATATTGTGTTCAAGTACTCATCAACCATCATTGTTCAATTAAATTCTAAATACAAAAAAGCATTCTTGTTCTGCTTTCAGAGTCAGTACTCAACATTTTCACTAGAAAAAAAAAAACCAAACTCCTCCTATTTCAAGTCATCAAACACTATCATTGCTCGATTAAAATCCAAAATAGCAGAAATAGGTTCGTGTGCTGCTTTCAAAGTCGATCGTCGAATTTTCACAAGAAAAAACCACTTCAAAAACAAACTTAAACCAACTTCCTCTTCTTTCAAGTTTTCACACCACTACCATTGCTCAATTAAAATCCAAAACAACAGAAATAGGTTTGTGTTCTGCTTTCAAAGTCAAACATTGATTTTTTCCACTAGTCAAAACCATTTCAACAACAAACTCAAACAACCTTCCTCTTCTTTCAAGTCTTCACACAGTACAATTACAAAAACACGCTCGTGTTTTGCTTTCAAAGTCAGTCATCGAATTATGGTTAGCTTTAATGATCAAGATTTGTTTTCTAGTAGATGTGTATGGGTAAATGGTCCTGTTATTGTAGGTGCAGGGCCATCAGGACTAGCTGTTGGTGCTTGCTTAAAAGAACAAGGTATCCCTTTTGTAATCTTGGAAAAATCAGATTGTATTGCATCTCTATGGCAAAAAAAAACTTACAATAGATTAAAACTACACCTCCCTAAACAATTTTGTCAATTACCCAAATTTCCATTTCCACAACACTATCCTGAGTATCCTACAAAGAAACAATTCATTGATTATCTTGAATCATATGCTAGAAAATTTGACATCAATCCAATGTTTAATGAGTGTGTTCAATTTGCAAAATATGACCAAATTTGTAAATTGTGGAGGGTGAAAACTATTTCACCAAATGGATTAGAAGTTGAGTATATTTGTCAATGGCTTGTTGTGGCTACAGGGGAAAATGCTGAGAAAGTTGTGCCTAATATTGAAGGATTAAAAGAATTTGGAGGTGAAGTTATTCATGCTTGTGATTATAAGTCTGGTGAAAACTTTAGTGGGAAGAAAGTTCTTGTTGTTGGTTGTGGAAATTCTGGCATGGAAGTTTCTCTTGATCTTTGCAATCATAATGCCCAACCATCATTGGTTTGTCGTAGCTCGGTAAGTTATATACACTGACAGTTGTATCAGCATTTTGGGTTAGAAATTCCACTTAATATGGACGATTTATCTTTTAGGTGACTTAAAAGTATAAAATCTTGTTTACAGTGTCAGTATGTATAAGTTGATCTCATATAATTGACAAAGTACAAGAATTTATACACTATCAGGTCATACAAAAGATAGTAGTCATAAAAAGTGAGATTAGTTAGTTAAAGGACGTGACAGATAACTTGTTTACAACATGTTAAAATATGCTAAATCCTTTTTGTATTTTCTTATAGCAAACAATAAAATTTGGATTCTTATGGAATTTTGTTCTTTTTTTTTCTTCTTCAGGTTCATGTATTGCCAAGAGAAATTTTTGGGAAATCAATATTTGAATTGGCTATGTTTATGATGAAATGGTTACCATTGTGGCTAGTTGACAAAATTTTACTAATTTTGACATGGTTCATTCTTGGTAACATTGAGAAATATGGGCTAAAAAGGCCAAAAATTGGTCCTTTGGAACTCAAGAACACACAAGGGAAAACTCCTGTTTTGGACATTGGTGCATTGGAAAAAATTAGATCAAGAAAAATCAATGTTGTCCCTGGAATCAAGAGGTTTTCATGTGGCACCGTTGAACTTGTCAATGGTGAAAAACTCGAAATTGATTCCGTTGTTCTTGCTACTGGTTATTGTAGCAATGTCCCTTTTTGGCTAAAGGTGAGAAAATGCTCTATTCTTCTCAAATTTTTTGGATTCTTCTTTTTGATTTAGGCTTAATACCTAAATTAACACACCAATTCTCAAACAAACACCTTCACATGGTTAAAACACGTCTTTTCATAATCAAAAGACCAAGTTATACGGTGTATGTTTGAGAATCTATAAAGCTAAGGGGTCATCACTAAAAAATCGTGCAAGTACGAGTGTCAAATAGAAAAATATTGAAACTTTTGGATGCTCCTTTTTATTTATGTTTAGTTTTAGTAATTGTACAAACTTCTAGTGCTGACCACTTAACTTGATGGGTTGTCAAATAGACACCTTAGCTAGGTCTAAACACATCGTCAATAAGACCTAGTTATAGTGTCTGTTTGAAAACCAACCAACTTAAGGGGGTCAGTACAGAAAGTCATTTAAGTACAAGTATCGAATTGACTCTGAACTTTTTATGGAAGATTCTTGAATAGTTGACTAATATTATTTTGTTAATTTTTTTTTTTTATATAGGAAAGTGAATTCTTTTCCAAAAATGGATTCCCAAAAGCACCATTTCCAAATAGTTGGAAAGGAAAATTTGGGCTATATGCAGTTGGTTTCACAAGGAGAGGGCTATCAGGTGCTTCTGCTGATGCTATCCAAATTGCACAAGACATTACCAAAGCTTACAATGAAGATATTATGCAAAAGAAGCAAAAAATCTCAACCTTGTGATTAATTTTGTGAAAAAATAGGTAGCATAGATAGATTAATTAGCCCTCTCCAAAAGCCCAAGTTTTGGTATAGTTTGGGAGTTTTGTAGTGGAAGGCAGACTGTTGTGAAGTTCCTGTATTTTAAGTTGTACAATTTCTACTAATGATTAATCAAAGTGACAAAAGATATTCCTTTATTGTTCAAAGTACCCTTGGTATGATTTGATTGTTTTGAATTTCATGTTTATCTTTAACTAAAGTTTTTGACTTAAAGCTTTGGTCTAATGATATACATGAGTGTAGCGCGTGATATGTGGATTTGACCACACGTCACAGATCTAAACTCTAACGTCGCAAATAAATTTTGTGTATTTAAATGAAAAAGAGTAGAAGGGCATATCCAACACGTCTCATAATATATGTCATTGGCCCTCAGGAATTTTTCGATTATATTGACTTTTTGTTGAAATTTGTACATTGATTAATCAAAGTGACAAAGATATTAGTTATTGTTCAAAGTAGCCTGGGTATGATTGTTTTAAATTTCATATTTATCCTTACTTATTAGCACTGGCACTAAAATTTTGGTTTAATGATAGGAGTACACCTAAAGTATGAATTATGCACACGTCGTACGTCTGAATGCTACCACAAATAAAATTTTGATATTTAAGTGAAAAAAATAAAAGTGGTGGCAATTATCACGCCTAGTTTCAAAATACCTTGGGAATTTCTCAAATTATCAAAAAGAAATTAAATCAGTTTTGATGTAGACCACAAAGATTGAGAGATACACTAGATAAGTCTCAAATCTAAAAATAAAAAAATTTATTCACAAGTCATATTGGTGAAGCTTTGAATGAAATTCAGAAAAACTTGAATGAAGAAAATGACTGCAATTTCCTCACTTTCTATGCATAATTTTCAATGCAATAAATAGAATATGAATTGTATTACAAAAGGAATGTCCTATTTCAAGTTCTTTTCAATTAGTCATACTCAGTACAGTTATGAAGTTTTTGGATAGCGACTAGTCATCATTTCAACACCCTTTGTACACATATATGCATTTACAAAAGAAGATTTTGTTGGATACCTTAGAATGTGAATTCTGAATTTAAATCGGTTAGTGAAATAACACGAATACATTATTCAATTGTTTGAGATAATTATAAGTGTGAACTTAATAAAGTATAATATTTTAAATATCTTTTTATGTATATATAGTTCAAGTAGAAAAAAAGAGGTGTGTCACTGCACATAATGTTCAATATCGACCCCATATCATAATTATAAAATATTACGATAATCATGTTTTTTACATCGGCAATGGATAAGAGTTGTGTGTTTTTTGAAAATTACTTTTAAGTATGGATCATGGTATATCCAAAATGATATGACGAAATTATGACAAGAACTTAATTATAAAGGAATAGTTGATCAGAATCAGTTTGAAAAGAAAAGAGTGAATTCATCAAATTTCTCCAATTTTCTTGAATTGTACTGTAACACTCCGCCTTTTTGAAACGTATAAAATTACTCATATCTTCACGGAAAGATCAGGAGGGTGGGTAATAAATTAAGAATGATGTGGTATGTCATATTTTAAGTGTTCAAGGGTTGTATCTCAAGTTTTAAAGTTAGGTAAGTGGCAAAATGAAAGTTGGTGAAAGTTATCGTAAGTTCCTTTTTAAAGATTTCTCTAAAATTTGGGTCAAATGTCTTGGAGGTTTTCTCCCAATATATAAAGAGTTATGGGGCCTACGACAACACATCAAACTTTTTGTTCATACGACTTTAGAATAGAGAGATATTCGCGTTTCCGTAGGACTGCACAAGCAGGCACGGAGGTGGGGCCCTAGGTCGGTGGAACTTTATATACATCTTCTTCTTCGACCTTTTCTTCATTTTTTAGCTAAGAACCAGAAAAATTAGAGAAACCCATTTCTAGGATAACTAAAGTATAGATTTTCTCGACTTAAGTCCTTGACAAAAGTTGTTCTATGCGTTGGGCTCATCATCGTAGTATAATTTGTTTTATCGATTTCATATCATATCACACTTTAGTGTTGGGACAACAAGGGTTTGGACATATTTAAAGGTTTTGAGGTGTATTACGAACTTAAGATCGAGGTAAGACCCTTCTTTCATCGACTCTAGCTTTTATAAGCAGCAAATAGCAATTTGCGACGAAAATACATATCTTTTATCGGATTGTCCTGGTATCTTCTATTTTTGTGTGTTGATTATGGTCCTGCCTTGTTGTAGTATCGAGGGGGTTATGAGTAAAAGTCGTTAGGCCACATGAATTCAGCGAAAAAAGGTATGTTAAGGCTATTCCTTACTTACGACATGTTTCCTTAAAGCTTAGGAGCAATGTAATTGGGTTGTTATCCTTGATATACTTGTAGCCGTTATTGTTGATTGTTGGCTACTCGAGTTGATATAATCCTCCCTTGTCGGGATTTTTATTCAGTTAATAGCGTCCCTATGTTGGACACGACTTAGAGGTTATTTGTATAGGTTGCTTATAACTAGATTGCTTGCTTTTAGCGATTGGATTGTTATTGTTGCCCTTAGGGCTATTGTTGTTAGCTGTAGGAATGTGATCTATGCCTAGAAGGGCTATGTTCTGCCTATGGGGCTATATGGATGCCTAAAAGGGCTATGAGTTGCCTACGGGACTACATTAATGCCTAGAAGGGCTATGAGTTTCCTATAGTGCTATATTGACGCCTAAGAAGGTTATGTGCTTTCTACATGGCTATGTTGTTGCCTAAGAGGGCTATGTGTTGTTTATAAGCTATCTTGATGCCTAAGAGAGCTATGTGTTGCCCACGAGGCTATATTAATGCCTAAGAGGGCTATGTGACTGCCTACGGGGCTAGGGGACTACCGATAGGGGTATATAGACTGATTGGCACCTCCGGGCTTATGAGGGCCTGAGTAGGTGATCTTGTCTGTTGTTTGTACCTGCCGAGCTTATGGAGGCTTGGTTAGGTTGTTGTTTTATTATTTTTGATAAGTTTAGATTGAAGAGCAGGTCAGTACACTTATCTTATTCTTAATTTATTTACCGAATTATTCCAGTATATTAGGATACCTGCTCATAGTCTATTGCCTTCATACTCTGTACATTATTTTGTATTGACGCCCTATTGCTTGGGGGCGCTGCATTCATGTATGAAGGTCCCGACAGACGACCGAGTAGACCACCTCAGCAGCAGGATTGACTTCCATCCGGTTGGCTAGCCCCTTTCCTCCGGAGCTGCCAAGTTTGAAGGTTTATTAGCTTTTGTTGTATATATTTTTATGGGTAGGCTGGGACCCTGTCCCACCAATCTTTACTACTCTTAGAGGCTTGCAGACTAATGTGTGGGGTTTATATCTACGTTATGGCCATGCTGGCCTAGTTTGTTGGTTTGTTGAAGTTTGTTAGTTGTGTGATGCATTGTCTTGTTATATACCTGCTTTAAGTTTTCATATAGAGATCATGGTGGCCTTGACGGCCCAATCAGGACTTCTGTGCTAGTTGACAATTTCTTTATATGAACTCTTGGGAGTAGCTGTTTCAGGGGCCTTGCCGGCCGAAGGCTTAGTTTTAAGCCGAGATATACTTGTTTGTTTTCTTGATTACGTGTGGCTGCCATGCACTAGTAGCAAATGGTTCAGTAGAGTCGGCTCGGGCCTAAGTTTTGGCATTAGGAGCTAGTTGCGCCCCTTGAGTTTGGGGTGTGGCATGTACCTATAGTCAAAATAGTTATGAACGAAGCAATGGTGGTGTTGTATCATATTGTCGTATTATTAGACAATGGCACCAAAAATAAATATATAGTTATTAAATGACACGATCATGTTTTCTAAAATTACTTCCGTATGCATCATGGCATATACAAAATGATATGACAAAATCGTGAAAAAACCATATATGAAGGTAGTTGATTAGAGTTAATTCAAAAAGAAAAGAGTAAACAACTCATCAAATTTTTCTAATTTTCCTAAATTGTACCTATAGACGAAATAGTTGACCCAAGAGCAATGATGTCGTTGTATCATATTGTCGTATTATATCAGACAATGGGTGCAAAACATGCATATATATTTTCAAATAACACGATAATATTTTCTACATCATCAATAGACAAAACTTAGTATACTACTTTTTTTTCTAAAATTATTTCTGTATGCATCATGGCATAATGATGTGACAAAATTGTGAAAAGAACTTATAAGAAGTGAGTTGATTAGAGTTACTTCAAAAAGAAAAGAATAAACTCATCAAATTTCTCCAATTTTCTTGAATCGTACCTATAGTCGAAATAGTTGTATCATATTTTTGTATTATTAGACAGTAGCACGGGAAATATATATTAATAGATAGATATTTAATGGTATGATCGTATTTTCTGCATAGTCGATAGATAAAGCTTAGTATACTTCTTTCATTTTCTAAATTACTTCTATATGCATCATGGCATATCCAAAATGATATGAAAAAATTGTGAAAAGAACCTATAAAGGGATAGTTGATTAGAGTTACTTTGAAAACAAAACAAGTAAGATTATCGAACTTTTTCAACTTTTTTTGAATTGTACCTACAGTCGAAGTCATTGTATCATATTGTCGTATTTTTCCTTTCTAAAATTACTTTTCGTATGGATCATGGCATATCCAAAATGATGTGATAAAATCATGAAAAGAACTTATATGGAGATAGTTGATTAGAATTACTTTGAAAAGAAAAGAGTAAGCTAATTGAATTTCTCCAACTTTAATTTCTTGAATTGTTCCTATAGTCAAAGTCGTTATATGATATTGTTGTATAATTATACAATGACACAGAAAATACATATATAGTTATTAATTGACACGATCGTATTTTCTACATCATCAATAGATAAAACATAGTATACTTTTTTTCTTTCTAAAATAACTTTTGTATGGATCATGGCATATCCAAAATGAAAAGAACTTACATAGGGATAGTTGATTAGCATTACTTCGAAAAGAAAAGAGTAAGCTTATCGAAATTCTCCAATTTTCTCGAATTGTACCTATAGTCAAAGTCGTATAATATTGTTCGTATATAGTTACTAAATGACACGGTGATGTTATCTACAATCATTAATAGATAAAACTTAATATACTTTTTTTTCTTTTCCCTTAAAATTACTTTTGTATGGATCATGCCATATCAAAAAGAATAGACAAAATTATGAAAATAACTTATAAAGGGATCGTTGATTAAATTTACTTCAAAAAAAAAAATGTAAGCTCACCAAATTTCTCGAGTTGTACCTATAATAATCAAAGTCATTGTATAATATTGTCATATTATTAGACAATGGCATGATATATATATATATATATATATATATATATATATATATTAAATGACACAATCATGTTTATTACATCATCAATAGATAAAATTCAGTATACTTTTTTTTTTGGATCATGTCATATCCAAAATGATAGATCACAAAATCATGAAAAGAACATACTTATAAAGGGATAGTTGATCAGAATTACTTCGAAAAGAAAAAGGTAAGCTTATCGAATTTCTCCAACTTTCTCGAATTGTACCTATAGGAGAAATAGTTATGACAAAGAGAGTGGCATGCCAATGAAGCAACCAAGATAAAGACCATTGAAGAAGAAATCAATTTGTTCTTAGCTAAGAATAATTGAAAGTGGTCCTAAAAATATTGATTGGTAAACCAACTTGCCAAATATATGAAAAATTATATTAAACATGCATTTGAAAATAGATGGATAGGGTTTCTTCATGAAACTGATGGTCTAACACATTTCTATACTACACTATTTTTTTAATTATTTTTTGCTATACACTTCACAATCTCATTTACTAAATTTTGACTTTTAATTAATATTATAATATACTAAAAATAATAATAGATTCAACTCTTATTCTTGTCGCACATGTACCGACTCTTCCCTTCTTTGAAAACTCTTTTGACCGTTCATATTTGAAATTCATTAGTTTTATTAAGTCGAATTTGCATTGAATAGTCTTAGAGCCCTTATGGTCCATTATGAAGAAGCAAAATTCGAAAAGATGGTAAAAGAGAGTTGAGCATCTACATTTATAAGATGAAAAAGACCACTACGCCATTCTGAGAAGAAATGGATAGATTCATGGTTTCTCCGGTTGGAAAAGCCAAACCAACTTCATTAAGGGGACATAAAACGCTCCCTAATAAAAAGTTTTTCATTTTTAGAGCTCGAACACTGTGATTTCAAATTGAGTGATTGGTAGAGGGATGCCAATGATACCAAGAAGTAGTTCATTTCAAGAGAATAAAACGTTATCCTTTGATTAATGGAGGAGGAATCTCAACTACGATATCCTTAGTTGTTAAATTTGAAAACATTTTACAGTTGAATCTTCCCTTTATATCATATCAAAAGACAACACCCTCAATTGAATCTTATCTTTATTAGTATTAGCACTCTCTCTGTCCTAATTTATGTTGTGTATTTTGAATTTTCAGAGTCAAACAATCTAATTTTAATTGTGAATTCAATTATAGAATCTATAAATTTTCTAAAATAATCTTTATATATTTAAAAATTACATAAGTCCCAAATATTGATAATTCAAACTATTTTTTTAAAAAAAATTGAGTATTTCGAATCAAGAAATCTTCTCGAACCGGAACTTCAGTGTGGCGTCGCCCGGACTCAAACCGGAGACCTTCAGTGTGTTAGACTGACGTGATAACCAACTACACCACGACACCAACTTGTTAATAATTTTTGACGCTTTTATACTTATAATATACAATCTTGAAATTACATGGTTAGAACAATGAATTTTGTGACACAAATATATGATTAGAGTCAAAGCTACTGAGTTAAACTCTAAGAGAATCAATACTAATTACACGGGAAGTGACTTTAATAAACAACTGAAATTGCAACAATAAGCTGCTAGTTCAGTAGTAACTTGAGCGCTGCGCTATTGAGTCGCCTACGGATTCAACTCAGTAGCTTTTGCTCAAATTATATATTTGTTTTTAAAGTTACTTAATATGTATAAATTTTTTTAGATATAATACCTACATACCCCTCTAAACTTGACGTGTTTTATTTAGATCCCTCTTAAATTATCAGTAGTTTTAATTATCTTTCTACTACGCTTTTGTATCCATAAATTTAAAATCCTAGCTCCGCATATATATAAATATATCATTGATCATGAAATTACCACCGACAATTGACATGGCTTCTTCATTTCCATTTTTTTTATTGCTTTGGACAATTTTTTTGTCTTGAATTGAGAATCTATCAGAAACAACTCATCTACCTCCAAAGTAAAAGTAAATATGCGTAAACTCTATCCTTCCAAATCTCATTTGGTAGGATTATACTAAATATATAATTATTATTTTTTGTGTAATTGTGTTTGTATATTTGTATTGCCTTAAAAACATACTATTATTTGAGTAGCAAGTAGATTTTTTTTTTTTGGAAAAACATCACACATAGAAAGAAATAATTATCAATTGATTAGATTACCAAAGAGTGAAAACAATACTACTATGGATTCATATAACTATATTTTAAAAAATCGTGTATGTACATGACATGAATCAAAAATAATGAATTTAGTTGAACTTACAGAATCTATTCTAAATCCGTCTTCCGATACATAAAGAAAACACCAAAACACCAAAGAACAACCCACATGATTCTCTCAATTCAAGATCGATCGATTGTAATGTACTTTGGATTTTGTTTGATTTTAAAAATTGTTTGCTTCTTCTTTGTTTTTAAGGTAAGACATCACTTTACCAACTTTGACAGATCAACACATGGGCTAGTAAAAAATTGCCACTTTCTTATTCAGCTTCCTCGTTTGTGTCGATTATTTAGCACGGAAATATAATTATCACTATATTATATTCAGTTGTAACAGTATAATATAGATTTTTATAATCAGTACTCTGTATATAAATATCGTTAAATACTTAAGTAACTCTAGATGAATACAATGTCATTAACTCAATTATCACTACAAAAAATTGGATTATCCAAAAAGATGCTTCAAGCATCCTCCTTATATGCACTACACTAAAAATGATCTTTAGTGATAATTAATTAACGATACTAGTTTAATTGTTGTTAAATATGCATTTGTAGAGGCAATTAACACTTTTCGTAAATTAAATGTTCCTAAAGCCTATAGGTATATTAGATCCAATGACAATTAACTAATATAATAAAGATTTTAGCACTGTTTGTTAATATATATATTTATTGTCGCTAAAAGTTGTTTTTATAGTAGTATTAGCTAAAACATCTGCCACCCTATTTTGCTCTCTTAACACGTGCTTGAATACTGGAGCCCCCAACTTCTGCATCAATACTTGCATTCAAAAATGATGTTATTATAAAATAGGTGATCATTCACAAGCATAAAAATAGCATCTGTTGAGTCTCTATGATATTTGCCTAGTATCATTCACAAGCACATGTAATTAAACACTTACATTTGAATAAAGTTGAATAAGTAGACACACATCTTACATAATATAATACAAACCAGTTCGAGTAAATCTGACGTAAATGACTACGTAGGACATGTGTAACTCCTCAAGTCCCAAAGGAGGTGAAGGAAAGATTAGACCAATTAAGATGTACAAACATGGGCGGATCTATGCATGGGTGTGGGGGTGCCACACTACCCCCGAACTTCGACGGAAACTCTATATATACATAGGTGTGTATATATATATATATATATAGTATTTATATAAATATAAAGTGTGGCACCCAGTAAACAAAATTGGCTTGTGGTGTCACTGTAGGAGGGCAACTTTAGATGGCTAATGTTGCGGGTTTGAATTCCGTTTGTACCTATTTTTTTTTAGAAATTTGCTGCAGACATTTTTTAAGAAAAAAAAAAAGGCTCCAACCACGTTTTTTTTAAGGAAAAAAGCTGGCACATTAATCAAATAAGTCTATTTGGCACCCACGGACTCTAAATCCTGGATCCGCCACTGTATACAAAGAGAGCTCAATCCATTTGAGTCCTTTCTTTTGTAGAAGAAAAAAGAAAGAAACTTGAAATATGTTGTTTCAATATATAACTTTTACTCATCTTCCCAAGTTTTTGATTTATCTCTATTTAATTTTGATTATTTTCGAAAACAATTTATGTGAATGAATTATAAACAAGAATTGGGTCATTCTAGATTGGTTTTTGGGATTAGATTTGTGAAGTTTGAAGCTTTTGTATATCAATGTATCTCCAGCCTTATTTATTTATGTATATTGATAAATAAAAAGTTGTATGTGATTTACATTGTTTACAGTCACAAACAATGTGCCAAAAGTGGAGCTTTCTGATGACCTGTGATATGTTTTTATACTTGTGTATATCTTCTATGTATAATAATATAAGTGTATATATGTATATTTTATGTATAGCATGTATATCTGTGTATATCAATAAAAATATTTGTGAGGTATATGATAAAACATTACGAGTGACTAAAAGCCTTTGTTCCGGGGTTGTAGCTATGGGTAATTGTTGAACATTGATTGTTTTGAATTAATGTTGGTTATCGCTTAAATTACTTCTATATTCTTGTTTTAGTATTTCGTGATTGACCACCATTGAGATAAATCTATTGTCTATTCTTGAACTTGAGAGACAGAGAGATAGATAGACCAGAGCATATCACTTGTTCAAATTTGTGTTTAGGATTGACACGCGGACGAACACCGAGCTTTGTTTCTAAATAGGATGAAATATAAATGTTCGCCAATTGAGTCTGTCTATCGCCGCTCAATGATGTAGTTAGACTTTCAATTGAAGTAGGCGATTAGAGGTCGAGAGAACATGACCATAAAATTAATCCTCTAAATCAGTAATTTGATAACCTTAGTTAATTCATTATATGAGATGCGATAAATGAAACTCTATGCATGGTGCAGCCTTGGAATTGTTCCTTAACCATTTAAATCACTGAAAATCAAAGTTGTCCTAGTTAGTTACTTTAATAATTTAATTGTTCGCATTAGTAGTAAACAAAAATCACCATATTTATTGTACCAACGAATACATCGAAAAAATATCTATTTTGTATATTGGTCCAAAAGTTGACTAGCCTACCCAATTTTTGATTCCCTCTGTTGTATTGATGACCCATTTTATCCACTCCTTTGCTTATGATCCAAGTTCATATATATATGAGTGGTTCATCAATATGTTTGTTAAATCAAATTCATCATTGCAATTGCAATGTTTGATAACTGACCCCTACTCATTCTTTTTGATTATTCATAATAACAACACATTCAGTATTATAACGATAACAATAACATATTTAATATAATCTCAGATATTTGAATGTAGAGACTAGAGAGACTAGAGTGTATGCATATTTTATTCCTATATTAAAGATAGAAACATTATTTTCGATAGGTACTTGACTTAAAGGAAAACAATCCAAAATAATTTATTTTAAAAAAAAATTAAAAAGCCACGATAATACAGAAAACAACAAATAATAATAGAAATAAAAGATTAGTCGCGTGTAAGTATTTCATAGAAACATTGTTTTATATTAGTTTAAACCAATTCCAACATAAATTATTTATTTTCATTTATCACACGTTCAATATGCACAACTAGGTGGAGTTGGTTTTTAAAAAAAGTTACATGATTTAAAATTTTACACTATATAATATAATTTAAGTATATTCTATAGTTGAAACTATATATTATTTTAGTGTTTAGACTTTAGCATATTGATTTAATGACAATCATAAGAAGTGAAGCATTGCCACTCGTGTTATTTTTTGGTATATTATTCAGTGTGGTATTCGTTCTAAAATATGATTAACTAATTCAAATTCACGTTGAAAAGTTTATTTTGAAACTAATACGTTCTTTTACTAAAAAATAATTTTCACAAATTAAATGTGTTACTTTTAATTAATCAAAATCTTTTATGGTAGTCAGTCATTTGTGCTATTTTCTTGATCTCTTAATTAATCCAAAATCATGTCTTAAAGTAGTACTTTAAATTATACTAATTCTCTTTATTAAAAATGACTTTATATTCCTGACTCAAATTCAAATTCGATATCGCTAATTAATGATATATTGTCATTTGTGCTCATTGATGCTTAAGCCAAACTCTTTTGGAGACAAACACCAACTAATTTGCCAACCTGTAAAGATCAACCTAATTAATTTTGTAATAATTATTACTCCAAAATTAATTTATATAGTGGGGACACAACATGATGAAACAAAAATGACAATTGACAACTTTATTTGCCCCATGTTATACTAAAGCCAGCCTATACTAAATATGTTGTACAAAGTGAAGAAAATATTCTTTTTATTCCAAGAATAATGTTCAAAGTTCAAGTTATGATAGTGATCAATAGGGAAGGCACATAGTAATAATACATAGATACTAATCATTAAATATTCTTTTTATGGATATTTTAATTAGTAGTTTACTATAAAAGGATGACTAAAGAAGTTCAAAACGGAGCTGCATGAGATACAAGTCTCACATATATTTTTTTGAAAAGCAAATGGTTATATTTATGGGAGTTTTGATCGAATATCATCGAACAAATTTCTTTTATGATCATCCATAACTTTATCATTATTTATGGAAATGGACTTCGAGACAAAGAAAGATCAAAGCAATATATTAGTTATTACTTTATACTTAAATATGATTTTATAATATCAGTTATTCTGTTGATTCTTCTCCAAATAAGAACTAACAATTGTAAATTTCACTAATTATATATTTAATTGCAACAATTCCTTTTATGAATTACTTCTTTTGACATCAAAATGCCTATGAAATCAACTAGTTTGTGTTTGACTACTTGAAGCTCATGTAAAGACATCTAAAACATGATTCATCTTTTTGACTACTTAAAGTTCATGTAGAGACACCTAAGACAAAATTCATCATTTCAACTACTCGTTCATATAGATACACTTAAGGTAAAATTCATCATTTAAACTACTCGAAACTCGTATAGAAACACCTAAGGTAAAATTCATCATCTTGACATGATTTACTTTGCGATTGAAGAACTTCAAATATTTTCACTATATAAAAATAAAATATAAAAGGTACAATTAAAAATATTTAAAACATATTTTAAACATTCCTTACTATGTATATGATTAAAAAAAAGGTTGGTTATTTGACATTGTCGGCAAAATAGATTTTTTCCTATTAATAGACAAATTGATACACAATTTGTTAATTAGTAGCTGTTGGTAAAACAATTAATCAGTGTGTTGCAGTTGGACAGTTGCTTTCATATTTGATATATAATATATGTGTACTCATTTCAAGCTCTCAAACAAAAGACTATGGTCCTATGGATATTATAATTAAATTATCTCTTCTTATGTACTATTTCTTCTGTCTCATTTTATGAGGCACTTTTTAGATTTTGAAATTCAAGTAAATTTATTTTTAATCATAAATTTTTCATAAATCTTTTAAACATTTTAAATTATCAATTATTGTGACTTATAATACTTTTTACGTAGTTTACAGATATATAAATTTCATTTCAAAAAACTGAAGATTCCATGCGCAAATTTTCAGTCAAACTTAAACTGTAAAATGACTCAAAAAATGAAAAATGTCACATAATTAATTGGGACAGAGGGAGTAATTATGTAAAAGAAAATTATATAATTAAATTATTTAAAAGATAACAAGTAATTTTGTTTAATGATATTAATTTGTAAAAAAATAATTTTTATATGTATTTATAACTAATAGGATTGATCGATTCATAGACTGATGTAGAATATGCATTACGATTTCATCTGAATTCAATAATTTTAATTGAGACTTTATGTATGTAGGAAAAAATATTTACTATAAAATATAAGATTTAAAAATCCAATAAATTAAATCGTTATTGAGTTCACTTATAATAGAGTTTATTTATGATAAGTGATGATAAATGATCTGATTATATAACTTCAAAATGCGAGTGCATGCTTGTATATCTTAAGTGCATTTTCAAATAATTAGAGATTTAGAGTGGATCATATATTGAAGTTTCAATTTATGTTTTATACACTATTTTTTAATATATAAATTACACTTTATCAGGTAAAATATAAAATTGTTAAACATATATATTTGTTGATTTAATTCTTTACCCCATCAATTTATAAAGTTCAAGAAAAAGATATTTTTAACTTCTTGCAAACTTGATAAAAATACTATATTTATAGATGAGTTTTCCCCTTCTTAAATTTCCTAGCAAATAGTATTCCTTTTTTTCTCCTCATAGCCACAAATATTATACTCTAATTTATATATATTCTTCCATAAATCTAGCAACACCCAATTATTAATACCCTAATTCTCACCATAAAAAAATAGAGTGCATTGATAAGACTGTTCTATTCATAATTAAACTTTTTGATTTTAAATATTAAATAAGAAAAGAATTCTTAAAGAATATTATCATTTTCGAATAGATTTTATTGAACATATATTTAAATTAGTTGGATAAAATTAAAAAATTTCCCAAATTCATTTATTATTATTAAATTTTCTTACTAATTTTATTTACTATGTTTTAAAGTTTTAACTCTTCACTTTTTTTCTCTCTCTCACTTTCTTCTTCAGTCTCCAACTGTTCAAACTTCACTTTCTCTCTATCCACCATTTTCATCAAGCACCTTTTTTCTTCTCACAGATCTGACCCGTTTTACCAGATCGGAGCTCCGATAACCCTACCGTCCATCTCCAATGGAGGCGGCGCTTGAGCTGGCGCGTGCAAAGGATACGAAGGAGAGAATGGCGGGTGTAGAGCATCTTCATCAAGTTCTAGAAGCTTCGAGAAAAACCTTATCGCCTTCGGAAGTTACTTCACTTGTTGATGTCTGCTTGGATCTTGTGAAAGATAACAATTTTAGGGTTACTCAAGGTGCTCTACAGTCACTTGCTTCAGCTGCTGTTTTATCCGGTGAGCATTTGAAGTTACACTTCAATGCACTTTTGCCAGCTGTTGTTGAACGATTGGGCGATGCGAAGCAGCCGGTTAGAGATGCAGCTAGGAGGTTGTTGCTTACGTTAATGGAGGTATGCATTTGCATGATCAGAAGATAGGCTGTTTATTAACCGGAATTTGATCCTTTTTTTTTGGTTTCTCAATTGATGTTAATTTGCTTATGATCTTGAAATAAAGGAATGTATATGCAATTATGTTGTATTACAGGGATGTTTGAAGTAATTTACTTGTACTCCCTCTGTTTTGATGTGGCACTGCATTTAAGAAAGTAAAGAATACTTTTGAATCTTGAGGTCATAACGTAAATATATATAGAATGTACCTAAATGACCTTCAATCTTGTGGTTTAAACATGGCAGGTAGGAAGTTATGATTAAAGAGTAGTTCAAAGAGTAAAGAGACATTCTTTTTAAAATGGACTAAAAAGAAAAGTAAGACAACAAATTGAAACGGAGAGAGTAGTAATTCATAAGGGTGGGAACAAATGCTGGTTGTGTTTTAGGCATAGTTTCTTTTGTGATTTGCTGAGATTTGTGCAGGTTATAAGTATTATGTAAGGGGATTAAGTGTATGGTATTGAAATACAGGGGTCTATTTTGCAATTGAGTCCTATCACAAATTTGCTTAGAGTAATTTAGTCTTTAATTAATAGGGGTTGGTACAAGTGCTGGCTTGAAATTTATTTTTTATAGTGTTGGAGGAATAAACATTTGGGTGTGGTTGTGGAGTTGTTGAGCTGAAATATGCGAATAGAAAAGGATAAAGATAACTGATTGTATATCCAAAAACAAGAAAACTAATTGAATGTTCAAAAGGAACAGTGCAGTGGTCAAGAGTCACTATTCGAGCTGCATTAACACAGTCCAATCTCCGTAGCCTCAAGGCCCAGTTGGTCTGTCCCTAGTCCTTGGGACTGCGTGCAGATAAACAAAAAACAAAAAATTGCATGACTTGATTTCTTTAGTAGTGAGAATTTCATTTTCAGGTGATCTGGGTAAAAGGGCTAGATATATGCTGTGTATTCGTATTCCTCTCATGTGCACACTCATACCGACAGTGATGATAAGAGAAGGAGAGAGAGAACAATGCCAAACTACTGTTAGACTCTTCTATAATTTGGAATGTTATTATCATAGTAATAACCAGGTTCGAGACGCACTACCTTTGCTGATCATATGACCAACTCAAAATGATCTTTAGTGTGAACCAACCCTTTCAAAATTATGGTATATGTTTTTGTAATGGAAAAACTAATGGTGTATGTGTAAATACTTTTTTCTTCTTGCAACTAAGATACTTCACACAGTATAGTAAATACAGTTCCCTAGTCCTTGAGAACTGTGTGAAAAAAAAAAGAAATTTGTATAATTTATTTTTTTAGTAGTGAAAAATTAATTTCAGATGATCGGGGTAAAAAATGCAAGATATATGTTGTGATTCATATTCCTCACTTGCATGGGCAGCTGTGCACTAACACATCATGATGAAGAGAGAGAGATAGAGAGAGAGAGCGCAGTGCCACAAACTACAGTTTACTCATCTATAATTTGGAATTTTACTATCATGCTTATCACCTTGTTGATTGTATAATCAACTCTAAGGGGTCGTTTGGTAGAGTGTATAAAAATAATGCTAAATAGAGTGTATTAGTAATGCTTGCATTAATTATACATAGATTATTTTTATGCATTGTTTGGTTTGATGCATTAAAAATAGAATGCATTGCATTAAAACAATTATTTACAAAGATACCCTTCACTATTATGGTGGAAAAGATATAAAAAAGGTATTGAGGGGCAATTGGGTCTTTAATTGAGTTAATGCATGCATTAAAACCATTGCATTGCTAATACCTAGAAATCCATAGTATTAGCAATACACAATAGAGTGCATAACTAATGCAAGCATTAGTTATACATAGGTTGGAAAAGAGTATCAAACAAGGTACTAGTAATACACAAGGCTAATGCATTTTTTTTAATACACTCTACCAAACGACCCCTATATGATCTGTAATGCTAACCAACCCTTTCAAAGTTATCGTATATGTCCTCATAATGATAAAACTAATGGTGTTTGTGTAAATATAGTTTTTTTCATGCAACTAGAATACTTCTCACTTCGAGAGAATATTTGTTTTTCTAGTTCATTCAATTATTGTTTTTGTTTTAAATTTAGCTGTGGAATATACCTAGTAATGAGATATTCAAACAGTTATTGGATATTTATCACTCATATGTTGATTACATGAGCATCGCAAATCATTTAATCCCTCTTTTTCTAATTTTTTTTTTTTGGGTATGATGAGGTAAAAATCTAGAAATGATTTGATTGATTGTTATAATCTGTACAGGTTTCTTCACCAACAATTATAGTTGAGAGGGCGGGGTCTTATGCTTGGATGCACAAAAGCTTTAGAGTTCGAGAAGAATTTGCTCGTACTGTTACATCAGCAATTGGTCTTTTTGCATCGACAGAGCTGCCCCTTCAACGGGCTATCCTTCCTTCAGTATGTTAATATATATTTGGTTTGGAATTTCATTTATTAGCACATATATAGCTAAACCTTACACAGAGTAACCTGTCTTTTTGAGAAGATAAAAGTTGTAAACATACTTTTTTCTTGTTGCGATCATCAGATTTTGCAAATGTTGAATGATCCTAATCATGGAGTGAGGGAAGCAGCCTTATCATGTATCGAGGTAGCTAAACTGCTATTTTTTTCACAATTTCTTGTGTTTGGTCGAACTGCTTTTCCTAATTAGTCTCCAGTGCCTTGACCAACCAATTATTTGTGTCTTTACAGACTGACTACTCTTCCCATTTTCTTTTGTTTGATAAATATTCTTCCATCTTTCCTCTTTGCAGGTGATGTATTCAGAGATTGGACCCCAGTTCCGCGATGAGCTTCAGCGTCATCATCTTCCTTCCATGTTGGTATGCCTTTAGCTTTAGATGATTTCATTCTAGCAAATAAATTCTTTTTTGAACATCCTGTGTGATCAATTTTGAGTCATCTTCCAATTTTTACTTGGTTAATAGAATGTGATGTAGTGAACAATAGTTCTGCTCAGTGTTTGTTTTGACTTGTTAACTGACTGCAGCTAAAAGATATCAATGTGAGACTTGAGAAGATTGAGCCCAAAAGTTGCTCTATAGATGGAAACTCAAATAATTATTCAACTGGTGAGGTGAGATCTGCTAGCCTTAGTTCTAAGAAAAGCAGTCCGAAGGCAAAACGTTCAACAAGAGAGGTGTCTCTCTTTGGAGGTATGTACATGCACCATTATGTGAATTAAACTTTTATTTCATGTTAAGCTTATTTTAGCGTCCAGTTACCGTGGTATTGAGCTAAATGTTTTCAAGATTGCTTAAGTCAGCCTTCATTTTGTTGCTTACATGTCCTATGTGCGTGTTCTTTTTGTTTAAGGGTTGTCACTGAACAGAAGAGGGGGGGGGGGGAGGTAAACCATAGTTGTGCAGCAGGTTTATGAGCATAGAAAAATGCTTGCCCTGTTATGAGATTATTTGTCTACAGAACAGAGGCTGTCTCTCAGAACACCTTATCTAAAAATAATATTTATCTATAGACACAGGCCGTCTCTCACGCGCACCAAGACCAATTGATGACACTTACCCATCTCCAATAAGTGATTCAGACTTGGAGTTCTCCCATCCTATCAGTGACTGTCTTTCTCCCCCCTGGTATGATTCAGGCAAACAGATGCTGCAAAATCCTACAGTTATTGAAACATCCAAGTGGATTAAATTAGTGCGGGAAATGCAATCAAGGAATTTGGAGTTAATGTATATGGGTTTGAATACAAATCCTTGATATGATGCTTAAGAATGAAGCGGAGGAGACAACTTCAAACAAAAAGCAAAAATTAAGTGGTGGAGAGAACTGAGAAGAAATCAAGAAAGAAAAGGGATGTTGAGGCCAAAAGATTGGTGTGCTTGGTCAATTATGACAGGGGAAGGAGGAAGCCGGGGTAGGAAATACCAATCATTTTCAAGATGAAAGTCATAATAATAGGTTTGTAACACTAGGGTGAGCCACTCAACAGGAGCAAAGTACACGAATATTTAATTGTGCAGTAGAAGAAGAAGTAGTTCAGAATTTTCATTGTTTTAAAATGATAGGAAATCCCTCTATTTATAGACAACAAAGGGTAGTGTGAACAAATGCTTATTGTGCCTTATCAGAAAGGTCACAACTCTTTGGAAAAGTTACAACTCTTTGGAAAGGTCACAACCTTTCATAAAAGTCACAACTTTTCATGAAAGTCGCAATTCTTTATAAAAGTTGCAACTCTTCATATTTCATTCATCTAATAAATGACATTGACCTTCAATTAGTATTGTACCACCCCTAGACAAAAACATGATTAGTTCAAATTACCAAAGGTAAAGTAAGATTATCGAGAAACGGTAAACTTATGCATGCAACAATGCAAGTACACATAGGATTAAAGGAGAACCATTCACAATTCCAAAATTAAAAAGAAAATTCTCAAGATTAACTGTTATATATTCATTGTTATATATTCATCTGAGCCAGCTAACTCACATAGTTTGGCCCAATACTTCATTCTGGTACCAGTTGATTAAACTTAAGTTTGGCTTGGTATTCCTATCTAGCGATTAGTTGCTTAAGTAAGTTCAAAGGGGGGTTGATATTTATACATATGAAAGATTTGGTGGAGGCTTAATTTGTAAGATGATGGTGACAGTTGTGAAGGTTTCTGAGAGGAGGGGAAGACTAGTTTTGTAAATAAATAAATTAAAAGGGAATCCTGATTTGTGGTGGCACCATGTAGGCCGGCCTAGGGTTCTCTCTTTATATATATATATATATATATATATATATATATGATAGATGATATATGATATATGATTGTGAACCACAAAAATAGTTGTGTTTTTAGTTGCAACTTTTATTTTCATTTGCAAAAGGAAAAAATGTACGAAAAGAAAAAAATGTTTTTCTTTGAATTTTTCCTTGAGTCGAAGCTTTGTTTTGATGATTTTCTAGTCTAGAAATATTTAGCTTTTATTTATTAAAAAAAAATAAAAAATCAAAAGATTGTGACCCAAGAGTTTGTCACTGATTATTCTTTCCAATCTAATTCAAAACATATTTAATGGATTGGATAGGAATATTCCAATCTTTCTCCCCAAGTCACTTCTTTTTATCCCAAACATACGGGGTTTTAGGATTGTTCTAAGAAGGGATACACATTTTAGACTAATCTGATAAACTATTAAGAACAACATTGTAAAAGATTTGGTCAAATCAGAAGTGCTTATAAGTTGTAAATCATAAGTTGTGGGTGACCAACTTATAGCTTATAACTTATTTTGTCTTACAAGCACTTTTGATGTTTACCAAAAGCGTAGATAAGTTTAAAAGTGCTTATAAGCACATTCCTTGTGTTTTAGATTACTTATGAGTAGATAGGTGGTAGGTTTTGCTTCACTGACAACTAGTAATTATTACTGGAATACACCTTTCGTGTAATTCCTTGTTTATGTATATTACCTTCTCAAAAAAAGTGTGTATAAACCGTTGAATGAGTAGTTATACCCCTACAAAGGAATTTGCTGAATATTGTTGTTGACGTTAAAGAAGTGAAAGAGGTTTCAAAGAATAGGCAAGAGAGTGAAATCATGAGGAGAGTTAGATTTTTGTTTTAAACAAAAGGTATTTTAGAGATTACATAGAAGCTATTTGGGGTACCATCTTAAAAGATTTGATCAAATTGGAAGTGCTTATAAGTTGTAAAATCGTAAGTTGGGGGTGACCAATTTATGACTTGTAGCTTAGTTTGGCTTATAAGCACTTTTGATGTTTAACAATCGCGTGGATAGTTTTAAAAGTGCTTGTAAGCTGGTTTGCCTCCTTAGTTTTTATATTGTCAGGTTTAGGTCTAAATTATGTATTCTTTTTTTGTGGATAATTTCCAAAAGACCCCTATGTATTCTCTTGGCCCCTTGCCTCTTCTTTCATGCGTATTCGCATTATCAACTTCTCAAGGGGGTAGATTAACACTCATCAACAGTGTACTGGATTGTATTCGTAAATGATGTACCTTCCTAAAGGGGGTAGATTAACACTTATCAACTGTATATTGGATTGTATTCCTACATACTTTTCGACCTTAATTTCCAATGCTAGTTAAAGTGCAGAGGAGAAAAGATCAAATAAGAAGATCTTGCTTATGAGAAGACAACAATCAAAGACCAGAAATTTTACTTTGGTGGTCAAATGGCCAAGAGTCATTTTATGAAAGGAGCATATAGGACTGAGTGCAATTGATCAGGCATTCCATAGTAAGATTATGATAATGAAATGCCATTGGAAATATAATATGGAGAATCATTTTTTTAAGTAACCGTGGTGTTCGAGCCAGGCTCGCGCACGCCTCGACTAATTCCATGGGATACCTGCCACCTCCCACCAATAATATCAGGTAACTTTGTCCACCAAGGCTAGGATAGATGGGAATAAATCACCTAGTATTTTCGTCTCTGCTAGAATTTGAACTTGAGACCTCATAGTTCTTAACCCACTTCATTGACCACTAGTCACACCCTTGGGTTATAATGTGGAGAATCCTAGGTTGTGAAAAGTGGAACAACTGGTGCACAAAGTAGAGCAGATCATCTTATGATACATGCCTTTGGAAGGATATTTCCAGATTGTGGGATGAAGAACTTAACTCATAAGTCATGTTTGGGAGTGAAATTCATTAAATTTTGTAAAGACAAGCATCAGGGGACTGTGGCACTAAAAGATGAATATCAAATCTTGTATCAATTGGCAAATAATCAAGACATCTTTGTAGAATAGTGCTGGTAGAACAATTCATTAGCCCTACATTTCAGGAGGAATTTTCAAGACTAGAGATGAATCATCTGATGTAATTGCTTACTAAGCTTGCATGGCTTACTGGAAACATCAGCTGAAAGATAGGTTGCAATGGGAAGATTTTTAAAGATGGGTCATTTACTGTGAAGAAATCATATGCTCATCTCTGTTCAGACTTTAAACAAGGAATTGATAGACAATTGGCGATGGAAACTAATTGGAGAAGTAAGCTGCCTACTAAAGTGATTTGCTTTGTCCGGATAACTTCTTCCAACACATGCCACATCCAAGGCAATCCCAGCAGGAGAAGTATACAAATAGTGAATAGGTGCTACATGTGCCAGTTGAATTCTGGAAGTGTCCAGACACCTATTTTTGCATTGTATAGTAGCATATGATATTTGGAGTATGTTCTTCTCTATTTTTGGACATTATGTGCATATGGAAACTGGTGTTTATGGGTTGGAATCAAAAAGGTTCGAGTAATGGCACCTTCTGCAAATTTATTATTTTATTGGTGCATCTGGAATGAAAGGAATCATAGATGTTCTGTTGGGATCTCAACTATTACTCATGTACTCAAAGAAAAATGTCTACTGTATTAATTTATTTAGCTCAACCAGGCCCCTGTAACTAGTTGTGATCAACTTTTGGATAGTATTTGCTGCTTAGTTGTAGACTAGATTTTGTATATGAGCAGGCCTCTCTTCCCTGTAATCTTTTGCATGCATGTTCTGGATGCTTTTTAATGAATTCTCTTCACTAAAAAAAGAAAGAAGTTATTAAGCAATTTTTGCTAACTATGGTAATTTGAGCAAAGAAATGGAACAGAAAGAGAGCCAATATGCAGTCAAATAACAGTTCTATGGTTACTTGTTAATATGAATTTAGTTTGATCTCTCTTCTTGTGCAGCGGATGGTGATATTACAGAAAAGCCTGTCGACCCAATTAAAGTGCATTCAGAAAAGGAACTTATAAGGGAATTTGAGAATATTGGCTCAACCCTTGTACCAGAAAAAGATTGGTCTGTCCGTATAGCTGCTATGCAGAGAGTTGAAGCACTTGTTATTGGAGGTATTTTACCAACTTTGCACCTCCAAATAACCTTTCCCTTCCTTAATGAGTTGTCGTGCAACTCCTCCTTATGGTCTGAAGGTGGCATCTTCCTATGTTCTGTCCTTACTAATTAAGACAGTGCAGTTGATAACACGTGTTATCTTTTATTCTGTTCCATTAGGTGCAGCTGATTATCCTTGTTTTCGTGGACTTCTAAAGCAACTTGTCGGCCCTTTGAGCACACAGTTAGCTGATCGGCGATCCAGCATAATCAAACAGGTTTGGTCCTATAATACTGTCTACAGCTCCCGCTTCTATGTTGTCATATATTTTGCCTGTGCCTGTGGGATTTTTCTGGGAAGTATGTGTTCTATTGGATACATTTTCTTTTTATTTCTTGTTTGTTGAACTATGCTATGCTACCTTTATTAGCCCGACTTTCATTTACCATGATGCACCTGTCTGAAATGTCTTACTTCTTAGGCTTACCTCCTTATGGACCAATCAGATACAATAAAAACCTGTTAGAAGTTGATTTTATATTCATCTTCCCATATCCTAGTCACTAGTATAGCTGCTAATGGTTTATTAAATTGTTAAATTAGGTCTTAGGCCTAACTCACACCCCAAAAGCTAGCTCAAAGAGAGGAGGATTGCCCAAGCCTTATAAGGAGTCCACCCATCTCATTAACCACCAATGTGGGACTTTTGTCATTCTTTTACACCCCACCTCATGCCCAGTGCTTAGCATTTGGTGCGTGGGTAATTTTATTTTTGGGGGCCCCAACATTGGGTGAGACAGGTCCTACTCTGATACCATGTTAAATTAAGAAGTCTTAGGCCTAACTCACACCCCAAAAGCTAGCTCAAAGGAAGGAGGATTGCCCAAGCCTTATAAGGAGTCCACCCATTTCATTAACCACCAATGTGGGACTTTCGTCATTCTTTAACAAAAATAAGTAAAAAAAATATCCTGCTAATGTCATATATATCACAGAAATTTTATCTTTGCAGTTGCTTCTTTTGTTTTAAGGGGTCATTTGTTTTTATTATGATTAAGATGTCCGAATGTGAATACACATTTGTCTCTATATCTAAACACTAGATCCAAACACCGAATGATTAAGACTGTTTGATTTCTTAATATTTGAATGTGTGCAATTTATTTGTTTTTAAACATAATAAACAAATTCAAATAAAAAAGTGATTAAATATTATAGGGATATTTTTAGAGACCTTCCTTCGCGTTTGGCTTCATAATACTAACCTCCCTTGTGGTTTACAATATAACCCTTACCTTCCCTATTTTGATTTTCTTTTAACATATTTATTGTTGATAAAAGAAATTATGATCCGACTAATTTGCCCGTTTTTAACCACAACAACATATCCAGTGTAATCCAACAACATGCTCGGCAAAAGTTTAGAAAATTCTCTAATCTTAATTTTGCGAATTAAACTTTTGTCTCGTGAAATTAGGTTATAATTAAGGATATTTTGACCCACAATTTTTCATTAAATGAGCAACAAGGGAAAATTAAGAACCATGCCGAAGTAGGGAAATCCGTGCAAATACTTGATTCATCGCCCGAAAGCTTTATTCTTAGTTTAAAATAATATGTGAGACATCTCAATTGTGTAGAGAGCACTTCCAAGTTGATGTAAATGCAGAGAGCACCTAAACTGAACATTAGGTTTCTTTCATCCTTTCAGTTTGAAACAGTAACTCTTTATAGTTAAATTATGATCAAACAAGTCCGAGCAGGGCACCTAATTCGTTTAAATGAGCACTGTAAAGTCAACATGGAAATATTGAAGTTTCTTTTAGCATGTGTTGCTGTATGTTCCCAACACTGATAACTGTCCAGTTTCATCTAGATTTTCTGTTCTAGGAAGTATACAGAAGTCTTGCAGGAATCAAATAAAGTCTCCCCGTTCTTTTCTGTTGCATTTATTTAGGTGCTAGGGCTACACCTAGACGTGGAAGAATTTACATTCCTAATGCATATTCTCTACAGTTCTCTATGGATACAAAGAGCAGCAAATTTTCTATGAGATTTGGGAAACCAATATAGTCAAATATGATAAATGATCTTCTAAGTAAAGCGGTGTAGACAACTAGACATTGTACGTTGGTCGTTAATTGAGTAGAAAGGTGGAGAAAGAAGAGTAACTGAGAGTATGTGCAAGTTTCTCAAATGGATATCGTCAATATAGATAAACAAGTGCATGTTCTTACCTTGCAAGGAGAGTGCTTGTTTAGCTGTGTGCTTTTGTGTATTGTTGATGGGTTAGTTTAGACTTCTGTTTTATTCTGGATTTCTATGCATCACCATTTACTAAATGGATTATGTTCCAAGTTCCGACATCCATGAAGGCTAATCCACCGTCTTTTGTGAATGGTAGGCATGTCATTTACTAAACTTCTTATCAAAAGAGCTGTTGGGAGATTTTGAGGCATGTGCTGAGATGTTCATTCCGGTGAGAACAAGTGATCTAGTTATCATATGCTTATACTTCTATCATTTTACTAGGGAGATAGGATTACATTTTCTCGAACATGCGCGAGGTTATGACATCCTCATTGAACTTCAGGTTCTTTTCAAGCTTGTTGTGATAACTGTTCTTGTGATTGCAGAATCTGCTGATAACTGCATAAAGACGGTAATGTTTTATGTGCTGTTTGAATCTGTTTTTCCTTTGCCTGTACTTGCAGTATCTGTCGATCATTTCCTGCTGGTTTTTTATTTCAGATGTTGCGCAACTGCAAAGTTGGTCGGGCACTTCCTCGTATTGTTGATTCTGCAAAGAATGACAAAAATGCAGTACTTCGTGCAAGGTTTGATACTGCCTCTTCTAATTTACAGATCTTAATTTTGATTTAGTTCTACACATTGCCTGTTTATTCTTCTGATTATTTTTTATGACAGATGCTGTGAATACGCACTTCTGATCCTTGAACATTGGCCTGATGCATCTGAGGTACAACGTTCGGCAGAGCTCTATGAAGATCTTATAAAATGTTGTGTAGCCGATGCAATGGGTGAGGTATGCTTGTTGAACTCTGACTATCATATTTTTGCATAGTTATTTGCATGTATACCTTGCCGTTTGCAACACTCCCCCTCCTCCTCTTTGGATTCAAGATCGGTTTTTGGTAATTCATACTACGTGGCTACAACAACAGGTACGATCAACTGCAAGAACTTTGTACAGAATGTTTGCAAGAACCTGGCCAGAACGTTCTAGGCGTTTGCTGTCGTCCTTGGATCCTGCTATCCAAAGGGTACTCTCTTTTGTCTTATAAATTGCTCCTAGCATCCTTCCATAATAGATAATGGGCATCTTTTCTAAAAGTCTTTTAAGGTTGATGTTGTGGACTAAAGTGGAACTATCTTGCAGATCATAAATGAGGAAGATGGTGGTATTCATAAACGACACACTTCTCCCTCTGTTCGAGAGAGGAGTTCACACTTCTCACTTGCGTCTCAAACATCTACTTCACATCTACCTGGTTATGGAACATCTGCAATAGTTTCCATGGATAGAAGTGCCAATTTATCTTCAGGAACGTCCCTGTCCTCTGGGCTGCTTTTGCCACAAGCAAAACCTGTGGGAGTGGAACGTAGTCTGGAGAGTGTACTTCATGCCAGCAAACAGAAAGTTTCTGCTATAGAAAACCTGCTCAAAGGTCTAGATGTATCTGAGAGAAGTCGCTCAACTAGTTTGGATCTAGGTGATTGTTTCCTCTTCCATTATTCTTCTGCATCTTGAAACTTGATGTGTTTATGTAGTTAAAGATTTGATGAAGAAAAGCTTGATGTGTTTAATTAATTATTGACATCGTGAAAGGTTGTCAGTTTTATGATTCAGAAAAAAATATGTTTCAACTACTGCCATAACTTTTGAGTATTATTGAACAGCTTAAAATGTTTTTATATTGTACCCTAGTGCAGGAGTTGACCCGCCCTCATCCCGTGATCCACCATTCCCTCTTGCTGTTCCTGCATCAACAAGTCTTAGTAAAGCTTTACTGGTTGATGCACCATCTGCTATGACTAAAGGAAATAATCGCAACGGTGGGTTGGTTTTGTCTGATATCATAACTCAGATCCAGGCCTCAAAGGATTCAGCTAAAGCATCATACCGAAGTAGTGTGGATCATGAGTCTTTTTCGGCACTCAACTCCTACACTGCAAGAAGAGCTTCTGAAAAACTACAGGATAGAGGACTTGTTGAAGAGACTGAGCCGAGGG
Source organism: Solanum bulbocastanum (assembly GCA_037074985.1). Taxonomy (NCBI): domain Eukaryota; kingdom Viridiplantae; phylum Streptophyta; class Magnoliopsida; order Solanales; family Solanaceae; genus Solanum; species Solanum bulbocastanum. The sequence goes on from CM073602.1 coordinate 2,760,640, forward strand.
ATATTAGGCGGTTTATGAACTCACATGTTGACAGACAATACTTAGAGACATCGTATAAAGATGCTATTAGGGACTCCCACATTAATCACGTTCCCAATTTTCAACGTCCTCTCTTAAGAAAAAATACAGCAGGAAGAACGTCAGCTAGCAGGAGGAGGAGTTTTGATGACAGTCAACTTCCTCTAGGAGATCTATCTAGTTATGTGGATGGTCCTGCTTCACTAAATGATGCATTAAGTGAGGGTCTCAATTCTACTTCAGATTGGAAAGCCAGGGTTGCTGCATTTAGCTATCTCCGGTCTTTGCTACAGCAGGGCCCTAGAGGTATTCAAGAAATCACTCAGAGTTTTGAGAAGGTTATGAGATTGTTTTTCCAGCATCTTGATGATCCCCATCATAAAGTTGCACAGGCAGCACTTTCAACTCTTGCAGATCTTATTCCTGCTTGCAGAAAGCCATTTGAAAGTTACGTAGAGAGGATCTTGCCACATGTTTTCTCGCGGTTAATTGATCCCAAAGAATTGGTGAGGCAGCCCTGCTCAACTACCCTAGAAATAGTTAGCAAGTCATATGGTATAGATTCCCTTTTGCCAGCTTTACTCCGTTCATTAGATGAGCAGCGTTCCCCAAAGGCCAAGCTCGCTGTAATTGAGTTTGCAATTTGCTCATTTAACAAGCATCCTTCAAATTCTGAAGGTGCTGCTAACATTGGCATCCTCAAGTTATGGCTTGCTAAGTTGACACCATTGGTCCATGATAAGAATACCAAACTGAAAGACGCAGCTATCTCGTGCATTATATCAATGTACACACACTTTGACTCTATTGCAGTTCTAAATTTTATTCTTAGCTTATCAGTTGAAGAACAAAATTACTTGAGACGGGCTCTTAAGCAGCGCACGCCTCGTATAGAAGTGGATTTGATGAATTTCGTGCAGAGCAAGAAAGAAAAACTACGATCCAAGTCTTCGTATGATCCATCTGATGTTATTGGAACATCATCTGAAGAGGGATATATTGGCATTTCAAAGAAGAGTAATGTATTTGGAAGGTACTCTGCTGGTGCAGTTGATACTGAAAGCATCAGAAAGTGGAACTCTCTTCAAGACCCAACCTATATGACTAGGTCTATTGGCCAGTTGTCTGATGGTACTCAGGACTTCTATCATGGTGTGGAAACTGGTCCTAACACTGATATTTCTGTTTCAAAAGCAAAGGATTTGAAATTTGGTGCCCTTACCACAAGCGAGAATGATGGATTATGGACAACATTGGAAAGCAAGGACAATAGCTCAAACATAGAACACACCTCCACTCCTCATCTGGATGTCAATGGGCTAGTTGATTCAGACCATCTACAGATTTCTCTTGATGCTGGAGCTGATAATGGGTCTTCATCTGACATGGGGCTTAATCACCTAAAACTTTCTGCTCTCCAGATAAATCCAACTCTGGAAACTGGACCAAGCATCCCTCAGATTCTTCATTTGGTGAGTTTGTGTGGTTCATCTGTGTCATTCAGGTTGTGCTATATTGTCACATTTCATTTCAATAATGAAGAATCTTGTAGATCATTATTCAAGTGTAATTTTGTATGAATTTGAGCATAAAATCCTTCAGTGTTCTTACCCTGCTCTTTCTTCCACTTTTGGGTAGATTTGCAATGGTGATGATGGTAGTCCTGCTACTAACAAGCGTGATGCACTTCAACAATTGGTCAAAGCTTCTGTTGCTAATGATCGATCCATCTGGATCAAGGTAGATTGGCATCAAAATCTGTCTGATATTTAGTCAATGTTTTTCAGATTCTTAACATAAGGCTCGGGATCATAGTCTGATTTAACTGTTTTTCTGTTAAGTATCCGTTCATTTCTGTCCTTGAGAATTATTTCTTCTAATAAAAGGATATGGATCTCATGAGGTGTCATTTTTGGTTTTGAACAGTACTTCAATCAGATATTAACTGCTGTGCTTGAGGTGTTAGATGATTCAGAGTCATGGACAAGGGAACTTGCGCTATCTCTGATTCTTGAAATGCTGAAGAATCAGGTTTGTAGGCTGTATTTTCAGTGATCACTTGTGGATGTCCTCTATGATCTTCCCCTTTCTAAAATAAAGAGGAAGGGTTGTTTTCCATTATCTGTTTGCTTAATCTTGTGTTGTTTCAGAAAAATGCTATGGAGGACTCAGTTGAGATCATAATTGAAAAGCTACTCCATGTGACCAAGGATGATGTTGCAAAAGTAACTTCTGCTTGGCCGAAAATATTAAGTATATTGTAACTTTTCATTTCCCTCTTTGCTTAATGTGTTGCAACATCGTTCAGGTTGCAAATGAAGCTGAGAATTGTTTATCTACAATTTTATCCCAGTACGACCCATTCAGATGCCTAAGTGTAAGTGCTAGAGTGAATTACCTCTTTCCTTTGATCATGGCCTAGTCATTCTTGCATTGTCTAATATTTTCTGGCATTGCAGGTTACTGTTCCTTTGCTCGTCACCGAAGATGAGAAGACTCTTGTAACTTGTATAAACTGTTTGACGAAGGTGATTTGCTGATTAATTCTGTTTCAATTTGTTCAACTTGCTTAATTTGGTGCTTTCTTGGCTGCATTAAGTTTGAACTCTTTATTCCTTTTCTTCCATATTTCTATGTTGTGCTTAGAGTTGAAATCATCCGTACATGACTGTTGGTTGGCAAGGGTTATGTTTTGTTGCCTGCATACTATCTTGTTGATATCCAGTCAAAGAAGGATATTTTTCAGCTTTGTTTTTTTCTTTGCATTGCATAGGCCATAAGCCATTCAGTATTTATCTCATCCCCATCAGTTATGAATTTGTCCTTGTTCTTGAAGCAAGGTAGATTTTATTGAAGTTATCATGTTGAATGCAACTATTAGTTCTAGGTACACATGACAACTCATGCGGTACCATTGTAATTTTACAACATCCCTTTACTAGCAGCATGTAGTGAAATTATTGGTGTAAAGAGTTGTCAGCATCGAGGTATAGTTACACCTTGGGGTCTTATTTTATCATAGAAGAAGTTGTGTCATTCACAAATATATCCAAGCTTGGAATGCTATCATTAAATTGGTTTCTGATGTGGACTTGTTATCTCTTTGTTCAGCTTGTTGGGAGGCTCTCTCAGGAGGAATTGATGTCTCAGCTTCATTCATTCTTGCCTTCCCTGTTTGATGCTTTTGGAAACCAGAGTGCTGATGTCCGCAAGGTGAAAATCACTGTTTTCCTGTTCTTTCAGCTGTTGCGTTTAGTTAGAAAACCCGAAAGGAGTAGCAGAACTAAAGCTATTCAGTAATTGTTCATCTGCTTCACATCTTAGTTTGAAAGGGAAGTAGGAAGTGATATGTAGCTTCTGTAGTATGCTTCGATGTGCTTATCTTGCTGTTTTATTTACATTTTGTGGAGATAACTAGATAGCTTGATTGCAGTTGGTGTTCGGTAAAGAAAAGCAAAAGCTATTTGTTTGATGGTTCTCCTGCATATGTGAACTAGAATGAAATGTTCCTCACGAAGCTCTTTAACAATGCTTCTCTTCTGAAATTCATTTTCGGTTTATTTGTATGCAAGTGACAAAAATGTTGGCCAACAAACTATTTCTGTTTCCTTACTTGATTCTCTTTTCTGTTTCCTGTTTATGGACTTAAAATGTGGTCACTGTTTATGAGCAAAAGTTCTACGAGTCTCTAAGCTAGATATTGTAGTGGTTCATATATATTTTCATGTTTGTATTTTAAAATCTCTTTAGCTATATCTTGATATGCATGATTTTTCTTGGCTGGCAGACTGTTGTATTCTGTTTGGTTGACATATACATCATGCTGGGCAAAGCATTTATGCCATACTTGGAAGGGCTGAACAGCACACAGTTACGATTGGTGACCATTTATGCAAATCGAATATCACAGGCCAGAACAGGTACTCCCGTAGATGCAAGCCATAGTTAGCTTTTTTACGGTATTCATTGTAGGTATTGATGTGTGTATTTGTGATTTAATATTTGATGTCTTTTGTATATCTGTGTGAATGTGTATTTCTTTTTTGGTTGTATTCTTTCTTTTTTCTTTTCTGCTAATTGGTTGGTAGTTTGGAGTGAGAACAAATGTGAATTTTACACAGTGAACTTTGAGCTCATAGTGAAATCTACAGTTTTTGGACTATTGTTTATATCATTTTAACAGGAAACAATACGATTTTGCAGGTTTTATTTAGTTTGTTAAACAATACAATTTTGCAGGTTTTATTTAGTTTGTTATTACTTGAGATCATTCATGTTATATTATATTTGTAAATTTGACGTGCTTAATTCAATTGGACCTAAAAAGCTGGCTCAAAGTAACGAAGATTTCATGTTCTATTTCATTCATGGGGTTCTTCTCACCCTTCTTTCACGGACTACTTTGCTATTGGTCATCCGAGAGTATTTAGACAAAAATTCCACGTAAGTTAATAATACAAGTTCTCTTTTTTAAATTTTAAAATAATCAGAAAATAAGAAGGATGTGAAATAAAATCAATAGTACGCCGCACAAAGATAACTTTATTATAAATGTAGACAAAATGATCATACTAAAATAATTAAAATTGAGCTCATGTGTATGAGAATACAAGTGTATTCACTATTCAATCATTTTGTGTCATTGCAACGGAAATACTAACTCTTATCCATCTCCTTTTGATTATAGTTACTCCCTTCATCTTATATTATTTGATTCATGTTAATTTGACATAATTTTTTAAAAAATTCTTATTAGAAGTATATTTTACTATTAATGATATTTTCTTGCATCAGTAGTTCAATAACTTCTCTTTTTGATGTGAGGGACTATAGCAACAATCTCTCCAAGCCAAACCCCCTACCTATGAAATTAACCAAGTATATTCTTGTTACAAACAAATTCAATTTCTAAAACTTTCCAAACAAAATCTCAATACTAGTTTGGGAAAAATCCAAACAAATATAAATATCTAGATTAGGATATAACTTGAATAACAAGACTTGCAAATTGTGAGAGTGATGTGCGTTATGTTGTTTGATAGTGATAATAATTTTAATATTAATATTTATCCATATTCCCAACACAAAATGATGAAATGTATACATAAATATAAATAAATTGTCACTTGGGTCTACAAAAATATAAACACCCATGTGCTACACTGCCAGTTCAATTTTTCTTGGGGCAAATACTTCCCCCCTTGCATTAACATGCAAAATGGAAAATGGGACCCTATTAATAAATTGAACTTCTTTACACTTAAAATAAACAAAAACATATTATAGTGTGGTCAAATCTATCACTATTATTAATTATTGAATTCAATTTTTTTTTTAATATTAAAATCAAATTTATGTGGCTTACTTTATTAATTAAAGGTATAATTAGTAATTAATGAAGTATTTAAGAACTATGAGATTTTAGATACTCCTTCTATTCCATATTAAGTGAATTTTTGAGGTATTTTTATTATTCAAAATTTAAGATGGATGTTTGAATTTTTATTTTTTTTGTATTTGTCCTTTTCTTTAGTGAAGTTTGATATTTTATAGGAGATAAATTATACTACTTACAAAGTTGTATTTATAATTTCATAAAAAATATTAATTAAAAAGAATATGATTTAAATTATGTTCTTAATTTTTTTTTTCTTAATAAATGCGCTTTACCTCGCAGTTAATATGGAAGAGATGAATAAATTTACATCTAGCATTTTGCCCAAAGAATTTAAACAAAGAAATAAATAACATTGGTGCACTCCATCAAATAAGGTCAATTTCATTGTCAGGTGCATGTATTTAGAGAGAGTAAAATCCAGTCGTCTATTTGATATTTTATCTTTATTTTTTATTTGGTGTCCGAATTTGCACCGAAAATTTTATAGACCTCTAATGAAAAATAAAAAAAAATATTTATCACTTTATCACAATCTTTATTAATTGTCTATTTGACATCTATACATGTATTAATGTATATAGTCGGATATAGCATTTTTTTAAGTCTTTAATTTTTTCCAACGTATTTGATTTGAGGCCTAATTAGTTGGATTTTTTTTTTTTTTGAGTTTCCCACCCGGTGTCCGGAGCCCACATTGGAACTCCGACTAAATTCGGATCACGCTCTGTAGGGTCCATTGGGGGGTGCTGCTCCCAATAAGATTTTCTCCATACCCAGGGTGGTTCGAATCCGAGATCTCAGATTAAGGGTGAAGCACTCCCACCAGTGCACAACAACTCATGTTGATGTATATAAAAGTTAAACTTTAGTATAAATATTTATAAAAATTATCTAAATACATAATTTACTTTATCATATTCTCTAAATATTCACCGTCATTTGAAAAAATTACAATAATTCCTATTCTCTCTTATTTTCGGATGCATCATTTTATGCGATGTATTGATCAAATACATCACTTTACGTGATGTATTGGAACGTTGAGTGATGTATCCGAAACTGAGACGCGACGTATTAGGATACTGAGAGATGTATCTAAAATTGGGACGTCGAGTATCCGAAACTGAGACATCATTATCGAGACATTGAGGGATGTATCTCAAATTGGTACGCAATGTATCGGGACGTTGTGAGATGTATTCGGATTCCACCATATTTAAGGAATTTTTGTTATTTAAAAAAAAATAGGAATAAAATAAAATTAGCTCTTTACACTATAAAATTTGTGTAAAATTTCCTAAATATTTACCACCTCAATCATAATCTTTGATGGTAACCCTATTTGTAATGTCTCTGTTCTTTTACAGGACCACATTCCTAAAATAAAGTATTACTCCCTCCGGGCACCGTCCACTTTTAATTGGCATGATTTTCTTTTATAAAATCAAATAATAAAAACTTTGGCTAACATTTTAAAATGCATTTTTTTTTATCATGTTGATATGTAAAAATGCAATTTATAGTACTTTTCGTATATTTTTTGAATATTTAAATTTTTTGTTTAAAATATCGAATTAATGTAATCTAATTTCACTTTGAAAATTAGTCAAATTGACTTTCGAAAAGCGCAACATGACAATTAAAACTGGACGAAGGGAGTATATGAGTTTCATGTTGCCCTAAGTCAATTTATAGAAAAATAATTTTAATGTGAGATTATGTTTTATTAAATATAAGTAGTGTAGTGTATGTGTATGCAAATCTATTTTAATTTCAAAGATAGAAAAATTATTTTTGATAGACCTACGACTCAAGATAAAATAGTCCAAAGCAATCTAGAAAAAGAAATAATGAAAATACAAGAAACAACAAATAATAACAAAAACAATACCATAATTCTAAGGACAACAAATAGTAACAAAATTCTAATATTTGAATGTGTACCTTTCCCATATCATTATAATATAACTAGAGTAAATTGACTAAATGACAATTTAAAGATTACTTACTACTAGTTCTATTTATTAATGATATTAAGCACATGTACTAATTACAATCATTAGATCTATTTTTTAAGAGATGAACTAATTAACTAAGAGTTTCTTTTGATTTAAAATAATAGGAATACGTAAGAAGATATCCTTAACAATGTCCTAATTGGCACTTTGTATGTTAATTTATTTATTGATAGTTATACTGTTATATACTGTATTGCCCCAATCATTGATAACATAAAGATGGATATGGGGTTATTATTACTTTAGTACTCCAATATTATTACTTTAGTACTCCAAAACAAATATATATTGAATTAATAATTTAGATATATTTATAGATAATTAGATACCAATATTCTTGTCTCCTTAAGGCCCTACAAAAAGAATTTCAAACAAATTTTTGTATATGATATAAAGCAAATGATTTAGATATGCACCTTATCGTGTATACATAAAACACTTCTGACCTAAGTACCTAACTATAAATGGCATAAAAAAAGTCATACGTCAATCAAAGACTTTTAAAGGTTCAATAATTAGGAAAATCACCTAACGGAGTTATGTATTTATTAATATAATGAAAGATTTAAAAAAAATTAGTTTGAGTTTTATTTAATTTGTTTTGTATTTATTTGCTTGAAATTATTTGATTTGCTTTATACCAATATTTTTGTTTGCTCTGTATTTGTTGTATTTGTTTGGAAAAGGTAGAGTGTACATAGATCTTATCTTATGAGGATAGAGAGACTATTTTCAAGAGACTCTTGATTCAAGTGTGTAATAAACAAGTAATAGAAAAAGAAAGTATAACAGTAAAATAAGAAAAACAATGTACAGTCAATAAAAGAAGCAATAACAACAATAAAAATAGTATGGTAATCGAAATCGAATAAACAACATAAGACGATAGACACCAAAAGCAAGAACTACAAGTATACGACTAGTACTACGATAGGTACTAACAAGCCTAAACCCTTGCATGTAAGACAACACTCTATTCCTACTAACCTTCTACCCCAATACGAGATCTCCATTCCTTCCAATCTAGAGTCATGTCCTCGATAATATAAAGCTATGACATGTCCTATCTAATTACCTCTCACGAATACTTTTCCAACCTACCTCTACCCTTTGCAGTACCACTACACAACCTCTCACGCCTCTTCACTAGGGCGTCTACACGCCTCTCCTTCACAGGCCCAATTCATCTCAATCTCACCTCCCCTCATCTTGTCCGTCAGTGTCACCATAGCTACTTTACCTATTTTAAATTTATGCATTATACAAATGTTACTAAAATTTCACTTTGGAGATTTGGACATTTGAAACTTCTAATTAAAATAGTGTGAATTGTGATGTTTAAGTCAATTTAATCGCACTTCAATTAATTCTACGAAATATTTGTCATTTCCACCTGCAACAATCAACATGTTGTCATAACCACAATTACTAAAGGTATATATGTATTGTGATATTCAATCTACAACTTTTAAAATATAGTAAATTAAATGTCTTAATCTTTTAAAAGGCCTAAATTATCAAATTTAAATTTGACATCTGTCTCTTGATAAGGATATGTATTATTTATTAGGAGAAATTTGTTGACGTTTGATTGGAGTAAAGGGGCGATGACAGAAAAAGATATTTTTTAGCATCAAAAATCAATTTCGTCCCTTTGCTCATACTCTGTCTCAGAATAAATATTATCTTAATAAAACTTATATTCGTTAAAAAAATTAATAAATATAATATAATTTATATAAATTATTTATATTTAAGACATATTTCTTAAAATTTAAATACTATTCAAAGAGAGAATATAAGAGTACAATTAAAAAAATTACTTTATTAATTATCTTGAGTTTCTAAGATAATTTTAAAATTAAAATATAATTTTTATTTAAATAACATTTATTTTGAAAATAATAGTATTATAATGGTAATGCCAGCAAAGAGACATTAAAGACAAGAAACCTTGACCAATCAGGATCATAGTGGAGTGGTAAATAGTAAATACTTCTTCATTCTTAATCAAGAGGTCTTGAATTCGAGTTCTCTTGGACACAAAGTTGTCATTGTTAGAAAGTGTGTGCTACCTTTAAATGTGGACTTTTTGACGTCAATTCAAATTTAATCAAACTTCAATATAGATATTAAATACCGCTTTAACCGCTATCTACTCATTGACAGTCACCTGATTTTCAATCATTCATCATTGCTCAGCTCGCTCTCCATTTTTATTAATATTTTAAGATGTTTTTTCCATTTCATTTTATTTAGTTTAATTTGACAGAGAATTTAAGGAATAACAAAAGAAATATTTTGAAATTTGTGATCTAAATAATATATATTTGTGTGATTATAAAATTGGAACATTTTAAAGTAATATTGTTAGAGTATTTAATATAGAAATATGTCAATTTTTTTAAATTTAACTAAAATAAAAAATAAATCATGCAAACTAGGAATAAGAAAATATATTTTTTTATTACATTGATAAGAAGAACGGTGAATTATAATAAATGTCAGATAATTTTTAAAATTTAAAATTTATATTTGGAACGTCTATCTCACTGGATACGTGTAGATATCAAAATTTTATCTAATTTTAGGTAAGATTTTATAAGATGAGTTCAATTCATTTCCAAACTTTTAGGGTTTGTTAAAACAATTTAGAGAGTATTTTATCCTAAATTTAGCCCATGTCACAAAATTTTAGAGATATTTTTTTGAAGGGCCATGTAGAATATTTCATATATCTCATAAAATTTTAGATATTTATAAAGAAATTAAGTTATCATATTTCGAATATTCTATAAAACTTTGAATATTTACAAAAAAAATAAAGATATTGTATTTCAAATATCTGATAAAATATTGAGTATTTATAACGAGATCAAGACATCACATTTCGAATATTTCATAATTCTCAATACTCACAAAATAAATAAACTAAGATAACATAAATATTGCCGTTCTCAGAGCATACGTAGCCTAATAGTTTTGACAGTCAAATATACCACAAAAAGGTCTATATCATCTTAAATTCGAGAAACACGTTATTAACAACTTTAAAATCAAGAAAAATATTTTTTTTAAAAAAGTAACAAGAAACAAAAGAAATTATAACCAAAAAAATTGTAATTACAAATTTACATTAATAAATGTTTTAATCTAACCTAATTTAATTTCAAAAATCAACATACCTAACTTATAAGTAATAAATAAAAATATCACATAAATTAAAATAGAAGAATATAACATGAGGTAAATACTCAAATGACCAAGTCAGGATAACTTTTGCGCACCATCAATACTAGAATAGATAGGAAGAATTATCTAATATTTTTTGTCTCTACTGAAATTTAAAGTCGAAAATCTCATGACTCTTAACTATTTACTATAATATTTTTATAACAATATAAATAAATTAATAATATTTGGGGTAGCTAAGTCGGTAGCAAGTACAAAATTAAAACACAGATATTATTATAGCAAGTCAAAAACTACTAAAACAATTCTCACAACAGCAACTCAAAACGAGTTCATATAATAGAAGAATAAATCTCAACTGAGTTTCTGATGATATAATTGAATGAAAACACAAGATGAATTACTGCGTTGTTCCTGATTTCAAAATGGATGATGATTATTCTGATATTGCTTCTGCTATTTTCAATATATCAAAGAAATCCACAATGTAAGTTTTACATCTAAGTTTTGTTGTTATTTAATTTGTATTAATACTGATCGTGAAACACCATGAGCAACAGAATTCATAAGCACATAGTGGAAGTTTAATTTGTATATATGAGTTGATTTTTCTTCGTTCATTTTCAATATTGATCGTGAAACGCCAGGAGCAACAGAATTAGTAAGCCCATAGTGTAACTTCAGTTTTTGTTGTTTAATTTGTATCTATCAGTTGGTTTTTCTTCGTTCATTTTCAATACTGATGGTGAAATATCATGAGTAGGATGTTAAGCTCATAGTGTAATTTTTGTTGTTGTTGTGGATTTTTTCGATACTGATGGTGAAATACTACGACCAGCAGGATGTTGAGATTCGAAATTCGAAGTGAAATTTTTGGTTTATATGTTAGTTTTTTTTCTTTTTTTTTTTTTTTGGAATTTTACAGAGCAGATGAAGAAATCATGGAGGTAGTATGGCAAAATGGTCGAGTAATTATGCAAAGCCAAAATCAAAGATCTGTAAGGAAATCAAACCTTTTTTCCGAGCAATCCGCCGTAGAAGAAACGGTAGCAGCTTCAGCTCCACTGTATATGCAAGAGGATGAAATGAACTCATGGCTTCAATCTCCACTTGATGATTCCTCCTTCGATGATTTTCTAAATACTACACCGAGTTGCGCCGCCGTGACCTCCGCCGCTGCACCGCCGGGAGAAATTGGTACTTCGACTGTAGAGATCCGTCCGCCTCTGCCTCCGCCGTCTTCACGGCCGGTTATGCCTCAATTGAGATGTACAGAAGGTGAATTACCACACCGATTACAGAATTTTGGGAATTTTTCACGGTTGCCTGAGGGAGCAATTTTACGAAATGGTAATACATCAAGTTCTCGCCACTCAGTTAGGGCATCGACGATTGTGGATTCAAACGAGACTCCGGTAGTAGCAGGACCGGAATATATGATTTCACGCGTATTAGATGATGTACCACCAGCTTCCGCCGTGAATGTCAGAGATGTGGAAATGACGGCGACGGCGGCAACAAGCGGTGATAGGGAAGTGACGACGGCATGCGAGTTGACATTGACAGCTTCTACAAGTGGCTCAGGAAGTAGTGTAAGCGCCAGAGCACAACCGCCACAGCCGTCGCATAAGGAGGCGGATGCGGTGGCGGAGGATCGGAAACGGAAAAGTAGAGCATCGGACGACAATGATGCTCAGAGTGAGGTGAGTAAGCAGTTAGCTTCCTTTTACTACTACGTAAACAAGGATTAATTAATATTTGGTTAAAATAAGAATTTTAAAATTTATGATTTTTAATTAAAAATATACCAAGTATATAAATATATTGAAATATTATTTGAATTTTGTGAATTTAAAAAAAAAAACTGAATTATAGGGGAGTAGTATATATTATTAGCTCTAATTTCTTTCTTAATGAATAATAAGGATTAAGGGTATGTTCAGTCGGGAGAAAAATAGTTTTTCATTTTCAATTGGTAAAAAAATTAATGTTTTTTTTTAAAGAAAAGCATGCCCTTGCATTTAACATTTCGCAATTAGGTAACAAAAACAATATATTTAGGAGTTATTTATAGTAAAGTATAAGATATATGTAATAATTTTGAGATAAATATATGATTATGTTATTCTGTGTTTGATTAAAGGTATTATATAATTTTTAGATTGTTTATTTCACGATTTATATTATAATAGTGAGACGAGTTTTCTCACATACATAACACAATAATTTATTTTAAAAATAATTAATTTCAAAATAACTTGTGCACGATCAAATAATCCCTGAAGGTAATATTATAAGTAGAACATGAGAAAAATAAAATTTCTAATAATCTTATTTTTATACTTACGAAAGTAAAATTATTTTCGATAGAATTTTGAACTAAAAATAACTATTTGAGTTGGCAAGAAGAAAGCCACCTCACCCTCATAGTAATGCCAAATGGGTCGTTATGAATGTGTCTTTCTGCACCACAAATTACGTGCACGTATTTTCATTATGATAGTAAGGAGGTCGAGTAATCTGCTTGTAGTCAGAGTCACAAAGTACAAATTGTACTAGTCCTCCCAATTCATTGGCTACTCTTTTATCTTCACAAATTATTATACTTTTTTTTGTACAATATATGAATATATCTTTTAATTTAAATTTATCTGACATCTACTTTCTCTAATTTGAGATGGCTCAAATAGGTACTTAAATTTTTATAGAATTAAAAAAGTAGACACATACGTCTTATGTGGCATAACTATGCTATTTAGGATGAATGTGTTTATTTGTTCAATTTTATATAAGTTTAGGTATGCACACTCAAAGGAGGATGTACATGTCAGTTGAAGTTAAGTTAAATAACATATTTTTGTATTGTGTCTTGATATTAAATATAAAAACGTGTTATTCTTTTTGGGAGAGACAAAAATGAAAAATAAGTCATATAAATTGAAATAAAGGAAGTAGTAAACTATAACGACAACATACTCAATCTAATTAATAGAATATGCGTATTACCCTATTTTGATTGGATGGATGGATAAATAATTTTCGATAGACTTTTGGCTAAAAAGGAATTGGTATGATAAACTACTTTATCTGTTTCATTTTATAAATATGTGTTTTAATTTAAACAAATACAAAGTTTTTTAATTTTTTTTTAGGAATAATACATAAATATGTCATTTAACTTGACCTCATTTCACATTTATGCCCTCTAACTTTAAGTGTGCACAAGTAGGCATTTAAACTTGTATAAAATTGAACAAATAGACACAAACGTCCTACATGGAAATTTGTGTCCTATGTGGTGTCCTACGTGTATTGTGACATCTAGGACTCGTATGTCTATTTCTTCAACTTTATAAATGTCTATTTGTGCACACTCAAAATTGGAGGACATAAATGTAAAATGAGGCTAAGTTAACGGGTATATTTATGTATTATGCCTTTTTTTTATGATTTAAGATTAAATATTTGTAAGAATGTCTTTTTAAATCTTGTGAGGGAGTGCCAAACAAAATGAAAAAGAGAGAGTAACAAATAACTTAGGTTCTCTCATTATCAATTTAGCCTTCTACTCCTATTTTATGTAAAATTGTTTTTTGGTTTGTGTCAATTGTCATAAAGATTCGTCTCTTTTTTTTTTTTTTTTTTTTTTTGATAGATAGTTAAGTTCTAGTTGTGCTAGTAAGTTTACTTAATGAAGTCTAATGTTTGCTTGGAATATCTTGTTAGAAAATGTAGAGAACAGCAAAGGTAATTCTTTTATGTATTATACTAGATTAAGACAAGCTTAAATGGCGCGACATAGATTAAGTGTTCATTTAGCCGAACTTAATTTGCTTGGGATTGAAGCATACTAGTAGTAGTAGTTATTGTTGTTGTAAGTACTGCATAAGATATTTCTTCACTATGTTTGCCTCACTAATATCCTAGGATGTTGAATATGAGTTTGCTGATGCAAGGAAGCAAGTAAGAAGTTCTACATCGGCAAAGAAATCTCGCGCAGCAGAGGTCCATAATCTTTCTGAAAGGGTATATACTATTCTCAGTTTGAAGGTTTTGATGGTTCAAGTGTTGTGATTTTAATGTCAGTTTACTCAATATTTGAGTGTTTTCAATAATGCAGAAACGCCGAGATAGAATAAATGAGAAGATGAAGGCTCTACAAGAACTCATACCGCACTGCAATAAGGTTTTAACATCATCTTTGAATTGTTTGTTCATCATAGTAAGTCTTGTTGATTTCACAATTTAAGTTTAATTTCTCTTTTATCAACTAATTTCAGTCAGACAAAGCTTCAATGCTGGATGAAGCAATTGAGTACCTTAAATCATTGCAATTGCAAGTACAGGTATACTATTCTCGTTTGAACAATATTGTTTTGGTACAAAAAATGAAATGGTATATTTTGAGTTTTGGTAATCTGTTAGTTAGTGCATGTTTTAATTGAGATGAACTCTTTACTTATTGCCGAGTTTCCATTCATTTCTTCTTCTCATTTTGATGGTTCACCTTCTGAAAATATTTCCATTGTAGAAGTTAAATAGTCCATTGCTGAGGAGAGTTCTCCCATCAATCTTCTTTGGTGCTAAAAAGGTTTTCATTTTATCAGAACCAGAGTCTCTTAAAATTCTAGTATGTATATTGGAGGTCAAAAGAAGTTAGTCAGTTGCAGAACTACTACTCCAATCACATTTCACTAAAAGGGCATCAAGAAGGATCACTAAGTAAGATAATAGCTGGACCTGAATTAATAGTTAAAGGACCAATATTGGAATGAGCAATTAAGTTTGCATCTCCTGCTCTAATGGAAATAATGATAGTTAAATGTACAATCTCTTGCGATTTTTTCTGCCTTCAACCTCTACCGGAATTTAAGCTGCACCTCATTAACTCTCTTTCAGCTAGTTGTTGGTCCAAGCTGGTTATGATATGTCCAACATTGAAGAAATTTGAAGAAATTCGATCAAGTACTGCCTCTGTTATGATACTCATTCCATTAGTCTGTTTGAAAAAATATGACACTTTTCTATGTGTGGAAATTTTAACTTTAAACTTTTTAGTTTATCCTTAATTAATGAAATGTTCTTACAGCCATAGAAATGTCATGGTATGTGTAAGACAACAAGTGTTAAGGAAATTTTGTGTGTCAAAAATCTTTCTTTCTTAAACAACATGCTCAGTCGAACACTGCTATACAAAAATACATGGAGTGTCCTTTATTTCAGATTTATCACTTATTCCTGATCCTGCATTGTGATGTAGTAAACTAGTAATAATGTCAACCGAAATCCTGATTATAAGTTAGTGTGTGCTGCATCTTCAATTAAACTCCTTGAAAAACGTTAAGTGGTCCGCTTAGGTTACAGTTTGATCATGGCTGCTTTACTGCAGATGATGGCCACTGGATGCAGCATGGTCCCTGTGATGTATCCTGGAATCCCGCAATACATGCCAACAATGGGAATGAATATGGGCATGGGGATGAGTATGGAAATGGGCAGGAACCGGCCAATGGTTTCATATCCGCCCCTAATGCCAGATCCAGCAATGCGGAATGCAGCTGCAGCAGCACAAATGACTCCTCAATATCCTCTTCAGGCATATCATATGCCTCCGTTTCCTGCACCTGATCTATCCAGAATCCCAGTTGCGAACCAGCCAGATCATCCGAGGCTAAACTCACATGTTGGACATAATATTAGTCAGCCAAGACTTCCGAATTTTACTGATCCATATTATCAATATTTTGGTCTACAGCAGGCACAATTGATGTTACCCCAGGCAAGCCCTCCTCTCTCTTTATATTTTTGTATAGTCTTTTCTTTTCACTTCAGGTATATGGTGTCCAAAGGAAATCAACTCTTCTTCACTTCCTATGCTTGCTTTTATGTAGTTTATTGCTTGGGTAAGAAAGTTCATTCCTGCTAGACCCTTTTTTTTTATTATCCATTGAGGGGAACGTAACTAGCTCTAGATGCCGGGAGAGGTGTCATATCCCCTATGTGAGCGAGTCCATCGTACTGATCTCCTTTGTTCAAAGGGAGAGGTGTCATATCTTCTCTGTTGGAAACTTGTATAGTTTTCTTGAGTCTAAATGATTTTGGAATTCAGTAGCAGCTCCTGCACCCGTTCGTATTGCACCTTTTAACATCTCGAGCTCGGTATTGTAACCTCAGTATCGTTCACATCCACCTCATCATGAGATACTGATGAAACCCGACTAACTTAATTCAGGCATATTTATTTTATTGTCATGATAATTATGTTCGTGTTGAAAATTTTCACCTTGAATTGCCTTAATTTATTGCGTACTCTTCCGTGAAATCTTTTGACAAAAGATAATATTGAAATGCAGAATCAGGGAGTGGAAAAGTCGAGCAGCAGTAAACCGAACAACTGCATAGAAGCAAGTGTAGGGAATCATCAATCTGGTAAGCATACAATTTAGATGGTCACATTTTACACATTACATTATTGTGGTTCTTGTACCAAAGCTGAAGATGAAGGAAAAAATTTTCTCAATACTGTTGGAGGCAGAAGCAGATCTAGGATTTCTAGAACGTAGATACAATGCTTTAAGGAGAACAAAATTAAGTTTTAAGTGGGAATCAATCCTTATTCTTCTAGGTAAATAATTCAGTATTCAACCAAGTGTGTCATTCAACTTTTTTGGAACATGGGGTCAGCAGGTAATATTAGACCAATTTTAGGAAATACCCCTACCTTGTGAAGATAGAGAGGTTGTTTATGCTAGACCCTCGACTCACCAATTTAGGAAATTTGTACATAAAATACCTACTTTGACAGAAAGACAATCAGTTCACGTGCACCAAATTTTGGGCAGTAAATCCGCCCAAGGTTGGAAGGTGGCAAAATCAATACATCTTACACTGTCTACTTGTTATGTTCTAATTATATACGTCAAAGCAACAAGAAGATAACCAACATGAAACTTTTAGCTTCTTTTTCTCAGCTCTCTAGCACAAGTTCCCTAGGAAGATGCTAAGAGATATTCTCTCTTCTAGTTAGACTAAGAATTTATGATTATTAGTACCAATTTCCAGATACCGGTATGAACTTGGGATTTTAATCAGTTTCTTTGTGTTTGCAGGTTGATTACAAGGTGGATCAACCACGAGAGCTTTCTCACGATCAAGTTTTGTAGTGTAAGAGAAACAAGAAACAAGAGTTGAGTCTACACTAGCTGACTGCTAGTCTACTACAGTATATAACATAACTAATTTGTAATTATTATGATAGAACTAGTATTGATTCCTATATGATAGCTCTTCATAATCCTCCCCTAAGAGAACTGGTATTTGTTGAACTATCATCTAAAAGATTATGCAATTGGAGAGAACATACTTTTAATTATTTAATTATATTCTCAACGGTTCTAATCAAGTTTCTATGCATTTCCCTATCCCTTTCTGTCCATGTGTTTGCTGGCCGTTGAGTAGTCTACAAGAAAGGAATTGTGGCTGTAAGTGCTGCAGTTTTAGTTCTTTTGCTTATTGTTCAACATGTTGTTTAGTTACCTTATAATACTCTTGCAAATCACTTACACTTTTACAACTCATACCATTTCATTTATAACTTGGTGAACTCATCGTTTACTTTGTAAGTCATCGCGTCCCTTATGCCTGTGGGTGACACGTGCTACGATAGCCAGGATAAAGGGTCACTATCCTCCAAGGGTGAGCTAACCCCAGAACATGATCTCTGTTCGGATTGCAAGCTGCAATTCATTAGTATGAAGCCAGAATCACTAGTAACCGTTGGTCAAACATACAACATGAATTTATTTCCGGGCCTTGCACAAACAGCCTGCCATACTATAGAGACCATGACAACTGCAAGCTTTACCATACCAATAAGAGGTGGTACTAGTCTTAGCTTCCATCCTCCACCACCCTTGGAATACAGGACAATATTTCATCTAGACTTTTAACTGTTCTTTGAAAGGAAAAAGAACAGCTATATCGATACACTTCGTTTAGAATACAAATACAAATAATTGGAAGCAGAAGCAGAAGCAGAGGGCAGAAGAGCATGGCTCCCACCGCTCAAAGGATATCTGAATTAGAACTGCCTGCAGTTGTATCACTAATATTTTCAAGTAAAATGTAAGATTCAAGCAAAATCTTCTTGGTAGATAACCACAACAACATATAGATAGCTTCTGAACAACGGGAAAGATCTTCCTTCGTTACAGCACTACTCATCGTATCCTGTTGAGAATCTTCATTAACTAATTATGGACAAAATCTGCAGTCACATTGATGTTAGTCGGGCAGTACCAAAGAGAAGGTTGAATTATAAGATTTATTATGGTTAACAAACAGGATATAACGTACTTTTTCACTGATTATGCGAAATTCTTCCTTTTCCATTGCCTTGTCAAGTTCCTGATAGACGATAACAGAAAAATTGAACTAGCCATTAACATACCTTTGGTTTCTTTGGTTTTAACAAAAAAGGTATCAACATGAGCAAGAGACAATAAATATTTTGTTCCGCCACGAAAAAATTACTACTTGTTTCTTTCAAAAGATTTCCACAATACACCTTGTATGATCATGCATAGGATTTAATGATTCCTACCGATGAATTCTATCTTTTTCACTATCTGCAATGGTTCTTGGAGATAAAAAGAACAATGGTTTTGGTTGTGTCACTTGTGTATCTACGTTAAATCTACTGTAGAAGAGAAGGTTCTATCAGAACAAGTATTTGTTTCAGTTATTTTCTGTTAGCATTTTGTCAGACTAGACATATTGTCCTTTGACTTGATTTCCTACAGTAAAATTTATTAGAGTTGCACATAATTGGATATTAAGTAGGGCTATGGTACTTACATTCTCTGCATCCAAAGAAGAATCCAAGTTGTATATGAGTTTTTGAAGCTCTTTGTTCCGTATAGCCTCAAGAATTTCTGAAGAAGAAGCTGCAGCGAAGCTATAAAATGTCATGGGGGAAAGAACGATTCAAGAAACAGAATATTAATTTGGCACATAATTGAGAAGTCCCTTCGATGCTACAAAAAGTGCAATTTCTAGTATAATAAATCGGTACTTCTCTTGGGAGGATTGACATAAACGTGCCAATCAATGGGCAGTAAATCTGATTAAAGAATTTTTTATAACAGTAGTGTCCTAGCTAGCTTGTGCTTGACTAATTTTACGAGGTATTTCTACCTCCCACCAGTACAGATACCAATTAACTAAAATCCACCAAGGCTTGGACAGATGAAAGGAATCACCTAGTTTTTTTTTTTTTTTTTTTTTTTTTTGCTTCTGGGAATAACCTAAGACGGCATGGTTCTCAACCTACTTTATTGACCACTAGGCCACATCCTTAAGTTACAAAATGATAAGCTGCCCAAGCTTTGACAATAATTGTTAGCCGTGTCCTTATCCTCCTATGATAAAATCACAGCTGTCTCATCAATGTGCCAAGCCGATCATCAAAAGTCGAGACGACTCAGATAATTACGCTAATCCCCTCTCCAAAACGGAGACATAGATTATGGATGTTAGGTTACATTAGAAAGCAAAATCAGTCTCTTATCAAGGTGAGGTTCTTAAGTGAAAACAATGGGTCAAACATAGATGCTGCCTCATCCCCGACTTCCATACATCCTGATTTCGTCTCTGGTCTAAATCTTCAAGACGTAGACTTGCTTCATATCAGGAAATGATATAATTTCAAAATGATTTAATGCAATGAAGCAAACTTGACTTTTGCATAAAATCATATCGCAATCACACTGGAAGCGAAATGAAGCCTAAATCATTCATGTTCTCAAAATACAACATTGTTGAAACATTTTTTTCAGTCATATGTATAACTCTTTTAAGGGAGGGAACAACATAATTCTTGTTCTCACAACACAATTTTGTGACATACCTATAGACTCTAGTTGCGACTGATTGACCGCTACACCTGGCTCATCAACATAGATTGGCTTCTCCACATGCAATGCTGGAGCAGGAGCTGACAGAGATAGTGTGAGGCATGTTACATTCTCAATACTAACATATTAAATGAAAACAACAAATAGTGCCAAAATTCTACCAGCTGAATTCTCACTTTTCACGCAGACAAGTTGGAATCAAAGTGTAAATTGTTTACACAAGTCAGCTTTTAATGGGAAACAATTGGCAAGAGGGAAAGTGACGATAGCTTGCATTTCATGCAAATACAAATATCTAGTGCTGTTTGGAGAAAAACAGAGAAAACAACAAAACAGTGCCTGAATCTCTTTAGCTCACGGAACTTGACCACATTCACATTATGTCCAAAACCAGCAATTACAAACCCTATGCACAATCCACAAACCAAATAAGCGCCATCCACTGAAACCTCCACAATTGCTTCCTCCCATCTACCCCAACAACCTCCTCCTTTTGCAGCCATTAAACCATCAGCTTTTAAGAAATACCCAAAAAGTGGATCTTTACTTTCTTGCATCCTTTTATAGATCTCTGAATTTATTTAAGGAAGATGTACAAGATACTGATAATAAATAGTTCAATAGCAAGATGTATAGTGCGGGACTATGATAGCAAATCTAACCCAAATAAGGATGCTACATTGAAGAAGTTGTAAGCGGCACTAGTCTAATAACACAACAATTACAACTACACACATATAGCAGGTCTGGTTTCTCTAGAAAAGAAGAGGAACCTTGGAACAATGGTAAAGTTGTTTCTATGTGACCTATACGTCATGGGTTTGAGTCATGAAATTAACAATGATGCCCGGATCAAGTTAGGCTGCCCACACTAAACCCCTTGGGTGCAGCCCTTCCTTGAACCCTACATGAATACAGTGCTTCATGCACTGGACTGCCTTTTTTTTTTCTTTTGGGTTTCTCCGGAAACTCATTCGTCAAAGAGAAGGCTTGTCAGGTATCAAAGTTATCACCATAAATGCAAATGGCTATAGAACATAATGCACCATCACCCACAAAAAGGATAGCTAAGTGACAAACAAATGATACTAACAAAGACAATAAACTTAAACTACAGTTAGTGAGAAAAAATATATGCATATCATTCACATTCTTATTTTGGTTATACAAAGATACAACAAGAAAAAAAAGTTCCAACTTTTAGAGAAGCCATCCCTACCAAGTTTTTCCTCAGAAACTGGTTCTGATTCGGGTTCTGGTTCTGGTTTCCCACATGGAATTTCTGCATAACCCACAAATAAGCTCATGAAAAAATCAATTTTTATACTATAATATACAAAAAACACAACTATCGCCCATAAGAATAATTAGATTCACAGAATATGTTCATAAAGAACATACCTTTATGCTTCTTGAAACAAACCAAAGAACAACTGCAAGATCAAAACAACCAAAAAAGAGAACTTAAAGGTTTATCAATACTCAAATCTCTAGTAACAAAACCAACAAATTACAACCCAATAAAAACTACTACTATTACACCCTCAATCCCAAACAAATTGAGTTCACTGAATTCACAGGTAATCCAATATTTAAGTTTTATGAGTTCAATCTTTAGCTATCGTTTGATAGCTAGTAAAGAGGCAACTTAGTTATACAACGTTTGGTATTTAGTTAGAAAAGTATGTTATTCATGTAAAAAAGTCTGCAAATTAGAAATCCACAGGCATAAGATAGAGAACTAACAACTACATAATTCTAACCAGCTACCAAACGACACCTAATGTTCTTTGCAACGAATTCATGTATAAAAGTCTGCAATTTAGAATCCGCATAAATAATACAAATATAAGTTATGAGAAAATTTGTGTATTATTCTATGCCTGACATAAGATAGTTAACTGACAACTGCATAATTATAACCAGCTACCAAATGACACCTAAGGTTCTTTGCAATGATTTCATGTATAGAAGACTGCAATTTAGAAATCCGTATAACTAATACATATATAAGTTACGAAGAAATTTATGTATTATTTTATGCCAGACATAAGATAGATAACGGACAACTGCATAATTCTAACCAGTTATCAAACGACACCTAAGGTTCTTATCAACAAATTCATATCTATTTGCTGCAATTATGTTGTTTTTCTACACATAAACTTATACTCTGAATTTTGTATGAATAATCTATATCCATTCCCCTTCCGTTTAAACTAAAAAAAAAAAAAAAAAAACTCAAAACCCAGAATTAAAATTCAAATACATTTCAGAAATAAAAAAAAAAAAAAGATGGAAATATTTACAAGGGGATGAAGCAATTGGGACACTTGTATTTCGACTGTGCTTCATCACATACTTGACATTTTTTCGATCCCATTTTTTCTTCTTCTTCTTCTTCGTTATCGAGGTTTTAGGGGTTTTTTTGGGAAGAGATGGAATGTTAAATTGCAATATTGGTCCCTGAATTTAGAGTTTAGATTCAATCAGGTGCTAATAATTTTATCAAATAATACTTTTGAGTCTGCTGAATTTATTCGAGATAAATTATGGGCCTTGACTCGAATTTGGGTCCATAATCTTTTCAAATACTTCTTTCTTCGCTTTGTTTTTTTGAAAACCATTTTTTCTTGTGTTCAGGACCTACTCAGTTTCCGCAATAAGTATCAAGTAATTTTTTTTATGGAAAGAATTTGTTAGTATTTTTCAATTAATTCTACTAAGATATTTGTTACTTTCCGCAATAGGTGTCAAGTAATTTTATCCAACCCATATGAAAAGAATCCGCTAATACTTTTCAACTAATTTTACAGGACTGTCCTGAGTTTTGAATTAAAGGTGTGTCAACATTCTCAACCACTTCATGGATCAATAGGCCACGATACCTTAATTTTACAATTGGTCCTTGTTTGGTGTGGAAACCTAGATTTCTTGCTAGAAAAAATCTTTCTTTGGTACGTCGTTATTGTTGGATTTTTTTGTTATGTGATTAATTCATTCCCAGTTAGTATAAATTGATCGTCGTTCTGCCTGTTTAAGCTTTCCAACTATTTTGTTGATCGAATTTTTGCAGCTCAGATTGGGGAAAAAGTGAGACTGCTTCAACTGTAAAAGGTAATTTTTTCAATTTTTTGCTCTGATGTTTTATGTTTAGTTCTACAATTCTTTCAATTTTTGCCTGATGTTTTATGTTAGTTCTACAATGATAAATGGTTGTGTTTTATATGTCATACAATAGTGTGTGTACTTTAAGATGATAAAATTTGGAGTTTGATGTAGAAATTTTGAATTTGTTCATCCTGTGAAACTAAACGCATGATTCCCGGACTTCAATAAAGACAAACCTTCAAATTGATTCTGGAACAAAGCATTATTCAGAAACAGTGAAGCAAAGCATATAAAATAATAGCATAACCAAGTGTAAAAGTTCCAACTAATTTCTACCCTTGATAGATTTGTTGAGTGAAAAGGTCTACGTTACCTTTGTTTGTAAGAGTAATGAGGGAAAATCCAAGGATTGTCTAATTTCTCGATAGTAGAAATGTTATACAACTTTATAATTAAACTGCTCAAATCATCTTATTAATAAGCAAATATTTTGACAAAAATATCTAAGGTATTGTCTTTTCTTCACCCATTCTTCTCGTTTTCCATTTTCTCTTTCTTTTCTCCATTTTGTTTTAGCTAAGCGATTTCAGTAACGGTAAGTTCTTCATCAACTCAAGCTTTAAAAATTGGATTTTGATGAATACTTGTTTTTTCATGCCTATGAATTATTCTGATTTTTGCTGTTGGTTACCTGCTGCTTCTGTTCGTGGATATTTAAGTTATGTATATATATAATTTTACTTTAATATAGAAGGAAGGTGTTTGATCATTTAGACTGTAATGTACTAGTATTAGTAAATGCTTGAGAACATGCTCCATAATATAACAATGACAACAACATACCTAGTGAAATTCCACAAGTGGGCTATGGGGAGGATAGAATGTATATATGCTCTCATACGTATGCAGAAACATATTTGCCAAACAGGAGTTAAGCTATGTGTCCAAGTGACTAATTTTTCCACATGAAAAGAATCACCCATGGTGGAGTGACTTCATTGATAAAACTTGATACCATTCCAACATTACTACCTATTTCTTTGAAGAAACTTAATAAGGTTAGGGTTATTTGGTCATAGCCTAATGAAAGGAGCAGATTTGACAGTTTTTGGTGCATATTGGATCATTAGAAGTTTGATGCCTAAAATCTTGATGAAAATTTGGATGTACCAAAAGACAAGTATCATGACAAACTTATAATTTGGATGTACCAAAAGACAGTTTCTGGTGCATATTGGATCATTAGAAGTTTGATGCTTAAACTCTTGGTGAGAATTTGGATGTACCAAAAGACAAGTAATGACAAATTCATAATTCTAAAAAGGATCATAAACTACTTCATGTTAAATGACCTTTCTTCTAGTTTAAATAAACATTTATTTCTTCTTCAGATTATGTACAATTCAATCATGTTGGAAAATAGTTTGAGACGAACTAATGCTAGGTGAGGCGATGATGCTCAGATTATATTTATTGAGTTTGTGAACAAGAGATTGGAAAAGGAAATAGATCAAATGCTTATATATCTAATTATGGATGGAAAAGGCAACAATTGAAGACCACCCTAAAATAGGGGCAATCCGAGCAAAAACTTCAAACATTCAATCCAAAAGTAAATTCATATTAAAATCCATTAATCTTCAAGGAATGCACTTCTCATGCGGAGAGTGTCAACTTTGTTATTATTTTGGTTAGGTGTTAGCTTTTTCCTTTTACTCTTCCGTTATACTTAATATCTTTTTGGTTCATAGGTATGTTCTAAAGAGTTCTTTGCACGTGGGTTTGAATAAATTGAAGTGGGAATGGAGTGTGTGGTTCAGGGAATTATTGAGACTCAAGTAAGTTCCTGGAGTAATGATAAAACCTCCCCCTATTTCTCTTTTTTTCTTATTTAATCTTTTAGAAGGTATGCTACTTGTAAAAGGTGGTCCTACTATACTACGGCATTTAATGAGACAGATTTTGGCAATTGATTATTGAAAAGATTTTGACAGTGCTAATCATACTTGCAGCATGTTGAGGCCCTGGAAATTCTGCTTCAAGGGCTTTGTGGTGTACATAAACAAAGCTTAAGGATCCATGAACTGTGCCTTAAAAGTGTTCCAAACCTAGGTAATTGTGTTTTCTCTTTGAACTATTATGGAACTAGGAACTAACCCAATGGTCATGTATGTACTGATGTGGTTGAGGCAAATGCTCGCAACCATCTATGCATTCGTAGGGAGGTTTTCTCACCTTAGAGTTTGTATATAGCTGATATTTTTTCTCCTATGGTCCATCTTATTCTAGTTGTACTGCGGTGCTGCATGTCAATTATTGAATGGAATTAGGTTCAAGTATGTTTCACTTTCGCTAGGTAGTGTGCAATTAGCAGCAGGGCATGCTCACTCCCTTGTTTTTTGCAAAATGTTGGTTCTCAGGTTGTGCAATTGAGTACTTCAAGTTGTTTCGGTGCTATTTCATCACCATGAGGTGCCTGAGCACCTAATCTTTGAGCTGTTTACAGCCCAAATCCTCTCCAACTGCTTTCTAGCATGTTGTGCGACATTACCTAAACAAAATGAGCAAAAGTGGGACTCACAGTTGATATCTAAGTTTCACCTAATTGAGAAATATAAAATGGACCAAATATTGCTTGGATGATTAACTGTTTATACTCCAATCACATATCATTTCTCGTCTTAAAATCATTTATGCCTTCTCACATTTTTTTCTTTTCTCCTTTCCTGCTCGTTTTATCTTTGGGTTATTTTATCCATGTTATCTGTTGCTTGCCATTCTCAGGCTTAGTAGCATCAGAGATAAGGCTCTTATGTGATCTTGAGCAGCCAGAACCTGCATGGTAAGAGATCCAGTTTGTCCTGCGCCTATCTCTTGGGACACGTGAAACCTAAGTTTTTTTTAATGTGATTAAATATAGGACTGTTAGACATGTTGGTGGTCCAATGAGAGGTGCCGGTGCTGAACAAATCTCAGTGTTGGTGAGACCAATGCAAGAAAGCAAAATAAGCAAGAATGCATTACGCTTATTTTATTCACTTGGCTACAAGCTAGACCATGAGCAGCTGAGAGTCGGTTTTGCATTTCATTTCCAAAGAGGTGCCCAGATAACTGTAACAGTTTCATCCATCAACAAGATGTTGAAACCTCATGCTATTGATGATGCAGTGCCTGTGACACCGGGCATACAGCTAGTTGAAGTGACCGCACCAGCTTCATCTGAAAATTACAATGAAGTTGTTGCATCTGTATCGTCCTTCTGTGAATATCTTGCACCGTAAGGATCTTTATATTGGTTTGTTGTCCATAAGAATTGGCTAGTTGTACCTGGTATTATATATGATCGTGTGGTGAAACATACAAATGGTTTCTTTTGTTTTTCAGGCTCCTTCATTTGTCAAAACCCGGTGTCTCAACAGGGGTTGTTCCTACTGCAGCTGCAGCTGCTGCATCTCTCATGTCTGATGGTGGAGGCACAAAGTGACTGAAAAAAATGTATTATTACTCAGTACCATTTTTCTGTCTTACATTTTTGTTGCGGTTATCATAGCTGAAGGAGGAGACGTATTTCGCTATGCTCCTTCCCAAAAACTTCAATGTTTGTCCTTCTGTAATTGACGTTAAATACCTGATCATCGATATGCAACAGTGCTCATGCATAGAATAGAGTTATAATACCCTTTGGTATTGAAATTGCGAAAAACTAAGCACAGCAGTGCTCTCTTTGATCTATAATTGTTTCTCTTTTCTTGTTGATGTGTTATGCTCAAAGCACATGAGATGTATTTGGTTCTTTGGGCAGTAAGCTTTCAGTTTCAAATACTGTCTTATGTGAATGTTGAAGGTTCGGAATGTGGTTATTCCAAATACTGTCTTAAGATTAGGAATGAGGATATTCGGAATAAGGAGAGAGTATTTTTTGTGGTAGACATACCTCATATCTCCAATCTTTAATGGTGGTAGATATGATCCGTCCAATTCAAACAAGTTTGAGAATGATCCATTTATTATTGACTCGTTCAATTCACCTCATCTTAAATTGATGTCATCCAAATTGACTCGTAAGAAAGTTTGTCAAAATATTTTTTTGTTTGATATATCATTTATAGCCACAAGAAAGAAAAAAAAAGAGTTGATTTTAGGTACTTACAAAATTATAGAAGAACAAGCTAACAACTTAAAATTTAACAAGAATTGAGCGAGTTGACTCATTTTTTTAGTTCATTTTAATAAAAATTTTAGCAGGTTATTAATTCAACTCATTTTAATCCGTTTAAATTTAACCTAACTCATCTGTTTGACACCCTTAATTTCAGTCACTAAAATATCATGTGTAGATCTTTCCAAATTAATTAAGCATTGCATATTCTTGCAGAATTATGAAAATCGCAGTGTGGAAATAGTTAATGACACTAATATGGTCATTTACAACTTTTTTAAAAAAAATAAATTAAATTGTCGTACAATAGCATGACCTTTATATTGATGAATAAAAATACAAAGAAGAAATCATAAGCTCGACCTACTGTTCCAAATCGCAATCAACAATTACTTAGCAAAAAATAACTCTTGGACAAAAATTATACAAATTTTGTACAAATATACAAGTTTTTAGCATAAGATTTAAAAAAAAACAATTATAACATCTTATCTAGATCAATTTTATACAAAATAATTTTTCCTCTGATTATGCCTTAAAGACTTTATTTGTATGAGATCAAATCTATAAGCCTGAATGACTTTCTATTAGAGGTGACCATGCCCAAAAATAATTCACTCCTCATTTGTAATACTCCATTTTGCTAATCACATTTATGTGTGAAGATAAATATTGTGGTCTCGCTTATAGGTGTCATGTAATTAAAAAAAAATATATCACTTGGATCTACATATTCACTATTATTTTTATACCTCATTCTAATTTTAGTTGAGATAAAATGATGAATAAAAAAAACAATTGAAGTAGGTAAATCATTTTAGTGGAATCAATCAATATAAAAATACAAGAAAAGTATAAAGTGTTAATGGCGTGTGAAAAGTAAACCTTTTATTAAATTAATACCATGTAATAATAAATAACAAACATTCAACACTAGAATAATTGGAAAATATGTCAATTAATACATTGCAAAAAGTTCACACAAACTCAAACCAAAATTACAAAAAAAAAAAAAAAAAAAAAAAAAAAAAAAAAAAAAAAAATTACTTTCTTAATGAACTTTAATACCCAAACTTGCATGAAAAATATAACTTCAAATTATAAAAAATGAACTCATGAAATATTCTTCTCATGGTCTCATGGCTTTGGAAGACTTGCACCACTACAAGGTCCACAACCACTACCCAACCCCCCTCCTCCACCAAGTCCACCACTACCACCACCCAACCCCCCTAGTCCCCCAACACCACCACCCAACCCACCTAGTCCCCCAAGTCCACCACCCCCCAACCCACCTAATCCACCAAGTCCACCATCACCACCCCCCAAACCACCTAATCCACCAAGTCCACCACCACCCCCTACCCCACCAAGACCTCCAACCCCACCAACTCCACCAACACCACCTACCCCACCCCCAACACCACTAAATCCTCCAACACCACCAAACCCCACAAAATTCTTTTGATCAACAAGTCCTTTCTCACTTGGCACTTCTCTAGCTCTTGTGGTACAAACAATTGCTAATAAAACAAGAAAAATAAAAACCATTGACAACTTATTAGCCATCTCTTTACTATACTTTTTTGTCACCCTTAATATCTTTTGCCTTTTCCTATTTTGGTACCTAAGTGTATTCCTTGAGTATCCTTTTATAGGTAAAAATGTATTGGTATCTTGGTGGAGAAGGGATACAAACATTAAATGGGATTCAATGCAATATATAATAATATCATGCATGGGTCTTTTTTTTAAAATGATCATTCTTTGAACTAAAAAAGTACTTCTAATTTGAAAATAAGCAAGTCATTTTTCTTTCACAACTATCCCAAATTCTTATAAGGTCATAACATACTCTAACCAACACTTACATTATTATCAATCTATGATATTAAAATATTCCATCAAAATACTATCGACCAAAAAAATAATTTGATGTATGAAGCATTTCATATTTATGTAGAATTCAGCGAAGGATCACATCTAAAGGGGTTAATGTAGGTAGCCGACCCTGAGCATCAGCAGTGGTTGATTCCAATGGCGTATAAAGATAACTTTATTGTTGCTTCATGCAATCATGCTCTCCTTCCTAATACTATATATTATTTTTTTTAAAATAAAAAAAATTAGAAAATATTTTTCGCTATTCAATCAAATATTTTCATAAAATATTTTTAAAAAAATATGTTTTAAAAATGACTTTCGTCGTATCAAATACAATCCAAATATTTACTACCACTAATATTTTTTTTTTTGGAAATCTCTGGTAGCTTTAATTTATTTACTAACAAGCATAGCTGGGAAGTATGGGCCAAAACAATGCATTTAATTTACGCAGTGATCAACTTATAATAAATTAAATGACTATATGCAAAAATAACAACTTTTGCTTTGTTTCACAATATAATATTTCGATTTAGGAAATTCAATTGAACCTCTTTGATCATTTAACTCCGCCCTGTTTGCACCGGACAGGGAATTGAGATTTCTTGACCACTTATAAAATAAATAGAAAAAAAATAATTTTTTCAAATTTCTTATACGTAAAAATAAAAAAATTCTATCGAAAATATACTTTTGATTCTTGATTTTTTTGGCCAGCAAATGGATCTAATTAAGGACTGAGGGAGCCATGTGAAACCCATTTGGTAATATATCAATTTGCTGGTGGTTGTGAAGTTAGCATTCATTTCTTTCATTTTGAATATTGACGAATTTAAGTTATATATATATATATATATATATATATATTATATAATATGTAATAATGGTTTCATTTTTTAAGCTATTATATCAAATTGATGCTTAAAAACCCCAAGTTAAAAATTTGAGGAATATTGGAGGTGATTTGAACTTTTTTACACATGTATATCACATACAAGTTTAAGCAAATATGCATTGGATACATGAAGATACGCAATGGAAATTCATATCCTATGTAGCGTTTTACGTGGCAGTTCGCTTCCTATGTGAGTGTTCTTCGTGTATTATATCACGTAGGATGTGTGTGTCAACTTGTTCAATTTTATACAAGTTCAAGTGTCTAGTAGTGCACATCCAAAATTAGAGTGCATAAATATCCGTAAAACCAAGTTAAAGAGCACATTTATGAATTATGCAACATTATTGCTATGTTTTGAAAGATCAATAATATGGTCATAACTTGTTCTTAGGGACATAGCTATTTATAAGGGAAAATTATGTGAAATGGCAAACATATAGTTTCAATTATTTTTAGTCCATGAAAACAATTTTTGCAAAATTCTGCTATTCGGTTTTCTAATTGTATAAATTCATAATTTTGTATATGCTTACCCTAGCTATTTGTATACGATTTATGAATAAATCATAATAAATTACCCTATTTGTATATTGGCAACTGAAATATACAAACGAAGTTCTAAAGAATTCCTAAATGTATAAATACAGAGATTATATATACTTACATTGTTTGTATATTCGCAGGTGCAAAACACAAACCGCAACCTCTATTTGTATAGACTTACTTTTTCCGTAAACGGAATATACAAACATACAAGCAAAATATACAAACCGCAACCTCCATAGCAAAAGGAACTATAGCTATGAAACATAATCACCAAAACTATAGCTATAAAGCCTTATTATGTTCATTGTTTTTGCTATTTCCGAAATTTTTTTCTATTTATAAAAGTTCTCATTTTTCTCAAAGAAGAATAGGCCCCAACAAAGCCCAAAAAAAATGATTTTTGAAAATGGGCCCTTCCATAAAACTGGGCCTATAACCCATCCATAATGGGCTTTTAGCCAAAATGGACTCCTCCGACCCGACCCGACCCAAAAAAAACCCCATGTCTCCTTTCCATCTCTTTCAATCTTACTAATTTGTAAAATTCAATTTCAAGAATCAATTTTTGTAGCCTCACAAAAAATGTCAGTACAATATATCTGATTTCTGCTCTTAAAATTCATAGTATAAATTTTTGTATGTATATATATGGCTTCCACGGTTGCCTTTCTTTCAGTACAATCCCCAAAATGTTACAGAATAAATCAGTCATTTCTTTCTTCAAATTCCCTTTTAAAGTTGAAAAAGCAAACATCTTTGTCTACTAGACAATTCAAGTCTCAAACAACACCCTTAATTTTTGCAGCTCAATCCAATTTCTTCAAAGGTACAATCTTTAAATTATGTTGTATAGAAACAATTATGAAGAATTTTGACTATATGAATTGTTTATTTGCTTTATTCAGAGTTCATTAGAGTATTCTTTAGCTAGTGTTTGGCCGTAGATTTTGGAAAGCTACAATAACAACATAATAAGTGTAGTTACACAAACCAACATGGACAGTGCACTGGTGGGAATGCTTCACCCTTAACCAAAGGTATCGGATTCGACCCCTGAGTATGGAGAAAATACTGTTGGGAGCGCCACCCCCTAATGGGCCCTGCACTGCGCGATTCAAATTTAGTCGGAACTCAAACGTGGGATCTGGACACCAGGTGGGAAACCAAAAAATAAAAGTGTAGTTACACAAAGTGGGTCTGGAGAGGATAGAGTGTAGACATACCTTATCTTTACGTTAGAGGTACAAAGGTTGTTTCCAATATACCCTCGGCTCAGAGGTACAAAGGTTGTTTCCAATATACCCTCGGCTCAGAGGTATGCAGATTTTGATAATCTATCTTGATCAACTTTCACGTACCTCGACTAAATATGAATTTTAAGGTTTTATATGCAGTATCATGTACTCCTTACTAGTGAAAAAGAAATAGAAATGGTTGGGGTTTTGGATTAGAGGACGAAGGGTCGGTAACACACCTAATTTTAGTGTGCATTAGAACACTAATTCGTAGAAAATATTGAAGTAAAATGTGCATACTTGAACAAAAAGTTACTATAATCACATAACTAAACGTTTAAAAATGTTTGGGAAGTGCCATCCATAACGGGTGCGTTAGCTTTAAAACTTGGAAAATCTATCAGAATCTTCGCTAAAATTGCTTGAGAAGTAGTTAGGAAAAATATATTTACTCCTCAATAGTGATAGCACCTACTTGCAGCGAACACCTTGTTTGTATTAAAAGACCATGCTGGCTTATTAAGTTATCAACTTGAGAATCATGTGATAGTACTAGTAAGAACTAGAAAGGAGTTGAATCAGTTAGGCGTGTCCAGTGTTATCAATAGCGAAAAGCGCAAAAAAGCTCTAAGTTTGTCAGAGCTTTAAGCACAAAGTGGAAATAGCGGACATAAAACGTGAACTTTAATGGAAAAAGGCGCCCTCAACAGTTATGGAGGGTATTCTTGAGTCTCAAAGGCTTATCCTGGGCTATGCCTAGGAGACATACTGAAGCCCTAAAAAGTTGGGAGGAGGCAGGAGTGCTAGCTAAAGACAGAACGAGATGGAGAATTATCCCTGCTTCAATCTGGTGGGCAACCTGGAAAGAGAGAAATTCTAGGTGTTTTGAGAGCATAGAGAACAGTATGCAGAAAGTTAAACTCAACTGCATTTTGTTGTTGTGTTTTTGGTGCAATCAATTATACTCAAATGAAACTGTCTCTATAATTGATGTTTTAGATTCAATTTAAATTTAAAATAGTGGAATTTTGGAGTTCATCTATATATAAGGTTTAGTACTGCCCATGTACTATCGTGTTATAATACAAAGTTACCAAGTTTCAAAAAAAAAAAAGAATATAAATATATATGTTTAGACCAAGACTAATAATTATAAGCATGAATAACAATATATGGATAAAGAAATTGAAAAAAAAAAAAACAATAAAGTGAAATATTAATTGTTTTAGTGTCGCCTCTTCAAGAAACGCTCTTTGGCAAGGCTTGTATGTCTTCGAGCCTTGATGAGGACACTGAAGCACGCATTAAGTGAGGTGAAGTGCTCAACATGTTTTGAGCCTCGCTTAGCGTGCCTTTGACAACACTGGGCGTATCAACCTTTTTGTTCAGTATTTCTCGGTGGTATTGGAGGAAGTTTTTTACTTTGGTTATGGATGCTATCACATTAGTTGTATAGAGCTGTTCGTACTTGTGCGTTAAAACTCATCATTGTATTCAGAAGCAGTTTGACCATAATGGTTGCTGCTGCTTTCTGCATTGAGACACGTACTTCTTATGCTTCAGGAGGGACAAACTTCAAAATGGAGAAAGAACTTTTACATATTTTTTCGTACTTCAATTCTTATCCTTAGGTAGGGCCAATGCACAGGGTCTTTGTGGGCAATTGTACTGGAAGTTAGTACTCCATAAAAGAGGGCTTTTTTCCCCACACATTTGGACGAAAAGAACAAGATACTATTTGCATCCTTTTACATCCTGTTTTGGGAGAGTATTATAGAAAGTTTTAGTTAGGAAACAGAACATATTTTAGTTAGCTCTGTATAGAACAGTACATTTTTTTTTGCTTTATTTTATTGACATGTAATCTAATGATTAATCCAATGTGTGCTGAAATTTCAATAGTTCTTCAAACTGCATGGAGAGTTGGAAAGGATGGAGTTGAAGCTGGAACCAACATGGTACCTGTAAGTCGTAATGATGAGACAAGAACATGTCAATCCATTGACGGAATTGCATATACTCATACTCTTCTTTTTTTTTATGTTAGATGTCATCCCCAACTTGTTTGGTACTGAGGCGTTGTTGTTGTTGTTCATGATGTTAGGATGCCATCCCAAGACCAATAGCCAGGATTTGTGTGACAGTAGTCGGAGCGGCCTTTGCTCTCTTTGCACTCAAATCATTCCTGTCGACAGTTTTCTTTGCATTGGTACGTTTCCAGCCCTTCATTGCTGCATAGATTGGAAAACGCAGCTACTAATTTGGAGTCACAAGTCACTTTTTTGTTGAAATTTATCATTGTTGCAGCCATGGGTGGAGCTAGGGTATTAGAAAGGGGTTCATCTGAATTCCCTTCGTCAATAAATTACACCATAAATAGTAGATGTTTTACACTTCTTTATATTTTGAATCTCCTTAGTGAAAATCTCGGTTCCGTTACTGGTTGCAGCAATAAAAACTTCTGGTATTAGAAGAGTTGGAGATGGGACATTATCCACCAAGTTTCAAACCTGGCATTACTCGCCCCTGGGGATCAACAAGATAAAAATATATATATAATTTCTGATATTGGTTAGCGCGTGGTCCCTTGGTAAAACGATAACGCCCAAAAACCCCAATTTGATCCTTCTCTAATGTGGTTGGAACATTCAGAAGGTAGTCAATGCTACA
This sequence comes from Solanum bulbocastanum, assembly GCA_037074985.1. Taxonomy (NCBI): domain Eukaryota; kingdom Viridiplantae; phylum Streptophyta; class Magnoliopsida; order Solanales; family Solanaceae; genus Solanum; species Solanum bulbocastanum. The sequence continues at coordinate 2,795,683 of CM073602.1, forward strand.
GGCCTGCTTTTCGACATTGTTCATTGTTTCCCTTCTAAGCTTTTCAAAAGAGAATTTCAAACTAACTTTTGTTCATTGACAACAAGAAGATACCCAGTGTAATCCCAAAAATGGGGTTCTGGGGATGTATGCAGTGTCGCAGACCTTACCCCTACCTTTCTAGGATGGTGAAGTTGTTTCCGATAGACTTTTGGCTCAAAAGGCCATATATTCAGTTGGGAAAAGGCTTAAGCAGATAGAATCTGATAAAACCTTTTGTTCATTGATGACTAAAAAAATTCCTCGTTAATCTACAGGCGATGATGGGAGTCATTTACTTTGGATTCATAGCCTTGAACAAGGACGATGGTCTAAAAGGCGGTGGAGGCACTGCTTCTGTTGACGATAGTCTAGAAGAAGCAAAGAGAATAATGGAGAAGTACAAGTAAGAAATGCAGACATGGATCTCATCGCGGTAACTATCAACGTCTCTGGCTTCTTTAAAAATAGGTAGTAGGCCTTCAAATCATTTCATAAAAGGAATCCTTTATATTCTTAAATGTATTGGTTTGTAAGGTAATGTTATACAGTTGATTGTAAATTTTCTGAGTTTTGTATATCTCACATAATTTGATCTGAAAAGTTGCATTATTTCAGTTTAATGGTTCTTGCTCTTTACCATAGTCAATGACAATACTGGCACAATGATACTTAATATGTCAATTTACGTAAATACTTATCTGGTGTTTACACCAAATCGATACAACTTGTCATCGTTAAGTGGTTTAATGAAGTGAAAAATATGATTTAACTTATCATGGTTAAATGACAAAAGTGTGTACGAACACATGACATGCAGATATATGCTGACTGGAGCGAGTGTACAAAGAGTTATTTACATTTTACGAGATTAAGACTAACTTTGAAAATGGGTGAACTTGAAATTTTAACCTCGCTTCTCAAACTTTTGACGTTAAAGATTTGCCCTGCAAGTGAGAGTTAAATTTAAAACCACTGATTCTTAACGTCATTGATTGTAATTTCCTTGAGAAAAACTTTTGACTCTAATAAGGGATTAATCGAATATAAAAGAGATTTATATTTTCTGTTCTGGAAAAGCAACGGATAGTAAATGTGTTGTTCCTCTCTGCAAGGAAAAATAAAAACCTAAATAAGGTAAGAAAATTAAGAGAAATAATTAACAGTGTTGGTCATCAAGTATAAATAATATAATATAATATAATACATTAATTACAAATTATGGTATAATATGTACTAGCATTAGTTTTGTTACGCCTCAATCCAAACAAGTTAGGACCTGTTTTATGAATTCTCATCTCTTCGGTTAAGCTCATCATATCATCATCGTATCATAAAACATGAATGAGGATAAATTATAGTAAAATTTGGAATGGTCATTACAACCCAGACTCTTCTTAGATGAAATACAATAATTGGGGGGAAGCAATGTGAGTACAAGTGAATTTATGGAAAAGTGATGATTACAACAATAACGTCTCAATCTCAAGCAAGTTGGGGTCGTCATGGAACAGGTCATTATTTCTTTCTGACATAAGAACACCGATAATACATATAAATTATACATAATTACAACAATGGGAATACAATAGTTACTAGCTAAGAATGCACAAATACAAGGGCACAGAGAACATCCTTTACCACTCAGGTCTAGGAACACCCAAAGCAGCTTCTTAGTGAAAAGGTACTTGTGGGTTTAGGCGATTGCTGAGGCTCGCTTTTGGTGCGTGATAGCTGCTTAAAGAAGGCTTTTACTGCTCCAGTGACCCCATCTTCGTTCTCCATAGCTTTGGCTAGCTCAATCGACCGCTCCTTTACCTGTGCACCATCTCACTAGTTAATAAACCAATTATCGAGCTTGCTCGTGATTTAAACATCCGAAATAGTTCAATAATGAAATAAGAGGATAATTTTTCAGCTGAAGTAACACATGATAACATCACCAAAAGTCAGTTTTTTTTTTGTTATTGTGTTAAGTGTGTGACCGTCTCACTAGTTTATATCAGAAAGCTTTTGAGCTTTTGCTCATTGGTTTAAACATCTGAAATTGCCCACTAATGAAATATGAGGATTACGTTTTCAGAGCTGAGATGACACATGATAATCTCACCAAAAGTCAAAGTTGCTTGTTCTCTGTTGAAATGTGTGACCATATCATATATAATAGCTTAAGTCGCTAAAGAGAGTAAACTTCTAATTTCTTACTTGCGGACTTGATTCTTTTCAATGAGCCAAACAAATGGAAAACATTTTAATAATAGGTGGCAGCGAGACTAGAACCAAAGATCTCTGCCAGCTTTGTTACCATGTTGAAATGTGACCATCTCATAAAAAATCTGAAGCTATTAGGAAAGTACACTTTCATTTACTTAATTATGTCTCCAACAACCATAGACTATTGTAAGGACTTAAGCATGCACTTAGCTACACAAGTTTATCAGATTACACTGCAGGATATGTGCTAAAGATTTCAGTAAAGTACCTCTGGCTTAAGCATGAATCTGATTGCGTGGACCAACCTATCCAGTGTAAATTGATCAGCTTCTATGGGTTGAGGGCCTACACCTCTGGCATGCACCCTTTCCCCCCAAAATGGTTGATCACCAAAGAAAGGGACAATAGTTGTTGGACACTGCAACCGAATAAAGGTGATAGGTTAAAAGTAGAACCAAAAGATATTAGCAATGAAATGAACATACAAAGTTTGAAACACTACCGCAGCTTTAAGACCAGCAGCAGTTGTTCCAGCACCCCCGTGGTGCACCTGAAAGGAAAAGTATCAGGGTGATTAAGGGTTTTATAAAAAAACTAGAGCTCCTGAATCTCACACTTATCTCTACAACATTGACAAACAATCTCTAACTGGACCAGAAACTGCTGTTTTAACAATAACTAAGCCTTAACTTTAACTAGTTGGTATCATGTATATAGGTCCTTTAATTTCATCATGTTGTACGTTGTTCTAAGAAAAATCAATCTATTTTAACAAGCAAAATACACCAGTAATGGATTTGGACATTATTAAAGAAATCAATATTAATGAAAGCATGATGCACTGCCAAAGAAAGAGAAGTACAATCTTCGTAAGAAATACTAAGGGAAATCTTTCATTAATCATAAATTGATAAAAGAGAAAAAAAAAGAGCTCCTGATCATATGAATAAGATTCTCAACTCTCTAAATGTTCCACTCATTTCATTTTCAAACAGTCCAGCATATACACAAGCCCAAACTTATGATCCAGATTCCAGCTTCTTGTGACTCTAGCCCAGGCAAGTTGCTAAGTCCCGATTCAAATCGATTGTTAGTCTCCAGCTATGTTTCCTTAAGCCACCTTTTATTTTATTACGAATAGCTTAAAGAAGAAAGAAAACAGTACTCCCTCCGTCCCTCCGTCCTACTTTATATGAGTTAGTTTGACTTGGCACGGAATTTGAGAAAGAAAGAAAGACTTCTGAAACTTGTGGGCCAAAATAAGTGAAAGGTGTTTGTGTGGCTATAAATCATTTCATTAAGTGTAAAATAGGCATTTTAAAGTTGAATTGTTGATTAATATAGAAATATGTCATTCTTTTTGGGACTAACTAAAAAGGAAAGTGAGTCATATAAATTGGGACATATGGAGTAATGAATATATTAAGCTTAAAGAATAAAAAAAACAAAAATGAAGGCAGTAAAGACTCACCACAGCAGCACACTGTAAGAAAAGCCAATCATGGGGAACATTGTCGAGCAAATACACAAAATCTTTTGGTTCTGCCACTGGGGACACAAAGAAAAGCAGGTAAATAAGCTGAGAATATCTTTTCAAAGAGATGATCTACAAATAATCAAATCCACAAGTGCTATAGAAAAAATGAACAGGTTAATCTCATAAGCAGAACAAAGTAAATGCAGGAGGGAACTTACAGTTTCCAAGGCCACCCCATCCTTTATTGATGATTCCCCTTTGATTAGTGATTTCAAGTGCTTTAACAATTGTGTTCGTCATTCCCTGTGGATCTTGAACAGGCTGAGATTTGAAGAAATAAGTTAAAAGTAGAAGATGGATCTGAAGTCAGGATATCAAACAGAAATTCGATTTTTTAGGACGAATTAGTATGAAGGGTATGTAGAATTATTTGAATTGTATCTTCAAAATGCTTCAAAGGTAGTTGATATAGGAGACCCTTTCCTGGTGAGCCTGCATACATTTTTGTGTTTTATATGCACTTAATGTGGAGAATAGTGTCTGAAGTAAAAGAATAGATTGTTGAACACAGTTCAAATTACACATATGTCTAACCACCGGAGTCCAACTGCAAGGGTACAACAACAAGAAGTCACCACAGCCCATTTTTCGAAAGCTTACTCAGCAGAACCAAGGAAGCGGCTGACGGTTACATGAGGAGAGAATTTGTTTTCTGTGTTTTTCCTTTTTATTTTTGTTCGATCGAGGGAAGGGGAGAAGAGAATAGGTAGAGAAAATATTATAAAGAAAGCAACACGGCTCCAGGAAACTCACAAGACTACCAAACCCAATGTATATGGGCTTTGGACCAGCTTTAAGCCAGTTAACAAGTGATTCTGGAGGTTCATAACCCGTTGCAAGATCAAGGAAGCAAAATCCCACCACATCAATCTTAGGTCCCCAATCTGCAAAGTTCAGACGGTACAAAGCTAGAGTTATAACTTTAATTAAGAAATCATGGCAGGTCATAGGAGAAACTGAATATGAAAAGGGATTTACCATATATTATCTAAACTATGAACTATTAGACCTTCAGAACTAAGTTAAAAGTCGAGAAGAGAAAGGTCTTGTATATCAGATTAATATAAAACCTGGAGAATGAATACCTTTTGGTTTAGGAACAAGATGAGGACTCCAAATATATGCATGTGGGATATCCAACTCAGAGCTTTGTGAACCACTTAAGTACGTGACTGGTCGTAGTTTCAGTTTTTTCTTTCTAACATCATTTATCATGTCACGTATTCCTAGCCAAATCAAGGTGTCAACAATCTGATATGATAGCTGCACAGTTCATAAAAGAGCAAATGTGAACAGAAACCAACCATTTTCTTTCAAGTGGAAAAGATGGGAATGGGAGTTAGAGAAAGAGAACAGCACTGCATTGCAACATCAAAGAAACAGTAAACACGAGACACAAAAGGCAGATGCCAAAACCCAACTTACCCTATATCCAGCTGGTTGCTTAACACGGGATAGAGGATGAGGAAATTCAGAAGTTGGCCTATAAAAAAGATTAAACAATACTTAGTGATAAGTAAAGACCAAGATCTAACTTATCAGCAAGATATCTTAATTAAGTGGATAAAAATGAAAAATTAAATAGCTTCTGAAGCCTCTATTACCCAAGCAGACTTACGTCCATGGCATTGTGAAAAATATATGAATTGGGATTTGCAATGCTTCTGCAACATGTACATGCCCTGAGATGGAATTCAATGTTAGTAGAACTTACTACTCTTTCATCACATGAACTTTTATATACATCGGTAATGTTTGATCAGCAAAACAGCTTTGCAATGGAACCCCCAACAGGTTGAAATGATCTTCTATGAACAAAATAAAACCAAGCCAAGCATACATAACATTGGAACATGTTATATTGTTGCCTCATATGCCAAACCCAATGGCCACAAACATGAATATCAACTAAAGATTCAATTGAATTAGCTGTAGCCCGCACACAACCACCCTTCAGATCCAACTCCATGCCTTTAACCACAAGAACTAAAACTTGCAGGTCAATCATGTGTATTTACCACTCCACAATAATGTTTCTAAACCAATGAACAAAATTAACTACTATTCGCCATAACTCTAAATCAAGATGATATTTCACATATCTGAAGTAATGGTAGATATGCACATAAGACGCATCTTCCAAGTTTAAAGCGAAATACACACCTTGACTACACACTTGTCAGTCATCAACATTGTTAACTGAACATATTTGCTGGACTAATATGTGACCACTACTTTTATACATTTAACTGCTGAGTTCACGAGCACCAATCCGACATAAGAATTTAAACAAAATCTCCAATATGGCAGTCATTTTTTTCATTGTATGCGAATAACTGTTCGAGTTAATAAAATTCTCAGAGACAGTTTCTTTTCGGTGATTACAGTCTCTCTAATTGCCAAATGTCGTACGAGTGAATCTGTTCTCCACCAAATTGATGGAGCAAAAATTGAGATATATTATAAACGTTTTTCCCACTAAGAAAAGAATACACCACAGGGCTTGATATACAGAAAGAGAGCTTTCCCTACTATATGGGATAATATTGTTAGAATACTGGGAATATTCTATAGCATATGTAATATAGTAGGTAGCTTGATTTCCTCCTAGATTTACTCTAGCTTGATTTGATATTGATTTGTATTGATTAGGTATTGATTTCCTTTCCTTTTTAGGACATGTATGCTTAGCTACTTAAACCTCAATAGCTTGTGGGAATAATCAAGTTGAGTTCTCTCTCAAGGTCTTCTCACATGGTATCAGAGCTTTCTTTAGTGAGAAAACAAGAATAATAAGAGAACAAAATTGCTATAAAAAAAAAATTCCAGCAAAACCTCCACTGTTATGCGATTCTAGCACTCTCCAGGGGTATTGTGCATATACCAGTACCACCATCACAATCAGAATCCTCACAGCTTATGGTGTTTTTCAGCCACTTTTCTAGCAGTTTTTTCTTTCAGCAACTTTTTCCAGAACTTACTTTATTTTTTGAACACTAATAGATTTGTTTTTCACGTCTCTTGGATCCGATATGTTTAGCACTAAATTTGTGAGTTCCACCAACCCAAACCATGGCATCACCACAGAACCTTTGACAGGTAGTGCAAACTATTTATCTTGGTCCTCCTCTGTTCAATTATGGTGCGAGGGACAAGGTGTTCAAGATCACTTGATTACACAGGCCAAGGATATTACTGGAAAAAGATAGGGGCGAATGGGAGAAGATTGATGCTCAATTGTGTAGTCTGTTATGGAAATCTATTGATTCAAAGTTGATGTCATTGTTTCGACCATTCCAAACTTGCTTCTTAGTTAGGGAAAAGGCTCGTGGGCTATACACAAATGACATATCCCGCTTTTATAATGTGATTTCTCGGTTGACTAACCTTAAAAAGTAGGACTTGGATATGTCAACTTATCTTGGACAGGTTCAGGCGGTTATGGAGAAATTTAATGAGTTAATGCCCACTACTCCAAATGTAGTAAAACAATTAGAGCAGCATCAGAAGATGTTTCTACCAGGTTTGTGCATGTATTTGGTAATGTATGTTGATGACATAGTTATCACAGGCAATGATGATGAGGGAATTACCAAATTGAAACATCACCTTTTCCAGCACTTCCATACTAAGGATCTTGGTCGATTAAGGTACTCCTTGGGCATTGAAGTTGCTCAATCCAAATTAGGAATTTCTATTTCACAAAGTAAGTATGCACTTGAAATTCTTGAAGAGACAGGGATGATAGATTATAGGCCTATTGATTCTCCAATGGATTCATATGTTAAGCTCCTACCAGGTCAGGGCGAGCCTCTTAGCGATCCAGGAAGACATAGAAGGCTGGTAGGAAAGTTTAATCATCTCACAGTGACTCGAACTAATAGTCATTGGAATGCAGTTATTCGCATTCTTCGATACATAAAATCTGCTCCAGGGAAAGGACTTCTTCACGAAGACGGAGGACATGAGAAAATTGTTGGATATTCAGATGCAGATTGGGCACGGTCACCCTCTGACAAACGATGCACTTCTGGATATTGTGTTCTAGTTGGGGGAAATTTGGTGTCTTGAAAAAGTAAGAAACAAAATATGGTTGCTAGATCTAGTGTAGAAGCAGAATATCGGGCTATGGCAGTGGCAACATGTGAACTCATATGGATCAAGCAACTACTAAAAGAGTTGAAATTTGGAGATACTAAAGGAATGGAACTTGTGTGCGATAATCAAGCTGCACTTCACATTGCATCGAATCAAATATTTCACGAGAGGACCAAACACATAGAGATTGATTGTCATTTTGTTAGAGAAAAGGTACTTTCAGGAGACATAGTCACAAGATTCCTGCGGTCAAGTGATCAGTTTGTAGACATATTCACACAGTCCCTAGCTGGTCCCAAAACAAGTTATATATGTAACAAGCTTGGTACATATAATTTGTATGCACTAGCTTGAGGGGGAATGTTAGAATCCTAGGAATATTCTATAGCATATGTAAATACAGTAGGTAGCTTGATTTCCTCCTAGATTTACTCTAGCTTGATTTGATATTGATTTGTATTGATTAGGTATTGATTTCCTTTCCCTTTTAGGACATGTATACTTAGCTATTTAAACCCCAATAGCTTGTGGGAATAATCAAGTTGAGTTCTCTCTCAAACTCTAGTCTTCAAACAAATATAATTTATATTGTCCAAGCACTGTTCACTTTATTGTCCATTCCAATAAGATAAGAAGCTTATTATGTGCTTTTGAGTCAGTACCTGAAATATTTATCAACCTTCTGGAGTAAAATCTTCCCATTCTTTCTTATTACTTATAATCCTATTGATTCAGCCTCTTAAAACAACTTGATAAAAAAAATCAGCATATACGAGAGTTTGACTATGACGAATATAGGAAGGGAAGGGGCAAGCCAGTATATAAACAAGGAAATGAATTGAAGATGTAGATAAACTACTAATCTTACCATATGCTGGGGGATTAGCAATAATTGCATCTGCTTTGAAGGGAACTCCGGTATCCATATCAGGTTCTTTGCAGGCTGGAAGTAGAGAGTATATAATCTCCTTCATCTGATTTCTCTGAACAGGGATTTCTGATGGTCCGGAAGGTAAGAATCCTTTGTTTTTTACCATGTCTGTGGATGCAAGAAGAAGAAAATTGGCATCATGTGGTCAAAACTATACATTTGATGACTGCAAGCATAACAGATGACTAACCAGATATACATTGCCAGATAGACCAGCACAAATGCAGGTATGAATTTTATCTCACAAATAATATGTAAGAAGATGATATATCATATACTATTCATCAAATTCATGTCTCAGTGAAATCACAAAAAGTAAATCTGCAGGCAAAGGAAAGCTATGGGCGATTGATGCAGTCGTTTACTGCAGTGTGTATAAAGTGACAACTTCCACAGAACACATCTGTAATAAGTTAAATAAAAAGATGAAGTGCATCTAAGCAATGCAATAAGATAAGAAGTTGAAGTGCATGCTTATCATTAAGTTCTCCTTTGTGATTATTTAATGTCAAGGTTCTCCATAAGCATGTAAACCAAGAAAAAGCTGGTTCTCCTCCATTTATTTCAGGCTGAGCACAGTGGAAAAAAGATTACGATGAGCATCCTACTTAATCTGACAACCTAGTTCAATTTTTTTATAAAAATAGGAAATATCCATTGACAAATGAACAGCAATCACACAAAGGACAAGCAAAACAGAAGACCCGAAATAGATTGCCAGATCAGTTACAGCACAACAGGAACTTAGGAACATACATCCAGCCAAAATTTTTGGATCACCCCCAAGGGGATAGAATTCCAATCCAGCACTCAAGACAAACTCTTTGAAATTTGCATGGGTCGCCAACCTCACTCGATGGCCAAAATCCTGCATCAACAGTTCTGTCAAGAAACTAACAGACCACATCATAATCTTTCCACTATGACATGGATTGACAAATCACTACAAGTTCTTTTTTCAGGAGAAGATTCAAATCAGTTCCAATTTCTACAACAAAGTTTGGGTCAGATAACCAGCAGCAATGAAACAAGATTTGGACAGGGTTGAGAGGGTGCAGGATGTTGAGTATCAAGATCTAGCATTCAGAAGGCTGCGTCTTTATAATTATTAGCATTGCAGCCAAAATGAAAGGATGAAAACCAGGAAAAGAAAATGTGGCATGGCCATGTTTCCATTGAAGAACTTAATACATAGAGAAACACACACGCCTGTCAAAAAGATCTGCTAATCCATTCTCACCAAATTGAAATGCAAAGGGCACCTATATACGTATCGACAACCTAGAGACACCCTTCACTTGTACATTTACAATCTGTTTGCCAAATGATATCGAAATACCTGCAGACGCTTGCCAATTGCAGTAAAAGGCTGCACGTCACCACGTGTTCCTACAATAAGTATTACAATCTGCATAGGTGGAAAATATTGAAGTTCTGTTGCATCAAGAGGTTCATCCTCAACTGCAGTATGTACACTTTCAGATCCAGTTCCAAGCACTTCGTTGGTTTCAACATCACCAGGGATTTCAAATTCCACAGTACCATCATCTTTGACAGTAGCTATTCTCTTCAACAATTTGAGCTGCAGCATTTCAAGTGGTTAACAAACATCTCACAGGTAACTGAATTTTTTGTCCATCCTTTTGATAAGATAAACAAAAAAGGTATTACAAAATCAAGTAAATTAATCACAAACAACAGAGGATAGAAAAACAAAACAAGTAGATAACAATGAAGATATTCCATTTTGGCTCTAAGATATACTTAGATGTCTATGAAGAACTATCATGCTTATGAGACTAAGAAAATTAACCCTAACTGCCATGCTTTAATGGACATGAAGCAATAGACTTTGACTGCATACCTTTATCCAGTCAGCAACAACCCCTGTGTATTTAATTTTCTATCAATCATGAATTAGCCTGGCTGACCAACAAACATGTAATTAAGAAAAGTTATCTTTGGTATAGAATTGCTTGATTCGTTATTAAGTGTACACACTTTGATTTTTTCATTGGTAAGTGCGCACACACTACAAATTATCACACACAGGTAGCAAGTCTGACCTTGAATTGAAGTGAAGAGGTTGAAAAAGGGTAATAGAGCTCCTATTAACTACAGGTTGTTTCCTGTTCTTTTGGGAGCTCCACTAACAGGACTTATTACTTGAGAAAACCCAAACAATTAACTCATAATAGAAAGCTATGACAATAGACAAATATTAGCAAACGACTGTGTCTAGTTCTTGCAACATAGTTTTTGCTATGTCCTGAAATATAAGTAGTCATGTTCTCCTGTAGTCCAAGGATTATCAGGTTCGATTCGACACTTCTTTTTCTATTTAGGCCTCTAAGGGACCTCTTCAGGAAACATGCTTTTGAGTCAAATTGCGCTAGTATGTATAGATTAATGTAAGAGTACGATCACTCCTCTTTCTTTAGGCCTCCAATAGTTTGCACTAAATAGAGGTCTTAATTTTTAATTATTCAGATCTCAATCATCAAGTCTATTTGTTTCTTAATCTCAATCTTTTCTAAAAAAAACTGGTAATGTTGTATTCCTCAACATTAAGAACATTCTGGCAACCCAAAAAGAGAACTACAAAAACCAAAGGAAAGTATTACAAAGAGCCTTAAAGATCTACTCTTTGTTCAACTTCATCTATACATCCGTATTTACACTAAAAAAGAAAGGATAGAATACAATTCCATTTAACTTTCTGAATGGAATTAAACTTATCCTCAAAACATCCCAGATCCTCTCTCTCTCTCTCTCTCTCTCTCTCTCTCTCTCTCTCTCTCTCTCTCTCTCCACATTGTCCACCATATGCAGTCAAGAAATGCCTGCTTTGTAGCAAGCAACCATATAGGATGGACATGCATATCTTTCCTGCCAATATTTAAGAGTCATCACAATGCTACAGTGGAATGTGTTTGCCGAAAAGCAACATCCCAGATTCTAGATAACAGATGAAGAGTCTTGGCAATCAGATTGTTTGGTTAGAAAGTTATAATAATAGGCTTAAAGAAAGGAACAATGGAAAAGAAATGCAAGTTATGTTCCACAGATGGGACTGCAGAGAAAAGAAATAGAGAATAATAAGAGTGCAAAAAAATTATGGCATGGTATATTTATCATAAAGAAGAAAAAAATAAGCTTGATGTGACATGATGATATCATTATGCATTATACCTTCTGCTGTTCAGAAATTTTATTATCAAAAATTTTTGCTGCCTCTTGAGCAAATCCGCTACTATGTGTCGGTTTCTCAGTTTTTGATCTTTCCAACTTAAGATGATCTGAAGGTGATTGTGGCTTCTCTGAAGGCAATGTATTTACTCTTGTAAGTTCCATCCCAGGGGTCCCTAGCACATTAAATTGCAAGCTTGCAGTCAGCTTCAGATGATCCGTTTCAAAAAGCTTCAGAGGTCACACTAATCAACTGCATTTCCAGTTGCACGACTCATGAACAGTAAATTTCTAGTGGTTATGCATAATGTAGAACTGGAATTTGGCATTGTAATAGTTGGTGAGACCTATGTGAAGAAATTCAATCGTATTTATCAGATCAAAGACATGTTTTTTCTTCTCTTTTTTTTTTTTCTCAAATTTAAAAGGGAAAAAGGTGTGTTGTTGCAAATTAAAAAATCCTCTCTTCTCATTGACTATCAAACATTGAAAGAACAAGATTAGGCAAGAAAAAGCTTACCCCTGTAAATGTTCATCTACTTTGTCTACAAGAAAGGAAAAAAAAAAAGAACTTTTGACAGATATAAGCGACACAAACCTTTGACTTAAGCGACAAGAACAAAAAAAAAGGTTCAAGAGCTAAGCATATCCAAATTAGTACCCTCCGTCCCATTTTATATGATCTTCTTTCCTTCTAAGTTTGTCCAAAATAAATTTGGAAACATTTTTTATCTTGATATCACCATTTTGCTCTTACTAACATGACTTATCAGAACACCACTGAATTCTTTATTAGAGGAGACTGATAAAGGAGCGTGTCGAACACTCGAACTCTTACCATTTCCTTGTTAAATTGTTGTATTGTTAGTATGGTCAACGTTGGTACTTTGCATACATTAGCTTATGTATCAAAAGACTTTCCTTTACTTCTTTTCTAAAATGCTTCTCTAGTAAACAGCATCATATAAAATCAGATGTAGAGAGTAACATGTATTGAAGTTCAGAGAGATGGCTGGGCACTGCTACATAATAACATCCACCACTGATTCTCAATCACGAACAGAAAGAATTTAAACTTGCAAAGATTCCGCTAGCCAGTAGAAAATATAGATAACCTCTACAACAACATACCCAGTGTAATCCCACAAGTGGGATCTGAAGAGGGCAAAATGTACACAGACCTTACCTCTACATAATATAGATAACTTTTAATGCTTGTTAATTCTATTTTTACATAATATCAGAAGGGAATAAGCTTAAACGGAGTAACATGGATAGTACGGATCCATTCATGTAGCTAAACCTAACTTGTTTGAAATTGAGGCATAACTGTCTGCCTGTTTGCTTGTTATAGTTTTGGCTACTAAAATGTTACTTACAAAATAGCCTCCACAATGATAGACGCAAAATATATAGTAGTAGTAGTATAAATATTAGACTACGATTAGCTTAAATGGAGCAACATGAACAGTACAGATCCAATTCATATAGCCGATATCTCAACTTGCTCGAAATTGAGCATTGTTGTTGTTTGTTCGCTTGCTTGTTTATAGATTCGGCTACTAAAATCTACGAAATTAAACAAACCTGAAGAATTAGTAACGCCATTGGAAGCTGAACCACCAACAGCCTCCTCTCTACTGTCCAAGTCAGCACCCGCACCAGCAGTATTAATGTCATTTTCCTTCACAACGGTGACGGATACTTCGCCGGAACTAGAAGAAGAGCTCCGCTGGTTGAATTCCGTCGACGGTTCAGCCATCGGCACCTCCGGCGAAGCTTGCTTCTGATGATCCATATTCTCCAAATTCTCAGAGCTCAAGATATTGTTATTTATGAGAGTGGGGACCCCCAAAAAAAAAACTTAACATAAATGGAAAGGAATTCAACGGAGGACCAATTTTATTTTTATTTTTTTTGGAAAACGGTATGCTATTCTTAATTTTGTTATTTAGAACTCATATAACTTTCGTAATGAAAATTGACTTGTATATATCCTTATTGTTATACAAATGATTCATATCGTTAAATGAACGATATATGTGGATTCACTTTGAAACGTAGGGGTATATATGAATCGTTTGTATAACAGTAACTGTAAGGTATATATGAGCTATTTTCATAACGAAGGGCATATCAGCTTCAAATGACAAAGTTGAAGGGTATATCAATTTTTTCCCCTTTTTTTTAGTTTGGCCGTATTTTATCATGAAATTTAAAGAAAGTAATTTTTATTTTTTAATATTTGAAAGTTCGAGTAGTTTTTGCTTTTTATTTCGCGACTTAACGATATGGTCTACGTATATTTTATCTTTCCCAAACGTTAGAGTAGAAGTTTATTGGATATGTAGTTACTATTGTTGTTTGAGAGTTGTGTTTGGTGATGCATACAAATTTTTTATTGTTTTTCAAATACTTGAAAATTTTGAAATTCAATTTCAAATTGAGTTCCATTATTTAATTGCCAAATACTTACTTGCTCGTTGTGGATTTTACATGTTCTGATAAATATGAATATTTTATCATAATATTCATATTGATTGACGTATAATCTTAAATTTTGAGAAATAATTTGAGATTAAGTAAGTAATGTTGAAGATAAAATATGAAATTTATTAGAGTATTTTCTTAATATATTTAAAATGACAAATAAAAGTGAAAATTTATTTTTGAAATATTGAATATATAAATGTTTTGAATTATTATTTTTTAACAAATTTTATATTTTAACTATCAGTTGTTTCATTTTTCTAAAATATTACCGGTATCTATATACTCTCTCCGACCCATTTTATGTGGCACTTTTTGGATTTCGAGATTCAAAGAAATTTATCTTTGACCGTAATTTTTTATAGATACTTTAAACATTTTGAATTATCAATTATTGTGATTTATAGTAATTTTTACGTAGTTTACAAATATAGGAGTATAAATTTTATTTTTAAAAAATTGAAGATTCCATACAAAAAATTTTGACTAAATTTAAATTATTTGATTTTCAAAAAATAAAAAATATCACATAAATTAAGACAGAGAAAGCATTAGAATACATACCTTAATTATTAAGTTTTTTTCAAAGCTCGACATATTTTTGAAATTGAGAAAGACAAGATGGTCTGAATTTGTGCTGGCAATTAAAAAAACAAAACATATATAAATATAAAAAGAATTCAACGGAGGACAACGAATTTGTGCTGTAATTGACCCAAAAAAACAAAGCATAAATATATTTGCACGTTTCCTTTTTTTTTTTTTTTTTTTTTTAATGATCCAAAACAAATTTCTTCTGTTCATTTTTATTTATTCAATAAAACATTACACATTTTGTAAAAGAGAACAATTAATATAAATATTTTAACACAATAGTTATATTAATTGATATACAGTAAAACATCATTAAATTAATACTTAGTTAATTAATAATCTCTCTAAGATATTTTTTTCTTGTCGGGACTTGGGCCAATGGAAAAAAATCAATCATTTTGATAAGATAATATATTTTCATAAGACTCATATATAAATATATGGTCTCATTAATATTATAAATTAATAATTATTTAAAAATATAAATATATCTAAGACAATTTTGTGAAATATGATTGTATATTTATTTTTTTCGTTTTTTGTTAAAATTTAAATTTTGTTGAAGCTCATCTCTAACTTTTCATATTGTATCCAAAAGTTTCCATGTAAATGTGGAGGATATAGGTTGTTTGAGAAGGAGAGTTGTTGGTTCCTTATAGTCATTTCTTTTTTTTCCACTAGCTCATATGTCCCTTTTGCCATTCCAAACACCTTTTTTTTATGTCAAAGATTAGAAGCTACGTGCAAATTATCGTTGAATCTCGATTGTTCTTAACAATGATGTTTATTTATTTAAGTTGTCTTTTCGAACTGCATCATAAAATTGTGAAGAGTTCTAAATGTGACAAGTATTTTCTTACGCATAACTGATTCCAAATGTATTGTATATCTTCAAATTTAGCATCAACATTGTCTTTTACAATAGTATCCACAACTTCTTTTAAGCTTAGGACCTATGAACATGTATCATTTTCACGCATCCAATATGTTATTAACGTTCATTTTTGTTGCGGTAAGCGATCATTAATCATGACATCAAGTTCATGAATGACGTTTTCATAAGTGGTTCATTCAAATTCTCTGAGATTTCATCTCCGAATGAATTTTGTGTGTCAACACTCTTTAAAATAATAAATATTAATTTATCGATTAAATAATATTTCTACAAAATAATAATATTTTATGGTCTCACCTATATTAATTTAGTGAGGTTTTATTGTATAGTTACTCTTACATCTTAAGAAATGATTTGGAGTTAAGTAATTATTGATGAGGATATAACATGAAAAAAATTAATTATATTTTCCTGATATGTTAAATGTGATAAGTAACAAATAGAAATTTGTTTTTAGGATACTAGACAAGTAAAAATAAATAAAAATATTTAAATTGTTATTTTTTATCTAGTTTCACAATATAACTATCCGTTACTCCAAATTTTTATGAACTATAATTAACATTTATATATTAAAAAACATTTTAACTATCAATTATTTCTCTTTCTTATTCAAACTATCACCATCGAATTTTTTTAAAAAAAACAATACATTGATTCTTGAACACTCCTTTTTCTTTATCGTTTTGAAAGATAAGTTTGCAATATTCTTGGGGTCTCTTTTCCTTTTAATTAATTTTAGTAGTCATTATTCTTGATCTCATTATCTCCATTTTAACAAAGCAAAAGTAATTTTTTTTCACAAAAAAAAAAAAAAGAGTAACTTTTGTGTTCATGGTCCAAGCAAAATTTTATCGAAGTTTTCATATTTGCTAAATGTACCTTCAAGCTATCAAAAGTGCGTATAATGTAGATTTAGTTATAATATATTGAAATTTACGAGTTTACTTGCTTCAAATCAATTTTAGATATATATAATTGATATTGAAAATATTAAATTGGGCAATAACAATTTTTTGATATTTTACCTAAAGTTTAGCTTATCAATGTCTAACTTTCAATGTTTTTATTTGAAATTATAATTAGATCTTTTGTCTTAGTGCATGAGTCAAATTTTTTGAACCCTCAATGTAGAGTTATGGAGATTTTTAAAAGACTCTCGATTTAAGTAGAGCAATTAAAAAATTAATTAAAGGATGTTCAAAGTCAAACTAATAATTAAATATATACTCCCTCTGTTTCATGTGGAACTTTTTGTTTTTTGAGAGTCAAATCATTTAAGTTTGATCGAAAATTTCTCCATAGAATCTTCAAGTTTTTTTTTAAAATGAAATTTATATATTTGTAAACTACGTGAAAAGTACTATAAGTCATAATAATTGGCAATTTAAAATAACTAAAAGATATATGAAAAATTAATGACCACCTATTTGAATCTCAAAATTTGAAAAGTACCACATAAATTGAAATGGAACGAGTAATATTTTAATATTTTCAGCACATGAGATCTCCTGGATTTGCAAGTTTTCCAGTTGGCGAATCCTTATATACATATTTTATGTTTCCTTATTTTTGTGTCATGAGTTGGAATATTAATTTTGTTAGTAGAATAAAATACTCTGAAAAAAAAATCTTTACGGATTTGATTGTTTAAAACTTTAAATTATACTTCATTAACTTATTAGTATTTTTAATTTCCTGCATGATGTCTAATACTTATGTTTTTCGAGGTTTGATACATTTTATTAGTACTTTGTTTTTGACACTACCAAAGAACGGGAATTAATGATAGAAAAAATTATTGTTAATTCTATTAAACGATGAATTAATGATAAATTATCAAATACTATATAATTACAAATCATTTAGCAATAAAGTTTAAAACTAAACTTTATTTTTATTAGTTTGAAATTGTGGTTAAAATCAATTTACGGCAAAGCAATAACATTAAAACGACTTCATATGCAGGATTCAAACATAAATACTTAATTAAGGATAAATAAATATTTATTATCTCACTATAACCCTTGATGTCATTTTTCTTTTTTAATTTTATCTTTTTAAGGGTCTGGTCCATCTAATAAAGAAGAATAAAAGATTAAAAAAAATAATAATTAAGATGACGTTTGGTGATCTAAGGGTTGCTCTAAAGTGATATTAATAATAGAATTTGAACTAAAAATACGTTTATTAGCAACGCGGTGATTAAATTATTTAAAGATAAAAATATTCTTAACTAAAATAAATAATTATTGTACGATTATTAATTACTCTGCATACTATCTCGGCTATTATTAATGACCGTGTAATAATCCGTTTATCATTAAATATGATTGATCAATACATAAACAATTTTTACCTCATAATTGCTGCATATTTTTTTGGGAAAAAGGACAAATATACCCCCGAATTATCATAAATGGTGCGTCTATACTCTTCATTATACTTTCGGGTTGTGTATACCTTTACAGTCAATATTTTGAAACGTATATACCCTTAAAAAAAACGGAGGGTATATACAACCTGAAAGTATAACAAAGGGTATAGACTCTCCATTTATGATAATTCGGGGATATATTTGTCCTTTTTCCCTTTTTTTTTATTTTTTTATGCACAAGTATATGTGCTTTTCATATGGCTTGATATGAGTTATTTGATTCAATGATTTTTTTAAAAATAGTTTTTTTGTTTATACAAGGTAGGAATAAGACTGTATACATTAGTCAAATCTCGTAAAATTATACTGAATATATTATTATTATGTAAGAATGTGTGCGATGAGCATCTGAAAATAATCTCACAATAAAGTTAATTTTATCTTTACTTTCTTGAAATTTAATATTTTTTGTTAATTATTTCATTTTGACTAGGAGGGTTCTATCAATCATAAATTTTGGCCAGGTGATCAAAGGATTGCTTGACTGCAAATAAATTAATGTGCTTAGTTAAAATATATTGAAATATTTTAGTACTATTAATATATTTATATATTCAAAATCAAATTGAATATATTTGGGAGAATTCGCTTTGCTGAAACTATTTCGTTGATATATATGTCATTTAGTGCTATCTCAATACATTTTATTTCATCATATTCAGGATGTGATCATATGGTTTCGAAAGATGAATCAGATAGGAATTTTTATTTATTTATTTCATCTATTTTATGACCAAAACATGGAATGATACATATTACACTACGTTTAATTTATTTCCTTATGGTTCATGTATATTTCTATGTTACTATTGTTCTTGAATCCATCCAAGGCTTATAGCTATAAACCTTGTTTGGATGGTTGTTCTGTTTTATTTCACAAGATATTATATTTAAGTTAAGGTCTATTGAAAATAATGTATCTACTATCTACAAAGATAGGGCCACACAGGTAAGGCATGTTGTTGTATTGTACTGCGTACTATTATTTTGATGAATATACATAATGTTCGGATAGATTGTGTTGTATTGGTACGTACATAATGTCATATATCAACAAATTATTTCATAAAAAGGCAAAATCAGGGGAGGGAAAGATAATGATGCGATCATATCAAATCGGTTGTTACATAAAATGAGACTTTGATGGTGGTACCTTTATCCTTTCATTTTGAGTAGTTGTGTTAAAATTTTATGTCGTTCAAATTCTTTAAAATTCTCAACACTTCTATATTGAATGTTCTAAGAATAATATATTTTTGAAAAGTTTAACACACGAATATGATATTTTTTTAAAAAAATCTGAGCAACATAGAGATTGCAAGTTGTAACAAGGATTATTCCCTAAATTTTGATTCGCGCTGTTTGTGTGTCTAGTTTGGTGCACATGACTTAGAATTAGATGCTAATATTAAGATATTGCTTCTTGTCTGTTAATATAAAATATTTATTTTTGAATTGTACAAGTACTAATTATTGATTGTTGAATCAGATAATTAATTATAAGTCAAAGTCATCTCCGGCCCCTTAAAGTTGTCTGCATAATTCATTTAAACACCTCAATTAAAACTAGTACCTATTAGACACTCTAATATCAACAAATATATACTTATTGAACACAAAATGATAATAAGCTTTTAAAATATTATGTGTAATTCGGGTACACTATCTTTAAAAAGTAACCAATAAAACTGCAGCATGTGGCACATGGCCCCAATCTAATGAATATTCAATTTTTTAAAAAAATAAAAACTCCAACCATTAATAATCCAAAAAATTAATTAGAAAAAGGAGAAAAAAGAAAACCCCCATCCCCACACAAACCCACCCACCTTTCCTCTTCTTTCCTTCACCAGCCATCCTGATTCCAACAACAAATCTCGATTTCTCCGGCGACAACAAAAAGAAGAAAAAAGAGAATCTCCCCCACCCGCTTCCCCCAAATCCACCCACGTAATCTTGCCTTATCTTCTTCTTCTTCATCATCTGTTACTTGTCATTTTCTATTCCTTCGAAAGATTTTTTTTTTCTTGTAATAAACTATGGGATATTGAAATCAAGTCTAATGCAAATAGTGAAATAAATTATGAAGCATGATAGATTAATGGAGTGATTGTTGAGATTTTTTGTGAAAAATAAATCGACGTTGATAAATTATTTCAAAATCGATAATGAAGAGAAATCAAGAGGATTCAAATGAACTATATCAAATTTTCTGAGATCATTTTAAATAAATGGTTGGTAATGTTTGTTGATTGAAGTGACCAGCAATAAAGATGGACAGAGGTTGCTTTTATAATTTCGATGTCCCTTTTTTTTCTTATTGCAAATTCTTGCAAATTCAATTAACAAATTCAAGTTCATTTTATAAAGAGTGAAAAATAAAAACGATGAGAAAAAACAAAGAAAGTTTAAAAAGCTTAAAATTGGGTGAAGAAGAAGACCATTGGTATAGCCTACGGGGGTGGGGTTGCTTTCTTTTTGGTTTAAAAAACATTATTTTAAATAAAAAAAATTTTTAGTTATTTTAATTAATGCATGCTAGTCATTAGGACAAAAAAGTAAAGTTTATTCTAAAAAAAAAAAAAATTAAAAAAAAATTGGGACATATTCACGCGCTACTAGGCAGTGTGAGATGGACTTATTTTGCCATATCAACATTTTGTGCTTAATAGACACATGTTTTGAATCATTTAAGTGTTTAATAGGTACAAATCTTAATTGATGTGTTTAAATGAATTATGCGGACAACTTTAGGGGGCCGGAGATGACTTTGGCCTTAATTATATTTTGATAAGTAACATGCACATGCAATTAATTATATTTTGACAAGTAACATGCACATGCAATTAATTATATTTTGATAAGTAACATGCATATACAATTAATTATATTTTGAATTATTCTGGATCTTCTTTTTTTTGGGCTATAACTTTGCCAAGCTGGTTACTATCCCTTTTCATTGTGCATTTCTCGAATTAAAAAGACGACTAAAGAATTGAATTACCTTTCAAAAAACTGCTCGACCCATACCTTCCATCCACAATTTGGGCCTATCCACTATTATTGTAAGTTCAAAACTAAAATATCACTTTTTTCCTCCAAAATACATAAAGGGCCACCCATTTTTTTTCAAAAAAAAATAAAACTGACAATTCGCTCCTAAGGGATCGGAGCGATCGGAGCGAGATCATTTATAGGTTTAATGGCCGTTAACATATCCAATTTTCTTTCTTTCTAAACTGCTCAGTCAGCGAGAAATTAATTTTTTTCTAACATAATCGCTGCTACAATATTGAGTTACTTACAAATTTAATTTTTATTTTAAATAAAATCACTGCTCCTAAAAAAATAATTTAAAACATAAAATCGCTGCCCTGCAGCAATTTCCTTTAATTTTTTTTAAAAACATAAATCATTGGTCCGCAACGTTTTCAAAAACTTAATTTTAAAACTAATAACCTATCGATAATTTTTTTTTCCTGTGTTGGTTTAGAATATAAAATATGTAATGGAAATACATTGGAATATTATACTAACTAATAGTACATCTCATTTGCTATCGACTCTTAACAAATCAAAGTGGGAATTAATAATTCCAAATTTATAATTAATTAAATTGACCCTATGTTGATTTAGAATATAAAATATGTAATGGAAATACATTGGAATATTATACTAATTAATAGTACATCTCATTTGCTGTCAACTCTTAATAAATCCAAGTAGGAATTAATAATTCCAAATTTATAATTAATTAAATTGATTTATTTTAATTTGAATTTCAAAATTAATCAATTTAATTCTTGAAAAGCAAACATGATCACTTTATGACATTTGACTTGGCATTATCCAAGCTAGAGTTGCACAATGTAAGCATAATCTCTCTTTTATATTCTAAATCGACATAGAAAAAGAACAAATTTGTCTATAGCCTATTAGTTTTGAAATTAAAGTTTTATAAAACGTTGCTGGAACAGTGATTTATGTTTTTTAACGGTAGGTGCAACGAGTTTTAAATATTTTTTACGATTTTATTTAAAAAAATAAAATTTGTAAGTAACTCGTCAGTGATTTTATTGAAAAAATTAACATTTCTCACTGATTGAGCAGCGAGAAAGAAAGAAAATTGGAAGTCGTCAGCGGCTGTCAAAACCACAAAGGATCTCCCTTCCTCAGGAGCGAATTGTCCATTTTATTGTTTTTTTTTTTAAAAAAATAAAATAAAATTAAGTGGCTCTTTATGCGTTTTGGAGGAAAAAAATGGTCTTTTGAGCTCCGGACTCTATTATTCTATGGCTTCCCAGTTCCCATGGCGCACACACATACCCTATTTTTAATATGACCACACCTAATGTGAAATATTCCTTGAATTGTCATATCAATCAATATGCGACCACTCAAGAGACTGCTGAGTTATATCTCTTCTCCACCCGATTGAAAAATAAAATTGACTAATCCTAAGTCATCCTGCTTTTGAAGATGCATGGTACTGTGCGCAACCCAACCACATCACCTGATGATAAGAATTTAATATGAATATATGTGACAAGTTGTGTAAAGAAAGAGTCTATGAGTCTGGAGTACAATGTTCCTTGTGTTATCCATCATCATTGTTGTCTGGTGTTTCTACTTCACAAAATTAGGAAGAAATATATAGAAGTAAAGTGAAAAACAATTTTTTTGAGTTGATGCAATGGTGGAAAACAGTTGAAGCTAATTGTGTTAAATTATAGAAGTTCATGTGTAGACATTGAAAATTGTGAGACTCTACAAGAAATGTTCAAGAGACTCTTCAAGATGTATTTAATTCTTGTTAGAATTTTGGAACTCTAGCTTATATCTATATAAAGGGTGTTATATTTCCTTAAAGACAAATCTCAAATATTTTACAAATTTATAGAATATTTGGAATAATAAGACTGAATCTGATGAGGAGTAGATTGTTATGGTTGTTGTTTGTCATAGAGATGCTTATTTGTTTGACTTGGTATAGTAATAGTTATTTAGTCTTGATTTAGATCATGAGGTTTCTCCCATGTGACTAGGAGGTCATAAATTCAAACCTTGAAAACAACCTCGGGTAGAAATGTTGTATACAAAAGGGCCTTGTGGACTGTGGTCAAGCCCTTTTTCAGATCCTACGCATAGCGAAAACTTTAGTGTACCAGACTGTCCTCTTTTTGAATCATGTTTGAGTTTTTAGACTTGATTGAATAAGATTTGAATTTTAGATGGTACATTAGTAGTTGTTTAGGTATTTATGTAGCATCTATCAAAAACAATCTCTCTATATTCGAGTTAAAAATAATCGATCAATGCATAGTAGACATCTTAAGTCAGCAATGGGATTCCATTGTGCAATTCTCTATTTGGTAAGAAGTATTCCATAGATAGTCATATCCAAAATGAATGTCCACTAGGGAAATTCATAATTGTAACACAACAAGCACTTTCATTTACTTTAATTTTTCACAATTAAATTGCTGGTAAGGAATTTCAAGTAAAACTCAATGCTAGTTACAGTAATCAAATGCAGATTCAAGATTTCAAGTTAATAAATATTGAACCTTATTTTATATATTAAAACAATACGAAAAATGCAAGAAAATAATACATTGCCAATATATATAACATAAATTTATCGAGTTTATATTAACCCTCAATTTAATCATAGGTAATAAATTACATGACTTTGCTTTTCATTCTAAAATATAAGGGTTAATTTGCATAGCTAGACTCTTTAGGTGTCAAATCTGAAAATATATGAAAATCAAAGGGCCTATGTGCCTTCATCTTGTGAAGTTGAGGATGGGTTGGAAAAACAATCGTCATTTTGTGCATTCAAATTAACTCACTGCTAAAAAGTGTCCAGGTTCATTATTAGATCATCTTATTTATAAAAAAAATAATAAAATTTAGCTTATATCTAGTGACAATTTAAAATGAATTTTTAAACCATAATTGTGCAATTTAACCCATAGTAAAAGATTATTTTGTCCCTTTTTCAAGTTATTAATTCCACAAATTATGAATAGCTAGCTTTTAAATATTTTAAAGTAATCTAATAATATATCTATAAATGTAAAAAATTTAAACTCATTAAAAGATATAATACATAAATATGTCATCAAATTTGGTCTTGGTCACATTTATACCTTCCGATTTTGTGTTTGCACAAATAGATAGTTAACCTTATATAAAGTTGAACAAATAGACAGACGTTTTCAACATGACAATTTGTATCCTACGTGGTGTCCTACGTTTACTTTGTCTCGTAAAACTTATGTATCTACTTGTTCAACTTTATAAAAGTTCAAGTATCTACTTGTCCACACCCAAAGTTCGAGGGTATTAATTTGAAATAAAATCAAATTAAAAAATATATTTATGTATTTAATGAATCCGTCCACATTGCGATTTAAAGCTCTAGAAAAAAAAAAAAACAACTAGCTAATTAACATAGACGGATAGTCATCTAGGTTCAATATTGGAGCCCCCAATGATGAATTATTGGTGTAGATTGAGAAAAAATTTGTCTCCTATCTACGTTTATTAATTATTAATGAATCTCACACCAGATTCATGGATCTTATCACTTTAGGTTTTTACATATTAGTATCAAAAAATCAAATATAGAACTATATATTATACACACACTTCCATTTCTATTGAAGAAAAAATAAATATTAAGACTATATATTATAAAAAAGAAAGATGGATAAGAAAGAGGAAGAACAGTTTCATGTATTTTATAAGGTTCCTTCAGGTGATGGACCTTATGTTAGAGCCAAACATGCTCAGGTAATAACTTTGGTTATTTTTGCAAAAGTGTAATTTTCGATCGTATAATTTTTATTTTACACTATCAGATCAGATAGACTTACTTGTAATTGTTCATATAGAGTTACAATATAACATGTTAAAGATTTCCTGATAGTATTAAAATTTTTTGTATTGATAAATGGTTGATCAAGCCATATATGCTCAGGTATAATAATTGGTTATTTTTGTATATTTTTTTTAACTATTAGATATCCTTACATCTAAATGTTCATATAGAATTACTATATAACATGTTAAAGATTTACTGATAGTATTAAAATTCTTTGTACGGATAAATGTTCGATATGCTTAGTAATAATTGGTTAATTTTGTAAAGTAATAATTTTTTTTAACTATTAGATATACTAACATGTAATTGTTCATATAGAATTATCATATAACATGTTAAAGATTTATTGATAGTATTAATTTTTTTTTTAATACAAATCATGGATGGTCACCTTTAATTAATTATTTTTTTGGTATCCATTAAACTCTTTTGTACCTGATAAGTTGAATTAGTAAGAAATATTACAATTCTACGTATATTACCTTTTATTTACTTACTAGAGATATCTGAAATAGCTCTGTGAACTAGAGTATACTTAAATTGGACAAACTTTGGTAATTAGTATTTTATAATTACATTTACTACTTATCTGCATCATTCATTTAGAATCTGTTATTAAACCAATTACCTTGTGCTTTGTACAACAAAATCACCACTTGAAAGAATTATTGATTCATTATAATTACCTTTTTTATAATCAAGCAATGATTAATAATTTTCATAAAAATTACTTAATTGTCTACAAATAATCTAATGGTGCAACTAGTTTTTTCCCACTATTTTTATGCGTATATATAAATATATAAAAGAGCACTTAAACTATGCGTGTTTATTTGATGTTGGTTTGAGGTATTATCTAATTTCGAAATAATTTTATCCCATCATTTTAGTATAATTATCATATATAGAAAATGAGATATTCTTATTTATTTCATCACGCATACTGAATTATCTCTAACTACTTTGTAATCATACTCATCGATCCATTATTGTATAACTTTTATATACTGACAGTGTAAAACGACTTTAATCATATTATTTCAGCTAATTATGAAGGATCCAGAAGGATCAATTATATGGTTTTGGAAAGCAATAAATGAAAGGGACAGAGTAGACAGTGCACTAAAAGACATGGCAATTGTGATGAAGCAATTGGATAGAAGTGAAGAAGCAATTGAAGCAATCAAACATTTTAGATACCTTTGTTCTAAACAAGCTCAAGAATCCCTAGACAATGTCCTCCTTGATCTCTTTAAGGTATAATAACGTCGTTTGTTCTGATATAATTTAGCTGTTATAGTGATATATCGTTAAAAAAATATATAATATAACATTACAAACAAAGTTAGGTAAGGTTGAGAGGGTTTCGTCTTAATCCCTTTCGATGAAAAATCATACTATTTATGCATGACTAAATTTTCTTTTATGTATATGTATAGTAATTAATAATGTTGAATCCCCTTAAACTTCTTTGTGTATTATTTTTATTCATATTTTTTGAATCCCCTTAGTTGAAATTCTGGCTTTGCCACTAACAATATGACATGAAAATCAATTTCAAAAAAAGCTTGGTTAGTATAACAAAACGTTGTTACTAGTTACAAATGATGATTATTATAAAGATGTCTGACTGTATATATAGCTAGCGAACTGTGGAATGAAAGATTTTCAGTAAGAGAATTTATAATACAATGATTTTTTGAGCGAAAGAAATTCAGATAAACACATTGTTCACCCTAACTTGGCTCCTAATGTTTTTTTTTTGTGTGTGTATTTTTGGTTAATGTAGAAATGTGGAAAAGTGGAGGAACAGATAGTGTTATTAAAGCAAAAGCTAAGACAAATATATGAAGGGAAGTTGTTCAATGGGAGGCCTATTAAAATTGCTAGATCTCATGGAAAGAAGATTCAAGTTACTATCACCCAAGAGACTGCAAGAGTTCTGGTAAATATCATACTTGCACATTCTTTAATTTTATTGGATGTTCAGGCAGAGATAGATTCAAGATTTAAATATTATAGGTTGACGTTCAAATATTTTGTCTGAAGTTCAAACAAAAATGGTTGAATTTTAGTCATTTTTGTCTGACTTTAGTCTTTTGTTTGTTCGAAGTTCATGCACATATGACTGAAGTTCAAGCAAAATTAATTGAAGTCGGTCAAAAATGACTGAAGTTCAAGCATAAGTAGCTGAATTGAGACAAAAATGATTAAACTTAGACTATATATGGCCGAAGTTCAAACAAAATGACTGAGTTTTAGTATATATACCTGAATTTCAACTATATGAAACATTAGACCTAATATCTAATGTTAAACTTTGTTAAGACTAACTTTAGACACATGGTGTTTAAAGTTATCCTGAAGCGAATACACATTTTAAATAATTTAAAAAGCAAGCACAAATTAAATAATGACGTCAAAATTGTATAACTTTAAATAAATTGTGCTTTTGTAGGGTAATTTGGGTTGGGCTTATATGCAAAAAGGAAATTTTATGGCTGCAGAAGTGGTGTACAAGAAGGCCCAAATGATTTATTCAGACAGCAACAAGGCCTGCAACTTGGCCCAATGCTTGATCAAGCAAGCCCGATATGATGAGGCCCGTTATATCCTCGAAGATGTTTGGAGAGGTAAATATTTAGGTTCTGATGATACAAAAACAAAGAATCGAGTTGAGGAATTATTGTTGGAATTGGACTCGAAGCAACCCCCACCTTTCTTGCAAAACATACCGGGCCTCGATTTGGATGATGATTTTGTAAATGAGCTTGAACATTTGATAAATGAATGGGCCCAGCCCAAATCAAGAAGGTTGCCAATATTTGAGGAGATCTCTACATTTAGAGATCAATTGGCATGTTGATGGATTTCTAGTTATAGAATTTGGAGTTTGTGGTTTAGATGTTAATATAAGAAATAAGACGTACAAAGTAAGAGGCATGTAATATGTAAAAATTATATTGTAAATGTTGCAGCCTGTTTGATCAAGTTTTTTAAAAAATAAAAGTCCTTATTTTAAAAAGTTACGGTGTTTGACTAAATTTTTCGGAAAAATAAGTGTATTGACTAGTAATAGAAGCTTTTTTCAGATGATCAGTATTGAGTTGCCCCTTTTTTTACTATTTACCATGCATAAATATACTTTTAAAAAATTATCATTCATAGCTATTATTTAAGTTTTATAGCGAAATACTTTGCTTTAAAATAACTAGGGAGCTCATCCTTGACCCATTTTTCAGTGTGTCGATTCTCTGTTTTTCCCATACAGTGATACGATACCTATACGTATCACTGTATTTTAGTGTATCACACTAAAATCTCATAAAATACAAGTGTGTGTATACTAAAATACAATGTCTTACAAGTGTATGTTGTATGTATCTTCCTGTTCTTCATCATCATAATATTTCGTTGTATGAGAGATTATGAATACAATATGTTGAATGAGCGCAAACAATCTATTGTGATTGTGTGCATTGATATAGTGAAATAATGTATTTATTGTGTATACACGCTAACTGTATTCATTGATACAATTATTATGCATGAACAAATACAGCTGATACAAGTTACTCACAACTAAAATTTCGTTACGAATGGTAATTATTGAAACAATAATTGCATTTAGTAAATATCTAGTAAGATATAGTAATTTCTAAAATTTTCTCAATTTTTAAAATGCAATAGGTTATGCTATAAACTAAAAAGTTTAACCTAAACGTAGATCTAGAATCCACCTCCTTATAACAATACATGAAGGGTTCAGAAAAAAAGAAGAAGGTATTATTAAGACAAAATATTTTGTCCATCTGAGTCATGCCATATATATATATATATATAATGTTCATCTGTAGATGGTAGACTTACAACAAATTTTGTAGGTTCAGGTGAACTTAATAGTATAAGTCCAAATTATAAATGCAACATATGAAAAAAACAGTTAAAATATGAGTTAAGATATTAGGCTCCCATTGTCTGTTGTGGTAGATTAGTAGGTAACTTGCATTATTTTTTTAAGATCACAAAACTAACTTTATGAGTAAAGGTGAATTTAGAGTAGGTTCAGTGTATACAATCGAATCAAGTTACGTAGGCTTATATGATTTTAAGTCCTCCTAGAGATCATGTCATATGAGTAGAGATGGATCTACGATAAATTTTGTTGGTCCAATTGAATCGAGCGTTACCGGCTCGAATTATGTATACATGCATATGCAACAAATTTTTTTTAAAGAAATATGAATTTTAACTGATATTCATATAACAACTATTTGATCATCTTTTATTTCTGCTATACAATTTTCTACTAATGTAGCACACAATCTATATTATTTTCAAGATTATAAATTTTACATTTATGAAAAATTATTATAGGTAACATTGTTGACAAGTATATGTTAAAGACCCTCAAAGTAGCGTATAAGATCATATTATAGGTAATACTCAAGGATAGAAAGTGCTGATTTCTTGATGAGTGTGAGTCACCAGCCAAGTAAGATTATGTATATTAAAGGAAAATGGACATATTATTAACCATCAATATATAATATACCATACCTTATTTTTGTATATATAATAATATAGTAAGTGTATTGACATTATCATGTAATGATGAAAAGACAATATAATCTATTCAAATAAGATAATACATATAATATTACAACACAATACGATACATTATGAAATGACGTGTAACAAGATGTGAGGAGGTAAAGCACCCCTTTATTTTAAGAAATATAACAAAGTTACTACTTGTACAATTCCATAATCCAAATTAAAAATGCAGAATTTATGACTTTAAAACCAGAAAATCCAGATTTTTTTGCTAAAATTTCAAATTCTTCCACTGTTCTTTCTTTCCCTCCAGGAGTGACAACCATGAGAAACACATCAAGAAAA
Source organism: Solanum bulbocastanum (assembly GCA_037074985.1). Taxonomy (NCBI): domain Eukaryota; kingdom Viridiplantae; phylum Streptophyta; class Magnoliopsida; order Solanales; family Solanaceae; genus Solanum; species Solanum bulbocastanum. Next base: position 2,825,880 of record CM073602.1, read on the forward strand.
AATGCATTCTTGGAAAAGAAATCATTTGTTTGTGGATTATTTGGCTTTATATGTTCAACTAACACCACTTTACCAAAATTAGGTAAAGATTTCCAACAATTCTTCAATATCTTTATGCAATCATCATCATCCCAATCATGGATTACATGCTGCATTATAATATTTGATGAGTTAGGCGGCTTGATAAAATTAATGGCTTAAAATCAAATATTAATAAGAGGACCACATAAAATTTATTTAATAAAACTTGTATATTATTTTGTTTGAAACCTCATGGTATGTCCCGCTATGTTAATTTGAAATCTGTGTTGTAAAACAAGTCAAAAATATTTTGTGATTATGAATCATGTCACTAGAGATGAAATAGAAAATTTATTTACCTTATTTATAAATATAGTAATAGATCATATTTTGAGATTGACTAAAAAAAATATCAGATAAATTGAAAAGGAATAATACTAACTTTCATGAAGATTACATCTCCTTGAGGAACACTTTGAAACATATCTCCTGAAACATGCTCAACCCCTAACAAGAAAGGAAACATATAACTCTCATGTCATCAACATTTTTTGATAATCTAATAAAAATGATAACTAATATATGCTATTATAAAAAAAATATACATTAATAGTATAAAATATTTGAAAAACAGTTTAAAATGCACCTAATATATTGAAATGACTTAAACTTTTCTTTGTTTCCACTAGTTGGATCCCAACTGCACTTACTGTTAATTTTCAGGTTAAAAATATCCTTCTTCCATCTATTGTATCGCTCAAAAATAGGTGGAAGATGAGCATTTTAATTCAAAAACTAACATTAAAGGCCAATTGGAATCCAACATATGAAAGAGTAGGGCAATTTGATGCACAAAGCATTTCATGTTTATGTAGGATTCTGAGAAGGACCGCATCCCAAGGGGGTGATGTAGACAACATGTATCCTAATGTAAATATTAATGGTTGCTTCCACGTGTCAAACCCATGACTTATAGGTCACATGCAAACAACTATAGTGTTGTTCCAAGATTCTCCTTTAACGGATGGAAAGAAGTCATATTTACATTATAGACATTTACCCCTATTAGTAGATATAACTTAACTTAAATCGTACCAGGATAAGCAGGAGCATCCTTGATGACGTGTGGAAAATCAAAATTAACACCCTTAATATGAGGGTACTTTGAAACTATTGAAGCCATTGTTGAACCAAGAGCACCTCCAACATCTACCAATTGTTTTACTTCTTGAAAGCCATTATAGGTCTCAAGAATTTTAGTTATGGTTATCTTGTTCAAGGTTTGTGTAGATTTATTGGTTACCTCAGCATATCTACTATTTTTTTCATGATATTCAAATACACCCATTCCATGTGCTTTTTTAAATGGTACTTCTCCTTCAAGAATTGCATCCTTCAAGTAAAACCTTACAAATCAAAGAAACAAGTTTAAATTTTATGCACTAACAGTTCAATCGATATTTAGAAATATACACTAATTATGTATAAAATATAAATATTATATGAATATTATACATACGGCTATACTATATAAAATTCTAAAATATTTGCAAATAACTCAATATAATGTATCGTTTATTAATAACGTAGAATAAAGGGTGAATAATATAGTATAAGAGGTCAATTATACTGACAATATAAAAACTACTTGTATTGTTAGTGTATGTATCTTAAACCTTTTGAAAAGTATTAAATAAATTTGCATTATTGATGATTAAGATCATGAAGAAGACATGTATATTAAAATATGAGTGAGATTAGCTAGTAATATGAAAAGTAAGTTTGTTTATCTTATATATGACATGCTAAATACAAAGAAAAAAATCCCTTGGTCCTAATTTATGTATTATAGTTTGAATTTCGAAAGTTAATTTTTTTAAAAAAATTTGATTGTAAATTCAGACATATAATCTTTAAATTGATATATTTTAAATTTATTCAAAAAATATATTATAAGTCACTAGCTATAATTAATAATTTAAAATATTTTTTAAAAAAATGAAAAGATTACGATAAAAAAATTCGTTTAATTCTCTAAATTCATATATCAACATATAAATTGAAACGGAAAGAGTATAAAGAGTGATAGTTTATACCAAGAATTAACCATGGCTTGGTCATTAATGAAGAGAAATGTGGGAGCAATTGACACCTCATCTTTATTAGAGACAAGATTTCTACTCAAAGGTGTCAAACTATAAAATGGTCCATTTTCATCATCCTCTTTGCAAAGAGTAAATTTCAACAAAGATTGGTTTGCAAGAAAACACAAAATCTTTTCAATCATAATTGGAGCTTGAGGATTTTTTGTTGGAATTTTGGATGCAATTTGAGAAGAGGATAATTGTGCATTTAGTGACAAAATATCTAAAATACCAAGTTCCATAGAGACTTTCAAGACCATATTTAGGGCTAAACTAATTGGCAATTGCATAACACTTAGGATATCTTCTTCTTCTTTGGACATAATTTTCTTGCTTTGATCTTTTGATGATATTTCCATTTTTAAAATTTTGGGATTGATAATTGATGATGAAGTTGTTGAGGAGAAAGATGGAAGATTTGTTCCTTTTATAGTAGTAGCTAGCAAATTAAAAAAGATTTAATTTAATGATGTGACTTATATATTGTAAAATAAATTTTGTGTGATCAAGTTCTGATATGTTCAAAAACTTTGTTGGGGAATTGGTATAAAGAAGGATTTTTTATAATATAATAGTTCTTCCATACTAACTTAGTTGTTGAATAATTATTTTGTCTATATCATATCAATACAAATTTCCCTAAGGCACTTACCGCTTAAGTAAATGTGAAAAAAAATTTCTCCGCTGAAATTTAAAGCTGAAATCTCATAATTTTAAATTAAACTTTAGGTACCAATATAAAAGAATGTTCATACTATATATTAGTGTATATTAACTTATTATAATATATAATCTGCCTTGTTTTCCATGTTTACTGATCCCACAACTTTATGAGTAGTTTAGTTGAGATTAGTTTTTAAGTAATTATATAGCATAAATATGTATATAGTATAAATTAAACTGTTGTAAATATGATTATGAATCATATTTAATCATAATTTGTGTGTTTGAATATATGTATTTAATAACATTTTTTCTTTTCGTCTCAAATAACTAGTTCTGTTTCTTTTTTACACGCCTTTTAAAAGATCATTAATTAAGAGGAGTTTAACTATTTTAGCCTTCTTTAATAGGAAAATTATGCGAAATGACAAACATCTAGAGTGCATTATGTAATATAGCTATAGTTTCAATTATTTTTAATCTATAGCTATAGTTTCGCAGAATTTTGCTATTCGGTTTCCTAATTGTGTGTAAATCAATAATTTGTATAACTTGGTCCCTAATCCAAATTTGTATATGTGTACCCTAGTTATTTGTATACGATTTATGAAAAATTCATAATAAATTATCATGTTTGTATATTGGCAAACGAAATATACAAACCGCAACCTCCATGACAAACGAAACTATAGTTATAAAGCATAACTACCAAAACTATAGTTATAGAGTCTTATTATGTCTATTATCTTTGCTATATCTGAAATTTTCTTTTATTTATTTTCAATAGAAGTATCAAAAACACCCCTAAACTTAACGCAAAGTATTAGTATCATCCCCGAAGAACTATTTAATTAGTCAAGTTGACGGGTGTTTTTAAGACTGTCAATAATTCGGAAATGAAACTAATAATTTACGCCAAATTTAGAAGTGTTTTTGATACTTCTCTCTTTATTTTCTAAGGTATAATCTTTCTTCATTAAATATTTACTTTATTTTTATGTCAGCACCCCATAATTGAAATGTATATAGTATTGAAAAAATATTATAGGACTTCTTGGGTGATATAAGAGTAATAAAAATAATAAAAATATTTTGTTTGATTTCTTAATGACAAATTGTTTAAACCTTACAAATTAATTAAGTTGGAAATACCGTACTTTTTAAATGAGGTGAGATCAACAATGGGTCAATGTGACTCTGAAACTCATTTAAAATAACTTTTTGCATAATATAATTTAAGATTTTTTTAGGTTAAAATAAATTTTTTTTTTATAATATTCGAATTTTCTAAAAGTAATTCAGAAAAATCGAATCAAAACGAACAATATCTTAACTAACTAAAGACATAATTAAAATGTTAGTTTATGGCCTTTGTGAGGTGAGGTCACACGATTATGTATAAAAACACAATAATTCATGGTCCCCAATTTGAATGACACAATATATTGTACAAAATTTCATTTTATTACTACCCAATTTGGTGTCCCTTAAAAAAAATAGTTAAAATAGTTGTGTCCGATGATAAAAGAATGTTATTGCCATCGTTCATAAGCATTTCAAGCCATCTTTGTTGTCTCAATTTCATCTCTCTTTATAAATCACGATTCAAAAAATGAGTTTGAAACAAATAGTTTTCCTAATCATAGGAACTCGAAACATTCTAGCTCTTCATGACTAAATTTTTTTTACAAAGCATTGTCTAAAATGGATATTTATATTATTCATCACTCAATTCGTACAATTCAGTATGAGAGAGATTTATGTGATAATCGGCATGGTAGAAGTAATTTCTTTATTCTATTTGCTATTGATTTTGAATTCTATTAATCTACAATAATTGATATGAAAATTATTGTCATAGTAAACAATTTCAGAGAAAGACTTAAACAATAAACTCCTCTTTGACAATAAACAAGCAAAATATGTATAATTATACGAGTTGTCCTTCGTACGTGTATATCATAATGTATATATATTTTATAAGACTTATATAACATACCATATATCAGTTATTTAACAAAATATAAGCATGATATACATAAACAAGGATAGGTGAACAAAAATCATATTAAAATCGTATTTACTTTCTTTTGTGTGGATAAGCAACTACAATATTTGTTTTAGGTTTAGTTTGCTAAATAAATATTTGATTAAAAATATATTAATTTTATCTAAAAATGTATATACATGTCAATAGCCCATATGATTACTAACATCTAAGCCCAAAATAAATATATAATAAGCCCAAACTAAAAAAACAATTAGTGGGCTTTCCCATCCATTTTGCTGAATCTTCATTTTTTATTTTATTTTATGTTGGGCCAAGTGAACACATAGTTGATTTGAGGATCCATATTCAAGATATAGCCAACATTTATAAACTTTTGTAAGTTTGAATCACTTTATATTAATTTCGTATATATATAATTAAAGTTGCAAAACATTAACATACATTCTTTAAAGTTTGATATATTATTTGTGGAAGCAAATTAACTTCACATGTACACAATTAAGGTTGAAATGTTAATAAGTGAGGTTTGCTCGAGTGGTTGAGCGCCTCCATCATCAATTGGTATATTGAGGACTCAAGACACATCGATAGGATAAGTGATATCACTATTGAACCTTTTTGGAGTTGGAGTGGGAAGAAAACGGAAAAAAAGAAAAGAAAGATATCATTTGAGAAATCAATTGTAAATTATTTTCAAATATAAATGATGCATATGCCATAAACATCAATTAAAGAGATAATTCTCCCAAGATTAATGAACAATTAATTAAGTTAGAAATTATTAAACTTGATGATAAGGTTTATAGTCTAATTAATGATGACACAATATAATTAGCTAGTCTATAGAGTACCCTATACCTATATATATAATGACTTTCATTTTTTTTTATTTTAATTGGATGTAATATATGAACAATGATAGTAGGCATGCTACAACATCAATCAGTTAAAATAACAGTAAAAGATTTTATCCATTAATTCAGACAAAGATATAATTTGCATGGCTCCACCAATTTGAAACATACAAACAAAAGCTGGAAATTGGAAAAAAGGGATCTGTTTATTTTTTTAATTTTGGCGTGTGCTTTTTCGGGTGCTGGTTAGAATAGAAATAGTCAAACTCTTACTTAGTAAATACTTTCTCGGGCGTTATTTAAAATAGAGATAGTTATACTCTAACTTAATTAATGTGTGTTTTCTGGGGTGTTGTTCAAAATAGAGATTAGGGGTGTTAAATAGACGGATAAGAATGAATTTGAGCAGATCAAAATAGGTTGAGTTAATGACACGTACAAATGTTACTTCAACTGAAATAGATTAGGTCAAAATGGATTAAAAGTCAGGTCATAACTTAACCCGTCCAATTTTAATATGTAATAAAATTCAGTAATAAAAATATTAAAAATTAAATTCATCAAATTTATATTTTATATATCCCTATAAATATGAGGATTAGTTCAAAAGGTTTTGAACTTTAAGGGGAATATTGAGCAGCAAAATAACTTTATGAGTGCATGCGTAAAATGATTATATATCCACTCATCTCCTATATATCTTCTTTAGGGTTGATGTTTTTTTTTTAATTATTAAATGCATTCTTCTTTATATGATGAGTCGGAATTTTGAAAATTGAATCCTCTCTTTTAGATCTTGATCTTAATAAAATTTGTTTTTAATTGAAATTTTATTGGAATTAATATTAATCGAGTCCCAAAATAAATATCAAATACAAGAGGGAAAAACAAAGGAGTATTGGGTTTTAATCAAATCTCATGTGAAGATGTGTAGTTCAATTAGGTGGTATGTCTGGCTATTGAGCAAGCTTGTGTTCATAAAGTCTGAATGTGATTCATTGACTTTGACTTTATTACTTCTTCCGTCTATTTTTATTTGTTATGTTATAGTTTTCGAAAGTCAAATCAAACCTCTATATAAAAGCGTCATTTATTATGATAAGTTTATTACTATTGCGAAATATTATTATAACAAACATACAGTAAAAGATTGGTTTCATAGAAGATATAATTATTATAGAGAAATGTTATTAGAGAGGATGCTTATTATTATAAAGAGGTCTAATTGCACTAGAATAATAGTAGTATTTTTGATCCTTTAATTATTGATGAACTTTGTTTTTGGCTCTTAGCTTGTGACATATGATTCAAGTCAATAGAGTTAATTTTTAATTACTTAAAATATGTGTATTGTACTGTTTTTAGAAATATACCTTTAAATATGATTTAATGATACAAGTTTAATATAACATATGTGTAATTAAATAGTGAAACAGTTAATGATTCTACATTGTGAATATTCACGAGTAAATAAATTAAAGTGCATGGTTTAAGTAATTCAAGATTAAATGTGCCTACATAGATATTACAAGGACTATAATAATAATAAAAGTTAAATGAAGATGGGAAATTTTTACACACTTTTTAAAATTAAAAAAATAAATAAAAATTGTTAAACCATGTTCCATCATTTTCATAATTTTTTAAAGTCAACAAAAGTTTGATTATAGTCCAATTAATGGGAACACTTTGGGCCCTCCCATCAAAATTATTTTTAAGAAGTGCACAACTTTATCTTTTTACATTTTTCTTGATTTATTTCCTTATTTTCCCCAACTTTTCTTCTTTCATTTTCAATAAACCTTGCCAAAGGTGATTGAATTCTAAAAGCCAATCTTTGCGATTTAGAATGATGGAAAATGTTATTTGATTTTTTTTTTCATATTTAGTAGGTCAAAAAAATTAAAAGATATTATTATTTAGAAAAATAAATTTCCTTATGAAAAAGGCATTTCTAATTGAAGCATGAAAAATAAGTTTCATTAGTGACATTTTATATTGATTACGTTCTCCCCAGCTTTCAACACCTCATGTCCTCATCTTCACCTCCACATTGACCACCCGCTCTCGTAATATTTGTCTAAAATTATATACAAATATTTAAAAATATTCTCGTAATATTCGTCTAAGATTATATGCAAATATTTTTAGAATAATATTTTTTTCTTACGTGTTGAACATAAGTTAATAATACAATAAAAAACATTTTTCTTGAACACACTCATAGTATAAGATATTCACACTATAATATACCACATTAAATTAATAAAGTGTTTAAGTTAAATACATATTCAACAAAAAAAATCACACTATTAGGTCATTTTTACTTGCTTGAGCAACTTATTATCTCATGATCAATTGAGTTTAAGTTATATACATTGACAGTATAAAGAATTTTTACATCAACATATTATATTTATTTGTTGTAGCAGATAATCTGTCTTATTTTAACCATTATAAATCTCACAATTTAAGAAAGCTTACCATAGATATCCTCTAATATATTAACCTCATATTTTTTATATTGATCTCGTATTGTAAAAAAGAGTTGCACCACTTACATGTAACTTGAACTATATTCAAAATGAAAAATTCCATATTTTAACAAGGTTTACAAGTAAAAAGGAAGTTTTTATACTGACGATATATATAATGTAAATTCTTTAAATAAATCCATATTTATTTATTACTCTCTACGTCCACTTTTAATTGTCATGTAATGCTTTTCGAAAGTCAATTTGACTAATTTTCAAAGTTGAATTAAATTACATTAATTTGATATTATAAACAAAAAAGTTAGATATTCAAAAACTATACAAAAAGTACTATAAATTGCATTTTTTGCATATCAATATGATGAAAAAAATACATTGTAAAATATTGATCAAAATTCTTATCATTTGACTCTTAAAAAAGAAAATCATCACAACTAAAAGTGGTAGACATGATACTAATAAAAACATGTCCCACAAGAGAGGCCATTGCTTTAGACAAATGCAATCTATGATTTTTGAAAACAAAAGCCATACTTTTTGACAAAAAATGGCCAAAAAACTACTCAACCAACAACAACAAAATCTCCTACTTGTGTTTTTTGTCTCTTATTTTCTTTAACAACCTTTCACATTCTTCTTTCTTCTTAATTTCAAATATATCTTTTTTTCTTTCACCATGTCCATGGACAAGCACCACCACCATCAAATGCCTCTAACCAAGTCAGCATCAAGGCAAAGATACAACGAATGGTTCGTATTTTATATACACTAACAGTATAAAGAAAACGCTATGACTCTAGTTTTACGTGTTGTCATAGGTCATTTATTGTGTTTTGCATGTTTATGAATTTAGACAGTTTTGTTGTCGTTAGATTGAGTGGCAACGTCAGTCAATAGAAAGGAGGAAGAGACGGAATGTTGTATTCAAAATCTATATTAATCGATTTTTAAGTAACTTGTAAAAAATACGATTTTATATTGTCAGTGTATATTAGTTATAACTTGGTAGACTCATAGGTGAACTTTCACATTTTTACAACAAAAAAAGTTGTTTTAAGTTTTTTTGGCTAATTGGTTATTTTTACTTGTTATATAGGGTATTTAGAGATGTTCCAAGTGATATAACAATAGAAGTGGATGGTGCCATATTTTCATTGCACAAGGTAAGGTTCCCCATTCTTTTCGTTAATCAGAGGCAAATTCAGTATTTAAACTTGACGTGTTAAGAGGTTTTGAGTTGTTTGAAATATTGAGTTCAAGACTTGATATTTGTACTATATTTTTCGAAGTTTTCATGTATACATCTATGATCTATGTTGAAAAAATGATGGATTTAATTGAACCTGACTCTCAACATCAGTAGTGGCGGAATCAGAATTTTTTCACTGAGGGGATTCAAAATATAAAGAAGTAGGCACATGAAGATGCTAAGGAATTCAACATCTACTTTATATACATTAACAATAACGTTGACCTTGTATATTACAAAGTAATTTTTTAACAATCCAAGTCTATTTAGGTAGAAGGGTTTGGAGGGCACGGATTAGGAAAGAAAGTTAGTAGGTAGTTGACTTTTTTATTGCTTTTCTGCGGGATAGGCTTGGTGGTCGTACTTGTACTACTTTCTTACTAGTAGTTTAGCAATATTCTCATAGTTTTTTGTTCTTCGACTTTGATTTATCTCATGTATTTGTTTGTGATTCGAATATCACATTATTTCATTATTGTTATTGTTATTGTTCTTTCTTCCATATGTTGTGTACCGTTCTCCATTTCACATTATTTCGTTGTTGTTAGTGCTTTCATTTATGCATTCCTCTTTTTAAACTGCTTTGAAATGCGTATTTTCAAGCTGAGGGGCTAGCGGAAACACCCTCACTATCTCTACCAAATAGGGATAAGGTCTGCCTACACTCTACCCTCCTCGGACACCACTTGTCTGATTACACTGAGTATGTTGTTGTTGATTTTTATCAAACAGAACACATTCAATTGATCCACTTGAAAAAGTAGTAGGATATCTGATACAGAGTCCACACTAATATCAATGTTCAAATTTTTTTTCAGTTTTTCATGCATATGAGCAATTTCAGATACCATAATGTAGTAGAAATTCCCTAACAATATCAAAATTATGATTTCAGTTTCCCCTTGTGTCGAGAAGTGGACGAATTCGGAGGCTTGTAGCAGAGCACAGAGATTCTGATATATCAAGAATTGAGCTTGTTAGTCTACCAGGTGGATCTGAATCATTTGAACTAGCAGCCAAATTCTGTTATGGTGTCAACTTTGAGATCACATCATCAAATGTTGCTCAACTCTGTTGTGTATCCGATTACCTCGAGATGTCAGAGGATCACTCGAAAAACAATCTTGGTTCTCGAGCTGAAGAGTATCTCGACAGCATTGTCTGCAAGAATCTTGAAATGTGTGTTGAAGTCTTGAGACAATCCGAAAACTTACTCCCCCTTGCTGATGAGCTGAAAATCGTTAGTAGATGTATCGATGCTGTAGCCTCAAAAGCTTGTGTTGAGCAGATTGCTTCAAGTTTCTCGCGTTTGGAGTATAGTAGCTCGGGGAGGCTGCATATGAGTAAACAAGCCAATTGTGAAGGGGATTGGTGGATTGAGGATCTTTCTGTTCTTCGTATCGACTTGTACCAACGTGTCATAACTGCAATGAAATTCCGCGGTGTTAGGCCTGAAAGCATTGCAGCATCATTAGTAAGCTATGCAAAGGAGGAGTTAATACAAAAGTCCATTTCTGGTTCAAAAGAAAAACTCGTGGTTGAGACGATTGTTAGCCTGATGCCTGTTGAGAAATTCATCGTTCCCTTGAGCTTTCTGTTTGGATTGTTGCGAAGTGCTGTGATACTAGACTGCAATGCTGCTTGTAGGCTTGATCTCGAGAGACGGATAGGATCTCAACTGGATATAGCTACACTGGATGACATACTAATTCCTTCGTTTCGTCATGCTGGTGATACTATGTTTGATGTTGACACAGTGCATAGGATCTTGGTTAATTTTTCACAGCAGGAAGGCGATAGCGATGATGAGATGGAAGATGTATCGGTTTTTGAATCCGATAGCCCTACTGCTACGCCATCACAAACTGCATTGTTCAAAGTATCAAAGCTGGTTGACAACTACCTAGCTGAAATTGCACCAGATGCAAATCTGAAGCTGAACAAGTTCATTGCTATTGCAGAAACATTACCAGCACACGCGCGTACTGTACACGATGGCCTTTATCGAGCCATAGACGTTTACCTCAAAGTATGTATTCCTCAACTTATTTGAGATATGATTGAAAAAGTTTTGTTGGTTTATATGAGAGACCTAAATCTTTCATATTATATGTTGAGCGGACTCTCCCAAAATGTTGTTGCACCTATGTTGGATCATCCAAAAATGCACTACTTTTGGAGGATCCGACACATAACTGATGATATTTTTGGAGAGTCCGAGCAACATAATCTTCATAATTACTAAAAGACTCTTCATGGATTCACATTTCCAGGCTCATCTAACTTTATCAGATCCAGATAAGAGGAGACTATGTAAATCGATTGATTTCCAAAAACTCTCACAAGAAGCTGGTGCACACGCTGCACAAAATGAACGTCTTCCCCTACAATCAATCGTTCAAGTTCTCTATTTCGAGCAATTAAGGCTAAGAAACGCCTTGTTTTGCTCGTATCCTGATGATGACATTAAGCCAATGCATCAATCTTGGAGGATAAACAGTGGTGCTCTTAGTGCAGCAATGTCTCCTAAGGACAATTATGCTTCGTTGAGACGAGAAAACAGGGAGCTAAAACTTGAGCTAGCGCGAATGAGGATGAGACTGAATGACTTGGAGAAAGACCATGTTTGTATGAAGAGAGATATGCAGAAATCCAGCTCGCGAAGATTCATGAAATCTTTCTCCAAAAGGATTGGTAAGAAGTTCAACATTTTCGGACATAGTTCTTCGAGGGAGTCTACTAATTCTCCCTCGAGGCACTCGGAAAGAACTGATTCTAAGATAACTGATAGAACATGACTATCGATCTTCCAGGTACATCAAGTTACACAAAATTTTGTATAGATAAGTCTACAGATGTGTGAAAGGCGCGTTGAAGGATGTGATCTTGTTAGATGTAAACATTTTAAATTTTCATTTTTGCATATGTATAAGCAATGGATTCAGTTGAACCCACAGAACCCTCCCTAGATCCATCTCCAGCTGAAAGGGAGGGCTAAGGTCACAACTTACATGTTTGGAGTCTCATTATGAACTTCTCAACAGGTCGGTCGTTCTATGTTCCAGAGTTCGGTCAGATAGGACCAGATCCAAACGGATCTAGTTATCACTTCGAGTTCAGATGTTGTAATAGGCCTAATTTTTCTCCTAGTTTCACCGGTGAAGTGAACGGGGATTCAAGTTTTTCATTTCATTCAATAGAAAAATAGGTCATATCCTTAAACTTTTTCGAGGTATTTTGATTATCAAGAAATCTGTCTGGAGTCAAGCCTTGAGTCAAACTCTAGATTTCGAAACTCGAAGATGATGGGCCTAGGTAACATTCTTTAGGCATTTTGCAGCAATAATAAGCCCTTTATGAATTTCCACATAACACTATCAGGATGACAAAAATAGGATAATCATGATTCAACATCTATGTTGCTCAAACTCTCCAACCTATGTTGAATCCCCCATTGGAGGATCTGACACGCGAACATTGAACATTTTTGAAGAGTTCAAGCAACATAATTCTAGCATGACATAAATATGAGAGTACATTAACAACTTTTGTCTAATAGGTTTGACTGAACTCAGTACTTTCGACACAGAATAGAGATATGCATGTTTGTGCATGTGCTGTGTGAAGCCGCTGAAATTTCAACAAATATCAAGTTTTGAGCCCATAATTTCAAAGGTACGTTGAATTCAATACTAAGAACCTTAAAATGTTGAAACGTCTCAAGTTTAAAATCTTGAATCCACACTCTATAGGATGACTCAACAATCTATTACAACAAGAACATACGACTATATGAAGTCTAAGAAGTAAAATTTGATTATTTTTTTTTTGAATCGAGGATGACATCTTGCAAATTCGGACTCTTATTATGAATTTACCATTGCATTCAATCTTCAAGCGGATTGTTTGGTGTAGAAGCGGATACCAACTGCTACGCCCAAAATGATCAGGGGAACTAAGAACTGGAGGAGCTTGATTACGAATTCGGATGTCTTGTCCTGGTTGTAATGAGGCTGATTGGGAGGAGTGTACGTCTTTTTAGTCGGGATGGTTGCTGAATCAATATCCCCTACGTAGTACTCGTCCAACATGGCTCGAGCGCTGCTGCTGTGACCAACATCCTCAAAATCATCAGTTGCATCCTTTCCTGCACCAAATTACCATCCCATAAAACGTCTTCTAAAGAATTACCAAGCTTTTTACATCAATTTTTCAAAGATAGCACTACTGGGAATTCAAAATTTAGAGCCAGTGAGCTAGACGTAACGATTTTGGCTTAGATCCGTCACTGGATGGCACGATTCCAGAGTTTACAATTTGATACTATTGAAAAACAACTTGTAAGTTGCAATGTGTGGTTTTGGTAGGAAAAAGTTGGTCAACGTATATTACCAGTAGCAGCCAATAAAACCTCATCGCCACCAGGGTGATCGTCCAAGAACTTTGTCACATCGTACACCTATCAAATAAAAGATCGATATCAGACAATGAACCTCAATACAAACTTCTCTGGTATAGCACAAGAAAAATTGACCGCTTTGTCATTTCATGGTTTTACTGTGGTTACTGTTACTCTCCTTGTTTTTGACCGCTATTGTTACCATGATGTTACCTTGTGGATCTGTGTTTACAAAGTTCTCATGAATGAAAGTGAATGAAGATTTACTACTTGTAGTCTAAAAAAAAGTCCTTCCAGAAAGCAGTAAATTGCATATTATCACTTGAGATAATTATTCCGTCTTCTATAAATATTGTAAACTTAGAAACTGAAATACAAAGTGTACTAACAAACCTAAACAAAAACAAAACTACGATGAAATTTTTATGTTTCTCTCCTAGGTACTAGGTTAAGCACGGTGGAAGGTTGAAAAGCAATTTACCATGTTTTGCTACCACGAATTAAGGGCAGTACAAGATTATAACTTTCTTCGGAAAAGTTTCAAAGGTATAATTTGATACTTGCTTTTAGAAGGAAAAGCCCAATGGCAATAGGCATGAAATAACATGGAGGGTTTTTCAAGACCATATCAAATTCATGTTGAAACAAGTTGAGATAAGTTAAATTTAAGACGTACACACAACCCACAGACAACCCATCAACCAAATGTCAACAAAATGAAAAGCACCAATATCAGCACTTCAAAATGTCAATAATGTCATCACTCATCATGCTAACGCAGACACTATTCACCCCTTTTCAGACCTCTTAACAAGCTTTTGCTCGAAACACAAAAAGAATGGAGAGAAAAAAAATCAATAAAAACAACAATGAACAGAAGCAGTCAAAAGTTGAATCCTTGAGTTTCATTTTCTAATCTTTACGATCTAGTTACACAAAGCATAAAAAGCTATCCGAAAGGGGGTGCAGAAAGCTAATTTTAGAGGTCACCAAGATTATACCTTGGCAAAAACTACGAGCCAAAGGCTGAACCATTTTTTTTGGAAACTCGTATCTTACCAAAGATTGAACCTTTAAGGGGCGGAGGCAGAAAGGTAATTACGAGATCACAAAGACTATATCTATAAATTGTCACACAGATGTGGATGTAGGATTTGAAATTTATGGTTCCTACTACAATCTAAAGTTAATATACAATAACAATTGGGTTCACAATAACATCCTTATGTATGTTACATGAATTTCTTAGGGTCTGCGCAAAAGCCACTGGTTTGTGAACCCAAAACCTATGCTCTATATCTGCCACTATTGCCACAAATAAAGGACCCAAAGATTGAATCTTTAATAGATATTCCCTAACATTGAATCTTCAACATACATTTGAAAAAAGCACAAGAAATGAATCTTCAACATATACTTAAAACAAAAAAGCACAAGAACCAGCAACCCCAGCAAACTAAAGGCAAAAAGGTAATTACAGAGATCACAAAGACTATAAGTTTCCCCTAATAAAGAGCAAAAAATTGAATCTTTAACATATATTTGAACAAGAAAAAACAACCCCACTAGATCAAACCAAAAGGGGTGGAGGCAGAAAGGCAATTACAGAGATCACAAAGACTATAAGGTGCCCCAAATAAAGAGCCAAAAATTGAATCTTTAACATATATTTGAGCAAAAAAGCACAAGAAAACAGCAACCCAGTAAATTAATCAACAAGGGTGGAGGCATAAAGGTAAATACAGAAATCACAAAGACTATAAGTTTCCCCTAATAAAGAGCCAAAAATTGGATCTTTAACATATATTTGAACAAAAAAGTACCAGAAACAGCAACCCCAGTACAATAAATCAAAAGGGGTAGAGGCATAAAGGTAAATACAGAAATCACAACGATTATAAGTTGCCCCTAATATAGAGCCAAAAATTGAATCTTTAACATATATATGAAAAAAAAAGCACAAGAAACAACAACCCCATTAAATCAAAGGCAAAAAGGTAATTACATAGATCACAAAGACTATAAGTTTCCCATAATAAAGGCCCAAAAATTGAATCTTTAACATATATTTGAACAAAAAACACAAGAAACAGCAACCCCAGTAAATTAAAGGCAATTACATAGATCACAAAGACTATAAGATTCCCTATTAGACCCAAAAATTGAATCTTTAGCATATATTTGAACAAAAAACCATAAGAAACAGCAACCCCAGTAAATTAAAGGCAATTACATAGATCACAAAGACTATAAGATTCCCTAATAGACCCAAAAATTGAATCTTTAGCATATATTTGAACAAAAAAGTACAAGAAACAGCAACCCCAGTAAACTAAAGGCAATTACATATATCACAAAAACTACAAGATTCCCTAATAGACCAAAAATTGAATCTTTAGCATATATTTGAACAAAAAAGTACTAGAAACAGCGACCCCATTAAATTAAATCAAAAAGGGGGTGAAGGGATAAAAGTATATAAAGAGATCAGAAAGAGAAAATACCTTGCCACTAATAACAAGCCAACAATCTTTGGCATTGTTGTGAGGGGCTACTTCTTCCAAAGTATAAACCTTTGTTTCACTACCCATTTATGGATACACAAAAAACAAAAAACAAAAAAAAAAAAAAACACCAATTGGAGTAGAGAAACAGAAGATGTGATGAATCTTGATTTGGGCGTTCAAAATTGAGGGCTTTATAATTCTTTACTTCAGTTTGGTAAACTATTGGAAAAATCAAAGAGTGGGTGGGTCAATTTGATGTGGAGGTTGGTGAGAATAAAGATGTGACATTAGTTCCTCTAATTTTTTTAAATCATATTAATATGAATAAAATTACAATTTATTATATCATTTTTATAGTTTTTTAATATTAAAATTTAAAATATTGAATTAATTACATAGTGTTTTTAGTTTTGATATTTGAACATGAAGTTATTAATCACTAGATCACACTATTAAATGCTTCGATTTTGATATTAATAAATTGATAAACATAGTTTATTTAAATTTAAAGTATATATAATTATATTAAAAATATTATAATTAACTTTTTAAGAAATGTCTCGATTATATCTAACTTACATTTTATAAAAGTATTCAAAAGAAAGTATAAGCAAATTGTTTCATTAATCAGCTACACAAAAATAATATTTAGTCACAATTTCAATATCTAAACAATTAATTTTATACTATACTGATTTATATATTTATTAATATTATAATAATATTTATGAATTATATATGTAATTATACATTCAAGTATGACATTCGATATTTTTATATATATCAAATACTATATTAAAAATTATAAATTTTCAAAATACATATCAAGTATTTTAATATCGAAACTCCAATATAAAAAAAATGATTTTAACATAATAATTGAATATCTAGCCTACCATACCTAACCCTAATGCCAACCTCTCAACTTTATGGATTCTTAAATAGACACTCTATTTGGTAAGGACATAAAAGCGTATGTTTAATCACCTCCAAGATCTTGTATGTTACTACCCTTCTTTTTTTCGTACGATGTTTAATATTTGTATAGAAGCTCAATTATTTCAAATTTACATTGCGTTATGACTCAAATTTGAAATCTTTTATTTAGAGAGAAGCAGCACCATCCGCTATACCACATTCTTTTGGTGGTAATTTTTCATGTTCCTTGCTTGTCCTAAACTAACATATTTTATTCACATCAAATAAAATCATGCCCAATCTTCACCAAGTTAAAGAAGAAGAAGAAATCCTCTCCTTCATTTTTCATTTTTGTGTCTAATCAATTTATTAAAATCTGCTTATTTTAAATATAATCTTTATTTGAACACAATTTTTTTTCAAAATAACACTTTTAAAGAAAAATAACTAGTGTTAGGACTTAGGATAATCAATTTAAAATCCACCTTTCAATGCTAGAGGCTTAGAGAAATAATTTAAGGTCATTTGCACTTTTGCTTCTATTTGGTGCTTGTTTTAAATTTTAATCTCTCGTAATAAATATTTTTTTTGGAGAATAATTTTATATTTTCATACTAATATATCTTATAAGTTATATATATCTATACATGATTTTAATTTCTAAAGAACTTATATTTTACTAGGCATAAGTTTGATTGCTAAATTGCAAAAATCAAAATATTAACTCATTTGAAGATCTTTTTTTTTTAATGATTCATTCGAAGATCAAAAATAGAACATCGATCCATTTGAAGAATAAAACATGTAATTTTGTTGTTTGCTAAGGTTTTAAAAGTACTTCTTCGAAGGATTTGTTTTTGTTTAGCTTCCGAAAAATAGCTTGAATTTAATGTCTAATTTTTAATTATCTTGTGATTTATTGATCTCATTTGTTTGGAAATATTAGAAGTCAAGAAAATTCTCCTAGTTTGATGTGTGTTTGTATCACTCTTAAGAATATTTCATCATTGTATGTGTAATCTTCAGCATTCAACAAGTTTTTTCATTATAAAACGAGAAGTCAAAATCTGATAAAAATTTAAATTTTTAATAGACCCGGCAGAAAGTGTAGTATAGTTTGTTGTGTAAAGAAAGTGTACAAATTTATTTTTTAATGTTAATTAAAAAAATGACAATAAAGAGAGAAAATTGTAATCTATTTGCCATAATAAATATATTAAAGACAATTCAATTTTGCATTAATTGTCTACTGAAATGTAAATGCAAATATTAGAAAATGAATAATTCTTTTGAGATGATAAAAAATATTCTTTTCAATAACTTATTCTCTTGTTAATTATTTTAAGTATGATTTTTTTGTTTTTGTATTTATTTTAGATATTTAATTCTTGATATTTGAATAAAAAATCTATTAAAATAATTTCTCTAACTTAATATTGATAAAAAAATTAAGATGTAAAATTTGTAATCTATTCAAATATATTAATCACTAAATGCTTGTAACAAAATGAAATAAAGGTAGAAGAAAAAAAAAATATTGGGTGGACGTGTGGATTTGAGTGTAATGCATGGCAGATGGATGCGGATTACCATCCCTATTAACATTACAGGCAAATTAAAAGCCTTCATCAATTTGAGTCTTTGCTTAATGTTATTTTTTTATTATAAAGAGAATAGGTTCAAATATATTCTTGTATTATACAACTTTGTAATATACAATTTAGAGTTAATGTAACTTGATTAAAATAGTTTTACATTTATACTTTGTTACACAAATGGCTTAATATATTCTCTTTGACTAATGAAAGCGAATATAGTTAATATAAGTTCAAATTTTCTATTTATTTTAAATTAAAATAAAATCTACATAATTTAATTATTTTCACAAAATTCAAAGATATATTTAATCCTTCTAGTATATAAGTTGTCTTTTTAATTCAACAATTAATTTCATGAATTTATTGCTTTGATGACCAAATAACTTTTTTTTTTTTAACTCATACTCTTCTTCTTAAATCTATCACACATAATCCTCCCACCCCCCCCCCCACCCCACCCCCCAACCAAAAAAAAAACTATAATTATACTTAAATAAAAGAAAAAAAAATTACAATTTAATCATAATTATTATTGAGAATGATAAAGAATCTTGGAACATTGAGAGAATCCATTTTTTAGTTTAAATCAATCTTTTATGTTTCATTATTTGTCTGCTCAAGCTTATTTTTATTTACTTAGCATATTTCGATGTGCTTAAATTCAACTCAGAATATGCATTTAATCCCCCCGCCCCCACTATAATTATAGTTAAATAAAATAAATTGATCCATGAAAATTTATAGTATTGATAATAGTTTGATCATATGACCAAACAAGACAACACAATCAAGAAATACTAATTCTTGATTTTAACAATACATGGGAAATACTTCTCAAAAATTATTTAAATAAACTTAAACATAAAAATAAGTCATCCAATAAAAAAACTTATGGACACTTTGGTCCTCCTCTTTTTGTTTTCCAATCATTATAGCAAGCACAACACTCTTTACCCCCACTAGTTCCTGGTGGAACACATTGACACCAAGCACAACATTTGTTGCAAAAAAATAAACAAGGTTTTTTGTGAGATGTAGCTGAACATCTTTGATTGCATGCATCTCCACATTCTGAAAAATACAAAAAAAAAAAAAAAATTAAAAAAATAATATAATTTTTTATCGAGTTGCTTAAATTAAAAATAACCAGCGAATGTATAATATATGTATAATTCATGTATAACAAGTGATATTGTTTTGAAATCCTTTGTCAATGCAACTATTCATAAGGTTTCAATATTAATTTGCGGACCGAGATTGATGTTAGAAGTAAAGAAAGATTTGTATAATAGTCTCGACGTTCTTGTTAGGATGCATCATATATGTATAATCCATGTATAACAAGTGATGGCGTTTTAAAACCCTTTGTCAATGCAACTATGCATAAGGTTTTTTCAATATTAATTTGTGCTTCGAGATTCATGTTAAAAGTAAAGAAAAATGTATCAAACAGTATTAGGATGCATTATATATGTATAATTCATGTATAACAAGTGATGTTGTTTTAAAATCCCTCGTCAATGCAACTATGCATAAGATTTCAGCATTAATTTGTGGCTCGATTAAAGAAAAATTTATTGAACAGTCTCAACGTTCTAGTTTTGAACCAATAAAAAGGAGGTATACTCACTATCTGCAGGCACAGGACAAGTTGATGGACCAGTAGGGGGCTTGTCACCTTTGATTATTTGTGCATTAGACATTAAAGCTATGATAAGCAAACCCAAAAAAATGTGAAAAAACTTCATCATGTATATTTTCTTTTTGTCTTGAAAAACTAATGTTATTTTTCAATTTTAATTTTGTTTGGTGAGAAAATGATTTGTGATGAATCCTTCAATGTGTGCATTATTTATAGACAAGATTAATTATGTTATAACCATAATATTGAATTTTCAATTCATTGTAGATATTGCTATTAATATAACATTTACTTAAGATTTATCTAATAACTAAATGCATATTAAAGATGTAATTAATGCTCCAACCGTCCATTTTAGTTTTCACACGTCATTTAAAAAATCAGAAATAAAAAGTATTTTTTTTTATTACTAATTTAGCCTTTATTCTTTCCGTGTAAACAATATTGTTCACTCTCAAAACAATTAATATTTAGAGCAACCCCCTCTTCCTCCATCCATTTTTCACTTGTCCAATATTAATTTGACACACCTATTACGAAATATAATTTTTTATTATATTACTCTTTTGAATATAATAAATTCAATTATTTGAATAATGCATTGGGAGATGAGTGCTAACTATAATAAATAATAAGAGTATAAGAATTAATTTTAATAAATGATATCTTTATTTTTTTAATTGTACAAATAAAAGTAACATCTATTTTTTTAGTGTAATAAACAAGTAAAAATAGATCTAGGAAATAATAAGTCTATGTTAATTTTATAAATTGATAAGTTTTTTTAGACGATATTCTTAATAATATTAACAACTAATATGGAACGAAGGTACTAGACGACTAATTATCTTACATTTTATAATTAAATGCACTTCAAACCGAATTTAGTTAAAAGTAGCATTTATTGAAATAATTAAATTAAAGACTCATATTGGGATAATCCCATTTTAAAATTTACATTAAATGCCTCATATGATACATGAAGTCTATTATTCTACGTTGTGAATTTATGATTTTTAATTATTAGACAAAAAAGTTCAAATATACTTCTAGTTTACGAAATAAATCAGTAATGTCATTCGTTAATAATTAATCTCAAATATGCCCTCATAATTATAAATTTAGACCATATTTGCACTTATGCACCCAGAGAAGTGATAACTCACAAAAATATAAAAAGCCTCTAATTATGGGTTTTAATACAATATATTTCTCTTGGTATAATTTAAACCCTCATATAACTTTACTCCACTTTTATTTTGATTCAATTTTATCCAGCCCCTCGTGCAGAGCTTTTTTCAAAACAATACAATTTCACCATTTCTACAATTTTATATGCGTATCACCCTTCCTAAACTCCACTTCATAAAATGTACAAATTCCATTTAATTTTAAGGGTCAAACTCATCGTTGGCCCCTAAAATTGACATCAAGTTTCACATAGACACCTCATGAACTGAACAATGTTTTTTTTAGACACTCTAAGTAGGGTCTTATTATTTCATTTTGACACTTTTTGCTGAGTTGATATATTATGTGTGTTACACTTACTTTGGGCGCGTGAAAGGTGTAATTTTTATGATTTTTTAATTTTTTTATTTCTTCTTCTTCCTTCTCTCTCCTTTCCACACTTCCTCCACCATATACCACCACCTGCCACCATTGTATATTCAACTTTCTCCTCTTTTTGTCATTTCTTGACGTGGAAAATTAAATTAATAATATATATCAAGAAAAATAATTTAAGAAAGTACCAAAATATGTCTAGAGCATATATCTTCTTCATGATATCATATTTCTCCACCTAATTTTTTGCATGTTCCATTGTCGGAAAGTTCACCAAATCCTTCAAATGTTAGTTGGTCACTTGGTCTATTTTCACCTCTCTCTGTTTAAGTTTTTTTTTTTCAAATTCAATTTTTGAAATACTAAGTTTCTACTTCTCAAAGCTTTTAACCTTTTTCTATTTTGATGAACTCATTTCAAGTAAATTCATAGATAGATCTTATTTTATAATGGATAAATTTGTTTGGGTACTTTGAAACTTTCAAAACGAGCAGTTCTAATGGCGAAGGTGATTGAAGAAAAAAAAAGGATGAATTTGAAGGACTGAAGAGATGGTAATAATATGATAGTTGGATTATGGGTATTTGCTTATGACCCAAATTGATTATAATAGATAGATTTGAAGAAAGAGTTGATAGTAATGATAATCTTTAAATTTGAAGAAGAAGGCATCAATATAATTGTGGTTAGAGGAGGAGGAGATGTGGAAATGGTGAAGGAGAAAAAGAAAGGTGTTGTAGATTTTTTTTTTTTTTTCCTTTTTCTTTTTTATTGAAAGGTAATTTTTAGAGTAATTAATTAATTAAATAGTTTTAAAATAGATTTTTATTCATAACATATTTATATATATATATATATATATGTCACGTGTCATTATTTAATTTGCAACTTTAACACGTCATTGACAAGTGTAATACACATATCTTATATATTTGGTTGGTTGTCAAAAAAGTGTCAATATGACAAAACGCCGCTTACTTAAGGTGTTTAAAATGAATAAAGCCTATTTGAGATGTTCAAGTGAAAATTAATGTGAACTATAAGTGGCTATCTATGGGTTAGGCCAATTTTAAACAAAGACGTATTTGACATCAATTGATAAACGAGTATACTATTTTGTATAGCTCAATGACATATTCGAATTTCGAACTATCGCACGATAGTAAAGCAAATCATACTAGACATTGAATTTGCTATATACTCAATAAATAAAGAAGAATCAGTTTCATTTTGGTTCATAAAAATTTATAATATGGATAATAGTTAGATCATGTGAACGTAACAGAAAACATAATCAAGAAATATTAATTCTTGATTTTAACAACACAAAGAAAACATTCCACAATGACCAATAGCGTACAAGTACCGCGAGGGAAAAGGTAAAAAGAACCCTCTTTTTCTCCTCGTACAGTCTTGACTCTAATAAAGAGAAAGAATCTCTTCCTACCCTTCGATAGGAAAAAAATACTTCCTCAAGAAGATCAAATAAAAGAAAAATACACATAAAACAGATACAACGGAGACGGAGAACTACAAAGTGGAGAATCGAACAATCATCAACAATGTGAAAATTCAAGTAACCCGCCAACAAACAACTGAGCTACTGAGATTCTTCAACACACCATTTTTCCATGATTAGTTTAAATATCATGGACACTTTGGTCCTCCTATTTGTGTCTTCCAATTGTTGTAGCAAGAACAACACCCTTTATTTTGCCCAACATAACCAGGTGGAACACATTGGCACCATCCACAACAATGGTTGCAATAAAACAAACATCTTTTTTTGTGACCTTTGTGTGAGCATCTCTTAATACATGCTTGTCCACATTCTGATATGAAAACAAAAGGTTAAAATTAAAAATAGTCGGTGAATACATATTACATGTATAATCAGTATATAATCTATGTATAATGTGTGTATAATCAGTATATAATCAATATATATATGGATCAATGTTCCATTCTTCATGAGAAAAGGGACAAATTTACCTCTCTTCTTTCAAAAAAATAATTTAAATTTAATTAACATGTTGTTGTTGTAAAGTATAATGGAAGTTAAGTGTAAACTATTTTTGAAAGCAAATAACATGCAATCCATGTGTATTAAGAGTGAAAATTGGTAAGCTTAAAGGTGAAGCAAGGTAAAGAACGATGGATCTCTTTATGATACGAGAGATCTATTTTGCAAATTTGTTATTACGAGTAGTTCTACAAAGGATCAGATTAATCACATAAACAATACTTGAATTCTCAATAGAGATGTTACGTAGTTAATTCTTAATTCTCATCATTTAGAGACTACGAGTGTAATAAGATTATTATCCATTGACAAAAGATAACCTTGAGATGATCATCTTAGATGAGTGAAGATTGTTCAACTAAAAGGTGAAGCAGGATAAGAAACAACGAATCTCAATATGATACACGTGATCCATTTTGCAAGTTCTTTATAACAAGAAGTTCTACAAAGGATCAAACTAATAATGACGTAAACAACACTTGAATTCTCAATGTAAATGCTAGATAGTTGATTCTCATTCTTAAAAAACTATGATTTTACTAATATAATCATCTCATGGCTATTAAAAACGACCTAAATCAAAATGATTATATTTCTCAATCTAACACAAAACTTTCATGATAAGATGAGTATTGATTGCCTAACATATATATATAACACATCGAACCAAGTGATAACATTGACCCCATTCACATTTTCGAGATTCAAATAATTCTTTTAATTGTAATTTTTAATTTATATTTAAAATATTTTGAATTGTCACTTACTATATATAATTTTCAAATAAATTTAAATATGTGAATTTTACTTTATAAAAACATAAATGATATGTCTGAATTTACCTTCAAAATTTTTTAAAAAAGTTTATGAATATTAAAACTATGTACCATATAATTGAAACAAAAAAAAGTAGATCCATTGATAATGCTTGAAAATAATGCATACAAACATCAATTTGGGGATAGTAAGAAAATCAATTTAACCATTAGAACCTTGCAATTCCAGATCGATACTGTTCTTAAAACCCCCAATTTCAAACCATTATAAATAGTAATAACATAGTCGGTATTACAACAACACATTCAATGTGATCTCATAAAATACGCTCAGAAAAGACAGAATGTACACAAATCATATCTCTAGCTTAAAGTAGATAAGTTATTTCTGATAAACCCTCCGTTCAAAACAAAATTAGTAGTAATGTAGGAAAAAAGAATATAAACAACAAATAATACGATAATCGAAGCAATAAAAAAAAAATGATAAGAAGAGGTACTTACTACTTCTAGGCACAGGACAAGTTGTTGAACCAATGAGAGGTTTAGCACTTATCACAGAAACAGTGATAAGCAAAACCAAAAAAATTAGAATAATTTTCATATTGTAAGCAAATTTTTGTGAAGATGAAGAAGAAAATATCCAATACTATCAAAACCCAAATGGACTTTTAAAGATATAAAAAAGGTCTGGTTTTGTATTGAACTTTTCACATTCTGTCTAGATCTCAGGGGAAGCATTTAATGCTTAATTTAATCACCGTCGTTGGATTAGATTGATGGGACGGATAAGATTAATTTAACATGGGACTTTCGTATTATGTCTGGACCTCACATGGGCTTTTCCTTTATCCGTTTTATTTTATGTGGTACTTTTTCGTTTAATTTTTAACTTGACACACTTATTAAAAAAATAATTAACATAATAAATTTATTAAGTTAAACTTATTAATGAAATTAGTACTTTTATCAAAAATATTAACTCTCGAAATAAATTAAAGATATAATAGGTAAATAAAATTTTTAAAATTTATGATCTGAAATAAACAGTAGATATTTTTGTGGATATAAATTATTTCATTAAAGATAGGATTGATATGTTAAAATTAAATTGTTAATTAATATAAAAATATATTATTTTTTTTATAATTACTAGAAAGAAAAATAAGTCATATAAATTTAACTTGACATGATATTTAAAAGCTTTTTTGAAAAAAAAATTACGATCTAAAATAATTTTGTAAATATTTATATACCTGTAAATTACTGTTTCTAATTATAATATCATAACATTCTTCTTGAGAAAAGGTGTCACGCGCAATAGGATGGAGGAAGTATTTCTTTGTCCCTTATTTTTAGTATATAATCATTTGCTAAGGTGTATAAAAGCAATACTAAATATAATGCTTATATTAATTATATATTTACATTAGTTATATTAAAAATATTTTTTAAATAGTAATTGATTTATGAATTAAAAATAACATATATCACATTATTTCTAACATAATTTATGTTTACAAAAATATCTTTTATATATATGATAATAAATATGTGAAAAAAAAAATTGAGAGGTAATTATATCCTTAATTATGCTAACACATATATTAAAATAATTCACACATTATTAATATTTTATATATTTTTCGTGTATTAATTATACATATATCATATACCAAATAAAGTATGTAACTAATAAGGTAAGTTGTATGTAGATTGAGAAGGTAAATAAATAAGATACTAGTAGTAAATAAAATCCATAAATGCATTGTTTTTTCCTAATGCATTTTATCAAGCCACTCGTTGTTAATTGCTATACTTTTTCACTAAATTTTTTTTCATCAATATTTTAATATCTGAAAGAGTCTTCAAAAACAGATTTTTCTACCTTTATAAGATAAAAATAAAATAATAAGGCATACATATTGTTTATCCTTAATAAAGTCTTACGAAAATTTCATTTTCTCTTTATTTATTTTTAGTTGTTATGTTACATTTTTTTGAGAGTTGATTTGATTAATTTTTTAAAATTAAATTATAGTACTTTGATGTTTTAAAAGAAAAATTTTAATATTTAAAAAATATATGAAAAATATTATAATTTTTTTAAAAAAAACATAATAAAATAATTTTAAAAATATTAAAATATTACAAAATTCATATAGTTTGACTTATAATTTATTTTTTTAAAAAAACAATTAAAAAACGGAGGAAGTACGGTACTTGTTATTGACTAGATCTCACATGGGAGTCATTCAATTCTCAATCAATCACAGCCGTAAGATAAATCTGAGGCTAGGATTTAATATGAAATTAAATAAAGAAATGTATAAGTAATGAATAATGATTGCTACTTTGGACTTTTTTTCATATTTCGTTTAGATCTAACATGAGTATAAAGCTGTTAACTTGCTTAAAGATTTGTTAAATTTATCTTGTTAATAATATTTTAAATTTTTAAATTTGATAATTACTATTTTATGTAGTTATTTAATAATAAGGATAATATGATTTTAAAAAAAAGACTCCCTCCAATTTATTTATTCAATTTATTTTAACTTGATATAAAGTTTAAAAAATATCTTTTTAAAAAATATTATAATCTTAAATTAAAAATATATCAAATAGATTAAAAATTTATCTAATCTTGTAATTTTAAATTTGTCAGGGTCAAAGCTGGAATAAGAAAATTGTTATAGGGAAAATAGAGTGAAAAAGTTGTCATATTAAAATGAAAAAGTAGATCAAATAAATTAAAAATAAAAAAGTAATAAATTCTTTTAGATTGTTAGTATAAATAAATATAATAAAACATCTATTCTTAATATATAGAATGGATAAAATAAAACGGTAGTCTATGTAATGATTGATAATTAGACTTTCATATCGTGTCTAGATCTTAGTGGAGTGTTTTAATGCTTGATTTAATCACAACCGTACGATTAAATTGATGGACGGTTAGGATTAGAGTTTAAAAATATTAAAATGTATTTTCTACGTTATATATTGGCTGACATTTACACTACAAATAGTTATCTACGTCTTATATTGGTTGACAACTTAGAAAATACATTTATAATTTGCCGCGACTTCTATCCTTTGAGTCATCATTGGATAAGCCTTTATTGTGTGAAATGTAAATCGTATTAAGTAAGTCCTATATAACGGACGCGACTCAAAAGACAAGACACTGAGGGAGGATCGATCTCTGAGTCATCCCGAAAGACACTAAAATTTATTTTCATTTACTTTCCAATTTATAAAATTAAGAGAATTTCATTATATTGTATTATTTAATTTTTAATTATATATAATTATATTTTCAAATATCACTCCTATTAATAAAATTAATTTAGTAAAATACACCCTCTAATTAAAAATTTGGTAAGAAATATGTTAGGTTAATATTAATTAAGTAATATAAAAGAGTTTTAGGCAAATAACCACTGATCAATTATCAAATTTCTAACTATACAATTATAATTTACGGGTCAAATTTTGTTATATTATTTAAAATAGAAAAATATGCCAAAAATAAAAATATATGTAATGATTTGATGCTTGGACTTTTCATATCGTGTCTACACTTCACATGGGAGTCTTTTAATGCTTAATTTAATCTCAGCCCTAGGATTTATATTTATCGAACGGTTACAATTAATTTATAGTAAAAAAGAAATGTGTATATATTATTTGATACTGTGAATATTGTGAACCGTTGGATGAAGTGAATGAATGGCTAGGATGGAGTGTGTTACCTTTGTGAGTGAGAAGGTGGTGGGATTGTGTTTGTTTGACATGGATTGATGACGTGGCGTAACTTGATTGGTGGTGAGGGAATGACAAATAATTGATGAGTTTTGGATTTTTGAGCTAGGGTATGGGCATTTTGGTCCAAAAAAAAAAAGAGATTAATTTGTACTTCATGTATAAGGGAAATCTGTCGTAAAACTCCAACTCCTATGCAGTAGCTCACAAACCATATAAAAAAGGTAATTTATATCAAAAAAGCTTGATGCGATGAGCTCGACCCAAAAAACAAATTCCTTACTTTCACTTGTAAAGGGTTTCAAACTTGACACTTTCAATATGGAAATAGGTCCAAAATACTGGCAATCCAGAAGGGTTTTGCACTTTATGTACCTTAAAAGTACATATTAATATATTAATAGAGTATCATTACATGTTGATTTATTTTTTTAATAAAAATATTAAACGAATGCACATGATATATATCATATAACCGAAAGTATATTATAAAAAATTAATCATTCACGTCTTCCAAGAGAAACAGTTAATCCTTTATGATAAAGTATCATAGTTATCACGTTTAAAATATCAAGCTTTGGCCAGTAAGTCTAAGTAATTATTATAAGGTACACAACTGAAACAGATATGTTGATGTCTAATTATGTGCTTATTCTTTTATTTTAATATTTGTTTTGTTTCTAATTATTTAATCATTTTTTTAATTGTCTCTAATTACTTGTTTATTTTCACATATTAAAAAAGGATAATTTTTTTTTTACCTATTATACTTTAAATTAATTATTTTTATAAAGGTAAAATTTCTTGAAAATCTTAAATTTTTAATTCATCTATTTCATAATTAATAAGGCTAAGATGGTAAACTTACTATGTTAATCAGTATTTTCTTAATAGATATATTAATTCAAAACTGAACAAGTAATTAGAAAAAGAAGTAGTAAAAAAAGTACTACTTATTCCTCAATTAGATATCATAAGAACTAATTCATGTTTTTAAAACACAGTTCTCTATGATGTTCATATGATAAATATTATATATTGATGGGGTATCAGAAAAAAATAGTCAAAAAAATACTCCTTGATCCTTTATGAGGATTTATTCAAAAAAAAAATTAATTTTTATTTTCATTAGTTGATATATTTATTTTGTTATTTTTTATCCATTAAAATAAAAAAGAAAATACAAAAATAGAACAAAGAAAAAATGGAAGAAAATAAACAGGCCAAAAATAAATATAAATTTAAGAGAAGACAAAAAAAATAATAAAACAAAGTCAACAAAAGAAAAGTAATTAAATGCCGCAATTCAAGGCCAATTTAATGCGTCGAAAGTTAAGATGGGCAAAACAGACGCCGCAATTTTTGTGAATTTTTATTTTTTTAATCTTTTTTCCATTAACGACTGACTATTAAGTTTTTTTTTTTATTATTATTTAAGGCTGAAACACGATATCTCTAATTAAGAGAACTGTAGCTTGATTCAGTACTATATCATTTGGTGGTGTATGAATTTTTTTAATTTATATCCATAGTAATAAACTGTTTTTTTTACGGACATATATTTTAATATTATAATATTTATATATTATGTCCGAATATAATTTCAGTTTCTAAAATCTTATGCCCAATTATGCATAAATATGATCCCTGAAGACTAAAATTTAAAAATCAATCTATTTAAAAAGTAATAATTAAAGTCGACCTATTTACGAATAAAACGTGAAATTTTGTTGGGAAATAAATATTTGAAATTGGGCCAACTACTATACTTTTGGGTTGGCTTAATCCAATTTTTCATGTTCTTTTCACTTTAATATGATTTAAATGAGTTTCTTTTGTCTTAAACATTATTCAAAATATACTATGTATATAATAAAACTAATTATATAATGTACTTGTATATAGCTCAAAATTCAAGAAATAGAAATTGATGTGAAATTATTCTCCTTCTGTGCGACTTTAAGAAAAATAATAGAAAATTATACATGTTTACTCTCTATATATACAAAATTATTACATTGAAGGATAGTTTCTTATATCAATCAAATATTGTGTAATATTTATATTTGTCAACTATAAATAAAAAAAAGGTGAAACGCATAAATAGCCTCCTAAACTAGTTTATTCAATATTACTACAATTTTATTTTATTTTTGTAGATATAAGGATGGTTAAATAAACACTTTTATCAAAAAACTATATTATATATATAGGTAAATATTGTCTAATATGGGTATATTATAACATTCGATTCACTAACTCGATGAAAAAGATTGTTTCTTTTTGGTTCATGAAATTTTGTAATATGGATAATAGATTGATAATGTGATCAAGCATAAAACATAATCAAGACATATTAATTCTTGATTTTAACAACACTCTCAAGAAGTTCAAATAAAGTAAATTAAACATAAAACTCATTAATACAATAAAAACCATATTTTTAATCCATGATTAATTAATTAATATTAATTTCATGGACACTTTGGTTCTCCTGTCTGTTTCTTCCAATCTCTATAGCAAGGACAACAATCTTTATGTTCTCCAACATATCCTGGTGGAACACATTGACACCATCCACAACAATGGTTGCAATAAAACAAACATCTTTTTTTGTGACCTTTTTGTGAGCATCTCACATTGCATGCCTCTTCACATTCTAAACAACACAACAAGTAAAAAAACAAACAAAAAAAAAAGAGTTAAAATGCATAATATATGTATAATCTGTATATAATTAATGTATATCAGTTTAATATATGCTATACTTTCGAACAGAAACACCTCTGCAATAAATAAAGTAGTTAAAAATGCTCCACGTGGCAATAAGTGTTTTTTTTTTTCATTTTATGTATCGTGTACGATACCTACATTGTAGTTTGACTAAATCTGTATTTGCTCCTGAAAGTTCCACATTGAGAGTAAAGCGCTCCCTAAAAAAGATAAATTCATACCCAGGGGATTCGAACCCGAGACCTCTGGTATAAGGACGAAAGATTACTTTTGTAGTGCTTTGTTGATGGTTGAGGTATTTTTGTTCGCAAAGTATAACAAAAATTAAATATAAACTATTTTTTAAAGCAAATGATAGATATGACCTTTTTCCCTTTTTTTTCTTATTCCAATATATATTTGTGAGTAGATAATTGTGATAGAAGTACAAGAATATTTTTCGAACAATCTCAACA
The DNA here is from genome assembly GCA_037074985.1 of Solanum bulbocastanum. Classification (NCBI taxonomy): domain Eukaryota; kingdom Viridiplantae; phylum Streptophyta; class Magnoliopsida; order Solanales; family Solanaceae; genus Solanum; species Solanum bulbocastanum. The sequence continues at coordinate 2,857,702 of CM073602.1, forward strand.
TCCTTGTTTCGACCAAAAAAAAAAAAAGATGGATATGTAAAAACAACATAACATGATAATAAGAGGTACTTACTATCTTTAGGCACAGGACAAGTTGTTGGACCAACAGGAGGTTGAGCTCTTGACATTGAAGCCATAAGGAGCAAAGCCAAAAAAATGTGAAGAAGCCTCATCTCTATTTTTTCTTCAAAAACTAATGTTAGTTTTCAATTTTAATTTGTGAGAAAATGATTGCTATGAATCCACTAATTGTGTGCATATATATATATAGGCAAGATTAATTATAATTATAATATTATAGATTATGTTGCTAATATAGCATTTACTTGAGACTTATCTACTATGGTTGCATTTATTAATGAGTTAATTAATTACATTACACACTCTTATAACTCAATTACAAATAAACTCTGTATTTATACACACTCTTATATTAGAAGAGTGAATGAGGAGCTTAGGACCAATTTGTCATTATATTTCAATTTCCTCCATTTATACACACTGACTCTCCTAATTTATTTCGTGCCATATAAATTGAGATAGATAAAATAACATATATTAGACGTGTACTCTTCCATCTAGTATTATAATATAATATTATACTAATAGAAACATGTTGACTCATGTTGTAAAGTTCCCTTGTGACATCAAACAAATTGTAGAATACATACCAAGGTATTACACCAATTGAACCTCCCAATAGAGTGTTGATAAGACAATTTCTTTCATTGTATGTAACTGAGATTATTTCTTTTTTGTTGTTATAAAGTTGAGGTTGTGTTTGTTTGATAAGGATTGTTGACGTGTCGTGATTTCATTGGTGGAAATGGAAGGACAAGGATTGATGAGTGGTGTGGGTATGGTTTTTAAAATTTTGGGCCTTGTTATGAGGCATTTTGGGTCAGATTTGGTGTGGAAAAAATTGAAAATTTAATATTGGCCCAATTACTAGACTTTTGGGGTGAACTGGCTTAGAGAAATTATCTATCTATACAAAATAAGACTAAAATAATACCAAATGTCTTTTCTTTTTTTCAAAATATATACGAAATCATACTTTTAATCTCGCTTAAGAATTAAATTTTTTTCTCATAATTTCATGTATGAAAATGGTATGATATTAGTCTAAATATGTATATAACTGTATAAATTTTGTATAAAGTTCATGTTAGGTTTATGAAAGGAGAAAAACACAAGTTTTGACTTTCGCTCAAGGCTTAGAATTTCATTCACAATTTCATGTATAAAAATTATATAAAATATGTATATAATTGTATCAATTTCATGTTGGTTTTTGATATTTTAATAAAACAACCATTATATACAATTTTCATACAAATTTAATATAGCTATAATAATATACAAACTTACACTACAATTTTCAAACAAATTAAATATAGCTATAATAACATACAAACTTCAAATATAATTTTCATACATTTATAATACATACCTTTGCTTCCTCAATCTTATGTGTCAAGAATGATCCAATTGAATCTTCCAAAGCTGATATGTAAAATCTCAAGAGATTAGAAAGGACTTTTGATATAATTCGACTCTAACTTTGAAATTTGCTATTCAAATATCCCAAACTTTTACATTTGAACTCCCCTTGACGTTCAAGTTCTTTTGAGTTATCACCACTCAAAATAAAGTTCATTTGTGGGAAATTAATTATTCAAACTTGAGCATCAATACACATACGTTCAGTAACATAGAGTTATAGTTTTTTTTTTAAAATAAAATAAAATAACAAAATACACATGTTAAAAAATCATCAGTCAACAAACGAATAATTAAAAAATGCATGAAAATTGAGAAAAACTTTGACAATTCACGTAAAATTAAATAAAATATGATTTTGTTTTTGTTGGTTTAAAAAATAATTATTATCACTAATATGATTGTAAATAGATTAGGCTTATAGGAGTTGTTCATTGAGAAATTAGAACCTAGGGCTATAGAAATTGTGAAAAGCTTAATAATTCGCTAAAGTTAAAGGAAAAATATGATTTTTAACCGCTTCATTCAATAACAAATGAATATGTATATTGGGGGGGGGGGGAGGGGGGGAGGGGGGGAGGGGGGGAGGGGGGGGGGGGAGTTGGAAGAACATGCCATGATATTAGAAAATCTAATGAGGTTGATAATTCAGATGGCAAAATACACATTAATTTTATTTAAAAAATCATCAATCAACGAACGAATAAATAAAAAATGCATGAAAATAAGAAAAACTTGAGAATTCAAGTAAAATTAAATAAAAATATGATTTTTCGTCCGTTTTATTGAATAATAAACAAACATGAGAGAGAGGGGACGGAGTGAGTGAGAGAGCTAGAGAGAGTAGCGGGGAAACGAACCTTGTTTGTTTCAATTTCCTTTCTTCCTCTCTTTCTCTTCTCTCTCTCTCTCCCTCTCTATGAAATGTGTGTATTTTTCCCTTTTGTACCTTTTTTTCTTCTTCTTCATTGATTTACAAGATATGAGCTTTGTTTGACTCAACGAGATATGCCTTTTCATGTATGTTTCTTGTACCCCTCTAATCTTTTTGTATACATTTTCTCACATGTTTCAATTGAGAAATTTTATGATTCAGATCTTTAGTATTTTTTATTTATTTAGGCAAAATATCTTTCTTTTTTTTTTTCATGAATTCAAATATTAATTTTTTTTACTTCAAACTTTGTGTATGAACTCCCATGATTTGATAGATCGCATCTAGAATTTATGGTTAACAATTCTTGATTCTTTTCTCTCTCTTTGATTTTTGCATTACAATTTTTATGTCTGAATTCTGTTAAAAAAAAAAAAAAAGATCCATCTCGATAAAATGGTGAATTATTTTTTGTCCCCAGTTTTTCAAATCTCATTACGAATTACGACCTAATCCTTTCAAAATTTTGATATATATAATGTTCATCGCACTAGATCTCCCATTGCCTAAGAAAATTCACGATGTTATTTTTTAAAATTTCAATTAGTATTAGGTTTTTTTTTAATTCTACGCGAAATTTCTCATCTTATTTGTATTTTGTAGGAATTCCCTACAAAATTGTGGATGTGTTATTGTTGGATTTAGTCAATTTGTTGAACTCCCAAGATTTCTCAGAGTCGAAGAGAACAATAACAACAACAATAGCAGGAACATCAATAAATTTGAAAATAATCTTTGAAAGTCCTTATAGAATCTCAGTTGCAAATAGTTTAGTGAAAAGTTAAATGGATTCGATTAGCACAACTCCTGTTCCAGCTTCTGATATTCCAATTAATCAAGGTAATAATAGATCAATAAATCGTAGGCTTTCAGCCCGATTTCCTTCATCGAAAGATGCCATGTACCCTGATGACATAGGTAATGAATTCGGGTCAAGAAATAGGACGTTGAATAGAAATGCAAGTAAAGCTCAAAGAGGGAACCCTAGCATGAAATTTGACCCTTCAATGTCAATGAGAAGATCTGAGACGGGTAGTGAATATGAAGAGGACGAGTCAGAAGAAGAAGAAGAAAATGAAGAAGAGAGCGCGGAAGGAGAGGAAACAAAAGAAGGAGAGGAACCAGTTGTTAGAATGTCATTGATGGCATTATTAGCGGAGTCAGAAGGTTCATCATACATGATGGGAGAGGACGAGGACGAGGACGAGGACGATGGTGGTGGTGATGTTGGTGGAGATAACTTAAATAATTGTTGTGTTTGTCAAGTTAGACATAAAGGTGCAGCATTTGTACCTTGTGGACATTCATTTTGCAGGTTATGTTCAAGGGAACTTTGGGTTGAAGGAGCTAATTGCCCACTTTGCAACAATTTCATATTGGAAATTCTTGACATTTTCTAATCACTTCATTCAACATTGATCAAATTTTCATTTAGCTATGTGTTGTTATTTATTTTCATTTTTATTAATTTTTTTTTTGTTTTGCATTTGTTCTTGTTTGTTAATTGGAGCAAAAAATGTAACTAGTAAAAATTGAAGTTAATGATTAATACATAGTATTGGTGCACCTACTAATTTTTTATAGCATGAGCATAAACTGGGGTTTGACATAAAATGGGATTCGACTTGTGTATTCTTATCCTAGCTATTTGTATTGCGATTTGTGAAAAAATTATAATGAATTATCATGTTTATATATTGACAAGTGAAATATATAAACGAAGTTCTGAAAAATTTTTAAATGTATAAATACAAAAAAATTGTATAGGCTTACCCATTTGTATATTTGCTTGCCACAGTCTCCATAGCATACAAAATTATAGCTATGAAACGCAATAATCGAAACTATAGTTATAGGACATTATTATATCTATTATCTTTGATATTTCTGAAATTACTCCCCCCCCCCGCCCGTAAATTTACCCTTAAAGTATCAAGCAAGTAAGACATATAAGGAGAGATAAATAGTATTTTAAAGCAAATACATATAATGCTATTAAATGTCTTTCTTAGAAGTTGTGCAAACACTATAAAAAGAAATATATATTATATTTTTTTTAAAAAACATAAATGATTAAATTTGAGGCTATTTAGATTAATTATTGATACTACAATTCAAGAAAAAGTTAATATCCATTTCATGTTCATTTTCTCTTCAAGTTATTTCTAAAATGAGCAAATTATGATGTGTAAAATTGTGGGTGATTAATGAAGTGATAAAGATTGATGACCAACTCATACTTCTCTTGCCTTCATTCTGAGGATCATTAACTTTCCACGAGTTTAAGTCTTATATACCGATGAATCATGACAATAAAATATGAATAGGATAAAAAAATATTATTATATAATATAGAAAAAAATAAGAAAGAAAAAAAAGTAATTATATCAATGATGAATTTTGGTTTAGAGCACTATTTCTTGGAAATCTCGATACATATCTTTTATTGAGATTGTATATGTTTATATATTAAGAAATTCATAGTCTATAAATAACTAATTGTTAATATAAAATTATTATTCTATTAATTTAAAGTCCTTGTAGGAATTTATATATAAACTATAAAAATAAATTTTCCTACAGCATATTTTAGTTGCAATCAATTCAACATTGATCAACTTTTTTTTAAATGACAAACGTTAATATGTAATATAATAAAAACGATAACTAACTTATAATTACTACAATACGTTCTACTTTAATATTTACATTCATTATTTAAAATTTATTTATTTATTGATTTTGCGTATCAATCAAGTTATTTGGTTCAATTTTCTTTATTCATAATGTGTTTGAAATTTATTTCCAATATTGATGTAAATAATATGCCCAATTAGGGTTTATATATGACTTGAAGGAAAGGGTTTCGACCACACAACACAAACCCATATTTCCTTCTTTACCCTTTTTTTCTTCTTTATTTTGGGTGAAGTATTAGGGTGTGTTTGGTACGAAGAAAAATGTTTTTTTTCTGAATTAACAAAGAGCTCTAAAACCTTACCAACATTAGTTAATTGTCCTTGGATCCAATGTAGCTATAGACTTTATGAACATATACAAAGAGTGCTAATTGCCTCTAAAAATACATATTTAACGATGATTAAGCTATTACCGTTAATTAATTGCTGTTAAAGATCATTTTCCTGTTTACATTGAGGAAATTATTGCCCTGAACTTGTTTTTCTTGAAAAAATAATAACCAATCGATCTAATATAGACATATTGAAAAATTCTCCATTACCAAACACACCCTTTCCTAGCTCCCCCCCAATCCCCCCCACTTCCCAAAAAAAAACCCAATATATATATCCCTCTAGTACAAGCTTTTCAAACATCTTCATTAAAACCAACAAGAATCCTCCTTTAACAACTATGAATATTTTACATCAACCATATATAATTTTATTTTATTTTCTATTTTAATTGTTGCAAAATATGTATTTTTATATAAAACTTGTAAGTTTATTTGGTCTTTTCCTACTTAGAGCTTTAGCCAAAGATATACCCTATGATGTCAATTATAATATTATATTTGGGAATCAACATGTTGTATCCTTCAACCAAGGAAGAGAACTTCAGATTTCAATGGACCAATCTTCTGGTTTTTTTTTGTTATTATGTGTTGCTCCATATGTTTCAATTTATTTGTCATAGTTTGGATATGTGAGTTTAACAATGAAAAAAAAACTTTTAAAATTTATATATCATAATATGTAAGGGGGGAGTTTGAAGTCCGAATACAACAACCCTGTAGCTTTTACTCAAATATTATATTTGTATTAGCAAATACATTAAATATGTATACGAAATAAATTTAAAAAGTTTGTTTTAAAATTCAGAACATACAAAATTGAAATTCTGACTCCACTTCTTTAAATGTGTTAAGATATTTATGTGATTATTATAATAATTTTTTAAACTTATACCTTGAAACATGTCATAACATGTATTTGGCTATAAGCATATCATTAAGAAAATATTGAAATGTGTCATTATTATTATCGAAACACATTAAGAAGGAAATAGTGTCAAATATTAAAGTGAAACGAAGGAAGTATTTATTTTGTTGTTTTTGGCACTAGTAGCAACTATATTTATTCACTACAAAAAAAAAATAGAAATTAGCTACAAAATTAGTTACTAAAACACCTCTTGATAACAAAATTTTTCGATAATTTTTTGCTAATTCATCGTTAAATTGATTTAGTGATAGAATCCTTTTTGATGCTAACTCCTTTTGTTTTTGTAATGTTTGTCTAACTAAATGGGATTTTCTTACATCTTGCATCAATCAAATGTTTACAAGTTTAAGCAGTTATAAAGAACACGTTTCGAATCTTATATAGGAGATTTTTTTTATATTGCTTGGTTAATTTAGTAAATTATAAATAGTATTAATTAATTTGTTGAATTATTTATAGGATCTGGCATTGGATCTAAGGAGAATTATGGTTCAGGCTTCTTTCACATGAAAATAAAACTACTAAACAGAGACTCAGCAGGAGTAGTTATTGCTTTTTATGTAAGTAAAATAATATTATATTCAATTAATTTTGTGTAAATATTTTTGAAACAATATTTTTATTTAATTGTCAAACACAGAATAAGTAAGATAACTATTTATTTTTTATTAAATTTTTAAATTCATATCAAACATATCCTAAAAGCAACCGACAAATAACCGTCCATAAATAAGTGTACATAGCACATACTATGACATATTAAAATACGCTGATAGTGTAACATAATTTACGTTATCAATGTATATAAAGTTGAATTCAAGTTATAAATTAAATATTTACGAATTAATTGCATATGTTTTTTGCAGCTACATTCAAATACATACAACAATGATGAAATAGATTTTGAATTTTTGGGCAATAGAGAAGGCAAACCGTATAGTTTGCAAACAAATGTGTTTGTAAATGGTGGTGGAAATAGAGAACAAAGGGTGCATCTTTGGTTTGATCCACCTGCAGAATTTCACAATTATAAAATCATGTGGAATGAACATCAAATAGTGTAAGATAATTATGTACAATTTATGTTATATAATGCATGTTTTTACGTCAATATGAAATAGCGGTTTTTGATTCTTCTAATCCCTATATTCTTGATCCAATGTGGAGACATAGTATATTCGTTATATCTTTCGTGACTTGTTAATGATATATAGGAGGTGTGACACTATATATGTTTTTCTTTTTTAAAAAAAATTATTTTCCACCTAGTGTCTGGTATTTAAAGTTGAGGCTTGATTAAATTCAAATTTGAGTCAGAAAGTTTCACATTGAGAAGTGAAGCAGTCTCTGATAAAAGTGACTTCATACCTAGAAGGACTCATACACGAGATCTTTTTGTTAAAAATGAAGGAATACTTATCACTCCACCATAACAGACTTGATTTATATATGTTGTTCATTTGAGTTGAATCTTCTTTACCATGTTGTTATAACATGTGTTGTCGGTCAATCTTAGAAAATGTTTGACTAAGTTTATATAAAAACGGGTGAAAATTACCTAATGAACACTTTTTAGCTTATTGGCACATCTGATAACATTAGAAGTGCTTTATAAGCCAAAATTAATCATAGGTTAATTGTTCTTAAACTAAGTAACTTTACAACTTATAAGTACTTTCGATTTGATCAAGTTTTCTATAATTAAATCCTTAATATCTTTTGTAATGCCCGAAATACTCTTTCTAAATCTTTTTGAAATTTTCATCACATCTTATTCTATTTCCATCTTTCATTCCTTTTTTATATAAAAAATCTTTTTTTTTATATATATATTTTCCATATAAATAACTTTAAGGATATTTTAGTTTTTTCAATAAAAAGTGCTTATCAACACCACCTCCTTTTTTTTATTAGTAATATTTTTTTTTTATACCAAACACACTAATTATTTCTTATCGTCAATTTCAATCTTGCTACATTCCTAAATCTTGACGGACACAGTTACTCAAGATTTATATTGGTGATCAGTAATTGGTGAAATATAACATATATATCCAGTAACAATACACAAGCCACACATAAGTTAGCCCCAACACAATCAACTTAATTGTAATAGTTGTGTAAAATGTATTTAAATTAACAGTGCATATAAATTAAATCTTTTTGTATTTTGTTTTCTTGAATATTTTCAGGTTTTATGTGGACAATATTCCAATTAGGGTGTTCAAAAACAATGAAAATATTGGAGTTGGATATCCAAAACAACCAATGCAATTACTAGCCACAATATGGGATGGAGATGGTTGGGCAACAGATGGAGGATTAACAAAGACCAATTGGTATTTTGCACCTTTCAAAGCTTATTTTCAAGATTTCAAAATTGGTGGGTGCAAAATAATTAACTCAAATACTAATAATTGCAATTCACAAATTTATTGGTGGAACCAAAGAAAATATTGGAGGTTGAGTTCTTCACAAAGAAAATTATATGATGAATATAGAGTCAATTATAAAACTTATGATTATTGTGATGATAGGATTAGATATCCTACTCCACCCTTAGAATGTGTTTCATAAATATAATCAAAATGTAGAAAAATAATCTTCATACATCCTCTGTAATAGTCATCCTTTATAATAATATTTTATAATAATATTTTGCTATATCATTCAAATAATATTCAGACGACTTTGGCTCTTTGTTTTTTAATTAGCGTTTACTTAATTAGGTTTAAAATTAAAAGATAATGTAATAGATACTCTATCAAACAATACAACAAAATTTATGCAAACACTCCTATTAAATGTTTAAGATCAAACATATGGTTGAAAATATGTATCAGGATATTGTAGAAATAAAATAATTAGCTATTTTTAGGGTTTTTAAATTAAGTTATTAGAGTCCTATTTGACTTATATTTAGGAGTTATTTCTTTTTATTTGTTATTTAAATTAAATTGATAAGTTAGTATCTTATTTTTCTATTTTTAGTTAGGAATTATATCTATAAATGCAAGTCTCTGAATTATTAATAAAATAATTTCCTTTGATAATACTGCAAAATTTTTTTGTCTCAAAGTCTTTCTTTGTTATTTTCTTAATTTCTTTATTAAAAAAACCAACAATTGGTATCTAGAGCCTTCTTCTTGAGGGACCTATGAGTAGAAAAATGGATTTCGAAAATAGTTTTTCACGAATGACTCATCTTATTTTTTATGGTGAAAATTATCAACTATGGGATGTGAGAATGGAAACTTGGAGGCTCTTGATCTTTGGGATGCCGTGGAAGAGGATTATGAAATTAATCCGCTGCCAAATAATCCCACCGTGGCCCAGATCAAGAGTCACAAGGAAAAGAAAACCATTAAGTCGAAGGCAAAAAAAACTTTGTTTGCTGATGTTTTTGATAAATGTTTTCAAGAAAATTATGACTCTCACATCACCAAAAGATATTTGGAATTATTTGAAGAAAGAATATGTTGGAGATGAAAGAATACGAGGAATGAAGGTATTAAATTTAATGAGGAAATTTGAATTGCAAAGAATGAAAGAGTCAGAAACAGTTAAGGAATACTCTGACAGATTGCTTGGTATTGTCAACAAGGTAAGATTACTAGGCATTGAATTTAAATATACAAGAATTGTTGAAAAAGTCCTTGTTACAGTGCCCGAAAGATATGAAGCATGTATAACTACCTTGGAAAACACACAAGATCTGTCCAAAATTACCTTGGCAAATTGTTAAATTCTTTGTAGGCTCAGGAACAAAGGAGACTTATGACGCAAGATGGCATGGTTGAAGGATCATTAGTAGCCAGCCACAAAACTCATAGCAAGGGTAATTTTTTGAAAAATTACCCACCTTGTCAACATTGTGAAAAAAATGGACATCCTCCATATAATTGTTGGAAAAGACCAGATGCACAGCGCAAGAACTGCAAACAACTTGGTCATGAAGCTGTGATTTGCAAAAGCAAATTTCAAGAAGATGAAACAATTGCTCAAGCCACTACTGAAGAAGAAGAAGAAGGCCATTTATTTGTGGCGACCAATTTTTCAACCAAAAAATCTGATTTTTGGATGATTGATAGTGGTTGTACAAACCACATGACATATGAAAGAAATCTTTTTAAAGAGTTCATTTCCTATGGAAAATAAGAAAGTCAGAATTGGGAATGGTGATTGTATTCCAAGAAAAGGGTTTGTTTCAATTAAAACAAATTCAGGTACAAAAATAACTTCAGATGTTCTTTATGTGCCTAATATTGATAAAAGTTTGTTTAGTGTTGGTCAGTTAATAGAAAAAAGATTAAAATTATTATTTGGAGACAAATATTGTCGAATCTTTGATTCTACTAAGTAAGAGATTTTACAAGTTGAAATGAGAGGTAAGAGCTTCTCATTTAATCCAACAGAAGATGCACACAAGTCTTGCAAGACAAATGACGAATTAGCAGATTTGTTCACAAGGTCAATTTCAGATGAGACTACAATCTACAATTCCTGATCCAAGAAGGAGTGTTGAAAATATGTCTCAGGATATTGCAGAAATAAAACAGTTAGTTATTTTTAGGGTTTTAAATTATGTTATTATAGTCCTATTTGACTTATATTTAGATGTTAGTTCTTTTTATTTGTTATTTGAATTACACTGTTAAGTTAGTATTTTATTTTTCTATTTTTAGTTAGGAATTATATCTATAAATGCAAGTCTCTGGATTATTAATAAAATAATTTTCTTTGATAATATTGCAATATTTTTTCTCTCAAAGTCTTTTTCTGTTATTTTCTTAATTTCTTTATTAAAGAAATCAACACATACGACAACAAAGTTTAACATTCGTGTCTTCTTGTGGAGAATTGAAATGGTTCTTCAAGAACATATTTGCAAAAAATATATTTTAATAGTAGTATATTTTAAGTTATATTTTAAAAGTAAAAAAATTAAAAATCAACCGAATCGTATCGATATGATAGAAAAATCGGTGTAATTAAGATGATTTAAGAAATTGATTTTACATGCTTTAAAAAATCAGTACGAATCACAAAACAAATCTAACATTTTGGATATGTACCACCCTTAAAAACGAATGCTCCTTTTATTTTAATTTATATAAATGACATATTTTTTTATTTGACAAATATTTAATAATTCTGTTAATATTTTACCTATATTAGATCCCATATATTTGGCAAAAAAAAAGTACATAAGTATACACTTTTCTATTTAAAAAATAATTTTTGTTAAGGGTAATTTTGGAATATTGTAAAAAAAATCATATTTTAAAAAACTCGGATCCATTACACTACATCACATAAGTTGACACAAAAGGAGTAAGTAGTCTTAGAACCCATTTGAATTTTGGCCATATAATATGAAATCATGATTTGAAACATATATATAATCATGATATGAAATTATGAGATGAAGCTGAAGTTTTGTTTGGACATGACTTTTTATATTGTATGTTTTCTCATAAACATAAACACTCTATAAGTTGTAAAACTATCACATTTGTCCCAATTGTTTATACAATCTTAACAAATAAACAAAAGATTATAAAATCACATTATACATTATCACAAAGTTATTCTAAAAAATACAATAGTTATTCATCAAACCTTAATTCAATTAAAAAAAAAAAATTGAACATAAATTATAGTGTTCAAGTTGTTAGTAGCTAAGGAAATTATTTTTGCAATTAATATCATAATAATTAGTCTTGTCTACTCAATATAATGATGAATTTTTTATTATCATTAAGCATTGCTCTGAATGAAGTAGTAATAAATTTGATAAAAAAATAAGGAATTTGGTGAATATGAATAGTAAATTAAGAATTGATTTGAAGTAAAAATAGTTTTATATTAGAGAAAATAATAGTTATATGAGATACAAATGGTTTAAAAAGTAATAATATGAGTTATAAATTTTATTTATATATAAAACAATTGACTAGTAGATATATAGATTAAATATGGATTTTTTTTTTATAAAGTATAAATTTGTGGGTCAATTCTAGTATTTGAAAAAACTCATATCATGATTTGAAAAATTCTCAAATCATGATTTTTGTAGAATTTGGGAGTTCATTTCATGATATATCATGAGATGAAATCAGCGTGAAATTGAATGGCAAATGCCTACTTAATAGAGTGTATTAGGAGAAATATGCATACATTAACTCTATGTATAGTACCTTATTTGGTACACTTTTTCAACCTATATATACACTCTATTGCGTATTAAGGTATGTATTCCTATTTACTAATACCATGCATTTCTAGGTATTAATAAAATAGAAGATTTCATACATGCATTAACATGGTTAAAGTCCCCTGAACCCCTTTTTATATTTTTTCTATCATAATTTTGGAGAATATTTTTGTAAATTAATATTTTTATGCTATGCATACAATTTTTATTACACCAAGTCAAACAATACATAAAAAATTTCTATGTATATTTAATGCAAGTATAACTAATACAAACATTACTAATACACTCTATTTAATTACTTATTTCTAAATTATTTTTCAACAATTAATACTATACATCAATTAATATAATTATTATAAAATATACATATTTATCATTATTTCAAATGGCATTCCCTTTTTGTAACAAAGTTTGTGTTTGACAGTATTTGAATTTCAAATTCACTCTCTCTCCCCTCCTCTCTCTCTCTAAAACCCTAATTTATGTCTTTAGTGTTGTAGAAAATTTTTGGAGTTTTGAACAAGTTCAGGTTCGATTCTCATTTGGATCCTTTAATTCCTTTGAAATTATCGACTCACTTGTCTTGTGTTCTTCGTTTTTTTTTTTTTTTTTTAATGTTTAATCGATTTATTTTACAGTCTTGTGTTGTGATCTGCAAAATTTTCGTGTATATGTTTGTGTTGTGATGAAAAATTCAATTTTTTTCTTCCAATGTTTGTTAAATATATACTGAAATTGTTGTTAGTAAGTATGAATAGATAGACAGCGGACTGGTTGTTGTTGCTACAGTTCTGTCATGTGTGGCTAGGTTTACTTTCGAGCAGCTTAAACTTTGGGGGGGGGGGGGTTCCGTAGATTAGACATTCGGCAAAAAATGGTCAAATTGTGTACCTGTTGCTGGTGGGAGTTGCTAGGTATCTTATGGAATTAATCGAGGTAGGTGCAATTTGGCTTGGGCACTAGGATTATTAAAAAAAATAAAATAGAGTGGAATGGATATGTTGAATTTATATAGCCAACACACTAGTTTGGGATTGAAGTGGGTTGAGTTGATTTAAGTTGTGTTGTTTCTTTTCGAGCATCATAAAATAAATGAAGGTTTCGATAGATTTGACATTAAATCTAGAAACAGTCAAATTGTGTACCTGGTACCTGATGCAGGTGGGAGTTGATAGGTCCCATGGAAGTAATTGAGGTGCGTGCAAGCTGGTCTGGACTCTATGATTATCAAAAAAATGAAATAGAGTGGAACAGTCGAACGGATACACTGAATTTATATAGCCAACACACTAGTTTGGGATTGAAGCGTGTCGAGTTGATATAAGTTGTGTGGTTTCTTTCGAGCATCACAAAATAAATGAGAGTTTCTGTAGATTTAATATTCAATCTAAAATTTAGTCAAATTGTGTTGAATCCTCTGAATAGGGACGAATGGAGTGTAATGGATACACTGCATTTATATAGTCAACCCACTATATTTAAGTAGTGTGGTTTCTGGTAAATTTTTCCAAATTGCTGTGTTTTTGTTTGAACTGTTTGATTTGAAGTGAGGGTCCTCTTCCTGCTTTCACACTGTTGATATTGGTTTTGAGGTTACAATATAACAACAACAAACTCAGTGTAGTCCCATAAGTGGGGTTTGGGGAGGGTAGAGTGTACACAGACCTTACCTGTATCTTGTGGAGGTAGAGAGGTTGTTTCCGAAAAATCCTCAGCTTGAGTAACACACATCAAAATCAGTTTAAAGGAAAATACAGAAGTAAAGAGGACATAACAAGGTTTGAGGCTACAATGTGGAAGTTAATTTTGTGGTCTGGGTCTTCTTTAACTATGTGTAAGATTCAAATTTGGAACTTGAATGGGCTATGGTTAAGCCGGATAACTTTTCAAACTCAAAGTTAGATAAAAAGAAGAAGCTATTTGATTCTGTTGTACTGAGCTTAGTATTAAGCTGTAGAGTTTGACTAAGGTTGGCAGATGGAGTGTGAAGGGTTCTAGAGATACTCTCACGTTGGTATCAAACTTTCGATGTCCATGCTTTCCTTTCCGTCGATTGCAGCCCGATTTAACTTCTACTTAGCTAAAATACATGAAAGCATACAACTTGCAGTTTGCAAGTCTATTCATTTCTGCTTCTCGCCGTGGTGTATGTTAAAAGTCATCGTTAAGAGTTACTGCAGAAGTGTAATTAGTAAATTTAAGATACTTGAATTACTGCTAGTTCTTGTTGTCCCTTGCATTATGAGATAACAAATTATGATGAAAATAAACCCTAGCATAACTTCAAATTTATCTGTCTTTCCCTGTTCTTGATATATAATTTCTCTTGTTGTCCCTTGCATTATGAGATAACAAATTATGATGAAAATAAACCCTAGCATAACTTCAAATTTATCTGTCTTTCCCTGTTCTTGATATATAATTTCTCTTGACATCTTAGGAATCATACTGTCGAAGCTAACGCCTTGAGATCACAATTGAGCAAAGCATGAGTTCCCAAGATAGACAACCAATTAGGCGTACAAGGTCCCAGTCGAGAAGAAATACTTTGCTAAATGTGGATCTAAATGCTGCACCGCCAACTGAGAACAGAGATCAGGAAGGAGATCCTATTCATGTTGTGTCTGGGGTTACACCACAAGGACTAAGAGGTGCCTCTTTGACAGCTGGAGCAATTGATGTTGAGGCACTCGATGATGATGTGATTATATCATCCCCTAGGGCATTTGCAGCAGTATGTACCTTCCCATACTATTCTATTTTCCTTCGTTAAGATTGTTTAGTGGCACATCATGTATGTGATAATGGTTGATGTATCACATCAAGTCTAATATGTTAGATCTCTTCTCATTTTTCATTAGGCTAAGAACAACTCCAGAAGGAATCAAGGAGGGGTTATTGTGCTTGATGTGGATTCTGGTAATTTATTCTTCTCTTAAGCCTGTTACACCTGCAGGTTGTTTGTTCATGTTTAGCTATAAAACTTCTTTTTTTTTTCCCAATCAAGAGCTATAGAACTTTTTTATTTGCTCTAGATAGGAATTATCTCACTAGAATTGCTTAGAGTAACCTCTCCTTTTCTTCTTTAATGGTTAAGTAGATATGAGATTGTAATTGTATTCTCTTTATGGGTGGACAAGATGATCTTTCCTGGACCTGTGATAATCATCTCTTTCCTTGAGGATACCAATTCAATGTACGAAATTTGTGCACTCATGGAGTGTCTGTTCTGATGGAATGGAGGATTTTATTAATTCTTCTTTTTGTCGTTAGATAAATGCAGATCAGGATAATGATACAGGAAAAATCAGGATTAAAATGAATCTTAAAGTGATAATACTTTGCCAGTATCAACTGAATTTTCTTTTAGAGTATTTCTAATCCTCTTGTGGTTGGGAGAAAGAGGAGTGTGTAGATAACAAAATATACACAGGGAATTTGAGCTATGGAATGTATGGTCTTCTAATTAATTTTGCATCAAAAATGCTTGACCTGGTGTACTTTAGGTTAGTCCATTTGCATGGAAAGCTTGGCTTGATTTATTTCTTCCATTACCCTTTGTGATTGACTTTGGTTGATGCATGGCTATTGCAGAGGACCGTGTGTCTAGGGGTAACAATCGCGATAGGCATAGAAGAGTCGCTACAAATCAAGCAACAAACAATGGTGATATTCACATAGACCTAGAAGGACATAGCTGCCCAAAGGTACAGTCCATGTACTATATCTTGTTGTTTTTTTAAAAGAATATATTTTATCAATCTACAATCTCAATTTTCAAAACGTTATTCTAATTAATTTTGTTCCCCATGCCAGAGAGTTGATCTAAGAAGTGCAATACCAGCACCACCAAAAGAGCCTACATTCAGCTGTCCA
This sequence comes from Solanum bulbocastanum, assembly GCA_037074985.1. NCBI lineage: Eukaryota > Viridiplantae > Streptophyta > Magnoliopsida > Solanales > Solanaceae > Solanum > Solanum bulbocastanum. The sequence goes on from CM073602.1 coordinate 2,874,197, forward strand.
GTGTGCATGGGTCCATTAGTTGAGGAGACGTCAACTAAATGTGGTCACATTTTCTGCAAGGCGTGCATAAAAGCATCGATTGCTGCTCAGGGAAAATGTCCTACGTGTAGGAGGAAACTGGCCATGAAAAACACCATAAGAGTATATCTTCCCACCACAAATTAAGTCCAAGGTTTGCTTACCGCTCCCTCAAACTTTTTTCTCTCTGTCCCCCTCTCTTTCCTGAATAAATGGATAAGGATTTGTTCTTTTGTGCTTGTGGTATAATCTTCTCCTTCCACACAGAAAGTGCTAAGTTGCCGTTTGGTTCACTTTCTAGTTATGTGAGAATTATAACGCAAAGATGATTTATGCCTTGAGAATTATTCACTTATTTTCTGTAATAATTTCACTTCATTTCAAAATCAGTGTTTGGTTATATAATTTTCAAATCCAACTTGGATTTGGATTCCAAATTTGGGAAAGTGCTCCGAACGTGTTTTCCAACTCCATCTTCATAAAATTCCAAATAAAGTGTTCTCTTCTCGTTTTTGCAAGAAGTATAACCAAATCACCCCTTAAAGTTTTGCTACCTTTGCAGATAGAACATGTCATGGCTATTATATAACATGGTTAACCACCTTCTTTGACAGGATTTTGCTATCATTTACATGACCTCTGGATGAAGTGTATGACTGTGAGTGGAAGGGAAAGTATGACTGGAAATACTTTTATTCAGTTAAGCTTTAGGTCAGAATCATTGATGGTACTCTTCCAGTATGTGCCTTCAAAAAGATTGGTGTAATTAGTAAATGGATTTAAGTTACATGCATTGACAACTTTTGTGATTTCATTTGTGTAATATAACCTTGAAGAAAATCTATGAACCATTCAGCAAGTTCCTGGCGACTCCCCCCCCCCCCCCCCCCCCGCCCCCCTTTTTTTTTTTTAAAGTGGAAAATGACCTTGCTATCTCGTTTATGGGGTTCCCTTTTTTGATATTTGAGAAATTCTCGGAGTGTTGGTGACACGGTTTGAAATTTGGCAGATAATGGACCACTTCCTCAACCCTCCCTTAATTGCCATGCTTTTGTTTGTGCCTAATTCACACATCACAAGCTACTAAGGCATTTTAGATCTCATCAATGAAGAATATAGGGAAAAGGAACAGTTTGGGTAACCCTCCCCCCCCCCCCGGGCCCTCCCCCAACCCCTACTTTTAGATCTTGTCAATGAAGAATATGGGGACAAAGAATGGTTTTGGGAAAGGCTAGGCCCCCTTACTTTTAGATCTTATCAATGAAGAATATAGGGAAAGAGAATGGTTTTTGATAAAGGCCAAGGCCCTCTTCTTTTAGATCTTATCAATGAAGAAAATAGGGGAAAATCATGATTTTGTTAACTTTTATCAATGAAGAAGAAAGTAGCAAACTAAGTAAGCCACTAAACAAATATAGCCTTAGGCTTGTGTCTAGATTGGTGAATTGAAAAGGGCTTCAAGAAGATCATAATTGAGAAATGGATTCACCACCAAAGGTCTAGTGGGATGGTTGAGATTCTTGTACCCTTAACTAGTTGGGTTCGAATCCTATGAATAGAGATCAATGTGGTACATAGGCGCTTTACTTCCTCATATTAGGTCTATTCAGCGTGAATCGAGATTAATCAGATCAGTGGACTTTAATAAATTGGATGGTTTTAATAATGGATTTCCCATTGTTATTGAATTGGATTTCAATCAAGGCAAATCCTCCATGGTATTTGAGTTCAATTACATAGAAGATGAGAAGAAAGAGTGCACAAATATCTCTCTCATCTACACCATTTCGATATCGACTATTTAGTAAAGCGAAATTTAAATCCTTATGAGATTTAAAATTATTGTGTATTGATCGTTCATAAACTATTGTACTCACCTTTTTTCCCTTTTTAACCATCGAATCTTACTGGTTTAACCACTTGAGTATGTTTTTCCTATAGATTAACACAATCTACGCACAAATATGAAACCAATTGTGTTGCATAATACATTGTACATGACCAATCCCCTAAGCAGAAAGTAACACAAATTTGTCAAAATACTAGAAATTATAGTAGCATCAATAATAAACAAAATTCACCTAATATGTTTATTGCCCAATTCCATTTCATTGAAATACAAACAAAGCTTGAACCATTAATCAACTCTTCATAAAACTCAGACTTAAGAGTCAGGTCAAGGATGAGTTTTGTGGGTATATATGCTTTTTGCTCGAACTAAGTATACATATGCATAATAAGATCACATTCATGTTCATCATAATCTTTTGAATCTTGGATCTGCCTCTCAATCAGGCGGAAGCTTGACCATCATTGCCTTGAGTGAGATACTTTGCAACCAAATTCATTATGGCCACAAGTGGTTGGATACTAACAAATGAGGCATTAGCTATTGCTTCTTCCTTAACTTCATACTCAATTGTTGATTTTGTGATACATGTTTCTTTACCTTTCTCTATGACTTCAAACTTAACCTTATAAAGTGTAAATCCAAGATCAAGAAGTCCACCTTCCACCACTTGAGCTATTTTCACCCTCTTATCATCATCAATAACAACAAATTTCTCTTTGTGAGATGTCAAAAGTGGTGTTCCTGGTGGAAATGTTACTTTGAGGACTGATCCAACACCACCATCACCTTCGAGTATATCGACCTTATGAATGATATTCGGAAGCTCTTTAACAACAATATGTGCTAGTTGAATAGTGCCATAGATTTTCCAAGCTTCATTTGCTGGCACATGAACTTCAATCTCTTCAGAAATTGTTCCAAACATGTTTGTTGAGTGAAAAATATAGTTGTTTTGAGTATGTTTTCCTTTAATGTACGCTAAGTTATATATATATATATACACAAAAAAAAAGATAATATTTGGAGCATATAATTAGGCCTGGCCGAATGAGAGATGCGATGTTGACATATGGCCGGCCAATTGTGCCATCACACCACACTATAAACGCCTCGTTCGTATCGAGATTTGTTTAAACTTATATAGAGACTGACTATTATACGTTATTTGAATGTTACAAACAAAAAAATGCAAAAAGAAAAACCTAACTTCTAATGTTGTGAAAACAACAAAATTATTAAAATTTAAAATCTTAAAAAGAATTTATGCTTCAATAATTCAAAATTAAAGAAGGATAATGCATCAATAATTTTTATCTAATGAAATTCAAATATGCGCGGATCTTTCAATGCAAATTACTTCAATTACCAAAAAATATTGTAATATATAAAAATTTAAAATATTTGATCAAAATATTAACCTATATTATTTCTGATTATGGTTTTATAACAATAAATCATTTATTATTTTATTTATTTTATGAAAATAATGATTAGCCATAAAAGTGGGAATACAGTAAACTAAAATAATTAATATTTGATAAGGTTATTATAAAAAGGGTCATTTTACAAAGATCCTACTAATATAATGCTAGCTATTGTTGTTAACTTGTTAATGATAAATAAATAAGCTTTGTTATGTTGGTGAAAAAAAAAACTATTGTTATTTAGGTGCTTGTATAGTTAAGTTTTTTTTCCCTTATAATATATTAATATGGTAACATTAACATATAATATAAAAAATCAGCCCCAACGAGATTTGCTTGTATGATGATTTCTTTATGTGGTGACATTTAAAAGAGCGGTTCAATATATGAATAAAATTTTTTGTTCATTCAAAATTCAGTGAATGATCATATTTCGTAATTTTATCTGATCTATATTAATATAAACATTAATAATTGATTCACGATTCGAACTTTTGATTCGTAGATAATTTTATCGTTATTTTACAACTCCTCTTCAAAAGTGGTGGCATGATTGGACTTACTAAGAGAAGGTGTAATACATAAAGCCTATCCCTAATAAGTAGCTTGTAACTTGCACTATTAAATTATCTCCTAAACTACGAATATGCAGTGTTAATTATTTTTCTCATTTCCATTTAGTTGGCACGTACATAAAAAAAACTAGCTTAGCACACGTGTCAATTAATAAAATTATATATAAGAAGAATAAAATTATTTAAAAATAATAATTGATGTTAAAATAAATGTTATATCTATTTAAATGATTATAATTTTATATATGAAGCTTAAAAAGTGCTAATCACTATACTAGCGAACAATTACCAGGTGCTAATCGGCCTGTCGCGATTGAGTCACTGAGAGTGAGACAGGAGACCTCGATCAGGGGCAGAGCCAGCTTATTGTTTGGAGTTCGTCCGAACCTCTTTTGGTAAAAAATACTACTATTTATACATGATTAAAATTATTTTTTAGGTATATATAATAGATTTCGATCTCCTTCGACTAGTTCGTGTGTTTACTTTTTCCGATTTTGAACCCCTTATTGAAGTTCCGACTCCGCCGATGCTTGTGACTCAGATCAGAGAAGACAAAAGAGGCTAGAGAGGAATCAAAAATAGGGTTGTGAGTTTTGTTTTGTTTGAGTTAGGAATTAGGGGCCAATATTATATATTATAAATTCGATAGTTATTATTCCAAAACAAATATAATACATTTCGAACAATGTAAACTAATTTTAAAATGTATTGAAATGTTTGAAATTCACATATAATACTTATAATATATTTGTATTAAAAATGTTTTTGTTATATATTAGATGAACTTCTAAAAAATTGTTGTTATATCAAAACTGTATTACATGTAAACAGTCGGTGGTTTGGTGGTGGTGGTGATTTACCGAAAAGAAGAGGTGAAGCTGTGAAAAATCAATATTAAAGTTGTATTAAAATTGTATAAAAAAGCAATGGTAGTGGCCATGTTATTTGTGGTAAGAAAATAAGGCTGACCTGTGTAAGAGTAGAAGATATGTATGATTCGTAAATATAGTTATATAATATATTATTTATGTAAATTTCCAAATTAAATTGTGTTGGATCAAAACTCAAAATATATAGGAGTAATTAATATAATTTAAAAATAAAATATTATTTTGATTTTATTTAATGAAACTTCGATTATTCGATGCACCGTAGAATCAGGATCCTTGCATTGAACACCAGATCAAAGAATTAAATTGTCCAAAGAAAACAACCAACGCTGAAATGAAAAATCGACACCAAAAAATTGATTTAGTTCAGTTCAATTTTCGATATTATGTCTACCCCTAATTAACGTTCACAAGAATAAGAGAAGGTGTGGCAACTACTTTGTTAATAATTTTAATATAAAGTATGCACAGGCAAAATTAGGTCACACAGAAGAACAAAGCACCGAAGATTGAAGATGGCAATGGAGATGAGGAGAATTTTTCTGCGGAAATGTAATGGTATTCTCTCTATCTCTTCCTTTCATATTTCACATTCTTATTCTTCTTCTTCACGCCGTAGTAAAGTAAAAGGTAGAGTTGGGTTAAGTAGTAGCAATTTTGAGAAAATCAAGTGTTCAGATGATGCTGTGAATCTCTTCCATCAAATGGTTAGAATGAAGCCTCTTCCTTCAGTTGTCGATTTCTCTAAATTATTTAAGAATATGATAAGTATGAAGCATTACTCTGCTGTCCTTTCTCTTTTTCGAGAAATGCAGAAATTGGGTATCCAAATTGATGGAGTCATTTTGACTAGTGTGATTAACAGTTATTGCATGATGCATCGTGCTGGTTGTGGATTTTTGGCGTTACCCATTTACTTAAAGAGTGGCTTTGCATTTGATGTTGTCACCTTTACCACCCTAATAAGGGGATTCTTTGCTGAAAATAAGGTTAAAGATGCTGTTGAATTGTTCAAAAAATTGGTTAGAGAGAAGATTTGTGAGCCTGATGAAGTCATGTTTGCAACAGTCATGAATGGACTTAGTAAAAGCGGTCATACTCAAAAAACTTTAAGTTTGCTCCGGTTAATGGAACAAGGGAACACTAAACCCAAAATAATTAACTACAACATTGTTATTGATTCCCTTTGCAAAGATGGAAACTTAGATGATGCTATCAACCTTCTGAATGAGATGAAGCAGAAAGACATTTGTCCCGATGTAGTCACATATAATTCAATAATTGATAGTTTGTGTAAGTTTGGTAAGTGGGGAAAAGTTAAGACTTTGTTCTATGAGATGGTGAACCTTAATATTTATCAAGATGTGCGAACCTTCAATATAGTAATAGATGGACTATGCAAAGACGGGAAAGTTGAAGATGCCGAGGAAGTAATGAAACAAATGGTTGAAAAGGGTGTCGAGCCTAATGTAATCACCTACAATGTGATAATGGATGGATATTGTTTGCGTGGTCAACCAGATAGAGCAAGGAGAATTTTTGATATCTTGATAGATAAGGGCATTGAGCCTACCATTTTTAGCTATACCATACTAATAAATGGATACTGTAAGAAAAAGAAAATTGCCAAGGCCATGCAATTGTTTTGTGAAATTTCTCAAAAGGGATTAAAACCTAATATTGTTACCTACAATACTATCTTGCAAGGTCTTTTTGAAGTTGGAAGAATTGGTGTTGCAAAACAATTGTTTGTTGAGATGGTATCTACTGGGCAGGTACCTAACTTATCCACTCATAACACTTTGCTTGATGGCTATTTTAAGTACGGACTTGTTGAAGAAGCTATGTCACTCTTTAATAAGTTGGAAAGAAAGACTGAAAATATTGATATTGGATCTTACAATATTATCATTAATGGATTGTGTAAAAACGGTAAACTCGATGAAGCTTATGCTATTTTTGAAAAGCTTTCTTCAATGGGATTGATTCTGAATGTGAGAACATACAATACAATGATAACTGGATTTTGTCTACAAGGGTTGTTAGATGAAGCTAAAGATATGCTTAGAAAAATGGAGGGGGACAATTGTCTTCCAAACAATGTCACTTACAATGTTATTGTGCAAGGGTATCTTAGGTGCAGGAAATTAAATGAAATGGTAACTTTTATGAATGAAATGACTGGAAGGGGCTTCTCATTTGACGCAACTACAGCTAAGTTACTGGTAAAGGAAATAAGTGAGAATCCTTCCATCCTTGAGATGATACCAGAGCTCCACACGGAAAAGAAGAAGTGAAAATTGCTATCGCTTGGTTTATTCGGCTATGTTTTGAACTTTGATACAGTTTTGTTTATCACCTCAAATGAAATTGAATCCAATGCAATTGTGGAAGATGAAATATGACAATCAAAATGTTGCTTTGGCTTTCAGGCTGGCTTATCGAGGAGGTACATCACTGTTGATGTTTTGATTGTTTTTCCGCTATTTTTTATCTTGGAAATCAGATATTACTGTTCTCTTGATATGAAAAATAGTGTGAGTTACCCTTATGTGTACACTTTGTAATTTTAGGAATATCATATCCAATGCTATTTGTTATCAACATGTAGTGTCATTTTCTAGCAATATATTGAGGAGTAGCATATTTCAAACAGGCACTCGATTATATGATTACAATTTTGTTTATGTGTGGGTTTGCAGAACAGGTTCATCACGGTCACGCCAGAAACTGAAGTTCTGAAAATGAAGCAACTGATGATAGGTACTACTTTCTGCTTTGTTTCTTTTTTTAATGCCCTCTTTAGTGTATTTGCTTCATACACAAGAAGATTTGCAATAATGTACTTTATGATGGACTTGAGGAGTAACAATTTAAGCCATGCCAAAAAAAAAAAAAAAGAGATTCTGCAAGAACAACAATTTTGAAAGAACAAATTTTGGAATACCTAGCAAGACTACTGGGTTTTAACTATAAAGCACACAAAATGAAGAAGAAAAAAGGGAAAACTGAACAAGGGTAGTGCAGTAACAATTGATATCAATACAACCCTCCATCACTTATTCACCACAACAGAGTTGTCTGAGGATTTATCTTGACCCTCTAAGGCTGTTGTACTGGCAAAGAGAATTGTATCTCGTATTCCTTACATGCCCTCTGTAGGGATGGCAATGGGGCGGTGCTGGTTGAGCTTAACCCACAAAATTTTTAATCCGCCCCGCCCCGCCCTGCATAACAATTCTTTTCATTTTCAACCCACCCCAACCCGCCCCGCCTAGATCCGCCCCACATAATTTTTTTTAATATTTTATTTTTCTAGTTATGTTTGATACTAAAAATAAAATTCATAAAAATAAATTCATTTTTTCATTAAGTTGTATTAATTTAATAGGATAATGACTTAAAATTTTATTTTTTAGAGGCCAATTGGGAAACATGTAAGAAATTGTATTATTTTTTATTGAATCATTTTCATTTATTATCTTGAATATTTTAGTAGCTTTAATGAAATTATCTTTAATAAATACAACATGTAAAAAGTTAAAATTAAGTTTGAACCCACATAAAATTACATATACCCGCAACCCGCTCCGCCACACATTAATTCTTAAAAAACCCACTTCAACCCGCCCCGCCACACACAACCTTAAACCCGCCCTGCCCCGCCCCATATAGCCTTGAACCCACCCCACCCCGTATCCGCCCCGCCCCATTGCCATCCCTAGCTCTTTGCAAAGAAAATTACACTGGTCAATGTAATCGGAAAAAGAAAGAGAAGCTACTTCATTTTATGTGGCACTCCTTTTCTTTTTAGCATGTTTAAAAAAGAACAACGCCTTTCCGTAATTGAAAATAATTTAATTATAAATTTCCCATTTTAACTTTGATTACATGCTTCTATAGCCACAAATATGACATGGCATGTTTAAGACTAGAAGTTCCTTTCTTTTGTCAAACTCGGTGTCCAGTGAAACTCCACCGCATAAAATTAAATGGAATAGGTAATAAGTTCCATCTATACTTGCATATTTCCCAGGGTATTTTTCATGCACGGTGCTTAAATAACGAGATATTATTCAGGCCAAGGACCTGTAAGTTTTAAGTTCTTCTCTGCCTGGTGGCTCTGATGTATTCTCTGCTAACTGGTTATCCAGCTTACACTTTAAGTTGCTTGACATGGATGTGACTGCAGGTGCTAAATTACATTGAAGATAGTGGTCTTGAGGAGATTGCATAAGGAACTTCAAGAGCTTTAGGGTGTTTCCTTCTCGTCCATTTGCTCCAGGACCGAATGTATCCTTGATGGAGCAAGACCTTATAGCTGTCTCAGTGGGCTTCCCTATGCTTCAGGCAGTTTTATACTTCTGACGCCAAATGACAAATGACGCCTTGGTTACTATTGCAAGGAACTGTCGTAATATGATCTGATTTCATTTGTGTATTATCAAACCTCAAACTTCTGTAACCCTTGAAGCACTTGATACTGGTTTTGAGGCCATTGTTCAACACTGCAAGGAATTTCAGCAACTTTCTCTTTCTGGCCTCCTTATGGACCGTGTGTTTGGGTACATCAGGGTCCATGCTAAGATGTTAGAGATGCTTTCCTTAGCTTTTCTGGGGGATAACCATCTAGGCCTCCACTACGTGCTCTCTGGTTGTGAGAGCCTCCGCAAGTTGGAGATTAGAGGCTACCCCTTTGGCGATGAGGCTCTGTTGTCCAATGGTGCAAAGCTGGAGACAATGTGATCCCTTTGGATGTCTAAATTGTTTAGTATGTATCCTTCTAGCTCAGAAGTTGCCAGGGCTTAATGTTGAAGTCATAGACGGGAGGGTCATCCGGACATGAGACAAGAAAGTTTCCCTGTTAGTAACTTGTTCTTCTGGTGAAATGGTGTTGTCATGTACTTCTGAGCATGTATGGTTAATTTTAATTGTAATTCTCTTTGAAGATTAATGTGAACTAAGTCATTCATTTATACATCTCAAATGCATATCATGACATTGCAACATGATGCAAATGGAATCCCATTTGTTGAACTTTCAAGTATTTTAGTGTTTTACTATTCTTTCTTCTACATTGATAAATTTGCTTTAATACTAAAGAGATTATTACATCAATAATATTTGTTATAATTAATTTCTTTTGATAATGATCACACATTGCGCGGATATTAATACTAGTTATAATAAAAGCAAAAAGCATGAATCAATGTATTTGCTTGCTTGTCCAAAAATGGAGAAAATGACATAAATGGTCTCTAAATTATCATAGTAGGTCTAAAATAGTCCCTTAACTACATATTTAATGGATATGGTCTTTTAACTATCCACCCTTTTGTCAAGTTTGGTTTTTATCCACTTTTTATACCCTTCGTTAACAAATGTCGTCATTCAGTACTCTGTCTTGATTTTCTTTTTCCCTCCTCTTTTCTTCATTGTGAGACGCTATAGTCAAGAAAACCCTAGATTCATTTCATTAGATTTGGCCATTATTGAAAGCTCAAGACAATGATTTTACGACTAGAAGGTGGTACAACTCCTCCGTATGGTAAGTTTTCTAGAGTTCAAGTCTTTATTTGTGTGAGGTTTTGTTGTACAAAAGAAAATATCATTTTTTAAAAAAAATTATTTTCGTTTATAGATTCTATACACAATGCCGTAAAAATCAGCATCAAAGTAACCCACGATGGTTTTATGAAGCACCAGCCTAAAAAACATTATTTTGGGGGTCGTGTCCAATTCATTGACCATGTTGATGTTTCAGAAATAAAGTTATCTCAATTCAAGAATATGGCTGAGATATGTGTTATGATAATGAGTCAGTTGCATTTTGGCACAAGTATGGTAGACTCGGTGAAAAAATGAGGCTTGTTTCAACTGATTTTGAATTATAATGTATGTTAACGGTGTTTGTTAACAGTTTTTATAAAAAGTGATATAGATCAAACTTGACAAAAGGGTGGATAGTTAAAGGACCATATCCGTTAAGTGTATAGTTAAGGGACTATTTTAGACCTACTGTGATAATTTAGGGACCATTTATGTCATTTTCTCTCCAAAAATGCCCACCTTGAGTTGTGCATGGTCATTGTCACAAATCACAATTAGTGGCGGAGCCACATTTACTTGAGGGATGCCAAATGACATTTCTGAAAATTACAATGGGTAATTAGTTAAAAAAAATTCAAAAGTTCTTAATTTTTTTTTATATTAGTATGCGTATCAGCGCGTTGCGCGGCTATATATTAATTTATAATTATTTTAATTTAATAAAATATCAAATACTTCAAATATTTTTATATATTGTCCTTTATTACTTTTATGTTGTATTAATAAATTAATATTTTTCATATTAAAAATTTATTATTTAATTTTTTTCACATGAAATGTAAAATATCATAAAATTAAATGACATGTTAGTATATTTTGAATATATTTTTTTTGAATTCAAAATATTCTTTACATTCTTAAATTTGTGTCAAACTATAATAGAAAAATGATTTAATATAGAGTGGATATAAATAATATAATAATAACACATGTAACTGCTATATACATTTTCTTATTAATCATTGAAAATAATTAATTAATCAGTTTGTTATATTATTTTTTAAAACATTCATTTAATCTCTTAAGCTTTCGCAGAAGGAAATAATAATTTAAATTTTAATCAATGATTAGATTTCGAGGAACTTACTAATTTTTCTAGTATTCTAATATAGTAATTATTGCGTGAATTCTTATTATGACTATTATAAAGTTTATCATAATTTTTAATACTTATTATTTTAATACAAAGTGTAATCTTTACTTATTATTTTCTTCATTTTTGTTTAATTATATTATAATAATACTAACAACAATTTCTTTTTTTATTAATGTAAAGATAATTTAATATAACGTGTAATTTTTACTTACTATTTTCTTCTCAATTTTATTTTTTTAATCATCTATAAATAATAGTTACAACAATTTATATTTTTATTAATGTAAAGATCTTGAAATAATTCTGCTTATGTTCTATTAATAATAATGATTGAAATTTATTTAAGATCATTATTAAAGTTTCTACATAATTGAGATAAAAATTGAGGTTGCATATAAATAAAAACATCTTTGAACAAACAAAATAATTATATACACTAATAGAGAGTACCTTCTAGTCTTATATAAGTATCGTGAAATTATGATAAAGTTGGAAAAGTGTAACTATCTTAAAAAATTATAACTATTAAATTTAAAATTTAAAATTTCAATTAGTTATTTTCAATTATTTAAAAAATTATAAATAATTTTTATAATTTATGAATATTTTAATTTCATAAAATATTCCTTCAATTTTTAACCGTATTTGTCCTTTATTTTTTTTTTATGTTGTATTAATAAATTAATATTTTTTCATATTAAAAATTAAAAATTTAATTTTTTTCACATGAAATGTTAAATATCATAAGATGAAATAACATGTTAGTATATTTTGAATATATTTTTTTTGAAGAAAAAAATTCAAAAAAATTCTTTACATTCTTAAATTTGTGTCATACTATAATAGAAAAATGATTTAAAAGAGTGAATATAAAATTATGTAATAATAATACAAACATGTACCTTATATATACATTTTTTATTAATCATTGAAAATAATTAATTACAATAGTGAATCTGTTATTTGTTATATTATTTTTTTTAAATCATTAATCTAATCTTTTAAACTTTTGATGAAGAAAATAATGATTTAAATTCTTATCAATGATTAGATGTCGATGAACTTACCAATTTTTCTAGTATTCTAATATAGTACTTACTGCGTAAATTCCTTTTTGACTATTATAAAGTTTATCATAATATTTAGTACTTGCTATTTTAACACTTATTTTTTTTCCATTGCTATTTTTGTTTAATTATATAAACAATAATACTTACACAATTTCTTTTTTTATTAATTTAAAGATAATTTAATACAACGTGTAATTTTTACTTACTATTTTGTTCCCAATGTTTTTTTCAATCATATGTAAAACAATTTATATTTTTATTAACGTAAAGATTTTGAATAATAATTCTTCTAATGTTCTATTAATATTAATGATTGAAATAATTTAGGATAATTCTTAAAGTTTCTACATAATTGAGATAAAAATCAAGGTTGAGTACAAATAAAAACATCTTTGAACATATAAAATGATTTTATGCACTATTAGAGAGTACCTTCTAGTATAATAAGTACCCTACAATTATGATAAAGTTTGGAAAGTGTAACTATCTTCAAAAACTATAAGTATTAAATTTAAAATTTTAACTTTCGATTAGTCGTTCTCAATTATTTAAAAAAATGTAAATAATTTTTATAATTTTTAAAATATCTACTTTATGATTTTTTTTAATACAATTCTATAATTCTTAATTAACGATATTAAAAAGTTAAAATTCTATATTTTAGAAAAATATCTGAATTCCTTGTTATAAAAAATAATCTTAATTTTGATTTCTCTTTGATATGATATTTTGAAGAACGTTTATATTTTTCTCAATCTCATATACAATTGTGAAAATTCTAATTAATTAAATGGTAATTTCTAATTAATTAAATGACATATTATTTATTTCACTTTTCACAAAATAATTTTGAATACTTTGAAATCTTGTAATATAAGGGTACTTTTGTAAACAAATAAATTGTTCTTAAAATTTATGCAAAGCTTATTATTTTGAATACAACAAATCAAAATACTCAATTAAAAATAATTTTAATATAAATTATCCTGTCATAATTTATCCCATCATAACTAATTTCGTTATAACTTGAATTCAAATCAAACGACTCCTTAATCTTTAGCGGTATGTTCTATAGGTTTAAAGATTCTAAAAGTCAAAGACAAATCATTTATTAAATGTATAGTAAACCGTTTTAAAAAATTACATTTTAAATAAAATTTAACTTATAACATGATTCCATCACTTCATCCCCAACCTATACATTTTTTAAAGTGATTTTTTTTAAAAAATGATTTAATTAAATAATATTAATCATGGTTAAAACTGCAAATATATAAAAGTATATAAAAACAAACATAGGAAACTCATTCGATTGAATAATATGACAAAAACAAATAAAGTTGAACGAAATAAATTAAAGAATCACAATAAGATATTATAGATCTAATAATATCATCATTTGTACAGGATTCACTTTGATGAATTCATGTATGCAATCATCATGAATGGGCTAAGCAAAAGGGGTCATACTCAGAAAACTTTAAGTTTGCTCCGGTTAATGGAACAAGGTAACACTCAGCCCGACATATATATCTACTGCATTGTTATAGATGCTCTTTGCAAAGATGGAAAATGCTGCAATCAACATTCTGAACAAGATGAAGCAGAAAGACATTTATTCCGATATAGTCACATATAATTCAATAATTGATGGTTTGTGTAAGCTCGGTCAGTGGAAAAAGGTTAAAACTTTGTTCTCAGAGATGGTGATCCTTAAAATGTATCCAGATGTGCGCAGCTTCACCATACTAACAGATTGACTATGCAAAGAGGGGAAAGTTGAAGATGCCGAGGAAGTAATGGAACACATGGTTGAAAAGGGTGTTGAGCCTAATGTAATCACCAATTGGAGGAGTGTTCATGTTGAATTTTCGGTAGATATGACGGAGGTCAATTAGATCTAAGTGCAGCGAACAATGAGCAACATTATAAATTAAAAAGTGATGCAAGCATTGCCACGGTGAGATGCCTTGACCAGCCATGAACGTAATCGAAAAGTTTCAATAAGTGGAGATTTACACATCTTTTTGGCATATTATTAATGTATCTGACTCATAATTGAGATATAATTATATGTATATAGTTTTTATCAGTGTATCTTATTAAGTATACATGTATCTAAATTTTGATTTTTTTTTTTTTGGATTAATGACATGACAGATACTCTACAATTGTGATGTTTTCCTAAATTCATGTGTTTCAGTTACATTTCATATTTAGATACACATAATTACATAATTAGATGGATATGCTTACCAAAATTTTAGGTTTTTTAATTTTATCCTTTTAGTACTTTAGTTATATGATCTTATAGTCTAATACACATCATGATTTTTCTTATTATAATGTAAATTTTTCTGATGATAAATTCAAATAATTTTTTTAATTCATCTTTTTTATTCAAATAAACAATTGAGAATGTAAGGAGAGAGTTTCATTATTTTTCTTTGTATAAATAAATAATATAACATATTTAGATTTCTAAGCCAATAAAAATTTTCAGTTATTTTTATTTAATGTCTGAAATATTTTAATTTGTCTAAGAAGTAATATAATATTGAAATAAAGATATGAAAATTTGTTAAAATTAAAAAAAATGAATTTTTTTATTTGAGGATCAATACCTTCAAACAAAGCAAAGAGTGCAAATATTGTTATTGCATATTTTTTTTTAATATTAATATATGAGAGAATTGAATTTAAAAATATAAGCTTACGTGCAAAAACCATATTAAGATAATTGCAAATTTTTCATTACTTTTCATCATCTCATTTACAATTCATTAAACAAACAATTGCAAACACAGTAAAAATCAAAATATTTTAATTAAAATTATAAAATTTAATGACTACATATATCATAACAACGTAAACGCAAATAACTTCGAGATATATATATAAAATCATTTAAAATATGAATATTGACCTATATATTTCAAAGTTTATCATGATAATTTTCCACATTAAGCCTGTAACACATCAATTTACAAAGTGATATATATTGAATACAATAATACAAAGCAAATTTTTAAAAATAATAATTAAAAAAATAAAAGTGAAAAACATATAAGTTTATTGGTTTGTTGGTCATATAAGATTCTTTATTTTGAAATTCTCACCGGGAGTTTCAATGTATTTATTTTGTGAATATCGATGCACTTGATACCTCTTTTTAAATGAATAAATTTTATTCTATCTCTCATCCATTTTACTGAACAAAATATTATACTAAATAAAAAAAAAATTGATTAATAAAATCAATTATAAATAAGTTGTAGATACATTATCACTTTTGATTGTGTAGTTTGTTTATCCATGCTCTTTCAACTCAGTAATTATTATGTTAGAATATGATTTGAAATAGTTTTTTTCTCATTTTTATTTTCATAAAGTGTACTTGTCTTGGCTATCATAACTAGTACTTCCTTCGTTTTAAAAAGAGTGGTCTGATTTGATTTGACACGGAGTTTAAAAAATTAAAGAAGATTTTTGAATCTTGTAGTCCTAAATTAAAGTTATGTCAAATGTACAAAAATGTCCTTAATCTTGTGGTCTTAAACATGCCACGTGGAAAGCTAAAAGTAAAGTGTTACCAAAAAAGGAAAGAGGTCATTCTTTTTTAAACTGACTAAAAATGAAAGGAAGTCATTCTTTGTGAAACGTGGAACTCATTTTTTAAGTCGGTAGTTTTTTTTTAAAAAAAATTCAACTATTAATTCTAATAAGAAATATTGTTAATAAGAAGTTTTTTTAAAATTTTTTTTTGTAATAATAAATGTTGTTTTAGTAATACCATACTACTATATTATGAATTAACAAACAACGTATAGCCTAAAAGGTTTTATATTTTATCATCAATTTTTTTATATTTAAAAATAAAAAAGATAAAAGCTAAGTTTTAAAAAAACCTAACCTATAAACTTACCACATTACCCCACCTACTAACAAATATACGAGTTAAATAAATATTTTGATTAGAATAAAAATAAGAGTCGAAAAAAATTTAAACATTAATCACATGTAGAATGAGTTATTAATAGAGAAGAGTTAGTTTAACAGTGGTAAATTTCTAGATAGAAAAAGAATTAGCTTAAAATAAATATTGTTTTGCTTTTTGAATTGTAATTTATTAGTTAATATAATTAACTTTAATCATGAAAATATTAAGAAATATTGTGTGAGCTATGAGTAAAATTAGGTCACATTGAAAATTATAGAGCAACTCAGTGAGAGATTTGTTTGGCAATGGCGATGAGTAAAATTTCTCTGCGGAAATGCAATGGTATTCTCTCTATCTCTTCCTATTCTTATTATTCTTCTTCATATTCACGCAGTAGTAAAGTAAAGGGTAGAGTTGTGTTAAATTTTGAGTGTTTAGATGATGCTGTTACTCTATTCCGTCAAATGGTTACAATGAAGCCTCTTCCTTCAGTTGTCGATTTCTCTAAATTGTTTAAGACTATGATAAGTATGAAGCATTACTCAGCTGTCCTTTCTCTTTTCCGACAAATGCAGAAATTGGGCATTCCAATTGATGGGTTCATCTTGACTAGTGTGATTAATAGTTATTGCCTGATGCATCGTGCTGATTTTGGATTTTCGGTGTTACCTATTTACTTGAAGAATGGCATTCCATTTAATACTGTTACCTTTAACACCCTATTAAGAGGAATCTTTGCTGAAAATAAGGTTAAAGATGCTGTTCAATTGTTCAAAAAATTGGTCAGAAACAAGATTTGTGAGCCTGATGAATTCATGTATGCAATCGTCATGAATGGGCTAAGCAAAAGGGGTCATACTCAGAAAACTATAGGTTTGCTCCGGTTAATGGAACAAGATAACACTGAGCCCAACATATATAACTACAGCATCGTTATAGATGCTCTTTGCAAAGATGGAAACTTAGATGCTGCTATCAACATTCTGAACGAGATGAAGCAGAAAGACATTTATCCCGATATAGTGACATATAATTCAATAATTGATGGTTTGTGTAAGCTCAGTCAGTGGGAAAAGGTTACAACTTTGTTCTCTGAGATGGTGAACCTTAATATGTATCCGGATGTGCACACCTTCAACATACTAACAGATGGACTATGCAAAGAAGGGAAAGTTGAAGATGCCGAGGAAGTAATGAAACACATGGTTGAAAAGGGCGTCGAGCCTAATGTAATCACCTACAATGTGATAATGGATGGATATTGTTTGCGTGGTCAACTAGATAGAGCTAGGAGAATTTTTGATAGCTTGAGAGAGAAGGGCATTGAGCCTGACATTTTTAGCTATAACATACTAATAAAGGGATACTGTAAGAAAAAGAAACTCACCAAGGCCATGCAGTTGTTTCGTGAAATTTCTCAAAAGGGATCAAAGCCTAATATTGTTAACTACAATACTATCTTGCATGGCCTGTTTGAAGTTGGAAGAACTGGTGTTGCAAAACAATTGTTCGCTGAGATGGTATCTACTGGGCTAGTACCTAACTTATCCATTTATCACACTTTGCTTGATGGTTATTTTAAGTACGGACTTGTTGAAGAAGCTATGTCACTCTTTAATAAGTTGGAAAGAAAGACAGAAAATATTGATATTACATCTTACAATATTATCATTAATGGATTGTGTAAAAATGGTGAACTCGATAAAGCTCGTGCTATTTTTCAGAAGCTTTCTTCAATGGGATTGCTTCCGGATGTGAGAACATACAATACAATGATAACTGGATTTTGTCTACAAGGGTTGTTAGATGAAGCTAAAGATATGCTTAGAAAAATGGAGGGGAACAATTGTCTTCCAAACAATGTCACTTACAATGTTGTCGTGCAAGGATATCTTAGGTGCAGGAAAATAAATGAAATGGTAACTTTTATGAAGGAAATGACTGGAAGGGGCTTCTCATTTGACGCAACTACAGCTGAGTTACTAGTAAATGCTATTAGTGAGAATCCTTCTGTTGTTGACATGTTACCAGAGCTTCATGCGGAAATCAAGAAGTGAAAAGTTGTTCACTTGGTTTGTTCGGCTGCACTATGGCTGTGATACAATTTCCTTTTTATCCTTGCAAAAGAATTTACATCCAATGGAATTGCAGAAGTTGATGGCAATTAGAGCATTGCTTGAGGTTTCTAGGCAGACCTACTGAGGAGGTATATCGAATTTTGATATTTTGAGTTCTATATCCGTTTTTATTTTTCTCAAAAATCAATTGTTATTGCATTATTAATGTGAGAACAAAATGGTAATCTTACCGATCTAAAAAATAATAATGGTGAGTTTCCTTATGTGTTTTAAGTCTAGTAATATCATTTATCAGTGCTATTTAGTCATCGAATCTGATAAGAAATACCATAGTTGCCTCATTCACTAGCCAAAATTGGCTCATTTCCTCCATTTCAGTCATGATACACTTCTATTGTTGCAAAGCTGAAAGTCCTGGAAAATTGCTCCTCAAATCATGTGTTTCCTATCCACCTATTTTTCCAGAGAAGGGCTTTTATAGCATCTTTCAGTTTAATATGAATGTTCTCTGAGAATTCACCCCATAAGTTTCTGACATATTTCCAACTCCATAAGAATAGTTAGGAACCTTCGTGATCTAAAACTTCTCCATCCCATATTATTTCTGCAATCAGTTGCTTCTTCATTTCTTCTTCCTCTTTGTAGAACCTCCAAAGTCTCACATCATAAGGAGATTTTTGTTGTTTATCCTAAGGTTTCTTGCTCCTATTTCGCGTTCCCTCTTCCTTGTTTTCACAATTCTCATTTGACGAGGTTGAAGGCTTTCTTCTCTCTATTACCTTGCCACAAGAAGCCTCCCTGAACTCATCTCTTTCTTCCTTAGTATTAGGGTATTGGATACAGAGACATAATATATATATATATATATATATAGAGAGAGAGAGAGAGAGAAAGAGTGTCCAAGACACTATCACTACAACAAAAATTGCTTTTAGCGGCAATAAATATGTACATTAACAAAGAGTGCTAAAGCCTTTAGCAGCATTAATTATTTGCCATTAAATCCAATACGATAATATATATATATATATATATATATATATATATATATATATATAGAAAGAGGGTCACCTTACCTTAAACTCCTATGAGCAATGAAAAAAACCTACTGGTGTATCACTTATCAAAATTGAGAATTTGACAGTGAATGTGTAAAACTTTATCCAATCTCTCTATTTGTTTCCGAACCCCATATCTTACCATCGAGTTCCATCAAATACCCCAATTTACATGGTTGTACACCTTCTATATGTCCAGCTTTATCAATAGCCAAGTGCTCCTTGTCTTTTCTTTTTTATTTTTAAATTCCAAAGCCTCATTGGCGTGCCATTATTTGCCTATCTTTAGTGAATGCCAACTGTTTTCTGTACTTTCGATCTTTCTGCCAGCTATTTGGCTATAATTTATATACACTATTAATCAAACATTCAAACTAATGGATTTGAAATGTTTCAACTTTTAGTTCCATTCTTGAGATAACGGTCAAATGACACACCTGAACTATCACTTTTTCGCGAGTTTCAAGCCCCAACACCAACTATCAGTTGTTTTCTTTTTCTGCCTGGACCAGATCCCTCTATGTATTAAAACACACCTCAACTATTAGTTTTTCCCTCTTCTACTTGAAAGATGGTGGTAGTTCAGGTCGAGAAAGGGAACAACTGACAAGTGAGGTGTGTTTTAATACACAAATGGTGATAGTTCATGTAAGAAAAGGAAGCATCTTATAGTTGATGTGTGAAACTCGCAAAAAAACGATAGTTCGTATGTGTTTTTGACTATCAACTCTCCATTTTTCATGGGAGTTAAGGCAAGCAGTTTATGTTGCATGTATATTCCTTGCAAAATGTTCGTTCTGGTGAAAATACTCTACAACTTTCAACACATCATCCTTGACAAATGACAACTTCACTTGGAGAGCCTAATATGGCATTTATTCTACTCAATATTTATTCAGTTGGCACTTTCTTACCCCGGTAAATAGTGTGGATAATTTTTGGATTTTGTTAGCTCCCTGTCTGCTTGATGTTTTGTTTAAAGCAACTTCTTTTGCTCTCTTGTAATCTTGCATTCATCTAAGTAGCGCGCCTGTTGAGCTGGACTTACAAATAAAAGGCTATTTTTATTATTTCTAGGTTTTAGTTTTATGTAAAATAGGAGTATTTTTTATGTGTATGTTTTGAATTCTAACTAAACTATGTGTTGCCTTCTATAAATAGTGGATAACCCTCTTTAACCAAGCTCCTTGTGGTCGAGACCCCCCGCATAGTGAGAGCTTAGTGCACCAGGTTGTCTATGCCCTCTTTAACCTATATAAATTATGTCTTCCCTGTAAATTGGCTAATCGATTTATAGTATATGTTTCGGCTTTCAGACTTGTTT
Source organism: Solanum bulbocastanum (assembly GCA_037074985.1). Lineage (NCBI taxonomy): Eukaryota > Viridiplantae > Streptophyta > Magnoliopsida > Solanales > Solanaceae > Solanum > Solanum bulbocastanum. The sequence continues at coordinate 2,895,135 of CM073602.1, forward strand.
TTGTCCCCTAAACAATATGCATGCATTATTTATCTTATAACAATGATTTTTCATGCCTTAAAGCTTTCTTTCAATTTATGTAACAGAACATGTTACTTGCCAGGTAACCACACTCTTGTTTTTTATCAGACCGGTATGATGTGCCTACCGGAGATGTTGTCCGTGCTGTTGCAAGTGAGCGCTGAACCGTTTAAATGCTTACATACGAGGTTACTAGATGATGATGACAGGCATGGAACCTGAAAAGCGTGAATGTATAAGCTCAATCACTTGAGCCAACCTTAGGCATACACCACCTTGGAGTGTTGAGGTGGCATGTCACGGCATCCACAAATTATGACATAAGCTCAACCACTTGGGCCGATCTTAGGCGGACATTGCCTTGGGGTGTTGCGGTGGCATGCCACTCCGCGTTCACCTGTGAACTAGAGCCAAATGAATATGAATGAAAATTCAAACTATAGTCTCTCACTATTCTTCCAATGAAACTGTTTGATTAGTTTCCATCAATATAGCTATGACATATATCACAGTGCAGAGATAGCAAATATCATAGTGCATTGTACTAAAAAAAAGTTGTTTAAATTGTAAAAAAACATGACAGAGCTCAACAACATAAAGTAAGCAACTTTGCCACTTGTGTAACGTGTTATTGCCATAACACAGCAAATATTTATTCCAGATTTGTACTTTCCTTCAGTGTAACTCAACTTGCGTTGTAAGCTCGGAAAAACGTTGAACACACATCAAATGCTTTGCCATTTTCTGTTTCTACGATCTGTGCCAGTAACAGCCAGGAAACTGCACTAAAGTGTCTCAATCAAAAGAAAGGTCTCGTCTCCAAAGGATATCGAATTGGAAGTAATATGCTGTCATCAAAAACTATAGCTCAAACTGCATCCAAACTGAACTTGATTCAACTAGTAGCATCAGTAATAGGAAAAAGAGTTGCAAAAACAATATACAAATATTCCAATATCGCATAGAAAGTAAGGGCAATAAAGTTCACAAAGCTTCTGATATGCATTGTGACTTTGTGGGTTTCAAATCCAACCACAACAACAAACACAGTGAAACCCCACAGGTTGGGTCTGGGGAGTGTAGGCACACTCAACCCTTAGCTTGTGGAAGTAGAGAGGTTGTTTCCGAAAGACTCTCGCTTGTGGGCTTCAAATCCAATGAATAAAATATCAAAACATAAGCAAGGGTAAAGATGACCAATGTAGAGCATTTTCCAGATTACAGAGTAAAAGCTACAATCTTAACTGGTCTCTTTGCACAAGTATTTATCCAGTAAGAAAATCTTAAGTTTGGGCAAACTACCAACATAGCTATGAGATTGGACAAAGCTTCTGCACCATGAGAATACAACTTAACATTGAACTGATACAAGGTATGATACATACAAGACTTCTCTCAATAGTATCGAAGCCATAATAAACTTTAAAAGTAGATGTGCCGAGAACAACTATTTTGATTTGATATCACAAAAATGTCAGTGCCAACCCCAACTAATTTGGGACTGGGGGAAGTTGTTGTGTTGCATGACCAGAATGTTGAAATACAAATGCATAAAGTAACTGTTGTTCACCAAACTACAGAAAATCGAAATACTTCCCATAATCATTGGATCACAAACTAAAGTGAGCATAACTAGCTCGTTTTTTAAGTTGGATCTAACAAAAAATCTTCAGCATACTTTAACTGATGCTTGGATCATAGATTGAGCAAGAGGCCCATTGGATTTGCCATCCAAGGGTGTATCCTAGTGGTCAATAAGGTGGGAGGAGAATAGCGAGGTTTCAAATTCAAATCCCAGTAGATGAACTCTTCCCATCAACCTAAACCTGACCTTAGTGGGCAAAGTTGCCCAATACTTGTGCTGGTGGGAACAATACCCAATGGAATAATGGCGTAAGCTGGCCCAGACACTACAAGCATTAAAAAACATTGGATCCAACATCCTAATTCCTACAACTCTCCACGGAATCATTTTATATGGAATGCAAAAATATTACTCTCCTACAAACCTCTTGCCAAGAGTCTCTTCCATTTTTTTGATCTTTTTTATATATGATGCAAGGTTCTTCCAATCTTGGTCTCCTCTCAAATGGACATGTAAGAGACTTTTTTCAAATTAGAGATTTTTTTTTTTTTTTAAAAAGGCAGTAGTGAAAAAATCTAGCTGCCCTGATTTGCAAACAGGCATGACCATGAAAAATCAGCAAAGAGGCTAGCTCAGTGAAACTATTTGTACCATGATTATTTATAAACATAACCGTTTCTTCCATTTTTTTTTTAAAAAACATATCTAAACACATGATGTCATTAAAAAGAAAGACCACATGTCTCATTAATGTCTAAATTAGCCTATCCTGCTGGAGCCGTTGATGCGCAGGCGGCTGGCACACACACAGAAACGCAATGAGGAGGAGAGAGCGTTGCAAATTTTACCTTGCAGACGTCCAAGTATAGCACCACTACCAAAACCTCCAATTGCTGAGTTCAGCAGATCATCAGGCTTTCCTGTTCTACTTGCTCTTACGAACTCACGAGCACCTGCCACGCAAATACAAAAGAACATATATTAACTTCAGTCTTATGTGCCATTGGACACAAACAGCACCAAAATTGTGAAATGGCTATCATCACTCTTTTGACTAAACTTCACCCATGGGCTTCTAAGAAATAGACGATCTTAAGTGGAATCAATGTCCCAAGTCCAGAGCCAGGTTTTTCATATATAGTTGCAGTATGAGAGTCCATCGTGCAATGAAGACTGCATAAATTATGTGGATTATAATTCGTTGTGGGATAAAGCTGTTATAAACATTTTTAACACGTCACTGAGTATGAAGAATGGTCTGTAAGATGATGAGTTTATTCATGACAGCTAGACTAGATGACTGCTAAATTTGTGATAAAAATTAACAACATCACCAAAAAAGTGGAGTGTTCAAGAATAAACTATGTGAGGAATGCAGATGAGGTGAATATAGATTGTCACGTGTGGAATCTGAAAGATGCAAACATATGAAGCAGAATACCAGCTTATTGGCTTTCAAATTATAAACGGCATAGAGGAGAAATTAATAATACAATCAATCAAGTAACATCACTCCCATGTTAGTGGAAGTTGGCTTGAATACTTTGTCTCCATTCTGCTCCATTCAAGTTTATTCATTCTAACACTAACAGATTGCCTTTTAATAGTAATTAGGGGCTCTCTATTCTCTAAACCGGTAAATCTCCCGTCATTCAAATCTAACCAAAATAAAAGGACTCCTAATGAACACAGGATCTAACATATGTGCAATATAGCAACATAAATCTTTATACCGACTAGTTTTATAACTGTCAAATAACAAGAAGCTGGACTTATCAACCAAAAAAATAGAAAATAACACAAATAGAGAAACCCAGTAGATGGAATCTGTCACTGTCAGATCGACGGGTAATTTTAACAATAGAAAAACGCTGGAAGTTTTGACCAAAATAAGCTATTTTTAAAATCAATTCACCTAATTAATACGTTTTAATTTTTTTTTTCACAAAAGTAGTATAAACGTAATTCATGGTAATGTTTTAGGTTATTTTTATTTTAAAAATTCAACGGACAAAAACTGACGGAGCTGTCGACGTTAAATGAATAAACGTTATTGCGAGTAACGTTTTAGGATTAAAATGTTATTCATAATAACGTTTATTGAGAATCCAATCACATCCAACCCTGCAAATGCAGAATCAAATCCTGCAAATTTAAAACGTTACTCACAGTAACGTTTTAGGTGTAAAACGTTACTATTAGTAACGTTTACTAAGAATTCAATCACGGATCTTTGACTCCTGCAAATTTAGCCTAAAAAACGTTACTGTCATATTGGTAAAGTCATATTCCTCCATTTTTTAAACTGACCACAAGTGATTATAAAATAAATGTTGTTGTAAGGAAGGTTTTGCATATTCCAACAATTTTTAACAAAACTTTTAATTGTGTTGCCCATTGTTAAAATACTATTCACAAAACTTCATCAGGTATGAATTAAATAAGTTGAGTTTGTCATATTATGTTAAGTTCTTACTATAGCTTTAAAATTATTTTTCTAATTTATGAATATTATTTTAAAAAATATCTTATTTGAATGTATAGGATAAAGATGACGAGCTTTGAACATAATGTGATGGTTGCTTTGTATTGGGGTGGCCAAATAATTACGGATATGAATGGATTTAGGTATACTGAATGTTCTAGAATGACTATTAGCATGTCTACCTCAACTAACTATGTTGAGTTGGTTGGATTGTTGCATGAGAAAATGGGAACAAATAGTGAAAATATTCATATGAATATTTCTGGAAATTATCCATGTTCAATTCAAGGTAAAAATACAAGGTTCATTGAGTTTAAAATTGAGAATGACCAATCTTTGTTACAATTTCTTTTCATACCTCAAAAATTTGCGGATAAGATTGATATAAATGTTTTGGAGATGTATGTAAAGACCAAATCAACATATCAAAATGTTGTATTTCAAGTTAGTGGTCATCATGGTTATCACATGAATTTATTGGCTCAAAATTATGGTTTTACCACGGCCAATCAACATCATTTTGTAGAACCGATTGTTCAGCCACCATTCCAACAATTGTCGATGCATGATGAAGGATCAAGTAGTCAAATGCATATTGATAATAGTCAAAGGGAATACGAGGCCAGGTAAAACAACAAATTTATATTTTACTGAATTTTAGTGTAACAATTCAATAAGATAATTTTTATTGTCAGTATACACAAATTATCTCTTATTATTAGAAGAAATAACCTTTTAGAGTATAAATTATCGCTTTTAAAACAAGCTTCTATATTCATAATTTTGCTAGAATTTAACTAATATTTTTTTACAGAAATAATGATACCAATGTTGATTATAATGATGTAAATGCTGAAATTAGTGATGAAAGCTCGGAGGAAGATGAACCTTCAAAAGATGGAGATGAAAGTGAACCTGATGAAGATATCGATGATATTAGATATTTTTCTCAGAATGGTGTAAATCTTCATAATCATGAACAAGGCGTGCTTGAAATACAAAATCATGACATACCCTATTTCAGGACATTAGAGAATGAGGAAGACATTTTCATGTCTACATGTGAATCTGAGATGGAATATTGTTCAGTTTGGTCTGAGGAAGCAAAAAAGGATTTGAAAAAAGGTATTTTTTTAGTAGTAAAGAAAAATTGAAACGGGTGGTAACTATTTGGAGTTTGCACAAAAATAAGGAATTCAAGGTGGTAACATCTACCAAGAGTCTATGGGTTGTGAGATGTAAGCTTTATAATTTATTGGGTTGCTTGTGGTTTCTTCGAGGTCGAAAAGTTGGAGATAACCTTTGGAAGATAGGAAAATATGTTGAAAATCATAGATGTGAGACTGAAGGGCTTTCTAGTGGTCACGCCAATCTAAATACCAATTTGATTGCATCACTGTTTCTAAATCAAATTAGAAAAAATCCTAAGTACTTGGTGGTAGATGTTATTTCAAAGGTTCATGAAAAATTTGCTCATCAAGTGACATACAGAAAAGCGTGGCTTGGACGTCAACGCGCATTTGAACTGGTGTATGGTGACTTTGAGAAATCATTTAGTGACCTAACTAAATTTTTTGCAGCTTTTCAACACTTTAACCATGGAACAGTTGTGGAATGGAAACACGAAGAATCTATGAGTTCATCAGAGGTAAAAACTTTTAAATTTGTATTTTGGGCTTTCAAGCCATGCATAGATGGATTCCAAACATGTTGCCCTGTTATTTCAGTAGATGGAACTCATATTTATGGAAAGTATGAGATCAAATTATTAATTGTTGTTGGAATTGATGGAAATGATAACATTCTTCCTTTAGTGTTTGCTATTGTAGACAAAGAGTCAAAAGAGGCATGGAAGTGGTTTTTTAAAAATTTGAGTGCACATGTGATAAAAAGTAGACAAGATGTATGTGTTATATCTGATAGGGCAAAAGGAATCTTGACTAGTTTGCAGGAGTTGCGATGATTTCAAGAGCCTCGAGCCTTCCATAGATTTTGCATAAGGAATCTGAAGAGCAACTTTCAATCTAAATTTCCAAACAAGGACCTCAGCAGATTGATGTGGAGGGCTGCTTCAGCCCATCAAGTAAGGAAGTTTGAATCCTTTATATGGCAAATTAGAGAAGAAAATGTCGAAGCACATGAATACCTCATGGAAATTCACTTGGACAAATAGATTGTTAGCCATGATGGTGGAAAAAGATGGGGAGTGTTGACAACAAATCTTTTAGAGTCATTCAATGGAATGTTGAAAAAAGCACGAGGTTTGCCTGTCACTGCTATGGTTAGACTTTCATTGGAGCAAACTATTGAACGGTATACTCGTAGGTCTCAAATAGCGCACCAACTTGCAGAACAAAATGAATTATGGACTGGGAGATTCAAAATAAAGTGGGAGTAGAACTATGAAAGTTCAAAAAGGCACTTCGTTTTTTATTGGAATATACCCACAGGGGTATACGAGGTTAGATCTGTACATGTTGATGGTACTGGTGGTAATCCTCATTGTGTTTTACTGAATGAAAGAAAATGTGATTGTGGAAAATGGGTTAATTTGCACTTCCTATGTTCACATGTCATGAAGGTAACTGATAGAATGGGAGGGCTAGCTAGAAATTTTGTTAGCGAGCATTTCACAATAGAGAATTATGTTGCAACATATTTTGGGTCATTCTCACCAATTGGTCATGAGGCATATTGGCCATCTCCAAGTTTTACAATGAGAAGTAATGCATTCTATCGTCGTCCAAATCGGCCAAGGACAACTAGAATACCTAATGAAATGGATCGTAGTTCTACAGTGTATGAGTGCGCTTGTGGATTATGTAGGCAGACTGGACATGATAGGCGTCAATGTCCCAATCATAATTAAATTTAAGTGAATAGTTGTGGGTCGATGTCTAATTGTGTTAATTTCCTTTCAGTTAGCTACTGTAATGTAACTAAATAATCATTAATCTTTTGCAATTATGTTATTAGTGGATAAATTTTTCCAGATTTCCAAATTGCTAATAGAGGAAAAATTATTAGTGTTAATTTCCAGATTTCTAGATTTTCAAATTTCCAGATTTCTAGATTTTCAGATTTCCAAATTTCCTTTCAGTTATCTACTGTAATTTGTAATGTAATTTCCAGATTTCCAGAATGATTGGCCGTGGTAAAACCATAATTTTGAGCCAATAAATTCATGTGATAACCATGATGACCACTAACTTGAAATACAACATTTTGATCTGTTGATTTGGTCTTTACATACATCTCCAAAACATTTATATCAATCTTATCCGCAAATTTTTGAGGTATGAAAAGAAATTGTAACAAAAATTGGTCATTCTCAATTTTAAACTCAATGATTGTTACCTTGAATTGAACATGGATATTTTCCAGAAATATTCATATGAATATTTTCACTATTTGTTCCCATTTTCTCATGCAACAATCCAACCAACTCAACATAGTTAGTTGAGGTAGACATGCTAATAATCATTCTAGCACATTCAGTATACCTAAATCCATTCATATCCGTAATTATTTGGCCACCCCAATACAAAGCAACCATCACATTATGTTCAAAGCTCGTCATCTTTATCCTACACATACAAATAAGATATTTTTTTAAATAATATTAATAAATTAAAAAAAATAATTTTAAAGCTATAGTAAGAACTTAACATAATATGATAAACTTGACTTATTTAATTCATACTTGATGAAGTTTTGTGAACATTATTTTAACAATGGGCAACACAATTAAAAGTTTTGTTGAAAATTGTTGGAATATGCAAAACCTTCCTTACAACAACATTTATTTTATAATCACTTGTGGTCAGTTTAAAAAATGGAGGAATATGACTTTACCAATATGACAGTCACGTTTTTGAGGCTAAATTTACATGAGTCGAAGACCCGTAATTGGATTCTTAGTAAACGTTACTCATAGTAACGTTTTACACCTAAAACGTTACTGTGAGTAACGTTTTAAATTTGCAGGATTTGATTATGCATTTGCAGGGTTGGATGTGATTGGATTCTCAATAAACGTTATTATGAAAAACGTTTTAATCCTAAAACGTTACTCGCAATGACGTTTATTCATTTAACGTCGTCAACTCCGTCAGTTTTTGTCCGTTGAATTTTTTAAATAAAAATAACCTAAAACGTTACCATGAAGTACGTTTATACTACTTTTGTAAAAAAATTTAAAAACATATTAGTTAGGTAAATTAGTTTTAAAAATAGCTTATTTTGATTAAAACTTCAAAACGCTGCGAATGTCTTTGAACCAAAAGGTGGATGAAGGATAATTTTACATCATTTACTATTTCATAGTGATATTTTTTGGCCCTTTTCTATTTCCATTTTGATGTTGCTGGGGGAAAATGTTGCATAAAGGGAAAAGTCGGAAAAAAAATAAACAAATCTGTAGTACTAAAACAACACAGTACGTGGCCTAATATTTTCAATCTGTAGTGCAAAAACAACACAGTACGTGGCCTAATATTTTCAATCTGTAGTGCTAAAACAACACAGTACGTGGCCTAATATTTCAACATCTTGGAAACAACATGTCTCCCCCAAACCGTATTTCCAAAATCAAATTCAACTCAACGTAAATCTTCATGACATGATTAAGGTATATAAACATTTTAAAACAAGTAAAAGACTGAGATTACCGCAATAACATGCAGTGACGATAGCAAAATTAGTTGCATAAGTTGCACAAATGTTTGCTAAGCCATGAATTTTCCGATGCTTTGATACCAAACCAGCTCCTCCACCAGCCACCCCTAAATTCCAAACGAAATAAAAAAGTTACAAATATCAAAATAACTTATCAAAATAACAATAAACTTAGACGAACAATCAATTGATCAAATCAACCATCTCAAATAAGTTTAAAATCGACTGTTTAAATGAAGTACCCGCAGGAATTCGGTACGTTTTGCTCAAACAGTGTATATGTGTTAATAAATTCATTAAATTTATACATATATTAACTTTAGCACTCACTTATTATCACTTAAAATTGTCTTAAAATTTAGAATCCATAAAAATTGAAATTCCAGCTTCGCCTATGAGTATCTTCATTCATTCCGCTATATTTCGATTAATATAATCACGTACAAGCTCAAAAAGGCTCTTGGAGCAATATCAAATCTCCTAAATGTCTTGCTTATAATAGTATAATATTGATAGTTGTGTTTGATGTAAAATAGATAATGTGTTATCTAGAAAAATATTATGGGTTCAATGTCAACATATTCAAGCCTTAACTTATTATAATAGAATCTTCAATCGAGTCCAATTTAATCTCCAATTTCAACTCGTTTTAAGGCTCTTTATTTGCATTGATGTAACGTATGTTCCTATATTTAAAGTATGAATTACTATCTATTTTATAACTTTTAAGATTTATCTATCAATTTGTAACTTTTTTTTTAAAAAAAAAAATTTAGTTGAAATTTAAATTGTGGTCATAAAACTTAAATAACAAAATATTAAAATTATTGAGATTAAGCGGGTCAAGCCCAAAGTAAACTTGAGAGAATCTAGACTCAACTCAATTTATATTTCAATCCATTTTAATATGGAAAAACTACCTAACTATACATGCATCATTACCGTATTTACTAATTTTACCTCTACTTTCAAATAATTACATATATTACCACTTTTAATATTTTATGTCATATATTTTAAAGATACAATCAAAGAACCTACATCCCTTAAAATTGAAATTGATTACTTATCTTTATATTTAAATTCCACATTTAATGTTTTAATAACAACCAATCTCCAACCCTATCAACCAGAAGTTATGTACAAGTTATTCATCAATTTCTCGTTTCTTACCCTCTTTAAATTAAATGTATCAATGCATATTCATATAATTAATCTATAACTTTTCGTTTTCAAATTGTTACTACCTGAAGATCGCATCAATGACAGATGCGATTAAGAGGTCGAAAGGCCCAATTGGAGGAGTGTTCATGTTGAATTTTCTGTAGATATGACGGAGGTCAATTAGATCCAAGTGCAGCGAGCAATGAGCAACATCGACAAATTAAAAAGCGAAGCAAACATTGTCACTGTGAGATGCCCTGACCAGCCATGAACATAATCGGAAAGTTTCAATAAGTGGAGATTTACACATCTTTTTGACATATTATTAGTGTATCTGACGCATAACTAAGATACACTTATATGTATCTAATTTTTATAAGTGTATGTTTTTAACTATACATGTATCTAATCTTTCTTGGGTATTAATTTTGAATATATATTTTTTTTGGATTAATGACATGACAGATACTCTACAGTCGTGATTTTTTCCTAAATTCATATGTTTCAGTTACATTCCATTTAGATACACATAATTAGATGTATATGCTTACGAAAATTTTAGGTTTTTTAATTTTTTCTTTTTAATACTTTAGTTATATGATCTTATAGTCTAATTCACATCATGATTTTGCTTATTATAATGTAAATTTTTCTCATAATAAATCCAAATAATTTTTTTAATTTATCTTTTTTATTCAAATAATCAATTGAGAATGTAAGGAGAGAGTTTCATTATTTTTCTTTGTATAAATAAATAATATAACACATTTAGATTGCTAAGCCAATTAAAATTTTCAGCTATTTTTATTTAATGTCTGAAATATTTTAGTTTGTCTAAGAAGTAATATAATAGTGTAGTATAATATTGAAATAAAGATATGAAAATTTGTTAAAATTAAAAAAAAAATGATTTTTTTTATTTGAGGAACTATACCTTCAAACAAAGCAAAGAGTGCAAATATTGTTATTGCATATTTTTTTTAATATAAATATATGAGAGAATCGAATTTAAAAATATAAGGTTACGTGCTTTTAACCACATTAAGATAATTGCAAATTTTTTATTACTTTTCATCATCTTATTTACAATTCATTCAACAAACAATTGCAAACACAGTAAAAATTAAAATATTTTAATTAAAATTATAAAATTTAATGACTACATATATCATATCAACGTGAACGCAAGTAACTTCGAGATATATATAAAATCATTTAAAATATGAACATCAACCTATATATTCAAAGTTTATCATGATAATTTTCTGCATTCATTAGTTAAAATAGATAGATTTTTGGTGTTCCTTCATTCTTCGAAAAAGAAGATTAAGTAAAATATTAATATCATTAAAGAATATTATTTCAATGACTTGATAGTTTCAATTTTTTTTCGAAACAGTATCCTAAACCTAACAAATGACATGAAATTGTTTGATAAGAATTCTTGTTTATCCATCAGTCTATTTTTTTTCTTCAATTTATTAGTTCTATATAATAATAACATTAAGCCTGTAACACATAAATTAACAAAGTGATATATAGTGAATACAATAATACAAAGCAGATTTTTAAAAATAATAATTAAAAAAATAAAAGTGAAAAACATATAATTTTATTGGTTTGTTGGTATTCATTCTTTTTTTACTTGATAAATGATCTTGGTCATATAAGATTCTTTATTTTGAAATTCGCACTTGGAGTTTCAATGTATTTATTTTGCGAATATCGATGCAGTTGATACCTCTTTTTTAATGAATAAATTTTATTCTATCTCTCATCCATTTTACTGAACAAAATATTATACTAAATTGATTAAAAAAATCAATTATGAATAAGTTGTAGATACATTATCACTTTTGTTTTTCAAAACTTGAAGGAAGTGTAGTTAGTTTATCCATGCTCTTTCAACTTGTAATTATTTTGTTAGAATATGATTTGAAATAGATTTTTTCTCTTTTTTTTTTGTGGTAAAGTATACTTGTCTCGGCTATCATAAGTAGTACTCTCTCCATTTCAAAAAGAGTGATCTGGTTTGACTTGACACGGATTTTAAGAAATTAAAGAAGACTTTTGAATCTTGTGGTCAGTTATGTCAAATGTACAAAATTGTCCTTAATCTTGTGGTCTTAAACATGCCACGTGGAAAACTGAAAGTAAAATGTTACCAAAAAGGGAAATAGGTCATTCTTTTTTAAACTGACTAAAAATGAAAGGAGGTCATTCTTTGTGAAACGGAGGGAGTATCAATCTTTACCTTTTTAAAAAAAATGTACAATGGTTTTCGTCTCATTATTTTCTTTTAGTCAAGTATACTTATCTTGACTATCACAAGTACCAATTTTTACCCTTTTAAAAAAATGTACATCTGCTTCTGCATCAATTAAAAAAATATTCAACAACAGAATTGTATTGCTAGCACACCTCCTTTACATGTAAGATTCATTAATGTTCTCAAATCTTTCAATTAAGTGTAAAAATTGGTAAGACAATATAAAAAACAAAATAAGAAGAGATAGAAAGGAGAAGACTGACCTTTGTGTATTGTCTTCTCCATCAATATGGTCATCTAATATGAAATTAAATATTCTAACACTCGTACTCTAATAGGCGTATTTGTTATTTGGACAATTTAAAAATATGATAATTTCATGAATCTAAAATATAGTATACGATAAAAAATTGTCACACATAAAACATACACAAATCTCATTAAGAGTGTTAATATAGTTAAAGTAAAAGTCAAAATCAAACAAAAAGACTAATAATAAAAAATTTGAAGATGATGTGATGGCTTGTCTCAAGTGTTCCAAAGCCACATTCAAAGGAGGAAAAGAAATAAAGCGTAAACAAAAACAAAAGAATTTATCAATATATATAGAAAAAAAATTATTTTACAGTTTTCAAATAGCCGTTTCCTAATTGTTTGGTTTTATGTAAAATACTTTTTGAAATTCTTTTTTGTTTTGGTTTATCTATATCTACGCGAAAGGGGAATATGGGTGAGGATTTGGGGGTAGTTAGTTTAGACATAAAAAGTTTTAAATTTAAAAAAAAATAAAAACTGAATATTTAAACTTTACAAATTTTAAATCGGTATTTTTTAAAAAAAAATTTCAATTATTAATTCTAATAAGAAATATTGTTAATAAGAAGTTTTTTTTAAAAAAACTTTTTTTAATAATAAATATCGTTTTAGTAATACCATACCACTATTTTATGAATTAAAAAACAATATATAGCCTAAAAGGTTTCATACTTTATCATCAATCTTTTTATATTTAAAAATAAAAAAGATAAAAGCTAAGTTTAAAAAAAACTAACCTATAAACTTACCCCATTACCCCCACCTACTAACAAATATACGAGTTAAATAAATATTTTGATTAGAATAAAAATTAGAGTTGAAAAAAATCTAGATAAAAAAAGAATTCGCTTAAAATAAATATTATTTTGCCTTTTGAATTGTAATTTATTGGTTAATATAATTAATTTTAATCATGAAAATATTAAGAAATATTGTGGTGCTGAGATGTGAGCAATGAGTAAAATTAGGTCACATTGAAAATTATAGAGCAACTCAGTAAGAGAGATTTGTTTGGCAATGGCGATGAGTAAACTTTCTCTGCGGAAATGCAATGGTATTCTCTCTATCTCTTCCTATTCTTATTCTTCTTCTTCGTATTCACGCAGTAGTAAAGTAAAGGGTAGAGTTGTGTTAAATTTTGAGTGTTTAGATGATGCTGTTACTCTATTCCGTCAAATGGTTACAATGAAGCCTCTTCCTTCAGTTGTCGACTTCTCTAAATTGTTTAAGACTATGATAAGTATGAAGCATTACTCGACTGTAGTTTCTCTTTTTCGACAAATGCGGAAATTGGGCATTCCAATTGATGGGTTCATCTTGAGTAGTGTGATTAATAGTTATTGCCTGATGCATCGTGCTGATTTTGGATTTTCTGTGTTACCTATTTACTTGAAGAATGGCATTCCATTTAATACTGTTACCTTTAACACCCTATTAAGAGGAATCTTTGCTGAAAATAAGGTTAAAGATGCTGTTGAATTGTTCAAAAAATTGGTCAGAAACAAGATTTGTGAGCCTAATGAAGTCATGTATGCAATCGTCATGAATGGGCTAAGCAAAAGGGGTCATACTCAGAAGACTTTAAGTTTGCTCCGGTTAATGGAACAAGGTAACACTGAGCCCAACATATATATCTACAACATCGTTATAGATTCCCTTTGCAAAGATGGAAACTTAGATGCTGCTATCAACATTCTGAGCGAGATGAAGCAGAAAGACATTTATCCCGATATAGTCACATATAATTCAATAATTGATGCTTTGTGTAAGCTCGGTCAGTGGGAAAAGGTTACGACTTTGTTCTCTGAGATGGTGAACCTTAATATGTATCCAGATGTGCACACCTTCAATACACTAATTGATGGACTATGCAAAGAAGGGAAAGTTGAAGATGCCGAGGAAGTAATGAAACACATGGTTGAAAAGGGTGTCGAGCCTAATGTAATCACCTACAATGTGATAATGGATGGATATTGTTTGCGTGGTCAACTAGATAGAGCTAGGAGAATTTTTGATATCTTGATAGATAAGGGCATTGAGCCTGACATTTTTAGCTATAACATACTAATAAATGGATACTGTAAGAAAAAGAAACTCACCAAGGCCATGCAGTTGTTTCGTGAAATTTCTCAAAAGGGATCAAAGCCTAATATTGTTACCTACAATACTATCTTGCAAGGCCTGTTTAAAGTTGGAAGAATTGGTGTTGCAAAACAATTGTTTGTTGAGATGGTATCTACTGGGCCAGTACCTAACTTATCCATTTATCACACTTTGCTTGATGGTTATTTTAAGTACGGACTTGTTGAAGAAGCTATGTCACTCTTTAATAAGCTGGAAAGAAAGACAGAAAATATTGATAGTACATCTTACAATATTATCATTAATGGATTGTGTAAAAACGGTGAACTCGATAAAGCTCATGCTATTTTTCAGAAGCTTTCTTCAATAGGATTGCTTCCGGATGTGATAACATACACTGCAATGATAACTGGATTTTGTCAACAAGGGTTGTTAGATGAAGCTAAAGATATTCTTAGAAAAATGGAGGGGAACAATTGTCTTCCAAACAATGTCACTTACAATGTTTTCGTGCAAGGATATCTTAGGTGCAGGAAAATAAATGAAATGGTAACTTTTATGAAGGAAATGACTGGAAGGGGCTTCTTATTTGACGCAACTACAGCTGAGTTACTAGTAAATGCTATTAGTGAGAATCCTTGTGTCGTTGACATGTTACCAGAGCTTCATGCGGAAATCAAGAAGTGAAAAGTTGTTCACTTGGTTTGTTCGGCTGCACTATGGCTGTGATATAATTTCCTTTTTATCCTTGCAAAAGAATTTACATCCAATGGAATTGCAGAAGTTGATGGCAATTAGAGCATTGCTTGAGGTTTCTAGGCAGACCTACTGAGGAGGTATATCGAACTTTGATATTTTGAGTTCTATATCTGTTTTTCTTTTTCTCAAAAATCAATTGTTATTGCATTATTAATGTGAGAACAAAGTGGTAATCTTACCGATTTAAAAAATAATAATGGTGAGTTTCCTTATGTGTTTTAAGTCTAGTAATATCATTTATCAGTGCTATTTAGTCATCGAATCTGATAGGAAATACTATAGTTGCCAGATTTGTGTTCCTTCCATTTTGCCTTGTCTGGTAAAGCATTTTGCAGCCCTTGAATCCTTCATTCACTAGCCAAAATTGGCTCATTTCCTCCATTTCAGTCATGATACACTTCTATTGTTGCAAAGCTGAAAGTCCTGGAAAATTGCTCCTCGAATCATGTGTTTCCTATCCACCTATTTTGCCAGAAAAGGGCTTTTATAGCATCTTTCAGTTTAATATGAATGTGCTCTGAGAATTCACCCCATAAGTTTCTGACATATTTCCAACTCCATAAGAATAGTTAGGAACCTTCGTGATCCAAAACTTCTCCATCCCATAGTTTTTCTGCAATCAGTTGCTTCTTCATTTCTTCTTCCTCTTTGTAGAGCCTCCAAAGTCTCACATCATAAGGAGATTTTTGTTGTTTATCCTAAGGTTTCTTGCTCCTATTTCGCGTTCCCTCTTCCTTGTTTTCACAATTTCTCATTTGATGAGGTTGAAGACTTTCTTCTCTCTATTAGCTTGCCACAAGAAGCCTTCCCTGAACTCATCTCTTTCCTCCTTAGTATTGGGGTATTGGATACAGAGACATAATATATATATATATATATATATATATATATATATATATATATATATATATATAGAAGGAGTGTCCAAGACACTATCACTTCAACAAAAACTGCTTTTAGCGGCAATAAATAAGTACATTAACAAAGAGTGCTAAAGCCTTTGGCAGCATTAATTATTTGCCATTAAATCCAATGCAATAATATATATATATATATATAGAAAGAGGGTCACCTTACCTTAAACTCCTGTGCGCAATGAAAAAAACCTACTGGTGTGTCACTTATCAAAATTGAGAATTTGACAGTGAATGTGTAAAACTTTATCCAATCTCCCTATTTGTTTCCGAACCCCATATCTTACCATCGAGTTCCGTCAAAAATCCCCAATTTACATGGTCGTACACCTTCGTATATGTCCAGCTTTATCAATAGCCAAGTGCTCCTTATCTTTTCTTTTTCTTTTTTTTTTTTAAATTCCAAAGCGTCATTGGCGCGCCCTAATTTGCCTATCTTTAGTGAATGCCAACTGTTTTCTGTACTTTCGATCTTTCTGCCAGCTATTTGGCTATAATTTATATACACTATTAATCAAACATTCAAACTAATGGATTTGAAATGTTTCAACTTTTAGTTCCATTCTTGAAATAACGGTCAAATAACACACCTGAACTATCACTTTTTCGCGAGTTTCAAGCCCAAACACCAACTATCAGTTATTTTCTTTTTCTGCCTGGACCATCACCCTCTATGTATTAAAACACACCTCAACTATCAGTTTTTCCTTCTTCTACTTGAAAGATGGTGGTAGTTCACGTAGAGAAAGGGAACATCTGACAAGTGAGGTGTGTTTTAATACACAAATGGTGATAGTTCATGTAAGAAAAGGAAGCATCTTATAGTTGAGGTGTGAAACTCCCAAAAAAACGATAGTTCATATGTGTTTTTGACTATCAACTCTCCATTTTTCATGGGAGTTAAGGCAAGCAGTTTATGTTGCATGTATATTCCTTGCAAAATGTTCGTTCTGGTGAGAATACTCTACAACTTTCAACACATCATCCTTAACAAATGACAACTTCACTTGGAGAGCCTAACATGGCATTTATTCTACTCAATGTTTATTCAGTTGGCACTTTCTTACCCCGGTAAATGGTGTGGATAATTTTTTGGATTTTGTTAGCTCCCTATCTGCTTCATGTTTTGTTTGAAGCAACTTCTTTTGCTCTCTTGTAATCTTGCATTCATCTAAGTAGCGCGCCTGTTGAGCTGGACTTACAAATAAAAGGCTATTTTTATTATTTCTAGGTTTTAGTTTTATGTAAAATAGGAGTATTTTTTATGTGTATGTTTTGAATTCTAACTAAACTATGTGTTGCCTTCTATAAATAGTGGATAACCCTCTTTAACCAAGCTCCTTGTGGTCGAGACCCCGCGCATAATGAGAGCTTAGTGCACCAGGTTGTCTTTGCCCTCTTTAACCTATATAAATATGTCTTTCTTGTAAATTGGCTAATCGATTTATAGTATATGTTTCGGCTTTCAGACTTGTTTTTGTCCCCTAAACAATATGCATGCATTATTTCTCTTATAACAATGATTTTTCATGCCTTAAAGCTTTCTTTCAATTTGTGTAACAGAACATGTTATTTGCCAGGTAACCATACTCTTGTTTTTTATCAGACCGGTATGATGTGCCTACCGGAGATGTTGTCCGTGCTGTTGCAAGTGAGCACTGAACCATTTAAATGCTTACATACGAGGTTACTAGATGATGACGACAGGCATGGAACCTGAAAAGCGTGAATGTATAAGCTCAATCACTTGAGCCAACCTTAGGCAAACATAACCTTGGAGTGTTGAGGTGGCATGACACGGAATCTGCAAATAATGACATAAGCTCAACCACTTGGGCCGATCTTAGGCGTACATTGCCTTGGGGTGTTGCGGTGGCATGCCACTCCGTGTTCACCTGTGAACTAGAGCCAAATGAATATGAATAAAAATTCAAACTATAGTCTCTCACTATTCTTCCAATGAAACTGTTTGATTAGTTTCCATCAATATAGCTATGACATATATCACAGTGTATAGATAGCAAATATCATAGTGCATTGTACTAAAAGAAAGTTGTTTAAATTGTAAAAAAACATGACAGAGCTCAACAACATAAATTAAGCAACTTTGCCACTTATGTAACATGTTATTGCCATAACATAACAAATATTTATTCCAGATTTGTACTTTCCTTCAGTGTAACTCAACTTGCGTTGTAAGCTTGGAAAAACGTTGAACACACATCAAATGCTTTGCCATTTTCTGTTTCTACGATCTGTGCCAGTAACAGCCAGGAAACTGCACTAAAGCGTCTCAATCAAAAGAAAGGTCTCGTCCCCAAAGGATATTGAATTGGAAGTAATATGCTGATTTGTTTCTCCATCATGATTCCTTCTTCAGATTGTGGACACTTCTGTATAGTTCCTCTTCCCGAGCACGTTTTGCAGCAAGAGCTTCCTCGTCAAGCACTTGGATAGGCGACCATTCAGGAAGTTTTAGCCAATCATCTTTCTTATTGACCAGAGAGTCGTAGTAGCTTCTCAAGGCTGGTTTTACTCTTATAGTGGCATAATCAACTGTTGTTCCCACAACTGCAAACATGACAGAATAACGAACAGCACCAAGTTGACCACCTGATAATCATCCAATAGAACCGGTCAGCTATTTAACAGGTTCATAGAGATCAAGCACGATCAATAGTACGTCTTGAGAGAAACATATCGGAAATCACAGATTTGAAAAGCATTAGATGAAATGCTGTCATCAAAAACATAGATTCGAAAAGCATAGATGAAATGCTGTCATCAAAAACTATAGCTCAAACTGCATCCAAACTGAACTTGATTCAACTAGTAGCATCAGTAATAGGAAAAAGAGTTGCAAAAACAATATACAAATATTCCAATATTGCATAGAAAGTAAAGGCAATAAAGTTCACAAAGCTTCTGATATGCATTGTGACTTTGTGGGTTTCAAATCCAACCACAACAACAAACACAGTGAAACCCCACAGGTTGGGTCTGGGGAGTGTAGGCACAGTCTACCCTTAGCTTGTGGAAGTAGAGAGGTTGTTTCCGAAAGACTCCCGCTTGTGGGCTTCAAATCCAATGAATAAAATATCAAAACATAAGCAAGGGTAAAGATGACCAATGTAGAGCATTTTCCAGAATACAGGGTAAAAGCTACAATCTTAACTGGTCTCTTTGCACAAGTATTTATCCAGTAAGAAAATCCTAAGTTTGGGCAAACTACCAACATAGCTATGAGATTGGACAAAGCTTCCGCACCATGAGAATACAACTTAACATTGAACTGATAAAAAGGTATGATACATACAAGACTTCTCTCAATAGTATCGAAGCCATAATAAACTTTAAAAGTAGATGTGCTGAGAACAACTATTTTGAATTGATATCACAAAAATGTCAGTGCCAACCCCAACTAATTTGGGACTGGGGGAAGTTGTTGTGTTGCATGACCAGAATGTTGAAATACAAATGCATAGAGTAACTGTTGTTCACCAAACTACAGAAAATCGAAATACTTCCCATAATCATTGGATCACAAACTAAAGTGAGCATAACTTGCTCGTTTTTTAAGTTGGATCTAACAAAACATCTTCAGCATACTTTAACTGATGCTTGAATCATAGATTGAGCAAGAGGCCCATTGGATTTGCCACCCAAGGGTGTATCCTAGTGGTCAATAAGGTGGGAGGAGAATAGCGAGGTTTCAAATTCAAATCCCAGTAGGTGAACTCTTCCCATCAACCTAAACCTGACCTTAGTGGGCAAAGTTACCCAATACTTGTGCTGGTGGGAACAATACCCAGTGGAATAATGGCGTAAGCTGGCCCAGACACTACAGGCATTAAAAAACATTGGATCCAACATCCTAATTCCTACAACTCTCCACGGAATCATTTTATACGGAATGCAAAAATATTACTCTCCCACAAACCTCTTGCCTTCCATTTTTTTTGATCTTTTTTATATATGATGCAAGGTTCCTCCAATCTTGGTCTCCTCTCAAATGGACATGTAAGAGACTTTTTTCCAATTAGAGATTTTTTTTTTTTTAAAAAAAGGCAGTAGTGAAAAAATCTGTCTGCCCTGATTTGCAAACAGGCATGACCATGAAAAATCAGTTAAGAGGCTAGCTCAGTGAAACTATTTGTACCATGATTATTCATAAACATAACCGTTTCTTCCATTTTTTTTTTTTTTAAAACATATCTAAACACATGATGTCATTAAAAAGAAAGACCACATGTCTCATTAATGTCTAAATTAGCCTATCCTGCTGGAGCCTTTGATGCGCAGGCGGCTGGCACACACACAGAAACGCAATGAGGAGGAGAGAGCGTTGCAAATTTTACCTTGCAGACGTCCAAGTATAGCACCACTACCAAAACCTCCAATTGCTGAGTTCAGCAGATCATCAGGCTTTCCTGTTCTACTTGCTCTTACGAACTCACGAGCACCTGCC
The DNA here is from genome assembly GCA_037074985.1 of Solanum bulbocastanum. NCBI lineage: Eukaryota > Viridiplantae > Streptophyta > Magnoliopsida > Solanales > Solanaceae > Solanum > Solanum bulbocastanum. The sequence goes on from CM073602.1 coordinate 2,915,874, forward strand.
ACGCAAATACAAAAGAACATATATTAACTTCAGTCTTATGTGCCATTGGACACAAACAGCACCAAAATTGTGAAATGGCTATCATCACTCTTTTGACTAAACTTCACCCATGGGCTTCTAAGAAATAGACGATCTTAAGTGGAATCAATGTCCCAAGTCCAGAGCCAGGTTTTTCATATATAGTTGCAGTATGAGAGTCCATCGTGCAATGAAGACTGCATAAATTATGTGGATTATAATTCGTTGTGGGATAAAGCTGTTATAAACATTTTTAACACGTCACTGAGTATGAAGAATGGTCTGTAAGATGATGAGTTTATTCATGACAGCTAGACTAGATGACTGCTAAATTTGTGATAAAAATTAACAACATCACCAAAAAAGTGGAGTGTTCAAGAATAAACTATGTGAGGAATGCAGATGAGGTGAATATAGATTGTCACGTGTGGAATCTGAAAGATGCAAACATATGAAGCAGAATACCAGCTTATTGGCTTTCAAATTATAAACGGCATAGAGGAGAAATTAATAATACAATCAATCAAGTAACATCACTCCCATGTTAGTGGAAGTTGGCTTGAATACTTTGTCTCCATTCTGCTCCATTCAAGTTTATTCATTCTAACACTAACAGATTGCCTTTTAATAGTAATTAGGGGCTCTCTATTCTCTAAACCGGTAAATCTCCCGTCATTCAAATCTAACCAAAATAAAAGGACTCCTAATGAACACAGGATCTAACATATGTGCAATATAGCAACATAAATCTTTATACCGACTAGTTTTATAACTGTCAAATAACAAGAAGCTGGACTTATCAACCAAAAAAATAGAAAAAAACACAAATAGAGAAACCCAGTAGGTGGAATCTGCTACTGTCAGATCGATGGGTAATTTTAACAATAGAAAAACGCTGCGAATGTCTTTGAACCAAAAGGTGGATGAAGGATAATTTTACATCATTTACTAATTCATAGTGATATTTTTTGTCCCTTTTCTATTTCCATTTTGATGTTGCTGGGGGAAAATGTTGCAAAAAGGGAAGAGTCGGAAAAAAAAAAACAAATCCGTAGTACTAAAACAACACAGTACGTGGCCTAATATTTTCAATCTGTAGTGCTAAAACAACACAGTACGTGGCCTAATATTTCAACATCTTGGAAACAACATGTCTCCCCCAAACCGTATTTCCAAAATCAAATTCAACTCAAACGTAAATCTTCATGACATGATTAAGGGATATAAACATTTTAAAACAAGTAAAAGATTGAGATTACCGCAATAACATGCAGTGACGATAGCAAAATTAGTTGCATAAGTTGCACAAATGTTTGCTAAGCCATGAACTTTCCGATGCTTTGATACCAAACCAGCTCCTCCACCAGCCACCCCTAAATTCCAAACGAAATAAAAAAGTTACAAATATCAAAATAACTTATCAAAATAACAATAAACTTAGACGAACAATCAATTGATCAAATCAACTATCTCAAATAAGTTTGAAATCGACTGTTTAAATAAAGTACCCGCAGGAATCCGGTACGTTTTGCTCAAACAGTGTATATGTGTTAATAAATTCATTAAATTTATACATATATTAATTTTAACACTCACTTATTATCACTTAAAATCGTCCTAAAATTCAGAATCCATAAAAATTGAAATTCCAGCTTCGCCTATGAGTATCTTCATTCATTTCCGCTGTATTTCGATTAATTTAATCACGTACAAGCTCAAAATATCAATTTAAAAGCGTAAATCGAATTAAAATTAGGGTTTTCGTGAGAACTAAAAAGTACCAGCTAAGAGAGTCGGAAGAAGAAACCGTTCCTTCCAATCTGATGATGATGAAGACGAAGATGAAACTTGTTCTTCTGAATTACTTTTACGCAAGGAATCCATTGATTCTCGATTTCGATCTTTTGGGGAAAGTTGATCGGAATCGGAGAGATTTCAGTGACCCGAAACGAAATGAGGGGGACTGAGTTTTGGACTAAAAGAACCGGCCCAAATAAAGCCCAAATTAAAAATGGGCTAATCTAGATAAGAACTTTCACGGCCCACCTTCCTTGTACGAGTATCGAAGAAGTATAGATCATTTTGATTAGTTGTTGAAGTGAAATGAATTGATTCGATCATTCAAGTCGACTAGCATTTATCTACGCTAGGATTCGACCTATATGGACTTCTTCCTTCTCTTATGATACTTTTTATGGGATTTTTCTTCTTTCTTTTTAGCATTTTAATTTAACACCACGTAGGCAGCTGATACCTCTCCAACTTTTTAGTTGGGGACGATCGAAAAAGTACTCCTTCTAGTCCAATTATATATCATATTTTTTTCCGTTCAAACGTGGAAAGACCATCCTTAAGACTTAACTACATAAATAATAGTATTTTTTCAGTATTACAAATATAAAAGTTTTTTTAAAATATATTGCAATTTAAAGAAGTTGAAAAGATAATAATTATTATTATTAATATATATATAGATATATTAGTTATCTATATATATTAAATAAAAAAAGAGTACGGTTGGTCATATCTATTTGGGTAGTTATCAAAGTTTCTATCTCTTAGAAACTTACTTTATTGTTTTTTCACATACTTCAGGTTAGGAATAGCATTCAATGTTGTGAGTTTCATTCAATTATTTTTGTACGCTGTTTGCGGTAAGCTTCATCTTCGGTAGTAATTGATGTACATTTTTTCTTTTTGTACACAGTAGTTTGAAAATGGCGAAGGAAGATTCATCATCTTAAATGGAATTTACACGATGAATTTGTTGAGATGGTAACACCAGTTGGTGAGCCTAACTTTCGTTTGTTGTCTCCAACACCTGTGTCTCATTCAAACTGTTGTAACATCCAAAGTGTTAGCGTTTTGCCATTACCGACAGTTGATCATAGTGTTGTTGATGGACGAAATGAGGAGAGGTCAAAGGAGAAAGTTAGAGGAGATCAAATATGGAAAATCTATTGCATTTGATCATGAAGATCAAGATCGGAGTGTCAACGTCAAAAGGAGAAAATTATTGACGTTGCATCACAAAAATCTAAATTGAAGGTATTGTATTCATGAGACTTGAATTGTCTTTATGCACAAATAATTCTATAAGAGCATACTAATTGCAGCCATGTAACATTTGTACTATTAATTTTAAAGTTTTCAACTTTGTATTGTGCAGAATTGGGAATTTTATTTTGAAAACCTAAGCTTGGTGCTCCTAATCTAGATTTCGTCAAATCATTTGAAGAGAAGTTGACCAAGAAATATTTATACGAAGAAACAGAGGATGATGAGATCCAGTTAGATGGAAATGGAAGATCTCTATTGTGGCACAAATTCAAGTACTACATTTCATATGGAGCATTGTCAGCTAACAGAATCCCCTGCCCACCACGATCTGGCAGATCGTATTACACGCACCATTGTTATCATGCTACAGGTCCAGCTCACCCTTCCACTAGAGGTTGCTCTGCCATTACTCTTTGTGTTGATGAACAATGGGTGATGGCAAGATTATCTTTTAAAGATAGATTGATAAGAGAGTGAGTTGTGTAAGCAACAAAATTTGGGCTTGTTTTAGCATCAGATGATAAGAGATGAGCATAGAGGAAACATACAAGTGCACGATGATCCAGCCTATGTAAGTAAGGGCAGTGTGTGAGGCTAGCTTAAAGCGACTTTATGTTGACTGTATAGACTTTTACTATCGACATGTCTTAAAGTTTAATTTGATTCACAGATTCTTCAAATAGCATATTGGAGCAGCTAACGTCATCCACCATACTTAGTATAAGTTATTCAGTAAAATTTATAATTATACCAGATTGTGTTTGCAGTGTACTTAATATAGCCTTCACTTTATAGTTTGCAAAACTCTTATCACCCTCATTTGAATTTACATGAGCGTATTATCAATTCCTCGCACGGTCATATTATAGACAAACGTAAAGCAGGAGCACTCTGTTTCAGGGCTTTCAAGATTAACTTCAAATCCTCAATCTGCTATTAGAAAGTCTGTATTGGAAGAACTATTCAACATCTTGTCTGCGCCCATCTCTGATAGGAGACTTACATGATGTCTCAGAACGTTAAGTGATGTATTCAAAATCGAGATGCGTGTATCGAGACAATTGATGCTTGTGTCACTTTTAGAACTGGGAATTCCTTAGGACCAGAAGGCCTTAGTGTTTAAATTGGTACTTTGGGTGGTAGGATAATATCCACGGAGGAATTTACCATATACTCTCGTCAGAAATAAAATATATTGAAACTTCATATGTGTTTTGTAGGTTATCTTTCTTGCAGTATACAGAGCAATATTCGTATTAACTCATGTAGTATTTTCTCACAATAGTCAAATCATGCCTTTACTTTACCCCTCCATGCCTTCATGTAGTTCAAATCAACATTTCAAGATAGCAATTTCGTATAATCAGGAAGTGAATAGTCTTATCAAAATGGCATCTGATAGATATACATAAGTTTTAACAGACAACAAATGTTACACAAAATGGAAAAAAAATATCCAAACATGAGATTCAACACATTAACTATAAAAAACAGAGTAAAGTAAACATAAAAACTATAGTCAACTATGTTTTAGAAGAAGAAGCCAGATATAAAATTTAAGAAATAAACTTGAAAAGCTAAGTTGCATGTTTGCCTATTGTGATCTTGTTATCCACACAACCCACATGTATTCTTGATTTCTTTCGCCACTATTTTTGTGTAGTATCTTTTGTGGCCTGCCAGGTTTGATTTTTCCTTTGGGTAGCACAATATCCGCTATGAGAATTTCCCATATACTCTCATCAGGAATAGGATACACCGGAACTTCATAGATGTTCAGTAAGTTAATTTTCTTGTAGTATATTGAACAATATTCATATTCATTCATGTAGTATTTTCTCACAATAGCCAAGGCATGCTTACACGGCATAACATCCATTTGAAATCGCCAAATATTCTGTTGATGGAGTTACCTACAATTTAAAAATAATTATCAGAGGTAGCACAATCAACGTTTATACAATGTATTAAAAATAACATATCACGAACAAATCACATACTGTCATCCCTTGTGATTCCTTCATTTTCTCCCTCATTAGGTCTTTCATATTTTGTGCCGAGTGTTGTGCCTGTCGCAATTGCTTCATTCCTATTTGTATTGTTCCAACGACCAATCATCTTAATCAAGTAATCCAACAAATCATATATAGGAAGATCTCTGGCCTCTTTATCGGCTGCATTCACAGATTCTGCAATATTTGAAGTCATCACCATGAATCTATTGACGTTGGAGTGTGCTATCGACCATCTGTGATAGCCTATATTGAATAAGTACTCTTTCATCCTCTTGTCAATCCTATAAGTCTCAGCCATGTATAGATCAAATTCTTCTGTTGTGTATGCATTAGCCATTGCAAAAAATATTCTTCTCAGGATCTTATGGTGCTTCCTGAAATATTTCTTTACATTGCCCCAAAGGTGGTATAAGCATACACAATGAGGCACTCCTGGATACACAACGGAAGTGGCGTTCAGAATGCTTTCATGCCTATCAGATACGATACTCATACCTTCTCTTGTGCGATAGGTCTCTCGGATCCTTTCTAGAAACCATTTCCATGATGCATCATTCTCTGAATCGACTACAGCAAAAGCCAATGGACCTAATTCAGCGACAAAATACATGTATAATGTATTAGACAACAAAATCATGTTTAACTATTTCATAATTTATATTTGGATAATGAGACTGTTAGGGTTTATTTGCCCTGATTTCTTACCATAAATAAGTTTTCCTTTTAGGAAAATGTTTTAATATTTTGACTAGTCCTTTTCTTGTAGGAAAGGTTTTAGTACTCTATAAATATAGGTTTGTTCCTTCTAACTTAATTAGCATTCACAATGTAGTCCTAGGGTTTTGAGAGGTGCGGTTATGGACAGTGGCGAATTTAGGTACAAATTTTGGGTCACCCGAACCCGTACTCATCCGACTAAACTCGATATATTACTTCTATAATTATTAAAGAATATATTAAATTAAAACTAGTTGAACCCGTTCTCAAGATGGCTTATCTTTAAAGCAATGGTGCACCCGTTTTCTTGAAATCCTGGATTCGCCTCTGGTTATGGAGGAGAATTTTGCATACCTCTTTGTATTCCGAGTGAATTGGTTGAGGTTGTTTCTCTCTATATTTTGTAATCTCATGTTTATAGTGGATTGCTCGTCTCCTTTGTGGACGTAGGTCGATTGACCGAACCACGTTAAATCTATCTCTTTTGGTGTGTTTCTCGTTTGTCTTCTTACTCATGGTCTTTCGAGGTTTGCTTTGCTAGCTTCCGCATTACACCTGCTTATTTCGGTCCTAATAGAGACATTATATATAATTATTCTAACAGTAGACTATGTGTATCGTGATTAGGATAGCATTTCAGGGAAAAATTAACTTAACTCGTTGTTTAACTAATAGATGTTCAATTGTAACTAACCTGCTGCATCTTGTGTGCAAGCTGTCAAAATTGTACCCCTGTATCCTGCTTTTAAGAAGCTTACCATCAACAACAACAACAACAACAACGGGCATGCAATATTCCCATCCATTGGTGCTTTTCATTTATTACATACTTGTACCTGATCAAATGTTAATTACCTTTTATAGTAAGCGAGGAAAGTTAAATACAGAACAAATACCTTATCAAACACATTAATGCAAGCACAAATTATGAATAAGACACAAGGAATATGCTTGAAGGTAAACACTGGACAAAATCGATCAATACACTGTCAACATTTCGATACCATATTAAACTGATATAGTCGTAGTATATAATAATTGGTATATAGCATATTTCTTATCTAGGATTTGGACGATCTTGGTTTTATCAGTATATATTAGTTTTCTAGTTGTACTGATGTGCATTGGTTATTTTTATATAGAGTATTTGAAACATAGCGAAAGAAGATTTTTCATCTGAATTGAAACTTTGTTTACCAAGTATAATATACTCATAGTTTAAGATACGAAGAATTATATACTAAATGTTAAAGATACCAAGAATTATCTACTTAATGTTTAAGATATCAAGTACTTGTTGGGTTATGAAGGTGGATTAGGGCGTCATGTGGAAGCTTACAATTTGCAAATCATATAGTTGATAAATCAAATAACAAAAAAACTTATACTAAAAATCAAACTATTATTATATCAAAACTAATATAGAGAAAAACATTGAAACTTTAGAGAGAATAAATCTCCCCATAAACAAGACTCTTAAACGACTACATTGTGGATATTATTGCTATTGTGTTAGAAGAAACAAACCTATATTTATAGAGTCCTAAAACCTTTTCTTATTAGAAAAGGACTCTAGCTACTCCAAAACCTTCTCCTAAAAGGAAAGAATAAACCAAATATGAAAGAATATTATATTTTCCTTTCAGGAAAAGTAAAAACATTTATGGTAATGTTTTGTCTTTTCTTTAAGGAAAAAATAAATCTTAAATTATAGTAAGAAAATCAGGGCAAAACCCTAACAAATCTCTATCCTAAAAGTTTAAGCTACCAAGTATTATATACTAAAATTTGAAGTATGGTGACAACAAACACAATAACAAGTAATAATAGGAATTTGACACCAACTTATAAAAACAATTGTTTCCATTAATTAGTTGAAGTTCATATATTACCTTGTCGAACTTGAACGCTTAACTTTGAACTGAAAATTCTCATTGATGGCAATGTGATTTACAACATCTTGGAGTATCTCCTTTTTCATATACAACTGACCTTCTTTAATGTATTTATGAAATCTGTTGTCAATTTCTATTTCATCGCTGGAGTAGTTTCCATGTATTGGCATAAGTGATTGAGTGAGCTCAACACGTTGTACCAATTGCATATCCTGGCTAGAATTTGAAGTTGAATTGTTAGGAATTGAATTTGACAAATCCAAGTACCATCTCAAACTCCTATCGTTGTATATCTTCATTGGAGTATAATTCTGCTTCACAGAATATTTAATTTCAATTGTATCCATAGAAGCATAAATGCCAAGTATCTTCGTTATTTCATCAAGAATGGTATCCAAATTCGAACTCTCTTTTAGTGTCAAGCCATCAACTATGAAATTGTGTTCATTATCCCATCCACCGCTGTGTTGAACCAAAATTACAATTTCTTCTTCCATGACAGAAATTTAAATTGGTTAATATGAGTATTTTTTAGTTGGAGAAGAAAAAAATCTCGTAGTAAATAATCGTTCGCTTTATATGTAGAAGGAAGAGATCATCGATGCATTAGAATTCTTATAGATAAAAGGTAGTTATTGTTAGCATAAATAAAGGAACTACAGAGTTTGTAGTGCCTTGAATCTCTACTTTTATCTTACACATGATTAATTCAGAATGTAAAAAGGCTATAGAAGTAAATATTAAATATGTCATAATTGTTATTCACTGAATAAGGCCATATATATGTAATTATTTATTAAAAAGAGTCAACTTATGTTTTTTTTCCTTTAAAATTTTTATTTATAGTCACACAACCATCTAGAATTTATTTCTCATTTTAAATTAGAAAATATTTAATTAAAGGGTGAGATGAAATCTATCTAGAATATTAATAGCGCAAATTTTCAGTTTGATTATGTAGTCCAATAAAGTAGAAATAAGAAATTTCTAATTTTAATGATGTTGATGTGTACATCTTAACTAGTTGTAGCACTAAGCTAACTAGTAATTATGCACTTTATATTCTTTATTATCATTTTTGGATACATAATTAGGAAAGGAGATAGTAATTATTATACACATGTTAAATGTAATTGACTAACTAGATAAAAGTTTTATCATATAGGGGACAAAGATTGAAAAACTAGTGAAGGAAGGTACCTTTTTTCTACATAAATACCTTGGATGCTTTAATCATGAGACGGAGATAAACTCAGAATTTAAATTTTATGAAATTAAAATTTTAGAATGGTAAAATTAAATGTTAGTCCTTCAATTTTTAAATTAAATTTGAGCACATATTTAATAAAAGAACTAAAATATAAATATATAATTAAAATTGTCGAGTTCAATTAAATTTGTGAAATCATTCTTTAGGGCAAATATCACGTTTGAATAAAGGAGCTTTTCGATCTCTTTTTTCTTGCACTCAAAATTTAAAAATCCAAAAAAAGAAAGAAAAGAAAGTTGATCAAAAAGTTGTTTCCTGTTACTCTAGTCCTAAGAGTGACAAATGAATGGATTAAATATGATAGGGAAGGTTGAAATATAAATTAAATAAAAATGAATAAGATATTCAATTCACTTATATTTAATATGGATAATAAATGATATAATCGACGAATAATACAAATATTTATAATATTCATAATTCTACAAATATTTAGATGAGAACATAAGCTAAAAGTTAAAATAAATTTAAAATTCAGAAAAGCAAGAACTCATGAAAAATAACAAGGTGAAAAAATGTGTATGTCTATATATATATGTCATATTGTTTACTTGAGTAATTGTGAGCAGAATAAATATTTAGGATGTGTTTGATATAAAGAAAAATATTTTAATTTTTTTTAACCAATTCGACATTAAAAAAATTGAAGATCGTACCAAAAACACCCTTAAAAGGTGGATATCCATTGGCATACCTAGAAAATAGGTAGTATAGTGCCTAGAGGATGTGATTGGTAGGAAAGAAGATGTTTTCCAACAAAATGGTAGCAACAGAGTTCTCATTAGACACCCCTTAACCTTCTGTTTGGTAGGTTAATTAGTTGTTACAGTATTATTTTATATTATATCGTATTGTATTGTATTTATATGGTACATTTTGTTTAATGAATATAACATTTGGATAGGTTGTATCGTTATCTGTCATTACATAATGTCACATATCAATAATTTGAAAGACAGACCTACAAAAAAAAAGTAGAATACAAGATAGAGCTATTATAAAAAGGTAGGATAAAGAATAAAATTTGAAATAATAAGTAAAGACAAAATGAGAATTAAAAATTAAAGTAACGACACGATTACACCAAATCAATCATTACAAATAATGACTTTTCATCATTACCTAACAATAAATTTAATAATACAATATAATAAAATTTAAATAATAATCAAAATAAACATTATATTTCAAGTAACAGTAAAATACAATATCATAGATAACAACCATCCAAACAAGTAAGAGGGAGAGTCAAAGTTAATAATTAAAATGGTAACAAGAGACATTGTGGGACACTCTTTTTTATAATATATAAGGAAAAATAAAAAGGTGTGGTATATGGTAATGCAATGAGTAGAAATTGAGAGGTTTCCATGTGAAATTGCATCAAATTAGCCTCCTCAATCACACTCTATGTTAACCTCTTTTCACACTTTAATGATAAAGTCTAAGACTTTTTTTATTTTTCAGAATTTATATATATTGAATTTCTTGAATTTTTCATGTATACATTTTTTCTAAATTTTGAATTCTTTAAATAAAAATGGTGACTCCATCAAAGGAAAGCAATCTATATCGTACTCTTTCTTTTTTATTCGAGTTGTGACCAGCAACATGAGCAAACTTACACTGATGAAGTTATTTTTGTGTGTGTGATGTTGGGATATAATGGATTTAAATAGAGAAACTTGATCATTTATTATTCTTAATACTTCTTTGTTAAATTCTTTTCATTTTTTATTATTTTATTATTATGAACTCTCTGTTCCAATTATTTTTAGTAAGAAGAGTAATAAAACAAAAAATAAAGATTCCAATTTCCAATCAGTGTGGATAAGTAATTTTCAACAGAAAAAGCAATTTATTTGGTGGTTAAGGGAAAAGAAAAGTTTCCAAAGGAATGATGTTTCTCCTTCCATTGTTAGTTTAGGCAAAACTTCGAGAGAGAAAAGGAAAAAGCAAATTATTACTCCCTCTCTTATTTTAATTTTTCTATTTTGAACTTTACACGTCCGTTAATTAAATAATGATTAATATAAATATTTTATTATAATATTCATATTAATTAATAAATAGTCTTAAATTCTGAAAAGAAAATTTAGAAAATAAGTAATTAATGTTGAGGACAAAACATGAAAAATATATTTCTTTTGATATGTTAAACGTGACAAGTAAAAGTACGAAACAAAGGGAATATTTGGTTGTTATAGAAGTGAAGTTTCAAAGGAAATGATGTTTCTCTCCCTCTATTATTACTTTACTTTTTAGATTCCCACACACCACATTCTACTCCTTTATTTACTTTCACAATCACACAAACATTTCTATGCCTAAACAAATTTAGTAAAAACCAAAATAATCATCACCCTCTCCTTCTTCCCCTTTTCTTTTGTCCATCTTCAAATTTTCAATGAATTTAAGTTATATATACTAATTTCCCTTCTTCTCCACTATTTTTACATTCTTACTACATGTTATGTGACACTCGATAAATTGACTAGTACTGAGTCTGGAGATTATCTTTAAATCTCCAATAACAAAAAGTGTTGAATTTAATTAGGTCATTTTACAATCTCATCTGGTTTAAGGACAAATGAATTGTGAATAATCGAGTAGTTGATTCTATAGATGCTCAAAACAAAATAGTCATCCAGATTACGAGAGTGATTTTTGAAAAAAATGTCGGAACAAAGACCTCAGTATTTTCAACTTATCAAGTCAAAATTCTTCTACTTATGTTCTTTCATTATCTCTCACCCTCTCTACTTCTCCTACTTCATTTTCTTCTCTCCTTACATCCTTAAACTCCTTTCATTCCACTTTCCACTCTTCGTCACAACTACCCTTTTGCTCCTTGCCCTTTTTACCATCTCTCCAAGTCTCGTTCTCCACAACAACACGAAAGGATTAACACGAAAGGATGATGAAGTAGTACTCGAAGAGTTGGAGGAATTTGAAGCCTACAAAATTGTGTTTGGTGCGTCCAAAGTTGATGATCAAGAAAACCATGTCGAGTTCTTGGACTATACATCAGCTGAGGAAAGTGAATCCCCTATTCTTGATCAATTGGGAGAAAATCAAGGTGAAATGGAGAGTACTAAGCATGTCATAGAGGAGAAGACATTGGAAACTTGTTTCAAAGAAGTAGATGAATTTGAAAACACCACTTTGAGTCATAATGTGGAAGTGAAAAAAGTTGACAAAATGATTGAAAAGCAAAAGGAAGAGGTACTTGTGGGAAATGAACTTAGAAAAAATGTTGAAAATGTGGGAATTGGTTATGGATCAATGAGGAAAGAAAAAGAGTGGAAAAGGACATTGGCATGCAAATTATTTGAGGAAAGGAACAATGCTAGTCATAGCAATAGTGAAGGAATGGACATGTTGTGGGAAAAATATGAAATAGACACCACAAAAAACAAGACAAAAAGGGACAATAATGTAAAGAAGATGAAAAAGAAAGCAGAGTTGAAAGAATATGATGAGGATGAACAAGAAATGAATGATCAATTGTGTTGTTTACAAGCCTTAAAGTTTTCAGCTGGAAAAATGAATTTGGGCATGGGAAGGCCTAATCTTGTCAAGATTTCAAAGGCATTTAAAGGTTTTGGATGGCTACATCATGTGGGAAAGAGTAATAAGAAGGTGCATTGTGGTGATCTAAGTTGCTCAGACTCTTAAAAATGTCAGATGGTGGTGCATGTTGAATGCTCCAAAATGCAGCAATAGTACAACAAGGAGTCCATAAAATTGACTTTCTATGAAAATAATTAGCTACAACAATTATGCATTTTGAGGCATCATTGTAAATTGGCTAGCTTTACACTAGCTGTCAAGCTACTGTAATGTTTCTACTTTATCCAGAGCGAACTTAGATAGGCGGAGTTTATGAATTAAGTTAGATATAAGGTGAACAATGTTTCTAGTATTAAATATGCTTTGAAGAAAACTACACTACTTGTCAAGTAGATTACTTCTTGTTTTAGTCCTTAAATCTTATTCAAGCATAGTACTCTATTATAATGTGTTCTCGTTAGCCTGTAATGTGTTTACCCTATTCTTTTCTTCTTTTTTACCATTCAATTTTAGAAACTTATTTATTGACTTGATTAATCCGCCACAAAAACCCTATCGCGATATTCTATTTAGACAAGGACATGCATATATATGGGGAAAAACACCAAGGTTTGCAACAAATATTTCAAGTTGAAACCAGCAAAAGTTCAAATCCTAAATCCATCAGTGACAAAAATACATAGTTTCCACATAGACAGTTAAACATCTATATTTAGATGAGATTAATTGGAATTTTTGCTTCTTTAATCCTCCATTTTTCAACATACTAGATCGTACAAACCCACCTCCCATCTCCTGTGTTTTATATTTCTTGACATAACAAAAGGCCTAACTAGAAGTAGAAAACAAAAATAATGCAGGAACAAGGGACCAATGTTAAAAGGGCAGCTTGGTGCATTAAACGCCTGCTATTAGCAGCGTCCAGAGAAGGACCGGACCACAAGAGTCTATTGTATGCAACCTTACCTGCATTTCTGCGAAGGGCCAATATTTACATTCACAAAATCAATCACAATTCAAGAAAGTGCAAAAGGGAACATGTGAAGATGGACAGTAACCTCTAATGACAGCTGATAATAGAATCCATGAGAGATAAATGACTAATATAAACTCATTGCCACAAACACAGCCTTCAAAGTAAAATAGTTCAACTCATACAATGAGCAAAAAGGACTGGATACTCTTCATGGGGACTTCGATAATCTATATACTACATAGCAAAAGCTACTTAAAAGTCAATTCCTGCCCCACCTATACCAATTAAAGGGAATATTAGGGAATTGATGAGTAAGCTCTAAGAGAAATTTCATAGCTCCTGACAAAACTTCTTCTACCTGGGGCATCAACTGTTAGAAATGCCAATGTAACAACGGAGCTACTACATTACAGGTGCAGCAATACCCTGTGGTGTCATGTGTTTGGCAGTTTCATTAAGCATACCCCCACCACGATTCGTTCGCACAACATAGCCACCTGGGTTATCAGTTCGCTGGTATGATTGGTATCCATCACCCCCACGATTAGATGACCATCCACGGTGTCCACCTCTGTTGTTGAACTCAGTTCTTTCGCCAAAATCATCTCGAGCATAACCCCTGCCACCTCCATAGTTTCCTCGGCCTCTTACTCCATAGTTCCTGTAACCAGAACCCCCTCCAGATGGAAATCTACCTCTGAAGTGACCTGAAATGATGAAAGAAAATTGATTCAAAAAGAAGAAGGGATCTCAATCAGTCTCAAGGGAATAAGAATATGTTCTCTGCAGATTGTAGCAAGGTAGCACCAAGGCAGGATACAAATTCACTGTAAGAATTGATGAATGTGCTATACAGGCTCGTGACAGCACAAATCCAGTCTCAACCAAATAATCTGAGAGTCTGGAAAGAAGAGCACAAATGTCTGAAACATGGTAATCATATGGCAACACCTCTGTAACAACCTAAGTTGCTCGGACTCTCAATGTTGCCGCACCCGTGTCGGATCCTTCAAAATGTTCTTAGATATTTCCCTTTATAGATGCTAATCTGGAGAAACAGGCAGCCTTACACACTGAGGCTCTTTATCCTCGCTTTAAGCAAACAAACAAACCAGAACATAGTCCATTCACAACACCCTTTCAGTTTCTTGTTCTCAATAATGCTACTGCGTGTCATTTACACAGTTTTTCAAAATTTCTATCGATTAATTATACAGATTAGTCATTCTCCAATTATTTCAGATAATATTGAACTTGCCTCGATAATTGGTAGACTTCTTCTCCTCAACATAAGCTTGACGTCCTCCAATTAAAATTGGAGATGCCTAAAATATAGGAAAAACCTTGTCAAAAAAAATGAAGAGGAAAAGATAACTCAACAAGGCACTTCGAGCTAATGACATAGTTGTTGGAAACTAGTGGCAATAAAGAGTTACAGCTCTGGCAGCAAGTACTGTTTGAATACTTATAGGGGAGTGGTAGAAGCAATCATGTTTGCCAGCATAATTTTTCTCACATATAAGCTGAAGTGGACTGCCTAAGGGAAAACCCTTTTTTCTGCTGCTTCAACCCTTCTTATGTTACCCTGACCAGTAGTTCTACTTGATAGGTATGCCAAGGTGAAGATCAGTTCTGGAAATAAAAGCCTATTGATAAACGCTTAAAGGATTTGATTGTGCTTTTTCTCTTAATGTAAATTAACTGTGATTTCTTACTAGAAGATAATAGAAGCCACAATTAGGAAACACAGAAATATTCTAACTATTCTCAAATCACATGTGATCTTGAGATGGCCTGTATGAATTTCAGACGAGGGATGAAACATTGCAGTATGTTGTTGTAGTTTTATCCAGTCCAGTCATATTCATCTATGTTAACTAATAAATCAGACATGATATCTAGAGAATGAAACTGAAGATACCTCAATAGCTTTCTGCAAAGCGCTTGCCTCCTCAAATTCCACGAAACCATAAGAAAACCGTTGTAGCTGTCATCCACCAATTACAATTATTAACAAAATCAATGAGCGCACAAAAGAATCTATTAGCCAACAATCTACTCGGTTTTTTTCCTTAATTAGTAAGAATGTTAGGGGCTTAGGGCAAACCAATACTCTGTTATTTTTAACTTGAATGCCTCCATTCTTTATAGGCCCAAACTTCTTGAACTCATCAGCAAGTAAGCCCACAGTTGCAGTCGGAGGCAGACCTTTTACGTAGATTGAATAGCCATCTGTGACTGGAAGAAATTAAAGGAAACATATGAACAAGAAATCAAACATATTAACAGCAAGACAATTATAAAGAGACAGAAAGCAGAGCAGAATAGCAAAGTTGTACACCTTCTCCATCCTGATTATTCACATTATCAACAGAATTTGAGCTGGAAGCTGGCCGAACAGTTGCTGTTACAGGAGGTTGATTCACTTGCTCAACACTCCTTGCCATGGGCTTCTGAGAAGCAGGTGCTGGAGGAGAGGAGAAACTCGCAGCACTTCCCTTGAGATGCATGACCTGGAAGAAAGTTATAAATTGTTTTAACATAAGAAAAGTTCATCATTACCCTCTCCCCTCTAAAAAATCATCTTAGCCAGAAATCAAGGCAGTAATCAAATAGATTTGGCAAATGATCTAATCTGTACTCAATAAACAGCACCACAGAATCTTACAGCTATCTCGTACGTTAACCTTTCCAAATTTAGCTCAACCCTTCTGAAAGAAACAATCAGAAGCAATAGACTTCCAGTGATATTTTTTCCCAATCAAACTTACAATTGAAGCATACGACTTCTTAGGAACATCTTCAATTTTGATGTTAGACTCAACTACTATTTGAGAGTCGTCTTGCATTTCATCAACGAACTCAGCGACAGGAACTTCCTCTTCAACAGGCACATCACCATTCTCAGGTGGATTGTAAACTTCTCCCTCATTAGCTTCCTCCACTGATAGTGTACTCTGCTCGGAAATGTGATTTTGCTGCACTGGAGGGGAAGCTGCAACAGATAGTAAACACTTACTTCAATCCTCAGTTGCCAATATAAGACAATATCAAACTAATAAATAATCTATCAGCTTAAATTACCTAGTTCAGGAGTGACAGGAGCCACCACATCAGTCTCCGGGACCTCAGTGGGATCATGTTGATCAACACTCTCTACATATCGAAACATGTCATTCAGAACAAAGTATCCTCGGTCTTGTGGTGCTAGGAAGAAAGTTTGGGAGAAATTCCGAATCAAGGTGTCGTTCCCAGTCAAAGATCCAGTCACAAAGACATGCACTCCCCCATTAAAGGATTCTTGCGAATCCACAGACTTAATCTCCGCTCTGAAGTCCCCATAGTTTAGTGAGAGTATCTTATGATTGATTGCCTATGTGTTTGACATCAAACGAAAGAAAATGAGGGTCTTTATCATATTAAACTCAAAACTTAGCAGAGGGAATAACAGAGTAGCAGAGTAACGAGTCAAATCCATCTCAATCTTGTAATGAAACGTGACTAGATCAATCTTGTAATGAAAAGATATTGGACAAATTCAATTATATATACCCAAAACAAAAAGACCTGCACAGTCAATCTTAGTATACCTACTCGTCATGGTATAACATAGCCATGACTACCCATCTGAGAGCAGAATTAAATCAATTCAACAACGGTAAAAAAGTTAAAGCCCCTTTACCACCTTTTTACATCCATGTCTCAATTTCAAACTAGTTGCCGTTGGTTATATAATTCATCATTATCTATTTTCTTCAACTTGGACATGTTTCATTCCCATACTCAATAATACATCTTTTAAGACAAAAAAGGGGCTCTGTAACACTAATAGTTATTTCTGAACACTTAATAAATTTATCTTTTAATACAAACTAGGGACTCTCTAAGAGTAGAAAGTTTTTACATTTTTTCTATCTGACATACAAATTTCCAAGCAAACTAAGATGACCAGATACAAGAAAATGCACATTAGTTTTAATTCAGTAGCTTACTTCCATGGTAGTGGTGACGCTCATTGAGCCATCATCTTCAGGTCGTCCAAGTTTGCTTATATCCTGATAAAACCTAAAAACCAGTCCAGGAGAATGGTGCAGAATATGATAATACTGCTGCACAAAAGCATTTCCAACCTATAACCGAAAAAAAAAAGGTGACCCCAATTTCAGTATCCAACTCACCCTAGTGTTATCACAGGCAAAAAGCACAATAAAAAGCCCCAAGGTCTATAGCAAAGTGCAAATAACACATGGGCTTTAATGAAGAAAGGTGCAAATGGAGATAACAATACAAATATGTATGTGTCGTCCAAAACTATTCATGAATAACAAAACACACTGACAAAGAAATTGAAAACTAGTTATTTATAAAACGAAATATCAACTATTTACTGTTGCCTCTTCCGAATTACACTCATTGGCAAGAAAAAAGTTGCCACAGATCCCTGATGACAACTATAATAGGAAAGTAGTGCAGAGCATGCATGCAAGGAAGAGTAACATCAACAAAGTGTGATCACCTAAACATAATAAACAGTACATCAATAAGGCAAATAGAGAAAACAATACAAATATGTATGTGTCGTCCAAACACATATTATTGATAAAACGAAATATCAATATGTTTTGCGCCCTTATGACAACACAAAAGTTCCTGCTAAGCGAAGCAGGCAACATGTTTTACACCACAGGCTTAAGTGAGCCTTTGACAATACTGACCCACCACTAACAACAACATATACCTAGTGAAATACCACAAAGTGGGGTCTGAGTATAAGCAGACCTTACCCCTACTTCAAGGTTGTTTCGAAAGAAAAGTAGTTACAGAATTAAAAAACAGCAGTGAAGTAAACATGACAAACTAATAATAAAGTAGTGCAGAGCATACATGCAAGGAACCGTAACATCAACAAATCATAGTGCGATAACCTAAACATAATAAACAACTGAAGATAACAATACCAAAAGCCATACAATACATCAATAAGTCTAATACTACGACACACACAACACTAACCCACCCATGAAAAACAAAACACACAATACAAAACTAAGCTCAGAAAACCAAAAATCTCAAAAGGGTAGGTTAAAATACGCACAACTTGAGCAGGGACAGGTTGTTGCACTACTGCCGCTGCTGCAGCCTCCATTTGTTGATCAAACTAGAACCCACAAACTGTCAAAAACCCAAAATTGAAAAAAAGCAAACAAAATGTATAAGCTCAAAAATTCAAAACCCTATATATGTATCATAAAACAGGAAAAGATACGCACGTAAAACTGAAATATAGAAACAAAACTAATCATCCCATGAATCAGTAAGCACAAAAAAAAAAAACGGTTGTTATACCTGGATATATGTAGTGTTAGCCGGTGAAGTTCTCCGGTTTACTCGCTTCACGAACACACAGAGTCTCTCTATATCTCTGCAATGGAGAAGTGGAAAGGGCAGTATTTGTAGGGTTTTTGCAGAGCACGAAGAGGTGGAAAGTGAGAACAAAAGGGTTTATGCCAATAAGGTCCTCCTTTCATTGATTGGAAACAAGTTATTCTCCAATTTTATTTTAATCAAATATGAAAGTTTTCTTTTATTTATTTTAATAAATTAAAAATATTTTCTTCTTCTAATATAATTTTTTTATTAAATAATTACATAAATTATAATATTTATAAATAATATAATTAGTAAGATTAATCTAATGAACCAACGAACAGGATCTCAGAAGACGGGCGATAATCCGTGTGGTCATCTTCAATCTAGTTTATTAATATCTGAATTCAAGGAAGACATCTGAATATATACAAATTCTTATATAGTTTTATGATTGTATGGAGGGATCCACTCCTTTCATCCAAGAAAGGGGTCTGTCAAGATTCAAATACGTATTGTTATTGAGTCCATGTGTCTATCAGTTCTAACCGAGTATAAAGCGCCCTTTTCTACTCATTAACGGTCTATGGACCACGGCTAGCTAGATGGACAAAGCCAATAACGTATTGCATCAAATTTGACTGTACCACCATCTCGGAACCAAGTCAAGAAACCATATATAAATTTATTTATATTTAGATAAAGTCTAGATCTTTCATGGTAGATACAAAAGCGAAGTTAGATATCCGACATAGATATGATTTTTTTAGCCGGACATAGTCACGGCTCTAAATCGGAAAAAGAAGAAGATAAAAGAAAGGAAGAATGGAAAAGTACCTTGTAACAAAGGCCAACACTAGGGCCTATGTGAACTATATTCTTTATTCATAAACTCCAATAAATATCCGACGAACTTTTATTACAAAAGTCAAAAGAAAACTTAGAGAGTTTTTAAAGAAGAGAGATGTGGTTTCTAAAATATGTCTCCTCTAAGCTACAAATGAGACTTATTTATAGAAAAGAAAAAGAATCTATGAACAGTAATGAACAGTAAATACGGGTCCCTTATATCAATAGGCCCTTATATATAGTCACAGTTTATCTACTGTTGATCGATAGTGTATTTACTGTTGATAGTGAGGTTTGTTGTAGTGATAAGTCCTACATCTTGTCTTTTTTCTTCAATTCGCGGAGAAAATCTTTCGCCTTTTCCAAAGTATCTTCAGAAATAATTTTGTCTGGATCACATGGTTGAGCTTCTTGAATAGCTTCAGGGCCAACGTCTTCACTAGTTTGACTCCTCATGGATTTGTCTGATTTTTCATACTGACTTATGTTGAGGAGTAGATTCCTTCTTACTTCTTCGAGATAATTATTAATCATCTCTTCTTTATTTCCATCTTAAATGGAAATCTTTCGAGCAATATGCTTTACCGAGCTATCTTTCCCTTTTGTGGGGTGATACAGTATTCTTGCACCCTTTTTTCAATCTGATTTAATAATTTTTGTCCATATAAAGACTTAGTTTTGGGATCCTATTTCATTAGTTTATCCCAGAAATTATTATAAAAAGTACGATATAAACAAGGAATTTGTTCCTCGGTAAAACCTACTTCTAGAGCCCATTTATGGATCCAAGGGATCGAAAATTCTATGAAGAAGTACATTTGTTCAATTTGTTCTATATAACAAATGTGATATGTATGATATAATGCATTGAGATCGAGCAAAACTTTATTCCATTCTTTGTATAACTTCAGAAATGGTTCCAGCAGAATTTTAATTGTCGGACCGTGGTATGACCACCAGTTTAAAAACCAATTAGGAATTGATTCTGTGAATATCTTCGCACAGACTTTAATAAACCATGTGTGTTTATGTTTCTCATTATTGTAAAGGAGAGCTTTATCAAAAGCCCGAATATAATCCCAATAGGTAAAACTCATGAAGACTTTATTCAGGCTAATCTGCATTTCCTTCATTGTGGAGATACCCCAGTCTTTAACTGATATAATCTGTTTGATTATCATTTTAGAGAAGTTATAAACATTCTCACTTGTGTTATATCCTGATAAATGTTGAAACTCAGCACTACCTGTGCTTATTAAGATTGTTTCATAATAAGATCGGGTTTTATATGAATCACCCGAAAAATATAATCCGTTAATCAAATACCGTTGGAATATCTTCCAAGGTTCTTTTCTCTGAATATTTGAGTTTTCTAAAAGAAATATCATTTCTTTCTTGGATATTTTTTCATATGATTTAATATCATCAACATCTTCTTTTGCTATAGATGTAAAGGTATCACTTTGCTTCTGAGATAGATATTTTTGTAATTGTGCGTATAGCGGATTATTTTCTGGAATATCTTCCAGATGTATAGAAGAAGAAGCCTCCTTTTGAGAGGTCTTCAGAGTCACCAAACTCATTCTTCCCTTTTGTATAATTGGAGAGTTGGAAAAGTATCCAGAGCCATATGACAATCCTGATGATCCTGAGGATGATCTTCCTCTTTCTCTGGTATAACCTCTTTTCCCCCTAACCTTGGTCACTCAAGGAGGATCCATCCTACAAACAAAACATGTAGTTTTATTCAAATGCATAATCATAATAATAACTTTCATCGTAATAATCGTTGATTCCTTCACAAAAGCAAATATTTGAGATAATATCTCTCATCATATCATCTATAATCTTCCATATAATTATTCCTTGCACATCTCTATTAAGAGGAACTGCCTTTAAAATAGCAATTAAAGTTTTATCTGAAAGGAATGGAGAAAAAAAAACTCATTATGAAGATAAGTATTATCTGGATAAGAAATTCGGGTTTGCCATCTAGCAAATATTAATTTTGATGCATCATGTTTAACATCTTTGTCAAACATATATTTTACTGATTGTGCATCAGTTTTTATCAAAAAAATTTTGATTATATAAATCATTCTGAAATTTTAATACACATTTAACGATGGTGAGCATTTCATGAGCTACCGTAGCATATTTTTTCTGAGCATCGCTCCATTTTTCAGAATGAAATCTAATTAGATATTCAATTTTATCATTAGGATTAATTTGCTTTAGAATTCCACCATACCCGACGTTAGACGCATCCATCTCAATTATCTTCTGCCAAGCTGGATTAGCAAAAGTTAGACAAGGCAAAGACTGCACACGAAGTTTAATGGCTTTTACCAAATTGGTGTACTATCAGTCAATGAGAATTTATAATCCTTTTTAAGCCTGTCATATAAAAGGGCCAAATCACGAGATAAATTTTTGTAAAAAGGGGAAATGTATTTAAACTTTCCAAAAATCTTTGAAATTGCGTCCTATCTGTAATAACATCTGGAAATTTTGAAGCAAAGTCAATCGATTGTTGAATTGGGGTAACCTTACCTTGACATATAAGATGTCCTAAGAATCTTTCCTCTATTTGGAATAAGAATCTTTCCTCTATTTGGAATAACCTCATTTTTGACTTAGAAATTACCAAACCATTTTGTATGACAATTTTCTTGAAAATGTTTAATATGCATTTCAAGAGTTTTTGAGTAAACCAAAATATCATCAATATAAACAATGATAAAATCCAATTATGGATTAAAAATATCATTTATAATTTTCTGAAATTCAGACGGAGCGTTTTTTAAATCAAAGGGCATAACATTCCACTCATACTGTTCAAATGGGACATTAAAAGTTATTCTAGTAAGATTAATCTAATGAAATGTATTTTTTTTTTTAATGAGAATACCAAACAAACAATAATTAATTGAAGAAAATTGAAAAGATTGATTGTTTAGGAATAGTTTGATTGGCAAATAAATTATGTTTGAGATTATAATTTATAATTTTTGATATGGAAGATTAAATAATAATAATAATAAAGTTATTTAGTAAGTGTATTTTGTTGATAGATGAGTATTTGGTTGATTAGACTAGACTAGACTAGAAAAGGGATATAAAGTTTTATTTCTTGACCTTTTTAACAGACATTTGGGAGAAAAGTTTTGTAAAAGGAAAAATGGAGTCCGAACCCTAAATAAGTCACAAAAATATGAAAGTGATCAAAATAAGTCACTATTTTAGGAAGTACCTAAAATAGGCTTAGTGGAAGAAAAAATTTCGTTTTATGCAATATTCCAAACGTTTTCCGTTAATCTCATAATGTGTATATTTTAATATATAACGAAACTATTTTTTACACCTTGTAAAACGGAACTATTTCTTATACTTTGTAAAGTGTAAGTTTTTCTTACACTTTGTAAAGTGTACGTAAAATGATAGGGAGACGGTTTTGATAAACCTCAACTCAAGCAAAGATGAAAAAGAAGCAGAAAAACAAAAAATGTAACTTACTAATGTGACATTGCCATAAAATTATAGTAGTATTTATTTATTTATTTATTTGTTTATTAACAAGAAGATAACATATAAAAAGGAGTTGTAAAAACTCAAAGTTGATTGCACATTACAAGCACCAACATATGTTACAGTCTCGAATTAGAGTTCAACACTTATGCTGGAAGTCGAACCATCATTTGACCTTGCATGACACTGCAAATCAAAGAAAAACACCTAGTTGTCAAACGAGTTTAACTTTTATATACTGACGTCCAGTAACTATGAATAATCATTCATGAAAAATGGAATTAGTAGATTACGTGTTGTAACATGTTAAAATATACTGATGATAGGCTAACCTCTTGACATAATAATAACAGAAATCCGCCAAAACGAATGTTTGAACAATTTCTGCCAAAATGATCATTGGTATCCAAAAGAAGCCCCCTCCACTCAAAGACAGATATGAACCAGATGTATCATAGACCTGCATATGAATAAACTCGGAGACTATAAGTATTGACGTATTCAGAATTTTAAGTCTATGAATATGAAGTGTCATTGAACTCACTAATAGCGACAATAGGTGACAACAAAGTATAAAGTTACATATTTTCGAAATTTCTACATGCGCACACACACACATGTCCATTTTGTGAAAGCTGCGAGTGCAACTGCATCCGCCTCTGGTTACAAGGGCTAGCATGGGGAAGTGTACAAATAGAGTCGAATCCTAAACTTTTAATCAGTGAATATGAAGTGTCATTGAACTCACTACTTGCAACAATTGGTGCGAACAAAGTGTTTATTTTAGAACTTTGTTCACATATTATTGTTCTCGAAAGTAGTGTTTGCAACTTCATTCTCCCCTTGTTATGGGGTTCTGCCACACTCTAACGTGGAAAATGTATATTTCGTGATCTGTATGCGCATTAAGCTTTGGAAATCCAATCTCGAGGGAGGTAAATATTGAACAAATTGATGTGTTTAGCTCAAAACTTATAAGCTACTACAAGAAAAACTCCAAAACAAACCTTAATGATCCAATGAGCACAACTGAAGAATCTTGAAACGCCCAATGCGAACACATAATGGGCTGTGAACGGCTCAATAATCTGAAATACAAGAACAGGAAACAGTATTGGTACTTCATTTAGAAAATTAAGAACGCATGAATTCAAACATTTTTTCTTCTCTTTTCTAATTCATGTGACGGAAAGAACAAATATATATGTACCTTGACATTCTGCATCAAGCGAAGCTGAGGCAGCACGGAAACACATTCTATATACACAGCAAAAGCCCACAGTATACTGAGAATAAGATTATTCGTCCGAGGATGGATAAAGAAAGCTATCACCAAAGAAGGTACTATCTGTGGAGAGAAAAACATAATCCAAAAAGCAATGTCATTACTCATGAAGCAATTTTACTTCAAATGTATACTTCACAACTATCTTGCACGAAACAGCTAGATGTAGTACAAACACCATCAGCATCAGGGGCGAAGCTACGTGTAATAAAGGGCTAAATTGAATCCAACTATTTCTTTGTTTTGTTTATGTATAAATTATTGAATTCTCTTGGAATTAGATAAACTTCTAGTGTGGTGACAAAGGTCGCTCAAAAGCCGCTTTAGGTCGTACGTTCTAATCTCAGGTGAGACACTCTTATTCCCATCGTCGTAATTCTTCTCAAGAATGCCAAACTTGAGATTCAGACAACCTACACAATTTTAAGAATGTAACCTGAAATGTTGAGCCAATTAAATTCAAAATTTTGGATCCACATCTAGACACGAACGTACTAATAAGTTTAGAATCAATAAAGGGATCAACAGACTAGCATGCGTTTTACTTCAACAACAACTATAAGAGAAAAAAAACTCAGAGGAGGGAAAGGTATAAACTACGTACCACGATATATTTCTTCATGTTATCCAAATCTGCCATGTAGGAAGACTTCAACTTGTATTTCATCATAAATATAAGCCAGAACGTTGCCACGAGAGTGACAAGGTCTAGTATAGTATGAATATCTCCTTCGATTTGAAGACTACAAAATAATCTTGCAAATAAAAACGTTGCTGTGAGCTGTTGAGTCTTCAATGAAAGGCCTATGTACAGCAGCAGCAAAAAGTTGTTAGAAGAATGTTGAAAGTGAAAGTTGAGTATTTAACAGCATTAATTGGTCACCAAGAACAAATAGTAAATAACTTGCTATCACAAATTAAATTACACAAAAGATATATAAAAAAGATCATTATACTGTCAGGTAGGATTAAGAGAAAAGGGGTTCTAAATTTTTTTTTTTTTTTAAAAGAAACTTCTTGCTGAAATTAGGGTTTGAACTCACAACTCTAGCTTGACAATCTGTTCCTTACCACTTATCCGTAATCAATTTTGATAGAAATTCACAAATTAATATATATATATTTATTTAATTTTTTAATACAATTAGAGAGTCTATAAAAAAAACTATTAGGTTTGTTTGAACCCACGAACCCTACCTAGCTCCGCCCTCCTAGTGTATCATTTTCCCCAAGTAAACCACTTTTTGTCAATATTAGAACAGGTGTTTGGCCAAAGTTTCTGGAGAAAAAAAATACTTCTCTCAGTTTCTAATTTCTGTTACAACTCAAAAGCACTTTTCACTTTTTCCTAAAAGTCTGGCCAAATATCTCAAATTTTTAACTCATAAATTGATTTGCAGAAAAGTAAACAAATATTTATATGTAAAGTTAGTACCTGAGCAAGTCTTGTGTGTTGTCAATTTGTAAATAAGGACCAAAATTCCAACGAAATGTGCAAATTCAGCCAAAACGAAGAAGTGATTGTGTTCATGAATAAGGAGTTTTAGAGTTACTAGTAAAGTAAGAACAGTGAAAACACCCAAAAATGTCTTCACTTTGTTTGATTGTTTTCTAACCCATGAAAATAGCTTCTGCAATGGCCTTTGAACTCCTTTCTGACCCATCTTCTTTACCCTTCTCTCTCTCTCTCTCTCTCTGCTTCTTTCTAAAGAGAAAAGCTCAATTAATGTATATATAAACTACAAAGTGGGGTTTGGTACTATCCAAAAAAGAGAGAGAGAGAGAATGCATTTTATTCCATGTTTAAATTCATCCTAGTTTGTTCAAAACTGTTTGTCCGATCCGTTAGAATTATGCAGATATTAATTAGTTATTGATTAGTTATGAGTGAATTCATATATACTTTTCTTATTTTATCGATTAGTTATGAGTAAATTTATGTGCTTAAATTTATCTCATATTACTTTGCCACTTACACTTTATTTAAATGGTTGTTACATTTTTTTATAATGTATTGTATCGTACTGTATTGTTTAATAAATACAGTGTTTGGGTATGCTGTAATTTGTTCTATCATTACATAATATCACACATTTATAATTTGAATGATAAAAATACAAGAAAAGTAGGGTACCGATAGAGCTACTATGAAAATGTATAGTTGAAGATGAAATATAATTATTAAGTAATAAATAAAGACAAAATGATATGAAAATATTTAGGTAACGACAAAATTACACAAAATCGATCATTACGTAAACTGAGTCTTTTTGTATACGATACAAATTACAATAGAATTTAAGTAACAATCAAAATAAACATTATATTTAAACTAACAATACAATATAATACAATAGAACGGATTACAACTATCCAAACTAAGTGTTCCTAAATCACGATAAAATTAACTAACTATTTCTTATTAGACCCATACAATTAATATGACTTCGAGAGTTTAAACAAATTTTGATGATCCAATTTTTTTAAGAGGCTGATTAATTTAAGCAAAGGGCAAAATAATAAATATGATCGATCTATTTATAATTTTTTAATCACGATATAAAATAACAAGTGTCCATCTAATATGAAATGGAGAAAGTACTATTTTATGTGAATTTTTATATTGTCAATCAAATGTCATATAATTTTGTAAACAAATACGAGTAATTTATTCTTACAAATTATAAAACTTTCATATGTATTTGGAAAAAAGAAAATATCGTTTTTGAGATTTTTATGACATATCTAAATAAAATTTCAACTTCCAGCAAATTATGTCCAAATGTACTCTATATCTTAAATTCATTTTACTATGTGTGTACGTGTGAATTTATTAATTCTTACTACTAACAAATATTATGTTTTAATGATGTTGTAATTGCAAAAATAAAAATAAATTCAGTAGTGAAAATATAAAAACTAAATTTAAAATCCTTAATCATTACATTTATATTTTATTTTACATTAAATAAAGATGGGAGTTGATAGTAGTAGGGATGCAGGTTGACGTAGCAATACCAAAGAGGAAGAGACACATTGGTTTTGTCAACAACTTTGTACATCATCATTCTTAATAAGAGAGAGTTTCGTCCAACATTCGGAGGGTAGTACCGTCATTTTATCTTGTGGCTCAATCATAAAATGCCACCTTAATAAAATTAATTTTAAAAAATAAAACTCCTAATAAATAATTCATCATTAATTCAAAACAATCAAAAAATGCCACTTGGCTCAATCAAAAAATGCCACCTTAATAAAATTAATTTAAAAAAATTAAACTCACCAAAACAATCAAAAAATGCCACTTGACTCAATCAAAAAATTCCACGTTAATAAAATTAATTTAAAAAAATTAAACTCCTAATAAATAATTCATTAAGAAAAACATCAAATTAATTTAAATCAAGTATATATTTATTAACTCGACGTAAGTATTGAAATATGATTTTACCTTTGTGAATAAGTGGTGGTGCCTCCATTTTAAAAAATAAAACTCCTAATAAATAATTCATCATTAATTTGAAACAATGAAAAAATGCCACTTGGCTCAATAAAAAAATGCCACCTTAATAAAATTAATTTTAAAAAATTAAACTCCTAATAAATAATTCATTAAGAAAAAAAACAATCAAAAAATGCCACTTGGCTCAATAAAAAAATGCCACCTTAATAAAATTAATTTTAAAAAATTAAACTCCTAATAAATAATTCATTAAGAAAAAAAACAATCAAAAAATGCCACTTGGCTCAATCATAAAATGCCACCTTAATAAAATTAATTTTAAAAAATAAAACTCCTAATAAATAATTCATCATTAATTCAAAACAATCAAAAAATGCCACTTGGCTCAATCAAAAAATGCCACCTTAATAAAATTAATTTAAAAAAATTAAACTCCTAATAAATAATTCATTAAGAAAAACGTCAAATTAATTTAAATCAAGTATATATTTATTAACTCGACGTAAGTATTGAAATAAGATTTTACCTTTGTGAATAAGTGGTGGTGCCTCTATTTTAAAAAATAAAACTCCTAATAAATAATACATCATTAATTCGAAACAATCAAAAAATGCCACCTTAATAAAATTAATTTAAAAAAATTAAACTCCTAATAAATAATTCATTAAGAAAAACGTCAAATTAATTTAAATCAAGTATATATTTATTAACTCAACGTAGGTATTGAAATAAGACTTTACCTTTGTGAGGTGTAAATACAATTCAATATTATCATTCATTCTTAATAAGTTGTGGTTCCTTGGTCGGACCAAACCAATTAAAAAATGCCATGTAGGTAAAACCAAGTTACGACCAAACCAATCAAAAAGGCCACGTAGGTAAAACTAAGTTATATTTTAAAAATAAAAATAAAGTAGTACTATTTAAAAAAGGGTCACGTAGGTAAAACGAAGTTATATTTTGGTGGTTCCTTGGTCAGACCAAACCAATCAAAAAATGCCACGTAGGTAAAACTAAGTTATATTTTAAAAATAAAAATAAAGTAGTACTATTTAAAAAAGGGCCACGTAGGTAAAACAAAGTTATATTTTAAAAATAACCGTCGGACCAAACCAATCAAAAAAGGCCATGTAGGTAAAACCAAGTTATATTTTACAAATAAAAATAAAGTAGTACTATTTAAAAAAAGGCCATGTAGGTAAAACCAAGTTATATAAAAATAACCGTCGGACCAAACCAATCAAAAAAGGCCACGTAGGTAAAACTAAGTTAGGACCTAACCAATCAAAAAAAGCCACGTAGGTAAAACTAAGTTATACTTTAAAAATAAAAATAAAGTAGTACTATTTAAAAAAGGCCCACGTAGGTAAAACCAAGTTATATTTTAAAAATAACCGTCGGACCAAATCAATCAAAAAAGGCCACATAGGTAAAACCAAGTTATATTTTAAAAATAAAAATAAAGTAGTACTATTTAAAAAAAGGCCATGTAGGTAAAACCAAGTTATATTTTAAAAATAATCGTCGGACCAAACCAATCAAATCATCAAAAAAATAAGTGGTGGTTCCTTGGTCGGACCAAACCAATCAAAAAAGGCCACGTAGGTAAAACCAGGTTAGGACCAAACCAATCAAAATCTTAATAAGTGGTGGTTCCTTGGTCGGACCAAACCAATAAAAAAAGGCCACGTAGGTAAAATTAAGTTATATTTTAAAAATTAAAATAAAGTAGTACTATTTAAAAAAGGGCCACTTAGGTAAAACGAAGTTATATTTTAAAAATAACCGTCGGACCAAACCAATCAAAAAAGGCCACGTAGGTAAAATCAAGTTATATTTTAAAAATAAAAATAAAGTAGTACTATTTTAAAAAATGGCATGTAGGTAAAACCAAGTTATATAAAAATAACCGTCCGACCAAACCAATCAAAAAAGGCCACGTAGGTAAAACCAAGTTAGGACCAAACCAATCAAAAAAACCCATGTAGGTAAAACTAATATATATTTTAAAAATAAAAATAAAGTAGTACTATTTAAAAAAGGGCCACATAGGTAAAACCAAGTTATATTTTAAAAATAATCATCGGAT
Organism: Solanum bulbocastanum; assembly: GCA_037074985.1. NCBI lineage: Eukaryota > Viridiplantae > Streptophyta > Magnoliopsida > Solanales > Solanaceae > Solanum > Solanum bulbocastanum. Next base: position 2,945,979 of record CM073602.1, read on the forward strand.
CAAACCAATCAAAAAAGGCCACATAGGTAAAACCAAGTTATATTTTAAAAATAAAAATAAAGTAGTACTAAAGGCCATGTAGGTAAAACAAAGTTATATTTTAAAAACAACCGTCGGATAATACAAAGAATAATAACAGTTATACGCCCGTGGCCCATGCCTTGCACGGGCACCACATATCTAGTTGTTTAATAAGAGGGGGAATTAGGTGGGAATTCGTAGATTCGGACGAATCTAGTAGTTTTTCTGTAGAATATAATTGTACTAGAAAATTATATATATATTAGTTTGTAAATTCCTAACAAAATTAATTGAAAGTTCTAAAAGAAATTTAGAATCCCCAAAATCTTAATTCTGGTTCCGTTTTTGTGACTGACAGTTTAAGACGCAGATTAAATTATCTCGTAATTATAATTTCTAAATAATCTATCTTATTTGAGTTATGAAATAAAGTAATCTCAAATTAAAATGAATATTTCATAATTAAGTTTGTGATAAGATTTTTAAAATGTATGTGACAAATTGTATCAAGAAAAAATTGATCAAACACGAATCATTTACCAAACAAATATATTTCAATTATTGATTAAATACAAGCTAATATATTTTTTATAAAAAAAATCTCTAAAAAAATAAATTTTGACAAAAGCTAATCTCGAAACAACCATATTTTAAAGTTTTTTCGTCTAAACATATCTATTTGTGAGAAAGGGATGCTTAACTAATGAAAGTTCATTGCGTATATTGGTGAAGGAATTTTTTTAAATTCGATGATTGATATTTGTCTACAACTCAATAAAATTTAAATTCATGTATTACAACTTATTCATTTTGACACGATCTTAATAGAAAAAAAAATTTATTTCTAAAAATTCACGAGATAACGAGGAAATTAAAATATAAGAATTGTTTATTTATAGCCCTCGTGCAACACGAGAACACCTCTTCTTTTAGGGAAAGTCAATAGTTACTGGATTTTAGTATTTATTTATTTTTATAAAACAAATATTAAAATCATTTCTTGGAGAAAGAAATAGGATCTGGTTGGTTTTATTTTTTAAAGGGAGTATTTAAATGCGATATCAATCTTCAACATAATCCAAAATATTCTTTTGCAGTAAAGTTGACAAAGTAAATATTACTGTATAAATTATATATCCTTGTCTCATATTAGTTGCACATTTTAATACTATCTTCATCTATTTTTAATTGTCTTTTTTAGAGTCAAACGATAATACTTTAACTAACATTTTACGAAGTATTTTTTATCATATTGATATGCAAAAAATTGCAATTTATAATACTTTCCGTATAGTTTTTGAATATCTAAATTTTTTGTTTAAAATATCGAATTGATGTAATCTTATTTCACTTTGAAAATTAGTCAAATTAACTTTTGAAAAGTGCCGCATGACAATTAAAAATGGACATGAAATATAAATGGTTGCAGGAACAAGCTCGTAAATTTTACAAAATCAAAATAGAATTAACTAGAGTAAATTTTTTTCCATTTCACCCTTGCAACTAATTTTTTTTTGAAAATGAAAATAAATTATTTGTATAATTCAAAAAAAAAAAAAAAGTTTCTTAAGGAATAAATTATTAAAATTATCTTTCTTAATTATGATTTCTTGAGAGAGGTGTAAAAAGAAGTGGACAACTAATATGAAACGAATGGAATAATATTCCTCCACCTCAATAGGTGAACTTGGAGTGCTCAACACACCAAACAAGCTTCATAGACTACATGAGTAAAATTTGCACACACCCACTCATTTCAGACCCCACTTGATCTCACCGGGCACGTTGTTGAATTTGGAGAGTTCAACATGCTTACCCCACATAGGTAGAAGTACAATTTGTGTACACTCACTCTCCCACGACTCCACTTAAAGGGATTTCATCAAGTATGTTGTTAAACTTAGAGAGCTCAACTATAAAAAAGTCTTGAGAGTTTCCTTATCGTATGAACTTTTCTGGGCTCTGAACCATATTTCGACTTTGTGATAAATCCATAGATATCGATAGAAAATAAACAGGCACTCGACAACAAGTATATGTTCTAGAATCATTAAATAACACTTTGTGGTTAGAGATAAAAACCAACAACAATCACAAACACACTTCACATTTTTCTTAATGCCTTTTCATGCTAAGTATAATGCTCAATATTCTTCATTTTGTTTACTGAATCTCGCAACATGGGTTTATAAGCTACAGAAATTAGGCGTTTCGTCGTACAATTCTTCAGATGAGCTACAAACATCTTCACCTACAGCCTACAATGGCGATTTCCCGACCATCTCTTCATATAACTTCTCAAACTAAATGCTCATTCATTGCCGGACCAACAAACAGTAATGTAGATTTTGAACTACTTCAAGCAACACCGATGATGGTAAGGTAGAAATACGTAAGACGTCTGCTAATCATACCTTTGACGTCTGAGATCCAGGGGGCAAGAATGAGTCCCACCATCCGGATTCATACTTCGGGTATGGTGCTGTCCATTTTTCCGGTTTTTCAAATTCAATACTAACAGGAGTACATGCCAAAGCTTCTTCTACACTGTCAGCCTCATAGCTCTCTTGTAAAACCCTGTCTAGCCTCAATTTCATGAACCTGCAAGTTTCGAAAAATAGATCAGCAGAAATATAGAAAATGTGCAACTTCACCTTCTGCGATACGAAATAATCTTAAATTTACCATCCGTTACACATTGGGGTCATTCATACCCTTGCCTCTAGCAAATCTTCTCGTAATTGCCCTTGTCTTTGCAGTGGATGGGGTAATTCCACATATCAAAAATACATTGGGGAGAAGACCCAATTTTACCCCTCTAGTTTTTATGGTTTAAATTTACTCACCGTTATACTTCAGGTTGGAGTTTCGTCAGGGTCAAGGGCAAGTACGAGATGATTTGATGACGTTGAAGATACAAATGACTCTAAACTATACCAAATAGTAAAGTTAAGATATCTTGTATACTACAGGGGTATATTTGACCTCTTTCCCGTGATTAAAACTTGCTTATTCAAGACTGCAATCTTTTGATGATGCACACAGACAGGAAAATGGAGTAATTAGTGTCTTGATTATTTAACAATGACAGCCCCTTACGTGATCCATGGGCCATTAGTTGAAACAAGTGCTACAGCGGGTCTGTTCAGTCTCTTGGTGATATTAGGGAACTTGTCCAAGAACTTTGGCTCAACTACAAGCCAGAAATCTGGTTCCATGTTGCGCTCTTCATAGAGGCGACGACGCTCAAACATTTGTTCCTGGAAATGCTCCTCTTCGTCCAGCATAAATTTGGCATTTGCAACAAGAAAATGGTACTTCTTCCTTTCCGTCTCTTGCTGTATGTGCAACAGAATACCCGCATCAACATTCCTAACATTGAACTAAAGCAAAATGGTGCCAAATAGGGAGTTACCGAAAAATTGTCTTTTTCCTTTTCAATGAAATGACCTTGTCACAGACGACCAACATATACATTCATAGGCGAGTGAGAGTAGGACTAATAGAAGAACATGAACTTTACACCCTGATCCTGTAACAGATGGTTATTGTAACTTCACCTCATGGCACTAATATCCATATTGCTAAACAAAAAATGAACGCAGTTTTGATCAGAGAAGAACTAGTGCAATACTCAATTAACACAATCATCCACGGATCAAACCCAAATCAGTCAGGATTTGCTATATGAATCCTATATAACATTCTGTTCTTAGTTCTATTTGTTACACTACTATCTAATTTGCTTTTAAGGGCAAATTACAGGCTTCTCTAATCTCTCACTTATCTGTACAAGGGTCACTAGTTTAATTACAACTAGTTGGTATTGCCTATCAAGGGTGGAGCTAGAGAGTGGGAAGCGAGTACAGTAGAACTAAGTAGTTTTAGTTTAAACCTAGTATTCTTAAGAGATACATGTAAGATGTTCAAATTATTACACCCTTTGTCCCCAAATTCTTGTTATGTTTTGCTTTTCGGGAGTCAAACTGCATGAACTTTGACCAATATTTTAAGATGTATTTTTCACCATATTGATATAAGAAAGAATTGCAACGTATAGTACTTTTCATATAATTTTTGAACATCTAATTTTAAAAATATGAAACTAATCGACTTCAATTAGATCTAAAGATTAGTCAAATTGACCATTGAGAAGCGAAACATGATAAGTGTTTTGGGATGGAGGGAGTAATTTAGAACCTAGTAACTCAAAAAGTCGAAAACTCCAAACCCAACATCAAATATTGGCCGTCACCAGTGCCTATATGGATCCTTTGCTACCAACATGTTTTTTCTTAGCTTGCATTGGTTCCAAGAGAGTTTTGGTCATTCGAGACAAACAAAGCGCAATCAAGAGTTTCACATTCAAGTTTACACAAAGCATGGAAATTGAGAGAGTAAGCAAAGACTACCACTTTAACACGGAACATAAATTTTATGCATGAAAGTTCACTAAAATTGCAACAAATTGTAGATATAAACTCATAACTTTAAAGCGGCATACATAAACAAACACTTTAACTTGACCTCAACTGACAACTAAACAACCAACTTTGAGTACGCATATCTAGACACCTCAACTAATTTGTGATAGTTGAACACTCCAACTTACAAAATGATCATCTAATACACTTCCTAAATTTAAGTATCACATCATCTTTGGATGCCTACGAAACACAATGGGGACAAGTTGGACTGTTTAGTAACTTCAGTTACCAATTGAAACCAAGTTAAGATGTCTAGATGTGCCGCCCCATCAAAGTAGGAGTGATTAATTACAAGCTAAAACCTAGTTTGAGTATTTGTTTGTGTATTATGTCTAACTTTACATTTTGTTGTAGGATTAACACCGAAAACCTTAAAATTGAATCCATAAAGCTTAAATACTGAATCCAACTTTGCTTAACCTACTACACTATCAGAGAAATTGCAGACATGAATAGCAGGCAAAATTAAACTTTCCACATACATATTTAAACATTTTACTCCCTCTGTCCCCAATTCATGCGACACTTTTCATTTTTCAAAAGTCAAACAGTTCAACTTTGACCAAAAATTTGAGTATGGAATCTTTAAATTTTTTGAAATGAGATTTGTATACTTATAAGCTAAGCTACGTAAAAAGTAGTGTAACTCAGAATAATTGATAATTCAAAATAATCAAAAGATAAATGAAAAACTAACCGTCAAAAATGAATTTATTTGAATCTCGAAATTTGTAAGGTATCACATAAATTGGGACGAAATAAATAGTACATTCTACTTTATCTTATAGTTTAAGATAAAAATCTTTTTTAATTTCTCAAACTGTGCGTCGAATCAAAAACAGACAAATAAATTGAAAAGGGGTAATGAGCAAAACCTTTTCAGCAGGATCAGAGGAATCAACAGCAGCAACAGCCCTCTTAGTGGTTCTACTTAATTTCCAGCTGCAGTTTTTGAAAAGAGTGTTGTTGGGTGATTGGGAAAATTGGGTACCATGTAAAAGGAGAGAAGGTTTCTGAGTAAAATGGGTAGGAGAATTCACTACAGAAGTGCAAAAAGAAGCAAGATTAAGAGCTGTTGAAGCTGACATTGTTAACAAGAATTGTGTGTGATTTTTCTATGTTTAGAATGGCAAGAGAGAAGCAAAGAAGATTACTAAAAGATAGTGTGCCAACTGGGAAAATGTACCAACCTTATCCTACCTTGCACAAACCCCACAACCCACACCACGCCACTACTATCAAAACAGAGAAAATGACCAAAATGGTCCTTTTACCAAATAGACACCATAAATTCTTGATTTATTGACCCCATAAATCCATATAAGTTATTACCATCTTTGTCCAACAATAATTGTCTATTATTATCTCTGTGTATTTTGTAAGAAATTATGAATAGAAAGGCAATTTTACTTATCACTCTTTAAATATAATAAATACAATGTCTTAAAAAATCTAATAGGAAAATGACTATAGTCTATAACTAATGATAAGAGTAAATTAGGAACTAAGTGTAAAATTATCTATTGATTTAATAAAGTGAATAAATATTGTTGGACATCCTAAAATAGTATAGAGGATAGATATTGTTGGACGGAGAGAATATATATTTTAGTTTGGAGTATATTTATCCATCACTTTTGGTATCAGAGGAGTCGTTAAATACACAAAATTTAAGAAAGATAAAAAACTTTTTCTAATTATAGATGTTTGTGAGATTATAAGGAAATATATAATATATGATAAGGGTAAATTAGGAATTAAGTGTAAAATTATCTAGTGATTTCATAAAGTGGATAAATACTGTTGGACATTCTAAAATAGTACAGTGGACACGTAATGTTGAACGGAGGGATAATATGTTTTAGTTTGGAGTATATTTATCCATCACTTTCCGTATTAGAGGAGTCGTTAAATACACGAAATTTATGAAAGAAAAAAACATTTTCTAATTATAGATGTTTGTGACATGTGTGATTATAGGAAAAATAGACAAGTCAAAATTAAATTATTATTGATTACAATAACATATCTTTTTTTAAAAAAATTCTGACTAAAAAAGAAGTGTGTCACAAATATTGTGGCACAAGGAGTAATAATTTTTAAAATAATATTTCTTTCATTTTTATTTATTCTACATATTTGACTTAATACATAATTTAATAAAATAAAATAATTTTTTTAATTTTAAATTAAAGATATGTCAAATATATTAAAATGTCCTATAATCTTGTAGTCGTTAAACATATCACTTGAAAAATTGAAATTAAAGAATTATTATTTACCTATTTGTCTACTTTTACATACGCTATAGAGAGAAGTAAAATGTGTATACATTCTATCCACTTCAGACTCATGTATCTGATTTCATTGGTTATGTTACTGTACCGATATATTATAGCAAAAGTAATACTTCCCCAATTGATCCAAATCATAAGTTTTCCAACATCATAATATTTATCATTTCAACATAATATTTTGAGAAATATCTATTTCTCCAAAAATATTTTAGGTCCTCCACAAATGCATAATTAATCATGAGGACTGAACAAATGACAAAAATACACAATTCAGGTAGCAACCATTCCTTGTTGGCGCTTATGTCGTGCGTACTCTCCAAAAATCAGAATGGAAGAATTAACTTAAAATGATTAAAATAGCCCCGAAGCAAGCTGGCAGGACAACCGCCAACTGCTTCCCTGGCCACTTCTATGTATACTAGATATTAGGATCCCGCGCTAACGCATGCTCAATACATGTTACTTTCTATGTATTAATTTATGTGATATTTTTTGTTTTCGAGACAAACAATTTAAATTTGATAAAAAATTTGCTCGTAGGGGTCCGTGTTAGTACGAGTCCAACATATGTTACTCTTTTTTGTCTCAATTTATGTGATATGAATGAAATTTGAAGAATCAATCAATTTTTTTTTTTTGCATGTTTTTAAAAGAAATATTTGATGTTATTAATTTGTCTATGAATTATAGTATTTTTTTTGCGTCATTTTAAAATAATATATGTTACTCTTGTTCCAATTCACATGAATAATCGTAAATATTTTTAGTTATTAATTTATTGTGAATTCTAGACTTTTGACGTCATTTTCATTTTCAAATAATCAATGTTACTTCCTCTATTCAAATATAAATGATACATACGAAATTAGAAAGTCAAATCAAATTTCTTATATGACTTTAAATATTTTTAGTATTTTTTACGTAACATCTAATAATATATGTTATTCAATTTACTCAAATTCACGTGACACTAATTTTAGATGTATGAAAATTAATGATGGGTTACGACATTTTTAATCCAAAAATGTTAATAGGGGCATTAATTGAATCAAAATATTATTGATAAAAGTATTTTTAGATCCAAATATTAACAGATAGTGTTTTTTTATGTGATTTTTAATCATATATGTGATTTAAATATTTTAAGTTGTTAATTATTGTGATTTTATAGTAGTTTGACGTAATTTTAAACAATATATGTTACTCTCCCTCTCTTAACTTATGTGACACGAGTGAATTTTTGAGAATCAATCAAATTTTAATATATATTTTTTAAAAATATTATAAATTATTAATTATTGTGATTTATAGTATCTTTTACGTAATTTTCAAATAATATACGTTATCAAATTGTACATTTTAAGCTATTAATTAATTATTATGATATATAATACATTTTAAATAATTTTCAAATAATATGCATTATCTATTTATCTGTCTCATGGCATAGATAAAATTTTAAGAATAAACTAAATTAATATTTTAACTTATTACAATCTATAATACTATTTTTTGCATAATAAATGATAACCATATGTAAATCAATTCGAATGTTTTTTAAGGTAAACTATAACTATTTAGATTTAACAAAAGGAAAAGGATTGGCAAAAAATGTAGTAAATTACCGAACTATCCTCTTGACCCAAGCTTCTCTCCTATTCCCTCTTTTATACGTATTTTTTTTTTTCAGTTATAAGAACAAAAATTTACTTTCTTTTTTTAAAACAAATTGATGGCCATAATCGTTCCGCTAAAACCTACGTGTGATTTGTTCGCCATCACCGACTCATCGCCGGCGTATTCTGCGATGGAATGCCACCACCGTCCGCCGTATTCTCCGATGGCACGCTACCGTAGAACAAGTGACGAAGGTGAAGATGGAGAACCTCAAACGCCAGAGGAAGGAGAAATTACTGACGATGTTCCTGTGGTATGTTTCAACAATATTCTTTGATTAACTTTGGTTTAAATGCAAAGTTTTTAATTTGAAGCAACAATTTTATTTTATTTTTTGTGCAAAATTTATGTAACTAATGATGTTTCAGCTGCTTGATTAATAAATATGTAGCACAACAGCGAGAGACATGATAATTACCTATTCACATACTGAGCTTTGATTACATTGGGGACAAAGTTACTCTAGGCGTGTCGGTGTTCTCATGGCTGAGGTCTTTCTTTTATGTTTTTGTTTGTTTGTTTGTGAAAATTAAACCTCGTCTTATAAAATATTTAGGAAAAAGTTACATTTATGTTTTAATTCTGCGCAGAATGCTAGTTACGTAATTGAATTGGATTCTAAACCACGCAAGGTTCAAGTAAGTCGAAAGCATAAGAGCAGCAATGATTACTATGCGAGTGATTTGCAGGTTGAAAGAAATCCCGGAAAGAGGCATAGGGTCTCATCTTCTCAGGATGAAGTTAATGAGTCACATAGAGGAAGATGGCAATCCGAAAGCATTTTGGAGGAGTATGCATATGAGATGGAAAGGGAAGTATATACAAGTAACTTGGATGATGATATAACTGGAATCGGGAATCCTCGAAGGCAGGGGCGGAGGCAGCATATAATGAGGGGTCATCCGACCCCCTCGGTGAAAAATATTACTATTTATACATGGTTAAAATTATTATTTATACATGGTTAAAATTATTTTTTAGGTATGTATAATAGATGTCGAACCCCCTTCCACTAGTTCGTGTGTTTACTTCTCAGATTTTGAACCCCCTTATTAAATTTTCTGGCTCCGCCATTGCTCGAAGGAGCATAAATGTAGTTACAGCAGACACAAGCGAGAGAAAGATAGGGAGTGAGAGTTGGAAAGGGAAAGGGAAAGAGAGAGAGATAGAGACAGAGAGAGAGAGAGAGAGAGGAAAAGACAGAAAGCTCAATATGAAGAACAAAAATATGAGAGGGAGAGGGAGGAGAGAGGAAGGAGGAAGAGGGACAGGGAAAGCAGAGGACCAAGTAGGGAGGATCGGGATAGATACAATGATAGGTCCAGTGGGCAGCGGAGATTTGATGACCTTGATGACGATGATCATGCTTACCATAAACGTTATGAGACTGACAATGAGAGAGACAGGGCAGCTAATCTCCTAAAATTTGAAAAGCAATAAACTCAAGAGACAATGAGTGAGAAACCTAAAAGGTATTGGCAATTCTATGTTTTTTTATACAAAAAAAATAGTCAGTGTATTTAGTTTCCTGTTTCTTTAATACTGGTTTTTGTTTTCATTGCAGAGATGAAGTTGAACAGAAGGACTATCAGGAAAAAATTGCTTTCCAACTTGCTCAACAGGAAGAGGAAGAAGAAGATGAACTTGACAGAATTAAGGAGGAGAGCAGAAGGCGCAGACAAGCTATTCTTGAAAAGTATAAGAATCAGCCTTCACAAAAATCAGGAGACAATGGTAAGTTATTTGACATGTGATTTTTGTAAAATAGAATTCAATTCTGTTTTTCTGTATTTCTTCTTACCTGTTGTAGAGCTCTATCTGAAAAGGAAAGGGTCTTTGGTTGGTTGTGTTCCAATTTCCAACTTCTTTTGAGCCGAGGGCCTACCGGAAACAAACTCTCTACCTCACAAAGGTAGGGGTAAGGTAGGTGTTCATCCTACCCTCCCCAGACCCCTCCTGTGGGATATATTGGGTATGTTGTTGTTGTTGTTGTTATTGACTTATTGATCTTCCAGTTTTCTAAGCAATTTAACTGCCAAGCTCTTGCTTTCTTAATGAATTTTAATTTTGGATCTGAACTCTTATACCTGCATGTTATAAAACTTAGGATGTTGAGTTGGATACTGTCTTCACTTCAGAGTTTATGAGATTGTATTCCACCTGAGCTTGTTCAGAGCTATTTTCTGTGATTTTCTCTGCTATTCCTCTGCAGCATTCTCTCTCTCTCTCTCTTGTTGAGTTTCTGGTTTCTAATTGTGTTTTTTATTTATTGGCATTAGCTGAGGTTCATGCGAATCAGTCTACTGAGAAGCATGCAGCTGGAGATAGTGCTGTACCAGAGCCCATTGATGGTCCAACCAATGGTGCAGATGTACATGGTGATGAGCCAACATTTTCTTCTGGGAAATCACCTTTGCCAGGAGGTCATAATGCTGATGAGAAGGTTTCTGGAGCTGGTGGACTGCGACAGGGTACTCCAGAGGTAGGTGTGTTCACTTGACCCTGAGATTGAAATGGGTTTTTCTTTTCTGGTTGTGCTCATTCTTCTTTTTTGTTTTATTCTATCTTCCAAACTGTAAAGATATGGCACATGGGTCTAACTCAACCCCAAAAGGTAGCCCATGTGGGGAGAATTGCCCAAGCCCATATAAGCAGACCACCAGTCCATTCCCAAACCAATGTGAGACTTTTACCCACTCTCCTTCACGCCCTGACCGAACTAGAGTGTGGACCGGGAGTGCAAACGGGGATAGACCTGCCTCTGATACCATGAAAAAATATGGCACCTGGGCTTAACTCAACCCCAAAAGTTCCTTTCCCCTTTTGTTAGGGATTTTTTAGAATTATCGATGAAATCCTCCCCACTGGGCTCAAATACTTTGTAATGCTGATAATGCGGCTTACTTCTTCTGATCATAATTCATTACTTTGCAGTTCTCAACAGAGGAGCTAGTGAAGACGCTTGAGAAAAAAATTGAACGTCTCCAACAGCAACCACAGGTTAGAATTTGTGCTCATTTTTTTCCCAATCTTTCAACACTAGTTTCTGTGAGCTCGTAATGCTTCTCCCGTTTGTTAGGAGTTTATTTTAAAATTAGTTGATGAAATAATACTTCGAAATGCTGATATTGCAGCTTACTTTTTCTGATCATAGTCATTGCTTTGCAGTTTTCAACAGAGGAGCTAGTGAAGGAGCTCTCTAAACAAATAGAAAATTTCAAACAGCATCAACAGGAGCATGAGGATGGAGTTAAGCAACAGGTTAGAATTTAACTCAAATACTTTTGAGAATAACCTGTTAAATATAGTTTGCCTATGGAATTTCTTGCAACTGGGCTCAAATACTTTGGCATGCTCATAATTCTAAAAAAAAAATAAAAAAAAACTTTGGCATGCTGATAATACAGCTTACTTTTCTGATCATTTGTCATTACTTTGCTGCTTCCAACAGAGGAGCTAGTGAAAGAGATTGCTAAACAAATTTAATATCTTCAACAGCATCAACCGGAGTATAATAACCAAGTTAAGCAACAGGTTGGTATAGCTTTTTCTCCTTCAGCATTTTTCCTAAATGCTGGCTTCCTCTATCTGATGATTGACCTGTGTTAACACTTTACAGAGTCAGAGGTCCGCTGACATGTTTTGTGACGATATATTTGGAGAATCACCTGCTGCCATTCCGAAAATGGTGAGTCTGTCTTGGAAACATTGTCGGAGATTATCATTATTATTATTATTATATTAATTCAAACAAAATGTGAGTGCCCATTTCTTTCCTACTGAACCCAAAATGCAACATAAAAATGGGGAACCATTTATTGAAGTGATGACTACAAAATAGCTTTTATTTTATTATATGTTTCTAGTTGAAGGTTATTTCCTTTGTCCATATTGTGGAAGTGTATTACTTGGTGGCAGTTTTCGCTATTACTGTTCAGTTTAGAGTGTGATATCTAGGAAGCATGTGTTGTTTGAACTCTATTGATTCTATGAATCCCTCTACCTTGTGCTGTATGCTCCAAGGGAAAACCCTGGCCTATAAGTGAGAAAAAAAGAGGATTGTTCTGTTCTTTGTACTCGTGCTTAGACTGAATTGTGGGAAATAATTTATTGTGCTTATGGAGAGTCCTTTCTTTGTCAAATCAGGCTGTAATAAGTAAGCAAATACCATGTTTGTCTGGTTATATCTGTTTTGCAGGGCAAAGGAGATGGCATGCCGAACGAGCGCAATTGTCTTCATGATAACTGGAATTATCCGGAATGGTATTATAGTAAGTATTTAGTCTCACATTTTGCTTGGATCCTTCTTATTTGAGGTTTTACTTCAAAGCATGTTGACACTTCTAAATTTTTTTTTCTCCCTCTTCCTTGATATTTGCTCATGACAGTTCATTCTGTTATTTGATATATCATACTGCAAGTTGACATTGTTACCTCAAAAAAGTAGCTTTATCCTTCTGCTGATTTTTGTCAACTAATCCTGTAATGGCTGGTAACTGTTGTCTTAGTTGATGGTCTAATTCTTTCTCATCATTTTTTGCAGGATACCGATTCGGAGAAATTCTTGATGGCCGTTATGAGATTCTTGCTGCTCATGGGAAAGGTGTCTTTTCTACTGTCGTTCGGGCTAAAGATTTGAAGGCTAGACCCGGTGACCCGACAGAAGTAGCTATAAAAATCATTTGTAATAATGATACGATGTGAGTTAGTCTATTAATTTCTCCATTGTGTCCCGACCTATCTTGTTTTGTTTTGGTGTCCTAATTTTGTTGCTTCTGCTCATCAAGTACAAAGTGGGTATGGAAGAGTTGGTCATATTGAAGAAGCTGGATGCTGCAGATCCTAAAGACAAGCGCCACTGTGTTCATTTAATCTCTAGCTTCAAGTACCAGAATCATCTTTGTCTAGTATTTGAGTCTCTCTGGATGAATCTCCGTGAGCTCCAGAAGAAGTTTGGGCGTAACATTGGACTCAGCCTCGACAAAGAAGTTTGGGCGTAACATTGGACTCAGCCTTGACGAAGAAGTTTGGGCGTAACATTGGACTCAGCCTCGACGTTGTGAGGCTTTATGCGAAGCAACTTTTCAGTGCTTTGAAGCATCTAAAGAGTTGTGGCGTGCTTCATTGTGATATTAAACCCGACAACATCTTGGTAAGTGGAATGCTTGAGTATTGTATCTTTTGCCGGCTGATTCACCCACTTTGCATCTGCTGAGAGTAGCTCTTCATTACTTTGCTTTTGTATGCATATGATGACTTTTCTGTATTTTATTGTTAAGGTAAATGAAGTGAAAGACAAGCTGAAGCTTTGTGACTTTGGCAATGCTATGTTTGCTGGCAAAAACGAAATCACTCCATACCTTGTGAGCCGCTTTTATCGCGCCCCCGAGATCAGTAAGTATCAATTCTCAAGATTTGCCATCTATTTATTTTTTGAGCTTCCTTTCACTTTTTTTTTGGTTTGATGCTCCAATGTTTTGATGCCAAGTAGTTTTATGGATCTGTGTCTTTTGTTTGCTAATATATTTTTTCTTGTTGCAGTACTTGGCTTGTCATACGATCATCCGATGGATATTTGGTCAGTAGGTTGCTGTTTGTTTGAAGTTTATGCTGGGAAAGTCTTATTTCCAGGTCGTTCTAATAATGACATGCTCCGTCACTGAAAGGTCCATTTCCGAAGAAGATGCTTGGAAAGGTTCGTCTTAAGACATTCTCTATGTTACCCCAATCTGAACAAAATCATTCATAGGCTGGTCATTAATTTGCTGTGGACAATTCTGTTATGATGATTGCATTAGGTAGCTGCTTTTATTTACAGTTGTAATAAGTAGTGACATGATATAGCTAGTATGGAAACAATAGTACTTTTTGTTCTTCTTTTATCACAGGGTGCATTTACATATCAGTATTTTGACCAAGATCTGAACTTCCTTGCCACTGAAGAGGATCCTGTGACAATGAAGGTATGTCTTGTAGACCCTTAAGCCTGTCTTGTCGATTCCTGATTATAATGATGAATGGTAACAACTTTGCTGTACTTCTAAGTTTTGGATGTGATTGTATTTGTTTACAGGCTACTAGGAAGCTGATTGTCAACATCAAGCCGAAAGATATCAGTTCAGTGATTTCAGGTGAAGAATTAAAGATGTTGGCTCACTTCAAAGATTTGATGGAGAGAATATTTGTGTTAGATCCTCTGAGGAGAATCACTGTTTCCCAGGCATTACAACACCCATTCATCACGAACAAGTGAACGACAATGATGATGTAACACCCCAAATTTTGTAAATTTATTTTTATAGTAACTATTTTTTATCACTTCTCTTGAATTTAAAGTTTGTATGAAAAAGAAGAGAAGACTTTTATATCTTGTTGAATCTTTGAAGTCCATTTTTATATTTTTTGATAAGCGTGGTGTCTAGGCCAACTTGCGCGCATCTCGACTAATGCTATAACAAATAGGAAGAAATCGCACTGATTGAATTTTTAACTTGCATCCCAGATAATAATATCTTCATTCAGGACAAGGCACAGGACTCGAGCAAAGCTTTAAATTCAATGCTGCACTATAATGAATTACTATTACTTTGCATTTCTCATTTTTATCACAAGCATGTTGTCATATGAGTATGAGACAAGTATTTTCCATAGTTGAGTTCCAAAACTCGTTGTATGTTATTCAATATATCTGCTCATGTCCAAAGACTACTCACAGATCATATGTATATAAACCTCTAGAAATGTATTCTAAAATAATTCAAATATTGTGTTGACCTAATTTGCCTATCGGTATATCCTATCAATTGTACGTTTTGAACAAGTTCTATTCTAAAATATTCAGCCAGATGTAGCAGGGGAATCAGCCGTTTCCACTACCACATTCATCGCTCCCTTAATTACCTTTTTATAATGATAATTTTTTTAAAAATATACTACGAAACAAAGCTATACTTTGAATTTTATAGCAAATCCCTAAAACTTGATCTTCCCCTCATTATTATGTTTCTTCTCTTCTCTCCAGCTACTCCATTCTACATCTTCTACCTCTATTAATTTTCTCTGAATATTTCTTTATTTTCTTCAACCCCTTCTTATATTTTTAGGTGAGTTGAATTAAGCAAATCAAAATAGATTGAGTTAAATTTATAGATGATTAATCCACCCCTACTAATAATGTAACTGCAAGTAAATCATATTAAAAAGATATTTACTGTAACTACCTTTGTAGTATTAACTATTAAGTACATAGTAACCAAATATGTCACAAATAATAAAATCAGAATTGTAGATCTCTATCTGAATAAATAAAGTCAACTCTACAAATTCTAAAGAATGTCAAAAAGCACTAATTTCCCGCTATGCGCAGATTGAGGAAAGGGTCGTATTGCAAGGGTCTATTACACAACTATATTGTGCATATCTAAAGAATGTCTCAAATTGCAAAATCAACTACGAGTGACTAGTTGGCACCAGTTGATAAGGATGCTCCAGAAACAATATCAGCTTGTATTAGGAATCACCATCACCAGTGGAAGTTGAACCCGGCGATCTCTTCCTCCTGAAGTATGCAAAAAAGGAAGAAAAAGCAGTCAATCACAGGGAAGGAAATAGAGAAGGTAAGGGACCACTTTCCTTGTTCAAGCCGGTATTTAATGAGTAAGTAGTAAGTGAGAAGTCGATTCTTTTATCGTTGAGGGAAGGAGAAACGTCCTCAACCCAAAATGAAAGTCATTGGGAACATGTATTCTGTGAAGGAGCTACGACAAGATAGAGACCTACCTCGGCTGATAAAATGAAATTAAGACCCACGTTCAAGCACTCTTCCAAGAAACCAGCAACACATCCATCTTCCTTCTGAGACAACACTGTAATGAATGCATAATATTGAAACAATATGTTAAATTCATGATAACCATGGTTGATTAGAAGTCCTAATGTTGTTGCAATGAAGCCACAAAAGCAAGATCAACTAAATGAGTTCTCATAACTATTGCAAAACGCATAATAGCAGCCCACGAAAAGTTTTTATATGACTATTGTGCACCAAAGAGTGTGGCCTAGTAGTCAATGAAATGGATTAAGAACCATGTGGTCTTGAATCAAATACCAGTGAAGGCAAAAAAGCTAGTTGATTTCTTTCCATCTATATAAGCCATGGTGGACAAAATTACAGCTACCAGTGTTGGTGGGAGATAGTAGGTACACCGTGGAATTAGTATAGGTGTGTGTTAGCCCGAACACCATTGAAATCCAATACAATAAAACAAATGTTTTTAATGTCTACATTGAAAGTTAAGAGAATTACTTTAGTTATATGCTAGTGCGAACTAGATTCATTTTATATCTTCAGGTTAATAGCACAAATTTCCCTAGTTCGGTCATAATTAGGCGTTGGCATGGTATGGCAGATACCAAAACTAAATTTTTTGACACCACAATTCCGACATTATGATATTTGGCATGCATATTTAAAAGATTTGGTATTCGACATTTATAACAAGAATACTCAGTGCACGCTCTAGACCATATTAAGTGAATTGTTAAGTATGGCACAACCCTTAAGAAAAATGGGACATAAATTAAAGACCATTTTCCACTATGACCCTTTTGATTATTTTCACACTAGTCTCCTAGAAAATGTAAATAAGTTAAGAATCTCATTAAATGAAGAGTAAATATGGAAAAGAGTTCCAACAATTTTCGTGAACTTTGAATAATTCATTTACTTTGAACTATGAAAAAAGTCTCAATAATTCACTTAATATGGACTAGATGGAGTAATGTGACACATAAAGGAACTTATCACTATTCCTTTTTTAAGAATATCAGTATGGTCACCATTTTTTCTCATATTAAGAGTGCAATGACATTTGATTTCTAAGAAAAAGAAGAATGGTAAGAAAAACTCAAACCAAAATTGATGTACCTCCTCATTAGGCTGTGTTGAAAGCTCAAACAATGTTCTGATTGCCATCAACTTTAGCAAATGCATAGGGTGTTATTTCTTTTGCAGGGATAAAAAGGAAATTGTATCACAGTGATGGCGTAGCCGAATAAACCAAACAAAATATTCACTTCTTATGTTTTGAGTGAAGCTCTGGTATCATGTCAAGGACAGATGGATTCTCCCTTACAACATCTACCAAAAAACCAGTTGTACTTGCATCAAATGAGAAGCCCCTTCCGTCCATTTCCTTCATAAAAGATGCCATTTCACTAATTTTGTTGCACCTGAGAAATCCTTGCACAATAACATTATAAGTGACATTGTCTGGAGAACAACCGTTGTCTTCCATTTTTCTTAGAATATATTTAGCTTCATCAAACAACCCTTCAAGACAAAATCCATTAATCATTACAGTGTATGTTCTCACATCTGGGAGTAATCCAATGAAAAAAAGCTTCTTGAAAACAGCATGTGCTTCGTTGAGTTTACCATTTTTGCACAATCCGTTAATGACAACATTATAAAATGCAATATTAGTATACTCTTTGTTTCTTTCTAACTTATTAAAGAGTGCCATAGCTTCTCCAACAAGTCCGTACTTATAATAACCATTGAGCAAAGTGACATGACTGTATATATCAGGCTTGGTCCCTGCAGATAGCATCTCAGCATAAATTTGTTTTGCATCACCAGTTCTTCCAACTTCAAAAAGACCTTGCAAGATAGTATTGTAGGTAACAATATCAGGTTTCGATCCCTTTTGAGAAATTTCAAAAAACAATTGCATGGCCTCATCCACTTTCTTTTTCTTACAGTATCCATTTATTAGTATGTTATAGCTAAAAATGTCAGGCTCAATGTCCTTATCTATCAAGATATCAAAAATTCTCCTAGCTCTATCTAGTTGACCACGCAAACAATATCCATCCATTATCACATTGTAGGTGATTACATTAGGCTCGACACCCTTTTCAACCATGTGTTTCATTACTTCCTCGGCATCTTCAACTTTCCCTTCTTTGCATAGTCCATCTATTAGTATGGTGAAGATGCGCACATCTGGATACATATTAAGGTTCACCATCTCAGAGAACAAAGTCGTAACCTTTTCCCACTGACCGAGCTTACACAAACCATCAATTATTGAATTATATGTGACTATATTGGGATAAATGTCTTTCTGCTTCATCTCGTTCAGAATGTTGATAGCAGCATCTAAGTTTCCATCTTTGCAAAGAGCATCTATAACAATGCTGTAGTTATATATGTTGGGCTCAGTGTTACCTTGTTCCATTAACCGGAGCAAACCTAAAGTTTTTTGAGTATGACCCCTTTTGCTGAGCCCATTCATTACTGTTGCATACATGATTTCATCGGGCTCACAAATCTTCTCTCTCACCAATTTTTCGAACAATTCAACAGCATCGTTAACCTTATTTTCAGCAAAGATTCCTCTTATTAGAGTTGTAAAGGTAACATTATCAAACGGAATGCCATTCTTCAAGTAAATAGGTAACACCGAAAATCCAAAATCAGCACGATGCATCAGGCAATAACTATTAATCACACTATTCAAGATGAACCCATTAATTGGAATGCCCAATTTCCGCATTTGTCGCAAAAGAGAAAGGACAGCTGAGTAATGCTTCATACTTATCATAGTCTTAAACAATTTAGAGAAATCGACAACTGAAGGAAGAGGCTTCATTGTAACCATTTGACGGAATAGAGTAACAGCATCATCTAAACACTCAAAATTTAACACAACTCTACCCTTTACTTTACTACTGCGTGAATATGAAGAAGAAGAATAAGAATAGGAAGAGATAGAGAGAATACCATTGCATTTCCGCAGAGAAATTTTACTCATCGCCATTGCCAAACAAATCTCTCTTACTGAGTTGCTCTATAATTTTCAAGGTGACCTAATTTTACTCGTAGCTCACTGGGGGTAATGGGGTAAGTTTATAGGTTAGTTTTTTTTTTAAACTTAGCTTTTATCTTTTTTATTTTTAAATATAAAAAGATTGATGATAAAGTATAAAATCTTTTAGGCTAATACGTTGTTTGTTAATTCATAATATAGTAGTATGGTATTACTAAAACAACATTTATTATTAAAAAAAGTTTTAAAAAAAATACTTCTTATTAACAATATTTCTTATTAGAATTAATAATTATTTTTTAAAAAAAAAAAATTATCGATTTAAAATTTGTAAAGTTTAAATATTCAGTTTTTATTTTTTAAAAAAATTTAAAACTTTTTATGTCTAAACTAACTACCCCCAAACCATCACCCATATTCCCCTTTCCCGTGGGATATAGATGAAGCAAAACAAAAAAGAATTTCAAAAAGTATTTTACATAAAACCAAACAATTAGGGAATGGCTATTTGAAAACCGTAAAATAATTTTTTTTCTATATATATTCATAAATTCTTTTGTTTTTGTTTACGCTTTATTTCTTTTTCTCCTTTGAATGTGTATTCGGAACACTTAAGACAAGGCATCACATCATCTTCAAATTTTTTATTATTGGTCTTTTGTTTGATTTTGACTTTTACTTTAATTATATTAACACTCTTCATGAGATTTGTATATGTCTTATGTGTGATAATTTTTTATCTATATTTTAGATTCATGAAATTATCATGCTTTTAAATTGTCCAAATAACAAATACGCCTATTAGAGTACAAGTGTTAGAATATTTTAATTTCATATTAGATGACCATATTGATGGAGAAGACAATGCACAAAGGTCAGACTTCTCCTTTCTATCTCTTCTTATTTTGTTTTTTATATTGTCTTAGCAATTTTTACACTTAATTGAAAGATTTGAGAACATTAATGAATCTTACATGTAGAGGAGATGTGCTAGCAATATAATTCTATTGTTGAATATTTTTTTAATTGACGCAGAAGAAGATGTACATTTTTTTTAAAAGGGTAAAAATTGATACTTACGATAGTCAAGATAAGTATACTTGAAAAAAAGGAAATAATGAGACGAAAACCACTTCTACATTTTTCTTAAAAAGGTAAAAATTGACACTCCCTTCGTTTCACAAAGAATGAACTTATTTCATTTTTAGTCAGTTTGAAAAAAATGACTTATTTCCTTTTTTGGTAATATTTTACTTTTAGCTTTCCATGTGGCATGTTTAGGACCACAAGATTAAGAACAATTTTGTACATTTGACATAACTTTAATTTAGAACCACAAAATTCAAAAATCTTCTTTAATTTCTTAAACTCCATGTCAAATCAAATCAGACCACTCTTTTTGAAACGAAGGAAGTACTACTTATGATAGCCAAGACAAGTATACTTTACCAAAAAAAACTATTTCAAATCATATTCTAACAAACAATTACAGAGTTGAAAGAGCATGGATAAACAAACTACACTTCCTTCAAGTTTTGAAAAACAAAAGTGATAATGTATCTACAACTTATTTTTAATTGATTTTTAAATCAATTTTTTTATTTATTTAGTATAATATTTTGTTCAGTAAAATGGATGAGAGATAGAATAAAATTTATTCATTTAACAAGAGGTATCAAGTGCATCGATATTCGCAAAATAAATACATTGAAACTCCAAGTGAGAATTTCAAAATAAAGAATCTTATATGACCAAGATCATTTATCAAGTATAAAAAGAATGAATGCCAACAAACCAATAAAATTACATGTTTTTCACTTTTATTTTTTTAATTATTATTTTTAAAAATCTGCTTTGTATTATTATATTCACTATATATCACTTTGTAAATTTATGTGTTACAGGCTTAATGTTATTATTATATAGAACTAATAAATTGAAGAAAAAAAAAATAGATTGATGGATAAAGAAGAATTCTTACCAAACAATTTCATGTCATTTGTTAAGTTTAGGATATTGTTTCGAAAAAAATTGAAACTATCAAGTCATTGAAATAATATTCTTTAATGATATTAATATTTTACTTAATCTTCTTTTTTGAAGAATGAAGGAACACAAAAAATCTATTTATTTTAACTAATGAATGTGGAAAAATATAATGATAAACTTTGAATATATCGGTCGATATTTATATTTTAAATGATTTTATAAATATCTCGAAGTTACTTGCGCTCACGTCGATATGATATATGTAGTCATTAAATTTTATAATTTTAATTAAAATATTTTAATTTTTACTGTGTTTACAATTGTTTGTTGAATAAATTGTAAATAAGATGATGAAAAGTAATGAAACATTTGCAATTATCTCAATGTGGTTAAAAGCACGTAACCTTAATATTTAAATTCGATTCTCTCATATATTAATATTAAAAAATATATGCAATAACAATATTTGCACTCTTTGCTTTGTTTGAAGGTATAGTTCCTCAAATAAAAAAAATCATTTTTTTTTATTTTAACAAATTTTCATATCTTTATTTCAATATTATACTACACTATTATATTACTTCTTAGACAAATTAAAATATTTCAGACATTAAATAAAAATAACTGAAAAATTTTATTGCCTTAGAAATCTAAATATGTTATATTACTTATTTATACAAAGAAAAATAATGAAACTCTCTCCTTACAGTCTCAATTGTTTATTTGAATAAAAAAGATAAATTAAAAAAATTATTTCAATTTATTATGAGAAAAATTTGCATTATAATAAGCAAAATCATGATGTGAATTAGACTATAAGATCATATAACTAAAGTATTAAAAAGATAAAATTAAAAAACCTAAAATTTTGATAAGCATATACGTCTAATTATGTGTATCTAAATATGAAATGTAACTGAAACACATGAATTTAGGAAAAAATACAACTGTAGAGTATCTGCCATGTCTTTAATCCAAAAAAAAAAAATTCAAAATAATACCCAAGGAAGATTAGATACATGTATACTTAATAAGATACACTGATAACAACTAGATACATATAATTATATCTCAATTATGTGTCAGATACATTAATAATATGTCAAAAAGATGTGTAAATCTCCACTTATTGAAACTTTCCGATTACGTTCAAGGCTGGTCAAGGCATCTCACCGTGGCAGTGTTTGCTTCACTTTTTAATTTGTCAGTGTTGCTCATTGCTCGCTGCACTTGGATCTAATTGACCTCCATCATATCTACCGAAAATTCAACATGAACACTCCTCCAATTAGGCCTTTCGACCTCTTAATCGCATTTGTCATTGATGCCATCTTCAGGTAGTAACAATTTGAAAACGAAAAGTCATAGATTAATTATATGAATATGCATTGATACATTTAATTTAAAGAGGGTAAGAAACAAGAAATTGATGAATAACTTGTACATAACTTCTGGTTGATTGCGGCAGAAACAACTAAACGTTAATTAGCAAGGGTGGGGGAGATATTGATAGGGTTGGAGATTGGTTGTTATTAAAAAAATTAAATGTGGAATTTAAATATAAAGATAATTAATCAATTCTAATTTTAGGGGATGTAGGTAATTCTTTGATTGTATCTTTAAAATATATAACATAAAATATTAAAAGTGGTAATATATGTAATTATTTGAAAGTAGAGGTAAAATTAGTATGTACGGCAGTGATGTATGTATAGTTAAGTAGTTTCTCCATATTAAAATAGGTTGAAATATAAATTGAGTTGGGTCCAGATTCGCTCAAGTTTACTTTGGGCTTGACCCGTTTAATCTCAATAATTTTAATATTTTGTTAGTTAAGTTTTATGACCACAATTTAAATTTCAATTCAATTTTTTTTTTTAAAAAAAGTTACAAATGGATAGATAAATCTTAAAAGTTATAAAATAAATAGTAATTCATACCTTCAATATAGGAATATGCGTTACATCAATGCAAATAAACAGTCTTAAAACGAGTTGAAATCGAAGATTAAATTGAACTCGATTGAAGTTTCTATTAAAATGAGTTAAGGCTTGAATATGTTGAAATTGAACCCCATAATATTTTTCTAGATAACACATTATCTATTTTACATCAGACACAACTATCAATATTATACTATTATAAGCAAGACATTTAGGAGATTTGATATTACTCCAAGAGCCTTTTTGTTCAGCAAGTTGCCCAGAAAGGTGCAACTTCCACAAGATCCAACACGTTCTAACCAGTGACGAAGCCATAATTTTTATTAAGAGATCAAAATATGAAACAGTAAAATTGTGTAGAAGTCAAGTGGTGTCAATACATATATATACACACGAAAAGAAATATTTTTACCTAACTATACATTGTAATATTCAGACAAAAAGAGTGTCATTTGACATCCCTCAAGTATATGTGGAATTGCCATTGGTTGTTGTTGTGACAATGACCACAATTGAAGATAGGTTTTTTTTGGACAAGTGAGCAGATACATTGATTCATGCTTTTGGTTTTCTTATACTAACTAGTATTAGTATCCGTGTGATGCGTGATCGGTATCAAGTACATGACAACACCATTTCACCAGAAGAACAAGTCACTAGAGAAAGTTAAACTGGTAAAAAATAGGATACTCGGGGCAACTTTCTGGTCTCGTATCCGGATGACCCCTCCCGTCTATAACTTCAATATTAAGCCCTGGCAACTTACATGCTTCAAACCTTACTGAACAATTAGACATCCAAAGGGATTGCATTGTCTAGAGCTTTGCAGCATTTGACAACAGAGCCTCATCAGAGGATTTACTCGACATTAATCGTTCAGCTACATTATTTCAGTATACACCGAAGCTTATCTACGTTGTTTATTTATCCCCGGTACTTGTAAGAATCAGCATAACAACGAATAAGTTAGGATTATTGTTCTTCTCTGAAAGACTTCTGCTTTGACAACTAGACAACATGCTCAGAAGGACACAACTGTCGCGACCATGATGAATTTGTTCTGCAAACCCACGCATAAACAAAATTGACATCATATAATGGAATGCCTATCTGATAAACGCTACTCCTCATTATATTGCAGGAAGTTGTTATTTATTCTCAAATAGATTGAAAATGACAATACATGAAGATAACAAATAGCATTGGAATGATATTCCTAAACTTATAATGTGTAAGCATTAGGACTACTTTGATAAAGGAAGAGATTGAGTTGGTGAAAGAAGACCTAGAATTTATAAGATCTTTCTTCGTGTACATTGAACAAGAACTGTATAAAGATCTCTAGGCACGTGTTTTAGATGTGGCATATGAGACAAAAGATGTCATTGATTAAATTATTGTTCGAGATAATGGTCTCTTACATCTTATTTTCTCACTTTCCATTATCATAAAAAAAGATCAAACTTATCAAAGAAGATGTCTCCCATTTACTCGAGAAGATTCCCAAGAACATGAACCTCATTGTTGTAAACTCTCCCAAGAAGCCAGTTGAGAGCATGCCATTGACATCTCATAAAATAATTGTAGGTTTTGAGGAGGATACAAATTGAATAATTAGGAAGCTCACGAGTGGACTAGCAGATCTAGAAGTTATTTTGAACTAGTATGCCGGATTCAGGTAAAACTCCTTTGCATACAAAGTATACAATGATACATCAGTTTCTAGTCATTTCGACATTGGCACATGGTGCACAGTCTGCCAAGAATAAGTAGAGAAGGAGTTGTTGAATAAAATTTTTAATCAACTTACTAGCTCGGATTTGAAATTGAGTGAGATTATTGATGTTGCTGATAAGCTAAGGAAATAACTTTATGGTATTATCTAAGATGACTTGTGGGGAAACCAAAACATGGGATGAGTTAACAAGACCTTTTCCAAAAGTTAAGAAAGGTAGTGGAATTATGTTTACTACTGAGAAAAGGAAGTGTCTTTGCATGGAAAACGCCATAGTGATCCTCTTAATCTTAAATCACCTAAAGCCATGCTTTTATGACAATTTACCACATCACCTAAAGCCATGCTTTCTTTACCTTGCAAGTTCCCAGAAGGACAGCAAAATTTCAGTCGATGTTTGAAAATGGTATGGTGTGCTGTGTTACAGACCGAAATATTTAATTTCCAGTTACTTGATATTTCTTATCAATGAGATAGGTTAATACCCGACTTACCAACTTCATGATCTTGTGCATGACTTTTGTTTGCTAAAAGCAAGAAATGAAAAGTTGTTTGTTCACGACTTTCATGTATACTTGAGTGATTGTTCATTCTTTGATATGGATACAGATGAACCAATACTAACCAATACTGATAGCAGAGGACACAAAATTAAAGAACTTGAGATGTTTAGATAAACTTGTGTTTTCCTATTCAGAAGATACGGAGGATATTTTCAAAAGGTTCCCCAATCTTCAATTTAGTCTCAAGGAATTATGGGATTATTTAACAGAGCAACATTTCAATTCAACAATGTAGGAATAGTTCCTTGAGGTCGGTTAAGAAATTGTTGAATTTTTGCCTATTGGTTTCCAAAATTGGATATCCTAAATGAAGTAGAATCCCTCACAAAAGGTTTTATAAGTTCAAACACAAATGACAGTGTAGCGACAAATCAGCCATGAGATTTTCAATTCCCATTCAGTTTAAAAAAATTGTGGTTGTGTAACTTTCATCTAACATCCGATTCACCATCAACAATAGGGAGACTGCCCGACCTTGAAGAGCTGACCCTTGTTGACTCAATCATCCAGGGAGAAAAATGGAACATGGGGGAGCAAGTCACCTTTGATAATCTCAAATTTTTGAATTTGAGCAAAGTGACTCTTGCCAAGTGGGAGGTTGCGGAGGAATCTTTTCCCGCGCTTGAGAAATTAGTACTGTGGGGATGTCGTAAGCTTGAGGAGATTCCGCCTAGTTCAACAATATTTATTCATTAAAAATTGTGAGACTTGTACAGAGTCCTCAACTTGGATATTCCGATAAGAACATTTAAGGAATATGCTGAAGATATTTGAGGAGGGGACGAGCGTCTAGGTCCTAGGCCTGTATAATATTTGAATATTTAAGCATCATGCGTAAAAAGTTGTGAGCGCTCTTACCTTGGGAAATATATGAGTATAGATGAACTTACCATCTATTCCATTTCATTTTACGCAACGGAATTTGACTGGACACCGAGTTTAAAAAAAGGAACTTCTAGTCTTAAACATGACATGTTAGATTTGTGGCTATAAAAGCATGTCATCAAAGGTAAAATGGGAAATTTATAATTCAATTATTTTCAATTATGGAAAGGCGTTGTTCTTTTATAAACATGCTAAAGAGAAAAGGAGTGCCACATAAAATGGAGTAGCTTCTCTTTTTTTTTCTGATTACTTTCACCAGAGTAATTTTCATTGCAAAGGGCATGTAAGGAATACGAGAAACGATTATCTTTGCCAGTACATCAGCCTAAAGAGGGTAAAGATAAATCCTCAGATAACTTTGTTGTGGTGAATATGTGATGGAGAGTTGTATTGATATCAATTGTTACTGCGGTACTCTTATTCAGTTTCCCCCTTCTTCTTTTTTTTCATTTTGTGCGCTTTATAATAAAGAAATACAGTACTCTTGCTAAGTATTCCAAAATGTATTCTTTCAAAATTGTTGTTCTTGTATAATCTCTTTCTTTTAAGCATGGCTTAAATTGTTTGTTTATCATATGCTACTCCTCAGGTCCATCATAATGTAAAACACACTAACAAGGGCATTCAAAAAAGAAATGAAGCAGAAAGTATTACCTATAATCAGTTGCTTCGCTTTCAGAACTTCAGTTTCTGGCGTGACCGTGATGAACCTGTTCTACAAACCGAAACATAAACGAAATTGACATCATATAATGGAATGTCTGTCTGATATGTGCTACTTCTCAATATATTGCAGAAAGTTGTTATTTATTCTCAAATAGATAGAAAATGACAATACATGAAGATAACAAATAGCATTGAAATGATATTTCCTGAACTTATAATGTGTACACGTAAGGATAACTCACTATTTATCATATCAAGAGAACAGTAATACCTGATTTTCAAGATAAAGAATAGTGGAAAAACAATCAAAATATCAAAAGTGATGTACCTCCTCGATAAGCCTACCTGAAAACCCAAGCAACGTTTTGATTGCAATTTTTCATCTTCCACAATTGCATTGGATTCCATTTCATTTGTGGTGGTAAACCAAAACTGTATCAAAGTTATAACATAGCCAAACGAACCAAGTGAAAGCAATATTCACTTCTTGTTTTCTGCGTGAAGCTCTGGTATCATGTCAAGGATGGAAGGATTCTCACTTATATCCTTTACCAGTAACTCAGTTGTAGTTGCGTCAAATGAGAAGCCCCTTTCAGTCATTTCCTTCATTAAAGTTACCGTTTCATTTATTTTCCTGCACCACTGTCAGGCTCAATGCCCTTATCTATCAAGATATCAACAATTCTCCTCGCTCTATCTAGTTGACCACGCAAGCAATATCCATCCATTATCACATTGTAGGTGATTACATTAGGCTCAACACCCTTTTCAACCATGTGTTCCATTACTTCCCCGGCATCTTCAACTTTCCCCTCTTTGCATAGTCCATCTGTTAGTATGGTGAAGGTGCACACATCTGGATACATATTAAGGTTCACCATCTCTGAGAACAAAGTTTCAATCTTTTCCCATAGACCGAGCTTACACAAACCATCAATTATTGAATTATATGTGACTATATCAGGATAAATGTCTTTCTGCTTTATCTCGTTCAGAATGTTGATTGCAGCATCTAAGTTTCCATCTTCGCAAAGAGCATCTATAACACTGTTGTAGATGAATAAATCAGGCTTACTACTCCCTTGTTCCATTAACCGGAGCAAACTTGAAGCTTTCTGAGTATGACCCCTTTTGCTTAGCCCATTCATGACGATTGCACACATGAATTCATCGGGCTCACAAATCTTGTCTCTCACCAATTTTTTGAACAATTCAACAGCATCTTTAACCTTATTTTCAGCAAAGATTCCTCTTAATAGGGTGTTAAAGGTACGGAATGTCATTCTTCAAGTAAATAGGTAACACCTAAAATCCAAAATGAGTATGATGCATCAGGCAATAACTATTAATCATACTAGTCAAGATAAACCCATCAATTGGAATACCCAATATCTGCATTTCGCGAAAAAGAGAAACAACAGTGGAGTAATGCTTCATACTTATCATATTGTTAAACAATTTAGAGAAGTCGACAAGAGAAGGAGGAGGCTTCATTCTAACCATTTGATGGAAGACAGTAACAGCATCATCTAAACACTCAAAATTGCTACTATTTACACCAAATTTATCCTTTCCTGAAATGGATTTTTTACTGTAACGGCACAAAGAATAAGCTCTAATTGTAAATGCCGTACCAGAAATGGAAGAGATAAAGGGAAAACCATTGCAATTCCGCAGAGAAATTCTCCTCATCATCTTCAATGGCTGTATCTCCGTGTGCCCTAATTTTGCGTACAACTTCTTTGGAATTTTTGGGTTTGCCATTGCGATCCCTAATATTAGAGCAGGATTAAATTTAAATTCATCCCAAAAAATCTTAGCTTCCTAATTCCAGCTTCTTTGGATTTGTATTAAGGTACCAAATCAATGTTGATACTTTTCGTGTTAGCTAAAAGATGGATTTAAATGACATTATATAATAAGATTTAAGTGAGAGATAAATATCAAAAATACATTTAAACTATATATTTTTTTTAAGTTTTATACCTAAGTTATCATTTTTTTATTTTTGAGAAACACACTCCTCTCTTTTTTTGGAAGGGAAGGGTGAAGTATGAATTTTTTTAAAAATATTTTACAAAAGATTTTTTTAAAAAAAGGATGGGGGATTGTTGCGGGGAGGGGGTACGTGGAGGAGGTGATGGGGTGAGGTAAGAAAAATCATTTAAATTTTATTTTTTTAAAAAAATTATTTTTTATGGATATTAATACTTTAATTTTTTATTTTTAATTAATATTAATAGTTTATTATTTAACTTTTGTCAAGGTAGAATATTCTGTCCATATGAAATGCTATGTGTCAAGATTTTTTTAAATAAAAGAGAGAATGCATTACACAAGGTGTGATTCTCAAACCAAAAAGTGATAGTTTAGATAGGAGTGTGCATAGGTCGATTTGGTTTGGTTTTTCATTAAAAAGAACCTAAATCAATTATGTCGGTTTATTAAATCTAAAAACCAAATCAAACCACATAAAGTCGAGTTTTTTTATTTCGGCTTTAGTCGGTTCTTTGGATTTTTACAACTATACTGTGTTTGAAAAAGAGATCAAATATATTTTCACTTACATGTGTGATAAGCTAAACTTGTTAAATGAATATAAATTTTTGAAAAGACGGTAAAATTCACATGAGTACAATTTATTTTTTTTTGAAATATCAATGCTCATTATGTTAAATTATAAGATTAAAGGATACATGCAAACTGAATACAAAACAAAATATTTACAAAGTAAATTGTTAACTTTGAATTTGAAAAACTATAACAATATAATTGTAACTTCGGATCAAATACAAAATAAAATATTTACAAATTTTACAAGCCCAAATTGAAATAAAATATATAAACATTGAAAACTATAAACTAACTAAAAATATATTAACAAAGTAGATTATAAATAATATTTTTTATCTATAAATAAAATAAAATTATATATATATATATATATATATATATATATATATATATATATATATATATATATATATTATGTCGGTTTGGTTTGGGTTCGGTTTAACTTTTTTTCTTTTAATACCAAACCAAATCAAGAGTGGTCGGTTTTTTTTTTCAACCACCAAACCACAAATCGTTTTTTTTTCTGGTTTGATTTGGTTCGTCGGTTCGGTGTGACTTTACGATTTAGCTTGTACACCTTTATGTTTAGATAAGAAACTCACACTCTCAATAGTTTAGGTATGAAACTAAAAAAAAAGGATAATTTAGGTGTTTTTGACATTTATCTCTTTAAGTAATTATTTATACTCCCTATGTCCCTAATTACTTGTCTACTTTTGAAATTACACATGAGAAAATGGTCTAAAACCCCCCCAACCAGGGGCGGATCTATGAAGGCCTCGGGGGGTGCCACGCCACCCCCCGATTTCGACGGAAACTCTACATATACATAGGTATATATATATATAATATTTATATAAATATAAAGTGTGGCACCCAGTGAATAAAATTGGCTTGTGGTGCCATGGTTGGAGGTCTATTTGGCACCCACGGACTCTAAATCCTGGATCCGCCACTGCCCCCAACCTATACCCGAAATCCCAACTACACACTCTAACTTTACGGGTGTCCTATCACCCCCCTAAACTATTTAAAACTAAATTATTTTAATAAAATTTCCACGTGTCAAACGCGTGCATTTCCACGTGTCAAGCGCATGCATTTCACTTATCAATATTTAATGTAGTTGTGACTTTTTAGGTGTGTAATTATTTCAATTTATAATAGTTTAGGGGGGTGATAATTTAGTTTTAAATAGTTTAGGGGGGTGATAGGACACCCGTGAAGTTAGAGTGTGTAGTTGGGATTTCGGGTATAGGTTGGGGGGGTTTTAGACCATTTTCTCCATCTATTAATAAAACAATTATTGACATAGTGAGTTTATCATTTTACCCTTATTGATTATGAAATTGATGAATTAAAAACTTGAGATTTTCAAAAAAACTTTTTTCAAAGTAATTAATTGAGGGTATAATAGGTAAAATAAAATTGTCCTTTCTTGATTTGTCAAAATGGACAAGTAATTAGGGACAACTAAAAAAGAAAAAATGAACAAATAATTAGAGACAGAGAGTATTTAAATGGATAACAACTATCCATAAAAGGTAAGTATCGTTACATTATTAATTTTTTTTTTTGGATTATTAAATAATAACCTTATTGTATGCTATTAATTTTTAAAAATAATTTTATTGTGTACCCTATTTTTATTTATAGTATTATAGATTTATTCTTCAGATTATTGATGTGTGATATTATGTATTAAGATGATCGATACATTTCATTCAAATATTATATTAATCAAAACACTACAATATATAACAATCATCCAAACAATCTGCAATTAATACACTATGAAGGGTTGTTTGCTTGCTCGTTAAGAAGTAAGTTATTTACGTATTAAAATTAATGTAACTAAGAACATGCTTAGGAGTAGTATTTTAGTTGCTATGCATAAAATTAAATATGTTAATTGATTACCAATTTACAATCTCACAAATTAATACACTCATAAATGTATAAACTAGGTGAGATCTATTTACCCCCTTGTCCCTATTTACTTCTCAATTTTTGACTTGACACACCTATTAAGAAAATAACAATTGACATAGTGAGTTTACTATTTTACCCCATATTAATTGATAGAATTTCAAAATCAATTTACTCATTAAAGGTGTTCTAACTTTTTCAAAAATATTGACTCTCTAAATAAATTGAGCGTATAATAAGTAAGAAAATATTATTTTTTCTTGATTTGTCAAAAATGACAAATAGAAAAGGACAAATAAAGAATCAAAATTGGATAAGTAAAAAGGTTATATAGGGAAAAAAATGAAATGAAGTATACTACAGGAATAACTAAGGCTTCATCTAAGTGAATAACTCTAACTAGCAAAAAAACAACCCCTCGAGGGTGATTTGTTATGCATAAAATAACACATACTTAAAATATATATATATTTTAATTATGTGGGATGATAAAATAATAACTGCACATTATAATCAATTTGGCCATATTTTTAAAATTAATTTATTTTGAAAAATGTTATTTTTAAAAGCCTAAATGACAAGGTGAAACTGTGCCATATTAAACTACTTTCAAAGAACTATATAATGCTTTTGAAAATATATCATCATTAGTCCCATAAAACAAGATGAAACTGCCATATTAAACAACTTTCAATTCAAACTGTCAGTTGTTATAAGCAACACAAAGAATTCCACGAGATGACTATCACCTTCCACTAGTTATAGATTACCAGGTATTAGAACGGTTGGAAAGAGATCACCTGCTAGAATTTGAACTTGAGACCTTATGATTCTCAACCCACTTTATCGACCAATTATACCACACCCTTGATAAGTCATATTTTGGAAGACACAATTTTTTTTTGACCAAACAGAGAAGGCATGGTTATAGATGTTGAAGGATATTCAGAAAATGTGTCTTATTTCATGAAACATGCATTTATCTCAGTCAGTTAGAACTCAACTTAATATTAAATTCAAATGATTCTAAAGACCAACTTAAATTTGTGATGGAAGATAATCACATCACTTTGATAAACTAAACTTAGAAGGAAATATATGTCTTACTCATATCTTATACTGTTTACAAGATTGAATATTTCATAAACAACTAAAAACAGATCTGATAGTCAGAGATACCTAATACCTATATTGTTGGTGGGAGGTAATATGTACTGGCTGAATAGTCGAAGGTACACACAAGTGGGTCCGAATAATACTCATTAAAAAAAATTTAATGACAACTATGATAAAGCTAACACGTGGAGACATGATCATGGAACACTCTCAACGTCACATTTGCATCCATGCAACCAAAGTTCTCATTACAGAAGAAACATTAGGCCCCATACTAATAAGTGCATTAGAAAGATTAGTTACCATATCCAAAGAATTGGTAAGTGTGCATTTAAGTACAGCGACAAAACAACTAAGTCTCAATCCCAAATCCTTGAATTTTCACTAATCACGTCACACAATTAAAGCACATGGATAATGTAAAACCCAAAATCTTGGGTTGTGTAAAACATAAATTTTATATTTTTTGATAACCGTGGTGTCTAGGCCAACAACAAGTGACTAGTTGCACCAGTTGATAAGGATGCTCCAGAAACAATGTCAGCTTGATAAAAATACTTCCTCTTTTCGAAGAGGAATTGATTCGATCTTATTATTATAATATTCAGATTCAACTGAATATACTGTTTTCAAGAAGGAATCACCATCACCAATGGAAGTTGAACCCGGCGATCTCCTCCTCCTGAAGTATGGAAAAAGGAAGAAAAAGCAGTCAATCACAGGGAAGGACATAGAGAAGGTAAGGGACCAATTTCCTTGTTCAAGCAGTATTTAATGAGTAAGTAGTAAGTGAGAAGTCGATTCTTTTATCGTTAAGAAACCAGATCACTTGCTAAGATGCTTTCAATTTTACTTGTGCTCATATATCAAAACCTAATCCCTGTTCAAACTACCTCATCTGTTCTCCAACTGTGAGTCCAAAGCCAAACTTGTAGTCTTCTTTTTGTGATGACCTGAACAGCCGATGAACACATTTAGGACAATAATGAAAGTTATACAGCCAAACTGTGAGAGATTGATTGTATTCCAAGTAGTAAAAGCAAGAAGGAAAAGATTAGATAGAGGGATGTGCCCCTTATCTACCAAGTTTTTATCCATGCGCCTCTCAGAAAAAAGGTGGGAGGAAATCAAGAAGCTTTTCATATTTCGGCGTCATTGAGGGAAGGAGAAACATCCTCAACCCAAAATGAAAGTCATTGGGAACATGCATTCTGTGAAGGAGCTACGACAAGATAGAGAAGTCTAGATGTTACCTACCACATTCAAGCGCTCTTCCAAGAAACCAGCAACACATCCATCTTCCTTCTGAGACAACACTGTAATGAATGCATAATATTGAAACAATATGTTAAATTCATGATAACCATGGTTGATTAGAAGTCCTAATGTTGTTGCAATGAAGCCACAAAAGCAAGATCAACTAAATGAGTTCTCATAACTATTGCAAAACGCATAATAGCAGCCCACAAAAAGTTTCTATATGACTATTGTGCACCAAAGGGTGTGGCCTAGCAGTCAATGAAGTGGATTAAGAACCATGTGGTCTCGAATCAAATCCCAACGAAGGAAAAAAAAAGCTAGTTGATTTTTTCCCATCTATATAAGCCTTGGTAGACAAAATTACACGTACCAATGTCGGTGGGAGGTAGTAGATAACTAGATACACCGTGGAATTAGCATAGGTGTATGTTAGTTGGCCCAGACACTACTGTTATTCAATACAATAAAACAGAAGTTTGAAGTTTTTAATGTCTACATTGTAAGTCAAGAGAATTACTTTAGTTATATATGCTACAGCGATCTAGATTCATTTCATATTTTAAGAAAATAGCACAAATTTCCCTAGTTCGGTCATAATTAGGGGTTGGCATGGTATGGGAGATACCAAAACTGAAATTTTTGACACCACTGGCATGCATATTTAAAAACTTTGGTATTCGATATTTATAACAAGAATACTCAGTGCAACTTTCTGAACATAACTTGGTGCAACCATTCCTGTACTAGCAACTTGCCCTGCATCAACCTGCATATAAATTAATAGATATTTTTTCTGGGAGGGTTTACTCAGAAACATGAATGTTTTGATGTTCCTGTATATTAATAGCACTGAAAATGATATTACTAGACTTATACTCGCTCTAGACCATATTAAGTGAATTGTTGAAGTATGACACAACCCTTAAGAAAAATATTTAAGGTCATAAATTAAAGACCATTTTTCATTATTACCCTTTTGATTATTTTCAAACTAGTCTCCTAGAAAATGTAAATAAGTTAAGAATCTCATTAACTGAAGAGTAAATATGGAAAAGAGTTCTAACAATTTTCGTGAACTTTGAATAATTCACTTACTTTGAACTATGAAAAAAGTCACAATAATTCACATAATATAGACTAGACGGAGTAATGTGTACACATAAGTGAAGTTACCACTATTCCTTTTTTAAGAATATCAGTATGGTCACCATTTTTTCTCATATTAAGAGTGCAATGACATTTGATTTCTAAGAAAAAGAAGAATGGTAAGAAAAACTCAAACCAAAATTGATGTACCTCCTCATTAGGCTGTGTTGAAAGCCCAAACAATGTTCTAATTGCCATCAACTTTAGCAAATGCATAGGGTGTTATTTCTTTTGCAGGGATAAAAGGAAATTGTATCACAGCGATAGCATAGCCGAATAAACCAAACAAAATATTCACTCATTTTTTGAGTGAAGCTCTGGTATCATGTCAAGGACAGAAGGATTCTCCCTTACAACATCTATCAAAAAACTAGTTGTAGTTGCATCAAATGAGAAGCCCCGTCCACCCATTTCCTTCATAAAAGATGCCATTTCACTAATTTTGTTGCACCTGAGAAATCCTTGGACAATAACATTATAAGTGACATTGTTTGGAGAACAGCCGTTGTCTTCCATTTTTCTTAGAATATATTTAGCTTCATCAAACAACCCTTCAAGACAAAATCCATTAATCATTACAGTGTATGTTCTCACATTCGGGAGTAATCCAATGAAAGAAAGCTTCTTGAAAACAGCATGCGCTTCGTTGAGTTTACCATTTTTGCACAATCCGTTAATGACAACACTATAAAATGCAATATTAGTATACTCTTTGTTTCTTTCTAACTTATTAAAGAGTGCCATAGCTTCTTCAACAAGTCCGTACTTATAATAACCATTGAGCAAAGTGACATGACTGTATATATCAGGCTTGGTCCCTGCAGATAGCATCTCAGCATAAATTTGCTTTGCATCATCAGTTCTTCCAACTTCAAAAAGACCTTGCAAGATAGTATTGTAGGTAACGATATCAGGTTTCGATCCCTTTTGAGAAATTTCACAAAACAATCTCATGGCCTCATCCACTTTCTTTTTCTTACAGTATCCATTTATTAGTATGTTATAGCTAATAATGTTAGGCTCAATGCCCTTATCTATCAAGATATCAAAAATTCTCCTAGCTCTATCTAGTTGATCACGCAAACAATATCCATCCATTATCACATTGTAGGTGATTACATTAGGCTCGACACCCTTTTCAACCATGTGTTTCATTACTTCCTCGGCATCTTCAACGTTCCCTTCTTTGCATAGTCCATCTATTAGTGTATTGAAGATGCACACATCTGGATACATATTAAGGTTCACCATCTCAGAGAACAAAGTCGTAACCTTTTCCCACTGACCGAGCTTACACAAACCATCAATTATTGAATTATATGTGACTATATCGGGATAAATGTCTTTTTGCTTCATCTCGCTCAGAATGTTGATAGCAGCATCTAAGTTTCCATCTTTGCAAAGGGAATCAATAACAATGTTGTAGTTAATTATTTTGGGTTTAGTGTTCCCTTGTTCCATTAACCGGAGCAAACTTAAAGTCTTCTGAGTATGACCCCTTTTGCTAAGCCCATTCATTACTGTTGCATACATGATTTCATCGGGCGCACAAATCTTCTCTCTCACCAATTTTTTGAACAATTGAACAGCATCTTTAACCTTATTTTCAGCAAAGATTCCTCTTAATAGGGTGTTAAAGGTAACAGTATTAAACGGAATGCCATTCTTCAAGTAAATGGGTAACACCGAAAATGCACAATCAACACGATGCATCAGGCAATAACTATTAATCATGATATTTAAAATGAAATCACTAATTGGGATGCCCAATTTCAGCATTTGTCGAAAAAGAGAAAGGGCAGCAGAGTAATGTTTCATCTTTATCATAGTCTTAAACAATTTAGAGAAATGGACAACTGAAGGAAGAGGTTTCATAGTAACCATTTGATGGAAGAGAGTAACAGCATCATCTAAATTGCTAATATTTACACCAAGTTTATCCTTTACTGAAATTGTTTTTTTACTGTAATGGCATGAAGAATAAGCTCTAAATGTAAATGCCGACCCAGAAATGGAAGAGATTAAGGGAATACCATTGCAATTCCGCAGAGAAATTTTCTTCATCTTCTTCCACGGCTGTATCTCCATGTGCCCTAATTTTGCGAGAAACTTAAATACAGCTTGTTTGGAGTTTAGATTTTTCTTTTGATTTCTGCTGGAATACCCGTACTAGAGCTCAATTAAATTTAAATTAACAATATAATTGGTAATACGGATAAGGCTAAAAAATTATCCTTAAACTATCTAAAATAGCTTAAATATACTTTTAAACTATATTTCGGCTCAAAATACTCTTCCCGTCGAACTATTGGGCTACACCTACCCTTCTAGTTAACGGATGTATTCATGTGTGTGTTAAATGCCACATGTGCGCGCTAAACAGATCTCACCTCCACATAGACGACTACGGGAAATGGTCAACACTATCCTTAAACTATTTGAAATAGCTTAAATATATCCTTAAAATATATTTCGGCTCAAAAAGGCTCTTTCCATCTAACTATTAGACCACACTTGCCCTTCTATTTAACGGACGCATCCATGTGTGTGCTAAAATGTCACATAGACTCCACATGTGCACGCCAAACACACCCCACCTCCACATAGATTACTTAAAGCCTTAATTTCACTCTTTTCCCCTCATTTCATCCTGAAAAGTATATATTTAACCAAAAAAAGAAAAAAAACATTTGCGGACACTTGTATACGTAACCGAATGAAGTAGAGAAATTGCAATTTGATGACCATTTCAAATACAAAAAAAAAAAACAATCTGAGGTATAATATAAACACACTCATTTTAATTAATCAATTAACACTAATTTATTATTTTAATTTCTCTTAATAAATTAATTTGTTTAAACAAATCTTAGCGAAGCTTTCTTGTTGATTCAACGCACGGCCATGGCGCAAAATAGCAAATGTCGTAAGAGACTTAATATATTTATCACCAGAACTCCAGGCACAAGGAAGACGACTACGACGGCTTCCCTGGCGGTGGTGACCGAGCTCCGTCACATCAACGTCGATGATTTCACTAATGAGGAAAACTTGATGAACGACTGGGATGACACCTCGATTGTTACTACATCATCGAAGACCTAGTAAGTCTTTATAGATTTCTTAATTTCAATTCTTTTTTACCAATTACCCTATTTTTGTTCAAGTGTTAAGCTTTTGTGGTCCCTAATCCAGAAGAGGATCTAAATGATTGTTAAGGAAGTTTTAGATTTTGTTGAAAGTTAAGAAACATTCAATATATAGATGATTTAGTGATTAGATAACAAAACTAATTTGAATTTTGTTTAAGTTGTGATCTTCAAAGTACAACATATTAGTGTCAGAATAAAATAGAACTGAATTGAGTCAACGTATATTGTTTATTCATATAGATATACCCAAATAAGGAAAGGATGAAATGAGGGGGAAAAGAGTGAAATTAGGGTTTTAAGTCGTCTATGTGGAAGTGGGGTGTATTTGGTGTGCACATGTGGAGTCCATGTGGCATTTTAACAAACACATGGATGTTTTTGTTAAACAGAAGGACAAGTGTGGTCCAATAGTTAGATGGGAAGGGCATTTTTGAGCCAAAATATAGTTTAAGGGTAGTTTTGACCCTTTTCCGTAGTCGTCTATGTGAGGTGGGGTCTGTTTGGCGTGCACATGTGGCATTTAACACACATATGGATACTTCCGTTAACAAGATGGGTAGGTATGACCCAGTAGTTTGACAGGAAGAATATTTTTGAGCTGAAATATAGTTTAAGAGTATATTTAAGCTATTTCGGATAGTTTAAAGGTAGTTTTGACCCTTTTCCATTGGTAATAACTATCCAAACAAGGTAGCATCATTACATTGTTAATTTATTTTTTTCATTTTATCTTCGATTTATTATTTAACAATCTTATTTTATATTATTAGTATTTTATAATTCTATCGTCTAGCCTATTTTTATTTATAGTGTTATAAATTTATTCTTCAGATTATTGATGTGTGATATTATGTAACAACATGATCGATACATTTCATTCAAATATTATATTAATCAAAACAATACAATATATAACAACCATCCAAACAATCTGCAATTAATTTACTATGAAGGGTTGTTTGCTTGCTCATTAAGAAGTAAGTTATTTATGTATTAAAATTAATATAACTAATAACATGCTTAGGATTAGTAATTTAGTTGCTATGCATAAAATTAAATACGTTAATTGATTAACAATTTATAGTCTCACAAATTAATACACATATAAATGTATAAACTAGGTAAGATCTATTTACTCCCCCCTTGTCCCTATTTACTTGTCAATTTTTCATTTGATACACCTATTAAGAAAATAATAATTGACACAGTGAATTTACTATTTTATCCCTATTAATTGATAGCATTTCAAAATCAATTAACTCATTAAAGGGTTCTACTTTTTTCAAAAACATTAACTCTCTAAATAAATTGAGCGTATAATAAGTAAAAAAAAAAAAAATTTTTTTCTTTGATTTGTCAAAAATGACAAGCAGAAAAGGACAAAATAAAGAATCAAAATTGGATAAGCAAAAAGGTTATACAGGGAGAAAATGAAATGAAGTATACTACATGAATAATTAAGGCTTCATCCAAGTGAATAACTCTTACTAGCGAAAAAACAACCCCGTAAGGGTGATTTGTTATGCATAAAATAACTCATACTTAAAATCTATATTTTAATTATGTGGGATGATAGAATAATAACTGCACACTATAATCAATTTTATGTTTGTGTTTAGTCTTTAACTGGATATTAACAAGATAGGAGCATGAGACAAGTATTATCCATAGTTGAGTCCAAAACTCATTGCATGTTGTTCAATATTTCTGCTCATGTCCAAAGACTACCAACTCATCAGACAATATTGTTCACCTTAATGAATTCATTGTCGCCATGGTGCCTTTTCCTGAGTATAGCCATCTCAATCAAATCTTCGTTCTTGCTTGCTTCATCGCCTCCCATAATATACCAGTACATTTCTTCTGTCTTGCTGATTAAAGCAAAAGGTTTAAGCTGTGTGCCCAAGGTGGTCTAAGGGCCTCAAACCTCCATTTCCATGACATTTTGCCATCTTCTTCTCCGGCAGAAACAGAAAATGCTGGTGATGGTCTGCCTTTGAATGAAGTGTTTATGCAAAAACTCGGCAAACCCATTCGTAGAACGTGTGTTGTTTCTGTAACATTTTCTAAATTACAGGCAGTTGTTACTTCTCAAAAAATGAGAGAAAATGACAATACATGAGTATAACTAAATAACACAGAAAATCATATCTCTAGACTTATTAGAATCACATAAGAGAATTCACATTATTGAGAGTGAAGCTACATCCAATTTCCAAGATAAATAAGAGTGGAAAAACAATCAATATATCAAAAGTGATGTACCTCCTCCGCAAGCCTGCCTGGAAAAATCAAGAGATATTTTTTTTGAGAAGAAATCAAGAGATATTCTAATTGCCATTTTTCCAACTTCAGCAATTCCATTGATGCCATTTCTCACGCAGGGATAAAAGGAAATTGCATCATAGCCCAATAAACCAAGCAAAAGAAATATTCACTTCTTATTATTCGAGTGAAGCTCTGGTATCATGTCAAGGACAGAAGGATTCTCCCTTACAACGTTTACCAAAAGTGCAGCTGTACTTGCATCAAATGAGAAACCCCTTCCAACCATTTCCTTCATAAAAGATGTCATTTCGCTAATTTTGTTGCACCTAAGAAATCCTTGCACAATAACATTATAAGTAACACAATCTGGGGAACAACCATTGTCTTCCATTTTTCTTAGAATATCTTTAGCTTCATCAAACAACTGTTCAAGACAAAATCCATTTATCAGTACATTGTATGTTCTCACATCTGGGAGTATTCCAGTGAAACAAAGCTTCTCAAAAACAGCCTGTGCTTCGTCAAGTTTACCATTTTTGCACAATCCATTAATGACAACACTGTAAAATGCAATATCAGTGTATTCTCTGTTTCTTTCTAACTTATTAAAGAGTGACATAGCTTCTTCAACAAGTCCGTACTTAAAATAACCATTGAGCAAAGTGCCATGAATGTATATATCAGGCTTGGTCCCTGCAGATAGCATCTCAGCATAAATTTGCTTGGCATCACCAGTTCTTACAACTTCAAACAGACCTTGCAAGATCATATTGTAGGTAAAATTATCGGGTTTTCATCCCTTTTGAAAAATTTCACAAAACAATTGCATGGCCTCGGCAAGTTTCTTCTTCTTACAGTATTCATTTATTAGTATGTTATAGCCAAAAATGTCAGTCTCAATGTCCTTATCTATCAAGCTATCAAAAATTCTCCTTGCTCTATCTAGTTGACCACGCAAACAATATCCATCCATCAATGCATTGTAGGTGATTATATTAGGCTCTACACCCTTTTCGACCATGTGTTTCGTTACTTCCTCAGCACCTTCAACTTTCCCTTCTTTGCATAGTCCATCTGTTAGTATG
This sequence comes from Solanum bulbocastanum, assembly GCA_037074985.1. Taxonomy (NCBI): domain Eukaryota; kingdom Viridiplantae; phylum Streptophyta; class Magnoliopsida; order Solanales; family Solanaceae; genus Solanum; species Solanum bulbocastanum. Next base: position 2,987,604 of record CM073602.1, read on the forward strand.
TTGAAGGTATGCACATCTGGATACATATTAAGGTTCACCATCTCTGAGAACAAAGTTTTAACCTTTTCCCACTGACCAAGCTTACACAAACCATCAATTATTGAATTATATGTGACTATATTTGGAGGAATGTCTTTCTGCTTCATCTCGTTCAGAATGTTGATAGCAGCATCTAAGTTTCCATCTTTGCAAAGAGCATCTATCTATAACAATGCTGTCAGGCTTAGTACTCCCTTGTTCCATTAACCAGAGCAAACTTAAAGTCTTCTGATTATGACCCCTTTTGCTTAGCCCATTCATGATGGTTCCATACATGACTTGGTTAGGCTCACAAATCTTCTCTCGCACCAACTTCTTGAACAATTCAACAGCATCTTTAACCTTATTTTCAGCAAATAGTCCCCTTATTAGAGTGGTAAAGGTGACAGCATTAAATGAAACGCCATTCTTCAAGTAAATGGGTAACACCGAAAATGCACAATCAACACGATACATCAGGCAATAACTATTAATCATGATATTTAAGATGAAATCACTAATTGGAATGCCTAATTTCTGCATTTGTCGAAAAAGATAAAGGACAGCAGAGTAATGTTTCATATTTATCATATTGTTAAATAATTTAGAGGAATCGACAACAGAAGGAAGAGGCTTCATTGTAATCATTTGATGGAAGAGAGTAACAGCATCATCTAAATTGCCACTATTTACACCAAGTTTATCCTCTACTGAAATTGAATTTTTACTGTAATGGCATGAAGAATAAGCTCTAAATGTAATTGCCGAACCAGAAATGGAAGAGATAAAGGGAATACCATTGCAATTCCGCAGAGAAATTTTCTTCATCTTCTTCAATGGCTGTATCTCGGTGTGCCCTAATTTTGCAAGAAACTTATATACAGCTTCTTTGGAGTTTGGATATTTTTTTGGTTTCCCGCTCCACCAATACTCGTATTAGAGCCCAATTAAATTTCAATAACAATACAATTGGTAATAACTATCCAAACAGGAAAATTACATTGTTAATTTATTTTTTACCCAAACAAACAAGTTAATATCATTATATTGTTAATTTATTTTTGACATGGTATGGTAGATACCAAAACTGAAATTTTTGACACCACAATTCCGATATTATGATATTTGGCATGCGTATTTAAAAACTTTGGTATTCGACATATATAACAAGAATACTCAATGCAACTTTCTGAACATAACTTGGTGCAACCATTCTTGCACTAGCAACTTGCCCTGCATCAACCAGCATAAATTAACAAATATTTTTTCTGGGAGGGTTTACTTAGAAGCATAAATGTTTTGATGTTCCTGTATATTAATAGCACTGAAAATGATATTACTAGACTTATACTCGCTCTAGACCATATTAAGTGAATTGTTGAAGTATGACACAGCCCTTAAGAAAAATATTTAAGGGCATAAATTAAAGACCATTTTCCATTATTACCCTTTTGATTATTTCAAACTAGTCTCCTAGAAAATGTAAATAAGTTAAGAATCTCACTAAATGAAGAGTAAATATGGAAAAGAGTTCCAACAATTTTCGTGAACTTTGAATAATTCACTTACTTTGAACTATGAAAAAAGTCTCAATAATTCACTTAATATGGAGTAGACGGAGTAATGTGTACACATAACTGAACTTACCACTATTCCTTTTTTAAGAATATCAGTATGGTCACCATTTTTTCTCATATTAAGAGTGCAATGACATTTGATTTCTAAGAAAAAGAAGAATGGTAAGAAAAACTCAAACCAAAATTGATGTACCTCCTCATTAGGCTGTGTTGAAAGCTCAAACAATGTTCTAATTGCCATCAGCTTTAGCAAATGCATAGGGTGTTATTTCTTTTGCAGGGATAAAAAGGAAATTGTATCACAGCGATAGCGTAGCCAAATAAACCAAACAAAATATTCACTCATTTTTTGAGTGAAGCTCTGGTATCATGTCAAGGACAGAAGGATTCTCCCTTACAACATCTATCAAAAAACTAGTTGTAGTTGCATCAAATGAGAAGCCCCGTCCACCCATTTCCTTCATAAAAGATGCCATTTCACTAATTTTGTTGCACCTGAGAAATCCTTGGACAATAACATTATAAGTGACATTGTTTGGAGAACAGCCGTTGTCTTCCATTTTTCTTAGAATATATTTAGCTTCATCAAACAACCCTTCAAGACAAAATCCATTAATCATTACAGTGTATGTTCTCACATTCGGGAGTAATCCAATGAAAGAAAGCTTCTTGAAAACAGCATGCGCTTCGTTGAGTTTACCATTTTTGCACAATCCATTAATGACAACACTATAAAATGCAATATTAGTATACTCTTTGTTTCTTTCTAACTTATTAAAGAGTGCCATAGCTTCTTCAACAAGTCTGTACTTAAAATAACCATTGAGCAAAGTGGCATGACTGTATATATCAGGCTTGGTCCCTGCAGATAGCATCTCAGCATAAATTTGCTTTGCATCATCAGTTCTTCCAACTTCAAAAAGACCTTGCAAGATAGTATTGTAGGTAACAATATCAGGTTTCGATCCCTTTTGAGAAATTTCACAAAACAATTGCATGGCCTCATCCACTTTCTTTTTCTTACAGTATCCATTTATTAGTATGTTATAGCTAATAATGTTAGGCTCAATGCCCTTATCTATCAAGATATCAAAAATTCTCCTAGCTCTATCTAGTTGACCACGCAAACAATATCCATCCATTATCACATTGTAGGTGACTACATTAGGCTCGACGCCCTTTTCAACCATGTGTTTCATTACTTCCTCGGCATCTTCAACTTTCCCTTCTTTGCATAGTCCATCTATTAGTATATTGAAGATGCGCACATCTGGATACACATTAAGGTTCACCATCTCAGAGAACAAAGTCGTAACCTTTTCCCACTGACCGAGCTTACACAAACCATCAATCAATGAACTATATGTGACTATATTGGGATAAATGTCTTTCTGCTTCATCTCGTTCAGAATGTTGATAGCAGCATCTAAGTTTCCATCTTTGCAAAGAGCATCTATAACGATGTTGTAGATAATTATTTTGGGTTTAGTGTTCCCTTGTTCCATTAACCGGAGCAAACTTAAAGTCTTCTGAGTATGACCCCTTTTGCTGAGCCCGTTCATTACTGTTGCATACATGATTTCATCGGGCTCACAAATCTTCTCTCTCACCAATTTTTTGAACAATTGAACAGCATCTTTAACCTTATTTTCAGCAAAGATTCCTCTTAATAGGGTGTTAAAGGTAACAGTATTAAACGGAATGCCATTCTTCAAGTAAATGGGTAGCACCGAAAATGAACAATCAACACGATGCATCAGGCAATAACTATTAATCATGATATTTAAGATGAAATCACTAATTGGGATGCCCAATTTCAGCATTTGTCGAAAAAGAGAAAGGGCAGCAGAGTAATATTTCATCTTTATCATAGTCTTAAACAATTTAGAGAAATGGACAACTGAAGGAAGAGGCTTCATTGTAACCATTTGATGGAAGAGAGTAACAGCATCATCTAAATTGCTAATATTTACACCAAATTTATCCTTTACTGAAATTGATTCTTTACTGTAATGGCATGAAGAATAACCTCTAAATGTAAATGCCGAACCAGAAATGGAAGAGATAAAGGGAATACCATTGCAATTCCGCAGAGAAATTTTCTTCATCTTCTTCAATGGCAGTATCTCCGTGTGCCCTAATTTTGCAAGAAACTTGTATACAGCTTCTTTGGAGTTTGGATTTTTCTTTTGGTTTGCCGCTCGCCAATTAAATTTCAAGTAACAATACAATTGGTAATAACTATCCAAACAGGAAAATTACATTGTTAATTTATTTTTTACCCAAACAAACAAGTTAATATCATTACATTGTTAATTTATTTTTTACCCAAACAAGTTATACAAAAGTTTTACCCAAACAAACAAGTTAATATCATTACATTGTTAATTTATTTTTTTCATTTTATCTTCGGGTTATTATTTAATAATCTTATTTTATATTATTAATTTTTTATAATAATTCTATCGTTTAACCTATTTTTATTTATAGTGTTATAAATTTATTTTTTAGATTAGTGATGTATGATATTATGTAATAACATAATTTATACATTTCGTTTAAATATTATATTAATCAAAACAATACAATACATTATGTAACAATATATAACAATCATACAAACAAGTTGCAATTAATACACTATGAAGGGTTGTTTGCTTACTCGTTAAGAAATAAGTTGTTTATTTATTAAAATTAATATAACTAATAAGATGCTTAGCAGTATTTTAGTTGCTATGCATAAAATTAAGTACGTTAATTGATTACCAATTTACAATCTCACAAATTAATACACATATAAATGTATAAACTAGGTGAGATCTATTTACTCCCCCTTGTCACTATTTACTTGTCAATTTTTTACTTGACACACTTATAAGAAAATAATAGTAATTAATACAATGAGTTTATTATTTTACCCCTATTAATTGATAGAATTTCAAAATCAATTTACTCATTAAAGGGATTCTACTTTTTTCAAAAAGATTAACTCTTTAAATAAATTGAGCGTATAATAAGTAAAAAAAAATATTATTTTTTCTTAATTTATCAAATATGACAACTAAAAAAGAACAAATAAAGAATCAAAATTGGATAAGTAAAAAGGTTATATAGGGAAAAAATGAAATGAAGTATAATTAAGGCTTCATCTAAGTGAGTAACTCTAACTTGCCCAAAAAAAACCTTAAGGGTGATTTGTTGTGCATAAAATAACGCATACTTAAAATATATATATATATATTAATTATGTGGGATGGTAAAATAATAATTACACACAATAATCAGTTTGGCCATACTTTTACAATTAAGTTATTTTTAAAAGTGGTTTTAAAAAAATACTTATGATGAAAAACAACATGTGTTTGGGTAATAAATTTTAAAAAACACTTTATAAACAATTAGTGTTTAATAAAAAAAATTTAAAATGCTTCCAAGTGTATTTTTCTCAAAGGTGTTTTTCAACAAAAAAAAAAAAATTAAATAAAAAAAAAACCATCTTTTTAGCTCACGGAACTCTCAAAGATTTAGCCAGTCATTTCTTTTAAAAAATAATAATAATAAACACTTTTCGACCTCCTAAAAACTTATCCAAAAGCCACTAAAATCCTAAAATATGATATTGAAATACTAAATTTTTAATGCATGAGTAATTCTCTTTCTAACTAATCCCTTGTATTTTAAAAATTAAACTCTTGTCATTTTATAATATTGAAACAAAAATATAAAAATAGAATTTTCTATACCCTCCAAAATGGAACACCATAATCCCTTAAAATGGTCGTGTAAGTAAATAAATTTTAAAAATATGAGGTAGAGGAATGAAAAAACAAACTAAATTCAAAATGCATGAAAGCAATTACTTGTAATTGTATAGTATATCTTATAAAGTAAATTGTACATGCTTAATTAAAATTTCTATTATCTTTTTCAGGTGTTCTCGAACTGATTTGTATATGTCACGTAAGACACATGCACACATATACAATTTGATACTTACAAGTTTGAGTCATGCATACTTAAAATTGAAGGACATAAATTTCAACTTAAACCTAATTAAAGAGCACGTGTGTGCTATGTCAATAATGTATGCTTTTTGATAACCCATGATATTCGAATCAACTATCGCATACTTGTTACCTCCCTGCTATAAATACTAGATACTTTTGTCTGTAAAAATTATAATAGATGGAAAGAAATCACATATTATTTTCGGACAAGATATCCCTAAAAATTTGATAAAAGCCTAAGCATCTACCTAATGTAACTGATTTGAAACAGAGACATAAATGATTGACACTTCCTTTTTATAAGGATGGTATCTGAACCCCTCGACTATTTCACTAGATGCCTGCTATCAACCACCATCACAAACACTAGACGAAGAAAATTACTAAATGTTATCTCTTCCCCTTGTTTTCACATAGCAGGTATTCAAATACCTTCAAAATCTCTAAACACTACATTAAATTTAACCATAGCATCCAGTAAAATCAGAATGGTAGACCTCTTTATCAAAATAAAGTCAACTCTACAATTCTAAACTGTCTAAAGAATTTTCCGAAATTGCAAAATCAACTATTAGTGACTAGTTGCACCAGTTGATGAAATGTATGTTCCAGAACCAATGTCGCTCGATAAAAATACAAAACTGATGTTTCGATTCTTTTATCGCTGAGAAAAAGCATCACTTGTTAAGATGCTTTCAATTTTAATCTTGTGCTCATATGCTAATACCTAATCCCTGTTTAAGCTGCCTCCTCTATTCTCCAACTGTGAGTCCAAAACCGAACTTGTAGTCTTTCTTTTTGTGATCAACCTGAACAAGCGATGAGGAACACAGTTAGGACACCAATGAAAGCATTCTACCAAACTGTGAGATCGGATTCCAACAAGTATAAGCATGAAGGAGAGAAATAGATGAGAGGGGTGTGCCCCTAATATAAGAGTTTCAATCCATGCACTAGCTGCCTTGAGAAATTTCACAATTATCCGAAGGAAAAGAAAACAAGAATAGGTGAAACTTAGAACATGTATGTTGTAAAGAAGCTACAACAAGATTTAAAAAAAAAATCCATATGCCACTTACCTCAGCTGAAAGAATGAAATTAAGACCCATGTTCAAGCGCTCTTCCAAGAAAGCAGCTACACAACCATTGGAATCAATCTTCCCTCTGAGACGGCACTGTGATGCACGCATAATGTTGATTCAGTAAACATTAAAGTCCAGAATGAGAAAGGTTGATTAGATGTCCCAACATGGTCGCAATGCACTCACAAATATAAGATCAACTTAATGAGCTTTCATAAATAACCCCTTGCAAAACGCATAACAACAGCCCACAAAAAGTTTCTACATGTCTCTGCACCCAAGGGTGACCTAGTAGTCAATGAAGTGATTTGAGAACCATGAGGGGTCACTGTTCAAATCTCAGCAAGAGGCAAAAACACTAGTTGATTTCTCCCATCCATCTAATAAGCCTAGGTGGACGAAATTACTCTGTACATGTATTGGTCAGAGGTAGTAGGTACACATTGAAATTAGTCGAGGTGCGCACAAGTTGTCCCCAACACCACAGTTATCCAACAACAACAACATACCCCGTGTAATTTCACAAGTGGAATCTAGGAAGGGTAGGATGTACGCAGACCTTAGCCCTACCTTTGTAGAATAGAGAGATTGTTTCTAATACACCCTCGGCTCAAAAGGAATATTATCAAAGCACAATGGCAAGAAAATATGACACCAAATAGCAAGATACAAAGTAAATGCAACAATAGATAGTAATACACATAGAAGAATAAGTAACTACGCACTTACCAAATAACACCACTAGGCCATTCCCTCTACCACATAGAGTGCAATAACATTTGCCTACCTACTAACCTTCTATCCTAATTCTCGACTTCCATACTTTCCTATCTAGGGTCATGTCCTCAATAAACTAAATTTGTGCCAAGTCATGTCGGATCACCTCACCCAGCTCTTTTTCGGCATACCTCTACCTCTCCTAACTTCTGCTATAGCCAATCTCTCACACCTACAAACTAACGCATCCGTGCACCTCCTCCTCACATGCCCAAATCATCTCAGTCTCACTTCTCGCAGCTCATTTTACACATTTAGGTTAATAGCACCAAATTTCCCCGACTATCATAATTAGGAGTCACGGTATTTAGGTCAATTTACCTTGTATACCACTTCGGGGAGAACACCCCATACGCATGCGATATCCCAAAAAAGAGTAGAAAATCTAAGCAGAGATGATTCTCTACAAAAGACTCCTAATGATCTACCTTACCACACTTAGGTACATCGGATTCCTAACAGGGTTCAGTATCATGAAACTCTTAGCACTACAGAAACAAGATGTCACATCGCAAAAAGAAATAAGATGTCACATAGCAGAAAGATATGAAAGAGAAAACATATGCAAACCGCTAGTACATATATCTTAGCTGAAGAAAGAGTGGTAAATTAGGAAGCAAGAACAAAGGGCTGCAGGGCTGCTACAAATATATGGACTCACGGTCACACACCAAGTCGGTCCATGCAATATACAGGGACGATGTGGTAGTCGGTCTTTAACATAAACTGGATTATAATGCTAGAATGGTACTACCATCAAGGTGTCGAAACCTAAGACACGGTGTCGAAACCTAAGACACGGTGTCTAACCTAAGGGTAAGAAATGATATATTGGAGTCTGCATGCAATCATTTTGAAAAAGATAACGACAATATTAAGGTATTAAATTTGGAGCGTTCATTTTTCACAAGATTCAGGACAGTTGCAGCAGGTTAGAAACTAGGAAAAAACTACACCCTTCTCAGAGTAAGGGTCTCTCAAAGCCAACAGGAAACTGCAAAACTGCTGGAAATGCACAGGAGTTAAAGTACGAAAGACAAACAGTAGCCTGCAGGAAATCAAGTTAGATTTTCGGAAAGAATTTACAACAAAAGGTTACCTGCCGAAGGATGTAATCATAACCAAAGCTTGCTGTTACATCTCTTGACATGTAGTTGTACATAAAATCTGATGCTAGAGACACCTGCATGGAAGGAAAGAGTTCAAGAAAAGCAAGTCACAAATGCAATTGTTAAGATACTAGTGACTCTTACAACCTTATCAGAAATTTTCTGAACATAACTCAGTGCAACCATTCCAGTACTAGCAACTTGCCCTGCAGCAACCTGCAGATAAATTAACAAACACTGAATAATGTGAAAACCATTAAAAAAAAACTGGAAAGATGAAAGGCACCTACAAAAAAGACAACTACAAGAAATTATTGCTGGTGAAATCGACAAAAGAAAATATAATAGATACGTTCTCTCTTTGGGAGAGTTTATACTCAGAAACATGAATATTTTGATGTTCCTGTTTGACATAACATTGAAAATACCAAGTCAAAACGATATAATACAAATCCTTTTGCATCTGGAAGACCTGCAGTTCAATTTTATTCTAGAGCTATTCATACAACAGATGAAGGAGAATAATGACACTGCCCTTGATGTTATAGCTACTGAAAAACTTAATCAGACAAAGAAATCAATCAAATGTCTAACTGGGCCATGATACATATTAGTTTTCTGGAAGGACTTTAACTGAAGTAAAATAGAAGTCTTCTCAATCAACTGAAATAGTTAGCAAGTACCAAAAAGAACTAATTGTAAAACAGCAAAGAAACTCAAGCCGCTACCATGTATTACCAACACAATTACAGTAATTACAACTACACCTCAATACCAAACAAGTCATTCATCTTTTGAACAAATATTATAATGCCTCGAATCCAGATAAAAATTATCTAACATCCAGTAATAGGCAGAATACCATTTTATCTGTGTTGTAGCGAGCAGCATAACCAATGCCAGATTTCCGATGTTGACCAGCCCAGAACACTTCCCCACCCAGAGACAAATGTGGACCGACACTCTGCAAGAGCACATAAAGGTTCAGTTAGCAAAGCTAAAAACATAATACCACACAATTTGTCTCCATATGATATTGACCCTCAATAAGGACACCTTTACTCATTCTCTGGTATTTAATACGAACCACAAGGAATCCATGATTGACCAATAGGTGGTAGATGATATCAAACCAATTTATCAGATATCCCCGCAGCCTGAGGGGACAAAAGCGACAAATAATATTGCTATAGCATTTGCAATTTCCACTCTTTTTCAATAAGTAAAGTCCATTACATGTCTCAACTCTCCAATTTATAGAGGAGGACACTAAGTTTGTACTTTATAGTCAAGCGGCCACCAAGGAACAAAACCCAAAGAAGCAAATTACTAATAGCAACCTTTTATAAGAAGGTCTAAACACAGCCTTCTATAATTATTGATAATATGGAAGAAACTTCACCATAAAGAAGAGCATAAAACAATGGTACCTGTAGAAGCTCACCTATACACATTGTGCCCAATTATTTAAAGAATTCATCTTTTAATTCCAAAACATTTTCCAGCAAAATGAGCCAATGTGAGTAGGGACATTTAAATTAGACTAATCCAAGTTGTCAACCATCAAAGACATAGGGGAGGTCCCATCCTCTTTAAAAGGGGCTTATATCTGCACTATCCTCACCATACTTTCCTTGTCTATTCAGATCTTTCCTCCCACTGACACAAATAGACCATGCAGCATTAAGACAACTAATCCGACAACTATGAACAAGGAATCTCCACGTTGAAGTCTTCCACCAAGGGGTGACCTCATCAAAACAAACTCTCAATTACACAAAAGTAAACCATATATATGCCTAACCACCACTATCCATAATGCTCGTTCACACCCAAAACCATGTGTCTACCACACCGCTCTTCGCACTTTGCTTGGTTTTCCATCATCCAATCCACAATAAATCAAATGAAACCCCAACTAAAAAACTTCGTTGGGATGTTAATTGATCCCTCACAAAAAAAAAAAACAATTTTAGTTGATGTCAATTGATCCCTCATTACTGTCCAGAAAGAAGTGCAAATGACAAACTTGAACTCATGACATTTCTTACCAGTACAATGGCGTCAAACAGATGTCACAATTACAGCTACCCATTGGCTAGCTTAAATATCAGTGTAAATGATGGTGGAAATTGTCTACTATTTCAGTCGGTCGTTCTGGTGAGAAGGTAAATAATGGAGGTTTCCAATAATTGGAAATGTTTTACTTTTGTGAAGTAATGGGTATGTAGTTGATGCAGATTGAGTAGCATGACACGGTTCTCGTCACAGAGAACATTTTGTGGCCAAAGGGAGTACAGAGTGGTTGGCAGTCCCTTCTTGTCATCAGGGGTTGAGGGAACAGGATGAGGTCTAGATAGTAAAGCTAATAATTAGTAAAGAAACACTTAAAAAGTATATTTCTAAGTTATCAAGGAGTTGTTAGAGACTGTGACTCACATTGATCATTAGTGTCTTCTTCTCTTCTTAGCATTTAATCCAATTAAGTAATCTGATTTTTCACAAACTACACTACCATTGATCTCTTATTGATGCTCTAACAACTCCTGATGGTTCCCTTTGCTCTCTCTCCCCACTCACTAGGCTTTTATTTCCAGTTGACAGCACAATGTCACACATTATTATCGTTTCATTTTAAAAACTAAATGCACACTTGTAAGTGATAAAACACTATTCCAACTCATCGTGTCAAGTACGACAAAATTTACTGAACCTTTGAAAATTCACGATACATCGTGTAACTTGAGGACATAAATGTCTGACGCATTATAACAGTTCACATACATAATGGACTGAGAAAAGGTCATTTAGTTTCTGACATACTTGATATATCCCCACAAGTGGGGCCTGGGGAGGATGAAGTGGTGTATGGACCTTACCCCTACCTTTGTGGGGTAGAGAGGTTGTTTCCAATAGACCCTTGCCTCAAAGAAAAACGTTTTCTAGAACAGTTTGGGAGAAAATGCCAGAGTCGAACGCTATGATGGAAATATTGAAGAAAAATAAGTATTGACAGCAATGAGGAATAACAATACCTGGATGTAGCTGGCTCCAAGTAATGCACCATTGCCAAGTTGAAATTGAGTCCTGTAGTCTTTACCCTTATAAACAACAACAACAACAACGAAAATATACAACAATCATTATTCCCAAGTCAAATGGCCTGCAACATGGTATGAGAATAGTACAACTTGAATGAAATAGGAAGAGTGACCAGAATAGCCTTGATGGATCAATTAAATCGTATGAATTATATGCATGAATATCCTTTGCATAAACAGAGAGAATAATTACCTTGTAATCGAAATTAACCATGCCATGTGACATGTGTGGTTCACCAGTCAGCTGTTAAGAAGACAGTAATTATGAGACATACAGTCGCTCCACATAATTATGGAAGGGAAAGCAACAGTTGCAGATATCATTTAATACCTGACCATTGGCTTTCAATGAAAGGTTCTCAGACAAATCACACTTCACCCTGGCATTCACCCTACCATCTGTCATTACTCTCCCAATAAGCATCATCTGTAGCATTAGTAGGATGTCATTGTCGCCACTATTTGATCCTCAATGAGTTCAGGCACTTGGAAAAATAAAACTCAACTACAAACCTGTGGATCTATAAAGTTGGCACCAAACTCATAGTGTGCAGTTGGTATTTTGACGATGTCTGCAGACTGAGTAGGAAGTTCTGTAGGCCCCATAAAAACACTGATAAAAGGTAAGAACACATTTGTTATCACTAAGAGAACACCTCTTTCCCTCGAGCAATGGAGGGAACATAGCTACAAATATGATATATTTGTCGAGTATATAAAATCTACCTATGACTGAGTGAAAATCTCTGATTAAGTCCTTTGGTAAAATCAAAACGCAGTCCTTCAAAAAGCTCGGGCTTTAAAGACACTGCCAATAGAGACATGATTTAGTTATTTCCTTCACCAAAACAATAACAACAATATAGGAGTGTCAAATTTAAGAGGACCAAAGCTGATTACATATGAATATGAAAGGAAACACTATAACTGCAATAGAAGCACTGCATTAATTTAACTTTATAGTGGTTTCAACAACCAGCTCTCCCGGTTTTGATAAAGAAGACTACTGGACACAACTTTACATGTACACAAAATGAATCAAACAACTATTAGCCCACCCTCTTTTCCCAAATGCAAGGTTGAATTAGAATGTAGAGGCAGTATTTCTTGCTAAACCTAAAGCATTCACAACAAACAACTATACACAATCTCAAACCAGTTGAGGTCAGATATATGAATCTTTTTTATCCATTCTGCTCTATATGCAAGCCCATTTCATTCCATACTAAATATAAATTATTTCTCAAAATCTTAAGACTTATTCCTCTATAAATATCGACTAGAATACAATGAATACTGAAAAAAAGAAAACCTAATGTAAGTGTGACAACAATAACTGTGTGTTAGTCCCAACTAGTGTTATCACATATATGGATCCTCACTTCCATTGTGTTCTATTCTAAGCTCACATGATTACGAGAGATTGTATGTGTTGTGATTTAGTCTGTCTCATCTTCCTTTTTCTCAATTTTTGTGTATCATCCTTGTGGGGGCATGCTAATCTCATCTTCTCTTTATTATCTTCCATCATCAGATTGTCATATGTAGTTCTATACTAGTTCCATGGGGGTCGTGCTAAGCCCAGAGCCCCAGACCCCAACCCAAAATATAGAAGTAGTAATTTTAATTAAAGAAGTACAATTTGTACCATATTTTTACTTTATAACTAATATAATCTAATGGCACGTTAAACATATCTTGTTGATAAGTCTTCATAATTATTAAAACTCTTAATCGCATAATTGGACAACTTTAAATAAAAAGTTATTTATGAGGAAGTAAGTTTGGTCGGAGAACTAGAAAATATCAAAACGACACAAGTGATTTGATATTTTATTAAATAACCTGATTTAAAATATGTAAATAACTACAATTCAATGAAGATCATAAATAAAAAATTATTGGTATTTTTATGAATTTGTGAGCATGTAATTTCTTAGTTATAGATAGAAATGAATTTATTTCAATATTTATTATGTTTTAATTTCACTCATTATTTCATGTGCCAAGAGTTCTTAAAATTCATTTGTTGTAACACTGGATATATTGTTGTTGTATAGAATCATATATAATTTACCCCCGACCCCACTTGTGGATTACAGATTACACCAAGTATGTTGTATAGAATCATCTATTTCAACAAAAGTTTCAATGATTGTAAATGCATATTATAATAGTTATAACTTCAATTTAGAGCCTTCACGTATATTATAACTTAATAACAATCTTACAAGGATATTAATAAATAATAATTGAAGTACATTAATGACGTACTCCATTCATTCCGTTTAACTTGTCATGTTTATTTTTACATGCCCCTTAAAATACCCTATCCATCCCATTTAATCATCGTTTTAGCTTTTTTCATGCTCAATAAGAAACATAATAAAAAGGTATTACCTATTGAGTTACCCTGTTTATTAGAAGTTTTTTGAGAATTGAACAATATTAAAAAGAAAAAGAGCTATGAGGGTATAGTTGAAAATGCTTGCATACTTTAATTTTACACTAGAAAATATTTGGGGTTAATTATTTTGAGTTGAAGTGACTATTAATTTAAAACGGAGGAAGTATTAAATAACAGGTAATCTAATAAGTGGCAAGAAGAGATTCATACAAAGTTACTACTAGGTTACACCAATTACAGAGGCCCGGGTGGGAACGGTCTTAGGAATTAAGAGTTGGGGCAAAAATGGGAATATGCAAGAAAAAAGAAACATCAACTGCCATGTGTCGCAACTTCACATCACCAAAGAATTGGAGTTCCGGATTTACCCTAATGAGGACTACAAACTTATTATTCTCCCTTAAAAAATAGTGTCATACAATCATAGCCAGCCTTCTCTTACTTTGGCATTCTACATGTGCTAATTTTATCCTCTATAGGACATGATCATTCCTAATCTATTTTCTTATATCAAGTACAGTATAATTTTGTTGATAAGGGTGAAAGCTCCCGTATACAAGAGCTATACCAAAAAAAAAAAAAAAAGAGAGAGAATCAACAAAAACATATAATATAAGAACCTCAACTGCACCAAAAAGACAAAACATTTATGAAATTACTCCTTGGATGTATGGAATCAAGTTTCTTCCTTTCAAAAGCTCTTCTACGACTTCACATTCATTTTAACATCTAGATTTTAGTGACATTGATCTTAGGATATACATGGCCTTGTAGACCCAACATTCACTATCATATAAATTATTCCTCGGATGTACGAAATCATGTTCTTTCCTTTCAAAAGCTCTTCTACAACTACACATTCATTTTAACATCTAGATTTTAGTAGCATTGATCTTAGGATATACATGGCCTTGTAGATCCAACATTCACTATCATATAACATTGTTCCTCTCAAAATCTACAAACACTCTACAAAACTAATTTTCATTTTGTTAGGTTTCTTCTTGTATATCTTATTATATTATGTCATTTACCTAGAAGACTAAATCTAAATATCTAGATTGTGTTGTTCTAGCATCATCTTCCTTCTTATGCAAGTTATACTTTACGATACATATATGGTTTAACTTCCCATCCTACAATTCAAACTTTTTTGATCCACTTGACAGTCATTTTATCAATAAGACGATTTCATTTGTACATATCTTGCAGACTTGCACCATGAAACCTGATTCCTACACCATTGGATGTGACATAATATTATAAGTTAAAACTCCATACTTTAAATCACATTTTCAATTCTTAAAAAACGCTAAAGCTATCTGCAGATAACAAGAAATGAAATACTACTCAATTACAAGATCCGATAAATCTTCTACATCTATTTTAGTTATCATATATCTTATTCTATCTTGTCATTACCCAGAAGACTAAATCTATTTGTCTAGATTATGTCATTCTCGATCACTTTCCTTTTTATGCAAGCTATATTTAGGATACATATATGGTTTATGGTTTAACTTCCCATCCTAAATTCCAACTTTTTTGATCCACTTTTCAGTCATTTTGTCAATAAGACAATAGCATTTGTATATATCCTGCAGAATTGCACCATGAAACCTAATTCCTACACCATCGGAGGCGACATAATATTAAAAAGTTAAAACTCCATACTTCAAAACACATTTCAATTCTTAGAAACGCAAAGGAACCAATCTGCAGATAACAGGAAATCAACTATTACTCAATTACAGGATCCTTTAACATAAATCTTCTACATTTATTTTAGTTATCTAATATCTTATTCTATCTTGTCATTCACCTAAAAGACAAAATCTAGATGTCTAGATTGTGTCATTCTCGCATCACCTTCCTTCTTATGCAAGTTATATTTACGATACATATATGAATTTAACTTCCCATCCTACAATTCCAACTTCCAATCAACTTGTCAGTAATTTTGTCAATTAGACAATATCATTTGTATATATCTTACAGACTTGCACCATGAAAGCTCATCCCTAACCATTAGAGGCAACATAACATTAAAAGTTAAAACTCCATACTTAAATCACATTTCAAATCTTACAACACGCAAAGCAATCTGCAAACAACTAAGAGCTTCCCAATTACAGGATCCAGCTACATAAATCTTCTACATCTAATCCACTCTATTCCAAACCATTTACCGCCACATCCTTATAAATCATATACATCCATTCCACTCTACTCAAACCAATTTCATTAAATCTTAAAAGCAACAACTGATCATAGGCGAGAAGTAAATGATAGCAATACTACCTTAGAGCTTCTCAATTACAGGATACCTAAACCTTCTACATCTAATCCACCCTATTCCGAACCATCTCAACTATACCACCGCATCCTTATAAATCATAAATATCCATTTCACTCTACTCAAATCAATTCCATTAAATTTAAAAGCAACAATGGATCATAAGTGAGAAGTAAATGATAATAATACTAACTGAGAGCTTCTCAATTACAGGATCCAGAAACATAAATCTTCTACATTTAATCCACTCTATTCCGAACCATTTCAACTATACCGCCACATCCTTATAAACCCTATGCATCCATTTCTCTCTACTCAAAACCGATTTCATTAAACTTTAAAGCAACAACTGATCATAGGCAAGAAGTAAATGATAATAATACTAACTGAGAGCTTCTCAATTACCGGATCCGGCTACATAAATCTTCTACATCTAATCCACTCTATTCCAAACCATTTCAACTACACCACCACATCCTTATAAATCCTATCCATTCATTTCTCTCTACTCAACGAATTCATTAAAATTTAAAGCAACAATTGATCAGAGGCGAAGTAAAAGGACGACAATACTAATGGGAGCTTCTCAATTACAGGATCCAGTTACATAAATCTTCTACATCTAACCCACACTATTCCAAACCATCTCAACTATACCGCCACATCCTTAGAAATCATATACATCCATTTCACTCAACTCACACCGAATTCATTAAATTTAAAGCAACAATTGATCATAGGCGAAGTAAACGATAACAATAATACTAACTGAGAGCTTCTCAGTTACAGGATCCGGTTACATAAATCTTCTCCATCTAATCCACTCCATTCCAAACCATTCCAACAATACCGCCACATCCTTATAAATCATACACATCCATTTCTCTCCTCTCAAAACCGATTTCATTAAAATTTAATAGCAACAAATGATCAAAGGCGAAGTAAAAGGATAAAATACTAACTGAGAGCTTCACGATGGATTTCTTCATAAGGAATTGGACAAGGCAAGTTCAGGTAATCAACTTTCTCTTTCTCCGATTCAACAGCCGCCGACATTGAATTCGCCGGTGGAACTATAACTGACGGAGGAATGAGAGTAGCCATTTGCACAAAAATAAATTAATAAACAAAAAGAAGGAAAAAATTCGATTCTGTTTTCCTTCTTCTTCCTCCTGACTGCGGCTATAAAGGAAGAAAAGCTCAGTAGAATGAGAGTAGTAGTAAAACCCTTCGCCTAAATACAGAAAGAAATAAAACCCTTAAAACTTCGGTAGACCCGACCCGTTTTTGAGTGGCTTCATTTTTCACGTGACATGTGGAAGTACTTTTATGGGATGCATATACTCCCTCTGTCTCAATTTACGTGACACTTTTTCATTTTTCGAAAGTCAAAAAATTTAAGTTTGATTGGAAATTTACTCGTGAAATCTTCATTTTTTATGAAATGAGATTTATATATTTGTAAACTACGTAAAAAGTATTAGAAGTCATAATAATTGACAAATCAAAATAATTAAAAGATATATAAAAAATTTACGATAAAAAATAGACTTATTTCAAACTCAAAATTCTTAAAGTGTCACATAAATTAGGATGGAAGAAGATGTAAGATGGTAGAAATTAAATTAAAAATTACATACTAGTTTTAGACATGTTATTGCATGTGTATATCACGTTAATATTTATAAAACCTATATATTAGGTTAAGGTGATAAACATATGTGATTTAAATAGTATATGTATGCTTGCAAGATATATGTTACTCCATCTGCCACTTTTAATTGTTGTGTTACATTTTTCGAAAGTAAATTTGACTAATTTTCAAAGTTAAATTAGATTACATTGTTTTGATATTTTAAACAAAAAATTTAGATAATCAAAAAATATACGAAAAGTACTATAAATTCCAATTTTTGCATATCACTATAATGAAAAAATACATTGTAAAATGTTAGTCAGAGTTATTATCGTTTGACTTTAAAAAATGGAAAGTAAAATTGGACAGATATATATAACGATAGTATATAAACTCTTAAACTATAAATTTTTACATGGAGTTTATATATATATATATATATATATATATTATCTACTTATTACTTTTGTATTATCTGCTTACTACATTATTGTTGTCTATTCACATTTCATATACTAAAACCAACTAATGATTCTATCAATATACTGTGGTTGCGTATTGATACTATATTTGTTGAGTACAGAGCATATTCAAATGGCTATTTTGTGACCTCAATTATGAGACACGCGATATCTGAATCTAAGGATGAGTTAACTTCTCCCGGAAAGTCATGGTTTCTTTCCTATCTCGTTGTCCATCTTTTTAGACACAAATATTTTGGACTTTAAACTTATATTTTTTTGTTGGGGTTACATCCCATTATCCGAGACTTATTAGATGTTGGTAGTATAAATTTTAGGTAGTTAATTTTGTAATTGATTTCGATATTAATTGAGTTTATGAGAATTCGATTTTAAATTTTTAAAAACTATTTTTCCTAGTGTTTTATATTATGACTTTGTTTCTAAATGATTTGATTGGTTAAGTTTGGGTTGGTAGTTGGTTGTCCACCAAAAGATTAGTATGAATTTCACTCACGACGGGTCAGGATTGTAACAAAGAGATTGTAGGGCAATCATATGCTATGACGCCCCATCAAGATTAAATCTTGAAGTTTGGCATGTAAGTGCATATTGTTACATCAAAATATATGACACTGAAGCAGTGTTAGTATAACCTCAAACAATAGTTTACGTGTTTATCTTAATAGGTGTTACTGTGCAAGCTCTAGGATGAGCCAAAACTCATTCTCTACCTCTGCCCCTACATTAACCACAAATGCATGTCATCATCATTTACGAGAGGAAGCAAAAAAAATGTAGAGTTCAATAGTTAAAATAAAATTACATGATAAAGAGAGAAAAAGATAAAAATCTCTTAAATGCGTTGTAGCTTCTAAAAAATAAGTACATATATTTATATTGATATACACGATTCTACTAAATATTATTCATTACCAATAAGACTTGTGAAAGCATAAGACGTTGATATCATCTTATCATATTTGAATTTACCTAATATACGATGAGATTAAATTCAAATCTATTAAGTGAACTCGATAACATTTTTTAAAAAATATTTATTGAAATGCTATAAAGGAGTTTGAAAGTAGAAATTTGTATAAAAACGGTTAAATCAATATAACATGAAAAATCTGAAACACTCCTAAAAATGGTGTCACGAGTCGTGAACATTTAATGCAGTAACATTAATTATATTTGTCTTAATACAAATATCATTTAAAAAATAAGAAAAACTTCAAAGCATTGTAAATTAGCCCTAATTGCTAACCATAATCGTCTCCAACAAGCAAACCTAGACCAACTTATGAGTTTTACATACATTAGGGTCATAATTAACATAAAAATATAATAATTATAGTATGAGCAATCAATACTGACCAAATAAATATCACCAGCCTCTATCTACATTGAAATGGTGGTAATGTCTATTTGAAAATATTCAGTTAACTAATCTATATAATATTAATAAAAACCACAGAAGTAAATCTTAGAATATCATAATAGTGAATGTACAAATATAACACATTAAGTAATGCACAATTATACATAAAAATTAGACATGCATGATGAAATCTCAATCTTTCTTTTAAATCATTATTTTTTTTAACCAATAATCATGTGCATATATTGCTCAAAAGACTCAATTCATACCATTATTTATAAGAAATAGATTCATGTATGCATACCATAATCAAAGTACTACGCTCTATAACTTATGACTTCTAAGTAGTGGAACATATTAGACTCACAAACTCATAAGTCATACCAATTGTAAATATGTGAATTACACATGCAAATAAGTAAAAAATATATACATCTCATAAGTAGTGAGATATTTATGTAATTAACTCAAGCACATGGATCATAATATTAAACTAGCATTCTCAGTACTATATTATCATGATAATGTTAAAATAGTCACGACATGTAAAAATGTGTAAAACATGATATCAATATCAATTTATGCTCTGTATGTTATTTTTAAGTAAGATATTTAAATATATGCTCGTCAAACAACACCTCATTTATATTGTACCATATTTACATAATGTACCACAAACAACGTTAATTTAAAAATATTTTCTTATTGGGATCAAAATTCTACCTTACCTTAGAAGTTACTTTAATCTTCAGATCTGTTTTATCACAATCCAATTCAATCAGTGGCTTGATCTAGTTAATTCTCTATAATATTAAACAAATAAATTGATGTTACTTGTATTTTTTTAATTAGGTCAAATTCAAGTTCAATAAAAAATATTATCTTTAAGTCTCGTGGTTAAATTCTAAAATAAATCACATTTTTTAATTATTCATAATTATAGAAGTATACATATGTAATAAAATTTTTTATCCAACTTTAATTTGATATTCAAAATTTTAAATTATACTTTCTTAAGTTTAGATCAAAGTATTTAAATTATTACATATTTATTTCATGCTTTTTGACATAATAATTTAGGAAAATTAATGGCATACATCAACTAGGTATTTAAAATTCTCACCCAATATTTTTAGGTAAATAATTCTATTCAAAATAGTCATTCTTGAATTGTTTATGCTCAGAAAATTAGTGAAATAAACTCAAATCTCAATTTTTTCTTTTTAAATTGTTCTAGGTTACTCAGTGCAATCGTGATACGAGCTATACGTCGACGAAAAACAGTCCAGTGAAACCTCTTATTATCTCCTCAATTGAATTGGTGGTGATGTCTATTTGACAATATTCACTTAACTAGCCTATATAGTATTAATATAATCTAAACAGAAATAAATCTTAGGATATCATAATAGTGAATGTACAAATATAACGTATTAAGTTATACATAATTACTTATAAAAATTAGAGATCCATGATAAAATCTCAATCTTTCTTTTAAATCATCATTTTTTGGTCAATAATTATGTGCATATATTGCTCAAAAGACTCAATGCATACAATTATTCTTAAGAAATAAATTCATATATGCATACCATAATCAAAATACTAAACTCTATTAATTTATGACTTCTAAGTAGTGGAATAGATTAGACTCATAAACTCATACAATTGTAAATACGTGAATTACACTTGCATATAAGTAAAAAATATAAACATCTCATGACTAATGAGCTATTTATGTAATTAACACAAGAAATCTGATCATAATATTAAACTAGCATTCTTAGCACTATATTATCATGATAATGTTAAAATAGTCACGATATTTAAAAATGTGTATAACATGATATCAATATCAACTTATGCTCCGTATGTTATTTTTCAATAAGATATTCATATATATGCTCGTTAGTCAACACCTCATTTACATTATACCATATTTTACATTGTGTACAACGAACAACATCAATTTAAAAATATTCTCTTATTGGGATCAAAATTCTAACTTACCATAAAGAAGTTACTTTAATCTTCAGAACTGTTCTATCACACTTTAATTCAATCATTGGCTTGATCTAGTGAATACTCTATAATGTTAAACAAATAAATTGATGTTAATTTTATTTTTTTAATTAGGTCAAAGTCAAGCTCAATCAAAAAAATTATATTTAAGTCTCGTGGTTAAATTTTAAAATAAATCACATTTTTGAATTATTCATAATTATAGAAGTCTAAATATGTAATAAATTTTTTATCCGACTTTAATTTGATATTCAATTTTTTAAATTATACTTTCTTAAATTTAGATCAAAATATGTAAATATTACATATTTAATTCATGCTTTTTGACATAATAATTTAAGAACATTATGACATACATCAACTAGGTATTTAAAATTCTCACTCAATATTTTTAGGTAAATAATTCTATTTAAAATAGTCATTCTTGAATTGTTTATACTCAGAAAATTAGTGAAATAAACTCAAATCTCAATTTTCTCCTTTTAAATTGTTCTAGGTTACTCATTGCAATAGCGATACGGTCTATCCGTCGATAAAAAACAATCTAGTGAAACCTCTTATGTTAATGTATGTAACATGAGTGCTCCCAATAATGATGCCCAACAAATCATGCTTGTGCGATCGTGCCTCAGTGCCTCGTAATCACGAAGTATAATACTTGCATTAGGAAAATAATTTATAATATCCAAAATGTGAATTTTTTGTCCAAAACTCAGTTGGATTAATGGGTTTCAAATAATTTAAATAAGTCCTAAAATGCTATATTGATCTTAAAAAAAAAAAGTCTTGAATTAAAAAAAATGTAATCCAAACACTCAAATAAGAGGTTGAGATGTTTCTAATGTTTATTGAACAAAAATAATCTTTCAACTTATCTGAATAACCACAAGCTCTTCGAATCTCATTTTTAATCATCACAATATATCACAAAAAATTATATTACATACACAAAATTTGAATGGAAGACAAATATTAATAGTGAAGAAATTGAATTGTTACCATTTGAAACTGTTAATAGTTTAAATGTGCACCAAATGAATAGTGCTACTTTAGAAGATATTATGCCCATACAAATAATAGAAAGTCATTTATTAAAATGGGTGAAAATTATTATTTTTTGAACATATTTTGCCTTTGATATTTTGTGAGAAAATGGTATAAAAGCCCCCCAACCTATATTCGAAATTTCAACTACACACTTCAACTTTACGAGTGTCCTATTACCCACCTAAACTTTATATTTCTCTATTTTATACACACATGAACATATTAAAAGTATAATATATAACCCCTTAAAAGCTCACACCCAGATTTATATAAAAAAATAAACGACACTCGCTTGCCACGTCATTTACCTTTTCAAAAATTTAAAAAATATTATTTTCCTTTATTCTAATTTTCCTTTTATAATATCCTTCTTCTATTTCTCTTCTCTTTCCTTTCTTGCTCCATTTTTTTTTACTTTGACCAAATTATTTTTCAAACTAACAAAGCAAGCTTAAATTTAGAAGTCATTGAGTGAAATTTTCTTCATAAACCTTCTTAACATCTGAAAATTCATCCTTGGTTGAATGAAAAATTAGTGATGAACACAAAAAGAGTGATAGTGTTCAATAGTTGGAGACTTCAAAATTTGATTTTTCAAAGTGGGTTTGGGATTTCGGTTGAAATTATTGAGAGCTTAGCAACTTTAAAAATGAACGCGGCGATTCACGATGGAGGTAGATGGCGATTGACTGCTCGAGCGGCGACTTAGTGGTGGAGTTGAGGCCGCCGGTGTTGCTCCGGTGAAGAGAAAACAAAAAGAGAAAAAAAAAGCTAAAAAGAAAAAATAAAACAAAAACAACAAGGAAACTTGAATATATAAAGACAAAAAATAAGATTTGAAGCTTGAAATCTATAAATCGGATTGTGAGTAATTGTGAGACAAATTATGAAAATATATTAGAAGATGGGTGAGGAGATGGGGCTGCCATAGTGGTTCAACAATGGTGATGGAAATGTATAGGTAGGGAGGGTGTTGAGTGATGAGAGAGAGAGGCCGAAAAATGATAAAGGAAAAAGAAATGAAAAAAGTAAAGAAAATAAAATTAAAGGTAAAAGTTGGAAAATGTATTTAACAAAAAGTTAAAATATTTTTTGAAATATTTTTTTGATCAATTTTTTATCTCTCAAATGTCTCTAAGAGAGTAAACACACTCTCTGCGCCATGTCAGCATTTAAGGTGCATTTATTCCGTTTTAAAATAGTTTAAGGAGGTAATAGGGCACTCATAAAATATAAGTGTGTAGTTGAAAATTCGACTATAGGTTAGGGAGGTATTTGATCATTTTCTCATATTTTGTCCTTCGTTCACCAATGGTGTTCTTATGAGAGCTAATTTATGTACCATAAGAATAGTGTCAACTTGAAAAATAATCATACTCCCTGCCTGTCTTTTTTTATTTGTGCAATTTTTATTTTTTTATTTGTTCATTTTTAATTGTTATTTTTAATAAATCAAACAAAGATAATTTTTTTTTTACCTATTTTACCCTCAATTTATTTAGAGAGTTAATGTTTTTGAAAAAAATAGAACTTTTTTAATGAGTAAATTGATTTTGGAATTCTATCAATTAATAGGGCTAAATTGATAAACTCACTGTGTCAATTATTATTTTCTTAATAATTGTGTCAAGTCAAAAATGAACAAGTAAGTAGTAAAAAATGAACAAATAAATAGGGTAAGAGGGAGTACTTGTGTGATTACTATCATGTATGAAATAGTGATAATATATATAAATATTAAAATAGATATTATGAATGAAATAAATATGTGAAATTAATGTGATTATTTTTCTTCTTATGGTGCCTTTTTAAAACTCAAGCTAAATGACCTAGGTTGCAAATTTTACAAGTGAAAGTTCATGATTTTTTCTTGAAATTTAAATTGTATATTTCAAACTCCAAGATTTTTTCTTGAAGCTTTGAATCCTGTTAATTCTAATTCTAAAATTGTTTCATAGTCATATATTTTAGGTTACGCGTATTTTTTTAAAAAATATTATATTTTAGTTTTAAAAAGTGTCATTGTTCAAAGATGTTTTTTCATATTAAAAATGGCTAACATTTAATTATTTTTTAAAAATTTCTAATTCAAAATCGATTAATGATTCAAAAAGTATTGTTGGCTTATTTCTTTCAAACTTATACAAAGATTGTTGAATTTAATTTTTATCTTCAATCTATTGGTCTTATTTTTTGCTCATATTACTCATGAAACGAAAATTTATTGATCAAAGTTTTTTTTATGTATTTAAATCTAATTCATTTGTTACAAGTTCTGAAGGAATTAAGTTAGACGACATAGCTTGTGTGGTATTTTTTAAAATTCATTATAGTTTTGTAAATTAGTGTAATGCTTTTTAAGTTTTAGAGAAAGAAAGCTGATAGCTAAAAAGATGATAAAGTGTATATATTGATTATGAGAATATGTTATGCCTCGAGCCAATGTTTGATTTCCAGACATTATAAATTTGAAGCAACTCATGCCATATTTTAATAAAAAGCTTGAATTACTTTGAGCAAAAAGGTAATTACACTTGAAATTAACAAGTAGGTATATAATACCTAAGGATACGAAACAATTTTTTTTTACTAACTCAACAAGCTTGCTCCTAACTTTGAAAGAGGAGTACCTCCTCATAAAAGGGGTTGTAGTGACCAAGCCTAGAGGAATGTTTACCGAAAATATTGATTCCCGCAAAATTGTAAGAACATGTGTGGGATGATGTCAGTCTAGTGTTTGAAGGTTAAGAAAGTTGATGACCTGATGATGTAGATAAGACGGTTAATAACGAACATAGCTATAACTTATCTAATTAAGGTAGCAAAATTTCTTATCGGATAACTTTCGACCTACACGAAAGCTATAACGATTTAAACATTATCTTCCTGAAACCGGCATTGGCTCAGGGCCGGTTAAGAGATCAGCCCGCACCGGCCATACAGCACCGCATCATTATTAATTGAAAGGGCAGAGTAGTCAATTACTAAGTCAACTGAATTTTCTTGGTACTTTCAAAGAAAAGATAGAATCACCTTTTAATAGTTTTATAGGCATATATTTTCCCCTAATCAATTCCTCTTTTCTTTCTCTCTCTACTTTCTCTCTCCGTCGTAGCGGTCGTCGACGGCGGCTCTTCTTCTTCCTCCTCTATCCATTTGATGGAAAACGGACCGCCACAGCCGTCAGGTTTGTCTAACTTTTCTGTATTTCGATCTTTTCTGTAGCGGATTTAATTTTTTTTTTTTTACAATTGCCTTTTTATAGATAGTGTTTGGCCTACTTGTCGTGTACCGCGACTAATTCAATGAATGGATTGAAGGATATGACCTAAAGTTTTTGTTGTTTTAGGATTTGGATTTGGATTTTGATCTCTCGTGGTCAATTTTGAGTTTCATTGTTGTTAGGGCATATGTTTGGGGTTTGTCAAGTGCCAATTATCTGATTAAATTACGTTTATATCCGTGAAAATTTCGATAGTAAACTCATCGAAGGGGGCAGAGTTATCTGGTAATTGTGTTGGTGGGAGATATCAGGTATGAGGTGGAATAGCTGAGGTGTGTGGGCTGGCATGGGCGCCACTGTCATTGAAAAAAAAAAAAAAAAAAAAAGAAGAGAGAAAAAAGTAGCCAAGGGTGTGTTCTAGTGGTTGAAGTGAGGTCTCGGGTTAAGTTCCCATCAGATACAAAAACACTAGCTGATTTCTTCCCATTCATTGCTGGTGGGAGGTCGTGGAGGTGCGTGCAAGCTGGTCAGGACACTACATGTATTAAAAATAAAATAAAATATTGAGAAGAAACCTAGTTTGTCTTAAAAAAGATCCGTTATTTAATATTGGAATGATTGTCACCTGAATTGAGGCAGAGTAGATACAGGATTAATAAACTAATTTGGCATTGAAGTGTAAAAAACTGGTACTGGATTTAATGGGCTCAATCAAACACATTTAATTTACTCTGTGATGCCAACATTTGTATTTTCTGGTGGGTAGAATTTAGTTGTTAATCTCATCTCCAATACATATATCTAATGTGGTTCTGATAAAGCCTCTAGTTTTTTCACAGGAAATTTTGTTTTCCTAGGAGTTGTCCAAGAAGTCAAACTACTGAGTATTGGAATGAAATGGCGAGAACAGAGCAGAATAAATATAAAGGATTTATATAGCTGAGTACAGCTAGTTTAGGATTAAGTGATGGAGCTGACATGGAAAAAAATTAGAGTTGTGTGTTCAAAGAGAGAAAGTAGTATGCAATACTACTAGTACCATCCATTAGTCACTTAAAATGTCTTTTCCGGTTGATATTTGATAAGATGATTGGCTACCCTAACCCTTCGGGGTGGCCTAGTGGTTTGGGCTTGGGACTTCCATGTTGGAGATCTTAAGTTCGAAAACCCTTGCCAGCAAAAGCAAGGGGCTTGTCTTCTGGGTCGAGCTCGTCGCACCGGGCTTGCCTAGTGCGGGTTACCTCTCCTATGTGGTTTGCGAGCTATTGCATAGGAGCGGGGTTTTACCCGTCGCAGAGCAATTTCTTACACCCTTTTTTTTTATAGATTAATAATTAGGTAGTAAGAATTTCATATTTTTGCTAAAGTTAGTGTTTACAATAATAGTTGCTATGTATTTATTTGGTCAGTTTAATTAGATATATTTAAAGGCTATCTAACATGTTATTGGTTTCTCACAGTAGATATGTCTTTGAATAATTAGAGAAAGGTGTAAACAAAATTGTATACATTGCTAGTATGTACCCTTGTTGTATTCACAGAAACAATTTACTCTCGACCAACTCATTTTTTCTACTTTTTCTTTCTTTCGAGTATTATTGACTTGACATTTGTTTCCACGGCAGGTAGTAGCCCACCCCCAAAACCCTGGGAACGAGCTGGATCTTCTTCAGGCCCTGCACCTTTTAAGCCCCCCTCTGCTGGTAGCACGAGTGACGTAGTAGAGGCATCCGGAACAGCCAGGCCTGGTGAGATTGTTTCAACTGCTAATAGGAATACAGCTGTTAATAATAGCACACTTGCAAGGCCTGTACCTACTCGACCTTGGGAGCAGCAGCAAACTTACGGTAGCTCATACGGAGGTATGAAATGTTTAGTTAATTTTCCCTCTTGCTCTTTTTTTTTGTGCCTGTTCTGTTTTTCCAGCAAGAGGGTTGGCTGTCTGAAATCCATTATTACAAACATGTCTGTTGATGCCTTTTTCACTAGGACAGCTGTTTTGTGGTTTGTAAATAACTATTTGTATTCTTTTACATCCTTAAGGTTCACTCTTGATATTATAAATACTAGCAACCTTGCATTAAAAGCCTCTTTTGGTTAGTATAACAACTACTTTATCCTTAAGGTCCACTTGTTTGTTCTGAATGTTTGTCCCCTAGCATCAAAAGGTTGATTATTGAGTGATGGGTATTATGATCTCTGCTTTTGGAGTGCATGCATATGATTTTTCAGGATCATAATGCAATACATGATATGTAATCATGCACACCATCATTAACTAGGCAAGTTCTTCCTAAATATATTCCAATTTTATCATACTGTTTGATTCTCTTTCATACATTATAAGTATGCCCAGTGCCCTTTTTTAAAATTCTTTTTAAAAATAGAATTACTAGGTTGTCTAAGTTTGTACTCCAGCTATACCCCACTTATTCCTCTTTTGGAACTCATCTTAGTTAATGCACCTATTAAATCGACTTAACCTCTGATTGAAAGTTTCATTGAGCTGTTATCCGATCTGCTAGTCAGTATACCTTCTCTTCTTATGTGTCCATTCTTAGGAATCAAGCGCTACTTGATTTTACTTCATTTGCAACAAGAGGTCTATGAATTTGCAACCCAATTCCTACTTTATTTATACTTTGTCCTCTGTAAGTATGAATGGCATCTCTGTAATTACCGAGCCAAATCAAAATAATGTTATGGACACACTCTTTTCGTTTCCTCTTATGGTGAAGAAACTTTCTCAGTTGAAAGTTTTGATCCAGTAATTGAAGTTAGTTGTTGCAATTGAAGTAAGAGGAGTCGATCCCTTTTTTATAGAGCACCCAGTCTCATTATTTGCTTGATTGGGTCATTATGCAGGTATTAATACAGGTATGAATTATAATTCTGGATATGGAACTGGAACATATGGTTCTTATGGTGGTGGCTATGGAAGCGGAAGCACATACGGAAGTGGTTTGTATGGAAACAGTATGTACAGAGGAGGTTATGGTGGACTTGCAGGCGGTGGCATGTATGGTGGAGGAATGTACAATAGTGGGTATGGTGGCTTAATGGGAGGTTATGGCATGGGTGGTATGGGCGGCATGGGCATGGGACCCTATGGGGACCAAGATCCAAATAATCCATATGGTGCTCCACCTTCTCCACCAGGCTTTTGGGTCTCCTTCATGCATGTGGTAAGCTCAAACAGTACCAAATAAATTCATTTCTGTTCTATACTTCTATTCAGGGACCCAAAAGTGAATTTGATGTGTACAAGTCCCTCATTTGCCCTGCACTCCAGTGCAAACTGTGCTGGCCTTCTTTTTGAATTTTTGTTTTCGGATTGGCCAACAGTCTAAAATTAGCTCCAAGTGAATTGGTAATAGAGCAAGGCCTCCAAAATACAGAGAGAGAGAATCACATAGGAAAGGGGAGAAACGTAAGGAGATTCATTGTGAAATCTCAAAAGCTTCTTGCAGCTCACTGGTTTCTGTGATAAGATACTTTTAGTTTATGAAAAAAAGAATTATAGGTAGATCTCAATGTTTTTGATAATAACATCCTCCCTAAGTTTAACTTGATATGAAAAATAGATCCTCCCGAAGCTTTTATAAATTGTGATATCTCTCTTTTTTGACGCTAATGGTTTTCTAGCCTGCAGTTAGTAGGTTTGTCAATCTGTATCTAAGTACTTGCAGGCCTCTTTGAATCAACAAAAAGTCAAGGAGATGCAAATGAAATTAAGAATTATTTACTTATCGTATTTTAGGTTCTGGTGTGAGGAGAGGGTTGTCCTTCGAGTACCACCTGATGCTTTTGAAACTGTTATTAACATATGGTATTTAGTCTATACTCTATAGACATCATTAATACCTTTTGTCCCTTGATAACTAATTGTTTGACATTATGTTACTTAATGATGGCAGATGCAAGGCGTTGTAACTTTCTTTGGCCGCGTTGCAATGTTGATAGACCAGAATACCCAGGCATTTCACATGTTCATGTCGGCACTCCTTCAGGTATATGTTCACTTATCCCTTGCATCCAAATAGTTCTTGAACAACCAATATCTCCTTAACTACCTTATGGAGTTCTGTATTTACTACCCAAATACTTTGTGGAAAAGTATATAGGATGGTGACATGATAATTCATTAACATATTTTTTACAGCTATTTGATCGCTCAGGGTTATTATATGGAGAGCTGGCAAGATTTGTGCTGAGATTGCTGGGGGTCAAAACAAAGGCCAATAAAACTCAGCCCCCAGGCGCTAATGCACCTCATGGCCCTAATGCACTTCCTGGTCCGCACCAACCTCGTGGTAATCAGAATTTTATCGAGGGGCCTAAGGCTGCTCCAGGTGCTGCATGGAACGATGTGTGGGGTGATAATGCACAGTGATATAGAGTAGTGACTTACAAATGTCACCTGCCATCGGAAGCCATTGACAACAGGTTGCAGTCTGTATGAAAGCTACAGTATAGATAAGAGCTATGCTGGTGTACTCGTATGTAAAGCCAATCTGCCTACCGTGCTGGATTGATTTGCTGCATTTAAATGAATAATAATCTCTACCCCCCCCCCCTCCCCCTCCCCCCCTGCCATGTTTGTGTGGGATTGTAGGTTGTTATAGATCAATGTGCACGTCAGCTTTGGAGACTAAAAACATCGTTCTAGGAATGATGTGGTATGATTTCCATTGATTGGCGATATGATGTTTCGTTGTTGCATCATTTGTATAAATTCACTAAATGCGAAGTTCTCAATTTATTTGACGAATATCTTATTTGTTATACGTAGACCTTCATGCTCTGACAATTTTTTTTTACATGGATGCACAAAACTCAAACGCAGAGTAGAATTCTTTCATGTTGAGTAGTAGAAAGATAAAAAGGGATCTAAATTGAATAATAGAGGGGTAACAATGGACTCAAATATGGGAAGAGGAAAAATTTCACATGAAAAAGTAGTTCACCTTTTTTCCACCTTGTACATTCGTCACATGAAAAAGTGTTTTTTTGGACCTTCAAGCAATATGAGGAGTTTTTTTGACCCGGTAGTAAAATGGAGGACAGCATTGAGGTTTTCCGAACAGGCAAATTTGACCTTTTCTTTCATTTATGTTTTAGTATTAGTACTCTCTTCGTTCCGTATTAGTTTATCACTTTTCATTTTGCACATCGTTCCATATTAGTTGATCACTTTTCATTTTGCATAGTACTTAAGAAATCATAAATAAGAAGTTCCCTACTATTCTTCTATACCAATACTTCCAATTATCGTGCATCAAACAATTGTTCTACATTGTGGCCTACATGCCACATGAAGAGCTATACCTCTGAATGTGGGTTCTGCAATTTGCACCAAGCAACTGTTTCATTGTATGTACATGCATTTATTAGAATCACTTTTTTTCTTATGGGAAGAAAACATTACAAGAAATTATACGCAGCTTGATACTAGTGTGCAGTGGGCACAACTGTCGTGCATTTCCATCAAGTTGGACAGGAACGATATTTCCAGTAGTGGACGGGTGAGTAATACGTCAGTTCCAGGGAATCCAAATTGAATCGACTGGGATGACAGTTTCTCCTCCCGAGTCTGTAAAATCAGAATGTCTGCTGAGACCTGACAACTTAAGAACTGAAGATTATAGCCACCTATTAAAACCTGAAGGCTCCATGAGGGCAAATACACATTACTTCTTCTTCTTTGACCTCTACATTACCTCTAGCAAGTTTAAAAATTTCCAACGCTACACCACTGATCTGAGAACTTCTGGTGATGTAAAGAATTGAGAGACGTTTGCATCCGGTTCTCAATGCCTGCAGTCCACGGTCACAAAGATTTCTACACCGATTCACATGTAGTGTTTTCAAGTTATGACAATGTGATGCAATAGATTCCCAACCTGCTATCTTGACCTCATGACATATTGCTAAGTTCCATTCCTGAAGCGATGGACAACCCTTTGCTATTGTCATGATACAATCATCGCCAATTGTTCTGCTGGAACGGAAATTCAAAACTCTTAACTTTGCAGCAGATCCGACGCTAATAGCTGCCAGACCATTCACACGAGTGCACCAGGTCAAGTTAGACACACTCAAGTATTCAATACCACCTCCACTTAGGATACTCCGTATTCCATTAGGTTCAAGCCTACAGGAATCGGCTTCCAAATGAGTCAGAGTTTGAGAACATCCTTGAAAGCCAGCACCAGTTAGATTTCTACAGTAGGATATCCTGATTGCTCTAAGATGACGGCAGTTCTGTGAAATAGCTCTTACGCCATAATCAGAGATTCGAGAGCAATACGAGAGATTCAGATCTTCTAAAGCTAGGCAAGAATTAGATATGGCCTCTAACCCATAATCTGTAACATTACACCGGTAAAGACTTAGTATTACCAACAAAGAACAGCCAGATGCCACGCAGGAAAGACCACTATCAGTTATCCCAAAACAGCAGTCTAGATGAAGACTTTGCAGTTTCGATCCATGACGTGGTAACAAAGACAAACCTGAATCTGGAAGCTCGGTGCATCCGGACAGGGACAATGATTCTAGGTTCTGGAAACGGTTCAGAAGCCTACATAAGTGTAATGTACTGATTTGGGTGTTAGTTTGAGATAACGAATAAAAATTAAGTATAGTGAAAGAGCATTGGAACTGTAAAGATCTTCTATTTAGATTTTGAATTTGAAGCCAGCGACGACAGGTTAAACCAAATGATTCACGGTCAGATCCACAGTCAAGGTGTTGGAAAATAAAGAGTAAACAATCGTCAGGAAGCTGCATGATATATCCAGAGAAGTCATCTGATGGATTATCCATTTCTACCAAGTTAACACTCCAGCAAGGGTGTGAAGCTCGATAGTTCACAATAAACTTTTTTTTTATTAGGACTTCCCAATAACTTTATTAAAAGACATGCTAGAGTCTTAGAAGAGGTAGATGACTCAAAAAATGAAAGAGCAAGTCTTCAAACGCATGACCTATGAGATCACTGACTTATGGCAAAGAAATCTGGTTTTTGAACTATGAAGTCCCCTAAGTAGGAACTAGGAAGATAGTTTACTTATCAACCAGAGTAAAGCGTTCCCAATGGTCAGTTTTAACTATACTTACCGTCTTTGGTACCAATACCAAAAGAGAAATGATTGGAGGATGTTAACTGGAGAGGTTAGCCACACAAACCAACACTGCAAAGAATAAGAAAAACCGCATATTAGTTGACATTATACAGCATTGAGCATAGCATACATGAATATCTTGTCTTTTGTTTATATTTAAATTTTCTCTACAACAACATACCCAGTGTAATCCCACAAGTGGGATCTAGGGAGGGTGGATACACGGCCCTTACACATATCTTATGAAGGTAGAGAGGTTATTTAATGTTTTCAAGCATTACAAAATTAATAAAGGTAAATTGTAACCTCATCAATATATTATAAGATGCTTTGTGCATGCATATGTCCACTTCAATATGAATACATAACCTCAAATTTCTGCAGTACTACTAAGGCATACTAGGTACACTCATAAGATAGAATTATAGCGACCTAAGTCAAAAGATGCAAGAAAAAACAAAAGGAAATTAAAAAAAAAACTTAATGAAAGCTACTTAATTGTACTTTATGCATGCCAAGGTGTAGCTAGACAATAAAACCATCGGGAGCTATTTTCTCAGAAATACGCCATGCCATCTTGGTGAGGATACAAAATATTTACAAGACTGATGTGTATGCTTAGCTTCATCTCGAGCCCGGACTATCTGGATATAGAAAAGTATCCTACATTTGGTGAAGTCTTGAAAATATCCCAACTGTGATAGTAGTGTTACTTGGAATTTTTTGTAATTTTTTTTATCAGTTAAAGTATTTCATTGTAATATCAAGGCCAACTTGGCAATATACAAGAAATATACCTAAAAGGAGAAACCTACAAAATATGGTTCTCTCCAAAAGCCACCCAATCCTCTATACAAACAAGAACTAGACGGGTGCCCCAAAAAAACTACAAGGGATTGAAGACTACTCCTCAATCGAGCGAAGTTCATCTCCACTCCTTCAAAAGCCTCCTATTTCTGTCTTTCCAAATGATCCACATTATAATCCACAGGCATAAACATAAGTATATGGTATCACAAACAATGCCTCAACTAGGAATAGATGTACAATTCATCTTGGAAGATGAGCTTCAAAAGAACTAGCTATTCTGCAGAGATGCTTGATAATAGCTTGTACAAAAAACCTCTCCTAAGGGGTCGTTTGGTTCAAACCATGATATATCAAGATTATAATTAATCCACCTTCTATATGGGATAAGTTATACTAAGATTTTGGTAAAAAATAATACTAATTTTAGCTAATACCTCCAACCAAACACAGGATAAATTTAATCACAAAATTTGTTCCGGGATAACCCACCTAATTCGTTGAACCAAATGTCGCTAAGAGGTCGGATTAGGGGTCGAAAAAGGAAATCAACTTTGAAGTAAGCTCAATACATAAGGAGCAGCAAATAACAACCCAAAAGAGTTCCTTTATTCCCATTCTAACTTGAAATATTTTGTAAACTACAGATAGCTCTAAGGTCCCCCTTGCTCCAATAAGTCAGCATTTTGGGTTTAGATATTCTAAGAGAAAGATTTAACAATGCTTGAATGACCGGAGGCAGAGCAAGGGATTCTAACAAGGGTATTCAAAAAAAATGCAAGAATGTATGCAGACCTATGTCAGTGGAAATCATGAACAACAACAACAACAACATAATACCCAGTGTAGTCCAACAAGTGGGATCTCGGGAGGTTAAAGTGTATGCACACCTTATCCCTACCTCATAGAGATAGATAAACATTTGACTTATACACAAAAACATTTGTTTCCCCCCTATTTACCTATCATAATCATCTGACAAATGAGATTCAACTGAACCTCTTGAATCCACCTAGCTCCACGACCCTGCCCCTGGCCTGAGTCGTGGGTGAGCACTTAAAAATACACATCGCAGATTTTAGATAATTTGAATCAAATAGATAATACAGTACACCTATAGTTTGCAAAACTCAGTATAAATAGACTACATTGAGAATTTCAAATAGACTACATAAAACTCAGTATAATGATTAGCTGAACAAAGTGAAAATACAGAACATTTCCCTCTACAAAAAATTGTTCTGGAATTCTTCAATCCTCAACTTACACATGAAAACTCAGAGAGAAAAAACAAATAATAGATTCAAAAACAATATTTTTTGAGCTTATAGTGATTATTTTACCTATTTATCTGCCGAAAAACACAGGATTCAATTGAACTCATTGTAGACATGCTACATCTAACAAATCTGGGTTCTATAAAACTACAATTTCATCAAAATCTCACCAAAAAAAAATCCACAAAATTTATCAAATTCGGGAAGATAAAGTGTTTCCAGACTTTAAAAAAAGAGTTCAAAATCCGAAGGCCGTACCTGAGAGAGGCGAAGATAAGAAATTGGAACGGTTGTTAGTGCCAATTTGGATTGCCTTATTTTAGGTATTTTTTAAGTCAAAATTATTTTTAAGCAGTTTTGAATTATTTGAATAAAATTAAAAAATGCTTATAAATATTTATTTTAAAGTTAAAATAACAAAAATAAATCAAAAGTCAATCCAAGCAAGCCCTTAGTCACTCACATCAGCATCGGAATTTATAACACCTTGTTTGGATGTAATGCAAATTTAGTGATACGTCACACATCTTATTGGTGCAGTTTGGATGATGGGGAGGTTTGTCTTCGGAGTTTTTGTGTGATAAAAACTATCACCTTAATTTAAATAAGTTTTATAGGAGTATAGATGATTTTGTTGTATAAAGCATGTGTTGGTTAGTGATAACTCTTATGCTTAGAAGATAAAGTTATGAAAATTAGGATATTGAGACACATAAATGTATATGTATCTTAGAAGCGATAAGATTAAAATTGAGTTTATTGAAGATAAGATGTGGTGACGTGTGTGGTGGTCAAGATGAGGAAGTGAGGCTAAAATGATTTGTGTATATAAGTAGGAGATGTACATGTGTCTTAGTGAGTATGTGTAGATATAATAGGTACATAGAGAGAGGTAAACATGTAAAGTATTAGGGATAAATGATTAGACATAATTTTATATTATCAAAGCTTAACTTTAGATATGAGGGTGTGAACATCACATATTAGAATAGATGGTTAGTAGTTTGGAGTGTTATCTGGTTTTTCGTCGGGTTTAACCTTATTATTATAGTGTCTTGCTTTTGATTACTATCACGAGTCATATATTATTTATTGTGTTTAGGTTATCACACCATTCCATTTTTGTTATTGTTCTCTTATTTGTATTAGGGAGGGAGATAGACCGATAAAATATTAGAGGGGGAGTGATTCGATATGATATGACACAACTTTATATTATCGTAAATATAATCTTAGATAGGAGTGTGTGGACATCACATATATACCAGGGTAGATGGTTTGTAGTTTTTGGAGTGTTATCTTACTTTTCGTATGGCTTAGCCTTATTATTTTAATGTCTTGCTTTTGATTGCTATCATGAGTCATCTATTGTTTATTGTGTTTAGGTTATCGTATTATTCTATTGTTGTTATAGTTCTCTTGTTAGTTCCTTTGTTTTCATCACTATTGTATTGTTTTTCTTTTTTCATACCTAGATTGACATGTAGTACTTAAGTCAGGATTTTTCGAAAATAGTTGTTGTATCGTTACGAGGTAAGGGTGATGTGTGTGTACATTTTATCCAGCTCACATTTCACGGAATATGTTTTTGTTGTTTGGATGTTACATTACAATATTGTCTTCATAAGTTCGTTTGGGTGTGTTTTGAAATCAAATTGATTTAAATTTGAAGTTTTGTTTAGACATGCAATTAAAATTTCTCATATTATATTTTTACTCATGAATATGAAAACCTCACAACTTGTTAATAATATCGAAATTTCCCTCAGTCTTATACTATCTTAAATTAGAAAAGTTCATAACAAAAGAATAATACACTATTACAAAGTTATTTTAAATAAATAAACAACATTTATGATCGAACTTTAGTTCGATAAAAAAAAATGAACATGAGTTGTAGTATACTACGTTTTAATATAATCTCCTCACATAGTACAAACATTCTCATCATGTTAAGCATACATTTCTAGATCAAATGATTGAAAAGATAAACCATTGTTACTTTGAGACGTTTGTTGGTCAATATCATTAGCAATTGTTTTATCATGTGTCATATTTCGTGAATTTTCATGACTCCTTTGGTATTCTCACAACAAATTATATCTCATTGTATAAGCTATGGTAATTATAACTTGTGTGTCAATATCATAATGGTTCATGCCTTGCTTCACTTGTGTGTCAATATTTTATGAAAAATAAATAAAGTAGGAAGTAATAATAAATTTAATTGGTAAGAGCAATAATTATTTCTCATACAAATTATTTAAAGGTTGGTAAGAGTAATAATGTTAAATATATATTTTTTTGGATATGAAATAAAATTTGGTAGATATAAAATAATGATTTTCTTTATAAAATATAAATCCATGGGTCAATTTTTATATTGAAAAATATAAAATTATGAAGGTTTTTTTGAAAATTTAAAATTTCATCTCTTGATTTAAAATCATAAAATAAAATTGCATATTTAAGTACTAAGTTCATCTCATAATTTTAAATCATGAAAAAAATCACATGTCAATAGGTTATGTGAACTAAATTACATCTCTTTATTTTATGAATTAAATGTATTGGTTTTGTCTTAATTGCTTAAACAAAACCACAAATAAAATATCAAGACTATTTGTTATTCGTACAAGACATTATATATTTTTATTGACTTATCATGTATTAGTAAATCAAATTTATTTCTATGATTATATTGTATCATTCAAAATTGGATAACTATACCCTTTCTTACGCTTTTAGTTCAATTTCATTGTTAAAAAAAATTCACATGTATATTTTCTCACTATTGTTATTTCAGTTAATACAAAAATAAGTTTAAGAAATTAACTTTTCTCATCTATTTCATTTATCTATTATCATCTATTTTCATGAATAAAAACTCGAATTGTTTTTATCGTAATTCTTATTCAATTTGTGAATTTCGTTGCATATCGTCTATGTATAAAATACTTCACAATCGACTAGAATAGGATGTGATAAGATTTCGAATAAAATAGGTATATAATTTATTTATTTTTGGAAAATATTAAAGTATTTTTTAAATAAACGGGAAAAATATTAAAGTATAATTTATGTATTTTGTAAAAAACAAATTCTAATCTTAATATTAAAAATTCTGGGCTTCATATATCAATGGGCCGAACCTACATGGGCCTTACAAGTCAACATTTCATGATGGCCCATTAGGGTTTCGTTAGGTATTTTAGCTTCATATTAGTAGTGTTTTTCTCACACAAGCTTCTTCTTCACCTCATTCCCCACAGCCCCAAGCGCCCGCGGAGGCTTAATCGACGAACAGCAATGGTAAGATTTAATTAATTTTTCATAATTTCATGAAATGTATGTTTAAGATATTCTATAGTACTTCTCAATTCATGATATACCTTTTGTTGTCCAAAAAAAGTATAGATATAGAGTTTTTCATGCATAATTTGTACTGTATATGGTTATTTGGTGTATAAAAGAGTAGTAAATTGTGGTTTTGGTGTTATTTTTGTTGTTTATGGATCTGTTTTTATGTTATTGAGATGTGCTTAGTTTGATTTGCTTTTGTTTCTCACTTTTTTTTGGTGTATCTAAGAAAATATTAACAAAAAATGGATTTTCTCTTGGGAAGTTGAAAATATTTCTCTATGGATCAGAATGTCGGTATAACAATTTATTTCGTATAAATATTAGGCAGTAGATAATATAATAGGGGCAAGGAGTTTGATTTTCGTAGCTCAGATTGTCAACTTGTAGAACCAGTGATGGAAGCTGTCTTATTCTCTTTTGTGAACTTGGATTTTGCAATCTATATCTGATTTGAGCTTGATTTTAATGACAGTATATCACTGGAGTTTGATTCAGTTTTTAAACTTGAAAGGTTCAAGTCGTTGAACTAATTGGACTTTTTAATATCTAGAAGGATTTTCTTCATGTATTTATGTTGTGTCAGAAAATACTGTTTGTAACTTTTGAACTCCATCCTCCACTGCATATCCCTTGATGGGATTGAACCACTTTCCGATTCTCTTCTAGATCTAAAATAAAGCTTATGTTACTTACTTGACCTTCCAATAGCATTTTGTTTGGGAAAAAAATTTGTATATGACCTGCAAATGAATGATTGGTACAAGTTGTGTAAACAATGATTATGCTTCATTTTCTTTGAGTTTTGACATTGTTGCTAAATTATGTTGCAGGCCTTCATCAAAGTCCAGAAGACTAGGGCTTACTTCAAGCGTTTCCAGGTTAAATTCAAGAGAAGGAGAGGTAAAACGCTATCTTCCTACATCTTTTCTGGTCTGTTCTCAATCTTGTTTGCAATTAAAATATCACTAATTTCAATGTTTTGTTACTGTGTAGAGGGAAAAACTGACTATAGAGCCAGGAATCGTCTGATCAATCAGGACAAAAACAAGTACAACACTCCAAAATACCGTTTCGTTGTTCGATTTGTATCCTTTCTAATGCATTTTCTGCCCTTTTAACTTGCAAAGCAGCTACTGGGTTATGTTGCTATTTCTTTCGGAGATGATCTACTTTTCAACTTTTCGTTTGGTCCACAGAACAATTCCTTATTACTGTGCATTCATTGAATGTCACTTGGAATGTTTTCACTTGATTAGTGATGGAAATTCTGATAGTAACTTATCTGTGATGTTGGGAGGTGATCTTTCCCGAGTTTTATCTTAACATTTTCTCTAGACTAACAAGGACATAATTGCACAAATTGTGTCTGCTAGTATTGCTGGTGACATGATTCTTGCTTCTGCTTATGCAAGCGAGTTGCCTCATTTTGGACTTAAAGTTGGATTGACGAACTATGCTGCTGGTACTTACACAAGCTATTCATTTATTGGTTATCCCAGATGAAATTCTTCTGTATATCTAATTAATAATAAGTGGTTTAATGCTCATTTTAGCATACTGTACCGGACTTCTCTTGGCAAGGCGAGTTCTCAAGAAGCTTGAAATGGATGAAGAATATCAAGGAAATCTTGATGTAAGTGGTAGCTGCAAGCAAGGTTTCTGGGTATATCTTTTGTCCTGTTTGCAGTTTCTTTTATGTCTAACTTCAATTGCATGTTGTTACAGGTCAACGGAGAGGACTACTCCGTTGAACCTGCTGAAAGCAGGAGGCCTTTCCGTGCTCTCTTGGACGTCGGCCTCTTAAGAACTACCACAGGGAACCGTGTTTTTGGAGCTCTCAAGGTATTAACCCGCTTTTGCTGTTGGTTCCTTCTCTCTGAGTTAAGTCTATACGATGCGCCAGATTGCTAATATTTGCTTTGAATGAAAATTTTAATTTGTTGAAACAACATCTTATATTTTCTGTGAGTTGTTGATTGAATGGTTCTCCAATCAGCTATAGCTTCAAAACTTTGTTTAACTCTCCTAAATATGGTTGGGGCTGTTGGGTAGATCATGTAGTAATTCTTCTCTATGAGGGACCATGTTTTCCTTCATTTTATTAGTTAAGGTGCATTAAACAATAAACTGTCTATCTGCAACATTTTTCTTGGTTTCAGGGTGCATTGGATGGTGAGATATTAACTATGCATTAATCATGTCATGTGACATATAACTGTGTCTTATCTGTGTTGTTGAATATTGATTCTTTGACTCAGGGTGCGTTGGATGGTGGGATTGACATCCCTCATAGCGAGAAGAGGTTTGCTGGATACAGCAAGGACTCTAAGCAACTTGATGCAGAAGTTCACCGCAAGTATATCTATGGTGGCCACGTTGCTGCTTATATGAATGTGAGATATAGAAGTACTTTAGATTGATTCTTTTGTAATTTATGTAGAATCCATGTGTAGGGCATAGAAGATTGTTTATTTTCAGTGTTCATTCTGGCTTCTATTTACTTCCCCATCTCTAATATGCTCGACCATTGTTTGTAGACTTTGATGGAAGATGAACCTGAGAAATATCAGACACACTTCAGCTTATACATCAAGTCGGGTCTTGAGGCAGACAATCTTGAGGAGATGTACAAGAAGGTTCATGCTGCCATACGTGCAGACCCAAGCCCAAAGAAGTCTGGAAAGCAACCTCCCAAGACACACAAGAGGTCTGAAATTTTTTTCCGTAGTCAATTATCAGCTTTATAGAAAATGATCATTAAAAAATGATTAGACGTTAAAATCATTAGGACAAGTTGAAATTCATAGGTGCACTAGTGTTGTGCCCTGTGTCCATGTAGGCCCGTTCTTCATTTGCTTGAGGTGTAACTTGTTTTGATGCATTTCTGGAGGATCTTCATCTCTACTGATTATCGTGCTACATTACTGTCTGAACTACATAGTGCTTAGACGTGTTCTGATAGAAAGTCCATCGTTTTTTAAACCATACTTCTTGGGGCTGTTCTGCAGGTACAACCTTAAGAAGCTGACTTATGAAGAGAGGAAAGCTAAGTTGATCGAGAGACTCAATGCTTTGAACGCAGCTGGTGGAAATGATGACGATGATGAGGAAGATGATTAGTGAATTTGTAGAAGAACTTTGAATCCTTGTTGCCTTAAGGTTTTCTATTTATATTGTTTTTCTTTTGCTACTAGGTAGAAACCTCAGTTTTGCTTGCTTAGTAGAATGAGACTTTTCAATTTTGGCAATGTATGGGATTATATTTTTGCTTCAGTCATCTATTCCATTGAGTTTTAAATTATAATATTTGTCTATAAGGTCATTTAAAAGATAACTAAATCTACGGCTACTTATTCATAGTGATCTTTTTCTGAATTATGACTTAACTTTTAGGAAATTAATTTTGTTTTAAAGATCATATTGGTTAATAATCGATTATATAATATCCAAGTGTTGGTTAAAATTCTGATGACATCGCTATTAACCATTATCTCCTGAACTCTATTACAGGTCTCACATTATGTATCCCTTATACAATAATATGCAAATTTTAGTTTTTACAAAAGTATGTAAAAGTTGACATACACTATTAATACACAATATATGGATTTCGACATCTTCCTATTATTATCGAAGCATCATATTCATCCAAAAATACCTCAAAAACTACATCAAATCACCCAAAAATTCATATTTAGGCTCCTTAATATGTAGGCAATCTTTTGCAATAATATCCACTTGAAACAAAATTTATTTGTGAAAAAAAACAAAATTTCAAAATTTTAAAGCTTCAAGCTTAAATAATTGTTGCCTATGACTTTAACAATATCAATAGCATTTCATAGAAACTCTAATAACAACAATAAAATAATGACTTGATATGTAAATTTCTTCGAAAGTAGTGACCATTACCAATAATTTAACTTTATATAAATATGAGACCATTCATTTCACTTGAACAAGCAAAACATACAAATCATTTAATTGCCGTTATCACCACCTTCATCGAAGAAACTTCCTCCAATTAACAAATCAACTAATAAAATCATATCTGAAATTTTCAAAGGGATTTGAGAGTGGAATATGGAGAGAGAGAGAGAGAGTTTTGACTTTTGGGTGTGTAAGGAAGAGAGATAAGAATAGTTTACTAGTTAAATTTGGTAAAATTTAAAAACCATGACTCATTTGACAATATAGTTAGGTCAATTCTACTTTCAAATAATTATCTCATTAAAATATTAGTAATGTCGATTGAAAATCATAAGCTTTCATCTCCAAATCCCAACACAAATAAAAACGTTACAATAGTTGATTTCTTCCATCCTTTCTAGCTTTCGGCATTGTTATTTGATACCTAATTCTGGTCTAAGATGATCGTAACTTAAATTAAACATCACGCCCTTAAAACCTCATTTGAGGAGAAATTTTTTTTCCCTATATCTAAGTCTCAAACCAAAATCTCTAATTAAGAAAGAGCCGTCCGAACACCATGCTTATAAAGAATATTAGTTATAGGGTTATTAATTAACAAATAAATGACAGGTTGATAATATATACTATTAATTAAAAAATCCAGGTCCATTTTTCCCCAATAGCATCTCAACTCGGCGAAAGAGGAATTAGGGTTTTAATAGCATCTCAATTGGAGAGCAAAATAGATTCGTGCTTCACCGGAACCCTAATTTACTTCTCCGATCACTCTGTCAGATCGAGTACGCTTTCTTTCTACTTCGAAATTTGAATTCATATATGTTGTATGATTGTATGTTTTGGATTCCTCTTTGCTGTGCTTTTGCTTATAATTGAACTCTGCGATGAAGATGTTTGGTTGATACTGGAATGTATTAAATGATGAGAATGGGGAACAATGACTTAACTTTGGTTTTCGAGTGAATTTGAAATATACTGGCTTTTTTAAGCATGTGAAATTTTGGAATTTTGGCGTTAAAAGGTGGTCTAAGATTTTGGAAATTGAAAGTCTAGTTATTGCTTATTGGGATTGATCTTTTTCCTTTATTGTCAATTGAGTTTTGGCCTTTTTTTCGATATGTTGTAAATGTATGGTTTTAGAAAAAGATATAGGATAGACTATAACAACAAAAAATCCAGTGAAATCTCACAAAATGTGGTTTTGGGAGGGAGAGTGTACGTAGTAGGCCTTACCACTACCTCTCCAACGTAGAGAGGCTGTTTCTTGAATAACTTCTGATCAAGCAAATCAAAGTGGTAATTAAAAGAAAACATGACAGCCCTTGTCATATCTGAAAAGAGGATTCCCAATCAATTATCTTCTTTTTGTGCAGATTGTGAGTTTTCTTTTGTTATATATCCTGCTAGTGAGTTACTCTTTCCTTCCCAAAATAGTGACCAAGTTTCCTTTGGTGCCTCATTTGAAATGCTCAATCACTTTTCTTCATATGGCACATTTCCCTCAAATGAATCAAACTGATAAATTGGTA
Organism: Solanum bulbocastanum; assembly: GCA_037074985.1. Taxonomy (NCBI): domain Eukaryota; kingdom Viridiplantae; phylum Streptophyta; class Magnoliopsida; order Solanales; family Solanaceae; genus Solanum; species Solanum bulbocastanum. Next base: position 3,031,784 of record CM073602.1, read on the forward strand.
CCTTTTATATTTTTTATAGACCAAACACATAAAGGCCCCTTGAACTTGCCACAAATTTTCATTTTGGCACCTTAAGGCTTAACTATGGCTTGTTCCAATCAAACACTTAAAGTAAGTCTGAACTTTGTCTTTGAAGCACCTCACTGATAATTCCCCAAAAATATAAAGTGTGTGTTATTCACACTCATTGACATGATTAAGTTCCAAATAATATGAAGACATGTGGCATTTGGACTCATATATTACTAAAACAACATTTTAAAATAATTTATATGTTATTTTTGCATGATCCCCCCTTCCCATCGTGTATTTTCTTCTCACTTCTCAATACCCATCGTTATACCAGTGTTCTTCAACCCTAGTCTCTTCCATCGTCTCCTAGCCCCACCCCTAAAGCTTTGCTCATATTCTTCTCAATTTTCTATCCCGATTGTTGCCAGTATTGTGTTTTGTGTTGTGCATTATTAGTGCTATAAGTTGTTCTCATTATCTGTTTTCTCCTTCCTATAGATAATTAAACTAAAAATGTATGCCTTTAGTCCACACCTCTTTGTTTTCTTGTATCCTAGAGACCCAGGCTAATGGTTATTATACTAGATGCCAAATAGCGATTATCTAATTTTATCATTATTTTGTATCATAAAGATCTTGATAGTTATTGTTTCAATTAAATTAAATTGACTCATATAGTATTTCATGATTCGGTAGTTTCAGATGACAATAGAAAGAAGACAGGAAAAGAAATTAAATAGAATATATTTTTAGGCTTTCACTCTCTTAGAGAAAATGTGATGCACACACTTTGCTACATCACTTATTTGTGTTTAATAGGTATAATTTTAATGACGTTGAAGTGTCTAATTGGAACACACTATAGTTAAGGTGCCAAAATGAAAAATTCTGGCAAGTTTAAGGCCCCCCTTATGTGTTTGGCCATTTTTTTTATACCTTACTATGGCATAAGGGTGGCAAAATTAGCCAATGAAAACATGACTGACCCAAGTTTGGGTGGCCCATTTTGTCATGCCAATTCAGCCCATCAAAAGTTGGGGCGGATTTGGGATAATTATGTAGCCCAAATTGACCCATGTGGAATCTTCTCAAAATATTTTAAAGAAGACTTTTTTTGGTTGAAATGTTATGTATAGCTATAATAAAGATTTTTTATGCAGTGAAACAAATTATAAGAAATCAAACAAAGAAATTAAAATTGACTTGATACATGGAACCTTTCATGTATTTTATGACACTCCTCATGCGACATCTCCTCTTATTTTATCAGTTGATAACAATGGTTTCTGGGCATGCTTGTATGCATCTCGGCTATTCCACCAGGTACATGTTACCTTCCACAAGAACAAGTACCAAATAACTTTTCTCATGAATGCTTAGATAGATTAAACAAAATCACCTACTATTCTTCTTGTCTCTGCTACAACTTAATGTGAGATCTCTTCTGCTGACTTGTCCACCTCTTTTCCTAAATCCAAACAATAATTAGTGTTATTGAAAGCGAAACGCACAAAAAAGTTCTAAGGTCCTTTGGGTTTTAAGCGCAAATAAAGCGTGTGCTTTATTGGAAAAAGACACAAATGGGGAAAAACTACAAATATGTATGTGTAGTCCAAGACTAATAATCATAAGCATGAACAATAAATATATGGACAAAGAAATTGAAAAATAGTTTTAATAAAATGAAATATCAATTGTTTAGTGTCACCTCTTTAAAATTGCACTCATTGGCAAGGAAAAGTATGTTTTACATCCTTGATGGCGACACCGAAGTGCTTATAAAGCGAGGCAAAACACTCAAGTCTCAACATGTTTTGTGCCTCGTTTTAGGGCGTAAGCGCACCTTTCACGGATAATAATAATAAACTATTTTTATAATACTTCTCTACCAATCCCAATATAATAATCTATTCATACATTCTGTTTTTGAACTCCCCATTAGTAAAATAAGGTCATTTTATCAGGTAAGAGGGAGTATTCATCTCCTGGTCAATTGTCTAAGTTGCGTAGTGGGATTTTTACGTTTGCATGTTTCCTCTTGAGACGGCTTTCAACATTAGTTTTTTATTATCTTTTTTTCCCTAAATATTCCATTGCCGGGACTTGGACCTGGGTCTCTCGGGTGAGAGCCGAGTATCCTGACCAACTAGACATTTATTATCTTATTTCACTATTCATGTTATGATGTATTTTGATGACTTGATACATGGGAACAATGTCATTATTAATTTCATCCCAAAACTGACTTTGTCTTCATCATTTGAGGTTCTTTCATCCCTCTTGTAGAATAAAGGTTTAGACTGAAAACAACTTACTTCCTTTTTATTCCGTTTTTGCCTATTTAACTTTCATAATATCTCCTGATAATCGTCTCTGAACATGTATAACCAGTTATGTTTTGTTGTCTCCTTTTCTTACTTTCCCCTCTATTCCGTGGGCTCCCATCACTCATACTTCAGAGCCTTGTACTTCTTGTGAAAGAAAATGTATACTGCTGGATTTTCTTGCCGTTCAACGTTATATTTAAGTATCATTGCATGATCAGTGAGAAATTTCTACATCCCTCTGGATGTGGGGTTTTCGACGAGCTGATCTGTCCGTGAATTCACATTCTAAGTTGTCTCACTAGTTTGGCAGATTAATGTTTGGTTTCATTCTGGATTTACTGGAGCAGACATTTCTTTTACTCTTAACAATTTTGGTTTGACTAAAATTAATCCATGCCAAACCAAGGTGTCTTGGTGTCTTTTACTTTGTATAAATACTGAAATTGATGCGCCTTATCGGTTCACCATGGTTGCTAAGACAGGTTACATGCGAATTTGTATATTGCCATTGCCATTTTGTTTGCATTCCAAATTCTATAAGTAGACCATTGTTAGCTGGATAGTTGTGGACATTGTCTTACCTACCAATACTTTCCAGGAAATAATGCTCTATCTCTATGCTGGGCGCTAATTGATGGATCCAGACAGCAAGAAGTTTGGAAGAGGTGAGCTTCTTACTGTGATCTTTGAACAGTTTCTTTGCATGTTAGGGTAAAAAGACTACTGCTAACATTTGACTCTACTTGGGTCCATATTGCATGCCTAGGTTTTGATTGAAGATGGAATGGAATGCATTGCATTTGATCTGTTCTTGTATGTGAATTTCCTGCTTGATGTATTTGGTGTTGAATTTCTCTTTTCTGTTTTCTTCTTCTTTTGTGGTGCCATTTTTTTTTTTAATTTCAGGAAGTGGAAGTGGTTGATTTACTTCTGACTTGTATTTGCCTATTTCTTCTGCACTCCAAGTATGTAACCAACTATCATATATTTGGGAAACAAATGAAGATTAGTGATTCTAGTTTTGTCGCTTTTTGAATGAGGTTTTGCAAAAATGTCTGTGCTAAGCAATGTGCTATCCTGCTTCGTCTTGCATTTGGATTGATGTTGGCTGGTAGTGTTTCGTTCATAGGGTTACGAGTTTGGTAACAAGATCTCACAAATTACTAAAAAATGCTTGAAGTCTTGCCAAAGTGGTCACAGTTTGCACACAGTTCAGGTGTTGTAAAGGTTGTGATTGCTGATTGCGCTTCCCGTTTTAAAAAAATTCTGATGAAGAACTTAAAATCAAATCATTTGACTCTTTGATCTTCTTCTCCTTGAATTTTTTTTCATTTTAATTAAGACATCATTGGCTTACTGTGGTTGATTGGTCCAAATACATTATTAGGGCCAAGAGAGCTTGCAGGTGCTGTGGATCTTATTAATCACTTCAAGTTGTTGCCTCATCACGAGTTCTTCTGCAAGAAGCCTCTTCCATTGTCAATTTCAGATACACGCTACCTTCACAATGTCGTAGGAGACAGAGAGATTAGGAAAGGGGAAGGGATGCAGTTGGATCAGCTTATACATGATACGTCGTCTTTAAAAGATAGAAATTCACGCATCCAACCATTTGAGTTAGATGCTCTTAATGAAGCTTTTCAACTACGTGAAGCAGCTCCAATTGTTCTGCCTCCGGTGAGAAACCTATTGTGTGAAGCTTGAGTTATATAAGTATGTCTGATTCAGCTCTTTAAGTAACCCTTTTATTCCTTTCTGATCTCTGAAGATGGAGGCACTTTACTGCATTTTTTTCTCTAACCCTGTGCTTTTATATAATGCCAGTTTGCCTGTTCCACTAATTCCTGATTTGGTGTTTCATAGTCTGAAAAAGGGATCCCCACTGTAGCTGGAAAGTCTAAAAGTGAGTCAAAAGACAAGGAGAAGAAGCATAAGAAGCACAAGGATAAAGACAAGGAGAAGGACAAAGAGCATAAGAAGCATAAACACCGTCATAAAGATCGAAGTAAAGATAAGGATAAAGAGAAAAAGAAAGATAAAACTGGCCATCATGATTCTGGTGCTGACCATTCAACGAAACATCATGAAAAGGTCTGCTACTAGCAAATGTTAATAAAATTATTTACCTTATCAAAAAAGAACTAGCAAATTTAAGAGTTATGCAAATCCGGTGATTCTCCTGGCATGCCATATACTGTGAATACCATGTGGTTGATTCATATTTAAGAAGTTTATAAGACTGGTTCACAATAAAGCCACTTAATAATAGGCCCAATGGTGTCTTTACTGAAATGACATTACTTAGTAACTGACAGAAATATTTTTAATAGTCCCACTTAGAATCTTGCTATCCGTTTCTCTTGCTTCCATGAACTTCCGCTGCATCATTTGTGATGTAGATTATAAGTTGCATTTATAGGATTCAAGTAGAATAGAGTTCAGGATAAAAAGGTTTAATTTTGGGAAATATCTAGCTCAAGAGTTCGTTGAATCAATTGTTGCTTGACTTTCAGTTTTCAGTTACCGCGTCAAAAGAAAGCCATTGACTTAGTTTAATAAGGTATATACATCGTCATTTCCATGACTACCCTTTTGCTTGTAGCAGTAGCTTCAAGTTCTAGTTTGTTTGATTGCTCTCATCTTTTACTGTGTATGCTATGTACTGAATTTACGAGAAGTTTGATTCTGTAATTTTTCTCGTCGTACTGTATGCTATGTACTGTTATAATGAGAGGTTGACATTGTTTTCTTTCTCTGTGTAACAATTATGGGTAATTTTTCTTGTTTGATTTGATGTCTTGGCCTAGAGGAGCTTAACTGTTGAGCTGGCTTGTTGGGATCACTCTTGCTGTAAAAAGTTCATCACAGAGTTGACACCTATAGGACTTTAGCAAATAGCTATAATGTATCGAATGTGTTTATGCTTTTGTTTGACCTCACTGATTATGATCTTTCTGATGATATCAGAGAAAGAAGCATGATGGCAAGGAGGATCTTAATGATGTTAACAAACACAAGAGAAACAAGGTAAGATAATATTGTATTCAATATGATCTGTGCAAACGTTAAGTTCGTTTCTGAGCTCATTATATGGGCAGTTTTTTCAGTATATTAAGACCATACCTTCACCTTATACCAATGGTAATATTCTTACATGCTGAAATGTTGCAGCACAAGAGCTAAAAGATTTGATGAAATTGGGGCAATAAAGGTTACAGGCTGAATGTTGCATGTGCTGCTATAATTTACTGTCCTCCTGTGCTGCAGTTAAGAATTTGGATGGATCCTTTTCTTATTGTAAAATATCCAAGGTACAGAAGTTCTTATCCTACTATATCCCACACATTGAATAACTTCATGAGTCTTTCCATCCAGGCCATCTATTATACAAGGTCTATATCCTATTTGATTCTGCTTCAAAAGTTTCACTTTTTTCTGGAAAAAAACAAAAACTAATTATTGACGTCAAAAGCTGTTTGCAGCCTGTTTTGTAACCATTAGGTGCCCATGAGGTTCATATATATGACTTTAAAGTATTTCAGTTTGTGGATTTTGAACATTTGCATTTGTTGGATAAAAAGCAGATTCCTAATTATGGGCTTCTAGTGTCGCTTGTGCTTTTATCTGTGTCTGAATGGCTGTTGGTATATATTCTGTTGCAGAATGGAAGGGTTGCTGAGACTATTAAAAAAATAAAAAATAGAAGAGTTTGTAGACTTTTTTAATACACGAATTATTTGGCATTGCATTCTGCTGTTAGCATCTATTTTTGGTGTTTTCAACCTAGAGCACAGTAGCACATCATAGTATTTGTTCCCTTTTGTGTTTCATAATGTTTCTGTTTCTCTTTTCCATGCAGAATAGCTTCTGGACCAACTAAAGAATGCCAAGAAGGCGAATGCACCTGTTGAAAGTAGATTTTAGTGAAATGTACATAGTGCTGAAAAACAACCTCATTGTATCTGTTTGACATTGTTGCTAAAAGCTGCTTATTTTCAAAAGCACTTTTTTTTTGGTAACTAAAAGATGTTATTTACCAAATGGAAAATGTACAGCTCAAGAAAAGTAACAAAAACAAAACTCTAGCTGGGAAGGTCATATTGCTCCTAGCCCAGAAGTACCTAGCATCCCCTGTGCTCTTCTCTAATAATTCTTCCCGAGCTACCTAGGATGGGTAGTTATCAAACTATGTTATATACGTAGCTATCTTGGGATACATAGTATCTCTATAATAGATCTCCCGAATGCTTACTTTTCTCTCAACATTTTGGAAGATACGATGGTTTTGCTCTTGCCGTACATAGTAAATAGTTGTAGCCAATGTCATTTTATACAATGCTCCTTCCTTTGCAGTGTTCAATCGCCCAAGCGAGTTCTCCTTGCCAATGCCCTACTAGTAGCTTGTTCCACAGGTGATCAGTGACATTACATCAAAAAGTCAAGTGTTGGTTGGTTTCATCTTCCAAGAGACGAATGGGACAATCTGAGCTTGTCTCTATGCCTCATTTACACAAGCAATCTCGTGTGAGGCAGTCGATCATGTGCTGCCATTTTGAGAGTAAAGATCGTCTTTGTGAGAAATATAGGAAAAGAGTATTATTGAATTGTTGTTGTTTCTACATTATTACATTGAGATTCTATTTAATAGACACTAGAATACGATCCTTTATCAAGCTAGTGCATACAATTCATGTACCTAGCTTGTTACATATGTAATTAATACGAGGACCAATGAGGGGCTTGGTGAGATATCTGCAAGTTGATCAGTCGACTTCACAAAATTGACCGTCAATCTCAATATGCTTGTCTTCTCATTAAATACTGGATTTGATGCATGATGTTAGTCAATCTCAATGTGCTTAATTTTCTTATGAAATACTGAATTTAATGCATAATGTCGATAAAACATTATGCATAATGTCGATAAAACATTATGCATAATGTCGATAAAACATTATGCATAATGTTTCAGACCAAACTTGCAAAGACTATTTCAGACTATAGAGTGACTCACATAATTGACATACAAGGCTACTAAACTCCCCTCGAGCAACAAAGTGCTCAAAATCTAATATAAAGTATATGGATCATGTTGGAATCATAGATGAGATATTAAACAAGAAAGTCACCGAAAAACTAGCCGGAAATCGCTCATATGCCGGAGTATTAGATTTGATAGGTAAAACTGGTCAAAATCTAAGAAATAAAATTATATGTGTAAGGTCGGAATGATGTCATGACCCAACTAGAAAATAGAAATTATATAGGATAGTTCAAATTGATGGAACGTCCCTATTGAAAAAGAGAAATAATATGGGTAGGGTTGAAATGATGACACAACCCTAGTGAAAAAGAGAAATTATATGGGTAGGGACGGAATGATGGCACGACCCTACTGAAAAAGAAAATTATATGGGTAGTGTTGGAATGATGGCACAATCCTACGAAAATTTGAGGAGTCACCGGAAAGACGAATGGAACTATGCAAATCACATATGAGGAGTCACTGAAAAGACACATGATGCTATGCAACTCAGATATGAGAAAGTAGTTCGGAATAATACACGGTACTACAAAAATTAAATATGAAAAGTTGTCCGGAGAGATGCACAGTGCTACGCAAATCAGATATGCAAAAACAAAAAATTGTCACCGGAAGGATGGCACGGTGCTACACAAATTAAATATGAAAAAGTAGTCACCGAAATGATGGCACAGTGCTACACAAATTAGATATAAGAAAGTAGTCACCGGAATGATGGCACGGTACTACACAATTTAGATATAAGAAAGTAGTCACCGGAATGATGGCACAGTCCTACACAAATTGAATATGAAAAAGTAATCACCGAAAAGATGGCACGGTGCTACACAAATACCGATAGATATGTGGTTGATACAAACAACCCTAGAAAGTCACCAAAAATTGACGCACGATGACCTGTAAGACTAAGTTTTCTTCCCCTAAATATGGGGTTCATGCATATATCATTGATCCTACTTTTATTAACATAATCATTGGCTAGACGTACAACATATATGGATAATAACCACCCGCTGGTAGCGGAATTTGATTCTCTACCAAGATCGTAGAGGCTCTGATACCATGTGAGAAATATAGAAAAAGAATATTATTGAATTATTGTTGTTTCTACATTATTACATTGAGATCCTATTTAATAGACAGTAGAATAAGATCCTTTACCAAGTAGGCTACTATTTACTATTCCTAATCCTATTTGTATTTCCTATTCCTATTCTAAATAAGATTGTATAAACCTATTCCTATTCTAATAAAATTGTGTAAACCTATTCCTATTCTAATAGGATTGTATAAACATATTACTATTCTAACAGTCATTTTAGCTTCTTTGTTCCTGCATACAATTTCATACCAAGACACCTTATAAACTGGTCCTATTATGGACTGATAGATAAGCCTTAATGGAGAACTGTTCCATCTGTTGCACAGTTTCAAGTTCATGGTCAGCTTCTTCAAAGTAGTGCTTGCCTTGAGAATTTGCTGGATCATCCAGGAAGCATTCTTAGTGCTAGTGTTTCATACGCTTTCGTCCTTTATATAATAGGTATTAGTCCAAAGCACCCATAATTCATCTTTTTGGACGGCAGATATAAATGTTATATATGCTCTAGTTTTTGAGCGGCAGGGGCAACAATGTTCCAAAAGTATGACGGAGGGTATCTGTATACCATTTACGATAGTTTAGGAATATATTTGTCCTTTCTCCCTTTAAACATTGAAAGAAGGAGATAGTAGGTGGGACTGAGTTGTTAAGGATGTAGGAATATGTGTTGTATGAGGAATTCTCGTTGCTAGGGCTGGAGTTTTTTGTTGTTGTATACTCTAGGCTAAAATGAAATCACGTTATTCTTTCAGATAGAGTAAAACTTGAAGTTTGTGTGCTTCAAGACATTATTCAACTTATAATTGTTAATGTATCATTTGTGATAAACATGTAAAATTTTGGCACTTGTTGTAATATTTTGAGTTGACATTGATGAGGTTTTCTATTTAACTTAAAAGATGGCAATGGGACAGGTCAAGCGCGAGGCATGACAAAGGTTTAATGGGACAAGGTGGGGCAATACTTAAATGGGGTGGGCAAGGTGGGTCATAGCTAACATTTTAAAAATTTTAACAGGGTAAGTAGCAGAGCTCGAATTTCGTTTAAGGGGTATCAAAATATAAAAAAAAATAAAATCGTGTAGAAGTCAAGGAGTGTCAATGTGTAATATATATATACATAACAAAAATATTTTTATTCTAACTACACATTGTAATTTTCCGATGAAGGAGTGTCGGTTGACACAACTTGGCTCCGCCATTGGGCAGGGCACGACAGGTGTGGGTTCATGAGAGGTTCCTTGGTGTTTTGAACAGTCTGTAGCTAGCTACCATAGATCAGGTTGATTCCAATGAAATATTTGCAATTAATTTATCACACTTTGTGGACGTAAGTACACTTAAAATTCAAATGAATATTTATCGCACCTTTGTATAACTAAGAAAGGTCAGAGACTCATCATCATGTTTTAAAAACTAAATAGAACATAAAAAAAAATAGAAAATATAAATTAATACGACATATTTTCAAACAAATACATGGACATAACTCTTTTGCAACCATATTGTATATCAATCATCTTTGACTTGGTTAATATTATAATTGGGAACATGTTTTGCAATTATTGTGTGGAGCACATTAATTATCAAAAGGAAAATGGTAACTGGGAAACATGTTTTGCATTATTATGTGGGAGCTAGCAAAAGGAAAAAGAGAAAATGATAATTGATGAGATAAGCATATGTAGTCGTGGAAATACATCATCAAATAATCCACATCCTTTTATTTTTCACATCATTTCTATGAGCAAAAAAATACAATAGGTGAACATTGAAAATAATAGAAAGTAATTATCAACTTAGGTCATTAGGCAAAGCCTTAAAGGCCATCATGATTTCAAACTCAAACTCACAAATCGAAATTGTGAAAATAAATTCATATTTCTTGTGCAAAATCTTGCATACCTCACTCACTTGTACCAAATCTTGGTACATATAAGACAACACTAGCTTGAAGAACATATAGTTATTGAATACACGCTAAAGCTTTAAGACGCATTAACCAATCTAGCAATAAACTCATTAATGTTTCTATCCGAACTTCCACCTTCATCCATGGCCTTTTTTGTCACTTCTCTCCATTTGGTTGCATTCTTTCTAATCTCTTTGCCTCTTTCTCCTTCCATAACTTCTTTTATGCAATATTCCACAACTTGTTGTTTAACAACACCCTTTTCATTAGCTTGTGCCTTTATTCCCATCTCCCAAATATCCATCACATACTTAGCATTTGTACACTGATCAGTCCATATTGGAATTGCCACCATTGGAACTCCCAAACTCAAGGCCTCTAATGTAGAATTCCAGCCACAATGTGTCATAAAACAACCAATTGCTTGGTGTGATAACACATCTAGTTGTGGACACCAAGTTACAACTAGCCCCTTTTCCTTTGTGATGTTTTCTAAAAAATCTTTTGGAATTTTAGGCTCTTCTGATTCTCTAATTACCCACAAGAAGTTGTGATTGCTTTTCTTCAATCCACAAGCTATCTCCTTCATTTGCTCTTCTTTCAATTCAGCCATACTTCCAAATGAGACATACACAACTGATCCATCATCACAATCACTTAGCCATTTCATGCAAACATCAGTTTTAGGCTTGTACATACTTAGACCATATGAATTATCATTCTCAAGTCTCTTGTCCACATACATGGATGGTATGGTTGGTCCAATTGTCCTCAAGGACAATCTCTTTGTTATCCAATCCACTTCCTGTTCATAATTGGAAAAAAAAAGGATCATATAAGTGAACTATATGAAATTCAAGTAATAAATGGTCCGTGGGTGCACTACGCTCCTACTATGCACGGGTTTGTGAAAGGGTCAGATCACATTTGATCTATTGTACAGACTCTTACATTTCTACAAGAGGTAGCTTGAACTTATGACCTCTTGATCACACGGTTTCAATCCTTACCTATGTTGAGCACTAAGGTGCAACGACTTTCGTGGAGCTTTTGCTCCCTTGCTTCTTGCTTTCGACCCAGAGCTTACTGGGTAGTAAAGTGGTCCATGTAGGTTAAATAAGACTTGTGTTAAGCAAACAAAGTAGCAATAATCGATTTTCTATATGTGACAAAAACCCTCTACACCACCAAAAAGTAAAGAACCCGTAGTCATGACATGTGCTATAATGCACAAAAACACTCCACCTCACCAGTTAAAAGTAAAGCACACGTGGTGCTTGCTTGTGACACATAGGGCTTTGGGAATTGGGATCGTTCAAAAAATGTCAATGGAGTGTGCTAAATCCTCCAAAAGTTATTGATTTTCAAGGATCTGACATAGGTGCGATGACATTTCTAAAGGATCTGAACAACATAGTTTCTTACCATTGCACCAAGGCTCCCTTTCAAGTAGTTGAGGAATAAATAAATAATAAAAACAAGAAGAGTGTGAATACAAACATGTTTCTCCAATTCATATATGGTGTTGCAAAGGATCCAATCAGCTTCTTGGATATTAGAGAATTGATCAACAAGCATCTTCAAGAATGGTGGATAGGACCCCAAATCATTAACAAAAGATGGCAAGTCAGAGGGAACTAATGGTGGTAATCCAGGGAGCAATACTTGATGTCCTTCAACAGGAAGCTTTAGTTCCTTTAGTTGGATATGATAAAAAATGTTTTCAACAGCACATGACATAGTGAAGAAAACACCACTTACTAGTCCAAACATTTTTGCAACATCAAGAATCCAAGGCATGAATGAGTCATAAATGACACAATTTATAGGATTTCCTTTGTTTTTCAACTTTTCAATGAGTTGAATGAGAGCTTGTGATCCAACTTTTTGATAACTTTCTAAGTAAGTTTCAATGGACTTAGCACAAAAAAGTCCATTCACATCATCATATCCATCAGAAATTGGCTCAATTGTGATGGACCTTGTCAATTCTTGCATGCTTTTGTTGAATATGTGAATGGTAGGAACAAGTGTGACTTCTATGCCTTTGTGTTGTAATCTTTTGGAGAATTGAAGCATTGGATTTATGTGGCCTTGTGTTGGAAATGGTATTACCAAACAATGGATTTTGTTGTGAGCTAATTTCATTTTTCCTTTGATGTGCTCACAATTCAATGTTGAAGTCCTCTTTCTTTGATCTCACTATATAGAGAGATTGAGGCAAGATGAAATGCAGGGGCGGCTCTAATAAATTGGTGGCCTAAAGCCAAATCCGAATGAAGGCCTTAAATTCGAATATATATTTTTTATGAAGTTTATTATAGCCAATTATTTAATTTTTCTTGAGACATGGTATTTATAATTTGTCGAACTTCTATTACTTCTTTGCTCTTTTATAAAAAGTTTTTATTTTCTACAAGTAATACTCCATATTTTTTTAAAAAAATACTTATAACCTATTATTCTTTTTAAAAAATAAGGCCTCTCAAATTTTGGGTCTTAAGGCAATTGCTTTTTTTTTTTAAAGCTGTGGAGCAGCCCCTGATGAAATGTAGCCCCTATGGTTGAATCGAATTCAGTATTTTCTTAAATAAGGGTAAATCTATACTTGAGAATGATTGACAGATCAAATATTTAAAGACGTATATATAAAATAATTCTTTGAATTCTTCAAGATTGGATCACGTAAAATGGAAGAAAAGAGTATTAATTAAATATTAATAATTGCCAAAGTTGTCAACCTAAAGTACAATTTTGGGAAAAGGGTTGGAAAAATATTTCAATTTTGGCCGAAATTGCTGTTACGATACCAAACTTTATGGAAGACCTTTTACCCCTGTATTATTTAATAGTGTATTTTAAAGGTATATATGTGCCCACGTAGACACATTATTATTTAAAATGATGCAATATTTATGATGTCCATGTAGACACATATATACCTTTAAAATACACTATTAAATAGTACAGGGGTAAAAGGTCATTTCCAAAGTTTGGTATCATAACAGTAATTTCGATCAAAATTAAAATATTTTTTAGACCTTTTTCCCTAAATTTAATGATCAAAATATAAAATAAATAACAGCCCATCAAATTTGGAAATTGTTTCTCTCTTATGGTATCATAGGAATTGATTTTATATATGCAACATGTTGATTTTATATATGCAACATGTTTTCTTTTTTTTTTTTTTTGTTTTTTTTTGTTTGACTTTGCAACCCAAGTGCTATTTTAATATTCTTTTTCTTGAAAAGTAGACTCCTACACATCCTAACTTTAATTGATGATCTCATCGAATTATATAGTGCCAACTTTTTAATTTATTTGTTTAATAAACATAGAAATTCCTCATGAAATTGGCAGCAAAATTTGTTTTAACATTATAACTATACAGGCGTTTACTTATCTCCTAATCTAGTATGAAGTAAATTAAATACCATTCAAATAGCTGGTAAGACAAATAAAAAAATTAGACGCTTAAAAATAGCTGTAATTTTTATTTTTTATTTTTAAAAGGGCCCCTTTTTCCATTCTTCTTCCTCACTATATTTTTTCTTATTTTTACTTCACAAGCCCTTTCTCCTTCTTCGAATCTTCCAAACTCATCAATTTTTTTCTTTAATCAAACTTCACGCTACATACAAAGTGCTCTAACCTATCAAATTTTCATTTTAAAAGTCATAGAAAACTTCAACACCCACATAATTTTTCTTATTCTATACTTTAAAATTTTGATTTTACCCGACCTTTTTAAACATGTAGAAAAAAAAAAGAATTATTATGTTATTTTATTTGAGTGTGAGATACACGCACACCCTTTGAGAATAAAACTGGTGTAAAAATGATGTATTTATTGTGATTGAAAATAGTTTCACGTAGTAATAGGACTCCCGCAAACTTAAAATATCTATTTGAAAAAAGAGTATAAGTTAAGGGGGGACTTTATGTTTTTTCTCTTCAATATAGTGTCAAAGGTGTATTTCTACACATACACCGTTAATTCTAGGGGTGTCAATAGGACGGTTCAATCGGTTATTTTTTAAATAACTATATCATTTTTGGATATTTTATAATGTATAATCAAAATTAGATTTTTATACCATCCCAATCATATCGATATCGATACGGTACTATAAATTTTTTATTTTTTACTTTTAAAATATCACCTCAAATATACTATTATTAAAATATTTCTTTCGCAAGTATGTTATTGAAGAAACACTTCAATTCTTCATCAAGAAATCAAGAATGTAAAACTTTGTTGTCGTATTGTTTGATCTTAAACATTTAATAGGAGTGCTTGATTTTTCCATATTGATGGAGTATCTATTATTATGTCTTTTAGTTTTAAATCAAATTAATTAAAGGCAAATTAAAAAGCAAAGAACCAAAGTCGTCCAGTTACCGGACGTTTAAGACCTAGGTTATATTTTTATTTGAAATGAGAAAATGTTACTCCATCCGTCTTAATTTATGTGGTACTTTTCGAATTTCGAGATTCAAACAAGTCTATCTTTGATCGTAAATTTTTCATATATATTTTACTTATTTTGAATTGAAAATTATTGTGACTTATACTACTTTTTACGTAATGTTTATTTATTGTGATTTGAAATAGTTTCATGGAATAATAGGACGCCCGCAAAGTTAAGGTGTCTTTTTGAAAATTCGGGACACATTCAGGCATTACTTTATATATTTTCTCTATTTAAAAATGTGTCTTTTTTTTTGGATCGACTAGAAAGGAAAGTGAATCATATAAATTGAGACAAGGGGAGTATCACCTAATTCCAACTCTGTTTTCACGATAATGACTTTTTCACTTAATACTTCAATCCCATCATTTTGCCCAAGCTATAAGATACATTATCACCTAATTCCCAATTTTCAAATAAACCCAATTGTCAAAAGCTCTCTTCTTTTAACATTGGCATAAGACTTTTGCCGACTTTGAGCCGTTTTCAACCTTTCGCGAATGAGACGAACCTTTTTCATAGCCTCATGTACCAACTCGGGCCCTATCAAAGCAACCTCACCAAACTCAACCCAACCAATAGGAGATTTAAACCTCCTATCATAAGAGCCTCAAATGGAGCCATCCCAATTCTAGAATGATAGCTATTATTATAAGCAAATTCGATTAGAAACAAATGGCCATCTCAGTTACCCTTAAAATCAATTATGCAAGCTTTTAACACATCTTATAAAGTCAGGATATATAGTATACTTGACTTGTCCATTTGTTTGAGGGTGGAAAGCGTGCTAAGTTTAACTTGAGTACCAAGACTTTTATGAATCGATTTCCAAAACTGAGATGTAAAATGAGTACCATGATCAGAGATAATGGACAAGGGAACTCCATGTAACCTTAACATTTTCCAGATATAAACCTTGGCATACTCCTCAGTGGCGTAGCCAGGAATTTCATGAAGGGTGTCCAAACTTTTAATAGTATTTTTTTTAAAAAAACGACGATTTAAATTACCAAAACAAATAATCAAGTTAAGCAATGTTTAATTAAATATAAGAATATTTTTAATAGAATTACAAGTGTATAATTCAAAACTACAAAATAAACTATTGAAAACATAATTTAAATATATTATTACAATTGTACTCGACAAGGTTTCATATCCTGAAATGTTTTTATAACTAAAGTTCTTTTTGCTAGATCAACTTCTAGAGTATTTAAATCAATGCTTTGTTTTTTAGAAGAATGTGACAGCATCTCTAATTGATCTACCGTTGTTTCTTTATTTGGTTGACTTAGAGAAGTCGAACTTTTTTTTGTACTCTATTATAATAATTCCTCATGTCCATTGAAACTTGAAACTAAAATTCCTCATGTCCATTGAAACTTGAAACTAAAATATTAAGTTGGTTATTTTTGTTATAAAATAAGAGAAAGAGAAGAAAAAATAGAGAGAGAATTATTGGGATTCTATTCTTAATAATATTGTGATATAATTTGGGTAAATGAGTCTCCTATTTGATTAGAAAGAAAACCTTATTCCACAAAGAAAAAAAATTAAAATTTAAGAAAATCTTATTCCACAAGGAAAAGGTATTAAAATTTAAGAAAATAATTCAATTTTAATTGAAAAAAATCCACAAGGAAAAAGTATTAAATTTAAGGAAATCTTATTCCACAATGATTGTATTAAAAATTTTAAGGAAATAATTCAATTTTAGTTGGAAAAAATAATAATTAGTGGAGGTAAGATTCGAACTTGGGTCCCTGAAGCCAATCATGACACAGTTAACCACAAAGCTACTGAACATTTATGTTAAAAGTACGCATGTTTATTTACTTGATTAAATTCAAAAAAGTCAAAATAATTATATCAGAAAAATAAAACACTCCTGCGGGATCGAACCGGGGCCGAGAGTAGGTTCGCGATTGCTATTGTCAACTAACTCCACTACGCATTACTTTGTTATTTCAGGGTGTCCAAATTCTATATATACCAATATAAAGTTAAAACTTTACGTGTATCTATAACATTATTTTTCGACGAAGGGTGTCTAATTGGACACCTTGGAGCCTACATGGCTCCGCCCCTGATATTCCTCAGCTAAAAAACGAAGTTTTTACAGGAAGAAAGTGAGCTGATTTCGTCATTCGGTCCATAATAATCCAAATCGAGTCAAACTGACTACGAGTACGAGGTAGACTAGTAATGAAGTCCATATTAAAATATTCACACTTCCATGTAGGAATGCTAATGTCAGGATACAAAGTATCGAATTTCTGATGCTCGACCTTCAGTTGTTGACAATTCAGATATTTCACAATATCCTTTTGCTATCTCATTTCACTTTGCTAGAACGAAAGCTAAAATAAAATTGAGGGAGAATTTGTGAAGGAAAAAAAAGAAATAAATAAAATAAACAAATAGACAAATATATGAGAAAAAAAGAAGAAAAGGAGTATATAAAATAAAAAACGAGTTTGAATTAAATTATGATGTAAAAAATATAATGCAGTAAAATAAAATTAACGGCAAAAAGATACAAAAAAAAGGCACCATATAAATAGTTGGATTTTCAAGATTCTTCGTTTCTCATGGTGTTCTTATTTCATCCGGTTCAAGAAAACAATTCTTTCTGAGCTCTATATTGTTCGATTTGTTCCCTTTCACAATTTCATTTGCTATCTTCTTCAAATGGATAATTCTTTCATACAGCTGTGAAATAAAATTGCAATTTATGTAAAAGATTTTGTGAGAATTGAATAGCAGATTCTCAACGGTGTAGACCATATAATCAAAGGTCTTGAATCGATAATAGATTATCACCAACAGTTGAAACATGAGATACAAATTAACTATGTAGAGTTAGCAAAGCAATTCCACAAAGATCAAATATTATACAAGTTTTTTTTCTGGGAAAATGATCCCTTCATATTCTTATTATTTTTTTTTCTTTTTTATGTTCTGCTCCTTAAATCTTCAAGTTCTTGAATGTTTTCTGTGAAATTTGAAATGTTACTCCTATACGATTTGATTGATCATACCTGTTACTAATTGAAATGTTGATATTAAAATTATGTTCTTGAACTTTTGGTTTTGGCTGAACTCATTACTGCAACATTTAAATATTATTGTTCTTGTTTACACATTTAGATTAGCGGGATGTCCCATCACCAAAAGCTACAAAGAGTTCATGAAAAAATCACCACAAGGACGTCACACAATTTCAAAAATTCAAGCCAAGTTGAATTATAATCCTGAGCGCCTTAGTATCTTCGTAAATGTATACATAAACATGACAGTTCTTGTGGATGTCCCGTTCGATTGTACTATCCAAAGGCTCAAGTATAAGGTACTACATACAGAAGGAATTCCTTACTACACAGATCATTCTGTATTTCAAAGGAAGTCGTTTAACACATAATGATAGCACATTAGTGGACTGTGGCATCGTTCACGCTTCGAACATTTATGTCACCAGCTGAGTGTTGCATCTTATCTGTCAGCATTGCTAGTTCAACGGAAAATGTCAACAAGTTTGTTCCAAATCTATTTCTGCAACTACTGATTTATTTTTCATATCAGCAAGAACTTTATATTTGGCCTGTAATTTACCCTTAAAAGCAAATCAGGTAGTATTGTATGAAATAGATGTCACGCCCCGAGCCTACACCCCAGACGTGACCGGTACTTGAAGACCATCGCTGGCCCCCAAGCGAACCCTTGGCCTTGCTTTCTTAACTCAGCTGAAACTTAACTTAACAGGATAACTCAATGCAATGAAAGGTTATAAAACAACTCAACTGAAAGTAATTTGCCAACAAGGCATCTCGAGTCTCAAAATAGGATATTTAAATATAAACATGCATGAGAGACTCCAAACTAACTGACTGACTGTCTATGAAGCCTCTAAATACTGAGATGGATGTTGGGACAGACCCCGCAACATCCTAATAAAACAAAAACTAAGAACACAAAATAATTGAGTCCTCCGGAATGCAAGGAGGCTCACCACTGACTCTGGAGTGCTCAGCTGGATCAACGACGTGCAGGATGCTGATCCGGGGTACCTGTATCTGCATCATAAGACGATGCAGGCCAACTGGCATCAGTACATGGAAGGTACTAGTATGCGAGCTGGAAAACTAAGCAACATAGGCTAGAAGGAAATTTGGAAGAAACTGAAAAGTTTACCTTGTTCAACTCAACTCAACCTGACTGACTTCTTTCAATATAAGGCAATTTAAAACAAGTGTGATGTAAAGAAAGACTGTTTAAAACATGCTATAAACTCTGTGTGTATACAAGGATACAATAAGCCTGAGATGTATATAGAAATACAATTGAACTGATGTATATAAAATACAATAATTTCCGTGTATAAAGAAAATACAATAACTGCGGTGGGAGTTTCTTTAACCGACAACCATCACATAAGAGTTAAAGTGATGATACAATGATCAACCTCACGCTGCCAGAGCATCCTATACCCGGCCAAAGGTATAAGACCTGAACTGCCTAATGGATCCACTAGTCTAATATGAAAAGGATTCATCTAAAGAGTATGATCCCTTTTTTTTTTACCCATGGTGGCTAACATGGTTCTATGGGGGCTGTGGGTTCTTTGAACGCTCCCCCAATTCGGTGCTCGATACTACTCCCAAAAATGTACTGGCTCTTATGTTTTTAAAACACATTTCTTCCTGCTGACATGAGATAATTACTCAAAAAAAAATTATCCCGAAGGCTCTTTGGAAATTTCAGTTTCCAACCTTGTTTAAATGTAAAGACAATTCTTTAAAACTTCTTTGGGAATACATAGTTCCCTGATAACTTTGAGAAAATGAACTCAACTTGAAACTTGAGACTCTTTACTTAGCTTGAAACTCTACGCTCTTTGCTTGACTTGACATTTGAGTAAAAAAAAAATAGAGTTAAAACGTTCAATAAAGACTCTTGAACAACTTTACAACTAGCTTGACTTGCTTAACTTCTAAGCTTAACTCTTAATTTCTAACTTCACTTGACTTCTAACTAACTCTCCTTAAATTGGAATTTTGGATTCAAGGTGTTTGCTCACATGTTACGGATGAGTTCTTGACTTTTAGAAGTACCTTGGAGTGTTGGAAACAACTAGGAAACATAGGTATAATACCTAGAAACAAAAATAAAATAAAAAAAAGGGGAATTAAGGTAACGGGAAGGATTGGCGTCCTTGGCGCTCTAAGAGGCGCGGGGCGCCAGCCCTCAACTTCAAACGGGACTGCTGGCCACTCTGCCAGGCACCAGCCCTCAGCTTCAAAGGGGACTGCTGGACACTCTGCATTCTGCCAGGTGCCAGCCCTTTTCCCAGAAAAAAAAAACCGACTTTTCTCCCTCTTTTCTTCAACTCTAAACCACCCTTACTTCAATGGATTTAACCCCAAACACTAGGGATCATCAATCTCTCAACATACAATAAATTACAACTCAAATACACAACCCAATCATGTCCCACAACCAACAATAACTTCAACAACACAACTAA
The DNA here is from genome assembly GCA_037074985.1 of Solanum bulbocastanum. Lineage (NCBI taxonomy): Eukaryota > Viridiplantae > Streptophyta > Magnoliopsida > Solanales > Solanaceae > Solanum > Solanum bulbocastanum. Next base: position 3,052,179 of record CM073602.1, read on the forward strand.
CAACATCAACAACAATTAACAACTTCAACAACTTCAACACCAATCCAATCTTTTCTCAAATCATAAAAAAAAAAAATGAGCTTGGTGTGTGAGGGAAAGGATCAAACCACACAAGGAACTCACATACCTTGATAGGGATCACCCCCGACGAAAATCCACGACGGAAACTTGTTGATCTCCTTTCTCCTCTTCTTCTCCTCTTCTTCTCTTCTTCACTCTTAAGAACCCTAACTCTTTCTCTTTTAAAATAGGATAAAATGATCCAGAATCAGCCCAACACACAATATAACCTCAAAATAAATGGCTAGGGAAAAGACCAAAATGCCCTTAAAATTTTCGAACGGATTCCCTGCCAACTGCCCAACTTTCAATGGCCATAACTCGCTCATACGAACTCGAAATCGAGCAATCTCAGTGGCGTTGGAAAGATCATTCCATAAGTTTCGCAACCATGACTGGAACTACTCCTAACTCATCCTGATCTAGGAGTTACGACTGCTCAAAGTTGGCCAAAAATCACTGATTTCCACACTTAGCCAAATTTTCCAGATTCTGTATTTTTTTTTTATTTTTTTTCAAAAAAATGGCTACTTCCAATTTCAAGCTTCTTCATAGCTATTTCAAATTGTCGGATGTTACAATAGAACTAAGAGCAGAATGTTGTTGAAGTTTGATAGAATCTTTTTACTTTTTTATTTTTAGTCTAAAAAATATTCTTTAATAATTAATTTCCTTTCAAGTTTAGGGATTACATTAATTGCAAAATATGTAATTTCTTTTTAGTTTAGTATCTAGAAGACAAATAATATATTTTATTCTCCTTAATTATTTATAAATAGTGATGTACTCTTCTATTTGAATCAATGCAAGAATCAATACAAAGAGTTATCATTCATTCTCACTTTATTTTTTCTTTCTAGTTTCTTCCATTCCATAACAGTGATATTAGAGCCTTCCATTGATCTTAATGGATCTGTGAGTTCATTATAGAAGAACTTTCAACCACTTTATTTTCATACCTATTTTCAACCCAATTTAACTCGTGCTTTTATTTTTAACGCAGGGCCAACTTTAACCCGTGCTTTTATTTTTAACGCATGACTACTTTTAACCAATTTTTAATCTATACTCTTTTAAACCTTGTTTTCAAACCATGCAAGAAATACTCTTTTTTTCAATTCCCCACAAACCTTCAATGGTGAAAATTATCAAATTTTGGCAGTTAAAATAAAGTCTTATCTTGAGGCTTATGATTTGTGAGAAGCTGTAATGAAGGACAAACTTATACAACAACTCTCTGAAAAATCTTCTGATGCAGAAATCAAACTTCACTCAGAAGAGAAAATCAAAAAATACAAAACCAAAATTGTAATTTAAAATTCAGTTGCAAATTCAATCTTTTCTAAAATTATTGCACGTGAGACAACAAAAAAAGCTTGGGAAAAACTTAAGAAGCAATACAGAGGAAGTGAACGAGGCAAACAAAATCAAATTCTGAATTTGAAAAGAGATTTTGAATCTCTTGGGATGCAAGATGGTGAGACTATCACTAATTATTCTAACAGAATTTCTTCGATTGTCAACAAAATCGGGTTACTTGGTGAGGATTTTAAATATAATAAAATAGTTGAAAAGATTCTTGTGACTATTTCAGAGAGATTTGAGTCTAAAATCTCTGTTTTGGAAGAGTCTAAAGATCTCTTTACCATCTCTTGTAGAATTGATAAGTGTTCTTCAAGCATAAGAACAAAGAAGAGATTTCAGAAAAGATAAAGTTGTTAAAGATATCTTTTATGCAAACTATCAAAAAAGAAAAGTTGATTATCCTTCTTGCAAATATTGCAAAAAGAAAACACACTTGAAAAAATTCTGTTGGTGGAGATCTGATGCATTAAGTGGAAGTTGGAAACATATAGGTCATGCTACAAAAGTATGCAAGTTCAAAGACACTCAAGATAAATCACAAGTACTATTAGTAGAAGAAGAATGTGAGGATAAATTCTATTAATTGCCACAACAAAAGTAAGTATAAGATATTTTTCAAGAATAATTAAGTGTTCAAACTCAAGTTAGATACACCAACTTGAGTTTGAGGGGAAATGTTGAAATTTGATAGAATCTTTTTACTGTTTTCTTTTTTCTTTTTAGTCTAAAAAATATTCTATAGTATTTAATTTCTTTTTAAGTCTAGGGATTAAAAAATTGCAAAATATGTAGTTTCCTTTTAGTTTAATATTTATAAGGAAAATAATATATTTTATTCTCCTTAATTATTTATAAATAGTGATATGCTCTTCTATTTGAATCAATACAAAGAGTTATCATTCATTCTCTCTTTAATTTTTCTTTCTAGTTTCTTCCATTCCATAACAAATGTTATATAGGATTCATATAGCAAATCCTGACTAATTTGGGTTTGATCTGTGGCTCATTGTGTTGATTGCACTAGTTCTTCTCTGATCAAATTTGAATTCATTTTTTGCTTAGCAATATAGATATATTAGTGCCATGTGGTGGTCGAAGTGACGATTTTGAGGAATAGTCTGAAGTTACAATAACCATTTGTTCATGTTCTTCTATTAGTGCTACTCTCACTAGCCAATGAATGTATATGTTGGTCGTCTGTGACATGTCATTTCATTGACAAGGAAAAAGATGTTATGGAACTTGTGTGTTTGTTGAAATTTTAACCAACAATGAAGAAGTGCTGCTGAAATTTTTTTGTACCTAGAATTTTATTTGTGACGAAAAAATATTGCTGAAATTTTGCCATTGTAATTAGGAGTTTTCGACTAACAACAAACATCACATTTCTACTTATATAACTAGACTAGATCTCTCTCTCTTGAGTGAATAGTAACTTATGTTTTTTGATAGCTAATCTAAGATCATTCTTAGTAGCCAGTATATATGGTCTGTCCAACTAATTTTGTTTTTCGTGTGATTAAGGAGTTCCCCTGTACAGTCTACACATTCATATTAGAGCTTAGACAATAATTTTCATGTGAAAGGTTATCTAAGCCTTTTCTTTAACTCGTATCTTTGTTGGATCAGAATTATTGACAAATTTTGGAAATAGAGGGATAAATTATTATATGAGGTGAAGAAATAAAACCTCCAAAAAATGACATTAAATTCTTCTTTGGGAAAACATTTGTGCAATATCACCAGAACTAGAGATTAATTGTTGCTTCATCCAACATCAGTTTTGAAAAACTTCTAACCAAGTTTACCTAATTCCAACTTTATTTTTACGATAATCCCAATATGTCAAAATTATGCTTTACATATGAATACAAATTTATCAATATCCATATTATAATATAAAAATCTAAATAAAATATTGGGTCAAAAAGTCAACTCAAAGTCTCAAGGTCGAAACTAAAATTTTTCTTTCAAAGTCCATTACCTACAAGGTAAGAACTCAAGTCTAAAATATTATTAAAAATGAAGTTTGAATCAACCCTCAAATTATCAAGATTTTCATTTGAGAATCTTAGGACAATTCTAGTGTTCCAAACCGTAACAACACTAGAATGTCCTCTGAGGGTCAAGTCACTTTCGAGTGCTTTAGAACCTTAGAGAATTATTCGATTGAGTCATAATTTCCTCCGAACCTCGTTATATCTTCAGAACTCGTAATTGAACTAGTTAACCTCAACTATTCACGTTGGTCAAACTTTCTAAGTTTCAAACCCCCAAAACTCAAAAACTCCCCCCGAAACGTATCTGATCATCTCAAAAATTGTGCCACCTATTTCCGTAAATCATAAATAGCTAACAAAAGCTATGGAGAGGATAAAACATGGGAGAAGGCAAAAAACATAAAATAACCTTTCGGGTTGCTACATCAATTTATCTATGTAACAATCATTTGAGAATACATATATATATTTTCAAATTTTGAATTGAAACTGACTAATATAAATACTTAATCATGTGTTCAAATGCTAAATTGAAACAAACTGGTTCGAGTGTTTAAATGAAATTTATGAGGACAGTTATTGCTTTCTCAGTCCATTTTATGTGTCACCCTTCTTTTTAGGTCATCTCGAAAAAAGAATGTCACATTACTATAACTAGAAACAATTTAACATTGAAATTTTCCTTTTATCCATAATGTAATTATTTATTTTTATACATATATCTAAGAAATTTTTTAGACCACACATTTAAAAAATCTACCTTTAAACTTATAGCCAACAGCTTAATCCGTTAAGTATGCACCGAAACTTTAATAGTTTTAGTTTTGTAAGTTAACATTTTTAATTTTCGTTAAATATTAAATAATGAGTTAATTTACGTTCGTTAGGTTTGGCGAAAATGAAAAAAATAAAAAAGAAACATCAAGAAAGTTTCAATAAATACATGACAGACATTGGTTTAAAAATCAAATTCTCCAACATAAAAAACTATTCCATATAATAAAAACAAATAGCAAAAATTACACCTCAATAAATTGCACCACACTTGAAAAATAAATAAAATATAATATTAACTATACCTCTAAATAGAAATTTCTACTGTTTTTTTTTTAATTATAGTTTCAATCTAATCTAATCGATAGAATTTGATAAATATTAAATGGATATCAAAAATATTATTTTAAAGCAAATTTAAATGATGAAAAAATTGTTCACTACATGCTTCAATATTATTTGTCGTACGTCTAAACTTTGGTGAGATCTTATAAATTTCAAGATATAATATATATTACCATTAAATATCTAGAGAGAACAAGTTGTGATACTTTTACCAATTAAATATCTAGAATTGGTTGTCTTGTCAAAGTTAGGTAGTGGGTTACATCATTCATTCATGAATTATGACTGTAAAAATCACCGTTTATATATATATATAATAATAATTTATCACGAATATTATTTAAAAAATTCTAAAATATAGAATTCATAAAAAAAAAATTATTTTGCCTCTATTATAAATGAAATACTTTTAAGGTAGAATTAGAAATTCTGAAGCGAATTTGATTGAACTTAATAGTTTTTTTTTAAATTGTGTATTTATATTAAAAAGTTCGTCAAATGTATATAAATATCAAATTTAAAACCCACTTGTCAATATTAAAATCGTTATTCCAAAATTTAATATTCATAAAGTTAAAATTTCGACTCCATTTTTAATTATTATAAAACTTTTTTATACTAACACATGTTAAAATTTGTTAATGATATGGAAAATGTTTACAAATATTGGGAGAAAAAAATAATCTAATTCCTTCATTAAAAGAAAAAAGAAAAAAAAGGTGATTTGCATTTTCATCCAATAATAATTGAAAGAAAAGTAAAGAAAACAGTATGTGGATAATGTTTGGCAATCAAACGAAGATTCTTTGGATTCAAATTTTAAATTCTGTTTGGCCCGTCGAAAGCAATTCCATTACAAGACTTGGTTTGATAATAGTGTCTAAAAGGCGGATTCAAAATTTAAATTTTATATATTTAATTTTAAAAAAAATTAGCATAAAATATTTTTCATATTTAAAATTAGATTATAAAAACAGATTGATATGAAGTTAAAATTTTGTTTAGAAAACAATTTTCTCAATTAACAGTTTTATCAATGAAAGTAAAATATTGAAACATCCTAAATATTGTATTGATAAATCATATATCTCATATCCCTCTTAAAAATAAATGTCTACAATTACAAATATTTCCAATACACATAGATTTATAAAAAAATCACTAGTCAAAACTAGATATTCTTTAATATAATTCTTTCACATCGTATAAATAATCTTCTTCATGTTGGGCTCAACTCTTTTTTGTAAAATTTAAAATGACAACTTGTTTCGAAACTATACTTATGGGTCAAGTTTTATATTTAATTTTCTTTTAAAAAATCATGATTTGAAATTCAAAATCTTTTTTAAAAAAATAAAATAAAATTGGGATCATAGTTTCAAATCGCATTTTCAAAAGTTGATTTGAATCTTCTATTCAAGTACAAACTAAAATAGAAATAACATTGTTTAAAGGTACAATACATAAACATGTTTTTTAACATGATCTCAATAAATATATACGTTCTTCAACTTTAAATGTGCATAAATAGACATATAAATTTGAACGAATAGATATACACGTCCAACATGACAATCCATTTAAAATACACTCGAACTAATTTATATTATACCATATAAATCACAAATAAACTGAATAAAAATTTCTCATGGTCAAACGAATCCTAAATATAACAATACTTTTATAGTCGAATTCTAACGCAAATTCCACGATATTTTACTACGAATATCAAATACCGAATTGAAAACTTAAAAAAAAAAAGTGTGGTAATAAGAGAAGAAAGGCTGCTGCAATGTGTGAGTGTGTGTCAGAAGCTGTCGTAAAATAGCAGTCAACATTCTATCTCTTACTTTCCTCTTTTGTTCCTCCTCTCTTCAAACCATAAAACCCTCGCCACCAGAAAATGGCCTAATTTCTCCGGCGAAATTCGCCGCCGACACTTCATTTTCAGCCGCCGATCTCGTAAGCTCTTACCTCTCAACTTCTATTTTCATTTTCTTTCTTTTTTTAGGTGACTCAGTAGCTTAAGATCAAGTATTTGCTGGTTAACACATTTACCCCCCTCTTTTTGCTGTAATGTACAAAATTTGTGGAATCTAAAGCTCATTTGAGCTCAATTAGCTAGTGTAGTAGCTTTTTTCATGTTAATTTTGATGTTTTGTTGTTTGTTTAGCTTAATTCTGCTTGCGATCTGAATATCTTTGTTTGCCGTTTACTTAGGTCCTGGAGATATTAGAGTGAGATATTTCACTGGTGTGTAAGGCTCTTGTTAGCTCTGTGTGATTTAGTAATTTGCCGTGTGCTTCATGTTAAATTTTTTTTTTGTGAGACAAAAAATAATTCTATTTTTTGAGATTGTTAACTTCTGTATTTTCCTTGTTTGTTAATCTTTTGTTTTGGTTGAAGACTTGCATGTTAATGTGGGATAAAATATGAGTTTTAGCTCTATTTGCCAGTGTTATACTCCCTACTTTCTCTTTTACTTGTCCGCGATTACAAAATTAGATTTTTGTGTTTTCCTTGTTTATTAATCTTTTGTTTTGGTTTGAAGACTTGCATGTTAATGTGGGACAAAATTCGAGTTTTAGCTCCGTTCTCCATTGTTACACTCCCTGCTTTCACTTTTATTTGTACACCATTACAAAACTAGATTTTTATGTTTTCCTTGTTTGTTAATCTTTTGTTTTGGTTGAAGACTTGCATGTTAATGTGGGATAAAATATGAGTTTTAACTCCGTTTACCGGTGTTACGCTCCCTACTTTCACTTTTACTTTTACACGATTACAAAACTAAATTTTTATGTTTTCCTTGTTTGTTAATCTTTTGTTTTGGTTGAAGACTTGAATGTTAATGTGGGATAAAATATGAGTTTTAGCTCCGTTCGCCATTGTTACACTCCCTGCTTTCACTTTTACTTGTCCACGATTACAAAACTAGATTTTTGTGGTTTCCTTGTTTGTTAATCTTTTGTTTTGGTTGAAGACTTGAATGTTAGTGTGGGATAAAATATGAGTTTTAGCTCTGTTCGCCAGTGTTACACTCCCTACTTTCTCTTTTACTTGTCCACGATTACAAAACTAGATTTTTATGTTTTCCTTGTTTGTTAATATTTTGTTTTGGTTGAATATTTGAATGTTAATGTGGGATAAAATATGAGTTTTAGCTCCGTTCGCCATTGTTACACTCCCTGCTTTCACTTTTACTTGTCCACGATTACAAAACTAGATTTTTGTGTTTTCCTTGTTTGTTAATCTTTTGTTTTGGTTGAAGACTTGCATTTTAATGTGGGATAAAATATGAGTTTTAGCTCTGTTCGCCAGTGTTACACTCTCTACTTTCTCTTTTACTTGTCCACGATTACAAAACTAGATTTTTGTGTTTTCCTTGTTTGTTAATCTTTTGTTTTGGTTGACGACTTGCATGTTAATGTGGGATAAAATATGAGTTTTAGCTCTGTTCACCAGTGTTATACTCCCTACTTTCTCTTTTACTTGTCCACGATTACAAAACTAGATTTTTGTGTTTTCCTTGTTTGTTAATCTTTTGTTTTGGTTGACGACTTGCATGTTAATGTGGGATAATATATGAGTTTTAGCTCTGTTCGCCAGTGTTACACTCCCTACTTTCTCTTTTACTTGTCCACGATTACAAAACTTGATTTTGTGTTTTCCTTGTTTGTTAATCTTTTGTTTTGGTTGAAGACTTGCATGTTAATGTGGGATAATATATGAGTTTTAACTCTGTTCGTCAGTGTTACCCTCCCTACTTTCTCTTTTATTTGTCCACGATTACAAAACTAGATTTTTGTGTTTTCCTTGTTTGTTAATCTTTTGTTTTGGTTGAAGACTTGCATTTTAATGTGGGATAAAATATGAGTTTTAGCTCTGTTCGCCAGTGTTACACTCTCTACTTTCTCTTTTACTTGTCCACGATTACAAAACTAGATTTTTGTGTTTTCCTTGTTTGTTAATCTTTTGTTTTGGTTGAAGACGTGAATGTTAATGTAGGATAAAATATGAGTTTTAGCTCTGTTCGCCATTGTTACAATCCCTACTTTCACTTTTACTTGTCCACGATTACAAAACTAGATTTTTGTGTTTTCCTTGTTTGTTAATCTTTTGTTTTGGTTGAAGACTTGCATGTTGATGTGGGATAAAATATGAGTTTTAGCTCTGTTCGCCAGTGTTATACTCCCTACTTTCTCTTTTACTTGTACACCATTACAAAACTAGATTTTTGTGTTTTCCTTGTTTGTTAATCTTTTGTTTTGGTTGAAGACTTGCATGTTGATGTGGGATAAAATATGAGTTTTAGCTCTGTTCGCCAGTGTTATACTCCCTACTTTCTCTTTTACTTGTACACCATTACAAAACTAGATTTTTGTGTTTTCCTTGTTTGTTAATCTTTTGTTTTGGTTGAAGACTTGCATGTTAATGTGGGATGATATATGAGTTTTAACTCTGTTCGTCAGTGTTACCCTCCCTACTTTCTCTTTTATTTGTCCACGATTACAAAACTAGATTTTTGTGTTTTCCTTGTTTGTTAATCTTTTGTTTTGGTTGAAGACTTGCATTTTAATGTGGGATAAAATACAAGTCTTAGCTCCGTTCGCCAGTGTTACACTCCCTACTTTCTCTTTTACTTGTCCACGATTACAAAACTAGATTTTTGTGTTTTCCTTGTTTGTTAATCTTTTGTTTTGGTTGAAGACTTGAATGTTAATGCGGGATAAAATATGAGTTTTAGCTCCGTTCTCCATTGTTACACTCCCTGCTTTCACTTCTATTTGTCCACGATTACAAAACTAGATTTTTGTGTTTTCCTTGTTTGTTAATCTTTTGTTTTGGTTGACGACTTGCATGTTAATGTGGGATAAAATATGAGTTTTAGCTCTGTTCACCAGTGTTATACTCCCTACTTTCTCTTTTACTTGTCCACGATTACAAAACTAGATTTTTGTGTTTTCCTTGTTTGTTAATCTTTTGTTTTGGTTGAAGACTTGCATGTTAATGTGGGATAATATATGAGTTTTAGCTCCGTTCGCCAGTGTTAACACACCCTACTTTCTCTTTTACTTGTCCACGATTACAAAACTAAGTTTTTGTGTTTTACTCGTCACTTTTAACTTTTCAAGGTAAGAGGATTATTTTTCATGTTTTAACCTTAGTATTAGTTACTTCTTTCCTAAATCAGTTTGTAAGACCTAATACTAACCATCTATTAATAGGGTATTAATATGTTTCTTAAGGCCTAAGGGATGTGCAAAATCCAAAGTGGAAAAGTAAAAGTGAATGGAGGAAGTAACTTCTTGCATGTTCATTTTGATCCATTATTATTTTTCAAATTGAGTCTTTTTTCCTGGCTATCTGAGCATCTTTTTTAGACGGTTACTTAGGTCCAGGAGATATTAGAGTGCGATATTGGTTTGGGTCTTGTTGTTAAATAATTTATGTTAACTTCTTGACATCTTCCTTGTTTTAAATCGTTTTCTTCTTTGTTATTACTGATAATGTTTTTTCTTTGGTTCTATTTATTTTTAGCTGTTGTGTTTGCTAGGTTTCTTCTTTTCTGTCTGTTGAAGACCTGCATGTTCCCCAAAGGCAGGTGTTAAGTGTAAGGTCTGTGTACATCCTACCCTACCCATATCCCACTTTTGGGATTATAATGGGTATGTTGTTGTTGTTGTTGTTTGGTTGAAGGCTTGCATGTTAGTGTAAGATAAACATGAGTTTTAGCTTACTTATAGTTAAGGGAAATCCCTAATTTTGCCTCACAAGACGAATTAGAGGATTCATGTGGTCGATGCTAACTAGTTTGAGGTTTCAGATTAAGTTGATTGATCGATTGATGATTTTGTTTACAAATCTTAAGCGATAATCTGTTGCACGTAAATTCTCAGTTTTTTGGTTTAGTTTTCATGAGTGAACTTGATTTGGCACATTAACAGCGTATTTTGAACTTGCCGTCTTCATGTAAGGTTATTCATGAGAATTAAATAGTAGTAGGTACTTTAATCAGCATGTTATTTGGGATATTTTCTTTCCTTTTCTCTCTCTGCATGTATTATGAGGTGTGTTCCTGTTGGAGTGTTGGTTATAAGCAAATTTTGCCTTATTTCTAACAACGATGCTGTTGAAAAGGTTATTCACGAGAATTAAAGAGTAGTAGGTTCTTTATCAGAAGGCTATTTTGGATATTTTCTTTCCTTTTCTCTCTCTGCGTGTATTATGAAGTGTATTCCTGTTGGAGTGTTGATTATAAGCAAATCTTGCCTTATTTCTAACAATGATGCTGTTGAAAAAGTGTTGTAGATACCTATGTTGCTCATACTCTTCATGTCAACGGGTGCGTGTAGGATTCTCCAAAAGAAGTATATTTTTGGAGAATCCGACATGGGTGCGGCATTGAAAGTGAAGAGTCTGCGCAACTTAGGTAGATACTTCATCATGGGAAGATGCTCCATTGGCCTTGATGAATAAGTGGAGTTTTGGTAAGGAGCATCTGTGACCAACTCTGAAATACTAAAATCCCAAAAAGAAATAAGATAAGAAGGGCTGGTTCCGATTTATTAGAACATAAATTGTATTAACCTCAAATCTTAGTTAGGTTTATCTTTTGACTTTTTTATCAGCAGGTATAGGTTTGTATAATGATCTCTTCCAATAATCTGTCTAGACATTACACTTCAAAATGCAAATGTTCTGAAATTAAATAAATAAATTGGAGTTCTTTTAGTTAACAATACTGCTAACTTGTTCTTGTTTCTTGTGTTTCATCTCTCAAAAACTTTTAGGATTTTTACCATGGAAGATACACAATCAGTTGCAACACTGATGGACTCCACAACCTCTAAGATACAGCAGCTACAGAAAGCATTTGCTGAGCTGGAAAGTCATCGTGCTGTTACACTAAACCTGAAATGGAAGCAACTTGAAGAGCACTTTCATGGGCTTGAGAAGTCTTTGAAGAGGCGCTTCACCGAACTGGAAGACCAAGAGAAGGAGTTTGAAACAAAAATAGTTCAATCTAAAAAGATATTGGAGAATCGTCAAGCTGCTGTTATCTCTAGTGAGAAAGCTTCACTCGAGAGCCTCCAAGAGAAAAGAGATGCTGCAGTTTCTGCCATTACTATTGCTATGGAGAAGCACACGAAGTCTAATTGCATGGAACCTGCTGGTGCTACTCCTGAGGTGCAAGGTGAGTCGTCTATGTTTGATGCAAAGCCCCTTGATTACATACCACTTGAGAATACAGAGGATAATATGAAGCCCTTCAAGAATGGTGTTGTGGAAGTCAAGTGTTATCCAGATTTAGTTAAATTATGCCAAGATATGGACTCGGAAGGTCTCCACAAATTTATATCTGACAACCGCAAGAACCTGGCTGCTGTAAGGGAGGAAATTCCATCTGCTTTAAGAACTGCTGTTGATGCTGCCTGTTTGGTGCTGGACTCACTCAAGGGTTTTTACCCCTCAGAAGTGTCAATTTCAGATGCTAAAAAAGATGCAAATCTTTTAGGTCTTCGCCGAACTTGTATTATGCTAATGGAATGCCTTAGCATTTTATTAACAACACTGGAATTGGATTCTGTTTCAAGTTTAATATCAGCAAGTGTTAAGGGACGGGCAAAAGCGATTGCTGAGGAGTGGAAACCAAAGTTAGATGAGCTTGACATTGATGCAAATAATGGAAATTCCTTGGAGGCTCATGCATTCTTACAGCTTCTTGCTACTTTTGGTATTAACTCCAACTTTAACCAGGAAGACCTGTACAAGCTGATACCCATGGTTTCACGTCGCCGCCAAACAGCAGATCTCTGTCGTTCCCTTGGATTGTCTGAGAGAATGCCAGGTTAGCTTTTGGAAATACTTGAGTCCATGGCTAGAGATTTTTATATGCTTATATTTTCGATGGAATACATGTCTTTTGACAGAATTGAAATTCATAACTGTGTTCCTCTCCCTGTTCATATTTTCAAGAATACAGCACATTAGTGTTGACATCTGAGTGTGTCTATTTTTAGCTTTTCACGTAAGTGGAGAAGTATTTCCTGTCATCTATTGGTATGGGTCTAGGAGGTCAAGTTGGCTCATATGCTTTGGATTTCTAAACATTTGTTTGGTTTCTACTTTTGCATTTCTACAGGTGTTATTGACGTGTTGGTTAATAATGGAAGGCATATAGATGCTGTTAACCTAGCTTTTGCGTTTGAGCTGACCCACAAGTTTTCACCCGTTTCACTACTAAAATCTTACTTGAATGAAGCAAGCAAAGTATCTTCACCTGTCAAATCTGGAAATGCACCACCTACTACTGCACAGGTTTGTACTCTGTGCCTTGGCATATTTTGAAATTCACTATTTTGTCTGTATGGGTAAGGAGAGCCTTGGAGCACGGGTATCCGTGTGACCTATAGGGTTTGAGCTGTGGAAGCAGACACTAATGCTTGCATTGCATTAGTGTAGGCTGTCTTCATCTTACCCCTTGGAGTGCGGTCCTTCCCAGGACCTGCTAACATAGATGCTTTGTGCATTGGACTACCCTTTTTCTTTTGTCCGTATTGCTTTGTACAAGTTTTCACTGTAATATCATGGTCTGTGTGCAAGAATCCCTTTCTTCTCTAGTTCCCTTGGGTTGGGAGAACAAGTGCTGCTTGACGGAGTTATGCAGTCGATGCTCTTCTGCTAATTATTGCATCTCCTTAATGAGAAATTTCTTTTCTAAAGCAATTTTTTTAATGTGCCATCAATCAATTATTGTCTTTGTTTCAGAATGATGTCAACGAGAAGCAGCTGACTGCACTGAAGGCTGTGATAAAGTGCATCGAAGACCATAAACTTGAGGCGCAATACCCCGTGGATCCTCTCCAGAATCGGATTCACCAGCTGGAGAAAGAAAAGGCAGACAAGAAAAGAGCAACTGAAGTTGCCAAACCTCAACCCAAGAGACCTCGTGCCAATTGCGTAGGAAATGGAGCTCGAGCCACTAATGCTGCCTCTGACAAGAACTTCTATGCTAGTAGAATGACTGATAGGTATCCACAGTACATATATGACCGACCATATGCTTACCCTGGACCAGCTGACACCCACGTTCCATCATTCCTTGGTACTTCCTACAACTTCCCTCCCGGACATGGCAACTTCTTCGGAAATGGTTACCACTATCAGGCAACTTACCTGCACTAATCGCTAGACTTTGCTGAATATCCTTTTAGCTGTTAGTGTTAACCCTTCTGCTTAACTAGTACTGATAGTAGAGCCTAGTTAACTTCTATTCTGATGTAAAAGCTAATACTGTGATGTTTTAATATATGCACTGCATTTCATGCTAGTACTGTGATGTTCATATTTTGCAAGCATATATTGAGAGCAGAAGGTGTGGCCCTGGAACCACATCAACAAACGGATAGGATTGCTTGGGAAAACAGGACGACATATGTACAAACAAACGTCCGCTGGTTTAAATTGGTCATGACTTCATGGCATTTATAAAGATGCCATAATGTGTAATCATGCCAATGCTTCTTCATCACCCTTTGTATATATGATACAGATTCCTATCATTGCACCAACAAGACATTTGGTGGCAACGAGGGAGTTCTATTGAAGGCCACACCAGTGGAAGAACTCAACAATATAGCAAGGCTTTGTTATCCAAGAAGCAACAAGTAGCAAACAGGGAGAACAGAAGGTCGATGATTCTCTAAATTTGATATCTAAGAGGCAACCAGAAGTAGCAAGTAGGTAGGACAAAGGTATTGAAAGGTACTTGGAGGGAACTAAACAATAAATAACCATACTTCAATGCTCACCATGGATCATGTTACAAAATTGGAAGATAGCACAGATCCTCTTTACTAAGGACTTCAAAAGCGTCTTGAAATTATTGGTAGATATCTAGACAATCAAAAGTTCTTTTGGTCAATGGGAAAGACCGCGGTACCTCACATTCCACATGGAAACTGCTCAAGAACAACAAAATATTTACCAATATTTATATGAGAAACACCTAGTTTTTCTCTCATCACTATTGAATACTTCTAGGAAAACGAAAGAGAAAACAGAAGAGAAGATTAAACACTTATTCACATGAAAGCGTGAAAGCAGATTTATGAAGGCCTAAAGGTCTCTTTTATTATAATTGTTATTTTATATTTTTGATAAGTAGCTTAGAATGTATTATGTAGTTAATCAACAACAAATGTTGTATAGACAGTAAGTCTAGATTCTAAAAGTTCTCTTTCATAATTATGGTATGTTTCAGTGAATAAAATTTTCTAGTTCTTGATTGGAACATTCAAGGCTGCCTCAGAACTTCGGCTTACTCATTTTATTTGCAGTAACCAGTTTATTTTTTTCACAAAGGTTTTTTTTAATGACCGTAGTGCCTGGGCCAGCTTTCGCGCACCCCGACTGACAATTTCACGGGATACCTACCACCTCCTACCGGCATCAGGTAACTTTGTCCGCCAGACTAGGACAAATGGTGAGAATCACCTAGTGTTTAATTGGAACCTATTTGAGCCACAAAGAGACAATTGACACAAGTAGCCTATGTTTTAAGAATGTAACTAAACTAGTCTTAGTGTGACTTTTTTTTATCAAAATTTCAAACAATAGGCGTTAAATCAGTTGACGTCTAAATTTTGATATAAACAGAAGTTTTTCTTTAACTTTATAAAGTGGAATTTGTCTATTTTAGTTATATTCTAAAAATATGTCCTACTTGTGCCAAATTTGTCTCTTTATGACTCAAATAGATTCCAGACTCCTTCACTAGGCAACACTAGGTTCTTATAGATTTCCTCTCCTATGAAGCTTCTTTTCTTTTGATAAGAGTGGAGTCCATGCAATCAAAAAGAAGTGGAGTCCAGGTAAGCTTGCTCGAACTCGACTATTTCATTGGGTACCTGCTACCTCCCACCAGCATAGGTATCATGCAACTCTACCCACCCAGGCTTAGGAAAATGGAAAGGAACGACCTAGTTTTGTTCTTGAAGCATTCACATTTCTATCTATTTGCTCTTTGTTCAAGTCTATAATTTGAACACCTCCAAATCTTTTGAACCTATTCCACAAACTACACAAAATTCCCCACCGCACCACTCGTTCACATGGCCACACTGAATAAAGAAATGATGGTGCGTCAGACACTTTTCAGCAAAATTTTGTTCACGGCTTGGAGCACAATCTAGGTAGTCCATGCACTAGCTGACACAATGTCCCAAGTTATCTCTTTGGTCGTCCCTGGTATCATATTGGGCAATTTCAAAGTGAGCATACCATTTTGAACACAAGTGTAGACTCTCGTTGCCCAAATCAAACAGTATCTTGATCTCAAGTTGTATCACTTCAATCTTCAGGCGTTTACCACAGATCTTGTCATTGAGCTTTTAGTAAATGAATATCTAAAAGTGGAACCTTGATGTCTTTGCTCCTGAGATCGAATTTTCTGCTTCAGCCTTATTGTTATTCAGCCTAGAGTTCGCCTTACACTTTTGACTATTTGGTCTAGTTTCTCGCTCAATTAGCAAGTCTATAGACTCCCAGTGCTTGTGCAGCCAAGATGCTCGATATATTTCTTTTGATAAGGTACCCCAAGTTTATAATCTAGTTGCGACATATCATATGACTAAATAAAAAAGAAGGCTAGACAGTAGACGCATAGTAGAGATAATATGGACCTAAGTAGTCGGAAGAAATTCAACTGCACTTTGGTTTAAGAAATAAGAAACAGACATCAAAAGCTGAAGTGAATGCTCATAAGTCGTAACCTTAAAAAGGACATGTAAGAAATGGTGAAAGGTGCACCTAACCAACTCTGATAGTCAATTCAGTAGATTTTCAGTTGATTGCATGAGTTTCTCATGATACATTGGTCTTGACTCTTGAGCATTGGGCTGGCCATGGCCTGGATCAGTTGGGTCACTCATTGGCTCAGTAGGAGCACTATATGGTCATTTGTTGGCTCTTGTAACCTACATAATTTGCGACCTTCTGAATGCCAGACAATTCACAAGAGTACATAGGGAACACTAGATCACATTTCTAAAGACCCACTGTAGAAGCACTCTATCTGAGACCATCTCACCCCTACGTCCTGACCTCCCAAAAAATGTTGAAACTGTATTTGATTTTCTCAAGTAACCCCATCTACAGTTCTCCGCAAGATTTTGTTTTAGATCCTCTACTCTCCAAATCAAGGATAAACATATTTGCAAGTCAACATATTTGTCTCATATGGCATAGGACATATTCCTACTTAACAAAACAGCATTTGAATTGCTGGCAGAGTGCAGTTGCTAAAAAGTATATTTTTCTTTATTCGAACCTATTGGTCTCAAATCTTTCTTCTGCCTAAGGAAATCGTGGAGCAAGTAGTAAGGATCTATAGAACCTTCCTTTGTCCAGGTAATGTAGAAGTTCCCAAAAAAGCATTGATTGCCTGGGATAGACAATGTTTGCCTATGAGTGCAGGTGGATTAAATCTACTCAACATTGGGCACTGCAAAAAGGCAGCTGTGTGCAAATTTCGCTGGAACTATGCAATAAGGAGGACAAACTGTGGATTAGATAGGTTCACCTACATTAGATAAAAGATGGAGTGATGGACCAGTGTGTGGAACTGTTGCTAACAAAGCTTCCTGGAGAATCAAGAAGGTGTTGAAAGCTGCAACCTACATGGAATCTACTGGTTCAAATGACACTGCAGAACTGAAGGCCAAGGTAAATTCTTTAAGGATACTGTTCCTAAAACTCATGGGGTCATTGCCAAGAGTAAGTTGGAGAAAACTAATCTGTAGGAATCCTGCCAATCCTAAATGGATTTATGGTGTAACTAGTTGCTAATGTTAAGCTATATACTAATTATAGGCTGATTAAATGGAGAGTAGATGTGGATCCTATCTGTCATCTGCGTAAAGGAGCTGATGAAACACTGGACCACATAATTCTTCAAGTGTCTCATAGCTGCAGATATCTGGTGTAAGCTACTAAGCTGGAAAACATGGATGGAAGTATAGTACAAGACAAAAAGAGCCAAATCTATTCTAATATTGAATGACACCATCTGGATGCATATATTAGGTCTGGCATGAGAGGAACCAAGGTGTGCTGCAAGGGAAAAGATGAATCATTGCTGCAATAATTGGACGTGTAACCCAAGATGTATATATCCGAACTTGTATGAATCTAAAGCTAGATAGTATCCTTCCATCCCTTAAATTTCTACCATAGCTAGTTTGAATGAGTGTTGATGAGTAGTGGAGATATAGAGGACGCTGGGACTATGTCCAGTATCCCTAGCTGTCCTTTTTGTTCATATTGAGCGGTATTTATTCTTACTTGGTAATAAAATTCCTAATTACCAACAAAAAAAAATAGCATCAGAATATAATACACAGACATCCAGTAGCAGATACCACATTATGCCGAATATCTCTACCTAAGGCAACAATTGTATATAAATTATAATTCAAAAGGCTACCATATACCCAATAATTGTCAGATAAGCAAGTGTAGCTATACATAAGGATATAACAAGAAATGGGAAATCATTCATTTAAAAATTCAAACAAACAAAGTCGTGAACTTCAGCCAATTTCGACATCATATTGCCACTTAGTTCGAATTGGGAACATTCTAGTGGCTAAAACATACTGAATAATTAAAAAAAAAAAAAAAAAAAAAAAAAAAACATTATCAAGTACCAAAAGTTCCCATATATTATTATTATTATCTCAAAACACTAAAATTCCAATTCAAAACCTCAACAAATTTTCATTTCACCTTACGGGATATCCCAAGGCTTGGGTTCAGGAAGTGCCACAACCATACCTTGAAGCTCCTGGGAAAGAACCACCTGACATCCAAGCCTAGAGTGTTTGTTCAAAACCCTAGCTCTAGAATTCCTCTTCAAAACATACTTCTCATCATACGAAGCTGGTGGAAGCTTCTCGAGCCATTCCTGAGCAATGTGTACCTCACATTCAGCTGAACAAGCATCGATATCTTCAAGCCGATGAGAATCCGGGTCAATTAACCGCTGATTCGTTAGGGCTTTGAGCAGTGTTTGACCCGTGAGTCCGATAACATCGCGTTTGTTCCCGTCCGGATCGACGGCGGATAGCTTGACAATCCGATCGGCGACCTTGGCGGAAGCCGACGGCGACGACGATGATGCGGAAGATCGAGTGATTGAGGATCCGAAGGAAGATGATAGAGAAGCGTTTCGGGCAATTCGGGAAGCGAATCTCCGTAGATAAGCGATCGCCATTTTTTGAACAAAAAATTGAGAATTGGGGATTTGTTAGTATTGTGATGGCTCTTTTGAATGGTTTTTTTTTTATTTTTATTTTTATTTTGGTTTATAGATTGGCTAATTTGTATATATTTTATTAACTTTCATGTATGATAAGAGTGATATATTTAAGGGAAAAATATGGAGAATAGCAAGTATTTAGCTA
This sequence comes from Solanum bulbocastanum, assembly GCA_037074985.1. Lineage (NCBI taxonomy): Eukaryota > Viridiplantae > Streptophyta > Magnoliopsida > Solanales > Solanaceae > Solanum > Solanum bulbocastanum. The sequence goes on from CM073602.1 coordinate 3,071,191, forward strand.
TAGTAGGTATTATAGCTATAGTTTAAGAAAAATGTAATGTGTTGTTATAGTTTTTTCAATTTTTGTTATTTGTTTGATTTGTATAATTCGTTTAATTTATATAAATTTAAAATTTATATAATTCGATACTTGATTGTATGCATTCAGAATTTTATATATGCTTATCCTTTTATTTATATGATTTATGAAAAATTTTTAATAAATTACCATGTTTGTATATTGGCAAGCGAAATATATAAATAGTTTTGAAAAATTCTTAAATATATAAATACAGAATTTGTATATGTTTATTCTATTTGTATATTTACAAGTGAAATATACAAATCGCATAAACTATAGTTATAGAGCGTAATTATCAAAATTATAAGTATAAAGCCTTATTCCTATTCTTGAAATTTTCTCTATCAAAAATAGATTTATGTATTACAAAAACTTGAAAATTGTTTACCTTCTTTTTTGAAACAAATTACCTTCTTCTTGAAACAAATTTCACCATATAGTAAGAAGGTTATCCCTACATTGAGGCCCAGTTGAATGAAGTTTAAAGTTGGGCTTTTTACATGGGTTTGGATCATTAGAAGGCTCACAGATTGGGCCATTAAAAATCTTATTTTGGGCCTTTTTACAAACAATTTCTGACATACAACCAATTAGATTGGGAGTGTAGCTACAAGGGCAAAGTGCACAAATATCGATTTTAGAGGCCCGGCTAATTTTTGGATCACATACTACTACAAGGTCCATTCGAGAGTGGCACTCCCAAAACGATTTTCTCTAGATCTAATAAGACTCAAATTCGAGACGTCTGATAAAGGATGCACCAGTCCCACTAGTCCACCATTGCATCATACTTGATTATATCCAAAAGTAACCCAAACAAACAAGAGATTATAAAAAAAATGTAATTCTTTTTTGTAAACTCTCATATTGAAAAGACTAATCAAAAGCGGCCTTATTTTCCCTCTTTTTTTAAAAAAAAAATAATAATATTTATATATTGACTAAAGACAGTGTGCAAATATGTTAAACTAATCTACTTCTCTTTGCTAGTTTTTATATATTTTCAAATTCAAATTGATTAGCTGAGAAAAAAATAACCATATTTTTTTCCCTGCTTCTGATGTTTGGTATTCGTGTTGATACTGATTACTTTGCTTTTGGTAAGGTTCATTGAGAGACACTCTCTTTAATAGTAGGATTTTTACTCAAACTAGAATTATCTTAGTAGAAACCAAATGATTCTATCCATTTTATCACAATTCTTGTCGGTAAATATGTAATAGAGACTACTTGCAGCCTTCTTTTTTTGCTCTTTTTCTAATAGAAAAAGTAATACTACAATGCTCAATAATGCACGACATATAAATATTTCTTTAATCATTGTACTCTAGTTGAGAAATATATATATATATATATATATATTTTAACCGATCGATTGTAACTTGTCAATTTTAATTTCATCAACCCTAATAAATGTTTCAATGCACATAAATATCTACAACTACATATTAAAAGAATTGCATAAATATATAGTTTTACAACTTTTAATAGCTATGAACTGCGATTGTGCATTGAACAGGATAATACTCACTCCGCTCCATGTAATCGGACACCAAATAGAAAAAAAAAAAAAATTTAGAAAAAACAATAATTCGGAATTGAAACTTTTAATTTTATCTTGAATGAGAAGCTTTTAATGTTTGTATATGTTATATATATTTAAATTCACAAGTTCTAAAATTTTTTATTACGTTATTATATTCTATCAAATAAGTTTATATAAATTGAAACAGAGAAAATATGCGTAAATATTTTTGACTCCAACACCTTCAACTACTTCAGGTATATGATTATATTTACACATTTATGTAGCCTATAAGTAGGGCAAAAATAGTTGAACATTAGTGCATTGTTCATAACTGCAAAATTGGTTTGTTCCAACAAGAAAAATAATTTATAAGTTTTTATTATTTTATATTCAAAGAAGGCAGATGTAGCCTTTTGCAGGCTAAATAAATGTAAAAATAATAAAATTTAATATTATATTTGAACTTGTATTTAGCTTTACGATTAGATTAGATCTAAAATTTTGAAAATTAAATCTATTAAATATAAATTGTAAATTAGCTTCTGAAGATAATGCAATGCAATTATGCAACATGCAAAACAACATTGTTGTTATTATTATATATAGAGATTTAATGAAAACATGATCAATTGTATAAGCATACCATTTTTTGTTGTGTTATATTCATGCTTTTAACTTGAAAAATAAATCTCTTGAATGGTGATTGATCAGCATAAATGAATGTCGACAAGAGCTTGTAAAATTACGCATCAATTTTATATTTTTTAAAAATTTTATTATTAATGACGATTAAAGTCGTACGATCGATACACTTATTATTCTTTTCTTTGTGTTTATATTTCGTATGTTCTCTCTATGATATTTTTTAATTAAATTTTGTATGAAATTTTAGTTGTCCTAATTCCATTTGGCTCAAATTGTATGACTTTGTTGAACTAACAAGTTTTAAATTTTATAATTGATTTTACGTCAAAAAATAAATTTTAAATATTGAAACACGCTCTTTAATTGGTATTTCTTATTCTTTAAGTGAATCTCCTTAATGAAGAGTGAAATTCAATATTGCAACGCAAAATTGTTTTGCATAAATGTTTTTAGTAGGATGAATTTCATAAATGATTTTATAATTATAATTTTTTTTTCTTAAAATATCATAACTATATTTTTTTTAAAAACGTTAAAAAAAAAAAAAATCAAGAGAATTTTTCGAATAGTAATCATTTTTAGTTACATCTTAACTCATTTTTATTTTCAATTTCTTCTATATATAAATACATATTCTATTAAAATTAAAAGAGGACTAACCCAACACGTAATAATAGAACGACATTATTATACAAAATAATTTGCGTACAAAACTTCTTGTCTTCAAAATGATCATGATATTGACTCATTGATTTTGTGGTTCATTATACCTTTATTATTATTATTATTATTATTATTATTATTATTATTTTATGTGAAATTTTCAAAAAATATATATTTTTATGCATAAAAAAATCTTTTAGAAAATGCCTAAAATGTTAACAGCCCTTTGATTTTGTTATTAAATTTTATTTAGTTATTCAACTTGCAATTTATTTCAACGGAGCATCTAAATACATAATATATTATTTCTATTAGACAGTTGCTATTCAAATCTTGAAGAAAAACAAATCGTGCCTTCAAATGTATATTATTTATATAAGTTAATTGCTTAAAATATGTCACCTTCTTCAACTATAGTGTTGTTCTCAAATAAGTCACCAAATCTTAGTCTTGTTTCGATTAAGACTAACGTGTATAATTAAAGGAGAAAACATATGTTATAAAATTAACTTAACTACCTAATAAACGCTTGAGAATCTTTTTCAATTTGAATTAAAAGTGTCTAATAGAATTATTTTATCCTGTTTTCATGCTAAATTGGGACAAGTATTAAATCGAGTGTCTAAATACAATTTCTAACAAGTTTAAGTGTTGTGATGCGTTAAATACTTTGTTTTGCTTAATATATTTCATTTAAACACTACAACTAAGTCGTATTTCAATAGAATACCTCAACTCATGTTAAAGTGCTTCAGTTAGATACTTTCGATCTAAATTTTTCATCTTTTTTACTTGTGTCCTTCTTTATCTATTATGTCAATTCCTCCAATTATATGCATTCACCTTAATAAGTCATTACATCTCAGACATGCCTATAATTGTCAAAATAATATATTTTATATAATTAACTTACTATATAATAGACGAATAAAAACACACCCAAAAAAATCATTTTGTATTTATGCCAAAACTATATGTGGGGTGTGGTAGACTAGAGGGAAACAAAATAACATGATGAGCATCATTCCAGCTTTACATTTCCCCACCCCTCACATGCCTTCATTTTTAGATTCTTACTTGGCATTTTGCGTCCCACCTTTTTTCTGCTGCGGCGCTGCCACGTTTTTCAACAATTTAAATTGATATATTTCGAATTTTAAGATATAAATAACTTTTTTATAATATACATTTTATTATGATTAATAATATTTTTTATTGAATTTTTAAAATATTTTATTCGATAACAAATATTTATATTGAATTATAATTAAATTTTAATTTAAGATTCTAACCATCTCAAATTTCAAAAATTACCTAGATCAACTTTTAGATGAAATTTCCCTTTCATTTTTTTTTTAAAAAAAAATTAAGTAAAATATATGTGCAAATATAAATATAATATGTTATAATTTATTTCTTAATACGACTACAAAAACTTGTTTTTAAATTTTTTAACTAAATCCATGATCAAATGTTGGCTAATAAAACACAATTTGAGACATAATAGGAGAGTGGGCAAATAATTTTTCAATATAGATCCAAAGAATTTAGTGAATGAGTGTAGCTATCTATCAATTCACAAAATATTAAAATATTATTAGTACTTAACATTAAGAATTAAGTGACAGCTCATCATATTGGCTCCAGCCTGGAAAAAAATAAAACAGAAAAACAATAATACTTTATTGGATTTGACAAATTAATTAAAGATGTTAGGTAATTGTCTCTCATAATGATAAGAATGTCTCTTACAAGTTTTAATTTTGTTCTTCTATTGCATGCTTTATGTTTGATTAATTGGGGCGCCATATTAGGGGAAAAAAATGATTAAAAAATATTTTTAAAAAAAAAAAAAAAAACTATTCATTTTACATTTTTTTAAATATTTATTATTTTTTATTTTCAGCATTCAATTTTACCCATAATGTGTTTGGTACAACAGGAAAATATTTTTTTCAAAAATGAGTGAATTTCTTACTTGTTTTTTAGATTTTTGTAACTAATGAATAAACTATTATCTAAAAAATATTTGTACTGTAATTAAGCAAAATACTAAGGGCTTGTTTGATTGAGGATAAGAGATAACTAATCTCGAAATTAATTTTAGGATGAAAATGTCAATTGATTGGAACAAACTAAAATAACAAGATAATTTATCACGAAATTAGTTATCCCTGTATTGTATTGTTATTTTATCTCACCCCACAATGACGATGGAATAACAGTCCTGAAATAACTAATTTTCAAATAATTATTTCCTAAATAACAATTTGTCAAACAACCAAACTCTAAAAGGGTAAAATAAAATGCGGTGAGATCGTCAAGGGATGAGAGTTGGAAGCGTCGACTATTTCTATTAGAAACCTATTTTTTATTAAATATTTATTTTCCTTATTTTTAAAAAGTTGTTTTCTTAAAAGAAATATTTTTCTAATTGCTATAATTAAACAAACATAAAAATTCCATATATATATATATATATATATATATATATATTTAAAAGATATTTTCCTTTTATACAACACTATATTAATGATGCTTCTTTAAAGAGTGATGATATATTTAAAATTATAAGATTCAAATAACATTTTTAATATATCATAAAGCATTTAATTTAAGATCACAATACAATAAACAAGTTTGCCTCTAAAAGAATGAGAGGAATGAATTCATATATGAATGTATATATATACAAGTTTTAATAAATAAGTTTTAGGATCATTTATTAAGATTTGATTTTGGACCAACAAATTCATTTAATCATACATGCACATTAAGAATTTTATGTCACAAGAATTACCCCACTTTGATATTGGCAATATTATAATTATTTCAAAAGATTTAGTTATTTTGAGCCAAAGTAAAATATTTAACATGTGACATTTCTATTACTTTATCATTCAACTTGGTGATTAAGTATTGCCTTACGTGGTGCCAAAGTATTGCCTTTACTTGGTGACCAAGTGTTATCTTTACTTGATGACAAAGTAAGTCACTTATTAACCTCCTTACTATCTCTATATAAGGATCATTTGTGACTTCATTAAGCATGAACTAAGGGAGAATATATTACCAAAGAGAAATAGAAAATGTTTTTCTTTCAAACACTTTCTTTCAATGGTCTTGCTGGTTTTGTAATATTTATATTTTGTTAATTCATGTGTCCTCTAATTAATTTAGAGAAGGCTTGTTTAATTCTGGAGAAACATTTCACACTGCTGAAATAGTTTCTTAGAACAGTGCCTAGCATGACTTAATTATTATATATATATATATATATATATATATAGACACACACACACACATACATACATACACACACATATATATTACTTAAGAATATTATTATAATAGTATTTATCTTAATTCTTGTATTATTATTTTGATATTATATTTTTCCCATCTATTATATCATATTTTTTCCAACAATCTAAGAAACAATGGCAAATAATATATGTTTTAATACTACTGATAATATTTATGATGGTGCTACAAAAGTTATTACTTTTCCAGTCACTCTGTCAGAAGTTTATGGTATAGCAAACTACAAAAAGGAGTCATTCAAAGAAGAGGAATCAACAAGGCAAGCAAACTTAGTACAAGACTGAAGGAGCAACAACAAAAGGTATGTTAATAAGTCTAATAGTTACAAGCGTTATAATTCCAATTTTAAGCAAAAGAAAGGCACCTGTTTTATTTGTGGAAAATCAGGTAATCATGCCGCACAATGTAGGAGGAGAATAAAAAATGACAAAGAAAAGTGTTATCCTCCCAAGGCAAATTTAGCTGAAGGAGATGAAATTATTGCAGTTGTCATTTCTCAAGTAAACATTGTAGCACATATAAAAGAATAAGTGGTAGACTCTGGGGTTACTCGGCATATTTGTGCGAATCGAGAAGCATTTGCCTTCTATACATGAATAGGGGATGACAATGAAGTAGTCTACCTTGGAGACTCAAGAACTACTAAAGTCTTGGGTAAGGGTAAATTGCTACTGAAACGTACTTCGGGAAAAACTTTAGCCCTTATGAATGTGCAACATGTTCCTACAATGAGTGCAAACCTTATTTTCGTAGCCTTGCTTAATAAAGCTAAAGTGAAAGTGTCATTTGAATTCAAAAAGATAATACTAACAAAAAATAATGTGTTTGTGATAAAAGACTATTGTAACCAGGGACTTTTCGTACTTAATGTTTGTAATGTTGTGAATAAAAAAGCATCTACTTCTGCTTACATGATAGAATCTATTTCTTTATGGCATGCTAGATTAGGACATATCAATTTCTCTTATATAAAAAATATGCAATTACTTGGTTTGATATCTGACTTAGATTCAAATAATATTAATAAGTGTGAAATATGTGCTGAAGCTAAAACTACTAAGAAGTCATGTTTTTCAGTAAGTAGAGGAAATGAATTATTGTCTCTAATTGACACTGATGTAGGTGGGTTTAAAACAAACAATGACTAGAGGTGGTAAAAGATATTATGTAATTTTTATTTATGATTTTTCTAGATTTACTAAGTTATATTTACTTAGAAATAAAGATGATGCTTTTAAGTGCCTTTATTTCTTATAAAACTGAATGATGGAATAATTGCAATTGATTATGTGAAGTCAAAATTGAATTCGGTCGATTCACTGACTAAACCCGTGGGAAGAAAATTTTTTAATCCTCGAAAGAGATGGGGTTAAGGCCAATTTGATTGTAAAAAGAGATGGTAATCCAACCTATGTGATTGGATATCCCATGAAGTATGTTCACAGTCGATATTGACATTGTGCACTAATAGAGAGTGCTTGAACTACTACTAATTATGAGGATGAGTTATTACTCTTAATGAATTCATAATCCTTCTGGATGGTGTATTTAAAGCAATATAACGAGAAGTTCACATATATGAGAAGTGGAGTGTGGCCGCTCCTATGAGACTTTAGCCTAGTCTCTAGAGCTCTCATGAATAACCAGGCGCTCGCATGGCTTATTGGCGCAAAATCGCGTTGAGCAACAAAATATAAGGGTTAAAATATGATTGGTAGAATCTCTGACTTACAAAAGAATAATTGCTCATTGAAATTTTATATTTCACCAATGATTTTGTGAGTTAAATTTTATCGATCTAAGTTTGGTTCATAATTCAAAAGACACCAAAACTATAACATTTTGATCATACAAACCAGCAAAACTCATTATCTTATTTTCAAAATCTTTTGAAATATATGGGGGATTTCATGTTAGCAATGTTACAATTATTTCAAAAGATTTAGTTACTTTGAGTCAAAATAAAACATTTAGCATGTGACATTTCTACTACTTTGTCATCCAACTTGGTAACCAAGTATTGCCTTACTTGGTGCCAAAGTATTGTCTTACTTGGTGACCGAGTGTTATCTTTACTTGGTGACAAAGTAAGTCACTTATTAACCTCCTTACTGTCTCTATATAAGGATCATTTGTGACTTCATATAGCATGAACTAAGGAAGAACATATTACCAAAGAGAAATAGAAAACGCTTTCTTTTCAAACATTTTCTTTCAACGGTCTTGCTAGTTTTGTAGTATTTATATTTTGTTGATTCATGTGTCCTTTAATTAATTTAGAGAATGCTTGTTAATTCTGGGGAAACATTTCACACTGCTGAAATAGTTTCTTAGGTGCCTAGCACGACTCAAATATTATATAAATATATATATACATATATATTACTTAAGAATATTATTGTAGTAGTATTTATCCTAAGTCTTGTTCTATTATTTTGATATTATATTTTTTCCATCTATTATATCATATTTTTTCCACCAATTACTATACAAAATCATCCACATTATCTTTCTCTATATTAATAAACTAATAATAATCTTTCCCTTCTACTCTCACCTAATCGGTTCATGCACATATTTCACTCTTTTTATTTTATTTTATAATTATGATTCAATGTAACACAAAATATTTTTCGATAAATATTTATTGTATCGATATTTATATATATTTATTGTATCGATATTTATATCAAATCAATTTAAACTTTTATAACTAAATGATAATTATGATTGTTCAAAGATTATATCAAAGATGAACAAGGCTCCATGCCACAAAATGCAGATCTTATATTCAGATATAAATACGTGGTAATATATTTTTTAAATTATTTCTATAATTTTTTAATTTATTTATTTAATATTTTAATATAAATATGTGGTATATAAAAAAATAACATTTTGCTCTTTGTTCTTATCTAACCGCAGCTTCCACAACGTAGTGGTCACGCGCCGTTGATGTCATTTTTGGCTTTCGTTCTCCGCTCGTACTTATCGCTCAATTTTCATACATATATATCACCTTCCATCTCTTATCGGGTACCCTAAGCTAACGTTCCATATCAAGCGGTTCGATTTTAAAGTTTATCTAAGTATTATTTTATTAATAATTAATTATTTTTAATTTAATTATTAGGATTTCACATATAAAAAAAGTTGAAAATTAATTAGAAAAATAAAATGTTAAATTAAATGAACTATGCATATAAGTTGTCAGATCCCCATCTCGCTTGAAAATAAACAATGACACCTTGTAGAAGAGTCGATAGTTTGAGATAATCAAAAATAAAAATATGAAATTATGCCCTAAGTTAAAGACTTTATATATCAAAATTTGAGATATATTTTTAAACATAATATTTCTTTATCCTTAACCAGATGTCTTGAGTTTAGGTTTTGGATATGGAAAAAATCTTATCGAAAGCGTGACCATTTAACCCCGAATGATCTTGCAATGCATGATTTGAATTTAGCCAAAACTCCAATACAAGCTCTGAACACCATGTCATGATCATAAGAGTTGTGATTCTTACTCATCCATATTATGAGTATTAAACATAGTGCTTTTTCACTGTCAATCAGAGGTCTTTGATTCGAGCCTTGAATATGAAAAAAATTCTATTGAGAATGTCACCTCGAATGGTCATATATTGCGTGATTTAAATTTAGCCAAAGCTTTAATATGAGTTCTGAACAACATGTCACGATGATAAGAGTTATGATTCTTACTCATCCATATTATGAGTAAGACACTCTTGCTGATTGTACTACTAGGCCCCTTGCACTTTCACCACATGGGATTCCTTCATTTGAATGGGACCCACATTTGTTCACCAATAATTGATAAACTTTCCTAAACCTTTCTGTACTCTTGCTGGCAATACTTGCCTCTATTACTCAATTTATTATAACTTGTTGTTCATATGACAATATTCTTTATATATAATATTTACATTAAATTTTACTAATTTATTAGGATTAAATAATTTACCAAAGTAAAAAATATATGCTACTTAATTATAACAAAATTGTGATTTTACTAGCAAACAAATACTTCTTGAGAAAATAAAGAATTGAATTTGATTTTCTCTCTTACTTATTTTGATGATCATGTATAAAGTTGATGTCTACCTAATATTCAATGGATTATAGAAATATGTGGTAATGTTTTTTCTAAAAAACCCACAAAGGAAAATATATAATACCTACTTTTTTTTTCTCTATCAAATCGATTTAGCAACTAGTTTAACAAGAATTTGTGATTAATCGAAGTTCTTTATATACACTTGAGCTTGCGCTTGCGCTTGGTTTAGATCGCGTTGCATGAAATTCAGTTAAAATGGTTGAATTTTAGTTATTTTTGTATAACTTTAGTCATTTCTATTTGTTGTTCATGAACATATGACTGAAATTCAAGTAAAAATAATTGATTATCAGATAAAATAGACAAAAATAACTTATTATTCAATCGTATAGATTGAAATTCAAATAAAATAGGATGAAACGTGATAAAGTGACTAAAATTCAAATAAAAATGAAAACTCAATCATATATATCTAAACTTTTGATACTATATTTGAAGTCAAATATATCAAAACTAACTTTAGACCATGTTGAAAATCATGGTGAAGTGTGTGATCATCATGATCACACACTTTAATATGATATTAAAGCAAATAAAAATTCTGAGATCGAATCTCACTACTACATATATCAAAAAAATTTCATATGATTGGCCCATAAAAAAATAATCAAGCCCATACATAAGTGTATAATAAAAGTGTACTCCATCTAACAGGTTAATTTTTTAGATTTGATAGTTACATACTTACTTCAACCAACAGTATATTTGAATATCTATATATTTTCACTCATCTGTTGATATGACGTAAACACGCGACATATATATGTTTTTACCTTATGATTGTATTTGTAGCACCAATGCACTTCACCACATGGGAAAAATACCTTTTGTGGGATCCACAACGACCACAATAATTGATAATTCCTCTTAATCCCCTCTGTACTCCTGCTGGCAACACTTGCCTCTAAGCTTCTTCTTGTTCTTCATGTTCTTATTCTCCTCCACCATCATATCAACAAAAAAAAAAATCCCACTTTTTAAAAACCCCAAGTTCATAAATTTCTCAAAACCCCAAATCTTTTTTTCACTCTTTCTATGCTCTAACAAAAGAAAAAGACATTTTTTTTGGTTATAATATACCAAAATGGTGGTTCTTGGAAATTCCTTTGTGATAATTACATTTGTTTTGTGTTCTATATGGGTATTTACATCAGCAGATTCATCTATATATGAAGTTCTTAAATCCCATGGATTGCCAATGGGATTATTACCAAAGGGTGTGAGGAATTTCACTTTTGATAATTCTGGGAATTTTGTGGTTCATTTAGATCAACCTTGTAATTCAAAATTTGAGAAAAAAGAAAATGAATTGCACTATGAAAGGAATGTTTCAGGGACTTTGAGTTTTGGTCAGATTGATTTGATTTCTGGGATTTCTGCTAAAGATTTGTTTTTGTGGTTTCAAGTTAAGAAAATTTATGTGTCATCTTCAAGTTCTGGGGTGATTTATTTTGATGTTGGAGTTGTTTCTAAGCAGTTTTCATTGTCTTCATTTGATAATCCAAAGGAATGTACTGCTGTTCAGGTTACAGATCTTGAAGATGCCAAACAGGACTCTAAGGTCTTGTTTTTTTCATGATTGCTTTGTTTAATTTTGTTTATTATGTGACTAATTTGGATTCGTGTCTGCGTAGTCCTTATTAGGAGTTTCTGAGTTGATTATTTGATTCTCAAGATTCTATAACTAATAGGGAAGGACAAGTTTTGTGCTATTTGAGTGAAATATAGAGATTTCATGAACTTATGCATCAACATTTTTGTTTGTTTGTTTGTTAGTCATTCCATATTGGGAAGTCTCTAATTCGTCGATACGAGAAGAGAATTGTTGTGTGAATGAATCAATATTTGTATACACTAAACCCGACTAGTCTGGATTTGTGCCTGTGTAGTTGTCCTTATTAGGAGTTTCTTAGTTGACTATTTGCTTTTCAAGATTCTATGACTAATAGGGAGGGATAAAATCTTTGCTATTTGAGTGCAATATAGATATTTTCATGAACTTTTGCATCAACATTTTTTTGTTTGTTTGTTTATTATTCATTCCATATTGGGAATCTATAATTCGACGACATAAGAAGAGAATTGTTGTGTGAATGAATCAATATATGTATACATTAAGCCTGACTATTCTGGATTCGTGCTAGTGTAGTAGTCCTTATTAGGAGTTTCTTGATTGGTTGTTTGATTCTCAAAGTTCTATGACTAATAGAGACAAATAATTGAGTATTCGATTTCGAAATGATTTTGTATTGAACTTCTTGGTTACAAGATCTGAACTTTATAGTAATCAAATATATTGGTTCTTTTGATTTCTTCAAATGGTTTTTTGTATTTCTGTCCGTTTGTTGATTAAAGCTGAAAATTTTCATATCTAGATTGTAACAGGTAGAATGTTTCAAGAATTTATAAATACCTTATTCTTTGTTGCTGTCAGCATTCTGCATAATGTGCTAGAAGTGATTCTTAGTATTACATTTCTTGCTGACACCAACTAGTTTTTTATATGTGAGCAGAGTCTATCCGGGAACATTCGATACAAGCTTGATCAGGGGAATATTGGCAGTGCTATTTTGTAGAATATTGCAGTTCAAAATTTGGTTACAGAGTTGTTGCACATAGCTCAATCAAGTTCTTTGGATGGTCTATCATTCCTTGTATGTAAATTGTCTGCAGAGAGTTTAGTGCCTTTGGAACCAAATTGTGCTATACTGGTTTGCATTTTCTTGTCTAGTAAAGACAATCGCGAATTCAGAATCTAGAATCTCGAGTCAGTGAAGTCGGAAATCGAATATTAGAAATTGGAATCATGAAAAGGAGGTAAGCAAGTAAGATTTTGATTCCAAATTGCTTGGAGGTTTGGAGGGGTATAGGGATACAGGTTCATCTGCTCAAAAAAATGTGAAATTTCTCAGATAAGGTTTGTTTCTTTTTTGTTGGATTCATTTATGGACATAGTCATAGTTATGGAATTTAAAGCAAATCACTTTTTTTTTTTTTTGTAGTTGGGAGGCATAGAATATGAAATAATGAAATAAATTTGCCCTTTCCTTTCTTGTACTATTTCTTGTCATTGTATTTTGAATTTTGATAGTAATTTTACATTTAATATGCTAGTATGCAAGAACTCATTCTTTAAAAGGAAGTTCTGGTTTGCAATGCAGAAATAGTGGTCCAAACCAAATACTCCCTGCGTTTCAATTTGTTTGTTTGGTTTCGATTTGGCAAGGTGTTTGAGAAAATAAATACGCAAGACTTTTGAATATTATGGTCTTAAACTGAAAATATGAAGAATATATCAAAATGATTTTTAATCTTGTAGTCTGAAACGTATCAGGTGAAAAGTTAGAATTAAAGAGTTGTTGAAACAAGAGAGAAATTATTTTTGAAACAGACTAAAAAGAAAGGTACAACAAATAGATCGAAATAAAGGAAGTAGGTTGTTTTGTTTTATAACATTAGTTAGATTCGCCATGCATGCACCTCGATTCTTTCACTTGATACCTTTTGCTAGTAGTACATGTATTAGTTAAGTTTGCCCACTAAAACTACTATTTTTTTTTGGGTTCTATCGAGATTTTTATTTTGATTTTTATCCTATTTCATTAACCGTTAGACCAGAAAGAAAGATATGTTAATTTCTTTACAAACAGGACAAACTTTCATGCTCTTAGTGGCGGAGCCACTTTAGAGTTAGGGCTTCTCCAAACCTCCTTTGGCGAAAAATTATATTATTTATATATGATTAAAATATTTTTTTAGAATTCTATAGTAGATGTCGAACCCCTTCGATTACTTCGTATATCTATTTTTTCAAATTTTAAACTTTCTTATTAAAAACTCTGACTCAGCCACCCACCATTCTCCCACACAAAAGCAAAGTTAGGGAGGAATGAGGCATTTCATGAAAGGTTGGAATATGTATAATTGGTTGTTTGGCATAAAAGGCTTTTTTTTCATGTATGTGTGGGATTTGCAAGTTAAAAAGAAAATTTGTCTTTTGCTGTTTTAAAATTGAAAGAGCTGTAATTTGCCAGAGTGGATTTCCACTTCCATTAGTATCTTTCATTCTGTCAAAAGTTGTTATGACAACAGAAAAGTCACCACCAACTTTTTTTCCAATGCACATTTGGTCATTGCAAGCCATGCTTTGATTTTGTTTTTCATATGATGTGATGTATTTATATTCATATTAAAGTTGAATTAAATTTAAATTTACATTGAAAAAGTATTTTCTAAAGAAAAACATTTCACACGACTTGTTTTAACACCTTCCTAGGAGTTTCTCAACCTTCGAATTGAAAGTGAGGGATGTTTATTATCCGAGCAACTCTCTCATCACAGAGGAGTTGAGTCCAAGACCTATGTTAAAGATGAGCTTCAACTTTTTTCCAATGCACATTTGGTCACAACAAACCATGCTTTGTTTTTTTGTTTTTCATCTGATGTTTTGTATTATTAAAGTCTGATTAGGTATGAATTCATGTCGAAAAAGTGTTTTTTAATAAAGACAACTCCATATGCATAACTTGAATTCGAAACCTCTTTGAGCATCAACTTTTTCCTATGCTGCATTTGGTTGCTGCAACCATGCTTTGTTTTTGTTTTTTCATCTGATGTGATGTATGTTATTTCTTTAATTAAAAAAAATATCATAAGTTGAACTTGAATTCAAGACCTATATTAAAGATGAGCATAAACTTTTATTTCTCCAATGCACATTAGGTCAGCCTCCTTTTAGGCTTTAGTGCATTGCCTTGCGTAGTTGTGTTAGTGTTGTCCTTACTGGAAAACTGGGAGCAACAGTAGTAATAATATGGCCAATAGATCGATTCATGATTATATATTTATAAATATTTCGTAAGCATATAAAATTTGAATAAGATTATCATTTTTTTGTAAATTCATATATTATACTCTAGATTTACCTCTAATGGATAGGATCAACCTTATAGACCCTATTTAAAGCACAATATATCTAGATAATTTACAATAATGGCTAACCCCAAATAATCCCTTGACCATATTGAAGCATATTACATGTGGACACTATTTTTTTTAGTTGGGTGATTCTTTCTTCTTTTTTTTTAGAAAAAAAAATTGGCAAAGTTATCCTGACTTTGTATTGGTGGGAGATAGTTAGCTATGAAAAATAAAAGTAGCCCAACATACGAAATACGGATGATATTGAAGGCTCGGAAAAAAAAACTACACTCCAAAGAGATATATATTGATAGTGTATCATGATGCAAATATTAATAATTAATTTGGAAGATCAAATACATATTCTATGAATTATGCAAAGATAAATTTTTATTTATTATTGCTATGAGACTTCACTTCTATTATAATTGGTAATTAATAAAATAATTTGAAGTATAAATGCCAGATGGCTGGTCAAAATACCATCATTATAATAAATATATAAAAATAATAGTAATCATCTTAGAATTGGTCAAAATATTTAGGAGTAGTTGATACAAACATCATATACCACATAGATTTTATGTCTCTATGTGGGGAGGAATGGAAATATTTATAAGGATTACAATAAAATAATAAGTATTACTTTTGTTATTGATTAGTGGTTTTAGGTTTGAGCATTAAATATGAAATTATATTTGTCAGCAATTAATTTTAAAATATGTGATTTTTTTACTCGAATTTGAATTTTAGTTGAATTCGAATTTAGTCGAATATTGTGTGAGGAATTAAAAAATAGTAAAAATGAATTATTATAGTGAAAATCCATATCACAGCACTAAATATGAAATCATCTTTGCTATGAAACATTTAACATCTCAAAATATAATTGTGCAACATAAATTCTATTTAATCGAATTTCAATACGAGTATTAGACATCATATCAAAAATGAAAATGGAATATTATAGTGAAGGTCCATATCACTATTTGTTGACTCTTGAGCACTTGCTACGTGTTGGTATTTAGGTGGTTATTATTTGTATAGTTTTGTCTTTTTTTTCAAAATTCAATAAATAATTAATAAAAATTTTAGTTGGTTTTATTGAAAAAGAAAAAAGAACACTTGCTGTCCTTTTTGTTCTTGTCTGTGATGCTTCTAATTAAAAGGTCCATATCTTTTTTTCCTCCCTCCCCTCCACATGTTGAAGATTAGGATTATGTCAATTTAATTATTCTTATAGTGGAACAGTTAGGGATTTAAAAAATAATAATTAGGGAAATGAAGCAAAACAAAAATAATAATTTAGGATCCATTTTTTTTAATAATCTTTCGCTTTATTTGAAATGCAGTTTGATCATGAAAGTTTCAAATTTAACTTGACGGTATATTTCAAATTTAAAAAATAACTTGTAATTAGTCTAATAGTGGAACAATTGAGAAATTAACTAAAGGTAAATAAGCAAAAGAAGGGGAAAACTTTAATGTCCTAAAATTAAATAAATCAGACTTTTTGTGGCGATTAAAATCATAGATTGCCTACAAAATAACGGAAGTAATATAATAATAGTAGCTATGTTTTGTAAATACGTAAATTGTAGCTACATTCCGTAAATATAAATATAAATATACGAGCATATACATACCTTTACATTATATATACAATTAAAATGTATCCATAATATGTATAATTTACATAAATCTCATAGTATTAAGAGCTAATTATATTTTCCCTACTTTTTTTTATGGATTTTGGATACATCTAGATACATAGGGGAGACACAAATCCAATAGAGGATATGGATGTTTCAGAGAGGGGATGAAACATGCGGACACATAAGGGTATTTGAAAGCAGAGGGATGTATCAAAGAGGGGAGGAATGTATCGGGAAAGATGTATCCGAGAGAGAGATATGTTAACGAGAGGAGAATGATCTATATTTTTGAATTTTTTTAAATAGTAGAAATTTTAGAAAATTATAATAAAATATGATATTTATTTAGGTAATGTTCCATAATATATATTTCAATCATATTGATAAACTAAATGATGGAACGATATATTTACATAAGTTTTCCTTGATCATATACTAGTGAACACATGTTTGGGCCGTAGCAATTGTTTGTTGGGCTTTATAGTTTGTATGCAGGCCCGGTTTGTTGCACTTATGAATTATGTTATCCACTTTCAGCATCCTAATTTAAAATGTGTCAATACTTACAAATTATTTAAAATATAGTCAGTTTCAACATCAATGTAGCTTTCATAGTATAATTTCATTAAAAATATTTTTCTTCATGCTGAATACAAAATATGGGTAATATTTGATGTTAGCCTTCAAAAATGCAATTTTGCCTTCAATTTTCACTTCAAGTTCACAACTTCACATTATACAAATCATCAAAGTCTAAAGTAAGAATCATGTTCCTCTTAATTATTTCTCTTTGTGTTACACTTATATATATATATATATATATATATATATATATATATATATATATATATATATATATTTATTTTTTGTTATTATTGTTTCTAATTTATGAGCATTTGTAAAGCTATTTTATTGTAGTGTTACGTCAAATTGTTGGACAAGTCATATATTTATTTGATGGCAAATTACAGAAATCACATACTTTTGAGGCAAAATTACAATCTATAACTTAAAAGTTTATAATTACAAAAATCCTTCAAACGGATACAATAATATAAGCGTTGATACATTAATCTAATGCGCGAGATACATTAATCGTTAAGTAAGATACATTACATTTTCTACATGATACACTAATTTGATGTACATCATTTTATACATGATACACTAATCTGATGCGCGAGATACACTAATCTGATGAGGGATTTTGGAGATTTGTAAAATTTATAGAGGATAATGGTAATAAATAAACTAAAAGGTGGGATTTATGTCAATTTTTCTTTATTTTATAAACATTTTCTAATCGTTAAGGATCAAAACAAATAAATCAAAAACCAATAAAAAATATCTTATCGATTTAAAAACCAAAAGGAATAAACCTTACCCAACTTTCATCCTAAAACTATTTATGCTTGTGGCCAGTAACTAATAAGGTATTGTGAATATTTAATATTTATGTAGTAGTAAATTATTACAGTCTTAATGAGTTATTAGTTTATCCCATAACCCAATTTTAAAAACCAAAACCGAATCAATAGTCCAATTATTAAAAAAAAAGCGCTAACCCAATAATCAAATAACAATAAACCAATAAGTAACACTTTTTATCATTTTGGTATTACACTTTTTATGATGTACATATTCTTGTAATGTGTTACAATATTATATTGTGAACTCGCTCATAAAATCATACGAACGAAGCAAGTATTTACTTCATTAATTTTTATTTTTCACTTTTAATATATAAAAATATATACTTAATATAATTTTTTTCTATTTTACCCGTAATATTAATTACTTAATTTTAAATTAGTTTTTAAGATCTAAAATACTTGTATTAATTATTATTTTTAAAACGCGAAAAGTCCAAAATGGATCAGTAAAAATGAACGAATGGAGTAGAAAAGATAAACACAATTAGAAAAAGACTACGTATAATTGTAATGAAATCAACTAGGATTAGGACTATAGTGGAATGATAAGTACTCATTCATTTTTAAACAAGATGTCTTGGGTTCGAGTCTTCTTGATACATAATTGCCTTTGTTATGAAACACTTTACCCTAACAAACTGAGTCGCTTTTGTTAGGGTGCGATTTACCTCTAATATGAGACTTCCCAATGTGAATCTGTGTTTGGTCGGATTCATCAACATCGAATGAGAAATAAAAAAGAAATTGATTATGCACAAATCAAAATTCATTAAATTTGTTTTTTTTTTCTTTTCTTTTTGAATATTCCCAAGTTAGCCCATCATTTGCATAATAAAGTGACCAATGCATAGTTTTGCTTAAAAATGGAAAAAAAAAAATGCAGATGAAATCTTTTTTTTTTTTTCTGTATATCACGTGATATCTTCTTCTGTTAGAAAATCAGATGAAAAGGCCCAATCCTATAAAAAAGCAAAATCCATTCTGATAAAAAGGACAAAAAAGAGCAATAAATTACTGACCCTGCCATAAATACCCCTATTCAATTCGCTAAAATTGGAACCCAGAGTGGCATTTTCGAAATTGTACTGAAAAACTGAGGGTTCTCGTTGAATTGCTGGTGTTGGTTCATACGTTGGATCCGGCTCCCCTCCGTTACCCCCTTTCCTCCATTTCGTCAAGTTCACGTCTAGATTAGAGATATGTATCATATTTAAAGTTTAAAGTTTAAGATTATATTATATTAACAAATATCATAACCATAGTTAAGTCAACTAATTTTAGAAAACTACTCTCCAAATTTGATAAGGATTACAATATATTCTATACAAAATTTGATATTTATTAATATCACTAATTTCATATTATATTTTTGTATTTAAATATTAAATTGTAAATTTTTTTGTTTTAACCAATTATTTTTAAATGATAAAAGATTGTTATTCTTCGTTCTTTAATTACTTTTGATCAATTCCAATGTTCTCCTTTTTTTTTGAATCATTTTTCAGCTTATTTAATTTTACTAAACATTTGCTAGAAAGGAAAATGATTTTTTTTTTGTCTATTGCTAAAATACGTTTTTTTTTTTAAAAAAAAATAAAATTAAATAAAATAATTGGAGTGGATTAGTAAGATAAATAAAATATATATCTTCTTATTTCTTATAAAAATAGTTTAAAATAAAATTAGATTTCAACAAAATTTAATGAAAAAAAAATATTTAAATTGATTGGGTGACTTTTTAAGTGAAATATCAATAGTTAAGTGACTTTCTAAGTAAAATATCAAAAGTTGAATGACTTTTGAGTTATAATCATTAATTTCATATTATAATTTTGTATCTAATTATTAAATTGTAAATTAAAAATATAAGATGAAATTAATGATATTAATGAATACTAAATTTTGTATGGAATATATTGTAATTCTTACCAAATTTGGAGAGTAGTTTTCTAAAATTAGTTGACTTAACTATGATTATGATATTTGTTCATATGATATAATCTTGACCTTTAAACTTTAAATATGACACATGTCTCTAATCTAGACGTGCACTTCATGAAATGGAGGGGAGAGAAATGGAGAGGAGATAGATTCACTTTTGTTAAAGTACGTATCCCAAAAATAAATAAATTAATAATTTTACTATATTGTATTTTTCAAAAATAACTATATTAATTATAAGAATAAAATACACATTACGTGTTAAATTTATTTTTAACTAAATAAATAGAAATGTGGTCTAATTTTAATATAGCAGACTAATAAAAATAAACAAAGGTTAAATGTTCAACTAGAAAAGAAAGAGAAAGGCTCGAACCCAACATATGGCCCTTATAGTGGATTCAGATTATTCGAATTTCAATATTGATACTAAATACTAAACTAAAAAGAAAGATAAAATCTTGCTCGAAGTCTGAATATCTACTCTTCGTTCTTTTAGTATTATTTATGTTGTTCAAAATTAAATCGAACTCAACAATTCAAACAGAGAAAATGCTATTAAAATTTATTGATAATGATTGATTTAGAGATTCCGTAACAATTTAAGTTTGACATTATCAGCTTAAAAAACCACTCCTTTAAAAAAATAAAAAGAGCAAAATCTCTTCTATTTTATAAGGACGAAATAAGACAATAGTTTACTCACCGTGCCATAAATACCCCTATTCATTTCTCTTCACGCTAAAATTGCAACTAAGAGTGGCAATTTCGCAATTCTACTTAAAACTGAGGGTTTATTGCTGCTGTCTTTACTCACTTTTGTTTTGTTACTATCTCTGAACTGAACAGAACGTTTCAATGGAAAACTATGAGAAAATCTTGCTTTTAGTCCCTCAAATGTTTATAAATTTCGATTTAAATCCTTTTTTATAGCATCCATTCAAGAATAATAAACCTTTAATTACTTTGAATGCCCACTTTTGTTCTTTATTATTTTGGGGTTGTTTAAAATCGAACTAATTCAATAATTCAAAATGATAATTATTACAATTTACCGATTTAAATTTAAAATGTTGTAATTTACTATATCTAATATTACTATTTTGAAAAAAATAATTAAATGATTCAAATTAATTTTATTCAAATTCTAAAATACGATGTCATTATTTTTAGAATTTAACTTGTCAATCATTATTTTAAATAAGGATTAAAATCTTTATTATGACTCAATCCTCATCAAATGAAATGAACGTCTTGATTCCTCCCTCCGAACCCCCACCCGAATATGTATACTATAAATGAATTGAAGACATATTTTAGTTTATTAAAAATCAGTATTTAAAGATAATTTTTTTACATTTAACTTGACATAAATTCCAAACATAAAAAACCAGTTTAGAACAAACACAATTTCATTTTTCAGACTAAATGCTGAATGTGCTCAATTGAATGTTATAATGACTAAAACGAACCTTTACTAATAGTTAAAGGACTAAATGTGCAATTATCCAATAAAAGCACAAAACGTTTCCGCTTCTCCATTTCCTATAAATACCAACTGCATTTCTCCGATTTCCATCTAAAATTCGTTTGGCATTTTCGCTTTTTCTCTCTGTTCTTCTTCTCCGCTTTCTTCTCCTGTACGTTTTTGTTTTCTCTCTCTTAGGGTTGTGCAGTGAAACAATGGCTGAAGAGGCACATAATGGAGGAGGAGCTGAGAAGGAAGCAACTCAGGTTGCCGTCGTCTTCACGGCGGTGAAGCCGCAGCTGTTCGTGAAAGCACCGAAGGCTAAAGACGCTGTTCAGTTCTACAAAAATGCTTTTGGTGCTGAGGAGGTTGGACGTGTGAACAACCCTAAGAGGAAGGCCGAGCAGGAGACACCGCTCATTCTCTCTGTTGAACTTAAGATTGGTTCATTTTTCTTCATTGTCTCTGACCTTACTGAAGAGGACTCTACTGCTCCGTACGTATTTCTTATTTTTGCGCCTTTAAACTTGTTTTTGTGTTTTATGAGCTCGATCTCTTCGTTTTTGTTTCTAAAATAGTCCGATCTGTGATGTAGAAGTGCTATACATTGATTTTCTTAAACAACACTTGGAAAACCTTTTGGTGAATGTTTCTTTTGTGAAGTAAAATGTGATGTAGATATTTTGCAGAGAGCTCACTGAAAATATTGAGTGCTTCTCACAAAGTATGTTAAAAAAACTTAATATGAAGTAATGAGTGTTTTCTTTCGTTAACTTCCTAAAATATTCTCACTAGAAACGCCCCGTTTTACTGTTGTTGAGTTGTCTTATTTAATGGTTGATGTCTATGTGTATTTTGCTCTGTTTTCCGTATTTTGTATGCGTTTTTCGGTTTGAGAAGATGTCTCTGAGTTTATTTTGCATGCTTGTGGACGTTCAATGTGTTATATGAATGTTGACAGTTTTATTTGATCTGTATAGACGTCTATTTGCTTTGCGTTTTAAGTTTGTTACGGTCGCTTTGGTTTCAGAATGCAGATCAGTGATGATATGCTCTTGTACGTGCAACGTATTACCTTGTTTCGTTTATTTAAACATCAGGTTGATACTATTGTTTCTTATTGTTTAGTGTGAAAACTGCTTCAACTGGATCTGTTTTCCGCTTGGAGACTGAGAATGTTATTTCTGCCGAGGCCAAGGCTATCACTGCTGGCGCAATTGCTGAGATTAGAGCAGAAGATGGTGATGTTGATGGTGCTCGTATAGGGTCAAAGCTGATTGATCCTTATGGCAATGTCTGGTTGATCTGCACACCAGTGAAGGAATCCGAGTAATTGCTGAAGTCCATTAGCACTCTTATTCAGTTGCCTTGTGTTTTTACTGCTTTCAATTAAATTCCGGTTTTGTATACCGATGATGAAACTTTCATATTAACACTCTAGTTAAATGTCATGGGTTAACTTTTTTGGGGGTATCGATGTCCATTGTTGATTTTGAACAGTGAGAACTTTTGTCTGTAGTTAATCTGACACCACCTTCCTTTCTAGTAGATGATGAATTCTGCTTATTATTACTCTTCTTATTGGATCATTTGCTTTGTTTTGTCTAATCGAAATGTCCCGTTGCCTCGTTAGCCACAATATTTATAAAGGGCATAATACATAAATTAGACCCTAAACTTGACTTCAAATTTTAAGTATGACATCTAACTTTCATAGTGCACAAGTAGACACTTTAACTATCCAATTCTTAAACAAAAAAACACGCGAATCCAACCTGGCATAACGCGTGATTGAGACGCAATTCAGGCGCGTCAGGGGTATTTTTCGAGGCCCACAACAGTAAAAAAAAAACAGAAATGACAATTTTACCCTTAATGAATCCCTTTTAAATATATTTTTATTTTTTTCAAATCAAAATTCCATTTTTCTTCTTCTTCTTCCAAATTCTAGTACTCAAGCTTTTTTCCTCTTTTTGTGCACAATTTCTAGTCGTTTTTATGTAATGGCTTCTAATTTTTTTTGTCAAAATCGAGCAAATTGGGAAAAGAAAATACGACCCTACCCTTTTGTATTTTAATTTTTTTTTAATTATAAAATACGTGTAATTTTTTTAATTACGTGGCAGCCACTGAGTGGCTCAATAAGCCACGTAGGCGCGTTTGTATATCACACAATTTGGCTGTTGGATTCGCGTGTTTTTTTGTTTAAGAATTGGATAGTTAAAGTGTCTACTTGTGCACTATGAAAGTTAGAGGTCATACTTAAAATTTGAAATCAAGTTTAGGGTCCAATTTATGTATTATGCCTTTATAAAGTAATGCAAAGCATGCTATTTTTGTTTCTTTTCTAGAGGCAAGTACTACTAAAATAATAAGAGAAACTTTGTAAAATATATCCTTGATGTATCATATGGTATATTAATTACATTATCTTCAAATGATTTCGTGTCCCGGTTTCAAACATCATTCAAATTCAACCTGCATGTGATGTATTTCATTTTTTAAATATAGGATTAGCATTTTTTTTAATCTTCGTATTAAATTTAGCTTTCAAATATACATGTATACTTTCAACTATTTTAGCAAAACCTGTTATTTTACCTCTTGTCTTATACTCTTATTTGAACTATTCCTAATTAATATAAGACTGATGAAGTGAAATTTAAGTTTATTGTTTTCACAATAAAATATAATACAATATAAATGGGATATGTTATTGGTGAAATTTAAAAAGGGTTTATGGTTGAAGGCTGTTGATCAACAACGTTTAATGAAGGAAAAGGGTGACAAATTGATACTTTACTAATGACATCTGTGTGGACACGCGTCCAACAAAGTAGAACTAATTTGGATTATTTTTAAAAAATAATTATTTATTTTAAATATACTATTTAATTATTATCATTTATAGCAATATATATTATATATTTTATTAGATTTTTCTTTCTCTCGCCTCTTTTTCCTTTTTCTCTCTCTCACTCCTTTCTTTTTGTTTTTTTTCTCTCTCTCACTCCTTTCTTTTTGCTGTTTTTCTCTCTTACTTTCTTTTTGTTTTTTTTCTTTCTTCCTAAAATATTCTAACTAGAATTAACTTTCTTTGCTTTTTTTTCTTTTTTGTTTCTCTCTCTATTTTCTTTCGTAGAGTAGTCAATGATTCGTATAATGAATAATGTATCAATAATTAATTAATTAGACAAATAATTTAACCATAACAAATGAAGAGACATAATAAATTGTAAAATGAATTGAACTTAAATTAAAAATGCATTACACACATATTAAAGTTGAATTAGAAGATAATTAAACATGAATGCAAAATATAACAAACGATAAAACATTTTATGATCTGTAAATTGAATGAATTTGTATCAATAATAAATTTAACAAGTAATTGAATCGTAACAAATCAACCAATAAATTACAAAATGAATTAAAATTGTATTTAAAAGTGTATTGCACAAATATTAAAGTTGCATTGAAGAGATAATTAAGCATGAATAAAAAAACGTAACGAATGAAAAACCAAACAATGATCTATAGAGTAAATAAACTTGTATTAATAATGAATTAAACAAGCAATCCAATAGTAACAAATAAATCAAAAAATTGCAAAATAAATTAAATTACTTTAAAATTGTATTACACAATATTAAAGTTGAATTAGAAGAGAGAATTAAGAATGAATGAAAAACGTAACTAACAAAAGACAAGACAACGATCTATAAACTGAATTAAACTCGTATTAGTCATGAATAAAACTTATATCATATGTATCTTATAAATTATCTTTGCTTTTATCACTAAGAAAATGAGTGATGGTTGCAATATGTATTAAGAATGTATTGTGCATGTCTTATAAATGCATTATTAGTGTTACCTAAATTATTCTTGTTGGTATCCGTAAGAAATGAGTGAAGTGTGCAATACGTATTAAAAATGTATTATTTATGAATAAAACATGTATTATATGTGTCTTACAAATTACTTTTGGTTTGTATCACTAAGAACGTGAGTGGTGTTTGCAATATGTATTAAAAATGTATTGTGCATGTATTATAAGTGTGTTACCTAAATTATTTTAGCTGATATCATTAAAAAGGGAGTCAAGTTTGCAATATGTATTATAAATATATGATGTATTGTTCATTATTTTAATACAATTATGAAACATATCTAATACAACTTTAATACAAGCGCGATATAGTTCCGTAAACTTCATCTTTTTCAAGCTTCAATCCAATATTTTTCCTAAAATCAATTCTAAACTTAATCAAACCCTCTTAAAATTGAGATATAAACTCCAAATGATATTTTCAACTATTTGTAGGAACAATCTATCCAAACTAATCGCAAACGAAAGATCAGTCAATGATTTGTAGACTGAATAAAATTTATATCAATAATTAATTAGACAAATAATCTAATTGTAACAAATGAAGAAGCATAATAAATGGCCAAATGAATTAAACTTAATAAAAAATGCATTACACACATATTAAAGTTGAATTAGAAGCGAATTAAATATGAATGCAAAATGTGGCAAACGAAGAGCATTATGTGATTTGTAAACTTAATAAAACTTGTATCAATAATGAATTAAACAAGTAATTCAATCATAACAAATCAACCAATAAACTACAAAATGAATTAACTTGTATTAAAAGTGCATTACACAAATATTAAAGTTGAATTAAGCATGGATAAAAAAAGTAACTAATGAAACACCAAACAATGATCTATAGATTGAATTAAACTTATATATATCAATAATAAATTAAACAAGTAATCTAATGATAACAAATAATAAACTACAAAATGAATTAAGTTTGCATTAAAAGTGTATTACACAATATTAAAGTTGAATTAGAAGAGAAAATTAACAATAAATGAAAAACATAACTAACAAAAGACAAGACAATAATCTATAGACTGAATTAAACTTATATTATTCATGAATAAAACGTGTATTATATGTGTCTTATAAATTATTTTAGTTTGTATCACTAAGAACATGAGTGATGTTTGCAATATGTATTACAAATGTATTGTGCATATGTTATAAATGTATTACAAGTGTGTTACTTAATTATTTTGGTTGATATCACTAAAAAATGAGTGAAGTTTGTAATATGTATTGTTCGTGATTTTAATACAATTATGAAATATATCTAATACAATTTTAATACAATCGTGATACCGTTCCATAAACTTCACATTTTTTGAGTTTCAATCTAATATTTCTCCTAAAATCAATTATAAACTTAACCAAACCCTCTTAAAATTGAGATATAAACTCTAAACGACATTTTCAATTATTTGTAGGAACAACCTATCTAAATTAATCACAAATTCGTAAAATTCAAATAATGAATTTAAAATTTGAAGCTTTATAATGACCATCAATGGTGAACTCTTGTTGCTATAATTTTAAAGATTTGAAATTTCTATTTGAAAACATGATATTGTACAATTTTTTGATCTTTCTATTCCTCTTCTCGTCGTGTTTTGGGTAAAAATAGTGAAATATGAGCAAAAACTGATTTAAAAATAGTTATTTAAATGAAAATTTCAAAAAAGAAGAAGAATAAAAAAAAAAAAAGGAGGAGGAAGAGAAAGAATGACATAGAAAGAGACGACGAAGAAGAATAAAAAAAGAAGAGGAGGAAGAGAAAAAGGGCATAGAAAGAGGCGAAGGAAGATAAACAGTACAACTTTTTAATCCTAAAAAATTGTTATATTTAGTTAAAAAAATTATATTGCCATAGTTGATAAATATTTTTTTAATATTGCATATTTATGTGATTTACCCAACAAAGTATACGAACAAATGCCTTTATAGGGGATACTTTACGAGCATACTTGTGGGTTAGAAAATTAAATATTTAGGATTTTAGGTGTTGTTTGGTAGGGAGTATTAATAAAAATAATGTATAGTGTAGTTGTAATGTTTTGTTTGATATATATCTTTTATTAATTAGATATTTTATAGTGTATCAAGATGTATATTACTATTATCATGAAATTTTAAGTATTAATAATGTAAGGAGATTTAATGCATGCATTAGTATATGTAAAGACATCATTACTTTTCAGAACCTTTTTATATTTTTGTCATAATTGTAGCGAATATCTTTATAAATAAATATTTTAATATAATAAATTCTATTTTTAATTTATCAAATTAAACAATATATAAATAATAATCTATGTATAATTAATGGAAGCATTATAATCAACCCTATCAACCGACCCCTTTAAGTGGAACAACTAGTGGATTAGTTATTAGACAAGAGGTTTTCGAAACTCTGCTCTTGTTCGAAGAAAAGAGAAAAAGAAAAATAAATAAATAGGCAATTTAATTTGATCATGAAGAAATTAGTAAATTAACTTGATGAGTTACAAATGAACAACCACTTATACATATTATTATTTAAGGAATAATAGATGAATAATAAAAAATTGTAAAAGATTCTTATATGTACTACTGACTTACTGAGTCCTCTCTTTAAAACATTAAAATAGACTAAAAATATTCAAAATTTTCATAACAAATCTCTATATTTCTCAAGTCTCTTTTAATGTAAGTCAGTTTTGTTGAGTGGCAAGACACTAATAAAGAATGTCCGATAAGATAACAGTGAAATAATATTCAAGTTTAAACTTTCCCTTTTAATTTGAATCAAGAGAGGACAAACTAAATCAAGCACAACAAAAAATGGACAGTAAGTGTATCAACTAAATAAAAATAAGAAGGCAAGAGTAAACCAATCAATACGCAAGACACAAAGATTTACGTGGAAAATTCTTCGATGTGAAGACTAAAATCCAATGGGACCAAAAGTATAATCACCAAGAATTACAATATTGTTCTCCAAAATTGACAACAAAACAAGTGCCAAACAACGAGCAACAACGAAACTAAATTGCACCAAAACTAGAGGACTAAAGGAATTCATCCAAAAATGAGCTACTGTTCACGCCTCAAAATCAAAAGCTACAAATAACTAATCCGATATCCACCGTTGAAATGCAAGAACTAGATGCTGAAAATTACCAGTTAAAGTTTGAATACGATCCAACGATTAATGAAGCAGAAAATTTTGTTTAAAGAGGACTGCCTGAATAGAAATTTCTCTCTTTCTCTCAATCTCTAAAACATCTCTCTTGATTTTTCCCTCTTGTGTGTATGAAAATAAGACCTAAAGAAGTTGTATATATTCTATATAATATTGGACTTATGAGCAAAAATGGGCTGAAATAAATAAGACTCTTATTTATTCGCATAGAAAGGAAAAAGAAGACCCTAAACTCAACAAGTTTTTGTTGTACACATAAACTTACTACATGAAAAAAATAATTTCAAATAGCCCTTGCATATCATGATGACATGACAAGTTGTTAAACTAATTTTATTCAACTAATCAACAAAAAAATTCTTATTTGTATACTAGATGAACATAACACATATCAGCTCAGATCCAATATGTGGGTTGATATATCTTCGAAATTTTTCATGTCTTTGAGACTATAATTAAAACTTTCCTCACTATAATTTATGTTGAAAATGCTCTAAGCATTTGAAAATTTTCATGCTTATAGATATGTGAAGGTTGATTTCCTTAATCAAGGGATTTGAGACTAGGGAAAAATTTAGGTAAGATTAAGAAGGTTCATTCGATTAATATAATTTGTTTATTGATTCATTTATTAAAATGTCAAGATTATGAGGGTATAATTTCATATATGTCACTTATTAATATATAGATATATAATGTTTTTGGTTATTTTTAATTATTTTTATTTTTTGAGTACTGAATATGCATTATAATTGTAATGTTGATAATTCAATTTTTATACACTTAAATCGAAAATTTATCTAAAACAAACTTCGTAATAAAAATTATTAACACCATCCTTATCAAAAGCCAAAAATGAAATGTGATGGTGACAAAACAAAAAACGAGAAAAATCGAAATATCCCTACTCAAACAAAAAATCCTATGATTTACAACTCTTCGTAATAAAATTGTATACCCACCGCCCTTGTCAAAAGCCAAAAATGAAATGCGATGGTGACTAAGAGTTAGTTACATAAGATCCGATGGGCCCGCCCTAAAATGCAATATGCGTTATCTGAGATCAATATATACTTTACACTTCCTTTTCTTCCCATTTATCTCTCCCTCTATCTCTCTCTTTATCTGACTTTACAATTGCAGAGACGAAGTTGCTGATTTGGGTTTCGAAAATTTGAAGAAAAAAAATCAAGTGTTGAAGTTTTTGATGAGTTTTATTGGTTGATTTGCTGAAATGGGAGTGTTTAATTTTAGTGTGATTCCGATTGTAGATGACGACCCACATTTTCCTTCATCATCCTCTTCAAAATCTTGGTAATTTTCTCTTTGTGATTGCCTGTTATCTGTTTGGTTAAAGTTTTCTTCATGGCGAAAATTGATCAGTGACGGTTCATACCTCTCTCTCTGTATTCAGAAACGTAGAGACGAAGCTGATTTGGGTTTCGTTAAGAAATAATAATCAAGTGTTGAAGTTTCTGATGAGTTTAATTGGTTGATTTGCTAAAATGGGAGTGCTCAATTTTACTGTGATTCCGATTGTAGATGACGACCCACGTGTTCCATCCTACTTTTATCTCCTTGATCAGTAACGGTTCAGTCACTCTGTTCTAGAATTTTGTCTTCTTCTCTGCTCCATTTTAATTGATAGGAAATTTGGGTGTTTATGTATTTATCTCCTCCATCTCTCTGTATTCGGAATCGCAGAGACGAAACTTGGGTGTATATGCTCCTTTTAATTTCAAAGGCTTTCAAGTCGTGAAGTTTCTGATGAGTTTAATAAGTTGATTTGCTAAAATGGGAGTGTTCAATTTCACTGTGATTCTGATTCTCCTCAAAATTTCTTCGCGATTGTCTGTTATCTGTTTGATTAAAGTCTTCTTCATGGATCAGTGACGCTTCATTTTGGCTTCTTATGTATATGCTTGAGTTACCATTTTCTGTGGCTAATTACGATTTTTCCTTTTTTTAGTTTGCTTCCCAAAATTTGTTTTCCTAAGTTGTATGTGTCTTCTCCTTATGTTTCTATCTCTCTCTCTGTAGTCAGAATCGCAGAGAAGAAGAAGCTGATTTGGGTTCCTTTTAATTTGAAAAAAATTCAAGTGTTGAGATTTTTGATGAGTTTAAGCTGATTTGCAAATGGGAGTCTTCGATTTCACTGTGATTCCGATTCTCGATGACCCACATCCTCCTTCATCACCCTCTGCAAAATCTCGGTAACATTTTCTTCTCCTTTATCTGTTTTATTAAAAGTTCTCTTGATGGGGCAAATTTGGTGTGATGGGTTATCGAAAACAACCTCTCTCCCTTCATAGGGTAGGGGTAAGGCTGCTTAAACACCACCCTCGCTTGATCAACTTGTGGGATTACACGGGGTTTGTTGTTGCTTAATCCAAATATTATTGGAAATAGTCTCTCTTCCTTCACAGTTCAAGATAGGGATAGGAGTAAGACTATGTACACGTCATGTTACTGGATATGTTGGTTGGTTCAGTCGGTTTATTTTCTTTTTTCCAAAAGAATCTGTCTTTTTGTGTATTGATTGTATTTCTTCCTTGCAGATACGAGTGGATGTACTATATGAGTAGCATTTGTGTTTTAGTTGGTTCATTTTTGGCTTCTTCTTTGTGCTCTGTTTTAATTGTTGGAAATTTCGGTGTATATCACTATTCACTGCTTTGCCTTGTTTCTATCCTCCTTTTTATTTAAGTTGTAATCGTTGTAGATAATTGTGGATGTAATATTTGAGTAGCATTTGTGTTTGAAACATTTAAGTTGAAAATTTTTCCTTAAAAAGAAGTATGTTTATATTGTGATTGTGTTAAAGTACTACTCATTCAATTTCATTTTATATGGCGGTATTTGATTTGACATGTAGTCTAAAAGTAAGAAAGAAAACATTTAAGCACCATTAGACTTGTCCTCTTAAGTTTGATATATATATGCCTACAAGAGCAATGTCGTTATGTGCAAAATGAGAAGTTTAAACTAAATTTTTTCGCGAAGTAGTCAATCTTTTAGGAAAAAACTAAAAAGGGACTAGTGTCGTAAACTTGCCATTTGTTTGTAAATTTGAATATTAGATGATTAGTCCCTGTTTTAAACCTTCGGGGTGGCCCATTGGTTTGGGCTTGGGACTTCCATGTTGGAAGTCTCAAGTTCAAAATCCCTTGCTAGCGAAAGCAAGGGGTTTGCCTTTTGGGTCGAGTTCGTCGCACCGGGCTTGCCTAGTGCGGGTTACCTCTCCTATGTGGTTTGCGAGTTATTGCATAGGAGCGGGGGTTTTACCCTGTGCGCACCCAAAGGATAGCGGCTGTGGGTTTCCCGTGTCATAAAAAAAAATGATTAGTCCCTGTTTTTAACTAGAACCTGGTTTTGTGATTAGTGTGGCTATGGTATTTGAATAACATCTATGTTTGAACTATTTAAGTTGAATATTTCTTGAGAATGTATATTTATCTTGTTATTGTATCACTGTCACCAAATACTACTCATTCTGTTACACTTTATGTATGACGGTATTTGATTTTATACAAAGCTTTAAAAGAAAGAAAAAGAACTGTAGGTGCATACCGGAAGTACATTAGACTTGTCTCTATGCCTATAAGAGCATGTCATTAAGCTCAAAATGAGAAGTTCATCTGAGAAGTGTCATTCTTATTGAAACAGACTAGAAGTGTCATTCTTAAGTGCAAGTGATTTAAGATCTTGAATTCGCCTCTTCTTGAGAATGTGCTATGCCATTTGTTTTTATTTTTAATGTTTGATGATAAACATCAAGAATTTTATCTGTTTCACATTGTTGGTGCATATGCCAGTCAAAATATGATGGAGAAGGGATTGAAATCAAGTCACTTACTAGTTAAAGAGATGAACAAGAAAAAAGAAAGAATTAGCAAGTCTAAAGCTACTAGTAGTGCTGCAGCATCAATGAAGTTTTGTGTATGTGCACCCCCAACCCACCCTGACTCATTCAAATGTCGTCTTCACCGAGCCACCGCTTCAGCTCACCCGAGAACCGGTAAATACTTCTGCTATGTATGAAGAATAAAGGGTTAGGATAAGAAACATTGAATTTTCCGTGTTCTCACGAACCGTGTGTTTTGTTCTTCTTAGCAGTTTCGTCATCAACGTCAAAGAAGATTTGCTTATGTGCCTCCACCCACCCTGGCTCATTCAAGTGTCGCCTTCACCGAGCCACCACTTCATCTCACACAAGAACCGGTAAATACTTCTGCTATGAGAAAAATGGTTGTGACAAGGTTCCACTTTTTGTGTTCTCACAAACCATGTGTTTTCTTTTCCTTCCTTTTTTGCAGTTTCATCGTCGGCTCATCACATAAATGGCGTCAAAGGTACAAAAAACTTGAATCCCTTAAAGCTGGTCACGTCTTCACAAAGTGGCAGAGTCAGAAATTCTAGCAAGGGGAATGTTCATGGAAAGCCTAAACTATCGAGATTCGGTAGGGCTGCCCTTGCTCATGCTGCTGCTGCTGCTGCAACTTCTAGTGTACAAATCCAACCAATTTCTGCAGCATTTGGACAAATGAGTCTTAGTTAGAGAGCCAAAAGATGGGCAAACAAGAAAAAGAAAAACTCAAGATCAAGATTCTGCTTTTTAAAGAAGTTACTTGATTAATGATTACTAGATCTTGCTTACTTGCTCTGTAAAGTTTCAATTTGGTAAATACCAAAAAAAAAAATGACAACTATATAATTGTAAATATTTTTTTCTCTTTACTTGGGAATGGCTTTGTAAATAGACACATAATCAAGAAGTACCTGCAGCAGCTACACTCAAATTTTTAGTACTGATGAGTGTCTTGTTTGTTATCAATGCTGTGTTTACTTGACTGCAAATATCCGTGTGTTACTATTTCTATCCAATTTTTGCTATTTTATTAATCTACTGTATTTAGATGTTTATGGAATATCCCATGTAGCTTATGGTCTATGGATAACATTGACCTGTGTTGTTTTCGAAATCCCCGCAAAGGTGTGTGTTTGATCTTCTAAAAGCTATGTATTGTGTTGATATTTTTGTTGTACATATGTGTTTGTGGTGGTATAATTTTCCCCAACTTGTATCGTTTTGCTCTATAATGGACTTCCTCGAAAATAAAATAAAATTGTATAATCTCTGATGGTGGTGTATTGATATGGTGGCACATTTTGTGACATTATGACAATTAAGATAAATGAAATTCATGTGTTTGGTATGTTCAATGTTGTTAGTAAATAGGATTTTATTTTTATTTTTGTGCAATTTTATTAAAAAGACTTGATCATTTATTGCAAAAGTATTAACTTTATCCAAAGACTTTTGATGTTTGAAAAAATATATAGAAAATACTTGAACGTACTCGAATCAAATTTTTTTTATTTAAACCACTAGAAATATTCAATTTGGTTATATACAATAAACCAATTTAAGCTAGCATTTGACTATAAAATTTGAATAAGATCTTAAAAAATTATCTTCAAAGATCTACATGATTATGAAAATTGACCACATTTTAAAAATCAATCTTCAAATATTTTCATCAATTTTAGGAGAGAAATTTCACACACTCTCAAAACTTTTTCATAAGAGAAATTTGACTATAGCCAAACATAATATTACCGTACAAAAATTACAATTTCAAAAACTCAATATCTTTTAATTTTAACTTTAAAATCTACCGCAAAATATAAAATATTTCAAAAACTCAATATTTTCAATTTTAGCTTCAACACATGCAACTTGCGAAAACTCAATATTTTCATTTTTTGCTTCAAAATCTATAACAAAACATATAATTTTGAAAATTTAATATTTTTTAATTTCAACTAAGAACCAACCTTAGAAAGCGTGGATAATGCGGAACCAACCACTAAGAGGCCCCCCTTGTGGCCTTCCTTTCTTTGTCTTCTTCCTCGATTTCCCCCAACTAGAGAGGAAAATCAATGGCTGCACAGTTCCATTTCTACCAATATTCTTGTTTTTTCTCTTCAAATTAATTTAATGGAGGCAACTTCAACTGCAACTGCGCTTCGTCGTCTTTCGCTTCTCTCTTCCCATTTTCGTACTCATTGCTCGTCTCCTCAAGTGTCGGCATTCAATTGCAGTTCCACCGATGGTGAAAATCAAGAAAATGGGTGTGTTTTCTGTCTGATTGTTCGAGGTGAAGCACCTGCTTTAAAGGTACAGTCCTTATTATCACATTTGTTAAACAGCCGGTTTTCTCACTTGGGTCAATTTGTATTCGTCTTCAATTAGTTTCTATAATCGAATTGGGTCGATTTTATAGTTTTTCATCTGTTTTAATGGAACCCTTTTGAGAAAAAGAATAGTCTTTGAAACAAACTCCACCTTCAATTTTGTGAATTGTTAATGACTACTTCACCAATTACGAAAGTAGAATGTTTGGAGAGGTGATTTTGGTATGTGATTCGTATTTAACTTATGGGTTTGGAATCTTTAGTTAAACAATGTTAAATTAATGAGTAGGAAGAGTATATTTGAATGGCCTGCAAACACTGGTACATGATGATCCCTTTTTGGTACAGTACACTCATTTTAGGTACATTAGATTTAGGACTAACATGATTGTTTCTAAATTAGGCACTCTACTGATGGATGTCTTAACTAAATTAGAATGAGATACCAAAAGAACAGGTTTATATAAGCTGTGCAAGCCTTAGCGAGCAGTGTTTATCCTGTACCTGAATTGGTGGGATTATTTGAGAGAAAAAGAAGAACAAGTTTGTATAAGAATAAGTGGAACTTATTAGTTGGTGAATAAGCTCTTCTTCAAGTTTCATAGTTGTTGGAGTTATCCACCCTGTAGGTGTGGGCAAGTGATAGAGTAACCTACATTGGTTGATGGAATGAGTTGTTATGGCTTTATATGATTTTGGACAATCTTTCACTTCCTAAGCTAGCTTTTAGGGTTAAGCTAAGCCCAGTGCTTTACATGGCATTCGTGTTGAACCTGTCCTATTGTTGTATTTACCTATGTTGTGCACCATGCTATGTTATTCACACTTGAGATGTTCATATTCCTGACCATTGGGGGGGGGGGGGTGCTTGGAATATCCATGTTGGTTAATGGCACAAGTTGTTGTCTCCTTAGATGATCTTGGATAATCCTCATTTTATTACTTTAGTATCAGGATTTGTTGGTCTCAAGGGTCATTTTTACTGCAGCAAGAGGTATCACTTGAAGGAAACAACTTGATAGGCAAAGCCAAGTTTCACAAGCTAGATTTTCTGCAGAGTTACTAACTCTGATTTTGAAATCTTGTATTACTTTAAGTATCAACAATTTCAAAGCACTAAATGTTCATAAGCTCCCAACTTGTTGATTGTGATAATGAAAGCTTGATTTAGACTGAGTCTAAGGACAGAATTTATTGTGATAAAAAGTTGCAGACTTTTTGTAGAGAAGTAATTACAATGCTAGCTCCTGATTGACTCGTGATAAATAATTGAATTGGATACCCCAGTGGGATGACCTAACAGTCAAAGAGTTGGAGTAACGACCTTGGAACCAAGATTTGAATTCCAGTAGAAGTTATATTAGGTGATTTTTTCCCATCTAGCACAGTTATGTATCAGGTACCCTTAGGTTAGTTGAGGAGCGTGTAACCTGCCTGCTAGCTCAGGAGTGTGCAAGCTGGCCCAGATACCGTGATATCCTTAAAAAGGAGTTGAAATGGTTACAGGCTCTTCTTAGTCTTGCTTCTTCTACATTGTGTACTTGCAAAAAAGTTGTCGAAAGGTAGACGAAATAACAAAAAGCTATTTACTGCAAAGATATTGCTGTCATGTCCTTTTACATTGCATTTTCCTCTGTTTATTATTCTCTGCCAGAAGAGAAAGTTTGCTATACTTTGTGATATTCAAAGGGTGGAGATAGAAGGGGTAAATGATGTGGAACAATACCTCTGGTTTGTGCTACTTTTGTAATTCTTGGTGCAGTTTGATTTAACTACAGGTCTATGAGGATGATGTATGCCTCTGCATTTTGGATGCAAACCCATTGTGTTTTGGGTAAGGTATCTTCTTCCGACCATTATCTTTTTCAGCATCTTTTGAATGTATTTCTTGCTATCTTGACATTGGAAGATCTGTTTATTCCAGCATATGCATCATCTCATCTGAGTTGATCTTTTTTGGTGTGTTTGCTGAAAATCTGACCTGCCACATTGGGACCATGATAGGAAACTGGTAAAAGAATAGTAATTCAAGGAAAAATCCTTATGCATCTAGTCTATGAACAAAAAGCGAATATGTTGCACATTCGAGAACCATTTTACTCCTTTTTTTGATAAATGGAAGAGTTCAGAGTCTATTTTGCTCAAATATGAAAGAAAAAATGAGAGAAGAATTTACAACAACCAAGTTTGAACTACATAAATTCAACCATAGGTGTGCTGATTTCTAGTTTTCCATGTATCCTAATCAAAGATGATTTATTCACATGGGTCAAACCACAGCTAACTCGACTTATTTAAGGAGCTTCCACCGAGAAGCAAGTTTCATGTTCCTGGAGCTAATATATCGAAATCCATAGTTTGTTATTCATCTTAGTTTACCGAATTAGTATAGCTGAAAAAACGTGATTAGCCTTATTATCTTTTGTATTAATATATCTAGTCCAATAATGTCCAAAACTTTTGCAGGCACTCGCTTGTCATCCCAAAGTCTCATTTTACTTCTTTGCAAGAAACTCCATCATCAGTAAGTTTCCCTCTTCAAAAGTCATATACCTTAATGTTTTGCTTAATTGGATTGTGCAGACTGTTGTTACTTCTCCCTTTCTCCTGCATACCCTGATCTTTCTTTTCCTTTAGCCCATGTACTGATGTGATTCTTTGAGTTAACAAAGAACCAATCAACCAAGATCAAGATTTGAAGCCGAAACAATAATTGGATGGACTGATTTGAAAGGGCATTTTTCATCATGTACCCTGCCCAATGCATGAGCCAAAGTGATACGAATCCTTTCCCCTTCAGTGTCCATGTTGAGATGCTTCCATTGTTCCACTACAATCTGCTGCATCATTGTGCAATACATTCTTAATAATGTTTAATATGTGAAAAGTCTTTTGAAATACAACCATCTTGTCATGTTGACTGGACTTCTTCGCGCTTTCACGAGTATAATAATAAGTCCTAGTACAACAACAATCATACCTAGTGTGATCCCACAAGTAGGGTTTGGGGAGGGTAGGATGTACACAAACCTTAACCTTGCCTTGTGGGGGGCAGAGAGGCTGCTTTTGAAAGACCTTCGGCACAAAAGAGAAGAAGAGAAGAGAAAAGAAGGAAGAGAGAAAAAAGAATTTGAAGCAAGGAGAAAATAATATAAAACAAATAGAAAGATACAAAGCAAATGAGCAACAAAGAATAAGAAGCTATGCGAATACTAAATGATC
Organism: Solanum bulbocastanum; assembly: GCA_037074985.1. Taxonomy (NCBI): domain Eukaryota; kingdom Viridiplantae; phylum Streptophyta; class Magnoliopsida; order Solanales; family Solanaceae; genus Solanum; species Solanum bulbocastanum. The sequence goes on from CM073602.1 coordinate 3,109,465, forward strand.
CTACTAGTACGGAGAAGTGTAGAGGAGGCTAGCTTTGGATGTGAGCGTACTTGATTGGCCGACGCTCTACCTCATAGACCAAAGTTGGTCTAGCTTTCACTCTGTAGAACTTACTGTTAAGCTTTGGTGACACATTCTTAGCACACAATACCCTGGAAGCGAGCATCCTTTCAGCCACGTCGCTTCAATATGATCTGTGACATCCTCATCAATCTCCCTGTCTACTTGAAACTTCTTCTTTTGGATATGACTTGTGCATCGATCTTTACTTCCACCTCTGCCTCATGCATTACATCATTGAACTTACACTGTAGGTACTTTGTTGTAGTCCTACTTAACAAAAGTTTTAGACTCTAGATTTTGTCTCTAAATTTCTAGCTTATCATTCACTCCATCACGTCCATCACATGTCTTGTCAATCAATACTATGTTATCTGAGAATAGCATACACCACAACACTTTCCCTTGAATATGTCGCGTCAATTTGTTCATCCTATGAGCTGATCCCTGGTGCCACCTCATCACATCCTGAAAGTGGTTTGAGTCCCCTCCAACTGTTCTAGCTCAGGTCTTGGCTTCATCGTACATATCCTTAATAACCCTAATGTAAGTCATAGGCACACCTCTTGACTCCATACATCTCTAAAGGACCTCCCTAGGGACTTTATTGTACGCCTTCTTGGTAACACCATGTGTAGGTCTTTCTTCTATCCCTATACTACATTAACATTTTTCTTACAAGATGTATGATTTTTGTAGTCGACCGCCTCGACATGAATCCAAATTAGTTCTCATAGATGGGCACTCCCCTCCTTATCCTTGTCTCCACCACCCTCTCCTAAACTTCCATAGTATGACTTAGTAGATTGATACCTCTCTAATTGTTGCAATTGTGACTATCACCCTTGTTCTTGTACAATGGGACCATTGTACTTCACCTCCATTCTTCTGGCATTTTAGAATGTCCTAAAAATGACATTAAACAACCCGGTCAGCCACTTTATATCTGCATCGCCTGTGTACTTCCAAAAATCCGCTGGGATTTCATCTGGTCTAGTTGCTTTTCCTCTTCTCATCTTACGAACAACCCCCTCAACCTCTGCAACCTTTATTCACCTACAATACTCAAAATCTCTACGACTCTTGGAATGTTTGAACTACCCCAATACGATATCCTTATCCCCCCTTCGTTCAATAATTTATGGAAATATATGTCACCTTTGTCTAATGTGCGTCTCTTCTACCAACACTTTGCCATTGTCGTCCTTGATGCATTTCACTTGGCCCAGGTCGTGAACCCTCCTTTTCTTGCCTGACAAGCCTTTACAACTTCATACCCCTGCTTTTGTTCTCGAGCTCTTCATACAAGTGCTCAGAAGCTGTTGTTTTAGCCGTCGTGACCACTACCTTTCGCTTCCTTCCAACACCTGTTATGAAGAAAAAAAATTAGTTCAAATAACATATCTGTAGCAGCCTAACTGTTGATTTGAATTTTTTCTGCCCTTGAATTTGGACATCACATTGCATTAATATACCTGATGAGTTGGATGTGCACCATTTCGTACCTAAAAACTGGCATGTGTCTTATTTTTTCTGCTTTCTTTGAAAATCTTTTAGTCATTAGCCAAAGTAACCATTCAGAGTTATGTTCTTTTGTTATAAGATTTTTACATTGTCATAATCTGATGAAAGATGTTATTACCTTTTGGGTTGCTTTAATTAAACGGCCCAGCTGCTCGCCTGCTTTCACGACGTAGTTAGAATTCTGCTTTATCCTGTCTACAAGTTTTCTGATGAATTTTAATTTTATTTTTTTTTGCATTTAATTGCAGGTTGTGGCTGCCATGAGTTCAAAATTGCCCTTGATTAGCAGCGCAGTCATGAAAGCCACTGGTTGTGGTATGTTAATTTTTTTCTTGATGACAAATCATGATTGTTTTGCTTTCTACCACTGGTTTTTCTTTCTCCTCTTTAATTCCCTTCAGGGAAACATATGTTTGTTTCTCTAACTGTATTGATTGTGCTGCTAGTAATTCTGTTCTCGTGACATCTGCTATCAAGTCCTTTGTGTTTTGCTGTTTTAAATGGTAACCAGGCAATTACCAAAAATAGGGAAGGTTCTTTTTTCAAAATGGTGCAATTTAGCTGGATAGTGAACCCTTGTGTATAAGCTATATGCTTCTGATGGGTAATACTGCAATATTACAAAACATATAAGCTCTTTTCCCCTTTTCTTCATCAAAAATAAATAAAATATAAGCTCTTTTCCCCTTTTGTGTTATGTGGGAAAATATCTTGAGTTTGAATAAGTGTAAGTAGAGAACCTCGAGTTAATGGTTGTGGAAGCAGAGGAGAGAAGGCATTCACAAAATGCTCACCATGAAAATTGATCTTCTTCCTGTTGGGTAATCCCCCAGCTACGGATTGTCGACATCAATAATTAAGCATCAAGTAACTTAACAAAAAATTCTTAAGCTTTAAAGTGTGGAAGACATGTATCAATTCACCTATTTTTGGCTGTCTTGCAGAAAATAGTACTTAGATGATTGAAATGGTTACGGGTAGGAATTGTATTGGTTGTAGCACAAGCAACACTGAATTTGTGCTTCGGCACTAAGCACTGTCGGGTAGTGTTAAGTTAACTTCCCCTCCATAGTCTAACTGTCACCTTGGTGGAGGACAGATGGCTAACCTAAAGCTTTTAGGTGAAACAAATATGTGGCTCCACAAACTTGGTGACAAGTTTCACTTGGATACCTCAACTAAAGCTTGTCCCTATTGAACACCTGAACTCCATTCAAATTGTCCTATTAGACACAACTTGCTGATATTGCACATAAGGTGAATCTTAATCGTAGTACAGCACGTGAATTATTCCAGGATTTGTCCTTCCTCATTCTCTCTACTAGATACCTCCACCACCATATCCAACATATTCCCTCTCCCTGCCACCACCTCTACCACCCTATTCCCTCTCACCGTCATCACCTCCACCATGTATCTACCATATCCCTTCATCTTCTCTTCCCAGCACACCATTATATCTACAATTCCTCTTCATCTTCTCTCCCACCGCTGCCACATGCACCAATTTTCAAATTGCAAATGCATTCGAACTGTCAAACCATATCAAATATATTTTAATGGCTAGCACTATGTCAGTCACTGAATTGGGAGGGCGGGTAATCGGAAACAGAGGACTCCAAAGATATGATGATTTTCATTAAAACTTTCAGTTGATAACCTTCAAGAGAACTTTTTGATCGGAAACAGAGGACTCCAAATTTGAAAAATTGTATTTTTTTGTTTAACATTTCACTGATTTGTTTTCATTACCAAATCACTGCACTTTGATGGCCAAATTGATGGCAAAAAGATTCTCCAGGAAGACCTCATAGGGGTCTATGAAGGTGGGAGTTCTGAATAAACATAATAGTATAGTATAGTTCTTTTGTGTTGTCAAAAGCCTTTTTCAGACCAAAGTTGGGTGGCATTGTCTGATTCGCTACTTTTGCCTTATCCTTGTGTGCGAAGTTCAAACATTGTGTTTTTTCTACTGACTGGTCCTGGATGGTTTAGTAGGTACACATTAAATGAGGCCGAAGTATCTAATAGGTACAAGCCTCATTTGAGGTATTCAAGTGAAAATTATTGCCAACTTTAGTGAGCTGTATATGTATTTCTCCAAGCTTTTATGAAACACATGTTGTGTCTTTATCGGAGAAGATCGCTTCAGTATCTTGAGAGGAAGAAATGAAAGGAAAATAGGAGGAGAGGATTCAAAGAACTCGAAGAAGAGATTAAAAAAACATGCTTTTCTTTGGTCCCAAAAATTCTACGGATTATCTAGTTCCTTGGTTTCTTCTTGAATTCGATTTGTTTGAATTCCTACACAAACTTTACCGAGTTTCAATTTGTCACAGTTGTACTTTACGATAATGTGCCCCTCAATATCTTATGATAGTGTACCAATACTGTGATTTGCATTGCGAGGTGCATACTTTTTGACAATTATTTCGTAGAACCTTTTTGAGCATGGTCACTTGGTGAGAAAAGACCCAAAATAGTCCCTCATCTTTGGGTTAAAACTCAAAGTCATCCTTGAGTTTTCACATGAAGGATTAATAGTTCTTCATGTTTGCAATATTGGTGCACTTTTGGTCCTCGTTCAAAATTTTGCTTATTTTTTAACATTGATTTTATTCATAATTTAGGTATGGAATGTTTAATCGTCATTTTATATATTTAGTAGAAATAATATTTCCATGTGAGAGATTGTGAGAAGAAAAATACCTTGTTTTGTTTAGTAGAAATCGTATTGCAAGTAAAGTCGAAAGGTTCATCATGATGATTTCATGTGCAATAGTACAAATTTTTCTTTTCTTGCAATGTCATATGTTAAAATGTTCTTAGTTTAGCTGCAGTAATATTTATACTGAACAGAACAAGGTGTTCTTCTTCTCACCTTTTCTGACATATAATTATTATTTCTACTAAATATATAAAAAGACGATGGGACATTCTTTACATAAAATTAATGTTAAAAAATAGGCAAAAGTTTAAGGGAGGACCAAAAGTGCATCAATATTGCAAACATGAGGGACTATTAGTGTTTCATGTGAAAACTCAAGGATGACTTTGAGTCTTAACCCAAAAATGAGAGACTATTTTGGGCCTTCTCTGTCACTTGGTCTGTATATCAAATTTGTTAAGAGATTTTGATGTTAACTTTTTTTAAAGCAAGAAACCTTCTCTTAGTCAGTGTTTAGCCGAATTAAACTGCAACTCAAATGTCCCGTATCCTTTATGTCTGCTTTACTTTTCCACTTTCACATTCTTATTTCGAAACAAAGGTCAACAAAAGCTGTAGTTACCAAACTAAGCTTTAGGGGTGGAAAACCCGAAAAAAGGGAAAAGGAATAGTGGAAAAATTAGAATACAGAGATGTTGAATTTCCTAATGCCTACTTTGAAGTGTAATTTTATAATCAGTTGGTGTGGAAGTACATTCTGCAGAACTTTGCTGCTGGTAATTCCAAAGGTACATTGTAGTCACCAGGAACTTCACTTGTCATTAAATAAGGACGGCAACAGTAATCAGTGTTGTCAAAGGCTTGTTTTAGCCCTGAAGCAAGGTGCAAAACACATTGAGTGCTTCACCTTTACTTAGCATGTGCTTTAATGTTGTCGTCAAGACTCTAAGCCATACTTTTTCTTGCCAATGAGCGTAATCCTAAAAGGCGATACTAAATCATTGATATTTACTTTATTGCAGTTTTTTTCAGTTTCTTTGTCCAAATATTTGTTATTCATGCTTATTTGTTTTCTCCATTTACACCTTTCTTCATACCCCACTATTTGTTTACACTTAGCGTTTAAAGCCCCAACAGACCTTAGAGCTATTTTGCGCTTTTAGCAGGCATCCAAATGATCCCAATTATGTTTTGTTCTTTCCCCTCACCTCTCCCCAAATTTTGATGTAAAATTACTGTGATTTTACTCACGAAGGTTTAAAATGTGCAGATTCATTTAACTTGTTAGTTAACAACGGGGCAGCAGCTGGCCAGGTTATATATCACGTATGATCCCAAACCTTGCAATCAATAGTTTGATACTATTATTGATCCAAACAGTTTCTTTTGTGTGCTTTTGCTCTAATAGCTAGTATTCTACTTGAGAATACTTATACTTGTGATGATTTGTTTTTCATGGCAAATTCAGACCCATATTCATATAATTCCTCGTAAAGCAAGCGATTGCCTCTGGACTTCTGAGGTACTAATTTCCCTCTACGTTCCTCATTTACGGTTGTTCTGATAGCAGTTGATAAAGTTGATTGTTTTACAGAGCATGAGTAGATGTCCGCTGAAGTCAGATGATGCTCAGAAACTTGCAGATGGTATTAGGGAAAACTTGTCAATTTCGAACAACATTGAAGATAGTAAGGGGCAAGGATCAAGTCTCATTGTAAACTAGGGATGTTGCACACATGTTTGTCAAACTAGAGGTGGATCTAAGACATGTTCCGTCTTTCAGGTCGAAGTATGCATACACACATGCGAAAAAGAAAAGACATGTGTACATATCATGCAATATCACTGATTCTCAATTCACCGACTCTAGATTTGGAATTTGCCTCTGTTGTAAACTATTGTGAAAGCATGAGCATTCGGGATGTATTTTCGACTCATTCCATTTGTTTCCTGATTCAGTTGCTGCAGGACTGGTGAAATGAGCTGCATTTGTTGTAAATTAGCTTGTGAACTTCTAGTGAGTGTATATGAGTAATCTTTGTTCTTCTTCTTCTGCATATCTATGAGACTTTGGGTGTGTTCGGAATGGTGGAAATTCCAATTTTTCATCGAAAATTTTGGAAAATATTTTCTTTAGTCTATTTGACTCATCTAAGTAAGTAATTTTATCGTCCCTGCTTATTTATTATATCAATCATATTTAACATGTTCAAACTTTGCTTGATTCATCGACTTGACACCTCTGATTATTATATAATATCATTTGTTTAGATATTTTTGACTATCATAGCAATATCTTGCAATAGAAAATATACTAATACCATATAACATAAGTGATAGATTTCACAAAAAACATGACTGTTAAAGTAAAATATTATTTTAACAAGGTTTGACCATAAGGATATTTCTTTGGCACAAAATTTATTTTCTTTACTATTTTTTGACAAGGTCAATATATGTTTGATTAGAATCAGCAACCAATACAAATATATTTAATGTTTTCTGTTCTATTAAAATAATAAAATTGGATAATTTAATTATATAGATTCGTATCCATAGAAAAATCTAAATTGAAGTAGCAATGATTTGATAGTCCTTCCAAAAAGAATAATATTTTTATATATATTATAATTTTATCTTTAATCAAATAATTTTAAGCAGTACATTAATAACTTGTTTTAGATTATATATATATATATTTATTTTTATTTTTTTTTATAAAAAAAAATTATCCTCCCTAGGAGCTCCCACCCCTTTTGCTTCCTTAGTGACTTGAACTCGCAACCTTCGAATTGGAAGTGAGGGGTGCTTAGCATATGAGCAACTCCCTCTCGTCTTAGATTATATATTACGTTTCAATCTTCTTCTTTTTTTTAAAATTGTGAATCTAACTAAATATCAATCGCATAAATTAAAACGTGAAAAATACTACTTTTGGCACATGCAAGCTTTTTGTATGATCCTATCCACAAACTTTTCTCACACAAGAAACCTATCCATCTTATCTCCATAAAATCTTGTACTAAAACATTTGAAGTGAAAATATCATTTTATTTAATCAATGAGGTGTGATGGTATGACTAATTTTTTTAATTAGATCTGAAAATTGACTTTTGGTAATGGAAATTTTTTTTTAATGAAGAGCTTTTATTAAATTATTTTTAATTGAAGTGTTGTGGATTAATTTGTATTAATTGGGTTAATAAACTTCAAATATCTGATAATTAAACCAGATAAAGAAGAGATCACTTTATCATAAAACAAAATTCATTATCATTGAAATATAAGTGGAACTGAGATTTTGTCTTTAAGAAATTTAAAATTTAGAAAAAAAAAGTTATCAAATTAAGACAAATATAGAATATACACTAAAACTATTGGAGTTTATCAAATGGTAGGTAGAAGGCTAGCTCCGCCCTAATCACCTATGGGTGAGAGTAGGATGAAGGTGATCACAAAACTTTTGGAAAGCCCTGGATTTCCTCATCCTTAAATAGACGTTCTGATTCAAATTTTGATAATTAAAAAAAAATATTGTGGTCATCTCACTAGATATAAATCTCAATATTTGTATTGGATTCAACACTTTCTTCTCTAATAACACTTATTACACAACATGAATATGAATTAATCAGATCAGTAAATATCGAAAAGATATAATTATAAAAAAAATAAAAAATTAAAAGCATTAGAATATGACCATGAAAAGATGACTTGGACTTACTATGTAATAGCAAGGGGTGACTCTAATAAATTGGTGGCCTAAAGCCAAATTCAAATGGAGGCCTTAAATTCAAATATATATTTTTTATGAAGTTTATTATAGTCAATTATTTAATCTTTCTTGAGACATGATATTCATAATTTGTCGAATTTCTATTACCTTTTTTCTCTTTTATGAAAAAATTTTATTTTCTACAAGTAATACTCGATAATTTTTTAAAAAAATATTTATAACCTATTATTTTTTTTAAAAATAAGGTCCCTCCAAATTTAGAGTCTAAGACAATTTTTTTTTTTTTTTAAAGCTGTAGAGCCGCCCCTGATAATAGCCTTAACCCTACAAGAAAAGGTCAGCCAAATGAATTTAGCCAACAACTCCTCACAAAGGACAAGTAGGCATAGCCTTATCAAGATATCTAATCTATTGAAAAGATTTAAAAACATTATCCAATTATTCTTCACCAGTACCACTCTTTTATAAAATTAATTAGGAGTATGTCCATCTGGCTGTCATTCTGAAGTGACATTAACCTAACTAGTAATTGTTCAAAAGTCACTGAACGGTCCATCCTTAATTAGAGGTTTTAAATTTAAATTATGAATATAAAATTTTTTTTACTAGGGATGTCACTCTGAAAGTCCAAATGGATCTTGCAGTGCTTGATTCAGGTTAAGTCGGTGTTGCAATGTGGAGTTTGAACACCAGATGATGGAAAATCAAAAAAAGTTATTATAAAAATGGTTTAAACAAAGAATAAATACTTCTTTTGTCTCAAAATAATTATCGTGTTTTTTTATTTATATGCCTCTTAAAAAGTATTAATAAAGAAAATATTTTAATTATTTTATCCTCTTAAAATATTGTATCATTTACATCTTATCAAATGCTTGTATATAATTAATGCAAAGGGTAAAATTAAGAGAGAAAAAACCACTTAATTTTATCTTAGTTTCTATGATAAGTATTTTGAATAACATAGTTTTAGTCAAGTTGACAAATATTATTGAGATGGAGGGGTATGGTTTTGTCTTAAATTGGAAAATTTTGTGGTTTCTCTCTTAAATTATTTGGTATTTATATAGTTTAGGCTTTTTCAAAATACTTTGCATTAATTTATTGGTATATAATTAATTTTGAAATTATTTATCCAATCTTTTATACTAATGATAGAATTATTATCTTATATAGAATATGTGGTGAAATAATTCTATGGAATATTTCATAAAATATTCTTACTTTCTTCATTCGACTTATCAATAAAGGCTATCTAATCTATAACTCGGTTATACAAATACACAAGGTTGTAATTCTACATTTTAATACAGTTTAAAGTGTGTATAATTATTTACACAATAACCAACATCAATTATCTAAGATATTCCTATGACACACATTAATTAGTAACCTAATTAAAATAGTGACTAACCTACAATTATATCCCTAGATTATATGAACCTTTTCTATTCATTTGAGTTTGAGTTTTGGCTCTATTAGAATAAAAGAAAATTGATATGAGGGGCGTTATATATTAAAGTATACATTTTTGATACGTTCTTGATAAAAGAAAAAGATTCATAAGACTGAAAAATATGTTATATTAAAATCCAATTCATTTTATATATATTTGTCTCCTTGGCCGGGCTCGATCCGGCCCAGATTAAACCCATGCAACCCTTGTATTGTCTGATGGCCCGCTTAGGATTGAACACACCGCGCCTTCATCCAGGGGAGCATCCACATAGTGTGTCTGGTGCTCGAGCACCTATTAACATCATTTCGGAATATATATATATATATATATATATCTACGTAAAAATTAAGAGGTATTTGTATAAAAATTAGCATAGAGCACCCAATAAACAAATGATCTGATTGGTCCGTTAGCTCGTTGGTGGATGTTTAAGGCTCTTTTAGAGTTGATGCACCCACAACCTTAAAATTCTAGATCCGCCACTACCTTCATCACTTTGTCGTCATCTTTATAACTATATTGTTCATGGAGTTTCGAGCTTTGAATCCTATATATCTTTTTTAAATTTGCTTTAAAATATTTTACCTGAATCGGTAATATATTGAAAACAAATTTTATTTTATTTTTATCTAGGTGAGGTAGAGAAAGATTTGCACGTAACCATCCTCCTTGAATTTCATTTTTGGCGATTATGCAAGCAAGGACGGATCTAAGTAGGGTTAAGAGAGTTCTTTCGAACTTCTTCGATAAGAAGTTATATTGTATATGTAAAGATAATTTTATGTTAAGTGTATATATAGAGTACTAAAAATTGATTCAATGATTTGGTGGATTCAAAATTTACTTTAGCGCGCAAGCGAGCACGTTGGGGACGGGAGGGAGGCACACGACGAGCGCAGTCGCCCCCAAGTGTTTAAAACGTGTTCGCGGGTCGTTTTCGTTAATCCATTCATGTGCGTCACTAATTAGATGATGATGCATTTGGCTACCTTAAGAGAGTCATAGTTACTCCCGCCGTTTACCAGGGTAAACGGCGGGAGTAACTATGACTCTCTTAAGGTAGCCAAATGCTGGGTAAACGGTGGGAGTAACTATGACTCTCTTAAGATAGCCAAATGCCTCGTCATCTAATTAGTGACGCGCATGAATGGTTTAACGAGATTTCCAAAGTTTCAAGTTCAAATTTCAAACACTATTTTTATTTTTTAAACGAGACAAGATATTCATTACAACTAATTCACATTAAATACAGTATATCTGTCTTTATTATCGTATTCTACCGTATAAAATTATGAAACCACCAGTCGTATACAAATTTGTCTATTTCAAAACCTTCATTTATTTTGTTTGTTTTTTTATTAATTTTTTAGAAGGATCACATTTAAAGTCGTGCATTAAAAATAAAATTCTCAAATAATATGCCACGTCAACCTCATATCAATATCTTCTTTGTGGGGTTTATCTTTATCTAATCCGATGGATAAGATAATTTGTAGTACATTTTGAGCCCATCAATCCATTAATATGCATCACCATCATAATGATTATATCAAAAATTATAATAACCGCTAGATTAAATCAAATTTGATCATCTACGGTCCTAAGATCATGAGATGTTAACACGTGAATCTTTTGCTTAATTAAAATAAACAAAAGCACACAATGGGTATTTGCCGCGTTACACTTTTTACACGATGTTTGGATTAATCATTTTATATCTTTTTTCACATGATACACAAAACGACGACGCTTTGTTAAACACCAAACGACAACTCTTTCAAAAAAAAAAATAATAATTATCAGAGTCATCTAGTCCGGGTTACCGCCGGCGACCACAGACCGCCGTGAACGGCGGTGTCGAACCCAACGGATCGGCACTTTACGGTGTATGCCTGATTCGATGGAGGTAAAAACAACGCCGGAGTGCTCGTCGACGGTGTGATATTCGACGTCCGTTTGTACGGACCGAGCCATTTGTTCTGCATGAAGCGGTGTTTCCTCCATGGAGGAAGGTGTAGGTCTCTGCTTTTCAACGATCGTCTAGCGGCATCGCTCATTGTTCTCAATATCTGCTTTAATTCTTCGCTTTTTCCGACGAAAACCTTCGGTAGCAACTGCGATAACCGTTCGTAGAAGTTCGTCGGTCTTGCGATCTCGAATTCCGCGGCGAAATCCAAATCGATGAAGTAACGAGTTTGACTGTTAACGGCGTCCGACCGAACGACATCGATGAACTCATAGTTCCCGGCGGTAAGTCCACCGGAGCTCTCCCATTTCGCTTTACATACAGCAGCATTATAACCAAAATCTCTCAAACACATCATTACATTCCTTCTGAGTACCGATTTACTCGATTTCAAACACGAATAAACTTCTAACGCCTTAAATACATGAGAACACAGCAAATTCCTAAACAAATCTGTATCGCTTTGAAGAATCATCTCCGGTACGTTATTGACTGACGACTCATCTAACTCTGTATCGGAGTTATCATTTTCCGACGACGGATTTTGATCCAAATCATCGGAGAAACCAAAAACGAGTCCTGAAAAGCTAGGTGAAACGACGTCGCTATCAGCATCGGCGCTGTGTTCACTGCCGCTACTGATGTAACCGAGTTCCCGGTGATCGGCGCCGACGATTCGAGCCTTCACTTTATCGTTTAACGGGTCAGTAACTCTCTTCATTCTGCCATTTGCAGACATTTTTTTTTGTGAAGAAAATAAATTAAAATTGTTTGAATCTTTTTAATTTAGGATAAAATAAGATCGAAGGTTTGGTTATATATAGAGGGGAGAAGTTTGTGGGGTTATAACTAAATAGCGAATATTCGAAAGAAGCTATGCCTCCACAAAAAAAAAAAACGTTTTACTATTTTTATCTATGGAGCCAAATAGATTTTTGCTTTTAATATGAATTTTAATTTTAAAAAATTAAAATATTTTTATTTTTATCTCTAAAGAAATCTAAACAAGGTTTTATAATGACGTCATTTGTCTATATATATATATATATATAAAAACCCCTAATTGATTTACCTTATAAAGAAAAAATAAAATTTGTTTATGTTTTATCTTATTTAACCTCACTTATGGAATTATACCAAGTATATTGGTGGAATAAGGAATATGCTTTCTTGTAGGTAGAGTTATATTTATAATAATTATGACTAAAATATGTAATAACTTAAAATAGAATAAGAAACTAATGTGGAAATTGTATTAAAATTAGATGTGTTATTTAGTAGTAGAGTATACTCCATGATTTTATGTTTGAGACAATAAGACCTCGGTTTATTTCATTCATTTATTCTATATTTATATAATTAATATAATATTTGATCTCTTATTACATAAAATCATTGCATTATTAATACTACATAATATAATATTTTGATTGGTAAGATATTGTATAATCGATGGTATATTTGTAGAAATATAAAGAATAGGTGTGTTGACAAAAAAATATTTGCATCGTTGGGATCTGAAAAGAATAAAGTGTCGACGATACTTAAATGAAGTATAGCACATTAGTGTTGACGATAAAAGAATAAAATTAATTATTTATTCTAGCATTTATTTTTGCATAAATAAGTTTCAGAACTAAAACCAACCTAAGCACCTAGAATATGAAGAAAACAAATGTGGTCTTATAATAATTTATATATCATTATCTATAGTCTAATTATTTTGTATCATAGTTGTTGCATAAATATATGCCAAACCATCATCAGCACCTAGATTAGAAAAACAAAACGTGTGGTTTTATAATAATAACAATTATTTATTTTAGAGAAAAAGTCATGATTTATCTCGAACTTTATGATTTGAAAATTGATATACCCTCTATTTAAAAAATGACTTATATATGCCCATGTCGTTATAGAAATGACTCATATATACCCTTTTACTTGACATAATAATATTTAATAAATTAAAATTTTATTTTTTAGCTTTAATTTAAGAAAATGCCATGTGGCATTTAAACTTTGAGTGGGTGGGGTTCTTTTTGTTTCCAATTGGGTCGGGTAGGTATAGTGGAAAGTGGGGTATTTTAAATGCCACATGGCATTTTCTTAAATTAAAGCTAAAAAAATAAAAATTTAATTTATTAAATATTAATATGTTAAGTTAAAGGGCATATATGAGTCATTTTTATAACGATAGGGGCATATATAAGCTATTTTTTAAATGAAAGGTATATCAACTCCAAATCATAAAGTTAGGGGTAAATCAGGACCTTTTTTCTTTATTTTATAATATATTTTTACACTATAATCTTTAAATTATTGCATAAATAACTCTAAAGAAACCACCACCTAGAATATTAAAAAGTACTCCATTAGTTTAGCAATAATTCACATATTGTTATCATTATTAGTTTTTAGTCAAAAACATTCTTGAACTATTCCCTCAATTTAAACTACATCCTTCAATTATTTTCCTTAACAGAAAACATCACTCAATTATTTAAAATTTTACAACTTTCATCCTTTTGTTAAAAATTATCAAAAATTAATAAGTTCTTTATAACATCATGTATGGTTCACACTACTCTCAACAAATTAAAATCTCTAAATCACCCCCAATAAATCAATTTTGTTCATTCTACATACATCTAAAATAATATTATAATTTTTTCTAGTAACAACATTTTGCATTGTTTTCCTTTTAATTAGCAATTTTATTTTTATTTACTTTTCATTTGATTTGATATCAAAGAATTATTAATGGAAATGTTTTGTTTTCATTAAATCTGCAAAAAGTGGTGTCGTTCGGAGACTTTTACTTCTAATAATGAAAAATGAAACTTGAGTACTAGATATCAAAATTAGCTGAATCTTTATCACCTCAAATATCAATTTGCTCCAAAAAATTATTGTTCTAACGACATTTTGACTTTACAAGGTGAAGATTGTGTGAAATTAAGCTCCAACTCCATTCAGTTGGTAAAGGAAAAGAGCAGATTATGTCTCCTCATAGAATCACACCGTTCCAACATTGTTTTTTTTTAACAGCAAACACGAGTCTCAAATTTTTATTTTTATTTTTTTATGTTTTTTCCAATCGGTAATAATATAATAGATTTTTTTATGAGAATAATACGAATTGCATATGTTTTTGTGTGGAATTCGTTAATTTGTTTGACAAATTTTAATAGAGGAATATAAGTTGTTAAATTTTAAATACTTGGAGGATGTTTTTTATTAAAAATGATAATTTAAGAATGTAGTTTAAATTGAGGTATAATTTAAGGATGTTTTAAGCCAAAAACTCTTATCATTATCATGATTACACCTTTCGTGGAGTATTAAGGATCCGTTTGTTCATAAAATAATATTCCTTGCTAGGGGAATATGTTCTTGATTTCAATTTTCTTTTAAAGATTCGTTTGTTCATAAAATAATACTCCTTGCTAGGGGAATATTTTCTTGATTTCAATTTTTTTTTAAAGAGAAACTATTTAAATACATAAATATTTTTTATTTATAAATTTTATCTATAATTTGAAATAATTATATATTATCTCACAATTTAATAATTTTATATTAAATTTCAAGTTAGACATATATGTGAATCACATTAGATACAAGTTATATAATATAGACATATATCTACTATGATTCACATCTCTAATACCTTATATGCAAACGAGATTTGTTAATATATCATAGATGCATAAAAATTACATTTTATGTGTGTATTTTAAATACCAGCTATACGAGTGAAATATGAGAATGACGAATGAGATGACAGAGAGGCGAGCAAATTATTTCTATATAACAGATACATACGAATTTACTTGAATCCAATGTATCTAAAATAATTATTTTAATTTTGATACTATATATTTCGAGATGCATGTATTTGAACGTATTTAGATGGATCAAAATTTAGCAAGATAATGAATATTATAAATTGCTCCCTCTATCCACTTTTAATTATTATGTTGCGCTTTTGAAAAGTCAATTCAACTAATTAATTCGATATTTAAACAAAAAATTAGATATTCAAAAACTTATACGAATAGTACTATAAAATTTAATTTTTTTCATATCAATATGATGAAAAAAATATATCGTAAAAGTTAATTAAAATTATATCGTTCGATTGTAAACAATAATGATAATTAAAAATAAACGGAGAAAGTAATATATATCTAAATATTATACTCCTACTTTATAAGATAAGTTTAAATTAAAAAGGAGAAGTGAACTGACACCAGAAAAAGGATATACTGAGTTGTATACCAGTAAAGGGCAGGGGTAAAATTGGTAATATCAAGTTTGTAGGGGGCATATCCAAAAATGCGATAAGATTATTCTTGTCGGACATACCTGAGACGTGGTGTTCTCTTATTGGTCCACGTATAATTGAGCCACGTGAAGCATTTGTTACGCACCTGAATGTCACGTGAAGACAAAAGTAGTTGAAAAGGGATTTAAATTGTACTCATTTGGGTTTTGGTACAGTTCATGTACAAGACTATTAATTGACTCTTTGGTAATTGGGAAGGTAAGGGAAGAGTAAAAAAGATACTACTCTTTCGGAATCATATTAGTTGTTCACGTTATAACGTATTTGATACTTATTATGATAGAGTGATAAGTAGTTATTCACATTAATAACGTATTTGATATTCATGATGATAGAGTGATGAGTATATTTTTATAAATTAAACGAAACGTTGGTGTTTGAATGATAAGAATAAGGGTAAAGTTATAGTATAGATTATGTGCTCAGTTGAATTTAGTGACTTTGATTAAAATTTTATATTTTTTACTGAATTATTTTACTTGTCACATTTTTTTAGAAAAATTATGTGTTTTACTCTCTCTATAAAATATTAATTTTTCTTCAATGAATATTCCCTCTAGAAGGAGAAAGGCTGGAAACTGTTACTTCTCAGAGAAAAAAGACAAAATGTAGGTTGATCTCTTTTCAATAAATAAATAAAAATTTAATCTAATAAATCTCAATATTGGAGTATGAACATACATTTTTCGCTTAGATTTTCTATATTAATAGTGAATGTTTGTTACTTTCAAATATAAATTTTATTATGAGCAAAATAAGAAAAATATAGTACTCCCGTCTTATTTTATGTGGCACTATTTCCTTTTGGTCAGTTCAAAAAAGAATGTCACATTTCTTTATATGATAAATATTTAAATGAAAATTTTTTCTTTTACCCTTATTAGTCCCACTTAATCTTAAAGATAGTACTCCAATACATTTATGAGGAGAGAGAAAAGTAGGTTTACTTTTTAATATGACTATTTTTTAAAGAGACAATTTGAGAAACATTTCAAAGTCTTCATTTATTTTTTAAACTCCATGTCCGATCAAATATTGTCACATAAAATAAAACGAAAAGAGTAACTAATTATATCATGATTTTTTAAATGATAATTACATTGGACCTTTCGACACGATCCTAAAAGAATTACTAAGGGTGAACCTATAAGTATCAAATTCTAACCTCGCCTCTCATTAAAAAACACTTTACTTTAATTTCTAATATTATTGAATTTTTTTGACACAATTAATTTTAATTAGACTCTATATAAATATTAAATATTGAATAAAAAAAAGAAGAAGAAGATACAAGTATGTATAAACCTAAAACAAAAATAACTATTCTATTCTTCTATTTTATTTTGTGTATTTTAATTTAGTTTGTCATAACTTGAAGAATATAAAAAGTTAATGATAATTTCTTTTTATAAATAGATTAAAATAAAATAAGACTCGTGGTATGTCTCAACGTGAAAAATGGAACTAGTTGAAATTATATATATGTTAATTCATATTTTATTTAGATCTTTAATATTCAAATCATTTGCCTTAAAAAAGAAATTAATCACGTTATTTGTGCAACATTATACGACGACGAAAAATAATACTATCAATCCAAATATTATATTTATTAAAATAATATAATATAATATTATATAATAATAATATATTATAAAATATATGTAATGACCATCCAAATAGAACAGAATGCTTAGATGCGAAATGAGAACTTTTGGATTATTGAATTATACTTTTTCCGTTTAAAAAAGAATGATTTTCTTTTTTTATTAATTTTTTTCAAAAAGAATGATTTTTTTTTTATATAACATTTTAATTTCAGCTTTTCATGTGGTGTGTTTAAGGCTACAAAATTAAAGAATATTTTATATATTTAATATAATTTTAATTTAGGACTACAAAATTTAAATTTTTTTATTTTTTAAAATTTCATATCAAGTTAAATTAGATCATTTTTTATGAAACGGACAAAGTAATAATATATGGCCTGTTATCTTTAGAACTCTTGGTAGATGAGATGATGCAGTGTTTTGGAGTGACCTATAAAAACTGACAGATGAAATGGTGTACAAATTTTTGGATGTATTTAAATGGATGGTTGTTATGTTATGCCTTCCTTGTGTTAGAAGAAAGTTTGCTGGCATTTGTGGGTTCACAAACATTTTGACACGTTTATCCAATCTAGAAAGTTTGCTAACACCACGTGTTATCAGGTGGATACATTTCTTTTTGACTTAATCCATCGATGACCTCTAAAGTTAACATCAATTTTTAATTAGACATTTTAATTAAATTTTATTTATTTTAAACACCTTATGTGAGACTTTATTGTGTCATTTTGACACTTTTAGCTTACATGACAAAGTAAATGTTATATACTCGCTATTGATGGGTGAGAGACTTATTTAGTTTATTTTATTTTATTTTTTCTCTTCTTTTTTTTCATTTTAGAGCCACTATCTCTCTCATTATTTCTCAAAACTTAAAGTATTTCAATAGAGGTTAAATCTTTTGTTGTCATAATTTAAATTTAAATTTCGCACTATAAACTTAAATAGATTCAAAATGAACCAAGAAATCGAACCCATATCAACAACATCCCAAATCATGTAAAGTTCACCCACAATAATCCTAAAAATAGGAGCCAAAAAATCTCAATTTTTACTATGTAAATGTTAATCCCACGTACCTTGCGCCCTAATTAAACTATAAATATCACAAACTTAAAGAAAAAGAGACGCAATCTTAATAATATGAACCATTATTGTTATACATTTGCACCTTTTAGCCCTAAATCAAATGAAGAAATGGAAGGTGAGGGTGCAATGAATGGGGAATATGGCAGAAAAAAATCATGAAAAAGAGAAATAAAACATGGAAGATGGTTGTGTGGTTGTGGGTGTGATGGAAAAGATAATAAAAATGAAGGAATGTGATAGAGTAGATTGTGTGGGTGTGGATTTACGACAGAAAAAATAAAACTCAAAAATAATAAAAATGGAGTAATATTGTGGGGGGTTGCACTTTTCTTTAAATTTGTCAAATATTTTATTTAATTTTTTGGAATAAAAAAACCACATGTCATTTATTCATTGGTTACTTTGTCATGTATTTTAATTCTTATTTTTTCTCTTTAATATAGTAGACGTTTAATGAGTTGGCATGATATAATTGGTCATCTAATTCACGTGAACGCGCTTGGTTAACACGCACTTGAAGTCAACATGTGCTAGTGAAAAAGGTGTCAAAATGACACAATGTGATCTGACATGAGATGTCTAAAATAAACAAATCTTAGTTAAAATATCTAAGTGAAAATTGCCTCCAACTTTAGGAGGCCACTAATGGGTTTGACCTTTCTTTGTTTAAAAAAGAAGATCGGGAGAAGATTACAGTGTGAAGAATCAAATTCTAAATAATAAAATGAAAGTTTAGATAAGCAACTAATCATGATGGAGTGCCTTAGACTTCCAAATTTGAAGGTTCCATTTTCTAAAGCAATAATAGGTTATAAATGTGTGTGTGTGTGTGTTTTTTTTTGAAAAGTATAATGAATACTATTTGTACAAAAGATAAACTTTTAATATAAAAGAAATAATTATTAGGAAAAGTTGAAAACATCATGAGCATTAGGTGTTGAGAAAGATTAAACGAATTGATTACATTATTAATTGAGTACAAATTAAGAAGATATTGATTATAACAAAGTTATTCTTTACATTTTGAAAAGCTAGAAAAATACACTTTATATTGAATTTGAGCCGCACCTATAATCAATTAAGCTACTAAGATAATCAGAATGGACAAATTTCTTTGTTTTATAGTTAGACAAGGACCTTACGTGCAGAATTTAACATTTTGCATTGGTAAAGATAAGAATTATATTTATTATGATATAAGCTTCATTGGGCCATTGTAGTGTAAAAAACCAATTATCTCTATTTGCGTAAAGGTAGAACTCTTGTGAATATCTTAGCATGGTCTCCCAGGACTACAATTTCGAAATAACTTAATCCATGAACCAAATGACGATAACTTTTCCATCTTTGACAGCCCTTTCCTTTCGGCCCAAGGTTTTTGCCATTCATACCCTTTTGCTAAATAGCCAAGCTTCTTCAAAATGGCAAATTTCAAATCCACATAATACAGTGTTTTAGATCCAAGGTGTCGAATTGAGCAAATATAGGACACATCTAGCAAAACTGCAGTAAAATTTCAAACTACTAAAAAATGCTAATAATGAAGGCCAGTCATCATTCTGAACTAATGGTAAAAGGTAATGTATACAACCACATACTCTCAAAATTGAAGCTTGATTAACAAAGGAAAAATGAAAAATCGCAAACTAGTCTCTGGACATTCCGAAAGAATCACTTAAGCAGAAGCACCAGATGCCTTGCCTTTCTTCTTTTGAAGTTTCTTCATATAGAATTCCAACTCTTTCCCTTCCAAAATGTACCTGTCAGTTTCAGTAAAGCCAAATCAGTGAGTCGAACGAAGTGAAAAAAATGAGATTTGGGATTGCTGAGTGTAAGCTTACCCATCAGCTCGGCCACATTGACCAGGGCGGGATGAGATGCAGGCATATAGCCTACCAGAGCTGTATTGCTCTTCAAGGTGACTATCAAGTGTACGATCCTTCTGACGTTTCTCAATTTTCCGGACTACATGGTTGCTCTTCTTTGCCTCCTCAGGTGGAGCAGCAGCTTCTCCCTCCTTCAATGTTGCCATTAGAAAAGTGTATATGTGAGGAAATATTTCACACACTTCTCACACATCAGTTACCCAAAAAGAATTACAAATCATTGAACGGAGTCACTAGCTAAAATTCATATATAGAGAAAAAGATTGATCATTATGGCAGGAGAAGAAACAAATCTAGGATGACATTAGTAAGCAATCTATAGATACCTTGCTATAAATAATATTAAGTAGAATGGTGTAACTATGATGAGGTACCTCGGTTGTAGTTTCCTTCTTAGCGACCCCCTTCTTTTTCCTACCAATGTCAACACCATAGTGCTGGAGGTACCACTGTTTAAACGGTGCTGCATCAACTTGAACAATTGCACTCTTGACAAGAGTTTGTGTGCGGACAAGCTCATTGTTCGAGGCATTGTAAACGACATCAAGGATACGAGTCTTGCGTGTGACTGCCTCACTACCCCATGAATAGTTACCTGTATCCAATCTCAGTGCCCTCCACTTCACATTACCACCGCGCACACGAATTCGTCTGACTGTCTTGTTACTAGAAATCTTGGTATTAGCTGGTTGACGTCCAAGCTCATACCTTTAGAGAATAAAGAGAAGATAAGGAAATTGACACAAAGTCAATATGTGCAGTCCGAAATCTTGGGTCTGCGTAACAGGTACTATAACATTGACATCTTAGATAAAGTTACTTTTCCACACATTTTAGCTCCACAAGAGTCATGTTGTCTAACACTTAAAAGGAATACACAGTAAACTACTACTACCATTCTGATTTACTAGTAAATAAAAAATAGCATAGTCAGTCAAATCATCATCATATAGCCCAATTGTCCAGAGGTATTCTTTAGTTAAAAACAAGAAACATAAAATCAAATTCCATTTTTACACCAGCAATTAATCAAGCCCAAGAATAGTGTTTAGTAGAATGTCATTGATTCAATAGGTGAACATCTATGAAGCTCAACAAAACTTGACCAGTCGTTTTATAACCGCCAAGGAACAACAGACCAGACAACACCATCATCAAAAAGAATTCAAAGTGAAATACGGTGTTGCTAAAAAACAAAAAGTGAATTCACAAAAGCCACAAGGTAAGAGCTTTAAGCAAAAACCAAGAAGCAAAGTGCACAAGCGCAGGTAATATATACTACTTTCAAAATGGAATAGAAAACTGGCATCAGCATGGCAGAGATGAATCTAAAACTTGTGCATGACAGGACTACTACTAATCATATAACAAGATGATTAGTGGGACTAATTTTTTTCCATACATTTTCTCTTTATTCTTTTCCATATTCTAAATTCAGAACCATTTCTCACTAAAGCACACTTTTGCCTCATGGAAAAATCCTCTCTACCTCCCTGAGGTAGGGGTAAGGTCTACATCCACTCTATCCCCTCATACCTCACCTATGGGATTACATTATGTTGTTTTTTCCAGAAGTGAGAATTATCTAAAGCATATCACTTCACAAGTAAGCAAGCCAATGTTTTGCATTGCTTCTCCATGGCGATTAAAAAAATAGGTAATGAACGAATCATTACAAATTCTGGCATTTCATTAACAGAAGACAGGCAAATGAACACATACACCAGTCAATCAACTATGTTCCAACATTAAACTAGTTCCGATTGCGCATTACATCAATCAATCAACCGGACTCAATCCTAAAACTAGGTAACTCAGCATATACAATGCACACAAACATATACAACAACAACATACCCGGCATAATCCACAAGTGAGTTTCGAGAGGCTAGGATGTACACAAACCTTAACTAAGTATGTGAGATAGAGAGAATGTTTCTGATAGACCTCAAATACACATACATATATATACACATAATATATGACGAGATAGGGGGCAAATTAACATTATAAATTTTGAACAAAAGAAAAACGAAAAACTGACTTTCGCTTCTTCCTCCAAGTTTTCTGCTTGCCACCAGTGGCACGTCTCTTGTGCATAGAATCTCTTGAGATACCTTTACAACATACATAAACAAAACACATAATATTATCAAATTCATCATTTTTTTTTCAAATAATTATAATACGAAGCTGTACGAAGATAATAACATCAAAAGAATCTGCAGAAACAGCAAAAATGGCAGAAAATTTGAGATAAATACCCATGGTTGCTGAGAGCTTAAGCCGACCTTACTCCTTCACTCTGCTCTCCTCCTTGTAGTGCTGAAAAGATAACTAAAAACCCTAGCTTCAATTTGGGCCTTAACTAATTTTGGGCTTAGTTAAAATCACAGTCATTCATGGGCTTTTCAATAATATGGTAAGTCAACCCAAACAGTTTTTGGGCCAAATTTTAGTTTTTAGGTTCTTATAAAAAGTTAAAACTTGGGAAAAACTATCATACCATATATACTCTGTTTGTCAGTTGAATCCTCATACATATCAGTTTGCCAACTAAACCCTTAAACTTAACACAATATTTCAAACCCCTTTCTCATATGATCATTGTCCGTGTAATACATTCAAGTCTCCGTCTACGATCAAATCTCAATTTGTGGAAAGCCTTCGATGACTTCCTTATGAAAACATCAATTTTAATTTGGGTATAGACGATATCTCTTTATTCTTCGTGATATCGACCACATTTTTTATCCCTATTTGCATTTTAGTGGGTTGGTCTGATTCACTAGATCATTAAGAAGGACAACGAAGCTAATATGTTGGACTTGAGGCCTCAAAATCGCAGCGGTTTAAAATTTAAATTGGGTCAAAGACCTAAAATTTGTCTACATTCGGGTTCTTCTAACTTTGCATTGATTTTAGTCATTTATTTCGATTGTATTTAATTATTTCATTTTTATTATAACATTCTTATTATTGCAATTGTTTACTTGAATTCTATCAGTTATTATTTAATTGAAATAGAATTCCCTTTAAAGTCGTTATGTTTTCATTTAAAGTCTTATTGTGTTCATTACTTAATTAAGTTTCCTTAAAATAAATTCAAATGACTCGTTGCTTTAAATTAGATTAATTTTTTTTTCTTTTCCAATCAATTCGAGTTTTACGATATATATTTTGAATAAAAATAGCCAAGTGTTTCAAGTTTTAAAAATTAGTCAAGCAAATGATTCGCAGGTAAATCACATGTTGGTGGACCTTTTTAAATGTGTAAAACATTATTTTAAGTGTCACTAGAAACAATACTCAAAATGACTTTTCTGTTTAAATCTTTTAAAATTTTATAAAAGTCTTTTTTATTAACAAATTAAATGACGACTTTGTGTCAAAATTAGTATTTTCGCCAAGTTGAAAGAAGTAAATTGAAACTTTGAATTAAGTTTTTTAAACTAATAAACACATGTTATAATGCCATTGCAAAATTCGTTAAAAAGAATATTCGAGTTATTAGATACCAAAAAATAAAATGTGATTTTCCCCCCAATTTTAGGCCACATTATGATGACAGAATTTCTAATTTTTCCTAAAGTGATTTTGTTTTACTTTCAATTTTTTATGATGCATCATATTTAAAATATTTTTTCTCTTACCACGTATTTTAGAATATTAATACAAGTTAATAAAAATTACTAGGTCGTGAATTAAATTTTTAGTTGTAACATAAGATAAAGGATCTCAATGTTTGGCACTACAATGACAAATATTTAGAAAATAATATATTTGAGCTATTAGATAACAAAAATAAATGTAGGGTTATTTTATGCCAAATTTAATCATGTTATATTGTTATTAAAACATTTCCTTAAAAATACATGTGAGCTATTATATATCAAAACAAGAAATGTGGACATTTTTATGCCAAATTTTAGGTCACGTTATGATAGCAAAATTCCTAATTTTTCCTAACCTGATTTTATTTTGCTTTCTATCTTTTGTGATGCATCGTGTATATGATAGAAATATATCAGGTTCTATATTATATACATGAAAGATTCTACAATAAATAAAAGATGCATTCTACCTTTTGTGATGCATCTTGTGTATATGATAGAAATATTGTAAATGACAATTTTATTTATTGTAGAATCTTTTAACAAAGAGCAAACACTTCAATAGATATTTATAAGAAACTTTATGTACTTTTGAAATAATACTAGTTAAGTGTAAATGATTTACACGTGTGTATCATGTTAATTAGCAATAAATATATAAAAAAAATACAAGTTTTTTGTGTGAACATTATACTAAGTACACAAAATTTTATCATAAGTAACCTAAAATCTTAAGATAAAAAGTGTACTTAAAGAGGGACATGATAATTTACCATCACATTAACAATTTATTATTGAAATTAAATGCAGAGAACAAAACTTCATAATTAATCTCACAAGTCAAAATTATATTGGTATTGATACAGAAAAACACACTCTAAACAAATGACTAAGTACATTACATATGAGCATAATAATATAACACAACTATTTGTAACAATAGTTGAATTCAAAGTAGTTGAGTATGTTCTAGACCTGCAAAAAATAAATAAATAGTCTTGTTAGTTATATAATATCTATATTTATTATAAATATGATCCTTGGTGTATTGTAAAATAAGTTTTAGCAAATTTAAAAGCATAAATATTCTTAAAACAGTTAAATAAAACTTTGCTTAATATAAAATTTATTTTTAAAGATAAGATGATTGATTTTTTAAAATCATTCGTAAGTGCGATTTAAATTGAATAACAACACCAATAATGAATCATAAACCAATATTATATTTTTCTTGTTAAGGCCGTGGGGTTTAAAGTTAATTAATAAGATTCTCCAAATCACATGAATTTTGCTCAAACCCATAATTTGAAGTTTGATTATAATTATGAAAGAACCCTAAAAAGGTAGTAATAAGGTAAAATTTGATGATATATATAGAAATTTGAAATATAGGACCTCATAGTTCAAAGAAAGAAAGATTTTAATTTTTTTTAATAAATTTTTAAACTTTTAAATATTAGAAAAATAATTAAATGACAATTCTATTTAACGTGAGGTCTATTTTTAAAGGTAAAAAAGGCGAACGACATTTAGCTAAGGTTTCTATAATTTTAATTAATGTGTTTTAGTGAAAAAAAAAAAAACATAGAAGACATCAATAATCAAGCAATTGATCTTGAACCATAGTTTCTATTGAAATGATTAAAAATAAAGCATGCTAAATAGCGTTGACAAGCTAACGGGTCAAATCAAATATAAGAGGCTACACTTGATTTTGGTATTGAATCTTAAAGTAATAAATTAGTTAGAACTTAAGAGAATTAAACCAGCAGGAACCAAAATAAATAGGAAAAAAGGAGAGCGAGATAATCATGTATCTCATATACATGCGAATCACACTAGACACAATACATGTATCTAGTGTGATTCACATGTATTTGGGAAAACCAGAGAAGTAAGAGACTGGCGAACGAGATTTAATATGTATCTAGATACATGCGAATCCACTTGGACTCAATGTATCTAAAACAAATTGCACTTAATTTTAACCTCATTTATTTCGAAGCATATGTATCGGGACGCACCAAAATTTGGTAAAATTTATAATATTATAAATTAGAGTGTATTTAAGTGGGATTCATGTACATTTTCCCATTTAATTAAGCAATTAATCTATAGCTTTAATGAATAAATAAAAATAATGCATGATTAGCATTAAGACAATTATAACAAAGATTGATGGTATTTTCAGACCAAAAAGTAAAACAAAGATATTTTTAAGCTATTTCTAATAGGTTAAAGCGTATTCTAGAGGAAAAAAAAAAAACAGGTCAAAGGATATTTTTAGACAAAAAAAAAAGTTAAAAGAAGAATATTCATAAGTCTTTTACCTATTTTAAAAAATACTCCAAAATTTATAATAAAATTAAATAAATAAACTTCCAAATTTGAACACTACTACGTAAATTAGGAAAAAAAAGTACAAGTATAATATTTGTAAAAAATTTCATAATTTGAGTTGGTTAAGGATTCTACTACTAAATTTTCATAATTTGAAACGGATTAGTATTCTTGTCCTACTTATTATTTAAGCTTCCCATCGTCTCATAATAATATTACTTCCAATTTCACCAAACTTTTTTCACAGAGTTCAATATTTTCCTCTGTTTTCAAAATTAAATTTTTCATCTTCTTTAATGGATTGTGTTTATTCATACTCCAAGATTTCACTTCCTCAATTATCGAAATTTTCTTCATTCAATTTAAAGAGTAGTACTCTGTTTAAGAGCCAGCAAAAGAAAAATCCATTGACATTAATGGTTAGTTGTAGAAATAATAATAATAATAATAATAATTATCGCATGTTTAATGGATTAACAGCTCCATTAGTGCCAACGACAGAAACAGGGAGATTGTTGAGCGTGTTTTTACAGAATGACAAACCGTTGTTTAACGGATTTGTGGAGAAGGAATTGAAGAGGTTGGATTATATGAAGAATGATGCATTGCTTCGGAGCGTTTTTAGCCTGGGCACTGATGAAGCTATTCTTCATAGGTTTGTATTCTAATTTCAAATAAGAGTTTTAAGTTATGTGCATTGACTGACGTATTTTCTTCGAAACTTATGTTGTTGTAACTTGTAGTCATAAGTCAAATTTTAGCATAGGATTAATATGTGGAATTATATGTCCAAAAACAGCTTTTAGCAGCAATAAATATGTACATTAATAAAGAGTGTTAAAGTTTTTACCAATATTAGTTAATTGTCATTGGATCCAATGTCGATATAAGTTTAAGGGACATTAACAAAGAGTGCTAATTGTGGATTAAAATGACAAAGTTATGGATAAATGAATGTTGATTTCTGTATTATGTATATGAATATAATGATATGTTTACTAATATTTGAGTACTTTGAAATAGCAGGAGAATTTCTGAGATGATAAAGCTGGAATGTAGAAATGTTGTAGAGGATATTATGTACATGTTCATAGTTAACAAGTTCTCTCTGATCGGAGTGCATATGGTTCCTAAGCTCTCCAATTGTATGTGCAATGGAAGGCTCGAGATATTTCCTCGTAGGGACTGGGAACTCGAGTCTATTCATAGTGTTGAAGTACTCGAAATGGTTAAGGAAATAGGATGGGAAGACATGAACAAGTCGAATGTGAAAGATAGTTGGGGACTAACTCAAGTCCAAAAGGATCAAATCCGTCATGTCTATGGTGCATCGATTTTGTATGGATATTTCTTCAAGTCAACCTCATTAAGGTACCATTTGGAACAAAGTTTTGATAAAACTTATAGCAACCTCTCATTTCCGAGGTCATGGCTTTTAAAACAAAAAGGTGTTCCCTTAAGTGACACAGGATCAACATCAGTTGGTCCAGTGTCACTTATCAAGGGGAAGAAGTATGACAATTTTAGGTCTTATGTTACAAATCTTGACAATGAAATAATGATAATGTGTTCAAAACCAAAATTCAAAGAGGCAAAGAGTCTGATTGAGAAGCATTGTTCTGCACTTTTTGGCAATGAGAGTAATGAGGAAGTCTCAACCTCGTTCGCGAGTCTGAAGAGGTTTGTGTTGGAGGCTGTTGCATTTGGTTCTTTCCTTTGGGATGCAGAAGATCATATTAGGAAACTGTATCAACTCGAGGAGTTTTGATCTCATTTACATTTGACATAACGAGGAAGTTCATACTCCACTAGTTTCACCATCTAAGAGGGGAAAACGTGCTTTCCCCAATACCACATTGAATTTCTGTGTCCCGTTGTTTAATGAGACACAGAAAGAAAGAGTCTCTAGGTCATAGTGTATATATATAGAAGTTGTCAAATTTCACTGCGATTTTCTTGATGTATAAAAGATTTTGCTATTTATCTAATCTTAAATATTAGAAGAAGATTTGGAGATGTATAGAACTTTCATTATTCACAATAGAGATTCCTTGTTCTATATATTCAACTTGTTTTAGAACAAATAGGCTTACAACTTTCATTCGTACTGTGATACTAATTAGTTAATGTTAAACTATTTATTCTTCATATGATATTTAATGAATTCCTTATTATAGTTGAATTCAGCTTATTTGATATTTTGATAATTTGAAACATAGTTGATTGATTATTCATAGGAATTAGGATGGTCTTTTTGTTAGTCATGACGGTGTAATTAGTGGGGATCTAAGATTTTCACTTAAAGAAGGGACGAATTCGAAATAAAATAGTGTTATCCTGAAAAGAAGTTCTTCTCAACCTTATTTTGTGACATACTTCAATAACAACAGCATGATCCAAATACTCCACTCCAGCATGTGTTCGAAAAATAAAAATATAATGCTTTGATCCAAAACAGTATATTTGATTCAAAACTTTGAATTGAAAAATGTTAAAAGTTGTTTGGGGTGTAAAAAATGATTTTATGAAATTGGAGTTACAAATAATGGCGTGAATGAGTCTTTTCTTAAACAACAATGACATAAATGAGCCAAACTTTTAACTTAAGGGATAAATGAGTCTTTTCTTAAAGTTCGATAGCATATTTGAGTCTCTTTTTTTTTAATTGAAAGTTTAAATGACAATTTTTTAAGCTTGAGATCTACTTTAAAAGGTAAAAAAGGTGAACGACGTTTAGTTAAGGTTTCTATAGTTTTGATTAATGTATTTTAGTGCAAAGAAAAACATAGTAAGGCGATAATAATCAAGCAAGATCTTTATTAGTGGCAGTATATACAAGTGAATCACACTAAATACATGTATCAATATATATCTTGTGTGATTCACATGTATCTAGGATGCCAGAAAGATAGAAGAGTGGCGAACGAGATTTGTTATGTATCCAGATACATGCAAATCCACTTGAATACAATGTATTAAGAACAAATTACATATAATTTTGACCTCATTTATCTCGAGATACATATATCTGGACGCACCAAAATCTGGAAAAATTCATAATACTGCAAACTACAGTATATCTAAGTAATTTACCACCTAAACTAGTGAATTTATATAAGTTTTCCCATTTAATTAAGCAATTAATATATAGGTTTAATGAATAAATAAAAATAAAACATGATTAGCATTGAGACAATTATAACAAAGATATTTTTAGAAAAAAAGAAAGTGAAATTACCTATTTTTAAAAATACTCCAAAATTTATAATTAAATAAAATAAATGAACTTCCAAATTTGAAACACTACTTCGTAAATTAGGAAAAAAGTATAGTATAATATTTGTAAAATTTTCATAATTTGAGTTGGTTAAGGATTCTTACTGCTACTAAATTTTCATAATTTGAAACTGATTAGGATTCTTCTTGCTTCTACTTATTATGAATCATAATAATACTACTTTCAATTTCACCAGAGTTAACACAGTTTAATATTTTCCTCTGTTTTCTTGTGTTTTTCATAATCAAATTTCGTTAATGGATTTTGTTTCTTCATATTCCAAGATTTCACTGGCTCAATTTCGATAATTTTCTTCATTCAATTTACGGAATTTACAGAGCAATACTCTGTTTAAGAGCAAGCAAAAGAAAAATCCATTGTTAATGATAGCTAGTTGTTGTAGTGATAATAATAATGGCGATGAAAACCGCATGTTTAATGGATTAACGGCTCCATTAGTGCCAACGACAGAAACAGGGAGATTGCTGAGCGGATTTATGCAGAATGAGAAAGAGTTGTTTTACGAATTTGTGGAGAAAGAATTGGAGAAATTGAGGAAAGAAGCATTCTTCACAGGTTTGTATTTCAATAAGAGTTTAAGTTATATACACAAACGTCATAGAAGGTTATTGCTCTATTTTATAATAATTAAACATGTGGGACATAATATATATGTATAATTTTTCTGTTGTTAGGTAGGTCACCTAAATCTTACTTATATCGAATTTAACTTATAAACCCTAACAGTTCAATAGAATTTTTACACTATCAGGTCATCTACTATATTGTTGTGCCTAGTAACATAGGCACAAGTAGTGTCCATGTATTATCGTAAGAGTGAGTTCGACTTAATATGTGGAATTGCATGTCGTTGTAGGTCAACTTAACCTTACTCTTTTAACTTAGAGATTCTAACAAGAGTTAATTAAACAGTAAAATTGACTTCATCCAGCTAACTTTTTAATAGTTTAATGATGTAAAAAAGCTAGTTCTGTCAGAGGAAATTGTGAATTGGTGTCTGTCCTAGAAATAGTTTTCTTGCATTGTGAAGGAGGGACTGGCAAAACTCCTCTAGTTTGAGGTTAAAACCTTTAGAAAAAGAGCGTATTTACTGCTATATGATCACATTTTCGAGTGTCGTTTCAAGGAAGCTGAACTTTGCTCTCTGTATATACAATTGTTATGTGGATTAAAATGCCTAAGTTATCGGAGTAACTGTTCGATAAAGATGTTATGTATTGGAATATATATGTTGAAATGTTTACAAATATTTTGAAATGACAGGAGAATCTCTG
The DNA here is from genome assembly GCA_037074985.1 of Solanum bulbocastanum. NCBI lineage: Eukaryota > Viridiplantae > Streptophyta > Magnoliopsida > Solanales > Solanaceae > Solanum > Solanum bulbocastanum. Next base: position 3,140,340 of record CM073602.1, read on the forward strand.
AGATGAAAAGGCTGGAATGTCAAAAAGTTGTAGAGGATGTTATGTACATGTTCTTAGTCTATTCATAGCGTTGAAGTACTTGAAATGGTTAAGGAAATAGGATGGGAGGATAAATGGAACATGAAAGATAATTGGGGACTCACTCAAGAAAAGGATTATATCCGTTATGTGTATGGTTCTTCGATGTTGTATGGATACTTCTTCAAGTCCGCCTCGTTGAGATACCATTTGGAAAAGAGTTTTGATACAACTTCTAGCAACCTCTCATTTTCGAGTTCACGGTACTTGAAACAAAAAAGTGTTCCCTTAATTGACACAGGATCGACATCAATGTCACTTATCAAGGGGAAAAAGTATGACAATTTTAGGTCTTATGTTGCGAATTTTGATAATGAAATAATGAAAAGAGGTTTGTGTTGGAGGCTGTTGCTTTTGGTTCTTTCCTTTGGGATGCAGAATATCACTTAAAGAAATTTTATCGACTTGAGGAGTATAGATCTCATTTTTATTGACATAGCCAAGTTCACACTCGACTAGTTTCACCATGTAAGGGGGAAAATGTGTTTTCCCCGATATCACATTGTGCTTCCGTGTCCCGTTGAATAACAGGACACAGAAAGAGTCTGTTAAGTATAAAGAATTTTGCTATTATCTGATGTTAAATATTAGAATAAGATTTATAGGTGTATAGAACTTTCATTATTGGCAATAGTATTGTAGATTCCTTCTGTATTTTCAACTTCTTTTTAGAACAAATAGGCATACAACTTTCATCGTACTGTGATACTAATTAGTTAATATTAAACTATTTATTCTTCATATGATAGTCGAGTTCAACTTATTTGAGATTGATAATTTGAAATATAGTTGATTGATTATTCAAAGGAATTAGGATGGTCTTTTTGTTGGCAATAACAATGTAATTAGTGATGGATCTAAAATTTTCAGGAAGGGACGAATCCAAAATAAAGTAGTGTTGTCCTTCAAAGATGTTCTTCTCAACTTATTTAAGACATACTTCAATAACCACAGCCTGATCCAACTCCTCCTCTCCAGCACGTGTTCGAAAAATAAAAATATAGTGCCTAAAAATTAAAATTGAAAGTTTTAAATTTGAACCTTCTAACCACTGAGTCAATCTCTTGTATTCATAGGATTCAAATTATATATATATATATATATATATACCCAAAAAAAAAAAAAGTTACCTTAGATATAATGATTTTTAATCAAATGTGGTGCGAGTGAACACCTACCGACCCTTAGATTCGCCCCTCACTGCAAATTGTTTACTCAATCAAATAAATACATGTGCACTTTACATAGATTTTGTAATCGATATATTTTAGTTAATACATACTCTATATGTCCCTTTTTTTTTTCTTTTAAGCAAGTTAGACCCCTGTGTGAAGTAGAAAAGATAAATATCTACCCGGTATATCGACAATCCCAAGATCTAATCTCTTTTACTGCAGCAAATAGAAAAGAAAGACAATCGAAAAACGAATAAACGAAAAGAGAGAATTCAGCCTTTGGCTCAGGATCAAGTGAGGATACTAGAGGGGGTGTTAGTTCTTTGATAGAACCAAACCTTCCCCCGACTGAAGAAGAGCCAGGGGATCAGTCTGAAATAGAAAGAGCCTTTGGATCAACTGGATTGAGTGTGATAAGAGAGCTAGTTCAAACCCCTTCGGTAAAATACGAGCAGCCCCACATTCAAACCCTCCTCCCCCCCTCCCACCTTTTTTTTCAAAAAATATTGTTTTATCTTTTAATTCAATTATTAAAAACTTCATTATTTTCATGTGATCATTACTTGGTCTTTTTAATTTTGTAGGGTGGTATTAACTATTAGGAATGCAGCACTTCTATTAATTTCCATTTACTAGTCTTTTTATTTTAATTAATAAGAAGTTTCATTGTTGTGGAGAATATAAATGTTTTAAATATTATTTTTATATTTCTAGTTTTATATTTAATGTCAATTTGACCATAACTATATTTGGAAAAAAATTTGAAAGCTAGTGTTTGGCCATATAATGTATCATTATTTGAAAAACATATTTGCAAACATTCCAAGTTCTCAAGTTCTAGAAAAAAAAAAGCAGTATTTGGGCAAAATTTTAATATTTGATAAAAGCACTCATTTATAATTTGTTGACTAAATTTCATTCCTAGTTTGTTGTACAAAAACAATGCGGTTATATATATATTTTATACAATTTTTACCTAAGCTTTCTTTCCAAAGTTACTTTTTTTTTTTTTGTTAACAAGATAATAATATTTATAGCTTAATATTTGGCCATACAAGATAGTGGCAGAGCATGTCTACTAGTTACACTGCTAGGAGGGTTTACAAAAGTAGTACTAATACATTTATCTAGATTAGTATGGGCTTTAGTCAGCCTAACAAAATGAGTTTCTGCTATGTCTGCCTCTAACTTTTTCAAGACAAACACCGGCGGAACTTTCAAGCAGCAAAAATAGTTGCCCTGCGTTATATTGGTTTCCTCCTTTGCTAAGGCATCTGCCACTTTTTTTGCTTCGCGATATCTATGTTGAATTGGGGGGGGGGGTTCCCCAGCTTCTGAATTAGCACCCTGCAATCAGACAAAATATTTGAATAAATTGGGTGATCATTTTCGAGGAATGTGATTATATCCTCACAGTCAGTGTTGATCTCTAGAGAAGTCAAGTTATTCTCTAATGCCAACTGCATTCCTTGAAGTAATGCTATCAATTCTGCTTTTAAGGAGTTGGTAGCATAAAGGTTGCTCATATATCCCAATACCCATTCTCTGATGACTCCCTATGTTCCTCCATTCCCCGATACACCTGATGAAGACCTATCCGTGTTCAGTTTGAAGCATTTTTTAGGAGGTTCCCATTTGATGTATGTGGTTTGTGGGGTGATCTCGTTAGCGAGATGTATTCTCTTGAGTGGGTTATGGTCTTTGTAATGTTTATTTTCGTATTTGTATTATTATGATGATATTCATTTCTTGTCTTCCAAATGCTCCATATGAAGAAGGGAAATGCCTCTTACCGTTTTAGTGATGTTTTCTTAAGGGCAACATTTAAATCTCTAAGTTTGACTAGCCAATCGTCTCTTGCACTATTAATGATTTGATTTATTGAATATATATCCCCTAAGTCTAACCACATTTTTCTAACTATCTTGCATTCTAGGAATATGTGAGTAATTGTTTCAGGAGTGTTGCATAGGTGGCATAACTGACTAATTTTTGTTCCTAGATTGCTAAGGTAATCTCTTGTGGAGATTTTACCGTGTTGGCATTGCCAAATGAAGTATTTTATTTTGTTTGGGCACTTTAGGGACCATATCCATGTAAAGTTGTTACTGGATAGATGCTTCTCATCATTGTTTTTAGTTAGGAAATTATATACGAAGCCTGTTGATAGAATACCCTTATGGCTAGGCCTTCAGGTGGCTTTGTCCTTTAGAGCTCTGTTTGTGTAGGTACATTGTAGTAGGTTTTCGAGCTTTGTAGTTAACTCAAAGGATATAAGTCCTCTTCCGTCCTCGACATATTTGGCCAAGAAAGTTCTTGTTTTGAGGTTGCTCTCACTTAAGTAGAGTGGGCCATGTAGGATTTCTCTCATGATTTTATTGTTAGGTAACCATCTATCATGCCAGAAGAAGGTATCAAGACCGTCTCCAAGCACCCATTCTATGCCTTTTTGACAAACATTCCATCCTATGATAAGATTTTTCCACTGTCTACTACTGTGGGTCTTAGCAACCCTGTGGTTGCTTTCTAGTTTTCCGTTTTTAGTATATTTGTTTAGTAGCATCGATGCCCATAGAGAGCTTGGTTGCTCAAAGGCTCTTCATGCCAGCTTTGCTAGCTAGGATAGGTTTTTAATGTTTGTGCATTGAGCCCTCAATCTCCCTTGGCGTATACCTTTAGAGGGTTGAAAAAATTTCGTTCGAGATCCATTAACTAGTATAGCTACCTTACTACTTGATACACATGACATGATTAGATTTGTTAGTTTCCCAGAAAAGTTAAAGCAGCATAGTGTATACCTATGGAAGGACCACTCAATTTTGTCAAAAGCCTTCTCTAAATCCAATTTGAGGATGAGATTGGAGCTTTTCCCTTTCATTTTTTTTAAAATGAGTGATCAGTTCTTGGATAATAATGGCATTATTCGTGGCTCGCCTATTTTTTAGGAAGCTTGACTGACAAGGGCCTATTAATCTATCCATTATTGGCCTTAGTCGTTGTGCAATAATTTTTATGATGATTTTTATATGTGGTATTACACAAACTTATTGGCCTAAAATCTCTAGGTTTACTAGCATTCTTTGTTTTCGGGACTAAGCACACATGTGTTTTGTTAATTTCCTCTGGTATGAATCCTTTTTGGAAGGCCTCAACACATAGTCTAGTCACGAAACCTCCTACATTTTCCCAATATTTTTGGTAGAAGTATGGATGCAGTCCATCAGGTCCAGGTAGGGCTGTGTATCGGTCGGTTCGGTTCGGTTTGGTTTTGAAGTTTATCGGGTTGGCTTATTGGTTATCGGTTTATAGAGATGCTAAACCGTTATAGAACCATTAAGATATTGACTTATCGGTTATTGATTTATCGGTTTTTAATTGTTATCGCTTCGGTTATCGGTTTAACCGTTAAGATTTAACACAAAAATAAAACATTGAAAATCACTTAGAAACAAGGTGACAAACCAAATAAACCATGCACATTAGTTCACAAGTTACATCTTGCTCAAAAGCAAACACTTTTACATTGTAGAATAACCAAGTGTTTGAGACGATCAAAAATAAAAGTAGGAAATCAAACTCTAAGTCAAGGACTTTATATACAAAATGGTATAAATATAATTATTTAATATACTATCGGGTTATCGGTTAACCCGTTAAGAAAAAACTTCAAACCATTAAGGACCGATAACCCGATAACAAAAAAAAATCAAAACCATTATCAAAACCGCTAAACCAATGACTTAATACTATAAACCAATAACTTTTTTGTCGGTTCGGGTTATCGGTCTCGGTTCGGTTTTGAACAGCCCTAGGTCCATGTGCCTTGAGGGGCTGGAAACTATCGACAGCTCTTTTGATCTCATTTTTTGTTGGGATGTCCTCTAGATATGAGATCTCCAGTAGTCGCAGATGGTCTTCCCTCATGGGGGTTCTCCACTGGGAGGAGGTTTGTTTTCTTTTTGTTTTCTTCCTCTTTTTTCAAATTCATATTAATTATATTCAGTGTCATGATTTTTCTCAAAACATTTTCATTATAAAATGATAATACAAACTTATGAGTATTTCAAATAATTTGTAGAATTTATGAATATAAATCATATTTTTAAAAAAAAAATTAAATATTTCGCTCAAAATCTATGAGAAAACGCAAGATAAACTTCACACAAAAATAATTTTACCAAAAATATTTAGAAATGTATATAACCGTATTAAGCTAGAAAGTTACAATTACTTGAAAGTAATCAAATTACAATTAATTTTCGATTCTCTTGAGAATACCATTTTTCAACTACTTGAAACTAGAAAGTTACCAATTCTGTCAAATAGTTACAATCAATATCTAAAAACACATTATTTCCTTTTATTTATTACTTAATATTTTCAATTAATAAAAAAATATACACCATTTTTTAAAATAATCTTTTTATCTTTACAACACAGAATATGTATTTATTTTCATGTACAGTAACGTTGTTAAGAAGGTAGTAAATCTCAATTCTAAATTTTGAACTATAAACTAATAAAATTTTAACCTTAGAAATATCTTAGAACTTTGAACTATAAACTAATAACATACACATTACTAGTAAACAAAGTTTCCAAAAGTAAATCTATGATAGTAGTACATATTACAAGCACGTGACTAACATCTTATTAGCTTAAATTAAACTTTACCAATATTTTAAATTACAAATTATAAACGTGTCAAACATAGAAAGGTCAAAGACACGTATTATATCGTAAACACAATAAATACAAGTATTAAAAATACAAGTAAAAAAGCAAGAAACACAATTTGGCACAATAAAAACCTTTTTTCTCAAAAGCAAGAAAATAAAACAGGGAATTAGTAGATCAATGCATTAGGTTAAAGCTTTTCTTCTTAAAATAATACAAATTACTCGAAATTATAACCAAAAATTGTACTCCCTAGGTCCTAATTATTTGTCCACTTTTTAATTGACATATCTATTAAGAAAACAATTAATGACATAGTGAATTTATCATTTTACCTCTATTAATTATGAAGTGGATGAAAAGTTTTACATTTTTCAAAGTAATTAGTCATTTAATTAAGGGTATAATAGGTAAAAAAAAAGTTTGTCCTTTCTTAATTTATCAAAATAGACAAGTAATTAGGAATAACTATAAAAGGAAAAGCAAACAAGTAATTAGGGACAAAATGAGTACTTCTCATTCTTGAATTACACAATGAACTGTTTTCTTTAATAATTTTATCTAAATAAAACCACTAATCAGAATCTACATGCCGGTACTTTACACACAAGCATAAGTACAAATTTTAGAATTTTTTTATTGAATTTAATTCAAGAATAATTGGCTAAAGATCAATTAAATTTAATCATGAACTATAAGCATAAGCCTTTATGTTTTTCAAAATGTAATTTAAACTTATTTTTAGAAAAAAAAAATTGTTTTAAATAAATTTTCGATTGAAAACGAAGTGAAGCAATGTTTGGATAGTTGTTATATGTCGTATAGTAATGTTATATATAATGATTATTTTGGTTTCTATTTAAATTTTATTATAGATTTTTTTAAAATTTATTGTCACATAATCATGAAAATTTTTATTTTGTGTAATAATTAATTTGGTATGATCTCGTTAACTTCTCTTTTCTTCTCATGGTACTCCCTCCGTTCCATTTTATATGTCATCCCTTTCTATAAATTACTGGACCATAATACTTGTCATTTTATAAAATTTATGCATAAATTACTATATTTTGCCTATTATACCCTTGATAAAATAGTTAATTAATCTTGTCATTTATTAGTAAAATTGACTTAAAAAACATTAAATAAGTGTAGAAGGATAAAATTACACAATTTCTTAATGCAAGTGCAAAGTAAAAAAGTGATATATAAAATAAAACGAAGGAAGTATTATTTAATAATCTTGTTTTATCTTTCACCTTACTTTTTTATAATAGTCTTACCTCACATTTTATAATTTATTCGTTTATTCTTTTTATATATTGACATGTCATATTATATATAGCGATAGTCGATAGACAACATCCTAATCTATTCGTATTTATTAAAACAATACAATAAATTATGAAAGCATATCAACCATCCAAACATAGTGTATGGTTCAAAAAAGGATGGTTGTTATTTTTTTTTTTTAAATAGTTCTACCTCGTATTATACTGTGTACATTTATTCTTAAAATTTTTGATGTATCATATATATTATGTATGTAGCGATGGAAAAAAATATAGTTTATTTAAATGTTATACATATATGATATATTTAAATGATACAATATACTTCATTCGTCGCATTTTATATGTCATCTATTTTTATAAATACTTGATCCATAATTCTTGTCATTTCATAAAATCAATGAATAAATTACCATATAGTTACTTTTTTATTCTTGTGAATCATTAATCTTTAAAATATACATTTGACCAACTTAGAAAAACTAAGTAAATAATTCATGTTAATTGATTAAATTAATTAATTAAAATAAATTAATTCAAATTCATTAATTGCAAACTTGAGTTTCAAAAAAATTAAATAAAAATAGAAAAATAAAATTACATCATTTTTTAAAATAAATGCAAAATAAAAATATAACATATAAAATAAGACGAAGAGAGTAATAAAATACGATAAAGTGTTTGAACCATCCATACATAGTGTAGGGTTTAAAAAAAAAGGAGACAATAGTGAACACAATTCGAGGTTGAAGGAAGAAAAAGGAAATCTAATTGGTTTAGATGGCGGCAGATTAATAAAACACTGATACTGATGATTATGTTTAATTTATTTTAAAAAGCATGGGTGGCACACATAAATTAATTAATATAATTATAATAATAAAGAAATCACTTACACAGTTTATATTCAGTGAACAAAGCTTCACCAATAACGACAAACTTGAATAAATTAATGAATAAACAGCTGTATAGAAGATATATATTTTCTCTACTTTCTTAAAATTAAACAAACTTATTTATACTTTTAAAAAAAAAGATATAATTATAAATGTGAAATAGAAAATATTTATAAATTAATAAATATTTTTTTCATTCACTTGTACTTCTCAATTTTAAACTTTATGTTAACAATGTGCTTGTCAATTTTAAACTTTGTACTTCCTCAAGAAACAATAATAATACAAGTATTTACCACAATATCTATATTAATTTCTGAAAAATCTTGATAAATTTGAAAAATAAGTTAATTGATATTGAGGTAAAATAGAAAAAACAAGTAACCATATTTAATCTCGATATAAATATTAAAAATAATAAATATGAACAAATAAATAGTTATAGTAATCTATAAGAATAATAATACTACAACTTGATAACCAAAATTCTGAATACGCTTCTATCCAAAATAAAATACATTAGAAGCATCAATCCTTGTCATTTGAAATATGTGTAAGGCTCTCCCAATTGTTGCATTTGTGAAGGTTGGGTGCTTGTAGAGCATGGTCATTCAGCCTCGAATTTTTATACTAACATTATATGAGCAAAGTATGAAGATGAGACAAGATTTCTCATACAATGAATAGTGGAAGGGAAAATGTGGGACATCATATATAAGATCAACAACTTGGTGAAAATAATGAAATAATGTACAAAAACATAATGATTGAACCCAACGAGTTTAAATTTTTGATTCACCTCTGTGCTGATACATGTGATGTTTGATCATATCTCTCAATTATCTTTCTTCTCAACAATAGCAACCAAATAAGTGCCAATATTCATAAGAAAAAAAAAAAAGAACAAACAAACAAGCAAACACAAAGAAATTTGAAAAGAAAATCTTCAACTACCAATTGCTACAAAAAATAAAACACATCTACATATATTGAGGGATAGTTAACACAGAATCACTACATAATCGGTTTAATCTCATAATAAAATTTTGAGAAAGATAAAGATGTATCCACACATATAGTGGCAATTAAAAATAATGTGTGGAATGAGACTATGCCATAATATATCAACTCCCTAAGCAAATTTTCCAATAACATTAACCATTTACATCAAATTTGGGCATCGAGAATTGCTAAAAGGAAAATAATTTGAGATTTTAGGGCACAAAAGGTGAAACCATTCAAAAATTCCAAAGAAATTGCTTTTCTTGAATTTTTTCCCCAAATCTTTCATAGGATACCAAACTGAATCACAACATAAAAAAAAGGGTTTGAAACAAAGCAGGTACTCGTAAAATAGTTGAGGTACGTACAAGAATTGCCCCAAACAATTAACTCATAGGAAATGAAGTCGACCAAAAGAAAACGAAGAAATAAGGTAAAAGGGAGCTCCCTTCAGTCCAAGCACAGATAAAAAGGAGAGAATTTATCTCCCGCATCATTCACACATTCACAATAGTATAAAAATACATACTTCCTATTGCGTTTGAATGAATGAGTCGGGAGATAATTCAAATCCTTCGTCTACCTATGAGTGGACTAAAGGAAGCTCTCTTATACCATCTTTCACATTACATTTAAATACACAAATTCAACCACAATATTAGAATCTTAAAAGTGGGGATTTATAACAACTATATAAAACATAGAACTTATATTTCATGTTACTAATGTCACTTTTTGTATGAACATTTCAATATTTATAGAATTAAAAATGATTGTATTAGAACATGCATTTCACTTTGTGAAAAAAAAAAAAGTGGTTTAGAATCAATTTATTCCAAACTTGAAAAATTAACTACAAATATTGTGTATAGCCAAATAATTTTTGAAGCAAAATAAAGTTAGGTTAAAAAAATCATGTGATGTCCAAACAGATCTTGAATCAAAACCTAAAAGAGCAAAATATTATGTCCTAACAAATTTTATTTGTACAAACAAAAATCAAAATATAGTGTTACCTAGTACTATAAAATAATATGCTAGCAAGAACCCTAATTCAAATAGCTGAAAAATTCTCACCGTAGTAGGACAACAACGACTGTATAATCAGTGTAGTCTCATAAATACGATCTGATGAATACCTCAACTAACCGTAAATGGACAAACATAAGTAAGCATCCCTCTAGGAGATTCGATAAAATTGAAACAATACAAAGACGATAATCATTAACACACTATAACACTTTATATGAAGTGATTGTAGAAAGATAAAAGAGGAAAACAACATTAAAAAAAGATCTAAAACGGCAAAAACAAAGAAGATAATTAACACTATAAATTAATGACAACATATTAAACATATTAAAAAAACAGAAGCATCATCATTCAGTTACAAGACAGACGTTTTTTCCCCCCTTTTCAGGTAAAGCAAAGCATTTTTTTGTTAAGAAACAGCATTTTATAAAGTAAAAAAAAAAAAAACCATTTCACAAATTTTGTCAAACATCAAACAGTAAAAAGTTTTATCATCAAAAAATATGTATACAAAAATAGCACTTATCTGATCTTTATCATCCTGCAAACCCTAATACAAACACGAAATTTTCTGGGAGAAACAAAAACCTAAGTATAAAAAAAGAAATAACATTGACTTAACGATCCATGAAAAATCACTAGAGATCTGAATTCAAATTTCAGTAAAAACAAATAACTTAAAAGTCTGAAGAATGAAGAAAAGATAAAACATCCAAGAGAGTGTGACTTAACAGTCAATGAAAAATCCCAAGAAACAAAAGTTTCAATTAAAAAGTATGAAGAAAAAATAAATACATCCGAAAGTGTGACTTAATGATCAATAAAAATCCACAAAAGATCCAAATTTTTGAAACAAATAAATCATGTGATTTATCAGTCTCAAAGGATATAAACTAATTCGAACACCATAATTATATTTTAAAAATTATAAGGGGAAGAGTGTGACCTAAAAAGTCATGAAACCAATGAAAAATCATAGATGAACCAAAAAAAAGTGATTTCTTTCAATCTATTTCTATACTAAAATCGTTAAAAAAAAGAAAAAAAGAAAAAAAAAAGGGGAAAGAGTGAGAATGAAGTGGGATTTTACTTCCTTTTGTGTGAAGAATTTTATTTCCTTTTTTTAGAACAAGAGAAGAGAAGATGATATAAAAAGAAGCACAGAATGTGCATTTATATACACATAAAACTCCCCCTTAATACGGAAGAAAAATAAGCGAAGTGTAATTGACCATTCATCTTTTAGGTTCAACACTTGCCTACTATCTCTACTCTGTTCCTGCTTATATATATCGTTTTTACTAAAAATAAATGATACGTAATATTTATTACTCCCTTCATTCTATTTTATATATATATCATTTTTACTAAAAATAAATAATACGTAATATTTATTACTCCCTTCATCCTATTTTATAAAATGCCTGTAAATTATTTCATTAAAAGTAAAATAGATATTTTATAATTAAATTGTTACTTAATATAAAAATGTGTCATTTTTTTTTAGACTGATTAAGTCACATAAATTGAGACAGAGAGAGTAATATATAAATGACACTATTTTTCTTATTTATCCTTAAAAGTTATTAGTATTGAAAGTATGAATTTTACCAGCACATAAAAACTAAATGATTAATTCATATTTTTTTGTCAATTTAATTAATCAAAATAAATTAATTATATAAAAATTTGACTGTAAAATAACATTAAATAAGTGTATGATAGTAAACTTATCTAATTTCTTAATAGACGTGAAATATATAATTATGACATATAAATAGAAATGGACGAAATAATATGATCCGGTGATTTAGCGATTTTTAGAAGTAATATCAAATAGACTCTTGTGTAGATGAAATTAAGAGTGTTAAATGGATGAATATAGACTGAATTTAAATAGATTAAAATGAATTGAGTAAATAAATTACAATTCATCGACTCTCTAAAATTTTTTACTTGAATTGAAATGGGCTTAAAATGGATCATAGATCCGTTCAATTCTAACTAAGTTCCTAATACAACTGTCTGTTACATCTTTGTTATTGTTGTTTATAACATATCAAATTAAAAAGTCTTATTCTTCAGATAATAAAGTCGTTTAGTAACTAGTTAGTAGAAATATCATAATACATGTATTAAAGTTAAATTTGTATAAATAATATTAGTTTGATTGTTAATTATAAGAACTATGTACAAAATTAATAGGATATTTAATTTATAATTCGAAAACATAACTAATACAGAAAAAATGAAATGATCAATACATGAATAAGTTATAATAAATAACTAAATTCTGCGTATAATAATACATAAATTTTTTTAAATTTATAGTACAAAAACATTACTAATACATAAAAATGAAATAATCAATACATAAATAAGTAGTACATCAATAATTAAATTCTACACAATTTTTTTATAACTAATCCATGTATTACTAATATTAGTCCGCTACTACTAGGCCTGGAGTTTATGGTAAACAATGGCTACACGTCATACCATTGGTTGTTGACGTGATTGATGAATGCGATTCTTAAAAGTTTGGAGTTTTGGAAATTAAATTTTTTCGATTCAAGTGTATTTTGTACCTATTATAAATTTTTTGGAATCTCTATTTATTAAATCATAATTGTAAGTTTAGTAGGACTGTTCAAAATCGAACCGAAACCGATAATTCAAACCGACAAAAAAGTTATTGGTTTATAGTATTAGGTTATTAGTTTAGCAATTTTGATAATGGTTTTGATTTTTTTTTGGTTATCGGGTTATCGGTCCTTAACGGCTTGAAGTTTTTTCTTAACGGGTTAACCAATAACTTGATAATATATTAAATAATTATATTTATACCATTTTGTATATAAAGTCCTCGACTTAGAGTTTGATTTCCTACTTTTATTTTTGGTCGTCTCAAACACTTGGTTATTCTACAATGTAAAAGTGTTTGCTTTTGAACAAGATGTAACTTGTGAACTCATGTGCATGGTTTATTTGGTTTGTCACCTTGTTTCTAAGTGATTTTCAATGTTTTATTTTTGTGTTAAATCTTAACGGTTAAACCGATAACCGAATCGATAACAATCAAAAATCGATAAATCAATAACCGATAAGTCAATATCTTAATGGTTCTATAACGGTTTAGCATCTCTATAAACCGATAACCAATAAGCCAACCCGATAAACTTCAAAACCGAACCGACCGATACGCAGCCCTAAAGTTTAGTTTTTTGTAAATTTAGTCATTTTAAAGTTTTAATAAATTGTATCTGAAATTACTTATTTTATTTGAAATTAGACATATTACTTATGCAATTAAATTTATTCAAAGTGCGAAGAGATGTGTATTGCGAGTGAAATTATGGACTAATAGAAATATAATGAGATTGTGACAATACGCCACATCAAGGTATATACTGTTGGTACACTACTTGGTCTATACCATTAGGAGTCGTTTGGTTTGAATACAAGTTATGATGAAATTAGTTATGCTGGAATTAGTTATGTTGGGATTAGTTATGCTGAAATTGTTTTTTATTGACTGTTTGCTTTGTTGTACTAAAACTAATGTGCATGACATACTTTTTAAGAATAAGTTATTTGTTTACAAAAATACCCTTCATCTTATTTAGGCTTTTTATATGTATTTTTTATGGAGCTTTATTTATTCACTTTTAAAAATAAATTACGTGAATATGTTTAAATTTGTATTTCATATGAATTGAAATAGGCCCGTGGGAAGCCTCTCCTCTTCACTATCATAAGTAAAATATTAATTAAAAACAAATCAATCATAATTTGAAGTAAAAACTGTATCAAAATAATCAAAAATATTGGATCAAAACTCCAAAAATGCTTCAAGAAAACAACAATAAAGTGACCAAAATTACTCTTCGTTTTATTTAGTTAATATTTTCTTTGCAAACTTTAATTATTTATTTTTAAAAATAAAACATTTATTTTATTTAGCTTAAATATTTTTGTTTATGCATTCTCATGGTAAGTACCATATGTATTTAAAAATATAACTTTTTTCTTATTTAGCTTAAAAATAGAATATCCCTCTTTAAGTTTTATTAAAGTGAAAGAAGATTTATAGGAAATCAAAATATAAATAAACATAAGAATTAGTCAAAAAAATTCATAAATAAAAATTATATTTATATAGTGTAATTTTTTAATAGAAAAATATAAATAATTATCCTAAAAATAAGAAGTAATGAATATTAGCATACATGATATTAAAAATAATGTAAATACACATAAATGTGAAAAATTATGTATACAAAGGGTTTAAAGGGATATAGTTATCATTTTCCTATTCTATCCTGGGATAAATTATCCCGGGATTACTATACCACCAAATGGGAGGGATAACTTATTCCGGTACTAATTCCTAATTCCGAGATAAGTTTTCCCAAGTTTTCCAACCAAATAAGAAAAAATGATAATTGAAACTTATCCCGGGATTAACTACTCCTATTTATCACACCAAATGACCCGTTAGTAATGGTGAGTTGTGCATGGACAAGGCTAAGATACGAGCTATACAGAAATGGGAGGCTCAGACCAAGGACACTGAGTTGAGATCTTTCTTTAGTTTTGTTAGCTACTATTATCACTTCATTAGAGCTCCATTTGGAGCCATTTTTTTATATGGGAAGCTTGTATATGCAAAGAATATAGCATTTGTGGGAACGTTGCTCTAGAGAAATCTGAATATTCTTCTTGGAAGATCTTAGATCCTTAATGGTTGTTTGGTTCGAAGACAAATTTATTGAAAATTATAGTTCTGAAACTATTTTTTATGTGGGATAAAATAACACCAAATTTGAGGTATACGTTTATCATGGGATTAGTTATATTTTTAATTAAATAAAGTATAAATTTAATCTCAAATTTAATTTTAGAATATTCCATCTGATCTCATAAACCAAATGACGCCTTATGAATTTTGCTACTCCCTCCATTCCATATTAATTAAATTTTTGAGGTGTTTCACACCTTTTAAGAAAAATAGATTAAGACATAAATTAAACATAGTTTTTCAATTTTACCCTTATTAATTATTGTAAAATTTATTGAAGTAATCACATTGAAAATCCAAATAAAGGGTAAAATTGAAAGAACATTCTAAAGTAGTCTTAAAAACTGAACAATTAAATTAATTTGAAAAATGAAAAATGCCTCAAAAATTTAATTAATATGAAATGAAGGAAGTAATAAAATATTCCGAATCTTCTAGCCTTCTATAATTCTAGAGAAAGTCATTATATATCTTATTAATATGAAAGATTTGCCTAAAAATATTATTTAACACTTATAAAGAGTTGACCATTCATTTGTATATCATAATTCATAAAGCAAAACATATAACGGATGTTTAGTCTGAAATTGAAGTTGTTGATGGACAAAAGAAAACAGGAATCCAAGCAAAGATATTAAATAGCATTAATCATAAAAGTATTTTTATAAACTATAGCTTATTACTTTGTGAATTTCTCACTTAATTAATAACACTTTACAGATTTGGATATATTTGAAAATAATGAATTATTTATTTTTTTCAAAAATATCATCGTTAAAGAGACTTTAGACACATCTTAATCCGAATTTTTGAAAATATAGATTATCATAAGATGGAAAACAGGAATTCTGAGAGGAATATAATAGTCATTTTCATGTCAATAGTATGGAGTATGGAGTATGGAATAATCAATTATCCAATTTTTGTACTTACTTCTCCCATCTTTTATTTGTGTGAACTGTTGAGTGGGATCTTAAATGGAGACAGGCAATGTGTTATTTGTCTCATCAAATTGATTGTAAGAAAGTGTGGTCTTTTCCATAAATAATAAGTATGTATTTAGGAGTTGTTTGATACGTAAGATAAGGTAAAATATTTCATAATAAAGTTTGAGATAAAACAAATTTATTGTCTATTAAGTCTAATATTAATATTATTTCAATCTTAATTCTGAGTTATAAATCATATCATATCTCATCCAATTTATAAATCTTATCTCATCTCCTAGGTGGGATAAATTAATCTAGTAAGTATAATTCATTGTTATAATCATCGAATAATTTAGATCACGTATCATTAAAAGTGTACATCATAAAACCAAATAATTTATCATATTAATTTATTGAGATGATTGAAATTTCTTTATCCTTAATCAAACGTTTCATATTCGAACTCTTCAAAATAGAAAACAAAAATCTATCAAAAATATCATTCTTAATAATAACTCTATGATGCACGAATTCTAATTTAATCGGATCAATGAACTCTAATATAAGATCCTAAAACCAATGTCGACAATTGCCTGCTAAAAACAAGGCCACACCCACGCTTGCAGGGAATAGCCAACCAAATTGCATTTCCAGTCTTTCAAATTCATCAAGAAAATGAACAACTTGTCTGCCACAAACTTTGAGTGGACAAATAATTAAAATTATAAAATGTTTTATGAATAAAAATATGGTTATCTATATATAAAAATAATTAATTTTTAATTATTTTCTAGTATTTTATTCTATTGGTGGTCATTGTAGTGTATTTCTCAAACAAATGAATAGAAGAATCTTGCAAGACTTTAAATTAGTCGCAAGGATTATTCTTCTTTTTGATGGTTGTTGGATGCATCGTATCTGTTTTCTTTGTTTATAACTTTATATTAGTAGTAATAATATTATTTTTATAGGTTTTTTGTCTTATAATTTCTACTACTATATATTGTTTCTTATGTTTTGATTATTATATTTTTAGAGAGTTTTTATTTTTTCGAATGTATATAATATATTTCTTATTATCTGTTATGTCCTGTTTATGTTTACAATTTTTTCTCAAACTGCTTTAATATGCATTCTTTGAACCAAGAGTCTTTCGGAAGCAATATCTATACCTCTATTTGACTCTCTTTATCTCTTTAATTTCCCTTCTACTTTGAATGAGAATTTTTTTGGTCGTGTAGGTTGAAACAAACGAAATAATAGTAAGAAGCGTGGAATATAGTGAACGTTGAGTGGTAATTGAGTAATTTATGATTTATCGCTCGTTATCTTATTAAAAAGAAATTATCCGGAAACTTCCTCTCTCCCAAGTCCCAAATAAACAAGACGAGATCATCACATCTCAATCAACTCATGTCAAAATATATATCTCAATCAACTCATGTCAAAATACATATTCCAACTCTGATAATTTTCTTGGTTTGTTTTTTGTATTTATAGAGCATATATAAATAGATATCTAACCACCAAATATCGAGTATGGTGAAGTGATAAGTTATTTTCTCTATTATTAATTAGAGATTTGATTTGAGCTCTAATATAAAGTCATCTTTAATAGAAAATATTTTAACTCTTGATATGAATTTTTTTTATCATAAACTTAATTAATCAAATCCTAAAACAAGGGGAAAAAATCATGTTTAGATCTATTCAAATAATTAATTAGTGTCAAACTTCCTTGTGTGGGCTACAACAGTCGTCTATTTGTCATCGTAGGAGATATGATTCTCTTCAGAAAGATATGTGGGTGTATATATGTTACACCAAAATAAATATAAGCTTATTTTCAATGAAACATTATTCGACATGAAGTATTAGTTGCACGTTTAAATTATCGATAAGTTTTAGCTATCTTTCAAATAGTGAAATACACTTGTGGTTATAATATTATTGCAAGGGGTAGAATTTGAATGTCATATTGGTTTGAAGTGTGGATTTATATAGCCTTAGACTCTTTTATGTCAATAGCTTACTCTTGGGGATGATTCTCTTTAATTTGAATCAATCGTATCAAAGTTTTTCACGAACCTTTGTGGGTCGTGCCTACCATGTCTTTTAGTGGTGACAATAGTATGACATGGTTCAGTTGGAGTTAGCATTGTGAATGCAAAGAGTGAGATTTGAGTCTCACGTTGATTAAATGAGAAGTTGATGTGGAACTTATAAAATCTTGAACGCTCACACCTCAATAACTAGCTTTTGTGGTATGGTTCTTCAAAAGGTATTATCACTCACTTACCATATGAATTTTTTTTTGTCCATGTCACATTTTTTTTAAAAAAAAAAAATTATTTCTCTTACTCTTTTAAATTTCCAATTCTTTAAATTTTCTTTGTCGGGTCAAATAATTTTTTTAAAAAAACTTGACTCGAACTTCATTTTTTTAGGTGAAACAATAATCTAGCAAAAAATAATGAAATTCCAGTCAATTATTTATAGATTTTTCTCAAAAAGAAAAAATACATCGTTAAAATTAATAATCATTGCATCTAAATAAAATATAAAACTCCCTCCATCTCAATTTGGCAATTTATATGTCACAGTTAGAATTTTGAGAGTCAAACAATTAAAATTTGACCATGAATTCGGAAGAGAAATTCTTAAGTTTTTTCAAAATAAAATTTATATATTTGAAAACTAAGTAAAAATAACTATAACTCATACTAGTTGATAATTCAAGATATTTAAAGGATATATAAAAGAATTTTGATAAAAAGAGAACTTGTTTTTTTTGCTCTCTTCATTTTTTAAATTTTAGACCCAAGAAATTTGAAACTTTCTCTCCTAGTGATGACTTGTGTATCAATCATTACTTCTCATCTGTCTCTTGTGATGTGACATTAAACTTGAACAACATATACTTTATTTTAGTCCTACTAATTGATCTGAAGACTTTAGACTCTAGTCTGTCATCAACTCAGCAATTTATCGTTAACTCTATTGCGTGTTTTTTCGATTGATATTATATCATCTACAAATAATATATACGATGGCACGGTCATCTTGAATAATTTGTGTCGATATATCCATCACCGACAAATAAAAATAGGTCAATCCCTAATGCAACCCCAGCTCAATTGGGAGTATTTTGAGTCTCATTCCACTATCTTATTTGGGTCTCGACTCCAATACACATGTCATTACTCACTTTAATGTAAATCACAAGTAAGTCTATTTTTATTTCTCATTATTGCTCTAACAATCTCCTTAAAAGGTGGTTTCTATTATTGATCTCCCCGGTATGAATTCGAATAGGTTCTCGAATGTAGTCACATTCCTTCTCATCCTCATCTTGATCAACCTTTCTCACAATTTCATAGTATGACTTAGTAATTTGATATTCTTATAGTTGTTGAAATTTTAGATATCACTCATGTTTTTGTACAACATGTTATTACACTTCATCTCTATTCTTTGAGAATTTTGGTCATCTTCAAAATGACATAAAACAATTCAGTTAACCATTCCAAATCCACTTTGACTATGCTCTTATAGAATTCTATAGGAATCCCGTTTGGCCTAGTTGCTCTTCCCTTCTAATCTTATCAATTGTCCCCTTAATCTGCCCGAACTTCTCTCAAAGCCCTCTAAATTTCCAACACAATATTTCTATCTCCCATTTCATTTAAGAGATTATGTAAGCACATATATCATCTTCGTTAATTTTTATCTCTTTCAATAACACTTTGTTGACCTCGCCTTTAATGAATTTCACTTGATCTATGCAGCAAGCTCTCCTCTTTCATACACCTTGATGAATCTATACAACGTTTTCCTCGTCATTTGTCTCAAATTCTTCATATTAGTATTCAAATGTCATTGTTTTGACTATTGGAACCATCATGATCATCTATTTCTTCTTTGCAGTCATATACCTCTCCATATTCATCCCCCTTCCACTTATATGGTTGGGTTCAATCAACTTTTTGTACGCAACCATTTTGGCCTTCACTTCTTCATGTACATTTCCATTCAATCATCAATCTTATTTATGTCCCATAAATTTACCCTTCGAGTTCCTTAACACCTTTCTAATTATTTTGTAATACAATTAGTTATTGTAGTCCACATATTATTTGCATCCCTATTTATCTCCCTGTCCTCATAGTCGTCAACCTCTCTTTCCATTCTTGATTCTTTTCCTTAGTTAAGTCCCCCACTTAATCCTTAATTGGTCAGGCAATGATATCCTCTTCCTTTTATTAATTTATAAATTTATTATCAAGATCTTATGTTGACTTTTGAGGTTCTCACTCAAAATAACCTTAAAGCCTCTGTACAATCCTCTAGCACTTTTCTAAGGAAGTAGGTATTGAATTTGAGTTTTTGCACCATAATTATGAAAGGTGCACGATAGAGTGATACTAATGTGCACCCTCGCCACTATTGCCAGGGTTCAAGGAAAGAAGAACCAGATTAATATTTAACTATCAGAAGTCAACAGCAATAAGACCAGAAAAGGCAGAGATCAGAAAAGCAATCACCCAGAAATGGGCAACATCTTAATCAACAGAGACCAAATTTCCCACACTTGCTATCACAACAAGTATAACATGTACACCAATGAACTTACTGACATCGGAGATGTCATTGATGATTCTAGTTGTCATACCCGAAACGATAGCTTAATTATAAGAGAAGAATGTTGCAAACCCCACCCAACCTTCGAAGGAGAAACAAATACAAAATAGGGTAAATCTATATTGAAGGTAATCACCTTGCTTCTCATGGTGCAAATATTTCATTCATTGCTTCGATTTTTTGAGATGGCGTGAAAATTTCCCAACTAGAACACCTGAATGTCGATAGGGAAAACGAGTATTAGAATATGGCTTTAATTGTTTAAGAAAATAATGAAAGCTCGACTTAAATAAACAAGTACGGAACAAGAGCGGAGAAGGAAAATGACCCATTTATTAGGGTTCTGATTGGATGAATTGCTGGTGCGCCGCTCAGACCTCCAGTACTGAGGGTTTGATTGGACGCACCGCCCCAAGCCTCCATTTACTGGAGGTCTGATTGGGAGCATTGTTGGCGCGCTGCTCTAGCCTTCATTACCGGGGGTTTAATTGGGCGCACTACTGGCGCACCACCCCAGCCTTAACCCAGAAACTTTTAAATTTTTTTCTTCAAATTTTTGCCCTAATTCACCTAGAATCAATTGATTTTTTCAAAATTCTCTTAGAATCGTATACCCAACATAAGTAAACAAAAACTTACTCAAGTATCCTTAAGAACAACCCTCAAGACTCAAACACTCGCCTCGAGAACTTATCAAACTCCAATATCAAAGACTGAAGAACGAAACCTCAAGAAATTCATAAAGAACCTCAATACATGGATTTTCATGGACAAAATTTAATCAAGAAACTCATGATTGGCGTGAGGGTGAACGAATCAATCACTATAAAACCTTACATACCTCTTAAGGATCAAATCCTTAGCG
This sequence comes from Solanum bulbocastanum, assembly GCA_037074985.1. NCBI lineage: Eukaryota > Viridiplantae > Streptophyta > Magnoliopsida > Solanales > Solanaceae > Solanum > Solanum bulbocastanum. The sequence goes on from CM073602.1 coordinate 3,161,728, forward strand.
AAATCCCTCGAAGATCACACGAATCTTAAACGCTTGAAGCATTTCTCTTTTTTTTCTCTTTTTGAACTCCTCTCAAAAACCCTAAGCATGTTTATGAATAACTTAAACTTATTCCAATCAGTTTAGACCCCTAAAGATTAACAAAAAAAAGAGCTAGGTTAGTCAGGGTAAGGAAAATACCAAAATACCCCTCATTAATTTGGGTAAATTTTCTTAACTGGATAGGCTGAACTTAAGCGGGCATATCTCCCTCATTCGAACTTGGATTTTAGCAAACTAGACGACGTTGGAAAAAGGACTCAGAGATCTTTCATTTGATATCATATGGGCTTCATAACTCATCATGTGTTAAAAGTTATGGTCGTTTGAAGTTGACCCAAAACTTAAAAAAAAATTACGAATGACTTAAATGAATTTCTCTTTAGTTCTTTTTGGAACTCAAGGTGCTACATCTAGTGACCTTAACACTTAAGAAAAATTTAAATTTCTTGGTAAAATTTTACTCACAACAAAGAATGACTCGAGTTTTAGCTCAAATTTCTTTCGGGGTGTTACAAATAGTGGGATGGGTAATCCAATGTATGTTAATGAATGTACAAGAAAGATAGAGGGTTTTAATAGAGATAGATATAATAGGGCCATTACCAGATGTTGTAAAAGTAAAAGACCCAGCAGGTAGGGTCCTTGAGCAAAGAATTGAGTATGACTGGGTACTTGACTATTGCAATGTATGCCTTAAAGTTGGACATGAATGCAATAGAACCCCAGTTAAGCCTGGCCTTATAAGGAACTATCAGATAGAGTTGTCTAAGTAGAAGTAAGTTTCCAAAGTTGTGATGAAAGAGAACAAGGACCAACATAGGAACATGGCACAAAAATAGGTACCTAGGCTTGAAGTGGCCGAAAAACTTGCAACTGAACCATTTAATGATTTTTCACAACTCCAATGAACATGGCATAATGTAATGCAAAAGGTAGTCAGAAGACCCAACGAGCTTAAAACCAATGTAGTGCATATAGGGAATGGGTTCAACCCTATTTCTGACCAAGGCACTATAAAAATAATATTGTAGATAACACAATCTGACAGAGGAAATGGTAATATGGTGGGGCCTGGTTATGGCCCTACTAATCAATCCTCTCAATAATAAAGCTAGTTACATGAAATATTAGAGGTGTGAATAAAGTTTACAAGAAAGAGGAGCTTAGAGTTTGTCTTGATGATAGTAAGATTAATATTATAGCAATACTAGAGAATAAGGTGAAGGAGATGAACACACAAAAAATCATCAACAAAGTTACCAATCAATAGCAATGGCATACCAACTATAATCATAGTGATAAAGGCAGAATATAGGTATTATGGGGCAACGCAAAATTTAATTACACTTAAATTGCTAACACTGACTAACTAATACATTGGTATATCAAAAGCTGCAACTCGCCTATAATGTTCTACTTTACTATGGTGTATGGTTGGCACACTATGGAGATAAGAAGAAATATGTGGACCCAACTATTAGGCATTGACTCATCATTGGGGATTTTAATGCAATCTTGCACGATGACGACAAGATCAATGGGTCAGTTGTCTAGGAAAGTAAAGTTAAGGATTTCAAAGATTGTCCGCTCAGACTTGAGCTATGTGAAATGAAACTGTTAGAAGGGAATTTACTTGAACGATTGTTCAGATTACTCCTCACTAGTTATTGACTTTATTGAACCAAACATTAGAAGGCCGACGCCTTTCAGATTCATGAACCATCTTATGCAGCATCAAAATGTTTAACAGGGTTGGAATACACCTATATTTGAAAACACAATGAAGAAAGGTCTCAACTAAAGCATGTAAAAAATGAAATGAAAGCACTATAGAGGAATGAATTCTCAAATGTTGAGCAAACACTACTGGACACTAGACAACATTTGGCAAACACACAGGAGTAAATGATGATGCGTAACCATGATATAACTTTAGTGGATCTTGAAAAGAAGCTAAGAAAATAATTACAGAAACAATCCCTGGTTAAACAAAGTATATACCAACAAAAGTCAGGAATCACTTAGCTCCAATTGGAGATTCAAATTCAACATATTCTTTGCTAATTTGAAGAACAAAATAACCTATAGTCAAATAAAAAAAACTCTAACTCTTTTGTGGAAGATGGACTTGTGATGATGAGGAGGTAAAAACTGAGATAACTTGCTTTTACAAGACATTATTGGGTTCTACAACTCCTCAACTATCAGACAAGAGATATGAGTGTTGAGTCATATACTGACAAGAAGCCAACAAATACAACTCATAAAGCTAGTTAATAAAAATATGTACGACATGCTCTAAAAGGAATTGAAGACCTGAAGGCTCCAAATACTGATGGTAATGCTTACTTTTTCAAGAAGGCCTGACCAGTGGTTAGAGATGAGATAACTAAAGTAGTGCTAAAATTTATGAGACATGTATACTATACACAGGGGCAGACCCACTCTATGTCTAGGGTGTTATCGGACACTCATTCGTCGAATTTATATATATAAAAAATTATTGGTTTGGCATGTGGCTTGTAACAACCCTTTCCAATTACCATATGCAAATATATCACAAGATATTGTTATGCATATATTGTCTCGATGCAAGTAAATAATGATAATAAAAAAATATCATCAACTTTCAAGTGTTCAAACTAATTGGGTTCATGCTTCATATGAGCATTCCAAACAAGTAGGAAATGTAACATATTACAAAACTTGGGCTTACATACCCTAAATAAACCCAACATATAGCCATACTTAGACTACAATCCATGGACATGATACGGTTAGCCTTCAACATTTCATGCAAAAATACATCACATAATCGTGTATAAGTATCAGAATTTATACAAAATACAGATGTCAATATGCAAATGTGATCTTCTTAAAAGTTCTCAAAATTTCCATCTCCCATGGCCATCTTCATGTCTCCTCTCGATCAGCCCCTACGATAGAAACAACTATCGCTAAGCATATAGCTTAGTGGTGTAAAAACTATAGGTTCGAAATCCTCAACTTTCACCGAGCTACCATTCTCAAGTCAATGAGCAACATACTTGAAACATAATAATTATATAAATCAAGTAAAAAATATATAAAGAGTATCAAGTTCGATATTTAAAAATCCAAATGTCAAGAACGGTCATAGCTTCATTTTCCAAGAAATTTCATTGCAAGGCTCGCCTAATATATACTTCATGTCGTCACACTCGGCACAAGCAAGTATCAAGAAGGGTCGCTGCCCTGTATCAAGAAGGACCGAAGCCCTGTATCAAGAAGGGTCACAGTCCAATAATCAAGAAAAACAAGAACCATATTAAAAATGACTTTCTAGTTCGTACTTAAAATAGACAACTCTCATTCTTAAGACGAACTACAAATCCAGAGTCAAGATGGCAAATGATCCGAATCAAGAGGCATGCCAATAGTGACAAAGTCACAGCCACAAGAAGGACAAGGTTCCAACAAGAGTGCCAAGTGATCAAACAATCCGTACAAGTGAGCGAGTTACACAAGCGTCATACCAACATGCCAATGCAAAGTGACAAGAGGTAACCAAGGTATCAAGATCAAATTTCAGGTATACCAGCTGTTAAAAGAGTGCAAGTACAAGTTTATGCACAAACCTCATTGCTTTAGCGAAACAACAATCCAACAAACTTCACAAGCTCAAATCGGAGACCAACCAACGTATCAAGTCCTCAACTTGTTCACAAGTATATACAACCGTAAAATACAATTAAATAACTTCTTTAATTCCTAATATCTCCATAATGTCAAAATAAAACAGAATTTTCATCACAAGTAAGCTCAGCCCGCATAGATACAACTCTGTTCCCAAAACAGTGATTCTAGCCAGTTTAGTACCCCATATTGTAGCTTAGATTTGAATAGGAAAAGGGCAAAACTATACTTTTTAACCTTCATGAAAGATGTAGATACATCTCTTAAGATTGCAACACAACAAGAATCACCGAAAAATATATTTTGTACAAAAAGATATCATCAATACATTAACAGTGGTTCATATAGGCTTTCTAAATCCAAAATCTGGACAAAACTGGTCCTGTGTTGCATCCCATATTTCGAATCTATAACAGCTAAATTAGACTTTTACATAAACATAAGAGTTGTAGGTACATGAATTAGCTTTCCAAATCATATTTATTCACCCAAAAACGGAGTTCTAGAGAATGAGATATTCTAAACGTAATACACACTACTCAGCTACAAACACAGAGAAATCTGGACTGAACTTGTTCTGTGTTGCGTCCCATTTTTCGAATCCATAACAACTAAATTAGAGTTTCACATAAGCATAAGAGTTGTAGACATATGAATTAACTTTCCAAATCATATTTATTCACAGTAAACTATGCTCTAGAGAACAAGATATATACAAATTACCAAACACTACCCAACTCAGAAACAAGTTTCAACACTTACCAACAAAACAATTTGTCTCTTAAATTCTAGCCAAAAGACCAAGTTTTTCTCCTTTGTGATTTTGAAGAACAAATGGTAAGCTAAGTTTCTAAGGGTTTTAGTCTTGAACGCACCGAATTACTCAAAGAGAAGTGAAAATATAAAGTCAACAAGTGATGTTTATCACTTGTACACTTGTCCAATGAAGGTGCAGCCCAAACTAGTGTGTATGCTGCCCACACACACACACACACACACACACACACACACACACATATAGATCCTTCATCTCCTTTTAAAATTATACAATACTCTAAGATTCAGTCTATGCTAAACAAGCTAGCAATTATCCTAAAATTTCAAGTTCCCAAAATGAAAATAAAACATATTAAAGTAACTAAGCAACGGTAAATCGACATGCAACTCTTATTAGCATTTAGGGGTGTTACATGGCTAGAGTGCCTTAACTGTCCCAGCTTCCCGGGTTTGAACTTCATTAGGAGCAATTTTTTGTTTGATTTTAGCTTTTCTTGTAAAATTTTATTCATAAAAGTTAATTTTGTTGAGATTCGAACCTCCAACCTTCAATTCCTAATTAAATTCAAATAAAATGGACCGGTTGAGCTAGAATATAGTTTGTGTAGTATTTTAGTAATTTAATCACTTGTTCGAAATGAAACTCAACACAATAATAAGTTATAAAGTTAAAACTAAGTCATCTAGGAAGTTGTTAGTACACTTTAAACAGTTTATTAATATAATGTTATCATATCAATTACTCATTTATTTATTTATTATATATATATCGATACCGTTTAAAAGAAATCTTACGTACGCCACTGACTATACAAATCTATTAATTATAGAGATGTAACTCTTATTTCCAAGGTAAAAAATCCTTCATCTATTAAGGAATTTAGACCTATCTCTTGTTGATACATAGTGTACAAGCTTATCTCCAAGATTATTACAAATAGGTTGCGAAATGTAATGGATACCTTGGTTGACAAGACTCAATCAGCCTTTGTGCCTGGGAGACTAATTAACCACAATTTATGTTGAGTCATGAACTAGTTAAGGGATATAAAGTTAATCCAATTAAGCTTGGTGATGTGTGTGTATGTATAAAGTGTTAATATCATATAATCGAGATGTTTTTTGAAAAATGAAGTCATAATTATCTATTATATGAGTACATGTAAGTTGAAATTGATCAAATTATTATGGCTATCGATTTACACTACCACAAAATATCAAATTCAAATTTTAAATATAGAACCATTCTGAATTAATTTAGTATGATAATGATTTAGTATTTTTAAAACTGTAAATTAATATTATCAATTCGAAGTTTTCAATATATTGTATCTCAATAATAGTTAGGGCTCGTTTGGTGTGAGGGATTAGAAATAATTGTGATGGAATAAGGAACTAGTGATGGGATTAAAAAAAATTATGTTGTTTGGTTGGCAAGTCCAAGATAACTTATCCCGGGATTAATAATTAGTACCGGGATAAGTTATCCCTCCCCATGGGTGGTATAGTAATCCCGGGATAAAATATGTAAATGACAAATATGTCCCTTTAAATCCTTTTTATACATCATTTTTCACATTTATGTATATTTATATTTTTTTAATATCATGTATAATAATATTTACTACTCCTTATTTTTATGATAATTATACATATTTTTCTATTAAAAAATTATACTATATAAATATAATTTTTATTTATGAATTTATTTGACTAATTCTTATGTTTATTTTATTTTGATTTCTCATAAATTTTCTTCCCTTTAATAAACTTAAGAGGGAAATTTTATTTTTAAGCTAAATAAGAAAAAAAATTATATTTTTAAATACACATGGTACTTATCATGGAAATACATAAACAAAAATATTTAAGTTAAATAAAATAAAAAAATTTATTTTAAAAAATGAATAACTAAAGCTCACCAAGAAGAGTTTAAAAAGTTTAAATAAAGTAAAGGGTAATTTTGTAAACAAACAATTTGTTCTTAAAATTTATCAATATATATTATTTTGAATATAACAAACTAAATACTCAATAAAAAATAATCTCAGGACAACTCATTCCATCATAACTAATCTCAACATAACTTATCCCATCATAACTCATATTCAAACCAAACGACCCCTCAGAATAGTCAAAGTTTCAATGTTTAAATAATTAGGTTTGTGCTTGTTATCCGAAATTTGAATTCAATAAAATATAAACACTAAACACTAAAACAAGATGAAAGAAGAGAAAAATTGAGTCCACTAAATTCACACGTGTCCTTGAAGAGATAACGGCGTGAGATATTTCTTATCGATATCGATATGGTATTTATTATCTACCGTATCATGTCCTTTCCAACAACTTCATGTAAAACTATAATATTAATTTATTTTAAAAAAATAAAATTGAATTGTACGTTTGAAATTTTTTTAGCTGCACGGAGTATTTGATCAGAAAAAAAGCCTGCACAACTATTCACTATATAAACTTTATCATAAGATATTTCACTAAATCAAATGATTATACTTTTGAATTTCTAGCACAACCTGTCTCTCTGTTGAAAAGTTGAATTGTTATATCTGTCTGCTCATGTCATATATTCTATTCACAATTGGCTGTTTCCATTAAAACCTAAAGGTCCCTTTGTTTAACTGAAAAATAAAACTCTAACTAAAAGTAGTACTAGTACAATGTTGAATTTGCATTTTGCACAGTAATATACTTTTGAATTATCGTAAATAATATACAGATATTATCCATTATGTTTTTGGGACATTGATGTCATTGCTGACTAAAAACTAGAGCGTATATACCATTTATACTAACGGACATACACGTGTCATAATCTTATCCACAAACCTGACATTTATTAAATACTAGATCGACGAAGATTGTGTCACGTGTCCCTATTTAATTTTCCGTTAGAATGAAAGACATATATACTCTAATTTTTGAACGGCAAAGTTACCTATATATCATAAGTATGACAAAAGATATTTATATACCATTTACGTCAATTTGGATATATTTGTTATTTTTCCCAATATTCTATTCACAATTGGTTGTTTCCATTAAAACCTAAAGGTTCCTTTGTTTAACTGAAAAACAAAACTCTAACTAAAACTAGTACTAGTACAATGTTGAGTTTGCAATTTGTGCACACTAATATTCTACTAGTTATTTATTACTTGCATTTAATTTCCTCTGTAAAAATAGACATAAAATCATCAAAGAAGATGGTACACCGAATGAGTTTTGGATATTATAGAATATAGTGCAGTGGATGAGTTTTGGATATTAAAGAATATAGTGTAGTGAATGAATTTTGAGTTTGAGTTTTGAATATGAAAAAATCTTTAGTAGAAAGTGTTTCTATGCGAATGAGGCCCTACGCGATATGTATGAATCTGAATTAATCAGACTTCAACGTGAATATCGAATGAAAAATATATAAAAAAAAAAAATGACATGAAAAAGGCCCTTTGTTTGCAACTTGTGTATTGCTAATAATTTGAACTGAAAATGATACTCTCCTTATTTCAATTTAGGTAACATTTTTCAATCTTCTTAAGATTCAAATTATGTACTTTCTTATTGATATATTTAAAATATATATTTTTCATTGTATTCATGTATGACAACTTCCAGTATATTTTGTATAATATTTTAATATATAAATTGTAATTTTTAAATTATTGAATGGATCTAATTCAATTTCACTTTAAATTTAGTTAAATTGACTCTAAAGAACGAAAAATATTACATAGATTAAGACTAAAAAAATATACTATTTTATAGAGGTTCTTGTATGAAATAAAAATTGATGAATTAACATAATGTTGATAAGAATATTTAACACTCTAAGCGATCGTTTGGTTATAAATATTAGGTGGGTTATTTCAGTATAAAATTTGGGTTGAACTTGTCCAATATTTGGTTGTGGATTTATTATTAATCAATTAAAATCGAGGTAAAATTTATACTAAAATCTTGGAATTATCTATCAGAAGGTGGGGTTATAATTGTAATAGCCTTGTTTTGTATCAAACGGCCCCTTAAAGTAGGCAATTTCAACATAACAATCTTGTTTTTTTTCGATGGGAAGTATCTTTCTAAAAAAGAAAATAAGTGAGTTTTTTAAATTTATTTTATGATATTTAATAAATAAGTAAAAATATCGATGTATAATTTAGACAAATGTCATAGAAAGTGGGGTCGGAATAGTAGTAGGGGAGGGATACTTCATTCTTCTTATTTTTACCTAACTTGTTCCTAAAATATTTTTTGTAAAATTTTGACCAAGGTCTCACATTGGTAAATGAGATAGTGGTCTTCTTATATAAATGTGAAGAATTCTCTTTTTCATGAGCTCACAGATTGAGCTAGGTGTAATAATACATTTCTTTACATGATATAAGAGCAAAACCTATCTCACACGATGTTGGACATCCAAATTAAATTGCACACGCATCATATGTTCAGTCATGAACATGAGTTGAGTGTTGAATAATAAAAAAACCCAATAATTAATGAAATTGATGATCGTTTTATATAAATTTGAACAATCTATCCCAGATGATTATAGATTTCCAATAATCTTAAATTAAAGGAAATAAAGTTCTTTATATGTGGCCAAGGGGAATCAAATCCTGTCCATACAAAAGATTAGGTACTTAAGCAGATTACTTCATTATTGTTCGATCAAGTAACTATTTTATAATAGATTTCTTAATATATATAGAATAGACACACATATATATGTTACTTATTGATTTCACAAATCCTTTTCGATATTTTAGATTCACCGTTTTATTTTAACCATTAAACATGAAAAAGAATTATATAAAAATCAACGGAATGATGATCATTTTTGCTTTGTGTAATCTGAATCTCTAACCATTTGATGTTTACAAGATAAAATGATCACTTCCTGTTGTTGCACCTCTTTCTTTTATGCCCATAGAATTATTTTAGGAATAATTTATCTAAAACATGGAGTAATACTCAACCCTTGTGCATGCTAAGCTAGTAATAATTATTTTTAATGAAATAAACTTTGGGTTAGGGTATATATAGGGGTAGGATAGGGAGACAAGAGTTGCAATATTTGACTGGCATTAATTTATGGCTCAAATCTTTTTAGATAACTTCACTATGTGTAATCCTTGCATAAGTTTTAGACCTAATTATGTCGTTTAGGAGGCTGGATAAATATAGAAAGTCGTGTGATTAAAATTTATGGTTCAGTAGTTATTGGATCCGGCTCTCCTCCATTATTCCTTTTTTTCATTTCGTCAAATATATATTTAGATTAGAGATATATGTCATATTTAAAATTTAAAGGTCAAAATTATATTATATTAACAAATATCATAACCATAGTTAAGTCAACTAATTTTAGAAAACTATTCTCCAAATTTAATAAGGATTACAATATATTCTATACAAAATTTGATATTTATTAATATCATATTATATTTTTGTATTTAAATATTAAATTGTAAATTTGTAGTTTTAAACCAACTATTTTTAAATGACAAAAGATTGTTATTATGCGTTCTTTTGATTACTTCTTAATTACTTCTGATCAATTCCAATGTTCTCCTTTTTTTTTGGATCATTTTCGATTTATTTAATTCTACTAAATAATTTCTAGAACGGAAAATGATTTTTTTTTGTCTATTGCTACAATACGTTTATAATATATATATATATATATATAATTAAATAATTGGAGTGGATTAGTAAGATAAATAAAATAGATATCTTCTTATTTCTTATAATAAAAATAGTTTAAAATAAAATTAGATTTCGACAGAAAAAAAATATTTAAATTGATTGGGTGACTTTTTAAGTAAAATATCAATAGTTGAGTGACCTTCTAAGTAAAATATCAATAGTTGAGTGACTTTTGAGTTATAATCATTAATTTCATATTATATTTTTGTATTTAAATATTAAATTGTAAATTAAAAATATAAGATGAAATTAAAGATATTAATAAATATCAAATTTTGTATGCAATATATATTAATTCTTACCAAATTTGGAGAGTAGATTTCTAAAATTAGTTGACTTAACTATGATTATTATATTTATTCATATGATATAATGTTGACCTTTAAACTTTAAATATGACACATGTCTCTAATCTAGATGTGTACTTGACGAAATGGAGGGCATCCGGATCCGTAGTTATTCATATATTATATAATGTATATGATATTTGATAGGTAGTTTGAAAATAAGTAGTTTTTTATGTATAAAATTAATATGATGTTTGGTTGATGATTTAGAAATTTGCACAACTAAAACATGTATAACAATATATGTCATGAGAAAATATATGTTTTATTTTATGCAAGATAAAAAGTAGAGCAACTAATACATGAATAATTAATCCATGCATAATTAACAGCTACGGAAAATAATACACATATTAACATCACCTCTAATTCACACCTTACAAATATTTGTATAACTCTAACCAACTATGAAACGACCTAATAGTTGATTAGATATAGAGTTTAAGAAAGAAAACAAAATATATTACCTAAATTATAAGTCTAAATATTTACGACTATAAGTCATCTTATCATAAAATGAAAAATGTAAGACTTAATTATTTTTAAATATAAAATGATATCAATTCTTGAGTGGCATCAAATACGTCTGATGAAGTCGACTGAGAGACGAATCCAGGATTAGGAGTTGAAGAGTTCTAAATTTATTTAGAAAAGGAAAACTTAAGAAAAACTTTTGATGATAGTAAAGTTTGAACCCACAACTCTAGCATGGGAAAGCATTTTCATGGCCCCTTCGTTAGTCATTAGTCAATTTTGTCGGGGTTTTCACAACTCTAGCATGGGAAAACATTTTCATGGCCTCATCATTACCATTAAGTCATTTGGAGGTTCACAAGTTAATATATATATATATATATATATATATATATTCAATTTTCTAATACAAATATAGAGTCTACGGAAAATTTATTAGATTCATTCGAACCCCCCCACCCCCCAGCTCCACCCCTGGAATTAGTTACTTATTTGAATGTGTAATAGTTATTTATACATTTTCCTTGGTACCAATTTCCGTTAATAATGTTCAATTTTTTCAATCGATCCATTTTTTCTAATTTGGGAGCAACCGTTAGAAAGAGAGATATTTTAAAAAAAAATCTATTTTCTATTTGATAAGTTTCTGGATTCGAAGAACAATCTCATGCAAACGACTTGTATATTACATGTATATCACATGAATATCACTTATATATCATATGCATATCACTTGTGGATCATGAAATAATGTAATATACATAAAGTTCATTGATATACATGTATATTTCATACACAAATATTTACAGTAAGACGAACACATCACCCTTTACACCACAAAACCCTCAAAAACCACCTTAACACTATAATATTGCAATACACAAAGGGAAAAAAAGAAGAAGATTGATGTATTCAAAGCACTATGCAACCATTCAGACCAACCCATTTCATGTATACATTGTTGTACACTTGTATATCTAAGTGTGAACTTCGTTTTTGATGCGCCATTTACGGTTTAATTTATGAATATTGATCCACACTTCTTATTTTGAACAAAGGAGTCCTGTCTAATTCAACAATTCAGTGAAAAGTACTGAGTTTTTGTCCCCACCCCTTTGTAAAATCCACCCCTTTGCCCTAAGACTAGGAGAAACCTATCTCACTAGACAACTAGACGACACTCAAATGCCTACTAATCTACCATTTCAATATGCAACCTCCATGACTTTCCATATAAAGTCATGTTCTCACACCTTTTCACCGAGCTTTCACATCTCTCCTCTTCACATAAAGGGAGGTTTAACTCCCAACTACAGGTGACAAAATCAAGCCCAACCCGCCCAACCCCGACCCAACTCATTTAGGTTTGGGTTGGTTATTGACCCGCCCATTTGTTAGTTCAACCCATCTCAACCCAATCCATTTCAACTCATTGAAAATTGGATTGTTATGTTACCCAAACTAACTTTTGAGAAATCTTGTCAAGATATTGTTAAAAACTTTTTATTTTATTTTATATGTTATATATAGTTATAATAAAGAAAAATAATAGTAATTTTATTAGGTACTAAAAATATATAAAATAACACTATTAAAACTTAGTAAAAATAAGGCGGATTGGGTTATGACCCGTTACCTAACCTGTTTTGACCCAACCCATTTTGGCCCAAACAAATTTGAATTGGATTGAGTCTCGACCCATTTTGACAACCCAAATTTAACCCAACCCGCCCAATTGCCACCCTTAACTCCAACCTACTATGTTGAAACTTTTCATAATTTAGCTAGAGATATGTTTATCCAAATTTTTTTCTTAAATAAAAAAAATAAAAATTCAATAACAGCATATCAACCATGGCTAAATATTAAAGTTTTACCAGCCCACTATTCAAGATGGAAAAGGCAAGCCCAGAAGCCCAAACCATTTTTCACCAAAGTACTCTTCACCAAAATACCAATTCCATTTTCTTCTCCAAATCTCAAATCAACAAACCCTAGATTTGTCGAACGAAGAAAGAAGGATCGAAGCAAATCACGATTCGCAGTGAACGAAGATGGGGAAGCAACCGGTGAAGCTGAAGGCTGTTGTATACGCTATATCTCCATTTCAACAGAAAATTATGCCTGGTTTATGGAAGGATCTTCCTGGTAAGATCCATCACAAAGTGTCTGAAAATTGGATCAGCGCTACTCTCTTGCTTGGTCCACTCGTCGGAACCTACTCGTAAGTACTTACTTACTGTGTTTTCGCTGTTGTTTTTTTTCATGTAATTCACTTGTTTTTCCCTTTGGGCTAGGACCTGTATGGACAGAAATGGATATAGAGGATTTGTATAGCCGATGTAAGCTGATTTAGGTTGAAGCTTAGTTAATTGATTGTTTTTTTCTCGATTTATTACCTGATTAGAGCAAAATGAGCATAGGGGATTTTTTGATACAGTTTTTTCGTTCAATATGGAATTTTGTTCTTCCGGGATAGGACCTGAATCGAGAAATGGATATAGAGAATTTGTATAGCTAATTAAGTATTGAGGTATAGTTAATTGATTTTTTTTTCTCGATATCTGACCTGATTTGAGTGAAATGTGTATAGGGAATTTATGGGATATGGGGATTTGGTTCAATTGACAAAGGTAGGAGGTATTTATCCATCAAATTTGGAAGCTGAAATAGTGGATTTCTCAGTAGTAAAAAAATGGATATCGGGGGATTTATATAGCTTACTGTAACTAATTTAGTGTTGAGGTGTAGGTAATTGGTTAATTTTTCTTGAGATCAGACCTGGTTAGAGCGAAATGTGTGTAGGGGATTTATGGGTTCAGGGCTTTATTGCAATAGGGGATTTCACTCTTTTGGGCTAGAACCTGAATAGAGAAATGGGTATGGAGAATTTGTATAATCGATTCGAGCTAATTAAGTATTGAGGCGTAGTTAATTGATTGGTTTTTTTTTTTTTGCTCAAGATCTGACCTGATTAGAGTGGAAATGGATATAGGGGATTTAAGGGTACATGGTTTTGGTTCAATTGGCAAAGCTAGGAGGCATATTGTTGAGTATGGAGATCGATATAGAGGATTTCGCTCTTTTAGGCTAGGACCAAAATAGAGAAATGGATATAGAGAATTTGTATAACCAATTCAAACTAATTTAATATTGAGGTGTGGTTTATTAATTGCTTTTTTTTTTTTTAATCGATCTCTGACCTCATTAGAGCGAAATAGATTTGGAGGATATATGGGTACAGTGCTTTGGTTCAATTGGAAAAGATAGGAGGTATATTATTGAGTAGAGAAATTGATATAGGGCATTTCACTTTCTTGGGATAGGACCGGAACAGGGAAATGGATATAGAGATATTGTATAACCAATTTGAGCTAATTTAATATTGAGGCTTGGTTATTGATTGTTTTTTTCTTGATCTCTGACCTGATTATAGCGAAACGGGCGTGGGGGATTCAAGGGTACATGGATTTGGTTCAATTGGCAAAGTAAGAGGCGTATTATCGAGTAGAGAAATTGACATAGAGGGTTTTTCTCTTTAGGGCTAGGACCCTGATAGAGAAATGGATATAGAGACTTTGTATAACCAATTTAAGCTAATTAAGTATTGAAGCGTAGTTAATTGATTGTTTTTCCCCTTTAGATCTGACCTCCTTAGAGCGGATATGGATATAGGAGATTTATGGATACAAGGCTTTTGGTGGAATTGGAAATGGTCGGTGGCATCCTATCCGTCAAATTTGGAAGCTGAAACATTGGATTCCTCGGTAGTGAAAGAATGGATGTAGGGGATCTATATAGCTTACCCGAACTAATTTAGTATTGAGGTGTGGTTGTGATTGTTTTGATATGTGATATTCTCCTAAAGAGAGCCTAATGGTTAATATGGGCGATCTATTGCTCATGGTTCAATTGGCAAAGGTAGGATGGACCCTTATCCATTGAGTTTGAAGCTGAAACAGTAGATTCCTCGGGGACATTCATATAGCTGACCTGATCCAATTTAATATTGAGGTGTGGTTGATTGGTTGTTTTGTTTTGGGACTTTGACCTAAATAGAGCCTGAGGTGAATATAGGTGATTTATGGATCCAAGAATCATAATAACATGCAATAGTAATCAAATTAGGATTTGATAGATTTTATTGCATTGGTATTATATTGGTTTCCTTGTGTGCACACTCTTCAATCTTCATAATCATGGAACTATGCCTATGCTGCTAAAGTTGGAGATATAGTAATTGCCAACGATCGAAGGATCCTTGGGTAATTTGTCTAATTCAAGAAAACTTGTTATGTCCTGAAGTTCTTTGTAACTCTTTAAAGTTTGCTTTTTCTCACTTTATTTGAAAATAAGTGCAGCCATGAAAATTTCTAAGAATTTAGGAAACATCCAAAAACCTCTCATCACTTTTCTCACTTTACTGTAATTGTTCAAGTAAAACATAAGCCTATTTATAGTTAAGTTTTTTTAATAGGAAAATTACATTCAAACAACCAAATATTATTGGCAAAAACTATAACCAACGCAACTCCATCTTTAACTCCAACTCTAAAAATTTCAAATAAACTGGTTTTTATAATAGTATGTAGTAGCTCATGTATGAAATCTAATCTATGACATTAAAATTGGGCAATTCTCCTCCCTTTGAGCTAGCTTTTGGGTGTGAGTTGGGTCCAAAAACTAATTTTACTATATTTTCAAAATTCCTAAATATTAGTCATGTTGATTAATACTCTCCCTGTCAATCAATAGTTGTCCATTCTTGACTTAGCACACCTTAAGAAACAATAAATAGTAGGGGTAATGCTACTATATTACCCTTTGAATATATACAATTTAATGCTTTGGAAAACGTATTAGATACTGAATAAGTATGTAGTAGCAAGGGTAAAATAGACACAAATGGGTAAATTATCTCTTGGTTTTCAAAACGGGACAAGTATTGTTGGACAGCTATGTTTAGTGTAGTGGACAAGTAAAGGTGGATGGAAAAAGTACTTCCTCCGTCCACTTTTATTTGTTCACTATACTAAAAATAGATATCCACTTTTACTTGGTCATCAAATAGAAGATATCCGCTTTTACAGATTGGAAAATCAAGAAGTTTACCCCTTAGTTCCTAATTTTCACCCTTGTTATTGCCTATAGTCATTTCCCAATGCATTGAACTTATTATATTTAATGGTGATAATAGTAAAATTGTCTTCTATTTATTGCTCCCAAGGGATGTGACAAATCAATAGTGGACAAGTAAAAATTGACAGAGGGATTACTTTCTTGTTAAGGCTCTTTAAATTGATTTATGTCAAGTATGCTAGTGTTTGAGGTTTCAGTCTGCAATAAACTCTTTGTCTTCTAACTATTTGCAAACTTGACCAATTTAAAGGAGCTGATTGCTGAAACCTTCATCATGTTTGTGCCTCTAAAATATAGATTCTTTAGTTCAAATACTTCATCTATGCCATTTTTATGATATTTGACTGGATACAGAACCTACATATTTAGTTTGCCTTGTGGATTATATAAGCATAATGGAAGAAAGCAATAAATAATGGTAAGTTGGTAATTAAAAATAAAAATAAAAATCTGAACATGTTTAAATTTGAAAGAGATAAGTTGCATAATATATATAATTGGAGTGGTGTCAATTATTTTCAAATTCCCAAATAGAAAGATGTCCTTTCTCTCAGTTAGGGCTTTCAGGAGGTTTTCTTTTTAGTTTGGATAGTTGGCTGAATAAATTTTGTTTCAACCTCATCAATTACAAGATGCAGTGAATTCTTTTGACAAGCTTAGGTGCTGAAAATGCATATTACAGTGGTCGATATAATTAACACACACATGTGTTTGTGTATATATAAGTCAGAGAGCGTGGATCAGATATAGAGAACAAAGGAAATCTGAGCCCTGTTTTTTTAAAACATTAAAGCGATCTTGAAAAAGATTACGTGGAATCAGACACAAAAAAAGGTCAAAATAAAGAACAATACAAAAGCAACACGGAAGCAGAACTAGATTTGTTCTTGAAACGTTATTAGCTTTTTCAGTTGATGGAACGATGCTTTGAATCAAAGAATGCTCGTCTTGAGGTTGGCTTAGTTGATAACAATGCATGTATGATCACTCCTTGCATTCTTTATGCATGCAGGTATGTGCAGCATTTCCTGGAAAAGGAGAAGTTAGAACACAGATACTAAAGCTGTGTTCATCTGTCTGTTGGAGATCTGTGTTCCCTTTTGCAGTTTTCAACAGGAAATAAGCTACTATTGTTGCATTTTTTTGGAACATCTCATATTGGAGATATTTACTTGCATGGCCCTTATAAACAGCAATTAAATCTCTGTTAGGGTCTTTTGAAAGTCTTGTGCATCCAAAATCTTATTCAGAAATAGTCTGAAAAAATAATTTGTAATACATTTCATTGACTTGCTGTTAAAAGATCCCATTGTGATTTCACAATGAACAGTTTTCATTCATGTGTTTCTTTTGGCTTGATTAAGAGTCTGAGGAAGTCTTGCTAATATTTATATTTGCACAATGATATCTGTTAAATCTTAAGTAATAAGTTTATATTTTATTTTTACTAGATCACTTTAATATGACCCCAGAAAAGGATGCTGAATATTGAATGTTACTAGGGCAAAACAAATATTACAATGCACAAACAACATATCATAATGCTTGCATATCTATTATTTGAGTCTCCAACTATTATTTCAAATTAATAAGATTTGTGAAGCATAACAAAAAGTTTTACCAATTTTTTTTATCTGTTTAAGTTAGATTTATAGTTTTTGAGATATAAAGATGATGCACAGTAACAAGTTAATAAGAATTGTAGAACAGCTTGATGAAATTTGACTTTTCTAGATCATGCATAAACAAGGGAACTTTACAATTGCCATCATAGAGAGTCAAACAATTATTTTTTTAATTATGACTTTCTTACATATTCTTAAATATTTTTATTTATACAATATACAAGTACAACTTATGCTTCTCATATAATTTCTGAATTTATAAGTTTTGTATTTTGGACCCATAACATAATTTCTTACATCAACTAACTCTAAAATTTATCATTTATTTAGCTAAGCGAGTTGTGATCTATTTCAATTGGATATTTAAATACATGATACAATGTTTGTATTAGATATTTATTACTCAAAAATTTAAGAAGTTTTTATATGCGTTTTCAAGCACTCATTATATAGATAAGTTAACCACTTAAAATATGTACGCATTAGCCTTAATAAATTGGAAAACATTAGTATTGTTCCACTTGAGACTGGTATGTAGAACTAAAAAAGGTGACATATTTATATCATTAACTTATCAAAATATCTCAAAGCAACAACTTTCGCAAAATTTGAACAAACCATAGTTCGGGGATATTGGAACAAACATGAGGTTCGTATATTATTGCTCTCAATTGGAACAAACTGTAGTTCAACTAATACATGACACTTGGGGGTCATTTGGTACACAAAAGTGTGAAATATCCAAGAATTAGTCTAATTCCACTTGAGACTGATATGTAGAATTAAAAGAGGTGACATATTTCATATCATTAACTTATCAAAATATCTCAAAGCAACAACATTCGCAAAATTGAACAAACCATGGTTCGGGGATATTGGAACAAACATGAGGTTCGTATATTATTGCTCTCAGTTGGAACAAACTGTAGTTCAACTAATACATGACACTTGGGGGTCATTTGGTACACGAGATAGTGTTAAATATCCAAGAATTAAGCTTGTGATAAAATTTATACTGCATTTAATTGACCGAAAGTCATAAGCTCGCCACTATAATTCGAGGATAATTTAATCCTATAATTCAAGGATAATTTAATCCTATAATTCGAGGATAATTTAATCAGCGTACCAAACCAATGGTATACTCTATTTCCCTAAATAGAAACCCTTATGAGTGTGCGCACAAAACCCAAAGCTGAAGAGGCGCACATACTGTTTTCCCTCTCAACTCTTCTATACCTTCAAATTTCAAAAAAAGCTCTCAAATTTCATCTTCTCTTTCCCTTCCACCTGCATTTTCACCTCAGGTTTGATTATTTTTGCTCTCAAAATTTTATTTTTATCATTTGGGTTTGACTATTTTGTTTTTCTTGTTTTATGTTCTAATTTTTTTATTTTTTTTGCTGTTCTTTAATTTCTCTTTTTTCTCCTGACTTTATCATTGTACTGATCATTTTTTGAGGTAATTTTAGGTAAATCTTTTGATTAAGTATTAAACTATTAATTTAGTAATCTGATGAGTATCTATAACTTAAATCCTTAATATAATCTTGGGAAAGTTGCAAACTTTGATGAGGGGATTGGATTTCTTATTCGAAAGATTGGTACTTTTATGCAGTGAATGCTGATTGCTACTAGGTTTTTTCTTCATGCTGGTATTACATTATTGGTCTTTTAAAGTTGAAAGACTTTGTTTGATACTTTTATGTAGGGACTGTTGATTGCTACTCCCTTCCTTTCATTTTGTTTTTCTAGTTTTGACTTGACATGGAGTTTAAGACAATAAATATGACTTATGATGTATTTCTATTTTGGAATTGAGGCATAGTTGATTGACTGGTTTATTAGCGTGGAGTAGAAGAGTGGTTTATAGAGGAGATGATTGTTGTTAACTTGTAGTTCTATTCGGTGTTTGTTTTTGCAGCATTTGTTGATGAACACTGCAGGGTTATTTGAGTTCTTTTCTTGTTTTATTTTGACCATTTGGTAATAAAGAAGTCATTTAAACTTTTCGGTATAATCCATTTATGATTTTTTTGCTTTCTGATATGATCTACAGAACTTTAGTGTGAGAAGACTACTATTCGTCTTGATACAAAAATTTTGAGTAATGGAATGAATTGTGTTCAAATGAAACAAGATTCATATAGCCAACCCCAATTAGTTTGTAGCTGAGGATTAGTTGTTGTAGTAGTTGTAGTTAGATGCTTCATTATTATCATTTATGGTGGTACGTGGATTTTATGTTAAACTAGAGCTCGAGATTACTCAATCTTTGGGAATTTATGTAGTACCACACTGCAAAGCCATTAGTTTAGGAATGTGTTGGTAGTTTAAGGGTGTTATCAATGTAGAACATTCTTGGAGAAAAGTTTGAATGTATTCTTGAGATGTCACTGATAAAAATTAGATTGATATTTGACCTTCCTGTATTTCTATTGGAAACGACCTCTCTATCTCAACAAGATAGGGCAAGGTTTGCATACACTCGACCCTCCCTAGACCCCACTTGTGGGGATTACCCTGGGTATGTTGTTGTCCTATTTGTAAATAGTAGAAGTTTTAAACAGTTGGACTAACTTATCTTCAAATTGGCGACAACTGTTTCTCTATGATTGGTTATCTCTATGCAATTAGCATGTGACCTACATAATATGATTTGCAGGTGAAAGAGCATTTGGTGTTTGCTTCACATTTTAGCTCTGAAGTGCATTACAATAAACACCCTTTTCTTTTCCAGATCAAGGAGGTCTTTTGAGTATTGTAGTCAATGGCAAATGACAAAACCAACAGTTACGAGGAGGTCCGTAGGCAAAGGGTTCTGGACAATAAGAAACGATTTGAGGTAGTAACTTCGTTAAGGCACAACATCTTTTAGTTCTTTTGCTGGTACTTTTAGACTCATCAAAATTGTTGTTGCATCCGTGTTGGATCTTCTAAAAATGCACTACTTTTGGAGGATCTAATATGCACCAATCGACATTTTTGAAGAGCCGAACAACATAGCTTTTGGATGCTTCTTTGAAAGAAAAATTAAGTGATTGAAGGCTTGCATGTGAATGATCTACTAGTACTAACATTAGGTGGCATTTGGATTTAGTACTTTTTAAGTTTTTGAAAACAATTATGGAGGAAAGTTGTATATATGGATATTTATTATGAAAAATCTTTTGGAGAAAAGTTGTATGTATGAATAAACTCTACCTTTTGGTTGTATAAAACACATCCAAGCCTCTAATTGTAGTAAAAGAAATATGTTACAGAGTTCACAATGAAGCAATAACCTGCCAATGAAATTTTGTAGGAATTATAAGATTGCCTTCTCTATCTCTTTATTATGTTGCCTTCTTTTTTGAAGGATCTGGGGATTTTGAATATATCCAAAACCCTTTCTGATATTACGAAGTCTGAGAAGAAGTCCGACTATAAAACTGAGGTGACATGTTATGATCATTTCATTTCTACAAAGAAATACTGCAGCTCTTATGTAAGCATGACTTAGCTGATATTGTTTTCTTATCATGCATAGCTACGACGAGTTAGACAAAAAGCAAATGATGTTTACATGTCGGAGCCAAGAAGGTCTGCACGGGCAAGGAATCCTGTTCCAACATACCGTGATGAAGTAAGACTTCATTCTTTTCTTTCAGTACATAGTACATACTGGATACTACATAATGAATGACACATGCTTCAGAATAAAGAGAAGTATTATGAAATCTACATAGGTTTGATAATTGTATATTCATATCCCTTTTTAACCCTTTTTAACACTTGGTGAATCTGAAAGGAGCATCAAGACTAATATTAATTCAAAACCTCTGATGTCTCGTAGTGTAGTTTGTTGTAGCTAGAGATCAAAGTTTATTACTCTTCTTTTTTTCTTTAATTGAATCTGCTAGGCGGGGTGCCTAAAGCTAGTTTTTTATATATATATTAATAAATAAAAGCGAATCTCAAAGAGAAGAGTACAAGTAAGGGGCTAGGCTGATCTTACTAATCCTACTCCAAGCAGAAGAATATAAGATCTAGAGAAAAGTAGGTAATCTATGATCATCACAGAGTTTATAATATACTTCATTATGGAAACGACTCTTCATACATAATCTTGATAAATATTTTTGGTGAAATCTCTTGGTATGTCCACTGTTTGAAAGTTTTTTCCTCTGGTTATCAGTTGTTTATTTCTTCACTTAGTTACTTATCAATTGTCACCTCAGATTGATATAGAGCTTCCATCTTTACGGAAGAGATCAAAATTCAGCTCTTCATGGGCAAGGTGAGATGGTTTAATTTGAATTTTGATACCATTTTCTTCTGTCCGAACTTTGGAATAATTGCTTTGGACTGGCAGTTATCTAGCAAGACCATTGGAAGAAGTGAAAGTTGCTTCCTATGAAGAGAAAGTACAAGCTTTAAAGTGTGCAGAAAAGCTCCAGAGTAATCTGCAGTCTGATAATCCATTTTTTATCAAGACTATGGTTCGATCCCATGTCTACAGTTGTTTCTGGTTGGTAAGTTGCCATTGACTTCAGCTACTAGAGCTAAGGGAAGAGTGAAAGAAGCGACAAAAAAGGCATAATACACAAACAAACACTCAAACTTGGCCTCAATTGGCAAGTAAATACTCTAACTTTGAGTATGCACATCTTGACACTTCGACTCATCTCCACTATGTCAATTGAACGCTCCAACTTACAAAATGATCATCTAATACCTCCAAAATTTATGTGTCATGTTAGCATCAGGTGTCCACGAGACACAGAGTGGACGAGTTGGAGTGTTTAGTTGTCAGTTGAGACCAAATTGAGGTGTCTTGATGTGCACTGTCAAAGTTAGAGTGCTTATTTGCCAGCTGAGTCTAAATTTGAGTGTTAGTTATATACTACGCGAACAAAGAAAAAACTTTTTTTATGCTACACTCATTATGGCCTGTCTTGCAACGATATCAGGGACTGCCTACTAGATTTTGTCAAGACCATCTTCCCAAATCTACTGTAGATGTTCTGCTAGTGGATGAAGAAGGTATAGAGTATGAAGCTCTCTTTATCGGCAAAAGAACTGGACTAAGTGGAGGATGGAGAGCATTTGCACTTGATCATAAGCTGGATGATGGGGATGCTCTAGTATTTGAATTGGTCGAGCCCACAAAATTCAAGGTTGGATTTTGATTTGCAACCCTCTAATCCGTTGAATAAGCTGCTTATAATGCATTAACTTGTCTCGTTTTGTCCTAGTTATTGCAGATCTGTAAAGAAACAGCTTCAATTCCTTCTTTGCCAGTCCAGACTGCCCGTTCCCTCAATCGTTCTTCTTTTTCTTTACTGAAATTAATCTTTTAAACCATTTGAAATCGATGACACATTTTCAGTCCTTTAATAACAAATGCTCAATTTGATTAGGTAGAGTTGTTTCATACAACGCTGTTTAATGCTATAATAGTGGTGGTATTCTTCTAAGTGATTTGATGTACTTATTTCAAGTGTTCTTATTGAGCCTAGGGTCTATTGGAAACAATCTCTCTATCTCTACGAGGTAGGGTAAAGTCTGCGTACACTCTACCTTCCCAACCCCCACTTGTCGGATATCACTAGGTATGTTGTTGTTAATTCAGGTGTTCTTATTAGTTTTATAATGTTCATAGGTCTACATTGTTCGAGCATCCCAATGTTCAAGTGAAGTGGATAAATCCGGTGCAGAAAAAGGAGAGAGTGAAGCTGAAGAAACACCAAAGAGTGAGAGAAAGAGAAGTAGCAACA
Source organism: Solanum bulbocastanum (assembly GCA_037074985.1). Taxonomy (NCBI): domain Eukaryota; kingdom Viridiplantae; phylum Streptophyta; class Magnoliopsida; order Solanales; family Solanaceae; genus Solanum; species Solanum bulbocastanum. The sequence continues at coordinate 3,185,293 of CM073602.1, forward strand.
AATCAGAAGTTCCAACAATAGCTAAAGAAGAGGTCTCTGTAGTAGTGGCTTCAGCCACGAGACGCAGTACTAGAAGAAAGTAAAGAAGCATCATTCTGTAGGCATGCGAGAAATTAAACCCTTAGTAGTGGGTAAGCATATCATAGTTTACTGAAGATTTTGCAGGACATGTTAAAATATTTGGCAGCAAATCTCATTTGCCAATAGCTAATTAGGCTACTTGCCTTAGAAACTCATGACAGTTGAAGAAATGCAAGTGCAACTCTGTTTGCTCCATTTTTACTTTGCTTAACAATGCTCTGAAGCAACTTAGTTTGGAAGAGCATATTCGTTCTTTTTGTTTGGAATTCTTCAACGATGTTATATCAAAGATCTTCAAGTTGCCATGATGAGTGCTTCTTGCTAAATGTGTCCTTCAAAATACTACTAAGCATGATTGGCATTTCGGTTACCTGTGCCCTTCAATACAACTTCTTGACTGGGCTTCCAACAGTCTATATGGTTGTGTATAAAATCATCTCCATAACACTACCATTGCTCAATAGATGCTGCAGTATTGATTAATCAAACCCAATGATGGAGCAAATTACGATGCAGCTCACTTGAGTAAGAAACGAAGTAAGAACACACAAGGACAGCAAATGTAAAATAAAACTCATCATTGAAATAAAAGCCAATCATTATATTTTGACAAGGTAAACGTTCAGAGCAGCAACAACTTATGTAATGGTTCAAAACTAGGACACAAAATTTCATTTAGCGGAAGTAGGAAACTAAAGGTTCAGATTTGGTAAATTCTGCAACTTCAGTTCGCAGCTTCTAGAAAAGCTCTTCCAGGTTGACGTGCAGCAAGTCGTCCATGGCAGCCAAGAAGCTGCAAAAGCAAAAGAAGCACTAAGATTTGATATACAATTCTATCACAATGCAACTTGTAACATAAATAGACTATTTATGAAACAAACCTTGGCGTTGACACCATCTGGGACAATACGATTCTCAGATTTGTACTTCAAATAATCGGTACGGCTAAACTTAGTGAACCCCCTGCAATTAAAGCAAGCACATTAGCACTCAAAGATGCAGTGGTACAAGCCCATAGAACAGATCCTGTTCTAGGCACTCAACAAGTTTTTGGAAGAAAGGAGATCCCCCCAGAGATTACTCCCCCTTAACGATATTAGAAAAAGAGACCAAACGGTGGCCCAGGGGACACAAATAACTGATAGAAGAAGAGACCAAAAGATGGTCCAGGGGACAGAAATAACTGACATTGAGCTACTATGTGATATGAGTTGAGAATGTATAGCTAATATGTGATATGGGTTGAGAATATATCTCCCTAAACCAACTCAATGACTATCAAAACCATTATCCTACAGAAATGTATAATTGTCATAACAAACGAATAGCACAATGACAAGCCAATCCTTCATAACCAAACATAATTTAGTACAGGAAATTATTTAGTCCACAAAACCAACACAGAGACATAAAAATTAAATGTGATTAGTGGATAAAAGTCATACCACTTTCTGCTGACAATGATCTTTTGTCGGCCAGGGAACTTAAACTTAGCACGGCGAAGAGCCTCTTGAGCATGGTTAGCATTGCCATCTTTGCAGCGAACTGAGAGTAAAACCTGACCAATAGCAACACGGGCACAGACTCCCTGTGGCTTACCAAAAGCTCCTCTCATACCAGTTTGGAGCCTATCAGCCCCAGCACATGACAGCATCTTGTTAATTCGCAAAACATGGAAGGGGTGGACCCTAACCCTGAGGTGGAAAGCATCCTTTCCAGCAGACTTGGTCATGTACTTGTTGCAAGCAATACGAGCAGCTTCAAGTGCCTCACTTGAAACATTCTCCTTCTCCCAACTAACCAAGTGCACACAGAAAGGAAATTCATCAACTCCCTTTTTCTTCATACCCACATCGTAGATCCTGATCTTTGGATCTGGGACACCACGGCAAAACCGTGATTTTGGGTAAGGCTTGTTCTTAATCTGGCGGTAACACCTTGCAGGTCCTGAGAAAAGATTTCAACCCAGTTAGGCACAAACCTTTGTGATGTCAATACTGAACACAAATACAATTATCACAATTAAGGGTCAATTAATTGCAGCATCATATTATAGTTAAGAGCTAATAAGGAATAAAACTAGCTATATCAATAATTGCCATAGCATATATCTGCAAGTTAGTGAAAAGTCTCATCCATAAAGAAAGTTATATCTACTATGTAGTGCAGAATAACTTGAATGTGCTATTCACTAACAAAGAATAATAAATGGTGGTGAACCTTGTCATAATTGTTTCTGTTCATACACAGCAAAACTTGGTGCATATTTCAGATATATTTTTTTTAGTCAATTTCACCATTTACATAGATTCATCAAAAAATTCACACAAAAAAAGGAACTAAAATTTCTTTATCATAAATAAACAGTATGGCAAACTGTTCTCTTTTAAGTTCATCCTCCACAAGGAGGATACCTTCAGCTGTTTTTCAGTGTGGTTGCAGAAAAGGGTTCGCTTTGCAAGAAACAATGAGGAAAAGAGGGCAAATTTTCTATCTTACTACCAATTTATCATTTCTAGGACCAGAGATCAATAATTGGCCTAAAAAGATACATACTCTAGCAACATCATAAAACTAAAGGGAAAAAATTATTTCTTTAAGCAACCAATTATATCACATATAGAACCAGAGATGAAGTGATCGGTATCAAAAGACACGAACTGTAGCAACAACATGCAACTCCCACATATTTTATAATCTTGAATAAACTACCGAATTTTATCATTTGTAGGACTAGAGAGTCGAGTGATTGGTCTCAAAAGACAGGAACTCATGTAGCAACATCATAAAACTCCATTACTTGTATACTCAAATACATCAACTAGGTACTCTTGATATCTTTAATCTCTATATGAACACTAGTATTGGGTAATCTTAGTAATTCAGCTAGTTGACTACCTGAACCTTCAACTACTTAATTAATCTCTATATGAATACTAATATTGGGGAATCTTAGTAATTCAGCTGGTTGACTACCTACCTGAACTTTCAACTACTTAAATTGGTGAGAGTTCGACTCCACACGTTGTGATACTCTCCCACAACCTTTTTAAAAGAAAATATTAATATCCATTCTCATCCATTTGCAGCATTTGGAATCGCTCAGCAATAACTAGTCTTAACATTAAACAGAGTTCTCTACATCTACTTATGTACCGAATCACACAAAGCAAAAGGCCACACATCAGATGTATCATTTCAGCAAAAATTGGTAAAACAACACAGAAGCCATGAACAAACAGCTAGATCAAACAAGTTTTTTTTAGAAAAAATAAGAACAGTAATAAGCTAAAACCGTCAAGATATATGAGTAATTAACGAAAATTGGGAGAAAATAAACTTACTTCGCCCCATCGCTAATTCTCTGTGTGGGATTGTTCGGCGGCTGGAGAAAGACGAAATTATAAGAAAACCCTAATTTAACTTTCTTTAATAGGTGAATTGATTGGGCCGCCTTATATGGGCTTACGTCTTGGCATGCGTCAGTAGAAGGTCGGTGGGCCGATTGCATTCAAACCTAAACTTGACCCGTTAACCACATACTTCTTTAAAAAAATTTTTTTTTATACGTGTTAAAGAGCTAATTCCTACTCTTTTCCAAATCACAAAAATTCATTAAATTTGGTGGAATCCGGATCCCAAAATGTCATGATACATAGCGTTTCGATTTCGAATACATCCATCAACGTCCTAATACATCGCGTCTCAGATTTTGGATACATCACTCAACGTCCCGATACATCGCGTAAGTCAGTGGCGGTGCCAAAATTTTCAATAAGGGGATTCAAAATTTGTAGAAATAGACACACGAAGCAGCCGAAGGGGGTTCGACATCTACTATATATACATAAAATATTATTTTAACCATGAACCCCCTTAGTACAAGGTGGCTCCGCCCCTAGCGTAAGTGATGCATCCGATCGATACATCACGTAAAGTGATGTATATAACTAATACATCGCGTAAAGTAATGTCCCGATACATTGCGTACAATTCGATGTATCCGACTGATAAATAGCGTAAATAGGGATATTTGTAATTTTTTCAAATGGTAGGAAATTTTAGATTATATAGTAAAATATGTTGTGTATTTAAGTGATTTTTCCCTTTTTATAATGTAAAAAAATAAAAATTGAGGGTAAGGGAAAGGAAATTGAAAAGTGGATTACGAAATGGGAAAATGAACTTTCACTAACAAAAAGTATATATATATATATTTTTTAATGTACAACTTGCATTATTTGTTGTATATAGTCTAAGTCAAAATAAACAATTTACATATAACTTGCATACAACTTATTTATACATTGAAATAAATAATAGTTTCGTATGACTAAACTTTTAAATTCAAGTTTTGCACCTTTTTTATGACTCTCAATGAAGCTTTAATGAAGTTTATAACTTGTAATAATTTACTTAATTAGATAAAGAATTCTCAAAATTTACTATAGGAGTTTGATTATACATATATAGGGGAAAATATTTTTGACTTAGGTGTGTTTGATAAGAGAAAAAAAATGGATAACATTAAAGCATAAAGTGGAAAAGATGAAGGCTGGAGCCTAATCTTTTTGCCTTTTCTATTTTTACTAGATGGTATAAGCCCGTGCAAATATTTGTACTCTATATTGTATTTAGTTGTTTCATAATTAAAATTAGAATAATGATGAGTCATTATTATATTGTTGTTGTAGTACAAAATTAACGTTTTGCACAAGAATGATTATAAGGCATACACCGTTATGACGTCTTACATAATTTGGTTGTTTAACTTGAACGGTTTCACTCTATTCCAATTTATGTTACATACTACCAAATTGTGACAAAAGAAGTACAAGATGGCAGTAACTCAATTGCGCACACAATTATATTATACAGAAACCAATACCGTCCAATAACAGTCTGGAAAATTTTGTATGCTGCAGTATTGATTAATCAAACCCAATGATGGAGCAAATTAAAATGCAGCTAACATGAGTGTAAGAAACGAAGTAAGAATGCCTAAGGACAGCAAATGTAAAATATAACTCATCATCATTCAAATAAAAGCCAATCATTACATTTTGAAAAGGTAAACGTTCAGAGCGGTAACTTCTTATGCAATGGTTCAAAACTAAGACACAAAATTTCATTCAGCGGAAGTAGAAAACTAAAGGTTCAGATTGGTAAATTCTGCAACTTCAATTCGCAGCTTCTAGAAAAGCTCTTCCAGGTTGACGTGCAGCAAGTCGCCCATGGCAGCCAAGAAGCTGCAAAAGCATAAGAAGCACTAAGATTTGATATACAATTCTATCACAATGCAGCTTGTAATATAAATAGACTATTTATGAAACAAACCTTGGCGTTGACACCGTCTGGGACTATTCGATTCTCAGATTTGTACTTCAGGTAATCGGTACGGCTGAACTTAGTGAACCCCCTGCAATTAAAGCAAGCACATTAACACTCAAAAATGCAGTCTTACAAGCCTATAGAACAGATCCTGTTCTAGTAATGCTGCAAATAAAAACACCGAGTATATTAAACATTAAAAGAGGTATAGCAAGCTAGGTTTCAAGGCACTTTAAAAGTTTTTGGAAGGAAGGAGATCCCCCAGAGATTACTCCCCCTTAACGATGTTAGAAAAAGAGACCAAACGATGGTCCAGGGGACACAAGTAACTGACATTGAGCTACTATGTGATATGAGTTGAGAATGTATAGCTACTATGTGATATGAGTTGAGAGTGCATCTCCTAAACCAACTAAATGACTATCAAAAAACCATTATCCTACAGAACTGTATAGTTGTCATAACAAACGAATAGCACAATGACAAGCCAATACTTCATAACCCAAAATAATTTAGTATGGGAAATTATTTAGTCCACAAAACCAACAGAGACATAAAAATTAAAGGTGATTAGTGAGATAAAAGTCATACCACTTTCTGCTGACAATGATCTTTTGTCGGCCAGGGAACTTAAACTTAGCACGGCGAAGAGCCTCTTGAGCATGGTTAGCATTGCCATCTTTGCAGCGAACTGAGAGTAAAACCTGACCAATAGCAACACGAGCACAGACTCCCTGTGGCTTACCAAAAGCTCCTCTCATACCAGTTTGGAGCCTATCAGCCCCAGCACATGACAACATCTTGTTAATTCGCAAAACATGGAAGGGGTGGACCCTAACCCTGAGGTGGAAAGCATCCTTTCCAGCAGACTTGGTCATGTACTTGTTGCAAGCAATACGAGCAGCTTCAAGTGCCTCACTTGAAACATTCTCCTTCTCCCAACTAACCAAGTGCACACAGAAAGGAAATTCATCAACTCCCTTTTTCTTCATACCCACATCGTAGATCCTGATCTTTGGATCTGGGACACCACGGCAAAACCGTGATTTTGGGTAAGGCTTGTTCTTAATCTGGCGGTAACACCTTGCAGGTCCTGAGAAAAGATTTCAACCCAGTTAGGCACAAGCCTTTGTGATGTCAATACTGAACACAAATACAAGTATCACAATTAAGGGTCAATTAATTGCAGCATCATATTATAGTTAAGAGCAAATAAGGAATAAAACTAGCTATATCAATAATTGCCATAGCATATATCTGCAAGTTAGTGAAAATTCTCCTCATCGATAAAGAAAGTTATATCTACTACGTAGTGCAGAATAACTTGAATGTGCTATCACTAACAAAGAATAATAAATGGTGGTGCACCTTGTCATAATTGTTTCTGTTCATACACAGCAAAACTTGGTGCATATTTCAGATATATTTTTTATAATTAATTTCACCATTTACATAGATTCATCAAAAAATTCACACAAAAAAAGGAAATGAAATTTCTTTATCATAAAAAAACAGTATGGCAAACTGTTCTCTTACAGGTTTATCCTCCATGAGGAGGATACTTCAGCTGTTTTTCGATGTGGTTGCAGAAAAGGGTTCGCTTTGCAAGAAACAATGAGGAAAGAGGGCAAAATTTCTATCTTTAAACTACCAATTTATCATTTCTAAGACCAGAGATCAATAATTGGTCTAAAAAGACACATACTGTAGCAACATCATAATACTATCAGTTAAAAATTCTATCTTTAAGCAACCAATTATATCACCTGTAGAACCAGAGATAAAGTGATCGGTATCAAAAGACATGAACTGTAGCAACAAAAACATGCAACTCCCACATATATAATAAACTTGAATAAGCTACCCAATTTTATCACTTGTAGGACTAGAAGTGGAGAGATTGGACTCAAAAGAGAGGAACAGATGCAACGTCATAAAACTCCATTAATTATCAACTCAAATACACCAACTAGTTACTCTTACTATCTTTAATCTCTATATGAATACTAATGTAGTATCATCCACATAATTACACCAATTAGGTATTCTTCCTATCAGAAACAACAAACAACAAGAAGTTGATTCCAACTATATCTGGTCGTTGCTGTTTGAATTCTATTCTGCTACATTTGCAGAGATAGGAATAGCTCTCTAATAACTCATCTTATGAACGAATTAAGTCTCTCTAACACTACAGGTTTTCCGCATTTACTACAAACCAATGCACAACACGCAAAACAAACATAAACCAAATAACTCCTCAACCGAGTAGCATCTAGAAACACACCATTTCAGCAAAATTCAAACAACAACACAAAAACTATGAATCACTCGTCTTACATACATCCAAATTATGCCTCTCCAACACTACAGGTTCTCTGCATTTGCCACGAGCCAATGTACAAAAAGCAATGCCCTTTCTAACACTAGACATAAGCTGCTAAACAGAGATAAATCAAATGAACTCCTCAACCGAGAACTATCTAGAAAAACATCTAACATATCGTTTCAGCAAAATTCAAACAATATCACAAAAGCTATGAACATACTGTTAGATTCAAATCGTTTTTTCGTAAATCAGAGAAATTATAGCTGAAACAGTAGATGAGGATGTGAATATACTTAAGAAGAGAGATATTCGGAGAAAAAACTTACTTCTCCCCATGGCTAATTCTCTGCAATCGCTCTGCGGATTGAGGAACGAGATAAATGAAGAAAAAACCCTAGCTTAAAGTTGCTTACAGGTGAATGCATTCATTGGGCCCTATGGGCTTACATCTAGGTGGGCTTTCGGTAAAAGAAGAAGTTTTCAGGACTAACCACTTTGAGATAAGTGCATTTTAATCGTCGCTATTTAACTTGTGTTTGTTTATTTTTTGTAAGTTGCTATTTTCGAAATAACTTTAGACGTAAGTAATTGAAGTTTGAAAATTTGTGTTTAACTTTAAATACTTTTATCTGAAGTTTGGCTTTGTGAAGATCAATCATCAACCTTTTGCTTAAAGTTTGATATGACTCAACATGGTCAACTTCAAACATTTTTTTGAGAACACAAAAATATGAGAACAAAAAAAAATTAGCCTAAAGTTGCTAACTACATTCGTTGGCCTTACATGTTTATGTATGGGCTTTGAGTTAGATAAAAGTAAAAAACAAAATCGGGCTAGCCACTCTTAAGGACCAACTTTTGAATAATAGTTTGTGTTTTGAAATTCATTGAAAAATAGGTCACTTATCATTTGAAAATATCATGATATTGTCATATATTTCTAAAAAGTAAAAATAAACATACAATATTACAAGATTATAACATGAATTTCAAACTTTTGAAAAGTGAAATCTAGAATAAACTAGAGAGTTTCCAATTTCAATTGAAAAAAAAAAAGGGTTAGTTTTGGTCATTATTTAAACATGGATCCTTGATATGGCTATTTGTGCATTTTCTTCAAAAATAGAGAATAGTAAATGACCCATACCCGAGTCCGAACACCCAAAAGCAAACTCACGAATTTGATACTCTTTTCTTGTTCCCTACTCCACTTTTATCTCTCACCCCTCTTCCTCATTCTCTCTGTAATCAAACAATTCCAACAATGGCAACAGCAATGGTTCTCGACCCGAAACCCGCCGAGAAACCACCGGCAACACGACCGGAAATCTCAATCACCGACGTTCCTTCCGATGGAGAAGATGACCTATACGCTCGCCTGAAATCACTTCAACGGCAACTCGAATTCATCGAGATCCAAGAGGAATATGTTAAGGACGAGCTCAAAAACCTCCGGCGAGAACATTTACGGGCACAGGAAGAAGTCAAACGGATCCAGTCGGTGCCGTTAGTAATTGGACAGTTCATGGAGATGATTGATCAGAATAACGCTATTGTAGGTTCAACTACGGGTTCTAATTATTATGTTAGGATACTTAGCACGATTAATCGAGAGCTTCTTAAGCCGTCGGCTTCTGTGGCTTTGCATCGCCATTCGAATGCGCTTGTTGATGTTTTGCCACCTGAGGCTGATTCCAGTATTTCTCTGCTTAGCCAATCGGAGAAGCCTGATGTTACCTACAATGTAAGTGTTATACTTCTGAGCTGCTCAGAGTAGTGTTTTTTTTTTTTGCTTAAATACATTGGTTAGGGTTTCTTATTATGTGGAGTCTTTTGTGTAGGGATTACTATTTGTTACAGTAATAATAGCAAGTTAGAGGCATTTTAAATTTCAACTTAAGGAAAATTTAGAGTCTTTCTGAATCTCAGACATATTTCAGCATAGAATTCTCTTAATTTTGAATTTTGGTTATTGTAGCACCGAACTTATTGATCTCGTACAATAGAAAGTCAATTTCAATTAGTGCAGTGACCAGCTTACTAATGAAAACAAAAACATATTGGGTCTGTAGTTATGGAGGACGTCATAATCTCCTAACAGTGATAGGTACTATGGCTTTTCTAGAGTCCTATTAATTGACTTGCTGTAAAGCTGGTAATCTGGTCAAGTGGCTTATCAGGGTCCATTCTGTATACTTGAAATTAGTTGTTTTTTTTTTTTGTTAAGGACTGAAAGGAAGTAGTTCTCATGTATGCAAAAGCTTCAATAAACATTTCATTCTTGTAACCTTCAAAAGCTCTTTGGGAAACCTTTCTTGCAACTAGTTACAAACTTACAATATTGCTAAAGAGATCATCTCCCAAGCTTTGTGAAGGGAGTTCTTAAGCCTTCAATAGTTGTTTGTTTTCTTTTCCTCCAAATTATCCACTTTTTCACAGGCCTTATATATTTCTTAGTTTTTGAGCTCATGTTTTTTCTAATACCAGGATATTGGAGGTTGCGACATACAAAAGCAGGAAATTCGTGAAGCTGTTGAGTTACCTCTCACTCATCATGAGTTGTACAAGCAGATCGGTATAGATCCTCCCCGGGGTGTGTTGCTCTATGGTCCACCAGGCACTGGGAAAACTATGCTTGCAAAGGCTGTAGCACATCATACCACCGCAGCCTTCATAAGGGTGGTTGGCTCAGAATTTGTTCAGAAGTACTTGGGCGAGGTATGCTTGTGAACTCCTAATTTACGCATCAATATACTTTAGATCAAAGTAGCGGACTAGCGGGATATCAGTCAGAGTTTTCAGTTTAAAGTGTTTGTATCTCATAAAAAGAGATATAGAATAGCATTTAATCTTTTTGCCTATATGGCTTTCCAATTTCATAGGTAGTAGTAACCTTGATTGGGATCGAGAATAAGGTAATTAACTAATATACTATCTCCTTTGAAGTTGAAGGACCCAACTGTGCTTTATGAAGATTCACTAGATGATCATCTAGCATAGGATACTGGTTTATTTATTTCTTGAAATTAAACATTACAAATTTAGAAACCACACATAAGATGATGCTTTACCCAATTTCTGAATTTAAAAAGATCAATAACATCGCAAGAATTCTGTGTTCTAAGGGACATAGCCCTGCAAGTGCAGGGACACATGTACCCTTCACTTTTAATAAGTTGGCTTCGGCAAACCTATCCAATATGCAACCAAGTTAAGGACAAGTCAAAAGTAGATGATTAGCAGACCTTCACTATTGACATGTTTGCTTTTACCATCCTAAGCTCAGCAAGTCCTTTATAACAAGTGGTCTAGCATGAAAGTCACAAGATAGAGGTTTGCCTGGTGATGCATTCCTTAAATCTTACTGTTCTCCCTGACGAATAAGGGCTGTATTATAGTTAAGTACTTAAGGAGTTATGGTGGTATATAATCGATTTATGATGATATAGTGGCTTCAGAAGCATGTTCGAAAAAGTCAGAGTGGCTTCTTTAAAATTTGTTCAATAGCTAGGCTTGCGGGAAGTTTTTGAAGCTATGTGAAACAGTTTTTTATGCAGTAATTTACTTATTCTTGAATCCAAAATATAGTCAAAGTTCTGATGGCTTGCAGGTAAAGAAGCTTTCTGGAAACAACTAATGTCTTACTTCCAAATCAGATGCCTAACAGTCACAAGTAGTTTATAAATGTCTTGTAGTATTTGATAATGAAAGTATTTTGTATTTTTTTTGTATTCTAGCAAAGTAGCTGACCCCTTCTCTCCCAAAGTAAAGCCTTCATAGTGTTTATAAAAATGCTTTCTTTATAAAAACGTACATTCTAAATATTCTCTGACATTGTAACACTGCTATAGTGTCTTTTCATGCCAATGATTAATTCACCTTCCTTCTCTGATTTATGAGCTAACTCGCATATCTAATGTAGTTCTGGAGGACTTCAAGTCAAGGCCTATCTCAATAGTGAATGGCTCAATACCTTTTCATTTCTTTGATTACATTTTTCGTGAAAATACAAGACCTGTCAAGATCTTCTCACTATAAAGTAGTAACACAGAATGCCTTGGATATTCCTCCACAGATTGATTAAAATATGTGGACTTCTACTTCCCTTTTCAAACAAAAAGGGAGGACAGAGACACGGGCTTCCCCTGTCTCAATCATTTTGACTAGGAGAATATCTTGTATATGATCTTTCATGTAGAATTGGCTGGAGAGGCAGATCTTGCTTTCTTCACAGCTAATATAGTAGGATAAGTACAGTTATGTGGACGAGCAGTCTGGTTTCAATCATGTTCACTCCCAAGTCTTTATGCAATTTCAGATCAATTATGTCACCCCAAGTCTTTATGCAACTTCAGATCAACTACCACTTTATTCCCTTTGAGATACATTTCTCTTCTGTCTGGACCGTGACTATCATATCATACTGTGTCCATGAAGAGTGATGAGACAGCATCTGATTCTTTTTATTCTAGATTTTATCTTCTCATTTATTCACTGATTGTTGCAGGGTCCACGAATGGTTCGTGATGTCTTCCGCCTTGCCAAAGAAAATGCTCCAGCAATCATTTTTATTGATGAGGTTGATGCAATTGCTACTGCTAGGTTTGATGCTCAGACTGGAGCGGATAGAGAGGTCCAGCGTATCCTCATGGAGCTACTAAATCAGGTAGGCTTCTATTCATGTTATAAAGCAGTTCCAGAATAACGCAAGACCCTGCATTGTTTGACGAGCCACATTTTCCTCGGTTTGTATTCTGTAGATGGATGGGTTTGACCAAACAGTGAATGTGAAAGTTATCATGGCAACCAATAGAGCTGACACACTGGACCCTGCACTTTTACGTCCTGGAAGGCTTGATCGTAAGATTGAATTTCCTTTGCCTGATAGACGTCAAAAAAGGCTCGTTTTTCAGGTGGGTTTTGGATAATCTTTATACTCGTGATGTGTTCTTTGTTCTCCTCTCGTAAAGAAGAAATGGAGGAAATTATTTTAGGAAGAAGAAGTTCAGTTTGTTGGATTCTTGAATGTCTTTCTGCTTCTCCGACAGTCTTTCTGTGTTTTATTTTATACAATGTAACAAAATTAACCCTGGATTGTTTTATGGCAGGTATGCACGGCTAAGATGAACTTAGGTGATGAGGTTGACTTGGAAGATTATGTTTCTCGCCCTGATAAAATCAGTGCTGCTGAGGTTTGTCTCTTATCTCTATATTTTTTTGGTGGGAGAACTGTGGAAATCAGGGTTCTAGGTCCAATAATCGTTCTTTGTTTTGGCTGCAACTGTTTTTCTTCACTTCTGCAACACTAATTATTATGCTGAGGCCTTACCTTATGTGAAATGAACATGAATTGAAATATCTGCAGATTACGGCAATCTGTCAAGAAGCTGGTATGCATGCAGTGCGCAAGAATCGATATGTCATCCTTCCAAAGGACTTTGAAAAGGGTTACAGGACGAACGTGAAGAAGCCTGACACTGACTTTGAATTCTACAAGTGATAATTGTTAAAGGCTAAGCAAATACTTATGACGTCTACTATGTAGGCCCTGTATGTTTTCTTTTGTAGTTCTGAACTGTTGTTGAATATTTAGTGGCTGTTTCTAGCTTTTTAGTAAGATGATTTGTTTCAGAAAGTGTTATATGGCTGAATTATGTGCAACACTCAGATTCACAGTTTCACATGATTTCTCAAGCTTTAAGTTACTCTCATGGTGAGGGTTGTGGTTCGACCACCCGACACCATTTGTTGAGCCCTTTCCACTGCTGCATTTACTGTCGAATTATGTATTGCTAGAGATCTCAATTGCAGCAGCAGCCATATGCTTTCCCTTGGTTAAATACGACTCTTGAAGTCTTCTTTTCTTAAAGAAGAATACTACCTAAAGCAATGTGGAGTTAAAAAGGTGTGTATATGGGAAGATCAACTTCCTTACTGTTCGTTCTATTAGTCAAAGTTTTTAGGGGTCGTTTGGTACAAAGATTAATAATGCAGGGATTAATAATGCAGGAATTAATAGTGCAGGGATTAGTAATGCATGGTTTATTTTTATCAAGTGTTTGGTTCATTGTTTCTTACTTCATCTTGTGTTTGGATTAAAACTCTATAAAAGCTTCTTTCCAATTATACTCTTGTATTATTATGTAATTGGGTCAAGGTAGATAATTGTCGGACAATGTTATTTTTTTCATGACCTTTTAACTAGCTAGGTGAAGAACAGTTTTGTTGTCATGATTGCTATTTTTTCACTTGAATCATTTGAAGATAAATAATTGTCATTTTAATAAATTTAGCACTCATAAAGTGACATTTTTCAATTTAAAAAGTGTACGCAATCTGTTCAATAAAATGTCTCACTTAGATCTTATGGGTATATTATGTAAAAATGAAATTCCAAAAATGTAAGTATTTAATATTTTAAGCACACATCATAAATTTAATAAAGTTCACAAATATTTTCTAACAATGGTGCTTGTGAAGTTACAACTCGAAGTTGTTGGAATATCAAAGTAGCATGTCACTCTGAAGTTGTCGGAAATCAACAACATATTTAGTGTAATCTCATAAGTAGGATATGTGAAGAATAGCATGTACACAAATCTTACTCTTATCTAAAAAGGTAGAAAGGTTATTTCCAAAATTGAAGAAGCCATAGTTAATACTAAAAGAACATGATAAAGCATTCTTAAAAGAAACAATAACAAGCTCAATAATTGGTGGATTGAAATTGATTTTTGTGTCTTTGATGGGATCGAGAGGAGTTGTATGGCTATAATGTGTGCTACTTTTAGTTAAGGTAAATGTAAATATGATGGTAGAAAAATTCTAGTTGAGATTTATTAGATAGGTTGGATATGTAAGAAATAAGAATAACATGTTAGAATTATGTTTGTTTGTTTTATGTATGTGAAGTTCAAGTGTTCAGCCATGTAGACTTGCAAAATCAATTGAATTGAAGTTGTCGAAAATCACTAATATCATATGCCCTCTGAAATTAGACTAGTTTTGAAAGTGACTTCAAAGCTCCTACTATGTATTTCAGTTATTTACTCTACTCTTTTTTTTGTTGTTGTGAACTAGTAAGAGTTTTTGTATATTATTCTACATATTTTTCTAAGTTGGGTTCACTCCATGTTTCTTGTTAGCCAAAAAAATTCCCGCCAAGTATATACAAAACATGATGCCTAAGTTTTCTTTCTATTCATTCCTTGAAATTCGAATCATGTATAGTCTCATCTCACGTATTATTCCCCCCATATATGTTATGTAATATATTATTCAAATTGGTTTTATCAATTTTCTTAAATTTAAGATTGCATTTCTCTTTAGCTTTAAGATTATCGATTATTTATCTTATATATACTCTTTGTATTTTAGATTTATGGAGATTGGATCTAGTGAGTCTCAAAATGAAGGCAATTTGTCCATAAAACTTAGAATGGAATTCGATTCGGATGAGCATGCATATGATTACTATAATGAATACGCTAGTGCAATTGGTTTTAGCATAAGGAAAGAATACGCTAACAAAAACAAAGCCCAAGGGTATGTGACTTCAAGAAAGTTTACATGTTATAAAGAAGGGTATAGAAACAAAATCAAACGAGATATGGTGATTCAAAAACATAGGCAGGAAACTAGAACGGGATGCTTAGCTCATATTATTATTAATCATCAATTAAATGAAATGTTTCGCATCACTTCATTTGAAGAGAAACATAATCATCCTCTTGTTTCTCCTTCTTTGGCACATTTGTTACCCTCACAAAGAAAGATAAAAGTTGCTCAAGCATATGAAATTGACTTATTAGATGATTCAGGAATACGTCCTAAAGCTTCATTTGACTATGCTGCTCATCAAGTGGGAGGAGAATCTTTTTTAGGTTACACAAATTATCTTCGGGATAAAAAAAAAGAAAGCTTGAAACATGGAGTGGCCCGTAGTTTGGTAGACTATTTTGAGAAAAGAATACTTAAAGATCTTGCTTTTTGGTATTCTTTACAATTAAATGATGATGGTTTGATAACTAATGTATTTTGGGCCGATGGAAAGATGATAAGAGACTATAAGATTTATGGAGATGTTGTTTCCTTTGATACAACATATAGAACAACTAAAGAGTATCGACCTTTGGCATTGTTTGTTGGTTTGAATAATCATAGGGAAATGGTTATATTTGGTGCAACCCTTTTATATGAAGAATCAATTGAATCATTTGAATGGTTTTTTAATAAATTCTTTAGGATTATGTCCGCAGATAACAAACATTTTTTACTGATCAAGATCCTGCTATATCTTCTGCTATCTCATTAGTAATGCCACAGACGTATCATCACCTTTGTGTATGGCACTTGGAAAAGAATGTATTTAAACATCTTAGTCATATTTTTAGAGATAATGCTTCATTTCCAAAAGATTTTAGCAAATTGCTTTATGATTATGAGTATGAAGAGGATTTCTTAAGTGCATGGCAGGAAATGCTTGACAAATATGATCTTGCGGATAACAGCTGGCTGAAAACCACATTTGCTATAAGAGAGAAATGGCCTATGACATACGGAAGAAATACATTCTTAGCAGGTATGCGAAGCACACAATTAAGTGAGAGTTTTAATGGATCTTTAAGAGGATACTTGAAATCAGATTTGGATATTGTTCAATTTTTTAAGCATTTTGAAAGATCAGTCGATGATAAGCGCACCAATGAGAATAAGTCTAATTTTGACATGACTCAAAGCATACCTATTTTCAAGGTTAAACTTCCTTTATTGATTCATGCTAGAGAAGTATACACCCCCAACGATATTTGACATGTTCCAAAGTGAATGGGAAAGGTCATTACTAATTTTAGTAAATGACTCCTATAATGAAGGAGAGTTATGTACCTATAATGTTAGTACGCTTGGAAGTGTTAAGGAGCATGTCGTGACTGTTAAGAGATCAATAACTCAAGTTTCTTGCAGCTGTAAATTATTTGAATATTTGGGTATACTATGTAGGCATGCTTTAAAGATCCTGGACACATTGAATATAAAGGATAGGATTCCCATACAATATATACTAAAGAGGTGGACAAAAGATGTTACAAATATAAACAAGATGGATGCCATTCTAGAAGAAAAAGACATTGATCCAAAAGTTGAAGTTACTGCAAGGTATAAACATTTATACTTTTGTCCAAATTTCAAGTGAAGCTTCAGAATCTAAAGAAGGGTATGAATTGGTTGTAAATGGTGCGAATGAGATGATTGCAAAGCTAAAAGATATAAAGAAGAGAAATGAATCACCTGATAAGTTAGCTCCAAGCAATACAACTCAAAATGAGCCCAGTGAAATAGTATTTAATGACAATACAAATTTTACAAAGGTGACTGGATTAAAAAGAAAGGAACCAACTCGTCGTTCTAATACTCGGCCAAAGAGTTTCACGTAAAAGTCCAAGAAGAAAAGCAGGACTTCATTGCCAAAATCTCTTCAATGCCAAATTGATCAGTAGTTAGATCACCTTCCACATTTTCAAGTCCCTTATACACCTTTATTAGATACATCAAACGCTATGGTATCTCACGACATCTCATTTATTTCTTGTTTATTATAATAATGTGAAACTTATGTTATGTTTTAAATTATAGGACATGACAGAAGGAAGCTTTCGTCCATTGTGTCCTTCTCAGTTGTCTCAAGGATATTCATCTAATGAAAGTTTGACTCAACTCTTAAGAGTTAGTGAACAGAATTTTTAATACTTCGCTTAGATATATGTATATTTCTAATAAGTGATGTTATTCACCACATAATATATTAATTGCAGGATGTTTCATTTCCAAATTGTAACAAGTATTCTCAACATTGATTGCGGTACCTTCATCAAAGCAGAGGTTACATGGTGATGGTGATTTAAGTGATCATAATCATAATCTCAAAGTTTGAGATGTATACTTCTTTGGCCTTGTTATTTTCTTTCATAGATTTTATTCAAGTGTGCAATTGACTTTCGCATTTGTGAATTAAGTTTTTTCTTTCCATTTTTTGGCGTCAAGGCCATAACCCACTCGGGTTGTTGAAATTTGTTTTCCCACCAGTTATTTATTTTTTTGGAACAATCTAGTGGTAGTTTATCGTCATCATATTGACAATTGATAATTTAATTGAGGTTTGGTTATTGTTCGTTGAGGCAATAACAAAGAGTTCTTTGATGTATTTGGCTTGAATTTTTTTAATTACGATCTACAATTTAATGCAAGTTTGTTGTGTTGCTTATTTGATTGTCAAAAGTGATTTCTTTTGGTGTATGTTGGCTTGTATTGCTTAGGCCTTAAAAAGTGATAAAGAGTGAAAGTAAATGGGCAGAAGCTATTTGCACTTAGTAGTTGAGAAACAATAATGGAGGAAACAATAATTTCCTGTTCTTGGTTAACTGAGTAAAACTAAGTTACTATATAGTTTTTCATCTCATATTAACTAACACCTATTTAATAATCGAAGAAATCTCTTACTCTCTCTTAACCGTCTGATAGTGAGAAACAAGAACAATAATATTATTTAGCTGTAGAAATTTCTTGAGGCCATTATAATGCACTTCAATTTTGTTAAGAAGTTGATTGTATAGAGAAATATGGGAAGAGTTGTTAAATAATATGAAAATAATTGAGTTTTTAGTTTGAAAGAAATTGGGTTTGTGATGGAAATTAATTAATTTTTGGAAAGAACGTGAAAAAAAAAAAGTTGAAAAAAAGAAAACAGAGCAGTGATTGATCAAAAAGATTCTCTCCTATATACATGTCATTAATATGGAACAAAAAGAAATTAAAAAAGATATTGTAGCTTAACCATGGTTTAAGAGGTTGTTTTGGTTAAATAATTATTGACCCTTAGATCATTATGTGACAAATGGCAGCAGATTAAAAGGGGACTGGACCAATTGGATGGAAAAGGCACTGGACGGGAGCCAAATCCTACTTTTAAAATTGACAAGAAGGTAAACAATACTTAGTAAAATTGAGTAAATCATCTACATTTACACATAAAAATTGCAAGTTATAGTTTTAATATGTATGCAATTTTATAAATTGTTCAAAATACAAATAATTAGAAAATTACACACACATATATTAGACATTCAATTAAGAAACATCGTGTGACGATACATTTACCTTTGTAATTAGTAAATGTTAAATTCACATTTCAAAAATTGTATTGAATTTATTTAGTAACAAACAACTCTCTCTAATAATTTATATGTTAATTTATTTAAATTAATTTACTAATACAAATATAAAACATAAGATCAAGAAAATAAACAAAATGATTAAAATGATTTGAGGGAAATGTTTGTCTTTACATAGACTTATCACATGGTATTAAATCCTATGTATTACTAATACCTCCAAATAGAAGGTATTAGTAATACATCCTCTAATACCGTGTAGGGTGTATAGCTAATCCATGAATTAGTTATACATAGCCAAATTCTTACCAAACATAGTACTATATAATATCATACATAATATATGGACTATTTTTCCTAATACTTCTTGGAGGTATTAGTAATACATCCTCTAATACCGTGTAGGGTGTATAACTAATCCATGAATTAGTTATACATAGCCAAATTCGTACCAAACATAGTACTATATAATATCATACATAATATATGGATTATTTTTCCTAATACTTCCTACCAAACAATCCCTTATAATTTGAGTCTAAAAATGACACTATGATAATTAAAAGTGGATAGAAATAGTATGATAATATATATACTAGTGGAATTATTTTTAAAATTATTATTTTTTTACGCGTTTTGATTTTTTTCGTTTCTTTCTTTTTGCCACAGACATTCTTTTGGATGATATTGAATTCAAGTAAAATAAAATTAGGAGGATAAATAAACGTACATGTAATTAAAATGCTTGAATAAGTTTTGCTATCAAATTTAGGAAGATTTGATGTATTTACTCTTGTTAGTTTTGTTTGAGTAAATGATATCACATACTCGCTTATAATTTGAATAATATATCATGATGCTCTAAATCTTTTTAATTTAACTTTTATATTTTCTTGAGCTAATTTTTTCGAGGCAAACAAAATTATAAATTAAAATAACATTTATAATTTATAAATAATTGACTATAAAAATCTACCCAATGTCCATTAGCCGACTCCACCTTTTTCTCCATAACTTGGAAATAGGGTCCTACAAGATTCCATTTTCCACCGAAAGAGAATAGGTGTCCCTTGCATTTTCATTTTTTCTTCCTTGTGGTTGGAGTATAAAGATTCCATTTTGTCCCTTTTAAGGGAAAATAAATAATTAGTAAGAAAGTAGAAAAAAAAATATTGAACTGACCTAGAACAGGTTTCAAGTGCGCAACTTATCCTTCTCTTCTCTGTTTCGTGGCTATCGGACCTGACACCCATTGAAAGTGAGAAAAGAGGTATCGTAGCCTATCCTTCTATTCTCTATTGAGTGGTGAGGACCGTTATCCGTTGTTACTGAACCTGCTTGATTCGTTGTAGATTGCTTTCAAACCCCACTGAATTAAGAAAGAGGAAACTATGAGCTCACAAAATCCACAATTCCATTTATAAACTCGAGCTAAGAAAAAAGAGAAAAAAAATTTGTATTGATCATTATTTCGTGTGTTACATTTAAAATAAGCCTCGCGCTCAATTTTATAGCCATCAATTTACAAATATCTTCTAATTGAATCCTAACAAACTATGTTAGCTCATTATCAATTAAGCACTAATCAGTCAACAATCAGATTTATTGTGTGATACAATCAACTAATGGATCGGGTTTATTATGTGATGCACTTGCACTTGAACGCTTATCAAAGATATGATTTTAGATTAAAAAATTATGGAGATAATAGTTAGAATAGAGGATTAATTGGGTAGTTGAGAATTATCTCACTTAATCAGACGTACTAGCGATCTTAGTTTTCAAAACTTTAAATTTACAAATTTTAGATTAAACATTATTTTTAGATATTAAGGACTAGTTTTCACTGTCTTCCATAATAATAAACACAATAATTGGTGAAATTTTTCCCATATACGAAAACTTTTGTTCATAGGTGATATTGGTACTTTATAGTATAATATAGTTATGAGTTTAAAAATTGGATTAAACACATCAATGTTAAATTAAGTAATGATAAGTTAAAGAAAAGATATATCAGATTTAACTCAATATAAAAAAATTATCAAATATCTTATTTATAATGGTGTGATAAATCAAACAATTCACGACATTTGAGTATAGAATCACACTATTAATAAATCCTCCTAACTTTAGAATCACATGAACATAAGTTAGGCCGCATTTAGATTGAATAAGGACAAAGCTTAATTGCTTACACAAGATTTGTAAATACTCTGCTTGATCGAGTTTTGCGAATTATCGCTCTCTAGAATTAATTAAAGAACAATCTTTTATTTTTATATAAACAAAACTTGGCTAAATTAGAAGATATAATATATAAATATAACCCTTAATTTGATTTAAATGAATAACTATGTCCTCCAATTTTGAGTGTGTACAATTAAACACTTAAATTTTTATAAAATTAAACAAGTAGACACACGTGTCCTACATGATATAATACACGTAGGACATGAAATTGTAATGTAAAACAAATTTATTTATTTATTTAATTTTATGCAAATATAACTACTACTTATACACAATTAAAATTAAAGATCATAATTACCTGCTAACGTCCCGAAATGCCGAAACCCTATGGATAGGAAAAAAATTATAGAGCAACGTATAAAAAGGTGGCGTTAGCGTTGATCATACGCCAAATTTATGATTTGTACAAGAGGATTCTAGAAATTGGACCCACTGAATACTTCCTTTATAACACTCCAATTTCCCATTTTATTCTTCTGTTCTTCCATTTCTTCCAAACTACTCTGCTATTGGCTCAAAAATATCCTTTTCCACCTCTGCAATCTCCGTCTCTTCAGTTTCAACTCAAGCAAATCCACCTCTCTCACCAGTTTCATCACTTTCAGGTACTTCAAAATTCACAGATCTTGTTTTTTTTAGACAGTTTTTGGATAGCTACGTCCATGATTTTGAGTGAGTTGATTCTGAGCTACTAAATTTTTTACTGTATGTGCAATTTATTAACTATTAGCTTTATATATACAGTGTTATGTGATGAGCTGTAGGAAGAATTGTATAGGGATATCAAATCGAATGTATGGTTTATTTGATGAATGAAACAGATCTAGTTTTTTTTTTTTTTTGGTTATTAGCAATTAATTAGTTTTTGGATAACGTCTTAGTGCAAATTTGGGATTTAGAGTCGGTGGATTAGGAGCTAGTTAAGTTAATTGTATGTGGAGTTTTTATTGTATTAATTTTTACATATACAAAATTGTGTGATGAGCTGAAGGAAGTATTTGTATATGTTTATCCACTCGAATTAGGCGGATCTAGCTTCTTTGAATTTTTTTGAATAGGTTTGGATAGCTAATTGCAGGATTTAGAGTGAGTTGATTTTGAGCTACTAAATTTTACTATATGTGCAATTTTTAGTAGTAGTTTTACATGTACAGTATTGTGTCATGAGCTGAAGGTAGAATTTGTATATGGATGTCCACTTGAGTGTGTGGTTTTATTTATGGAATGAAGCAGATCTAGTTTTTTTTGGTTATTATCAATTAATTAGTTTTAGCTGCAAATTTGGGATTTAGAGTCGGTGGATTAAGAGCTAGTAAAGTTAATTGTATGTGCAATTTGTTAATATTAAATTTTACATATACAAAAGTGTGTCTATTTGTATATATCTATCCATTCAAATTAAGCAGATCTAGCATTTTTTTTTTAATTTTTAAAATAGTTCTGGATAGCTAGTTACAGGATTTTGAGCTACAAAATTTAACTATATGTGCAATTTTTAGTATTATTTTTATATGTACAGTATTGTGTCGTGAGCTGAAGGAAGAATTTGTATATGGATATCCACTCAAATGTATGCTTTTATTTGAGGAATGAAACTGATCTAGGTTTTTTAGTTATTAGCAAATAAGTAAGCTAATGTATGTGCATTTTTTTAGTATTATTTTTTTCATATACAAAATTTTGTGATGAGCTGAAGGAAGTATATTTATCCACTAGAAGGTGTGGTTCTGTTCAGAAAATTAAACAGATCTATGATTTTCTTTTATGAACAAACAATTAGATCTTATGTTACTTTTAAGGTTTAGAGTTGGTGAATTTTGAGTGAGGTTTATTATATTAAAAATATTTGTAATGTGTTCATCTTTATGATTTATGATGAGCTGAAAGTAGTGGGTGTGATAGGCGTGTTAGTAATAGCTTAGATCTGCGCATCATTTATGTGTTTTTATTTTTATTTTGTTGTGGTTTGCTTCTTGATGGTTGTGCTTTTGTGGAATTTGAAGATCTATGGTTTGTGGTAAAAGGTTTTCATTTGAATATCAGGTCAGGGTTTGGAGTTGAAGGTACAGGGGTTAATTGATGGCGTCGAAGAGGATATTGAAGGAGCTCAAGGATCTGCAGAAGGATCCTCCCACATCGTGCAGTGCTGGTAATTTAGCTGAACTATTTATTCCATTGTTCAATTTATTGGTTTTCTGGAGTGATGTTTTCTTAGCCAACGTAACTATAGGGACTCATGTATTGATGATAGTGTCCTTGTTTTAGGGTGTTTGGGTTGGACTCTACCATATAAAAAATGGATCTTCCAGCTCCTCTTTGCAGATAATGGCTCGGAGTAACTTTTAGCAGATATGTCAAATATAGTAAATAATTACCTTAGTTGGTGGTGAAGCTATCTGCTCTTTGATTTAATAAGCAGTGTGGCATGGTAAAAATGTCCGTGAAATAACGTCATTTATGTTATTCGTTGTTCCATTCTGATTTGTGCATTCCAGTTGAATACACATCGTTTTGCACTATTTGGTCACTCTAGTCTCTAGCGACTCTTTTTGTCGCGCTCTTTGCCATGAGAATAT
The DNA here is from genome assembly GCA_037074985.1 of Solanum bulbocastanum. Lineage (NCBI taxonomy): Eukaryota > Viridiplantae > Streptophyta > Magnoliopsida > Solanales > Solanaceae > Solanum > Solanum bulbocastanum. The sequence continues at coordinate 3,209,031 of CM073602.1, forward strand.
AAGATGCCATTGATGGCAATTAATATGTGAAGAATGGTACCTCAAGTTGTGTGTCATTCTTTCTTGTGCTCCACTTTTCCTTTATTCTCAGTTTGATTGACATTGCAGTTCATAACTGGCCTCCTAGGGGTTGTATTATTCTATACGGATTGGATAGGCGTTAGAGATGATGTTGTTTTGATGCTTCCTCCAGTATGGATTTTGTCTTGTTCTGCTCCTCTTTCATATGTGAATAACAAAAATTATTAAGATGGAAAGGAAGTCATGGTGGCTATGCTGTCATTGATCGCGACCTTTGTGGAATGTTATTATGTATAAGGGAATGCACTCCAGATGTTCACTTTTCTATTTTCAGTGACCACCTGGTAGAAACCTTTATGCTCATATTCACTAGCATATTTGGCTTCATACAGGTCCAGTGGCAGAGGATATGTTCCATTGGCAAGCAACAATCATGGGGCCTACAGATAGCCCTTATGCTGGAGGTGTATTTTTGGTTTCAATTCATTTCCCTCCAGATTATCCTTTTAAGCCTCCAAAGGTATACTTCAACTCCAGAATATCCCTGGTCTTCACTTACGTGTTCAGTACTTTGTTTTTTCTATTGAGGAGAATGATCATTTGCTTGCATTTGCTCATATGTTGGAGCCTTAGTAAATTCATCTCAAATATGAGTTTTTAAAACATTTCTTGCAGAAGCAGTACAGCTTTTGATTGTGTAGGTCTGACCTTCAGTTCTCGTTATTTTCTTGTCTCTTTAATTTTAGTAACAACTAAGGAGCTAGCATCTGTTTGCTGTTAGAACAAGTTAACCTGTATCTGGATATTAGTGTGTTGTCTACTTGTCTTTTTTAGAGCACTTTTATGAATTGTGTAAATGAAGTTCTCTTCATTGTAATAATCTGAGATGGTGATTTTACAAATGATTTTCTTGCTTTTTTAGGTTGCCTTCAGAACTAAGGTTTTCCATCCCAACATCAATAGCAATGGAAGTATTTGTCTGGATATTCTGAAGGAGCAGTGGAGTCCAGCATTAACCATATCCAAGGTTTGGAGCTTAACCTTTCTTTTCATTGCCCAATTTAACACTGTTTTTGGGACTTGAATTGCTCTTTACAAAAATCCAAAGTCCATATTGATACTTATAAGTTCTCAAGGATGATTCTGGTTCTGTGGTGCATAGCAATCATTGAACACTCATATGATTTGATCAAGGTTTTTGACACCTTTACAAACTTGATCTCTTCATTTTAAAGCAATACTACTTGGGGCCACAAAAATCATGGCTTAGGGTCAAGCCAGATGATCCTGCATAGAAATACATTTCAATCTATGCCTAGTTGTGAGAGCCATCAGATATAGTGTCAAATTCTGCCAAAAATGAGAAATATAGTGCCAAAATGTGAAACAAAATGTCATAATATAGTACGTTCTTGATAATCCAGTTTTCTAATTATGCGAGTTATAAGTTGATAATAATAATCCTTTTTTTTTGTTTGTTTTTCTCATACAAGTTGATCATATCTGAATATAATGCAAAACATGACAGTTTAACTAGTACATTTAGATTTGAAGAGAGTTGAACAAGGGGAATTATACCAATGAGAAAAAAGTAAAGTGAGAAACTAATTAGAAGAATGGAACACTTCAATAGTAACTATACTTATCATCTGTAGTTCTGAAACATTGTGATATCACACAATGGTCTGTTTGTTCTGCCTTCACAAGTTTCTAATTGCACGCCAACAAGTAGTAGCATTTAGCAGTAGAGAAAGGCTAGTGGATAGAAAGACTATCTTGATTGTATAAAAAACAAAGTAGACTCATATGTTCCTACTACCTTAGCATTATGAAGGTTAATGTTCATAATTTGTTCAATGGCGAAGACTTTTCTGGACTTCTGCTTTTGAAAATTAAGTTAATCAGCATAGGTCTCCGTACTCTCGTTTTTTTGATGCAGCTGACTTATTTTCTAGACAAGTGAGTTTTGAAATGTTCCATTTTAAGTGAAGTGAGGTTAACTGTCTTTTTCTTGCAAGTACAACTTTTAAGTACTCCTTCCGAAGTTTTCCCTTTTGTTCTTGACCCCTCCTTTTGTGCAAAGAGTTTTCCCTTCACAAATATTGAAATCTTAAAAAAGTTTTTCTACCACTCAAATTTTGTGCATCGCATCTCTTTTTCCCCTCTTGAGTTGCCTTTGGGTGAAGGTGTGACCAACAATATGCTTGCAGGTCCTGCTGTCCATCTGCTCTCTCTTGACAGACCCAAACCCAGATGATCCTCTTGTACCTGAAATTGCTCACATGTACAAGACTGACAGGGCAAAATACGAAACCACTGCTCGTAGCTGGACTCAGAAATATGCAATGGGATGATGCGCAAAATTGTCTCCAGGCATGTCTGGGACTTTTGTAACTGCAATGTCTTATTGTGCTTGGGGTGAATTAATAAATTCCGTGAAAGAACTTAGTTACTTTTTAATCTCCCTTCATGTGTGTTGTCAAGGGAACGGGTGTTTTCAATTTGTGAATATCTATTTGATGACTACTAAGGGAGAAATTGCATTGTAATTCTACTTTGTTTGCCAGTTTGACATGCGCCTTTCCCCTAGTTCTGTTAATTTGTCTGACAAATATGGTGCGATCTTTGAATTTTAGGGTTGATTCACAATTATCAACCTGAAGTCTCATCTGGTACCATTGTTGAAAATGGAAATGGAGATAACAAGCAATTTTATTATTATGAGTATATGCTACGAGTGTTATATACCTATGTATTGAGGGTCTATCGAAAACAACCTTTTTACTGCACAAAGATAGGGATAAGGTATAAGGGGTAAGGTGTGCTTGGTTCCTATCCTCTCCACTTGTTTGATTATATTGCGAGTGTATGCCTGTCTTGAAGCGAGGTAAAGAATGTTTACTCAAGTTAACTGGTGAATAGCTTGAGAAATTTTACTTTATGCCTAGTACAATGAAGTTGAGGTTGTGCGAGACACGAAATTCTTTATTGAGATAGGACATTTAACGGTATTTATGCATTAGGGGTTTTAGTAGAGTAAAACTAGCACACAAAATGTTTGATGTTTTGTTCATTTGATCAAGCCTTAGTGACTAAAGCTAGTGTTTGTGGAAGGTTTCTAAAAGTATGTTATGGGAGTAAACAACATATGATCTTTCGACTTTTATTTTATTATATCCAAGATCATTTAGTTATTTTTTTGTCTTTTAAAAAAAAATATTTAAGAAGTCGCTCAACAAAAGTAATTCTGAACCTTGGATGATTGTTTCTTTTTTTTTTTTTTTTTTATCGGATGTGCCCGTAGGGACTTGGATGATTGGTTGACCCAGGTTATTTTTGTGCAAGGGATATTACTGTCATAAAACCATAGTTGCCTTGAGGCATATTCCAATGATCTACTCAATGCAAGTATTTTCTTCTTTCTCATAAACTTTAATCACCTAATAAAATGATATTAAAGGATTATAGTTTGACAAATATTAGAAGATTCTTTTGTAGGAAGAAAAAAAGAAGAGAGAAATATTATTAGATTACTATGCATACAAAAGAACAGGTGACTGACTTTTCTCACATGAGAAATCAGTCTAAACTGTCTCCAAAGGAAACAAATAAAGTACATAATTTTGATGTCTATAATACATAATACTTGTTGCTTCTTTTATTCTATTTGATTGCTATATATGTGTAATATAAAGAGAGGATAAGTTGATGCTGATTTGAACCCTAGTGGGGGTAAAAACTTGTTCCACTAAAACCTGCAATGTGCATGAAGGAATTAGTAGAAAAATCAAGTACAAAAACAAATTTAATATATTTTATTAGAATAAAAAAAAGTAAGTTAATTAGAAGTTTTCTTTTTTTAAAAAACTAAAAACTATAATAAGAGATGTTTAAAAATCTTCTTTGTAACTTATGAATTATCAACATAAAATTAATCCGTTAAACAAAAAAAGAAAGACCTTGTGAGGTGTTGCAACCAATGTCAATGGTATCGTAGATATGTTTAATAGTGGCCTTGTTCGCGAACCAAAAATGGCGTTTGACATGATGAATGCAATCGAGTACTCCTTTAGTATAATCTCCACAGCCTCCTTTTACACAGAATTGTTTGCCTTCTTCATTTGTTACATTTAGCCATCCAGACATTGTGAGTGTATGATTCTTTGAACAAATTGGAGATGTCTGCATACAATAAGATAAATTTTAGTATAAAATTTATATAAATAGCTAGTTAACTTACTCTAACAATATGTTAAATTAAAATGTAGACTCAAACTCATTGCAAGTCTACTCATGATAATAAGTTGATATTAGTTTAAGAAAATCCTGTCTAAAAAAGTGTTGTGACAGAGTTGAAGTCAACAATTTACATTTAACAAGCAGAAATAGGCACTTCTCCACTGTTCAAATGGTGCCAAATTCACATTTCCTGTGGGGTGCTTCCTATCTGATGAATGAAATAAGACATGTTAAAACTTTTAGTAATATTTTCTCATGCATAATATGTAACATGCTCTTTAATTTGGTTTTAACCGATATCTATATTCTTCAATTTTGAGTGTGCACTAGGAGACACTTAAATTTATATAAAGCTCAATAAATAGATAGACACACACATCTTGCGTGATGTTTTACACATCAGTTTGAGTGTATCTCACACGAACGTAAGATGCGTGTGTCTACATGTTAAACTTTATATAAATTAAAGTGTTTACTTGTACATACTCAAAGTTGAAGGACAAAAATGTCAGTTGAGGTCAAATTAAAAGATTATATATTATGTCTTTCTTAAACACAAAATGAATAAGCAAGAAAGGGATCTTGAAATTATATATATACTTTCAGCACTAACACCAGACATCACTAAGAAAATGCCCAAAAATAAGCTTAGTATCCCAATTCTTCTTCCATAATTCTGAGAATTTTCCATAGTGTTTTTAAGAGAAAAAAAACAAATTCTAAATCTCAAGATAATAAAAAAAGTTCTAATTACAAGAATGTGTTAGTTTCTTAATCTGTAATTAGATTTTTATATCTAGAAAGGAAGAAGCATTGTAGAGGGGATTTTTCTTCTTAGTAAAATAGGTAATATGCTGAGAATATAAAGTGAATTGATAAAACCAAGAACAAGATGTAGGAAAATTAAGTTTTTGTTGTTTTATGTTGGAGAAAAAAAGATAAAATCTTCATTGGACTAACCGATATATTAATTTACGATTATAGTGGAGTACTGGTAAGTATTCTTTCATTCTTAATTTGAGATTTTGGGCTCAAGCTTCAATTATGAAGTCGCTTTTTTTAAGGAGTGTTTTACCTCTATGCAAAATTTTCTGACACAAAGTCAGATTTAATCGAGTTGCGATACAAATATTAATCACCAGTTATTGAAAAACATTTTAGTAATAAGTTTTGAGTCCCAACTTATACCTAGATCATTTGAGCCCTCGATTCTACAACTAAATCACCCCACAAGTTATAAACAATACGAAAAAGAACTAAAAATACCCTCAATGTATTCCTTAATTAACCTATTGACCCACTAATGCCCCTATCATTTTTTTCATATCTCATATTTGATCAAATGAATGGATATTGGGTTATTGTAAGGATAAATATGAGAGTGTCATGTCATGTCATCTGAATTTTACATAATAATGTTATTGTTTATTTTAGGGGCTTCAAGAAATAACGATCGTAGCAATAACGGATCAAATAGATTAATTAAGTGCAATAGTGATCACCTAATCAAATTGGTTACGAATAATTTTCCACAAATAATAATATGAATTTATACACATACATAAATTTCATTTCGAAACACAAATACTAAAAATCGAAGGTTGGGTTATTACATTTTCATTATGAAATAAACAAATATTAATTTGGAGTACCAAAAAAATGATTTATTTATTACAACAAGAACATAATATTTAAATGTATTTATCTATTGCCAAATGTCCATTCCCCGCAAATTCCACTAATGACTCGGTCACATTCACATCTCCATAAAAAAAAAACATAACCCGATAAATATTGCGAATTTCCTCAAACAACTTATCTTATTTAATTAAACTCGTACATCTTAAACAAAATAAGTTAATCATGATTAATTTAATCAAAATTAGAGAAAAACAAAGGGAAGCAGCTGAAAATGCTGGTGGATCAAAACCAACAATTAAAGAACAAACAGCGTCAGAATTACGTGTTCATAGAGATATTAGTGAATTAACTTTACCACCAACTTGTAAAATAGAATTTCCAAATGGAAAAGATGATCTTATGAATTTTGAAGTTACAATTAAACCTGATGGAGGTTATTATCATGATGGTGAATTTCCATTTACATTTGAAATTCCAATAGTTTATCCACATGAAGCACCAAAAGTTAAGTGCGAAATCAAAGTTTATCATCCAAATATTGATTATGATGGAAATGTTTGTCTTAATATTCTTAGAGAAGATTGGAAACCTGTTTTGAATATTAATGCTGTGATTTATGGTTTGGTTCATTTGTTTACTGAACCTAATCATGAAGATCCACTTAATCCTCAAGCAGCTGATGAATTAAGAGATAATCCCACTTCCTTTGAAGCCAACGTTATTATGTCTATGTGGGGACACCCCGTGCATGGCTTGACTTATGATCGTGTCGTAGAAATAAATGATATTGATTCAAATACTGAATTTTAGTTTCTCTAGTTTGGAAATTAATACTGAATGTGTATTTATGTTGCGTTCTATAATTTGAAATATACTATTTGAAAAATAATTTCATATGTTTGTATCGACTCTTTTTTTTTTTTTAACTTAGATTTAAATATGAGTATGTACTTTCTTTTTTTTGGGTTCTACGTATCAATCGATTCTTATTCAAATGCCTAATGATGGTAGAGTGAATATAGATTTAAAACTCGATTGGTGGTAAAAGGATACAACAAATTGAATGAATGGATTTAGAGGATACTTTTAATTCAATTATTAAAACCACAATAACTCGTATTGTGCTACCATTTGTAACGGTTAAATGTTGGTCTCTTTGTTAGTTAGATATAACAAAAATGCATTTTTACATGTTGGAGGTCTCAAGTTTGAAACCTCTTGCCAGCGAATGTAAAGGGTTTGTCTTTTGGGTTGAGGTCGTCACATCGGACTTGCTTAGTGCGGGTTACCTCTCATATGTGGTTTGCGAGCTATTGCATAGGAGCGGGGGTTTTAGCCTGTGCACACCCAAAGGATAGCGACTGCGGATTTCTCTTGTCATAAAAAAAAAAAAAAAAAAAAAAAAAAAAACTAATGGATGAATAAAATTAGTTCCATACATGGCTAGAGGTTCTACACTATAGTTGGATGTAATTATTTATCGTCCTACTATATTTTGTATACGAGATATGTGTTCTAATAGACGTTTGAATGTTATTTTTAGAAATTAAAAAAAAAAAAAAAAAAAAAGATGATGACTCAAAAAGTCTAATTTTTATTAAATTTTAGCTCCAAATAAATACAAATGAATTAAGCAAAAAACAATACAACTAAGAACTTGTTAAATGACTGAAAAATTATAGTTGTAAAAAGCCTATTATCTTAATTAACAAAAATAAACTACTAAGAAACATAAAATACACGAAGCATTCAATCAAACATTGATATACTCCTTCATCAACTAGTTCAACTCCATCAATCTTTTTCAACTTTTCTTTTTAAAATGACTTAGTTCCAATCTGAGGTGTTTTTAATGATGTCAGGTACTATACTATGCGACCCTAATGGTTGAGTTATCCTACATCGAATAAAAAGAGATGGATGATCTCCTGAGTAGGGGTGTACATCATCGAGTTGGTTCAGGTTTTTTAAAAATCAAATCAAATCATTTGTATCGGGTTAAAATATATATAAACCAAACCAAACCAATAATAATCGGATTTTTTCAATCTCGGGTTGGTTCGGATTATTCAATTTTCTCGAGTTATTCGGGTTTTCTCGGGTTTTTTGATAAAGACTAAAGAGCTTGTGTTCTTTCAGTGATTTAAAAAAAAACGTTGAACACTAACATGATTTTCCATCCTAGAAAAACATTCGGTAGTTTCTTTTGGCATTGCATGCACATGACAAATATTTGGGCTTTTTTTTATTTCTATAAATAACAAGTGGGCTCAAGTCAACTATGTAGCCCAAAGTCTACTAGTATTAAACATAAAATTGTGAGAAAGATTAAGAAAAATATATAAATTCTATATTAATAAACATATTTTTGTATAAAATAAAATTAAAAATAAATATATATAATGTCGGCTTGGTTTGGTCTCGGGTTGACTTTTTTTAGTTAAAACCAAATCAAACCAATTATAGTCGGGTTTTTTTTTTCAATACCAAACCAAGTCAAACCAAATCACTAGTCGGGATTTTTTTTCGATTCATGGTTTGATTCGATTTGTGGTTCGATTTTGTTCACCCTACTCCTGAATTTGCCTTTGAGGTTAAGTGAAGTCAGACTCAAAATCCACTCTTTACATACACGGGTACACCTACCTTCACAAGTCATAAAACACCAAATGAATCATTGTGGTGCCCTGCCCTTTTAAATCATACTTGTTTTATTTATTAATAAATCCAATAGTAACTTCTTCATTTTCAGTATGTTCATTACGTGTTTTTAGATTTAGATTGTGTTTGATATACAGATCGAAAAAATACTGTGGTATTTAATATATTTGAATATAATAATATAAGATGGAATTAATAATATTAATGAATATCAAATTATGTAGAGAATATTTTGTTCTTATCAAAATTAATTGACTTAATTATGGTTATGATACTTGTCAATATAATATGATCTTGATCTTTATATTTTAAATAAGACACGTGTCTCTCATCTAGGGTTGATCATAATTATGATTAAAAAATCAAATCAAATTGCAATCCGAATTATTTATATATTATTCATAAATGAAATAATATATGACACAGACTCCCCACCATTTAGTTTTAAATTTTAATCTACTTTTAAGTCTTTAAACTTTATCATTTTTTCAAGTCCAACACTTAAATTTTAATTTAACTATTAAAACTCTAAGTCCAAATTTATCAAAATTCGTTATTTTAGTCTTTATCTAATGTACCTCATATTATATAGTCACGCTTTCTATAATAATAACTTTGATACCTCACATAATTATATCATCACACTTTCTATAATAATAATTTTATTACCTCACATCATATAGTCACATTTTTTTTTAATTGAATCACATCATATAGTCACACTAACTTTGGTACCGCACGTCATATAGTCACACACTTAATAGCTTTGGTGCCGCACATCATATAGTCACATTTCCTTTTACAAAATAAGTTAATAATGGAAGTCTAATTGTATTTTTTTTTTCATTTGATTTGATTTAGTTTGAGAAATTTAAAAATTAATTAAATTAATTTAATTTTAATTTTAACCAATAATCAATCTAAACCTAACCACAAACAACCCTAAATCTATGTATAAGTTTTTGTTTTTATTTTTAATGTATATTCATGGAGTTTGATTCCTTGAACAAACACTAGAGGCGAACTCAAATAAATATATATAATGTCAGCTTGGTTTGGTCTCGGGTTGACTTTTTTTAGTTAAAATCAAACCAAACCAATTATAGTCGGGTTTTTTTTTTTCAATATCAAATCAAATCAAATCAAACCACTAGGCGGGTTTTTTTTTCAGTTTGACTTGATTCACGGTTTAATTCGATTTACGGTTCGGTTTTGATTTGCCTTTGAGGTTAAGTGAAGTCAGACTCAAAATCCACTCTTTACATACACAGATACACCTACCTTCACAAGTCATAAAACACCAAATGAATCATTGTGATGCCCTGCCCTTTTAAATCATACTTGTTTTATTTATTAATAAATCCAATAGTAACTTCTTCATTTTCAGTATGTTCATTACGTGTTTTTAGATTTAGATTGTGTTTGATATACGGATCGAAAAAATACTGTGGTATTTAATATATTTGAATATAATAATATAAGATGGAATTAATAATATTAATGAATATCAAATTATGTAGAGAATATTTTGTTCTTATCAAAATTAATTGACTTAAGTATGGTTATGATACTTGTCAATATAATATAATCTTGATCTTTATATTTTAAATAAGACACGTGTCTCTCATCTAGGGTTGTTCATAATTATGATTAAAAAATAAAATCAAATTGCAATCCGAATTATACCGATCAATTTTACATTTTGTCATTATTTATATTTTATTCATAAATGAAATAATATATGACATAGACTCCCCACCATTTAGTTTTAAATTTTAATCAACTTTTAAGTCTTTAAACTTTATCATTTTTTCAAGTCCAACACTTAAATTTTAATTTAACTATTAAAACTCCAAGTCCAAATTTATCAAAATTCGTTATTTTAATCTTTATCTAATGTACCTCATATTATATAGTCACACTTTCTATAATAATAACTTTGATACCTCACATAATATCGTCATACTTTCTATAATAATAACTTTATTACCTCACATTATAGTCACATTTTTTTTTAATTGAATCACATCATATAGTCACACTAACTTTGGTACCGCACGTCATATAGTGACACACTTAATAGCTTTGGTACTGCACATCATATAGTCACACTTCCTTTTACAAAATAAGTTAATAATGGCAGTCTAATTGTATTTTTTTTTTTTCATTTGATTTGATTTAGTTTGAGAAATTTAAAAATCAATTAAAATAATTTAATTTTAATTTTAATCAATAATCAATTTAAACCTAACCACGAACCACCCTAAATATAGGTATAAGTATTTGTTATTATTTTTAATGTATATTCATGGATCTTGATTCCTTGAACAAAAACCAGAGGCGGACTCAACTACTTAAATGATTCAAAATTCACTTCAAATCTTAGGGACTACTTACATTATTTTTTGAATTCACTTCGGTGAAAATCCTAAATTATTTTTTGAATTCACTTCGGTGAAAATCCTAAATTGTAACTTCCAATGCTTGGCCTCCCCTTTGATTAAATCTTCAATTCGTCGTGTGACTAGATCAAGAAATGTCAAAAATATTTTTAAATTATACGAAATTGAACCAAAATGTATTTAATCAATAATTAGATCTAAAAATATTCTTTCAATAACATAATTTAACACATTTTTTTTAAAAATAATTTTTCATTAATTAATTATGAATGTGAGTCTAAACCAGGCCACCAAATCATAGAGAAATCAGAGGTAGCAGACATGTTGACTCAATTAATTCAATTTGTGTACACATAACCATGCTTCCTTCATTCCAATTATCCAGAGCATCGGCTTAATTGCGCACAGATCCGAACAATCTTCGTTAAAAAATTATACTGTATATATAAATTTAATTTAAAATATATGAATGTGAGTCTAAACCAGGCCACCAAATCATAGAGAAATCAGAGGTAGCAGACATGTCGACTCTATTAATTCAATTTCTGTACATATAACCATGCTACCTTCATTGTAATTATCCAGAGCATCGGCTTAATTATGCACAGATTCAAAATAAATATGAATAAAATTAACACACAAGAAAATAAAATGAAAGTTAAGAGGATTGAAACTTGAAATTATTGCTCTGTAAATTATAAGAGATGAGGAGAATATATACATATATATATAGGGAGCTGCTAGGGTTTAAGATTTTATGGTATGGATTGATGAAAAGCCCAATATTAGTTGGATGGGCTTTGCTAATTGGTTTGTTGCTACTTGAAACCTAGATTTTCTTTTTGGATTAACTTTGAAGCCCAAATCAATGTTGACACAAATATACAACTATTATATACAATTGGCAATATATAGCCCAATATTAATTAGCAATTAAAGGGGTCGTTTGGTAGGAAATATTAGGAGAAATAATTCATGCATTATATATGGTACTATTTAGTACTACGTTTGGTAGAAATTTTGGTATATAGATTAGTTATACATCCTACATAGTATTATAGGATGTATTATTAATACATTCCACCTGGAGGTATTAGTAATATATACGATATAATATCATGGGATAAGTCTATGTAAAAATAAAAATACCCCTCAAATCATTTGATTATTTTGTTTATTTTCTTGATTTTATGTTTTATATTTGTACTAGTAAATTTATTTAAATAAATTAGTTTACAAATTATTTACAGAAAGTTGTTTGTTACTAAATAAATCCAATACAAATCAATACAATATTTTGGAATGTAAGTTGTTTATCATTTACTAATTAAAAAGGCAAATATAACACCACATGACATTTGTGATCTTAATTAAATGTATTATTTGTTGATATATATATATATATATATATATATATATATATGTAATTCCACCGTATAATCCTCTTACCGTTTTCCTTATATCCAATTTTTATTTTTATTTTTTAAAAAGGAAAAGGTATCTCAGATTTATTGCAAACACTATATTGTATGGGTTTGCCATCTTCCAACTACTTTGTCCTTCATAGCCTGTCTCAGCCCGCAACTATTGGAATAACATTAATTACGCCTTAATCTCCTACAAAAAGAAATTTTTAAGTAATCATCATTTTTATTTTTATCTTAATCTTCTCCCAAATAATATCTAATATTAAAATGATTGCTCGCGTTAATAACGTAACAATCACTACAATATTGATAATCCTCAACTTTATAATATTAGTTCATGGTGCATCAAAAGTACCTTGCTATTTTATTTTTGGTGATTCATTACTTGATAATGGGAATAATAACAACTTAAATACAGAAGCAAAGGCAAAATTATCCACCTTATGGCATCGATTTCCCCAATGGACCTACTGGACGATTCACAAATGGACGCAATATGGCTGATATTCTTGGTCATTTTCTATTTTCGATATTCCGATTAATTTTACTTTCAAACTTGTAAGGTCGATTAAAGAGGAAAGCTTTTTCTAGCAAGATTTTTTTCATTTTGTTGCTCGAACCCAAAGCCTTTAGTTAAGAGAGGGTGAGGTGTCATTTTTGTTTTACCTATAATAGATTTATATGTTATTTTTTTGTTTTAAAAAATATAAAACAGAAAATATAAGATCTCTCGTCAAAGCTGGTTTTAAGTTACTAATCTTATTGAGTTTCCCTTGATATTAGTTATACAACCTATTCATTCTTAACCATGACATTAAAAATGCAGGGTACTATTTCTATTCTAATACATCTTATTTAGTATTATTCCCCTATTCATTTAATATAGTCAACTAACTGTCGATAAAAAAATAATATCAACATACGAATATACCTTATTTAATACTATTCTTCTACATCTTACCAAATGACTACTAACTTATTTGCATGGGCGAAGCTAGGGTACCCGAATGGATTCATTAAATCCCCTTTTTTCATCGAAAACCTACACTACATGTACCCTTGTATGTATGTGTGTGCTTTATATATGTAGTAAATGCTGTTCTTGACTTCTTTCGTATATTAAATTCTTTCTATTTCAAATTTCTTAAATGAAAATCCTGATTTCGTTATTGCTTATTTGTTATTAAATCTTTTTTTTTTTTAAAAAAATATATTCACAGGGGAACTGCTAGGGTTTGATAACTACATTCCACCTTTTGCAAGCGCAACTGGTAGGGAGATCTTGCAAGGTGAAAATTATGCCTCTGGTTCGGCAGGAATTCGTAACGAGACGGGAAGTCATCTCGTAAGTTTATATGCAAACACATATCATGAATTTATTAAATTTAATATAAAAATTCGATGGCATAATTTTTTTCGGTTACTATCTAACTAATGATTTCAATAGCTTTTCAATCTTTAATATGTCCCCTATATGATCAAACTTTTTTCTAGTTGATCAATTACATTTAACCTACTATCTAATGAATGATGTTCGTTTACATGTGATAGAACTAAAGTTCAGATAAAAATGATTGTACAACCAACATTTTATCTTTTTATATTTATATAAACTTTAGTCAGATAAAAAACAATGTAGACAAGTCTAACAGATAGAGTTCGATAAATTATTTTACAGGGCAATCAAATATTTTTGGATTTGCAACTTCAAAACCATCACAACACAATTTTACGCATGGTTGATTTAGTGGGAAATAGAGTTGCAACCAATGCACACTTGAACACATGTTTGTACATTGTTGGAATTGGCAGCAATGACTACATCAACAACTACCTTGTGCCCAAACATTACTCAACAAATAGTTTGTACACACCAAGTCAATATGCAGCATTATTGGTACAACAATATGCTCAACAACTAAAGGTTCCAACATTAATTTCTTTCACTACTTCAATTTTCATTCTTAACTTGCAAACTAATTTAGAAAGTTTTCAAAGATTATTATAGTGTTAAAAGGGTATGTTGTTGTTGTTTTAAGATTATTATTATATAGTTACAAGAGCAAAGGATTACATTTTTTCCAGAACTATGTGTAATGGAATAGATTTATCCTTCGTTAATAGTTGGGGTTATATATGTCCTTGTTGTTACTAGTTGGGAACGAATTTGCCCCTAAACTATGCGAAATGGAATAGACTTATCTACCGTTAATAGTTGTGGTCAAGTTTGCCCCTGAACTATGCGAAATAGAACAATTTTGTCCTTTGTTAATAGTTGGGGTCAAATATGTCTTCGTTGTTATTAGTGGAGGTAAAACTTGCCCCCGAACTATGCGAAATGAAACAAGTTTGCCCTTATTTTAAAGGTTTTAGCTTAGTTCAATGGCAAATTTGGACCTTTCACATACTTCATTTCACATAGTTTAGAGACAAATACTATACAAACTACTTCTAGATGTCTTTGACCTTTTGCTTTTGAATATAGCACAATCTTGATTTCCTAATATATTGAATGATTAATTAGCATCGCCTATATGGCTATATATTTACTATCTCTACAGGCAGAGATAAAGTTTGTATACACTCTATCTTGTTCAAAACCAACTTGTGAGATTACAGTGCATATGCTATTGTTGTTGTTGTAATACAACTATATATTTGGTTTGATGCTAGACTTTATATGAAGATGGAGCAAGGAAAATAGCCCTATTTGGATTGCCCCAAATAGGTTGCATTCCACAAGAGTTACAAAAACACAATACAAGAAAGTGTGTGGATTCAACAAATGAAGCAATTCAACTATTCAATGAGAAGCTCAAGTCTCTTGTAACTAATCTGAATAACAACTTCCCACAAGCAAAATTCACCTATATAAACATGTATAGCATTTCATCAATTATGAGTACGTACATCAATCTAAAGTTTTATTTTTCTCCATTTAAAATGATGTTATATGTGTATATAAAATCTCGGAACCAACAATGTTGTTATAGAGACATTTGACTGTATAGAGAACTACTCTTTAATCTATAAATTCTATTTACTTGTTTTGCAGGTACTCTTAGTTTCTTGAATTATCCATGCTGCAATGTTTCGACAACAACGGCTGAAGGACAATGTGTTTCTGGAGAAGCTCCATGCCACCTTAGGGCAGCACATATGTTTTGGGATAATTTTCATCCTACTGAGAATGGAAATGTAATTGCTATTATGAGAGCATACAATAGTTTTCTACCTTCAGATAGTTATCCTATGGATATTAGTCATTTGATTCAAATTGGATAATAGCTGATCTGAAGTTTATTGTTAGGACAAATAGATTTATAGTTTAGTCCCTAGTGGTCTATCGGAAATAGCTAGCCTCGCTAGTTTCTACGTTCACACGATAGAGGTAAGGTTGTGTATACATCACCTTTTGTGGAATGGAATTGTTGCTTTTTTAGATTCTTTTGAAGGTTGTAATGATCTGTATGTAAACGAGTTGTTGTCTCATTTTAGGCTACAACTACTGGAAAGTCCAAAATGCATGGTATGTAAATGAGTTGTGGATATGAGTTATGACTACCTAAACTTTCACTGTATTGGTGAGGGTTCGTTTCTCACCTTGTAATCTGCTCCCCTCATTTCCCCATCACTGTGAGATTATGGGAGAGCTGTTTGCAGAAGAAATAAGTTCCTCTAGTTATTCATGGCTTTCGTAGTGTAAGAGGAAAGCTCGGAAGAGAAAATACCCCCTTCTATTCATTTTGCTCCGGAAAAGGGCTAAAAGCCAGAATCGGAAGTCACAGAGCTCTCTTCTCTTTCAAGAGCAGCAGCCACTAATCAAGCCCGTACTGTGTTTATTATTCGGGAGAGCAGAGATAAGACAAGGTGGTGAATGACAAAAAGGGAAGGCCCATCAAGTCCTTTTGAGCATGCAAGTTGTTGGCTAGGAGGACTGGTAAAATAATGAAACTTCCATGGCCATGAGTCCAATTGAGGAAGAACAATCAGCATTAGCAGTCCTCCCTAGTTCAGTAAGAACGAGAATTACGGAGAGGTTACCAGCCCTGGAGAGATGAGAGCGGAAAACTCATCGGAATCCATGATTAGCTAAGCACAGATTAGATGAGCAGAAGAGTTTCCAGAGATCAAACAACCATTTCAGCACTAAATCCCCATAGCAATTTTACGAGATCTAACAAAACTAGGCTACAATTTATTCTCTTAGTACAAGTCAAAGTACAGTTATGCACCTGAGCATTCAGAAACGGCAACTTCAAATGTCCACTACTTTCCACATTAATTTACAACTATCTTTTCTGCGTTCTGCACCTATCTCAAAACAACAGCTGCGTTTCTGAGAGCCAAGTACCTCTGAACATAGTCATTAGGGAGCGACCTTATTGTCTTGAAAACCTCAGTATTAGCATAACGGAGTTTAGTTCTTGGGTCAAAATATGGTGCCTGCATGTCAAACATAAGAGACATTGGTGGGAATGCACAACAAAGAATCAGAAAGCAAGCAGACACTTAGACCATATAATCATAGAAGGCACTCAGTTGAAAAGGTACCTCGAATCCTGTTATGTCGCATATCTTTTTGCCTGGATGCATAGAAGGTGGCGTTTCAATGTTAACATCTGAGGAGAAAGAGCAAACAAAGTCAAAACCTTGAAATATTCATCAAGCTACGAATTATAGAAAGGAATATATGCAAAATAATGCCTCTAGACTGGGAAACAAATACTCTGTTGGTCCTGAAAACATAATTTGAACGAACACGTTGTACAGTGATTGATGATAACAGTGCAGCATATAAACAAGGAGGATATCATTTCCCCGTCTACAATTCAATTTAAAATATAATGGACATAATGGTCTGCAATCACCTTCTAGCTAATAGTCAAATGTCTGGGGGTTCGGAGACTGTTAGCAAAATGTTCTGTGTTGTTGCTGGAAAATGCAGCAATTTTCAAGGCAATTTTCATCGTGCTTGACAACAATAGCGCAATGCCAAAAATGCATCTAGATTACACAACCTAATTACTAATAGATTTTAGTAAACACAGAATGCTATCCCAACCATTAGCAACCACAAAATTGCCAGAGCACTAGGGCACTAGGGGTCGTTTGGTAGAGTGTATAAGAATAATGCTAAATAGAGTGTACTAGTAATGCTTGCATTAGTAATGCATGTATTAGTTATGCTTGCATTAATTATACATAGATTATTTTAATGCATTGTTTGGTTTGATGCATTAAAAATAGTATGTATTGCATTAAAAAAATTATTTAGAAAGATACCCTCCACTTACTTTTATGGTGGAAAAGATGTAAAAAAAGGTTTTGAGGGACAATTGGATCTTTTAACATTTTAATGCATGCATTAAAACCATTGCATTGCAAATACCTAGAAATTCATGGTATTAGCAATAAACACCTTAATACACAATAGAGTGTATAAGTAATATACATACGTTGAAAAAGAGTACCAAACAAGCTACTGGTAATACACAAACCTAATACATGCATTAGTTTTCCTAATACACTCTACCAAACGACCCCTAAAAGTAATATCAATAGCTGGTCTGCCTGAAAGAGTTTTCAAGCAAATTGGGTAAGAGCTATTACTACATGGTCAGGGGAACGTGGTTGCAATGGGAAATAAAAACTGATGACATGATTTGCAGTTCAATGTGTCCTAAGAAAGAAAATAAACCAACGCTCCGCATTGAACTGAAAGTTCTTCAACTCCTAGGTCTCACAAAAGTTGAAGTGTGTTGAGTCAAGGAAATGACACAATCATATTTTGTTTGTGAAAAGTAGTATCAATGATGGGTTTAGTAATTTGATTGTCATGATCTAAAAAGTACAAAATTGAACTCAATCTTTATTAAGTTACGCAACAAGAATTCAATAAATTGTTTGGGCATTTCAGTATGGATATTAGATGTTATAATCAAAAGCAGTTTTACCTACAGCTACTTTTTGTCAATATGCTCATTGGGTATGTTAAACCAAAATTTCCAATCAAGTCAGCAGATCAAACTCAGTAGCAACCAAAACCACTCGACAAAGGTTTGGCTACCCATCAATTTCTCTCAAGGCAAAGAGAAATATTTGCATACGAACAAAATTATTTAAGATTCAGCAACTGAAGTAAACTGAATAAATATACCTACATTTTATATTCTCATATAAAAAAGTACACCTATATTGGCGAACCCCAGAACGTGGCTCCATTCTTCATTACAGGCAAACAAATTGAAGTGCTAGACACACGATTCAAGATCAAAGTACTATGTATCTTAGTCTGCTTATGCCACTGATCTCATAATGCCCACAGAAAATTAAAAACAATAAAGGTTGATGACGGGAAATGAAAATGCAGCAATGCTATAGATTTATTTTTTTTTAATTAAATATTTTTTTTAAAAATTATGTAGCAATGCTATAGTTATGCTAAACATAACATGTTTGCGTGAGTTCATCTGCAAATTTCCTTCTCCATCGACCACAATCGATCATCAATGGAGAAAGTTAGGACTATATTTCTTAATACTGAGAGAAAATGGGCATGAGTGTAGTTCAATCTTGTGGTGTATACGTTTGTAGTGAGTACATTTCTTTTGTATTCGAAGCGACGATCTATCTAATGGATAGGACAGAGGTCTTCTATACCTTTGGTAATTGTATAGGTTCAAATCTAATTGGACACAATCTATTTCCATATATATCTTTTTTTAGATTTTGATAGCAAGAAAGAGGAACAGCATTCGTGGTCCGAAAGAGAGGAAGGAGGCCCTCCTCCAGGAAAGAAGGAAACTAATTCTATTGAGAGAGTAGCAAAAGAACTCTACTAGCCTAGAGACATAGAAAAAACACCTATTTCTGTACTGGTCCCGGAAGAGCGAAAAGGGGGTCACAAGAGTAAGTCACAAAGCTTGTATTGCTCTACCACACCCTGTTTCACGGTTTAGGCACCTCCCATTTCGCCCACCACTGAAAAAAAAAATGAGAAAATGATCAAATCGTCCTTAATGTATAGGGTTGGACTAGTTTGGTCACCACATATTTTTCCATCTCCCAAGCCTCATTGTCATTGAAAAACAAACTTTTCTACTGTTCACATAAAAAACAGCCTACACCAGTGATCTCATACGATCACCATCACTGCCGCGAGACAACACCATTCACCACCAGCATAGGGGATTCATTTTTATTTCTTCTCGCAGACCAGAGAACTCTCATATCTCTGCACCAACATTCACCTATAAACCTCATTCTACCTACCTCTCCATTTATACAAACAAGGTGTGCAGCCTATCATGGCTTTAAAGCAAAAAAAGGAAGAATAACAGTTGAAAGAGGACAGGAAAAAAGAATTCTAGAGCCTCAGTCGGGAAACAATCAACGGAGATCTAATATGCTGTTGAACTTTCCTTTCCTTTTTTCTTTTTTCTGCTTCTCCTAGTAGAGATCCCCATTTGCCCAAATGTGGGTGTGATGTTCTGTGTTCATAGTATCCCAAAAGAACAGCATTTACTGGTAGAGCTTGCAGGAAATGCAATCAAGTAAATCTTATTCTCTTGCCTAGCCATGTGTCGAGCAAGATTTATATGGAGCACAAGATGCGAAAAGTGAGACTAACATGATTCATGCATGTGAAGAGGAGATGCATGGACAACCCAGTGCGAGGTGTGAGAGGTTGGTTATGAATGGTTTCGGGATAGGTAGTTGTAGGCTGAAGAAGTATTGGGAGAGGTAATTAAACAGGACATAATGCAACTTCAGCTTACCGAGGACAAGACCATATATAGGACGTTATGGAGGATACAAAGTAGGGATAGAGGGTGAGTTAGAAATGGAGGATACAAATTAGGGATAGAGGGTGAGTTAGAAAGTTGAGAGTTGTCTTAATCATCCTTCCATACTAGTAGATAGTAGTTGTATATTACTCTTGTAGTTTCTTGTTATTTCATTTCTGTTACTATTTAATATTATTTGCACTTCGATTATCGTATTATTTTGTTGTAGGTACTTTTCGATATTCTCTATCATGCTTTATTTAGTATTTTGTCTTGATTACTTCATTCCTGTTGTTTTCTTTTTTCAAATTGCTTCATAATGCTTTTATATGAGCCGGGGGTACTATCAAAAACAAGCACTTGACCTTCAAAAGCAAGGTTAAGGTTTGCACATACACTAGCCTCCCCAGACCCCACTTGTGGGATTACCACAGGTATGTTGTTGTTGTTGGGTTGTTCTGAGCTTTTGTGTTTATGGTAGCCACCAGAGATACACTTGAAACACATCCCCATTACATTTAATCATGGTTTTGACTCTATTATTCATTCAGTATAAGCTACACCTAATAATAGAGTCCTTAATGGACTAGCGAACTCAATCGACGGGTGTTGTCATTGAGAAGCGGAGAGTGGAGCTTATGAATACATTATGGATAATTTCAGTTAAGAATTTTACATGTAAAATGCAACCAAGGACCATTTCCATCATTTTTTTAGAAAAAAAACTCCAATACAACAGCAGGATGAATTAAGAAACTGGCAATATAAATCAATAAAATCAACTAATTCAACAATAAGGTATAACTTCCGAAAAATTGTTGTAAAAAGCTTAATTGGAAGATCGAAACTCACAAGTAGGTAGATGAGGAGGATAATTTTCGTAATTTTCTGCTTGTATAATCTGCTTGAGATGCTTCCAGTGCCGTCCTCTAGCTTGTCCTTTAGGGTACTTGTCGTACATCTGAATCTTCTTAAATTTCATGTGAGTTGGAAGTACTAGTTCTGCTTCTAACACTTCCCGCTCCATGATTTCAGCTCCGACCTCCGATTTGATACCGGTGGTTACGGTGGTGAAGTTCCCGCCGATGATTCTCCGACGGGGAATAAAAGGGTACCAGAAAATGAGGGAATTAAAGGGGGGGTTTTACTTATTGGGCTTGGATCTTAACCCGAAATGATGCCTTAGGGCTGTTTTAAAACCGAACTAACATCGATAATTCAAACCGAAAAAAGTTATTGGTTTATTAATAATGAGTTATTGATTTAGCGATTTTAATAATAATTTTAATTCTTTGTATGGGTTATCCTTTTTAATGGTTTGATATTTTTTAACGGATTGACCGATAATTCGATAGTAAATTAAATAATTATATTTATATCATTTTATATATAAAATCCTTGATAATGATAATGATTTTGATTTTATACATTGGGCTTGGATCTTAACCCGAAATGATACCTAGTAGAGCTGTTTTAAAACCGAACTAACATTGATAATTCGAACCGAAAAAAGTTATTGGTTTATTAATAATGAGTTATTGATTTAGCGATTTTGATAATGATTTTAATTTTTTGTATGGTATTAATAATGGTTATCCTTTTTACTGGTTTGATGTTTTTTTTAACGGGTTAACCGATAATCCGATAGTAAATTAAATAATTATATTTATATTATTTTATATATAAAGTCCTTGATAATGATAATGATTTTGATTTTTTGTATAGGTTTATCGTTTTTACCAGTTTTAAATTTTTTTCTTAACGGGTTAATCGATAATCAGATAGTAAATTAAATAATTATATTTAACATGTTCTCGAGCTTCTAGCCTTCATTTTAAATCTCTTCTAAGACTCCAAAGTATTGATTTGATGCAAACCATTTGAACTTCATATCTTGACTTGGTGTATACACATCAATATGAGAGATCATCATCCGAGTTCAATTTCAATATTAAAGGCGGTATCAGAATAACTAACGATAATTTTTTTTATGCAATAGTGTTTTTATAAATCATAAACATTATTCGCTTTGTAACATAATGATGGACCATCTCCTATCTTCCTTAAATTTTATTCAAATTCTAACCATGCTCATCATATAAAACGTGAATTTTTCGCAAATAGCCACTATAATGAACTTAATTACTTATGTTCCATAGCCATAGTTTGCATATTTACGGGCTATAGCTACAATTTAAGTTGCCTCGTTTGTATAATTCACGGATGAGTTTGTATGATTCGCAGGTACGTTTGTATAATTGAATTATTTTTATATAAAATCAAAATAAAAAACTTATACAAACACAAATATCTGAACTTTAAACATTTATACAAATCATATTATACAAAATTACATTATACAAAAGTTACACAAATTATATTATACAAATTTCGAATTATATAAACGTGCGAATAATACAAACTTGAAACCCCATCCCACATAATTATCACTGAATGTTGGTCGCGGGTGGTAATTAACTAAAACTACAATTATGATGACTAAATAACTAGTATTATATTTGTTTAACCATGTAATTTTTCCTATAAAAAATAAATAAATCTTTTTTTCCTATTATGGGCCACTTTAACCCGTACCCGGAGATAAGCCCAATGGGCCACTTTATATTGGGCTTTCAACAAAGCCCTATGTAAACATCTCTCCTTATTAGCATTACCCCTCCACTCTTCACTGAAAAAAACCCTAAACTTCTGAATACAGAGAGAGCCGCAGAGTTTGCTCAGGAAGAAGCTCTCATCCAGAGCGATAATGGTGAGAGGAAAATAATTTTTCACTTTCCTTCTTCTCCTTTTTCATTTTTCTCTTAGCAATTCACTGATTCTATTCTCTTAACTTTTTCTCTATTTTTTGTTTTGATTTTTGCAGACTTTCAAGCGAAGGAACGGAGGTCGTAACAAACATGGACGTGGCCATGTCAAGTTCATCCGCTGCTCTAACTGCGGCAAATGCTGCCCTAAGGTCCTTTCTCTATTGATTTTTTTTTTTTATATATATGAATGCAACAAATTGAATCCAGGATTTTAAGATGATGTTAGCGGTCTTGTCAATAATCATTTCTTGTATTAGTGTTATGTGTTTATATGTGCAGATTATTTTAACGTAAAAGTGTATATTTTAACAGTGAAATTATATGATTATAGTTTTGAGTAGGAGATAAGTGGTGTTCATCTGGTCCATTGAGAATATAGATCTGTTCATGCGCGAATGCTGATTAAAAATAGAAGGCTGTATGCATGATAAGTTTTTTTTCAACAATTATGTATTAGTGTTTGTGTTAATATGGGCAGATTTTGTTATGTGTGTATATTTTATCTTTGAAATTATATTATTATAGTTTTGACTAGAGTAGGGTGGGTTCATTTGGTCCATTGAGAATATAGATCCGTTCAGACATGACTCTTATAAAAAAGAAATTGACATTTGCATGATTAGTTTATTGAAGAAGGGTATTATTATTTTTTGGTTTGGTGTCCTTTTATGGAGTCTGGTATGGCCAAGGTTACACACACCATCCTCCTAATTTTGGGTACCTTGATGCTCTGTTTGGTAGTGTTTCTTAAATAAAAAATTTCCTCCAAGTGATGATTAGGATGTTCTATTGGGCATTTGTATTTGTAGACGAAGCTGAAATGTAATAAGAGATGGATATGCAAATGATGTTTTTACTGTTCAGGAAGAAAAGTATGTGTTAGATTTAAAAGATGCAGATTAGGGATCAAATTAAGCGTTAAGGGGTCCTCTGGTTCAAATGCAGGATATCCCAACATCATATTGCGTGATTAAAGCCAGGACTATAACATGGATAACTTATCCCACCTTCTATATGGGTTCGTTAAACAAGTATTTGCTAATGCCTCCAACCAAAAATGAGATAAATTTAATTCCAAGATCTTACTGGGATAACCCACCAAATCCCTTGAACCAAATGATTCCTTAGGGTACCATGCTCATTACAGATACTGATTTAGTACAAGAAAGTTTGGTGTTTTTTGGCTAATTTTCACTTATGTTTCCTGCTATCATCAGTAGTCTGTACTGTTAGACCAATTTTATGGTAGTATCCTGCAAGTGACTATTGTAGTGACCCCTTATACCCCTTCATTTTGCATTTGATCTTTGTATTGCACTCATCATTATAGTTTTACAAGATCATTTTCTGCTAATATTTTCAAATTTGCTCATGTTATTAGTTCTAACAAATTTTCAGGACAAAGCCATCAAGAGGTTCCTTGTGAGGAACATTGTTGAACAAGCTGCTGTACGTGATGTTCAGGAAGCTTGTGCTTTTGAATGTGAGGTTCTTAGAGAGCTTTCTAAGCCTATGCATTGCACAATAGTTACCTAGTGTGAATTAACACGATTGTGGTCTCTTTATGCAGTGTACACTCTTCCTAAGCTCTATTTGAAGATGCAGTACTGTGTTTCATGTGCCATTCACTCCAAGGTGGTTAGAGTCCGTTCTCGTACTGATAGGAGGGTTCGTGAGCCTCCACAGCGTTTCAGGCGCCCAAGGGTATTTTATCCTCCATATTATCTTCTTAGCTTTGAGATATAGTTTCCTTGAGATGTGCATTTTGGCATGGTTATCTGTGTATGAAACGAAACTTGACTATACATGCTGGTGCCCGTTTCGACATTTTGTTGATCTCATAGCTCATTTTGTTATTCACCAACATATAGAAAATCTATGTTGTTCATAGTCTCCAAAATGTTTTTCCACCTGTGTGGTTTCCTTTAAAATGCACTACTTTTGGAGGATTTGCACACACATGGTAGCATTTTGGAATAGTTTGAGCAACATAGCAGGAAATACTATTTGCCTGCTGTCGCCTATAAGTACCAGGAGGGGTATCAGCACAGTTTGTCTTTCAGACTCGCTCAAATATCACCTATCTGCACTGTTTGCTATTTGTATAGAATAATAATGAGGTTTCTTCATGAACTTTTACATTCTATATTAATCTTTTGCTCACTTGGAGTTGTTCTTTTCTGTGGTTACTCCAGGATGATCTCCCAAAGACAGGACAAGCTCCACGCCCTGCTGGAGGCCCCCCTGCTGCTCCACGCACTTAAGTTATTAGGATTCAGGTTTTGGTTAATCTGATAGTTATGGCCTGTTTTACATGTGGTGGTTTTGACATTGTACTGTTTTCATCTAGATATTTGAACCTATTACCATGGTTATGGAATTGAATTTTGAATGGAAAACAGATATTCAAGTTTTCTGAATAGAAGGCTCTCAATTTGTGCTTCTGATAACCTGCCAACGTCTGCCTGAATGGTGTTATTAGTTATTTCAATTTCAATATTGAAATCGATGGATAGGATAATTCTTGTAATTTTCTTGTATTTTGGCATGCCAGCATTGGGAATTAGTCTTGATTCAGCGTTCATCTTTAAATTGCAACCATAAAGAACTTTTGGTGGATAGTGGTTCAAACCTCTACCAAGGAAAAAGATGCTTGGTGATCTTTTTACTACTTTGTTAAAGTGCCTAATTTTTTTGGTAGAGAGTTGCGTGGTATCTGCAGGTAGTGTACTATCAGATCTTACACCTACACCCCACTTGAGGAGGTAGAAAATGTTTTCTGAACGACCATTGTACACATGAACCCCATAACATCTAGTAACAGTTTACGCCAGCATCAAATAGTTATTTCATGATGAAAGCTCCAACCTTAGAAATGTTTTCAATGTTACCCTATTTGACAATCAAAGCGGCCCCTGACTCGCTAGTCTTCCTCTGTTAGTTTCTATAGTGTTGAAGCTTGCCTACTCTCTGTCACTTGTGCTCATCCTTAGTTTCTATTGTGTTCACAGTAGTTAATCTTGAAAGTGTAGGCAATTGAGAGAGAATAGGGTGACAGCGAAAGGAATTGTACATTCATATATATGTATTTGGGATATGCCTGTTTCTCTTCCTCAAGGTAGAGTTCGTTTTATAACAGGAGCCCCATCGGATCTTTACAATAAAGTTCAATGGGACTAGATTATGGCTGGCAACGGGATTGGTAGCGGGACTACCAGACCGGGATGAACCGGGACGGAACCGGGTGCCACGGAGTGGAACCGTACCAGAACCAGGTGCCACAGGGTGGAACCGTACCGGAACCGGTAGTTCAGAAAAATTATATGTATATCCGTCCCAGACCGGAAATTGGGTCCCAACGGCTACATTTTAATTTTTTTTTTTTATACTTGTTACAAATAAAAAAATTAGGAACATTAATCAAATAATATTAAATTTTTTATAATTTTAAAGTTAAAAATTTATACTTTTAAAGTTTAAAATACAAACTTTAAAAGTATAAGAGTTTAAATTTTGAAAATTTAAATTTCAAACTTTAAAACTAATTAAAAGTTTGAATATTTAAATTTCAAACTTTAAAACTATAAAAGTTTAAATTTCTCACTTTAAAAATTTAAATTTTAAAGTATAAAAGTTTAGTTCACATTTTAAAAGTTTAAAAATTTAAATTTCAAAACTTTTAAAATATAAATTTCAAATTTTCAAACTTTTAAAGTTTAAAAATTTAAATTTCAAACTTTAAAAGTTATAAAAGTTTAAATTTCAAATTTTAAAAGTTTAAAAGTATAAATTTCAAACTTTATAAATTATAAAAGTTGAAGACAATAATAAAAAAAATTAAGGCCAATAGCCTATAGTTTTATTAATATTAATTAAATGGTACAATTTGAGCTACAAAATATTAATAGAGTATTAAAAGATCTAATCTACACAGCCACTTTCTAGGAAGGGTTCTGTTTAAATTAGACCTCGAATTATCATATTTATACTAATAGACATTTAAATTTAATAGTTCATGTTATCAAGGAAATCTTTTCTTAAATCATTTAACATTTCTCAAGTAACATGATCTGAAATTGGTTGATTAGATAGTTCAATGCATCAATGTCGTTGTCACTAAAATCTTACATTATTTCATCAATATCATTTTCAAATTTGGTCGGTAAAGCTGGACAACCATAACTCCTTCTCTCGCCATTAATTCAATCTCTAAATAGTATCGATATCTCCAAGCTATCTGCTGTTAATGAATATCTATGCTCTCCAATTTGAAATCTTGCTGCACTAAAAGCGCCTTCCGAAGCTATTGAAGATGCTTGAATAGCTTACACATCTTGAGCAAATGGTTGAAGTTTTGAAAATCCCTTGCCGCGATTGCTCCACCATTCTAGAAGATCAATAGTAGATTCTGTATTTTGATTAATATATACATCAAAATCATTTCTATC
Source organism: Solanum bulbocastanum (assembly GCA_037074985.1). NCBI lineage: Eukaryota > Viridiplantae > Streptophyta > Magnoliopsida > Solanales > Solanaceae > Solanum > Solanum bulbocastanum. The sequence goes on from CM073602.1 coordinate 3,236,488, forward strand.
ATTATGAGAAAGTTCAAGATAACAATCTATCATATCATCAAGATCATCTTCATTATATCTACTCCTAGAACTTTGAGGTTCTTCATTACGTACTACATTCATTCTATTAGAATTATACAAGTCATACAATTTTCTACTTCAACTTTTATACTATCTTTAACTTCTTGACAACTAGGTGTTTCATCATCTTCAATACCCAAATTAAAATATATTTTATCAACCATTCATGATGCACCTTCATCTTTGTAATGTGGGTTTAATAAATAAGCAGTTAAATAAATTTGAGGAATAGGAATAAAATATTTTAAAAAATTTTCAATCATTTTCTCAACAGATTCTTCAAATCTTGGTTTATTTTTGAATTTATAAAAAAATTTATTAGAAATAGCACAAATATTAGGTAAAACAGCGCAAATAGTTGGATAATAAAGTGCTGATAATTTTTTTGTAGTTAAATAAAAAACTTTTAAGAATTCTGTAACTTCTTTTACGTCATTCCAATCATTATCATCAAGTCTATAAGTCATATTTGAATTATGAGCATTCCAAACCATTTGTAACGGTTTTCTATATTCATAAGCGACTTCAAGCATTTCAAGTAAAGAATTTCATCTAGTACACACTGATTTTGGAATTTTTCTAGGTGGAAGATTAAATTCACGACAACAATTTTCAAAATCTCTACATTTAGACTTAACTTGACATTTGAAAATAAAATGACACGCAGTTTCAACTTTTATGCAACCATCATTATACATTGCTATACCATCTCTAACAATCAAATTATATATGTGTGCAGCGCACCTAATATGAAAACCATCAATATAAACCGAGCAAAGAGACGATTTTAGTATTTCAATAGCAGATGTATTATTAGAAACATTATCTAAGGTGACACTAATTATTTTATCACAAATTTCATAGTTTTGTAAAACATCTATAATTGTTTGAGCTATATAACTACCGATTTTATGCATTTCACAACATTTATAACCTAAAATTCTTTTTTACATAATCCAATTTTCATCTATCCAATGTGCAGTAATAGTGAAATAATCATTAACATTTACACTACGGCCCATATCAGAAGTAATAGCTATTTTACAATTATTATAATAAAATAAACAACGAAGATATTGAAAATGTTGAGCTTGATAATCCAAGATAATTTTTTTAATTGTATTTCTAGTAAACCTTTAAAATGTGGATTATACACAATTTGAATATAATGAATAAAATCGGGATTTTCAGCAAAACTAAATGCATAACAACAATCATTTTAGCTAATTCTTCAAGATATTTTTTTCTACTATATGACCGTTGTATACTAGAGTCAGAAACATTAAAAGGATTTAATTGTGTTTGGACCATATTAGAGCCCCTTACTCCTACAGTTTCAGGAAGGGTGGTACCATTCTTTTTAGCTTTCGGCTACAGCTTTAACATGTAAAAATTCATTTTTACAACATGACATTAAATGATTACTCAAATGTCACGTCCCACCCAGTTTTCCTACAGTTTTATGATTCATTATATGTTTACATTTATTACAAATAACTTGTGTTTTATCTTTATTTTGAGTCATAAATTGTCACACAACTGATTTTTTATCATCATCATATTCGTCATCATCATTATCAACATTATCAATATAATCATTAAAATTATCATGTTCATCATCTTCAGGTACCATACGTCTACTTAAAAAGGTAGACGTGTATGACCGAAAGCCGAAAATTGAAAGTTGAATTTTGAAGCTCCAAATCCAATTTCCAAAGATCAAATTCGTAATTTTAACGAGAATAAGAGATTAGAGAGTAGAGACTTGAGTGAGACTTTTGAGAGTTGTTGAGAGAGTAGAAGAGAATATTTTTGTGAGTGAAAAAAATGAAAGATTTGGGGTATTTATAGGTAAAAAAAGGATGAAAATGTAGTTTTTAGAAGGTTGGGGTATTAAAAAAAGTTTGGGGGGATAGGGGGGTGTTTTGGGGAGTTATGGGGGTGAAAGAGCTGCTGGTGGGGCCCAAAACCTGTTGCCCAACGGCTAATTTTTTGCAATTTTTTTTTTTAAAAAATCGAACCGTGCCGGGTCCGGAACGGGTATTTACCGGACTGGGACTAACCGGTAAATCACGATTTCCGTCCCGTTACCCCTCTCGGACCCCCTAGACACTATCCCTAACCGGTACAAGCTTGAACGGAACTGGACCGGGATGGAACGATACCAGAGCGGGCACCTCCCGGTTCTGTTGCCAACCATAGACTAGATAGAGACATGGAGTCCTTACTATTTAAGATGATGAGGATACATCTTTTTATCTTTGTGCTATATACTATTTTATTGGACAATTATACATGGATGTAAATTAAATTAAAAAAAAATTGTACTGAAACACGTGAAGTAAGTTGCAAATAAAGAGAGTAAAATAGAGATTGATACAAAACCCTATAGATGGGAAACAGACCAAAGACATTTAATAGATCAATGGACACATATAGCTTGATGAATTCCTTCACACTTTTAGTTACAAACTTTCACCTAAAAGTAAGTACATCAATTTAACTCAAATTAATGAAGAAATCAACTTTGAAAATTTGATTCGATTAGTTTTTAAATTAGAAAATCTTGATGGGGACAAAGTTATTAAACTTATGTGTATATTACACGCTCACACAATGTCTGCTCTATGCTATACAAATTAAAAGCATTTAGGCCCTCAATTTTGTGGGGGCGGCTCACACATGGGATGTTGGGGTTATTTTTTAGAAGCAAAACGTGATAATTATTTTGTGACTAAATGAGTATAATAATTTAAAATGTGATAATAATTTTAGGCGGAGGAGTATGTATTAGTATTACTTATAGTTATAATTGATTAATCTCCTAGATCTGTTTTCTTATATATTTAATACTTACTGTATTTTTCTTTCTACATGTACCTCTTCGACATTTTTTATTTTTTATTTTTTATTTTATAATTGTGATGTTCAGTTAGTTTGATTGTTGGTTAGTAAGTGTAATATTCATGTATTAAAATGAATGTAACATGTTGGTAATATTTTAATTGCTACGTATAAAATTCAATACTTAAGTACGGTGTGTGGTTATCAATTTTCAATGTCCCGTAAAAAAGATATGTATAAGTTAAGAGAAAATCTATTATTCTCTCTGTTTCAATTTATGCGGCACTTTTCATTTTTCGAGAGTCAAATAATTTAAGTTTGATCGGGAATTTGTGCATAAAATCTTCAATTTTTTTGAAATGAAATTTATATATTTGTAAACTAAGTAAAAAAAATACTATAAGTCACAACAATTGATAATTCAAAATGTTTAAAAGATCTATGAAAAATTTACAGTTAAAGTTAGACTTGTTTGAATCTCGAAATCCGAAAAGTGCCACATAAAATGAGATGGAGGGAGTATATATTTTATGTATTATAAAATATCAATATAGGAATAATTAATCTTATATAATTAATTTATGTTTTACTAATACATGCCTAATTACTCAACCATTGTGGATAAAAGAAGACAAAGATATAATGTAATAATAACAAACATTATCTTTATCCAAAGTTGTAACCTAATAAGTACAAGATCTCAAATTATGAAACTACTAGAACTATTGTCTTCCTGATTAAGTTGGATAACGACCTTTAACATAGTAAATTGGTGATTTTAATATTTAACTTCTTGTCCAAGTAATATTTAGTTAGTATTCTTTGCGTTTTATTTTATGTGAAGGTCATACTATTTAAAAAGCCATACAATTTTATTTAACGAAATTTTTTTCAAACCTTTTTAAATATTCTAAATCACTAGTCATGTTGACTTGTATAAAAAAAAATTTATTGAAGAATTGAATAGTATATACCAAACTTCTTAGTCAAAATTAAGTTTTGACCCTCGCACTTTGAATCCCTTTTACAAGAATATTATTTTCAACTGACATTAATGTAGTTTATATATACATTTTTCAAGGAACTATTATTTACTTCGAAGGTAAAAATAGGATATGCGGTATACAACTACTCTTGCCAAATCTCATTTTAGAGATTATACTGAGTATGTTTCTGTTGTCGTACATTTACTAATATAAAGTTTTTTTTTTTTTTTTTGTCAAGATGTAGAGAGTGCCCTATTTGTGGTTAAAAAAACTCAACTTTCATGAGAAAGACAAGACATCATGAAAATGTCTCAACACATCAATGTTACATACATAGTTATAAGGTTTTCTTAGAGGGTTTTTGATATGGACCAAACAACCTAAATTGAAAACATGCCAAAGATAATTTCTAATCAACAAGACAAACAATTGCATACATATATATGTTAATTTGAATTGAAAGTTCTTGAAATAAGGTATTTTCAAGTACCGAACATATGTACCAACTTCCAACTATTGTGTTCATTTGTTTTTGTCTTTACTTCTTTGCCTTTGGAATCTAAGGGGGTAAAATGATAGATTGATTGAGCGGGTAAAAGTTGCTTTTAAATTTCTTTTTGGGGTTGTGTGAAAATAATTTTATTAGAAAAAAAATATGTTTGGCCTTCTAATTTTATACAATAATTACACATAAAGTTAGAGATAATGACAAGGATAATTTGATTATAAATCATTTACATATCTCATAAGTGAAGTTGTGAGGAGATTTTTGTGTCAGTGAAGATTGTTTTCAATGACTGAAAAATAATAATAAAAAAATTTCAATACTATAGGCAAAAGGATCTATGGTCATCAATTTCTAACTTCTTTTCAATTCATATAGGAAAATTTATGCATTATTATAAGATATTTATATGTTCACTCTCTTTTTAATTTGTAGTCTAATACAAAGATCAATCGTTTTTTGTTAAACTAGCTATGTGTCGTGTATTATCAACAATTTCTATATATTGTTTGGTTAAGTTGAAAAAACAAAAGTAAAGTATTACAACTTACAAGAATGCAATGTTTATCGTAGATCAATGAGTTCAAGATATATATCTTTTATACATAAAATCTAATTATTTGATTTAATATAAAATCAGACAAAAAAAAATTATTTAGTATCCCAATTACAAATAGGAGTAGTAAAAAAGTAGAAATATAAATAATAACCATGAATCTGATGATATATAACTTAGTAAATATTTTCATTACTAATGCATTATAGTAAATATTGAAAGCAAGATACAGAAAGTGACATACAACTACCTAACACCTTTTTTGAAAAAACAAAGACATTGCATACTCCCTAGTCTATCCATCACATTTTGCGTAACAGTCTTTTTTTTTTTTTTAGTCTGTCTAAAAAAATGTCACCTTATATAATTAAAAATAATATTTTAAACTTTTCTTTTATTCATAATAAAATAATTTATAGGAACATGTCAAATATTTTAGACTATAAATTTAAAACTCTTCTATTTTTATAAATTAAACACTACATCAAATCAAATAATACCGAATATAATGAAATAGATGGAGTATATATTAAGACAACAAAGGGAGACTTATATATAAGTGTACATGTCAATTTTTTGTGGAACAAATGTAGGCTCAAATATGGGCATTACGTGCGTGTGATCCTTTTCAACACCACACATGACTTGATTCTGTCTCCATTTCTCTCTTTTCCTTATGCTCGTATAGTTTAACGTGTTATAGCAGATTAATAATTATTTTCATGTTGCTCAATGGATAGTTATAACAAAAAAAATATTTGAGTTTACGCAAGGTAATTGTGTAAACACTTTAAAGGTAAATTACATCGAACATAGTTGTAATACGACTTAATGCCAAATAAATATGACAATCTTGTCCCTATTTTTCAAAGGATATTTTAAAATGTACCCTTTATAGTTGCTACTATTATTTATTAATGTATTTTTATGAAATTATATATATTTAAACGTTTATAATCATAAGTGTTTAATTATAAAATAAACATAGAGATATGTAATTTATCAATCGTTATTTTTGGGATATTTCAATATCTTTTTTTATAAACTATGCTTTGTTCATTTGACAAGATTTATAAGAATTGAGAAACTTGACATTTCTTTCGATTTATAGGATTTTCATGTTTATGAGAAAAAATTACTTCAATCAAAAAAAGGGCGACCCCCTATTCAAACCAAAAGAAGTACCTCACCTCATTTACGAAGTCCCGATCGGATCCTGTCAATTCCTTTTCTATCCCTATATTAGAATTAGCCCGGCTTGTCAGTAGAGTGTTCTTTTAAACGATGAGAGAAAGGGACCCGCAGACACACCATCAGAGCTAGATTTAGCTTTGAATCGATCAATTTCAAATTACATATTCAAATCATTTTTTTTACATCAAATCAATCTAATTTCGTATCATAAATTTCAAATCCTGATTTCATATCGTACATAAACGGACCTTACTAGTTACAGGGGTATTGAAGAGGAGAGTAATTTTATTTTTATTTTTTTTGTTACTGAGTTGGGGAATTTTTGAAGCCAGTAGGGAAAAGTCTGCAGGAGAATCTCTGAACCAGACAAGGTAAAACAGAGGAAAGTGCCACTTGCACCTTAATATATTTTTTTTTTCACCGATGTTCGATATTTGTATTTATATTTAATTTTTTAAATTTCCGTCGCATATAATTTCATTCAAGAAGAAAACACTTTTTATCAAAGATTTTTACATACTCAAGGCTCGAACTCGAGACTTCTGATTAAGGGAAGACCAACTCCATGCCCCCATCTGCTACACCATATCCTTTGGTGGTCACTTTCACCCTAATATACATTCTTTGAATTCAAGTTATGTTAAGATGTTTAATTGAAAACAGAATTTTTATGTGAAGATGTTTAATTGAAAACAGAACTTAAGTAAAAAATAATAATTTTTAAACTTTGTGATATAAAATAAGTCTGAATAACTTTTGTGATTAAAAATAAATATTTGCAATTACAAATTTTTAATTAAATGTAAAACTTGACCAATAAATTTTTGTTATATATATATATATATATAAAAGAATTATAAATGTTAGTAATTTCCTTTTTCTTCTGAAAATTTAAGTTATATATACTAATGCTTTACAAGAATAATAATTAAAGTTACTACTCTCTCAATGTAACTGAATCGGTCATAACATATTATTACGCGCATACTATAGTTTTCAAGTTATCATATCAGGCTTACTATATAAGAAAATTATATATTTATTATTCTAACTTTAACTAAAAGGGAGTAATAAAAAAATAATATATATATATATATATATATATATATATATATATATATATTTTGTATATAATTTAAATTCTTTTTTTTCTTGATTAGTACATTTATCATTGTGCATATGTTCTCTCCTCAGTCATTCCCAAATATTTTTCTTCTCAATACCTCAGTATCTCCACCACTTCTTCATAAATTTGAACATCCAAAATATAATTTAAAAAAAAAAACAAATCTTTGTGATTAATTGCATGGGATATAATTTGTGATAATATATTTCTTTTTGGTCATCATAATTTTTCTTCTTGTTGATGGAGTATTACTACGGCAGTGTTAGATGGAGGATTATACACAAAAAATTCCTTCTATTTTTTACACTCTCCTTCTTCTTTTTTGTAGCCTACAAAACCCTCAACTCTACAAGCCTCTTTGGTAAGTTTTATATATATTTTTTTTTATACTTTAAACATACACATTATACACTAATCATGTATTTACATTTCAAAGAATCTATCGAAAACAATTTTTTTATAATTAAAAAATAAAAGATAAGGTTTGTATATATTTTATTTTCTTCAAATCTCGCTTATGGGGTTGTTAAATTCGTATTCCTTCTGTTTCTAAGTAAGTGATGTTTTAGACTTTTCATTTTTCTTTGGTAAGTTTTATATTTTATTTTTCATAGTCTAAACATACACACTAATTATGTATGTACTTCCAGAGGATTTATTAAAAATAATTTTTTTATACTTACAAAATAAGGAACAAGGTCTGCATACATTTTATTTTCTTCAAATCTGCCTTATGGGGGGGTTAAACTAGTATTCCTCCTGCTTCTAAGTAAGTGATGTTTTAAACTTTTCATTTTGTTTTTAAATAAGTGACTTTTTTTTAGATAATCAAAAAGAGATTAATAATGTTTTTTCAATTTTATCCTTCTTTAAATAAAGAGAGTTTTACCTACCTAAGAAACTAGTAAAAAGTTATTTCTTTTTTGAGGTATTTATTTTGTAAAAACATTTTTTATTTTCTAGAAATGAGTAATTTTTTTAATACATATGTCTAAGCTAAAAACATCACTTATTTAAGACAGAGGAAGTATATTATTGTCATTTATCTCATAATAATAATAATAATAAAAGCACTCTATAAGGATTTCAATGCTAAGATCTTTATACATCAGTGTAATTTACTTAAATCATGTTTATGTGTAGGTGGGAAGTTAATTAAATACTTAAGAGTTTTTTTTCTAGACTACAATCTTTTCAAAAAAACTTATTTAATATTGAATCATTGCTATGTACTTTTTATATAGTTTTCAAGTAAATACATTTTATTTTATAAATTTTGAAGAATTTATATTCGCATTTATAATTGAAATTAAATGTTTTCATCTATGCAGAGATCAATTTTGGGCTGCCTGCTAAAGCTGATTTTTCCTTCCAGGTTTGTTCACTTTAACTATCTCTTTTATAATCAATTTAAGTGTATATTCAATGTATAAAAAGTATATATATAAGTAGTGTGATTATACTTGCTACAATTTGTACTCATAAATATATTAAGATTAGGCAAAAAATTTACACCTGCCCAATAACCTCGTGAATGAGTTGTCTTAAACTTTTGACCTCTATTTGCTTCATGAATAAATTTCACTAAAAAAACTGTGAATTATATGGGAATTTTTCTGGGGATTAGTATGAAAATAAGTTTTCTACGAATTTTCATACTAATTTTTAGGAAAATCCCCATATAATTCACATTTTTCTTGTAGTGATGATCTGTGAGATAATAAATTACGTATAAAGTTTTGCCCATACAAGTGAGATAAAAAATATAAAAAACATCCACTTTCAAGATTATTTTTGTAATCAATAAAATCCTTAGGCTAATAATCCATCAATTTAGTTATATGGTGACAAACCTATAGGAATTACCTTATAAACACATTATTAAGTTACAAATTAAAATTAGTACGACAAAAATAGATGTTGTGTGTTCATTTTAACCTAATCTATCTTAGAGCATGTTTGGATGTGTTTATAGCTTAATTATGACTTATAAACCAAAAGTCATAAAACAAAATTTCTAACTTATGATTTATTTTTGTTATTCTGATTTTAAAATAACTGATTCAGATTTAATTTTTTTTTTTTTTATCAAATACTATATTTTAACTTAAAAATATCTAAAATAAGTCAATTCAAATTGACTCTTATACCAAATAGCTTTGGGTAGAGTTGGACAAATACAACATTTACCATTGATGAAAAAAATTAGGTGATCTAGCTATTTTGACCCCCTATTAGTCCTTATACTAATAATTTTTTTTTTTAAAAAAAACATAGTAACATAACATTATATATTTTTATAGCAAATATATAAGATACACATATTTGTGGATCTAAAAGCCCTAGCAATAAGCATCATCTCACTATTACTTGCATCCAACAAATATCTTACGTGTTGGTTCTCCCAAACATACATACAATTTCAATTTCAATTAAATTTTTTATGTGTAAATATAATGCAATTTGCTACGTTTTGAAAAAAAATAAAATTACTATATACATTTTGTAAAACACAAAGTACTCTCGTTGTATATTACAAAAACGTCCACTAATAATGCTATTTATGAAATTTTCTCTTTATTGATTTCGTCCATTTGTTATGCTATTTATTCTTCTCTTGTGTGCTTCCACAATTATCAAATAATTCCTCAAATAGACATGAGTGCGCCTCTCATAGACAAATATCGACGATTCATTCCACTTCTACTGCATGTGTGGTAGTTTTCACCGCCATTTTCTGATCGACCTTTAGATCACTATGTACCTTAGGAGTGATTCGATCATGAAGCTACTTGGAATAGACATGAGTGTGTGCCGCTCATAGACAAATATTGACGACTCATTCCACAACTACCGCATGCATGTAGTTTTCATCAATCAATATCAGATCGACCCTTAGATCACTATGTACCTTAGGAGTGATTCGATCATGAAGCTACTTTGTAGATATGAATGTTTTTCTCTATACATTATGTGTCGATGATTGAATGCAAATTCACGTGATCAACCAATAAACAAGGAAAAATTTACGTGAATGATGAGACCGGCCTCACGTAAAGTCTTGTTTTTCTCTTATTGTGCTTTCCCAATTATCAAATAATTCCAAAAATATAAAAATCAGCTGTCTTTTTTTGTCTTCATCCTAAGTAGTCAGTCTCAATTTTAGAATTTTCTTTCAACCGGCGCTTTAAGCGGAACAATGTCTCCCATATGGCGTAGCTAAGCCCACATGTTTAGTGACCTATCGTTTTCGATTTATTTATGTTCTATTTTAATTTAATATAAAATTTTAAAAAAATTATAAAGAAAATTTTTGAGTTTTGTTATTTTAAATTAAACACATGTTAAGTATATCAAAATAATATTTAATTTTCTAGTCTTAAGCAGGTCAGATAAAAAGTTTGAATTAAAAAATTGTTAAAAAAAAAAAAAAAAAAACAATCTATTGAAATAGGCTAAAAAAAAAATAGGTCAAACAAATTGTAACAAAGAAATAATAGGTTATAATCCAAAATAACTCAGCCGAAAACTTAACTTTCAAAATTTAACTAAACACATTGATATTATATACTCGTATATATTTTCCCCTCAAACTATATTATTTTTGATATTTATCTGAATTTTTAATATTTAATGTAATTTCATAAGATTTGGAGATTCAAGGATAGTTTGTAAGCGAGTCGCAAACTTTAATACTTACTATTATTAATAGATAATTAAATTGTCCCGATAGATCCTTCCACCTTCAACATATAATATATTAAAAATAAATATTTGATGCCCATAGATATGGTGTAGTTATTCTAATTTTAAATATATATAAAAAAAACAATATTTTTTTAGGTCATTAAAATGTTATATCTATTATGTTTGAAATTCTCTTTTTTTTTTAAAAAAAAAAGTTAATTAAATATTGATATCACTTTGAGGTAGAGACTCAAAATGGCAACGGCAAATACAAGGAGGATATTAGGTGGCTTAGGATCGTCGCCGCCGCGGTGCATCTTAAAATGCGGCAGATGCACGCCATGTCATCCGGTCCATGTGGCGGTGCCACCGGGGAATCCGGTGACTGCTGAGTACTACCCAGAAGCATGGAGGTGCAAGTGTGGCAACAAGTTGTACATGCCCTAATTTATATGATCATTTTTATATAACAAAAAATTGTGAAGGACATAAATGTCATGAAGGTCTTACTTTATGTGTTACATTTAATTAATGACTAGCTAGCTAGGAATATCAAAATGAACTAATTAATTATTGACTCTTACTTTATATTATGTGAGGAAATTAATGATAGTGATAGTATTAATTAGTTATTTGTGTATGTCAATACTAATTTAGAGCTACTTAATTTGTTTTTCAATTTTTGAATGTAAGTTATATAAATTGACTGTTTTAAATGTTAATATATTTTAGTTTTTTTATAAAATATTAATTGGAGTTTCACATTCTGTGATGGTCCAAAGTTTTGACATGTACCCCTACTATGTATATTAAATATTCAAAAATAATTATAAAAGAAATTGGAGGACGACATAAATCATATATTTTAAGTGATATGATTTCGTAAAAAAATTACATTGTAAATGTATAGAGGAGGCATTTTTTCCTTTTAATTATTTTCAAGAATGAGGGAACAAAAATTAGAAGACGAGAATTCTTGGGTATATATGTTTTCGTTATTAGTGGATTCTTGGGTATATATGTTTTCATTATTAGTGGAGTCAAAATTTAAAATTTATTAATTCAAAATTATAGTTCATCCAAGTTAATTGGTTTTAACATAACAATTTATATATATTTTATAAGTATCTTAAAATAAATATAAAATTTTTAAATTATAATTTTAAAAGTCTATCGAATTTATGATCAAAAACTTTAGCTCCGGCCTTGGGCACTATGTTCAAAGCAAGAAGGAGTTGGGATTTTTGGCTTGTATTAGCAGAGTGTATGTCATGTCTGCCATTCAACTTTGGGGGCCTTTTTTGGACAGAAATAACATGCAAATGCCCATGTTTGTGTAGGACATGCTCGAGAGACGAATTCAATATTTAAATTTATCGATTTAGTTTTATTATCAATTTTATGTTTGGATAAAAGAGGAGAGGCATCAAGGGTTAGTTGAAAACCTCTTATTCCATAAATGTAAGGATAAAATTGTGTATATTTTATTGTCTTCAAATTTTATTTGTGGGATTACACTTGATTTGTTATGATCTATGATAGAAGCTTTGTTTGTATATGTGATGATAAAAGTAATGGACTAATTGAATTCACTTTTAAAGATGAGTTTGGAGTAATTGGCAAATTTGTTGTTATGTGATTAGGAGGTGACACGTTTGAATTGTGGAAGTAGTCTTTTGCAGAAATGTAAGGTAAGACTGTGTACGATAAGATCCTTGTAGGTTTGTCCCTTCTCTATACTGCTCATATCGAAAACTTAATGTACTAGACTTTTTTTTTTCTAAATTGAACTCATGATTTCCAACTTTATATCTGTGACTCTAACATATAAGATTCTCGTAATCTAACTTCTACCTATAAATTTGGCACCAATTTAGTTAAACACAATATTGTTTGTACTAAATCACGATTTACATGTAAAAGCATGTCAAATTTTAGTACATATTAAATTTAAATTTATAACTCTAAAAAATGTGATGAATATCATGTTAAATTTTTTAAAGATCCAGCCATCCAATTAAATTCTAGCAAATTAAAAAATTAACACAAGACAAAAGAACTTAAATTATTAAACATTCAAAGGTGGGCACCATAGAAAGACTGAATGATTGTGTTGTAAAATTCCTATTCAAATCTCCGGAAAAGGATTTTTTTTTTTTTTTTTTTTTTTTTAGGGTGAGAAAAGGTTACATATTGAGTTCGAACGAATCCAGCATTTCAAAGTCGCATCAGTCAATAAACAACAGACTAATTTAAAGTTCATAATTTGTCACTAAGTAAGCCCAAATACTAATTTTTTTTGAAAGTCACAACTCATCAGCAAACCACCTTGGTCAATTATAAAGGTGGATACAGTTGGTACATATGATTTATCAAAATTTAATAACTTTAACTCATTTTATGTGTACGTATAATTTACTAAATAGGCATAATAATGAATTTTAAACTTAGCAAATAAATATAAACCTTGATAAAATTCTAAAGTCGAACTCAAAAATTTCAAATTCTAAATCGTCTTTAATTACAAATTATTTCTTTTTATAGTCAAAGACCATCTTTCGAACCTATCAGGCAGGCTATCTTGAGTCTAGAAAAGTGGACATGGGCCATGAAATGGGGTTTTTTATAGGCTTAATGGGCTACTTCCATCATTTAAGTATATGCTTCTCAAGGCAAATTTTTAAAAACTAATCAAATTTCATAAATAAATAATATTTTCAATTCCTCTTTTTGAAAATTTTATTTCTAAAACTTATGGTCAATTAGAAGCAAATAAAAGGGCTATTTTGGTGGTGCAAGTGTGTATCAGTGAATTTTCAGTGATTTGGCTATAGTTTTCTAAGGTATTTCTACTTCCTAGACTAATTTATGACGAGAAAATGACATAAATAGTCCCTTCACTATAGTAGTAGGTCCAAAATAGTCTCTTAACTATACACTTAACGGATTTAGTCCTTTAACTATTCAAAAACTTAGCAGCTTTGGTCCCTTAACTATACTATTACCGGTTTTAGTTTTTAACTATAAACTTACCAATTTTAGTCCTTTAAGTATTCAAAAACTTATCAGGTTTGATCTTTGTCCATTTTTTTAATACAAATAACTTAGGTTTATATTGACGGAATACATGCCTCGAGAAATTAAATCCTTTACCAACTTTTTCTGTTGTTTCTCTCTCTCCGCTACTTTTTCTTCAAATTAATCTTATGTGAAGAACCTTTACCTCAACGATTTAAAATAAAATTCACGAGGAAAGAAAATATAAGTCATAATTTTATTCAACAGAGAATAAAATGAAGCATATTATTGGTACTAATGACTTGAATATGCTAAACTTTATTATAAAAAGAAAAAAATTATTACCTGTTAAATTCAAAGTTTGTACTCCAACAACTTCCTTGAACGAAATTTGTTTAATTTTTTAGAAATTGAAATTTATCAAATGGTAGATTTGCAATTTTTTTATTTTTTTTTAAATAGATCAATTTTATTATTCTATTCATTTTATTTAACGTAAAGAAATTTGAGTAAATTAAATAAAATCCACATTGTTTAGCATATTCAAGTGAGGATTCAAGTCATTAAAACAATTATATGCTTAATTTTATTCTCCATTGAATAAAATTAGGACTTATATCTTCTTTCCTCGTTAATTTTATTTTGAATCGTTGACGTTATTATTCTTTTCATAAGATTAGTTTGAAAGAAAAAAGGACGGGGATAGAGAAACAACTTAAAAAATGGGTCAAAGATTTAATTTAACGAAGATTTCAGTTAATATAAACCTAAGTTTTTTGTATTAAAAAATGGACAAATATCAAACCTGATAAGTTTTTGAATACTTAAAGGACTAAAATCTGTAAGTTTATAGTTAAGGGACTAAAACCAGTAAGTGTATAGTTAAGAGACTAAAGCTGATAAATTTTTGAATAGTTAAAGGACTAAATCCGTTAAGTGTATAGTTAAGGGACCATTTTAGACGTACTCCTATAATTTTATGTCGTTTTCTCAATTTATGACATTGAAGAAGCAAGCTCACTCTTCTTTCAGTAATCAGAGGAAACTATTTTGTATGATAATTTTTTTTAATAGTCTTCGACTTGCTTTATATCTTCTCTTCTCTTGTAGTTGGCATTCGCAGACCTTCTCTTTCATTGTATCTACTTATTGATTTGATAGATATATTTTTTTGATTGAACTTTAAGATAATGATAGAGACTAGATTTTTACTCTAAGCCAATAGGTCGGTAATTTGTAAAAACGATAGACATCAAGTACATTCGCTTAATTTTTCTTTATGATAGACCAACTCTGTCATTCCCCGTGTCTACACCCCGGACGTGGCTGGCACTCAAAGACCATTACTGGCCCCAAGCGAATCCTTGGCTTGACTTACTTAACTCAGCGGAAGAGTTAAACTCAACAAAGATAAGTTCATATAATAAACTGAAATGTTACAAAAGAACATTCAACTGGCCATTAAGACAAACTCAAGTCTCAACACAGAATAATGACAATGAAAAGACTAAAGAACTAATATCTGACTGTCTATGAAGCCTCTAATAAAAACTAAGATGGATGTTGGGATAAACCTCACAGCATCCTACTTAACTAAACTAGAAAACAATGAAATGGATCCTCCGGAATGTAAGGAGGCTCACCAACAGACTCTGAACTGCTCACTAGATCAACGATGCACTGGAATGCCGATCCTAGTTACTTGCATCTGCATCATAAGACTATGCAGGCCAACTGGCATCAGTACATTGAATGTATGAATATGCGAGTTGGAATGCTAAACATAACATAAGCTTGAAAAGGATTTAAAAGAAACACTTACCTTGACTCTTCTCAACTCATGAATACTTAACTGAACTTATTTCATTATAAAACAGTTTAAAACAAGTGCAATATAAAGAAAAAGAAAACTATTTAAAAATATGATGTCAACTCTGTGTATATACAAGGATACAACATAACTCTGAAATGTATGTAAAAATACAACAAATTGATGTATATAAAAATACAATAACTTCTGTGGGAGTTTCTCTAACCGACAACCATCACATAAGAGCTATAGTGATGATACAACGATCTACCTCATGCTGCCAACGCATCCTATACCTGGCCAGAGGTATAGGACCTGAACTACTAAGTTGATCCACTAGTCTATCCGAAAAGGATTCATCTAAAAAGTATGACTCTTTTCTACCTATGATGGCTACATGGTTTATGGGGGCTGTGAGTTGCCTGAACTCTCCCCAATATTGGTGCTCAATATTACTACCAAAATATACTAGCTCTTTGTGTTTTAAAAACATAATTCTTTCTGTGATTTGAGTTTAATTCTCAAAAACTTAGCTCGAAGGCTATTTTGGAAATCAAAGTTTCCCCTCTTGCTTCATTTAGAAAGCGATTACTCTTTTCTGAAACCTAGCCCGTAGGCTCTTTGGAAGTATCAGTTTTGTTCTTATTTAAATGTGAAAACATTTTTAATCTCTTTGGAAATACTTAGTCCCCATATACTTTTGAAGAAATGAACTTCAACTTTACTCTTTACTGAACTCAAAACTTAAGTCTTAAAACAAAGTTAAAAAGTTTGCAAAAAACTTTTGGAAAAATTTATGAACTTCTCTTAACTTGACTCTTGACTTCTCATCACTTTGATCTTATCTACTCTTGACTTGACTCCTAACTGGTCCTTGAATTGAATTATGAATTCAAGGATTTGATTTGTGATTGAAAAAATCTCATGATGTTTAAGAATGATTTTTAAATAGCTAACCATGAGAAAAGTCACGAAATCACCGTCTTAGAACATGTCCGCGACGCGGAGGTGTTTCTAAATAAATGATTGTGAAATTAAATTTGAGACAGAGGAGTCCGCGTCTTAACTGCGGCGCGGAGAAACCTTTTATTCACTGAGGGAACAGGTCCGCGACGTGGACCTGAAACCTGTTCTTTGTCCAATTTTTTCCTTCTTCGTTTTTCAGCTCCAATTCGCCTAAACTCGACTATTGTTCTCAAATTCATTTTAGGTTCAGATACCCAGTATATGTATTCAAGAACCTAACTCAAAACAACTCTAAAACTCAACGTAACGATCTCTGAAACTCGTCAATTCAAGCCAATTTAAGAACAACATTCAAATTCAAGAATTCATGTCAAGAACATCAACTTTCAAACTCTTTAAGGACAAATTCTGCTGAACGAAACATGTTTGGTGCGTGGGTGAATGAACCCAATGCTATGACAGACTCACATATCTTGTAGGGTCAATTTCTTGGCGAATCCACAACCAAAATAGATCGTTCTTGGCGAATCTTGCTTTTACTATTCTCTTTTCTCTTGCGTTCTTTCTCCAAAAGCCATAACTTTATTTCTCAAAAGTGTAAACTGAACTAACTCAATTTTTGACCCCAACTATTTTATTAAAATGGATTTAATTAATTTAGGTAAGGAAAAGACCAAACTACCCTTCAAAAATTCGGATTAGGCATTTCCTTATTTGAACAGCCCAACTTCTAAAGGGCATAACTCACTAATATAAACTCATAATTGTGCAAACTTAGTAGCGTTGGAAAGACCATTCTAAGAGCTTTCCAATCATATCTGGAACTACACCTAACTCATCCTAAGCTAGGAGTTATGGTCGTTTGAAGTTGACCAAAAACTCACTTTAACTTAAAATTTTCCATCTTTCCTTATACTTTCCAAAAATAACTATTTCTAGATTTTAAACTTCTTTCTAGTTGCGAGATGTTACAATATCCCCCTCTTGAGAACATTCGTCCTCGATGAGATTTACTCTTACTAAGCTAAGGGTGGTAACATCAAGGTCAAACATCCCAAAAGCAATTTCAAACAAAGAACATGCTCACTCATAATTTAGATAGTACTAAGAAGAAAATTAATACCTTGGTCTGCATTTTCTCCGGTTTCAAAGAGATGTGGAAATTTCTTGTTCACACTCTATTCATTAGTCAATGATACTATACAAGTATATTGTCATGACCTAGACCGTCGTGATTGGCACCCACACTAACCCTCTGGTGGGAGAACAACTACTATAACCCAACTACACAACTTAATGAAAAAATAGACATTTAAAGATACGGAAGCAGATTTAAATGCAGAAATTATATAGAGTTTTCATAAACTGGAAAGGTTTTAAAATAATTAACTAACCAAACTAATGCGCCCTTAGAACCTGAAAGTCAATGTACCAAAACTTTACTAACGAAAATTCTAAGAACACGGGGTACAATCCCAAAACTAAATAAAAGAATATCTCAAGTACTAGTCTAAGTCCGAAGAAAATGGACTAAACAGAATGAGAACTCATGACAACTAGGAAAAACTGGCTAAAGTAAAAGTAGAGTAGTACCTGAATCGTCGAACAATTGGGGATACTTGTCTCGCATGTCCTTCTCAGTTTCTCATGTAGCTTCCTCAATCGGACGATGCTTCCATTGAACTTTCACTGACTTAATATCTTTGGTCCTTAGCTTTCGGACATCACGATCAAGAATAACAATCGGTTTCTTCTCATACTGAAGGTCTTTGTCTAACAACACCGAGTCCCACTTTATGATGTAATCTCTGTCCCCGTGATACTTCTTCAACATGGACATATGAAACACTGGATGAACTCCAAATAAGCTAGGTGGTAAAGACAACTTATAAGCCACTGGCCCCACACAATCAAGAACCTCAAATGAACCAATGTATCGAGGACAAAGCTTGCCCTTCTTGCCGAATCTCATCACCCCTTTCATGGGTGACACTTTAAGAAGAACTTACTCATCGGTATGAAATGTCATGTCTCTTACCTTATGGTTTGCATACTTTTTCTGTCGACCTTGGGCTGGAGGATCTTAACTTGGATGTTTCTTACCTTATCTTGAGCATCTTCACCAAGTCAACCCCCAACGGTTTCACATCTCCGACCTCAAACCATCCTATGGGCAATCTACATCCCATCCCATAAAGTGCTTCGAACGGTTCCATGTCAATGCCAGAGTGGTAATTGTTACTATGTGAGAACTCACACAATGGTAGGTACTTATCCCAATGTCCTCCAAAGTCGATCACACATGCCTTTAATAAGTCCTCTAACACTTGAATATTTCTCTCTGACTATCCGCCCGTCTGCGAATGAAAGGCTGTGCTAAAGGTGAGTTGGGTGCTCAATTCATCATGTAATTTTCTCCAAAACTTGGATGTGAACTGTGCACCACGGTCTGAGATGAGAGAATGGGGCACCCCGTGCATCCTCACTATATCTTTCACATAAACGTTTGCCAACTACTGACCATTATAGTCAATTCTGACTGGAATAAAATAGGCTGACTTAGTCAATTTGTCAACTACTACCCAAATAGAATCAAACTTTCCTAAATGTGTTAGGGAGACCAACCACAAAGTCCATAGCTATCCTTTCTCACTTCCATTCTAGAATTTGCAATCTCTTCAGCAAACCTGCAGGTCTTTAAAGCTCATAATTTACTTGTTAACAGTTTTGGCACTTTGTCACATACTCAGCTATGTGTTTCTTCATGATAGGCTACCAATAAAGTCTTTTCAAATCTCGGTACATCTTGGTCACACCCAGATGAATGAAATACCGCAAACAATGAGATTTTGTCAATAATTTCTAAATCAAGTCATCTACTCGAGGGACACAAATCCTTCCTTTAAAACTGAGCACACACACCACATCAAGAGTTGCATTTTATGCCTTGCTAGACAGTGTCTTCTTTCTAAGCTCATTCAAATTCTCATCCTAAATTGTTTAACCTTAATCTCTTCAATGAATATGGGTTTAACTTCAATGCTAACTAACACCTCACCTTTCTCTGAGATGCCCAACTACATGAACTTAGACTACAAAGTTTGAATTTCCTTACCCAACGGTCGCTTTGATACACCCAAGCAAGCTAAAATATCCATACTTACTGCCTTCCGGCTTAATGCATCAGCCATTACGTTAGCCTTTCCCGAATGATACTGAATGGTCATATCATAATCCTTGAGTAACTCCATCCACCTTCGTTGTCTCAAATATAGGTCCTTTTGAGTGAATACATGTTGTAGGATCTGGTGTCAGTAAATACCTCACTCCTGACACCATAAAGGCAATGCCGCCAGATCTTGAGTGCAAACACTATCGCTGCCAACTTGAAATCATGTGTGGGTAAATACGTTCATGCACCTTTAACTGCCGCGATGTATAAGCTATGCCACTTTTATACTGCATCAACACAGCACCCAAATATGAATGTGAAACATCACAATAAATAATAAAATCTTTACCTTCAACCGGTAGTGCTAGAATAAGTGTTGTGGTAAGAAGAGTCTTGAGCTTTTGAAAGCTCTCTTCACATTTTTAAGTCTATTCGAAAGGCACATCTTTTTTAGTCAACCTTGTCAGATGTGTGGCAATAGAAACAAAGTTTTTCACAAATCGATAATAGTAGCTAGCGAGCCCGACAAAACTCTTAGCTTTAGTCACAGAGCTAGGCCGGACCTAATTCTTAACCGCTTCAATCTTTTGGGGATCTACCATTACGTCTTCCCTTGAAATTACATACCTCAAAAAGCGACTGAAGTCAACCAGAACTCACACTTAGAAAATTTAGCTTACAATTTTTGCCTCCCAAGAACACCTAGAACAATACGAAGATGGTCGACATGTTTTTTCTTACTTTTCGAATAAATCAAAATGTCATCAATGAAGACAATAACAAATGAATCCAGAAATGGTTTGAACACACCATTCATCAAACTCTTGAAAGCTGCAAGCGCATTTGTCAACCCAAACAACATCACTAGAAATTCGTAGTACCCATAGCGGGTCCTAAATGTTGTTTTTGGTATATCCTCATGCCTAATCATTTACTGATGATAGTTAGACCTTAGATCAAACTTAGAGAAAACTGATGCACCCTGTAACTGGTAAAAAAGATCATATATTCGAGGTAGTGGATACTTGTTCCGAATGGTGACCCTATTCAATTGGCGATAGTTTATGTACATCTTCATACTACCATTCTTTTTCTTAACAACCAAGGCAGGAGCACCCCATGGTGAAGCACTAGGATAGATGAATCATTTATCAAGAAGTCTGAATTTGAGATTTAAGCTCTTTCAACTCCGTCAGAGCCATGCGATATGGAGGAATAAAAATGGGGAGAGTACCAGGTTCCAAATCAACGCAAAAATCTATATCTCTATCTGGAGGAATACTATTCAAATTGGTAGGAAACACTTCTCTAAATTCATACACTACATAAATAGACTTAATAGAGAGAGACTCGACATCCACATTACGAGTATAAGTCAAATACGCCAAACACCCCTGCCCCACCAATTTCCTAGCCCGATGAAATATATGACCTTAGTTGGCTTAGGCTTGTACACCCCCCTTCCCACTCGAACCTTTCCCTACCTGGGATTTCTAGAGTCACATACTTAGCATTATAATTAAGCACAACAAAATAGGGGGCAACCAAGTCATGCCTACAATTATATTGAAGTCAGTCATATCCAAAATAACCAAATCAGCCCAAGTCTGAGAACCCATAAACATAACAGGACAAGCACAATATACCTGGGTGACTATGACTGACTCTCCAACTGGGGTAGAAACATAGATGGGAGCATCAAACACATAACAAATCGCATCAAATTCCAAGGTAGACTGAACTGACATATATGAATAAGTAGAACCTGGATCAAACAAAACAATAGTCATCCGGTCACAGACAAAAATAGCTCAAGTGACCACTGCATCAGACACTTCAGCCTTGGTCTTGCCCGGAAAGGCATAAAACTGAGCCCTGTCATCTTGACAACAACCTCCTTTCCTTATGACACTGCTCCCCTACCTGCATTACCATTTCCCGCCCATCCACGGCCTTGCTGATTTCCTCTTAATATGACCAAGTTCTCCACAATTGTAACACACTTAATAAATTAACCAAGTAAGTATCACTCCTATTATAGTTGTCGTATCATGACCCTCTTTGACATACACTCAATCTAGGAAATTGCAGTAGAGATTCTAACCTCAATTGTCGAAACATAATTTCATCATTTACTATACATGTTATGACAACAATACTAAATGTATTTTTCGAAGTAATGGTATTTATTATCTAGCTTTCCCTTACAAAACTTCTTGAATGTTGTAACATTGACAAAGTTTTCTAACTTCAACCCCTTTTACCTCCATTACAAAATCAACCACTTTCTAAAAAGATTTTTCTAAAACAACCACCTATAAGCTTGAATATGCAAATTTGGCCCTATTCTCTTCGCAAAACGACGAATTTGCGCTTTTAGACTAAAGCAAAGTGATGCACTATATTTGGATAAAACACAAACTTTTGCCTTAAAGGCTGCAACAAATATATCTCTCCTCTTATCCCTCAAAGTTCAGGGTATATACTTCTCCACACAGAAAGATATAAAATGTTTCCCAAGTCATGAGTAATGCATTTACGAGTCAACACTCAACATGAGACCACCACCACATTTTGGTGTCTCCCTTGAACTGGTATATCATAAACTCAACGCCAAATCACTCTACCTTGTCTATCTAATGAAGCAACTCACGACAATCAACAAGAAAATCATAAGAATCTTCAGATTTAGTACCCATGAAGAATGAAGGTTTCAACCTTAAGAACATAATAAAAACCTCATGTTTGTTACTAGTCATTACATGCCCATATTGAATTGGGGAAACATGCTTATTTGGAAGGACGCATCCTCTCTTGCTAGTGTTGGTGTTACACTTCTGTTGTTCCAATTCTAACCATAGAGTGAAGGAGGAAAGATACCAATTTGTATCACCTAGATACCAATTGGATCAAGTAATAGCACGAAAAAGAACCAAATGAGTTTTCTTAAAGTCCTATAACCTCTCGAAGAGAAATACAAATGTTTTCGTACCGTTTCGCAAGACTCTACTAGACTCATTTTGGTACAATGAGATCAACAAACCTAGGGCTCTGATACCAACTTTATCACGACCCAGACCATCGTGATTGACACTCACACTAACCCTCCAGTGGGAGAACCACTACATAACTCAACTACACAACTTAACGAAAAGATAGACATTTAAAGAAATGAAAGTAGGTTTATATGCATAAATTATATAGAGTTCTCATAAACTCTAAAGGTTTTAAAATAATGAACTAACCAAACTAACGTGGAAGTCTAACCCTCAGAACCTGAAAGTCAATGTACCAAAACTTTACTAACGAAAAGTCTAAGAACAAGGGGTACAATCCTGAAACTAAACAAAAGAATATCGAAAGTACTAGTCTAAGTCCAAAGAAACTGGACGAAACAGAATGAGAACTCATGACAGCTTGAAAGAACTGGCTCACCCTTGAATTCGGTCTCAATCAGTGATTTCCTAAATGAGGTCTATTA
Organism: Solanum bulbocastanum; assembly: GCA_037074985.1. Classification (NCBI taxonomy): domain Eukaryota; kingdom Viridiplantae; phylum Streptophyta; class Magnoliopsida; order Solanales; family Solanaceae; genus Solanum; species Solanum bulbocastanum. Next base: position 3,259,893 of record CM073602.1, read on the forward strand.
GTAGCTGCCTGAAGATGCCTTGTACTCAACAAAGAAAGAGCAAGTGCAGTTTAGGTACACAACCACAGTGTACTGGTAAGATCACACAATTATTTCTAGTAAGCGAGACATACATAAGCAGTCACAACATAGTAAACATGACATCTACAAAATATATATATATATATATATATATATATATACACACACACATACACATCGGTTATTATTTTAGGAGCAATATACAATTCCACATTCTCAATAACATGTAAATATGAAAAATCAATGGTCTTCTCATGGAACCCATACCCAAACTGTTAATGTGTCGGACTGTGACACCTGATCCCAATTAGTGGGTCAGAACGTGACATCTGATCTAATATATGTGTCAGAATGTGACACCCGATCCATTCAACACAACCACAATCAAATTCACACTCATAATGTATATAATTGCAATCATACAATCAAGTGTTAAATCATGGCATATATTGTTCATTCATACACAATTCATTTGATTTGATCAATAGTGTTTCATTCACATACATATATGCATTACAATGAAGCAATTACCAAAATACATCACATAAACATGAAATCAAACTATCACCTCCTCGAAACTAAGCTTGAATCCCCTAAGACACTTGAATCTTCCCTTTTGGATTCTTTCTGCTTGTTCTAGGTCTACAAACAATTAATATACGCAAGGATCAATAATTACCCAGATTACAATCGAAATTATCAACCCTAGGCTACACCCAAGATCCCAATACCCAACTTAGAGCTTTTTCCACCATTAGTTTCATGTCAAAACCCTCCCCGAATGGTAATCACCCATGAATCTAAGTTCTACAGATCGAAAAACGGATTAGGGGAGTAAAAACCTTACCTTTTGCGCTAGAAAAGGTGGAAAACTGTCAAGAACTTGCCCTGGGCAGTTTCTTAGCTCTCAAGAATGAAGGTTGCAGAATAATAACGTTTTTGGGGTTTAATCCCGACTTAATTTGCGACTGGGCCGTTACGGCTGACCCCATCCTACCACGACTTACATATAGACAGAACCTTGGAATTTGAGTTTCGAACCCCCATTTCACAACACACCTTCAACCTACGACGTTTAAAAACTACCATTTCACGCTAAGATCAGTTTTGGGAGTTCTACTCGCCTGAATTTGATTCTGTAAAGTTGTACAGGTTTATTAACGTCTTAGCTATCCACTCATGTGATCAAATTCACAGTTAGATCCCCCATTCATTATCAGATTTCCTTAGACCATACATGACTCAGATTCGTCCAAATCTGGACTAGGCAAGAATTTTCCAAGTCACTACCCAAATGTTTTCTGGTCCAAATTCTTTCCCAACGACATGAACAAGTCATTACATATATATACATTGTTGTGGTATCATTAAGATTTTTTGTTCACACTCTACTCATTAGTCAAATATATTGTACAAGTATGTATGTATGCATGCATGTATATATATATATATATATATATATATATATATATTATTGTGGTGTCATTAAAATTTATTGTTAAGAAATTACTCATTAGTCAGTGATACAATAAGAGTATATATATTTTTATGATTTCATTAAGATTTCTTATTTACACTCTACTCATTAGTCAATAATATTGTACACGGATATATAGAGGGTTGGAGCCTAAATTTAAAAGGGTTGAACGAAATTGGGCGTAAATTTAAAGAGAATTGGAGTTGTAATTTATTTTGAGAGAATGAATTTTGCTAAATTAGTTTGGATTGAACTATGAAATCATAATTATTTTGTGTTTTGTGGTATATTTATGTAGTTAACTCTTTTTAATATAACAAATCAAATAGTCAATAAAAAATGAATTAAAATAACTAATTTGAATATAAATAATTCCATTATAACTTGTTTTATAACCATACCATCCCTAAATATATACACATCTTCAGTGACCAATGTTACTATTTAAGACAATAAACATTAATGTTTTAAAATATCTAAATTTTCTAACTTTTTAAAATATTTAAATTTCCTACCTATCGGCTACTACTATGTCCATATTATTTTAAAATCTGAATCTGGCCATCTTTTTGTTTTTAATTCATAATGTTCCCTTTTTCTGCCTTCAAACTATTATCTTATATTCATTTTAAAATTTCCACCGTTGGTTTAGAAGTGCATTTACACACTAACTTAATATTTTAATATAATTTTTTCCTAACATAAACGAGTTATTTTTTGCATTACAAACATGCTTGTTAATAAATAACATGTTTTTTCAACTTATAGATGATTAGTTCACAATTATTCAAAGACGTTGGTATCACTTTTGGGATTAGCGTAAATACTTCTCACGCGTGATATAACTGATATTTACATCAAATCAACTTTTAACTTATTATGATCACACAATAATAAATAAATTATTCTCTCGTAATAATATAGTTGTTATTAAATAATTTTTAGAGATAATAATATAATATAAATATTTATAATCATTACTTTATATAAATAAAGTTAAAAGCTTTAACAATTTTGAATATAATAACATTAATTCATTATAAATTGCTGCAAAATATTTGTGTTATACTATCATTGAACGTCTCCTTTGTTGTAATGTTAGGTAATTTAATACATTGGTGAAAATTTTATAAATGACATATATAAGACTAATATTTTCAAGTTATGCAGTATAATAGAACTTTCAAGTTGTAACACTAAAAAATTTCAGGTTGTAACATTTTATTAAAAAAATATATTTTTAAAATAATAGTAAAAATACATTTTTTTGAAAATCATAAAAAGAAAAAAATGATATGTCATTAATTTGAATACATTAAGGATAATTAATGATGCCATAAATTTAGGGGATTCAAAACAAAATAGGAATATTTGTTTTCCTTTTTTTACTCAATCAGTTAACATTAATTACAAAATAAATATTTGTTTTCCTTGTTTAGCTCAAAGCAGTTAAAATTCGTTCAAACATATTTCTTTTCTTTTGTTGGAAGGTTTCTCTCTCTTCTCAATATTTTCTATGTAAATTGTTACTCTCATCTAATTCATATTCGTTTTTATTCAATAGTTTTTATTTTCTTGTAATGGACGGCTTCTCATTAGTATTAATAAACCATGGTGGTAGATGGGATCTTTCAGGTTAGTTTTCTTTGCGATTTTTTATTTGTATTGTAATACAAACCAAACCTTAAAAAAATTATGAACAGTGATTCTGCAAAAAAAAATTATTCAGATTTTGTTTGTGTATAAAAATTTTAATTATGGCGTTTTTGGTATGAATATTCACTTTTGAAATTACATAAAATTTGTTTGAAATTGATATAAATTTTGGTTTGAACATTCATTTTTTTGTATGTTTCTACTTAAAAAATTACATAAAATTTATTTGAATTTGGTATATTGGTTATACCATGTTGGTACGATTTTAGAATTATATTTGAATGAATTTTGTATACTATTTGTCTAATAAATGACAATTAATAGTTAGAAGTGGTATTATTTTGGTATTATAGTGACATGATTCTGCTGTGAAAAAGTGAAATCTTATGGCATGAAATATGTATAATTTTGGCATGAAATAGGTATGAAAAGTGTGCATAATAATTGTATGAAATTTGTTTACTGATTTCAGATTTTTTATTGTGTATAATAATTTGAATTATGGTGTTTTTTTTAAATGTATAATGTTATATTTTGATATGAACATTGAATTTGTTCATTATTTGTCTGACCCATTTTTTATTTTTTGGTATATTTATGGTTAAAAAAATAGATAATTTATTCTTTGAAATTTGTATACTACCAGATATGCATGACAATCGTTAATGGTTTTTAGTACGATTTCTGGTTTGATTGGATTTTTTTTTTTGGCATTATATTATAATGAATTTTGAGAATAATAATGTAATGAATTTGATATATTGTTTATTAAAGAATGCATTGTTTTACGGTTAGATTTATTCTTTTTAGATTTATACCCATTGGATATCAATTTCATACATTTTTATTTTTTGTCTTTGTTCTAAAATTTCAAGTTGGATATCAAGTGTATATAAATTGGATACAACATTAACTTGTTTTAGATTGTCTGATTTGATTGAAATATTAGTTACATTTTGTTTTATTCATTTTTCAAGTGGGATATCTATTGAATACCAAATGGATACCAATTAAATACAACATTAACTTGTTTAGGTAATCTAGTTTGGTTGAAATCTCAACTACATGTTGATTTTTCAATATTCCAATGGGATATAAATTCGATACTAAATTTATACAAATTCGATACAATATTAACTAATGTTACATTGTCTATTTCAGTTGAAATCTCAATTATATGTTGTTTTTTTCAATTTTACCACTGGGACGTCAGTTGGATACCAAATGTTCACCAATTTCATACTAAGATTTGACTTAATTTTTCTAGTCGATATTAATCGCATACCAACATTACCTATTTTTTGAGTATACATTTGAAAAACACTAAATACACAAATGATTAACTAGCACACATATAAATATTCTGAAATTATAATTCATTAACTTAAAAGACAAAATAAATCAAAACATGAGTTTACCACAGTAAAACAATCAAATCAAAATAAAAATAAATTATGTCTTTTTTCAGAAGGATAATTTGAACATGTCTTCCTGTTGTATTCCTTCCGACGACATGTACTGCATGTAATCTTAGACCTCTTGAATTTCACATCAGCAAATCATTTACAACGTTCAAGTTGTGTTCTCCCTACAGTTCTTTTTGAACCAGGCGATAATAATTTATGCTCAGACACTTTTTGAATTGCATATTTTCCTATTTCATCATAAATTATTGTGTCGTTATTACATCGTACAAAAGTACAAATAACTTTTGTACATAGGTTATATCAGTATACAAATTTCACACCATTTTTATGCATACAAAAGTAAAAATACATATGTATTTTTAAACAATTTCATATGTTATTAAAGAATACAAAAGTAAAAACACATATGTTATATCAGTATACCAATTTTATACAATTCTTATTCACACATTTCTTACCTATTTCATGCCAAAAGTTATCAATTATTCACACCAAGATCATGCTAGTAGAATACCAAAATAATTCCAACTTAGAAATATTAATTGTCATTTCTTTAATAAACAGTATACCAAATTCATTACATTATTATTCTCAAAATTCATTACAATGTAATGCCAAAAGAAAAATTCAATCAAACCAGAAATCGTACTAAAAAACATTACTGATTGTCATACATGTCTGGTAGTATTAGTATACAAATTCCAAAGAAAAAATTATCTAATTTTTAATCAGAAATATATCAAAAAATAAAAAATGGGTCAGACAAATAATGAACAAATTCAATGTTCATACCAAAATATAACATTATACATTTAAAAAAAAGGTCATAATTCAAATTATTATACACAACAAAAAATCTAAAATCATTATACAAATTTCATACAATTATTATGCACACTTTTCATACCTATTTCATGCCAAAATTATACATATTTCATGCCATATGTCGTCACTTTTTCACAACAAAATCATGCCACTATAATACCAAGATAATACCACTTCTAACTATTAATTGTCATTTATTAGACAAATTATATATGAAATTCATTCAAATATAATTCTAAAATCGTACCAACATGGTATAACCAATATACCAAATTCAAATAAATTTTATGTAATTTTTTAACCAGAAACATACAAAAAAATGAATGTTCAAACCAAAATTTATATCAATTTCAAACAAATTTTATGTAATTTCAAAAGTGAATATTCATACCAAAAACGTCATAATTAAAACTATTATACACAAACAAAATCTGAATAAATTTTTTTTCCAGAATCACTGTTCATAGTTTTTTTAAGGTTTGGTTTGTATTACAATACAAATAAAAAATTGCAAAGAACACTAACCTGAAAGATCCCATCTACCACCATAGTTTATTAATACTAATAAGAAGCCGTCCATTACAAGAAAATAAAAATTATTGAATAAAAACGAATATGAATTAGATGAGGGTGACAGTTTACATAGAAAATATTGAGAAGAGAGAGAAACCTTCCAACAAAAGAAAAGAAATATGTTTGAACGAATTTTAACTGCTTTGAGCTAAACAAGGAAAACAAATATTTATTTTTTTTATAATTAATTTTAATTGATTGAGTAAAAAAAGGAAAACAAATGTTCCTATTTTGTTTTGAATTCCCTAAATTTATGGCATTATTAATTATCCTTAATGTATTCAAATTAATGACATATCCGTTTTTTTCTTTTTATGATTTTCAAAAAAATGTTTTTTACTATTATTTAAAAATCTTATTTTATAAAATGTTACAACCTAAAATTTTTTATTGTTACAACTTGAAAGTTTTATTATACTGTCATAACTTGAAAATATTAGTCTTATATATGTCATTTATAAAATTTTCACTAATTTAGGGGGGTTGGAAATAGCTTCTTGTTTGAAAGTAACGAAATTATTTTCCACTTTCACTATCAAACAATAAAAAATATTTTCTATTTGTTTATTAAACATCAGAAAATAACTTGTTTTTCATGTGAAACTTCATCAAACACATATATATCAAGTGCAAAATGACAAAATTAAGTTATATTATTTTAAATATATAAATAAGTTTTTTTTTAAATTTTTTTTTGAGACAAACTAATAAATATGAAATATTCGTATATAAACTAAAACAGAAAGAATATAAGTTAGAATAATCTTAGGTTCAAATTTTAGCAGAGGTAAAAAGAAAATATTATGTGATTTTTTCTTTTTGTTATAGTCTTGTGAACATAATTATTTCGAATTTGTTGCTGGCGAAAAAATGACAAATATCAATGTATGTAAAAATTGATCCGAATATTACGATGATAAACAAAATAAGTCATGGTGACTAAAGATCTTTTTCTCTTTTTGGTTGTTAAAAAGTAGTGATTTGTATATGATTGTCTATTATGAGTTTAATTTATGATACCAATTACAAGAAAAAAAAAAGTGAGGTTGTGATAACCATAAAATTGTAATGGTAGGGAATACATTAACAATTCCCACTTTTCATAAGTCTTTTTCATACACTGATTTCCCCTTTTGATCTTCTTTTATTTTTTTTCCTTTAATAATATCAAAGTTATTTTTGTCATTTTTTTCACGTTGCATTGGATATTTAAATTGCAACTTGTAATTGTTGTGCCCACATATATGTGGCGAATATACCTTATGGCCATATTTTATTTTTTCGGTAGACCGTGTTATCTATGTCACGGCGGCGCTAGGATATCTGTTTCGTCGAAAAATTATTATATATATTTAAATTAAAATAAATTTCTTGTTGGCTCCACAATTAATATTATTGTTCAAGAATTAATTTTTATTTATCAAAAACTTATATCATATAGATAAGTCGATATTTCTCTTTTATATATATGTGTGTGTGTGTTGAATCTATTGATTTTTAATAGAAATTCTAACATAATTTTTAAATATAGATTTCAGATTCGAGTTATGAAATAATTTTTTTTCAATAAAGTGTTATCTACTTAATTAGTTAGGCTATTATATATCGAGTGCCTCTTGATTTTTGCCAAGGTATGTCCCACTTTTCTTTTTTAAAGAAAAATCTCAATGTGACATCGCTATTTCTTTGTAACTACGTACACAAAAGATGATAGGACACACCCTTAGTTTGGCAGCTATATTTTGGAGCTACAATGTAGTTTATTAAATGTGTAAGTATAAAAAAACATTGTAAACCAATCATTAACTTCGTATTCAAAACTATTCGAAATCGAAATTTCTAATTAAGAAGGAAGAAAAAAATATTTAAATTCGAAACTTCAAATTAAGAAGGGAGGGCAGAATACTCACTGCAATCTTGTTGGATTGATACAGTATATATTTTCTTATATATTGAAATAAAATTGTGTCACTGTTTATAGAGAACTAAAGAAAATAAAATAAAATAAATTATTTTTTCTTATAAATGCTAAACTAACAGGAAATTAAATATTATATAATTAAAGTTGAAAAAAAATATTCTATCATTAATATAAATCATAAAGTAGTAGGAAAGTAAAATTTTAACATATTGGATCTTAAATTAATTTCGATAATTTGTTAGTGAAATTCATCTTCAACTTCATTAGGCAATTAGTTATCTTATTTTGTTGATTAATGTTTTCTTACATGATTTCGGATGATTTTATGTCCATTTTCTAAATATAGTATTTAGAATCACACTTATTTATGCTTTTTGTTTTTTGCAATGATAGACTATCATATTCAGTAACAAAGTCAGAAATTTAAATAATTTTTTTAAAAAAGATATGTATATAACAATATATAGAAGGTCATTCAACAATTTATATATACGAAAAAATAATGTATCCCTTTACATAGCTCTATGCTACTCATTATATTTTGCTTCAAATATTCATCAATCTTTCATATGAAGGAAGGGTTAGAATATTTTATATTAATTAAGGGAATAAGTTGTTATCTTGAATTAGTTTTATAATTGAGAGAGACTCAATCTTGTTTGGCTAAGTAATATAAACTAAGGAAAGTTTGAGCTATAAAACATAATTAGAATTCGAAACAAGAGGTTGAACCAAACAACTCCTAAGTATTTGTTAAAATTATTGAACAAAATCAAAGTTGCAACTTGCAAGTAGTGGAGAAAATACGTTATGCCAATATTTTAATCAATTATTATCTGAGGTTCTATGGCTATTTTTTTTATAAATATAATATCATCGTCAAACTCATTTATGTTGTTGTGTTTCAATGGTGGAGTTCATGTTTAATGGTGGAGCTAAAAGGATTCGAAAAATATAATAATAACAACGTTCATCTTATTATAAATAATTGTTTTAAATAACTTGCTTATTTACAAGCTTAAAAGAGAATTAATTAAAATTTTCTCATTTGACTTTAGAAAAACAAGTTTATAAATTTTCAAAAAAGTATTGTGAGGACAAATTAATAAAATTATTTTTTTATTTATATTTTTTTTTAAAAGATACGTAAAAAAAAAAAATGAACAACTAATATAATACGAAGAGAGTAGAATTTAAGCAAAAGGTTGAACCAAAATATTCCTTATCATATTCTTCAAAATTATTAGACTAAATCAAAATTGCAACTAGTTGATGTGTCCACAAAGATGTGGCGAAAATACCTTATGCGAATATTCAAGTATCGTTGTCTTATGTACTCTATATAATAATAGAGTCGAAATTTTTATTAACGAATTTAAAATATAAAAAAATATAAATACAAAGAACTCAAAGGAAATCAACCTCCACTAGTATATACTCATATAAAAGTAATTTAATGAAATAAATAGTAGTATAATCTTGATTCACCTTGACCCTTCCTTGTTATGTTTCGTCAGTACGACATCAAAAATGATCTTTAACTGTAATTAATTAACGATAATAGTTTAATCATTGCTAAATATGTTTAATGACAATAGCTTAGTTGCTGTTAAATGTATATATTTTTAACTGTAATATCCATAAAGTTTATAATGATGTCAGATCAAATGATAATTAAGCAACATTAACAAAAAAAATTATTATTTTTTATTAATAAATATATTTATTGTTATTAAAAATTGTTTTATTATAACGCGTATATCTGGAAGGTGGAAAGGAAGCAGAATCACTAAATATTTGAGTTTCCCATAGCTATTTAATTTTAATATATAGTGAGTAGGTTCATAGAACCTAATCGATCATGACTAGGCCACACCCTAGTTTGACAGCTACATTAATTATCAAGCTACATCCATAGTTATTATTTCAACAGTTGAATTAATTTTATTTATTAGTATTTTTTTTTCATTTAATAATAATTGTCTAATATATTAAAAATAATTGTTCAATACTTCTAATACTTACTTAACTTAAAGAGTGAAGAGATAATTTATTTTTTATGTCTATTTTATTATTATTTAAATAATATATCAAGTCAATAATAAATAACTATTGTTAGATAGAGGGAGGCAGGGAGCAACATATAATATCTTATAACCATCTAATTAAACTGGTTTATGGTAACAACATCTAGTGTCGTGAAAATTAGATTATGAGGTTAATGAGTGTTTAGTGATTTGATAAAATAAAGTTATTGGATTATTTATTGGTTTTTTAATACTTGATAAATTCACTCATTAAAACAATAGTAATTTCCTACTTTATCTCTATATAAATATTGCAATAAATATTAATATCAATATCTTATTCTATTATCTTATTCTATTAATTACCATCTTTACCCTTTAATCTTTAATTTACAGTCGTAATTGTTATATTTGTGTTGCACTTGTATATAACTATTTGATGAGTATTTTCTTATTAATTAAATTGGAAATCGAACCGTTAAAGGCCAAAATTGATAAATTGATAAAAATATCTTACTGATTAGATTATTGATTTAACATATTTAAAAATCAAAAATTGATAAATTAAATTGATAATGCATTAAACCGAAACGAACAGATTGATGCGCACCTTTTGTAAAAATAATTACTAATGATTATATTAGATTAAATTACTTGCCTTATATTTTTAGAATATTGCCTTTTTCTGAACTCTTCTAATATAATTTTAATTTGTGAAAAAAAAATTCTACTAATTTGCAAAATATTTGAAAACTAGAACTTTTTTCAAATAATAAACTTATACCGTTATACGCCGACCAAGAATCTCCTTACGCCATAGACATTAGACCGACCGCTTATTTGCCTTTGTCTAATAAATAATGTTATATTTAGCTTTCGTTACATATTTACATGTATTGAATTAAAAAAATAAAATTTTTAATTTAAAAAATATCATGTAAAATTTAAAAATATAAGGTTGGATCAGCCTAAACAAAAGAAGATTTTTTTTATTTTTTTTTTAGTTTTGTTGAGTTTGAGGACTTTAAAAAGATTTAGAAAAGATTGTATTAAAATTTGATATATATGTTACTATCTTATTCTTAATTATTTGTCCACTTTTGAGTTGACACAGTTATTAAGAAATAACGATTGACATAGTGAGTTTACTATTTTACGCCTATTAATTACGAAGTGGATGAATTATCAATTTAAGATTTTTAAGAAGTTCTACTCTTTTGAAAATTAATTAATAGAGGATATAATAAATAAATAAAAAGTGTCGTTTCTTAATTTGTCAAAATAAACAATTAAAGAAAAATAGAGAAATAATTAGAGACGGAAAGATAGTAACATGATAATTGGCGCTACCATAATTACCAAAAAAGTAATAACGTCAATAATCACGTGTTACGAAATTAAATCGGAATTGTAATTTTAAAATAATACTAGTTGTCATTTCACCCTATGATGTTCTAATCCACCAAAAGCTCTTTCTTAATCTTTCCTAATTCTCTTAAACAAAAGTAGCTTTGGACAAAAATGATTAATTAACAATGTAATTAATCATGTGAAAATCCCCTTTATTAGTTGGATCCACAAATTAATAAAGAAAAAAGAATAGATGAACCTAGTGGTAGGCACAAACAATGTCGCCATTTGTTGACTTACAAACATTGAAACAAAAATATTTAATGTTTTTAATATCTCACTCCGTAATCTTTCAAATTTCGAAAGTTAATTTATAATTTATATATTTTAAAATAAATTTTACATACTAAAGTATTACATAAAAAAATTATTATAAGTTATAATTTTTTTTAATAATTAATAGTATCCATATTAACTTTTATGCACCTTAACTTATTCAAAAGATAAAAATATAATATAAATTAAAACGAAAGAAGGAAAGGATAGTCGAAAAAAATGATGTTATAATGACGTGTAAGGATAGACATTCACTCTCTACATTTAATATATTAGTACTAACTTTTTTATTGTTAAATTAAAAAAAAAAAAAAAAAAAAAAGGAGCTGTATATATATAGTGGCCAGAAAGGCAACAGTTGTGGGGGTTCATTTTTTTTTTTCTTATTTTGTGTGATTATAAGCCCCTTTTCGGAGAACTTCAACAAACTCCAAAAATTGCTCTAACAATTTTCTTCATCATAAATTATCCCTAGTTCGATCTCGATTTACTAATTTACGAGATCGAACGTACATTTTCATTGAGGCTTTAGTCGGCGCATCTACGCCGACTATGGCCTTATTCTCTTCTTCTGAAACCACAATATTCAACAAATACGAGGTAGGGAAACTCCTAGGATGTGGCGCATTTGCCAAAGTGTACCACGCTAGGGACATCAAAGATGGCCGTAGCGTGGCGATTAAAATTATTAACAAAACAAGAGTTAGCAACGCGATTTTAATGGCGAATATCAAACGTGAGATCTCAATTATGAGACTTCTACGACACCCACACATCGTCAAACTTGACGAAGTGTTGGCTACCAAGACGAAGATCTACTTCGTCATGGAATTTGTTAAAGGAGGCGAATTGTTCGCCAAAATTGCTAAAGCTGGAAAATTTTCCGAAGATCAAAGTCGGAAAATTTTCCAGCAACTCATTTCTGCTGTTCGTTATTGTCATTCTCGAGGTGTGTACCATCGTGATTTGAAGCCAGAAAATTTACTTATTGATGAAAATGGTGATTTGAAAGTTTCTGATTTTGGGCTAAGTGCGTTAACGGAACAAGCACAACAAGATGGGCTATTACACACGCTTTGTGGGACCCCATCTTACGTGGCACCAGATGTTTTAACGAAAAAAGGATATGATGGAGCTAAGGTACATTGAGAAAATGATCTGTTATGACGACTTACAAATTGCATATATGAAAATGATTTTTAGAGCACTTAGATGTAGAAATGAAATTTTTGGTAAAAATGGCATACAATTTAGATTAATTTTGTAAAGATTGCAAAATCAAATCTTGAAGATCTTATATATGTGACATGTGAATACTCATCTTTTAATTTGATAAATTCATCCGTTTTATGAGAAGTGACCAAGTCAATTTCAGGATTCTATTGTATCGTGAAGGGATTTGTTTATATAGGATCAATATTTCTTTAAGGAAATTTGATTCTATTGTATTGTGAAAGGATTTGTCTATATTTGAGTAATATTTCTTTTAGGAAGTTTATTTTGACATCTCGAATTCTTTCTTATAACTTTTTTATTATTTTATTTTCGAATAGGCGGACATTTGGACATGTGGAATCATCTTGTTTGTGTTAAATGCTGGATATTTGCCATTTCATGATTCAAATCTTATGGGGATGTACCATAAGATTATCAATGGAGAATACAAGTGTCCAAAATGGATGTCATCCGAGTTAAAGCGATTTTTACGTAGAATTCTTGATACAAATCCAATGACAAGAATAACCATTGAAGAAATCATGAATGATCCTTGGTTTAAGAAAGGCTTGAAACGCGTTAAATTTTGTGAGGAAGACGGTAAGCCTCATAGACGAATTCAGAATTCAGATTCGATAGGTCAAGATGAGCCTAGCGCGGAAATAGAAGAGGTCAAGGAGGGAGAAGACAAGAACAAGAATTCTTATTTGAATGCTTTTGATATAATTTCATTCTCAATGGGATTAGACCTCTCAGGATTGTTAAATGACGGTTTTAACCCTTTAGAGGATTTCGAACGATTAGTTGTTGAAGGGTCATTGGAGATAGTAATGGAGAAAGTAGAAGAAATGGCAAAGAAGGAGAATATGAGGTTAAAGAAGAAAAAAGAATGGGGAATAGAGTTGAAGAAAGGTAAATTGATTATGAACATGGAAATTTATAGAGTGATAGATGGGTTTGTTGTTGTTGAGGTTCGTCGAAAAGTCGGTGATATTGATATGTACAAAGAAATATTGAAGAATAACATGAAGCCAGTAATTCTCGACCAACAGCCGATGGAAGTATTGATTTCGACAGAGGTGGATCCATAATTTAGAGTTAGTAGATTCATAATTTTGTTTGATCGCATGTGAGTGAGCTTTGTACATAATAAAATAAAAGAGAGAGTATATTAAGCGTTAAGAAAGAAAAAGAGGTGTGTAAAAGGGAAGTTATTCATCACTTACCCATATATACTGTTAATATTTTTTTTTTTTGTATGTGGGTTGAAAATTTTGTTGTGAGAAATAAAACTACACTATTATTGTGTGTGTAAAAATTAATTGGTAACCTAATAATTAAAAATGATAATGAATCTCTAGCATGTGTTAAATTGGTATGAAAAATCTCTTATTTGCCGGGTATATAACTTAAATTTATTTATATTTTATTTTTTCCTTTAAAAAGTAAAAAGTGTGAATGATAATTGAATGAATATCATATTGTAAATTATTATCAAAAGGTGTATTGAGATGAATGAAATATTTTAATTTGATTATAAATTAGAGATTCAGATTTAAATTCTGAAAATAAAATTTATGATTAAAAGATGTTATCCTTTTAAATAAGTTTTAGTTCTATGTCTCTATCAAACATTAATTTAAATTAATCAAATGAGTAAATTTAAAACATCATATGATTATTAATATTAATTAAAAATAAAGAAGAATAGGTCATGTTGTCTCTTGGAATATTAGAAGTGTACCCCTTTGTTGTTGGCCAAATGATTTTGCCGTGTTCCTTTTAGTACTTTCATCGTCTCAATTTAGTGGTAAATTAGAAATTAAAAGTCAATTAAACTTTTCTCTAATTAAATTTTTAATATATATTTAAAATATTTAAAATCATTAATTAATATAATTTATATTATTTTCTTATATAATTTTTAATAAATATTTTTTAGTTTATTTTAATAAAACTTCTATATTCAAATTTACTTCAAATCAAAATATAAAAATTTGACTTTTAATTATCGGCCGACAGAAGAGAGATCATTGTTATCTTTGTCTCTTCAACCTCCAATTTTTGACTTTTTCTTATTTCACTTATGCGTTTAATTTATATATTTTATATTTTCTTAATAAGATAAGAAGCTGTGAGTTTGAGTCTTGAAAATTGATATAAAGAAATTTGTATTAGCGGCTGTATTCTTTTTTAGTCAACTATAAATTATATGAATTTTAATTAATCAAATCAATAATTATTGAAAATCAAATAGTTAGAAAATAATAGTTATTACATCTTATCAAAGAAATGGGATCGCACAAATAACTCATTATTAAAGCTTGTTTTGCTCTTGTTCTACCACTTGTCTTATTTCCTATGTTAATGTTTTGACTTGTATGCTTATGCTCATTACGGAATTTGGGATTCGACTCCTCTACATTTTTATTCTATCCATTTTCTCTAAGTTTTTATTTGGATGAGAGATATATGTTATAGATTTAAATTAATTGTTGAAATTTAATAAATTAAAAATAAGTCTTAATCATAATTAAGATAATAAATATTTTATATATTTACTCCCAAAATATTAGACAATTCTACATTTCTAGCCACTAATTTTTTTATTCTTTTTACTCATTTTTTTTAAAGCAGCGTAGTCAGGGAACTTTGAAGGCTTATAATATGTATTTTCAATTATTTGTATTATATTATTATCTATTTTGTCAAATATATCACATATTTGATTGCTATCTTATTTACAATACTTGCCCGACTTGAAAAAAAAAATTACACTAAATTCTAGTAATATATTTTTTTTAAGTACGAGGATCCAAATTTATCTTCTCCTTGAAACATTGCAATTAATTCTTTTTCAAAGTATCAAAATTAGATTAAAAACAATTGGAATTTTTTTTTTAAAAAAAGCAAAAATATAAATGGAACTAAGTACGATTTTTTACATTAATTGAAGGCAAGTAAGAAAAGTTTTTATATATTTAGGAAAGATATCATGTACAATTAAAATTGGGGGATTAAAAAAATATTTTAAAAATAAATATATGAATGAAATTAATTATTTTAATCATAGTTAGTACTTATCTTTAATTTATTAAATCTCAACTATTGATTTAAATTTGTGACATGTGCCTCTCCTCCGAATAAGAACTTGAGGAAAATTGAAAGAATGGAAAATGGAGAGAAGCCAAATTCAAAAATTTGAGATTTTATATTTTCTTTGTCTCAATTAATATGAGTTAGTTTAACTTGACACGAGTTTCTTAAGAAAAAATAAAACCTTTAAAAATATGTGGTCTAAAATAAGTCATAAATATTTGTGTAGTTATTAATCATTTCATAAAAAGAAAAATAAGCATTTTAAGATTAAATTGTTTCTTTACATTGAAATTTGAGATCTAATATAGTACTTGTCCACTTTTTTTAACTGTCCACAAGTAATTAGCAACAGAGAAAATATTACTTACTGTGTTCTTCTTTTATACATTTTTTTAAGAATATGATAATTTAAAAAATATTTTGTTTATCTTTATTTATATCTTAAGATATAATTTCTCTTCATTAAATATCCACTAGTTTATAGCCCCCAAAAGTGGGTGGAACTTTATTAAAATACCTCACTATTTTCATGTTTATTTTTGCAAATGCGTGCCCTGTATGGTTGATAATAATATGGTAAATTTACTGTAAAGAAATTTTTAAAATTTTAATAGCCGTCCATCTATGTATTAAGTTAAAATCGTCGGCCGATATATAATTCATATATAATGTGTATGATAATATATAATCTATGTATACTGACCGAAAAAAAAAGAAGTAAATTTACCCAACTATTTGTGTAAAAATGCAGAGTTGTTTATAACAGATTTCGAAATGGTACCCTGAAAATTGATACACTAGTTAGTACAATATTTTGGTCATTGATTAGCATTAGCACCTCCCTTCGTCCCAAAATATTTGTCATGTTTCATTTTTTGATAATCAAACTATATAAGCTTTGATCAAAATTATTAAATGTTTGTATTAAGATATGTTGTCTACATCACACACTTTGAATTATGGCCCTTCCTCAGATTCAACATGAATGCAGGATACTTTATACACCAGACTGCCTTCGTAGGCATCTAGTATCCATAATCTATTGGCTCGACTAAATCAGATTTACGCTACATAGTTTCCATTATTCCATTAAACGCGATAGCGCTCATTATGAAGATTTTCTCTTCATGAAACACCAGCAGATTAAAGAGGAAATCAGAAGCAAGAGTATGGTATCTATGAGAACAAAAATCACTTGTACTTTGAGAGATATATTGTACAAAACAACACCATGATTAGGAAACCTCAACTACAAAATGAACATCTAAGCTACGCGGTGAACAAACCGGGAATTCTAGCAAAGAGAATTCAAAATAAAATGCAAGAATGCTATACCTGAGATCTGAACATGCTAGTTCAAGCAACTTTTAAACGGTTGACAACTGAACAATCCAACTTCGAGAAATACACATATAGACACCTCAACTAATCTCCACTGTGTCAATTGAACACTCCAACTTACAAAATGATCGTCCAGACAACTCCAAAATTTATTGGTGTCAAGCATCCATGAGAGACTATAGAGACAAGTTGAGGTTTCTCAGAGTTGAGGCTAAGTTAAAGGTGTTTATGTATGTATTATGCCTACCCTCTTTGCACAGTTGACTTTTCCGATGAAGGGAATTCATTGGAACCCCTCACATGCACCTAGCTCAGCCCCTGCATTTAGGACAAAATGTGAACAAGGAAGTGTATGGTAATCAAGGTAACTGCTCTTGCTGTATCAGATGGTTTTGGAGTAGCAGTTGCTGCTGCTCCGGAGGTTGTTGCTGGTTATCTAAATGTTGTTCCTGCTGAAGTTGATTATTTGGTGGCTGCTCATGAAGCTGGTCTTCCGACTGCTGAGGCACCTGCTGATCTTCTTGCCAAGTCCAAACGATATCTTGAAGACCCGGTCTTAGGCCTTCGTTCAATATCTGTTGATATTCCAATGTATCCCCATTTGATTTTTTCACTTCCACCAAATGAAAAGCTTCAACGACCTCAAAGATCTCCACGTCAATGCTCAAAGTTCCCTTTTTTCCTTCTTTTGTTCCTTCGAACCTCAGTAATCCTGCATCCCTTTTGCAAACTTTCAGCTTGAGATGTTTAGCAATATTTTCGAGCTTGGATATGATCTCTGATGCAGTTTTCCGGGATGTGAATTTAGTTTCTTTCTTTAAACAAGGTTCCTCGAACAATCTGGATAAATCAAACTTAGCATAAAGGGAAATGATATCAAATGCATTCAACTTTGGAATCGAAGCCACTTCTTGCTTGTCCTCTGTATTTGCTGAAGCTATTTCCGTGCTTACTTCGTCTACTACTGTAGATTTAGAGGAAGTTGAAATTCCCCTCCGGAACCACGAACTTGCTCTAATTTTTGCAAGGGAAATTCTTGAACTTGGATTAGGATCCAACATTCTTGAAAGTAGACGTCGGGCTTCTGGTGGAAACCAACTCGGACATTTGTATTCAGCTATCCCAATCTTCCTATACATCTCCATCAAATTTGAGTCTTGAAATGGAAGATAACCTGCCAACAAAACGTATAGGACAACCCCACACGACCAAATATCAGCCTTAGTCCCATCATAGCCTCTTCTGTTGATCACCTCCGGAGCAACATAAGCTGGAGTCCCACACGTCGTGTGGAGGAGTCCGTCTTGGTGCTTTGACTCAACTAGAGCACTTAAACCAAAATCAGAAATTTTTAAGTTTTCATTGTCATCTAACAGCAAGTTTTCAGGTTTCAAATCCCGGTGATAGACACCCCTACTATGGCAGAAATCTACAGCATTTATCAACTGCTGAAAATATTTCCGTGCTGCGTCCTCTTTTAGCCTTCCCTTAACTACCTTGTTAAAGAGCTCACCTCCTTTACAACATTCCATGATAAAGTAAATCTTGGTTTTTGTCGCCATGACCTCGTAAAGATGCACAATATTTGGATGTCTGACTAGTTTCATAACTGATATTTCCCGTTTGATCTGATTCATGAGCCCAACCCTGAGAACTTTTTCCTTGTCTATGACTTTGATGGCAACACTCTGTCCTGTTTTGATATTCCTCGCATAGTAAACCTTAGCAAATGTACCTTGACCTAATAATCTGCCCACTTCATAGCGGTCCATCAGTATGCTTCCTTTATTGGCCATTAAAAAAAATCTATATATCACTTTCTAGTACAAACTTAGATGCAAAACCTTATAAACTACTGCCACTCAACCATCTGCGCACAAATTATCGTTTATTAACACAACGCGCAATGTACAGCTACTCCATGCACTTTGCATCTTGGCGCAAGCAATGATGCTATGGTCGTTGCACCTGGGCTCAATATTCTCAAGGATGAAAAATGGCAACCCTACTAAGCCCAAAGCCTCGAGATGATCACTTTTAGAATTCGAGACACTCAAACACATTTTTCAGCATTCCTAGGATTATCTCTTCTCAACTACCACTAGAAAACGCTGAAAAAGTGTGTAATCAAACAACTAGATGACCTTCCACTGCCTCCCTGGAAAAGATGAAATACGAGGAAACGATTTCAGTAGCTATACAGAATTATGCTTCTAACTACAGAAATTAAAGATTGGAAAGGTAAAGAACTGTATCGTGAGTAAAATTGGTGTTAGTTATCGATTGATCATATATGTGTATTTACCCTGAATTTGTTATACATGTTTGTACTCAAACAAATCAATTATTAAACAACAAGCAACAGAGACCATCTATTGCATGGAATCTATAAAGAAAGGTGCAATGGAGGAACTATATGGTTGATCTAACTTTATGTGAAATGTAAATGAACAAACTTTTGAATGGAAACTTAGGCACAACTATAAGAGTTGTTGCCATGTGATCAGGAGGTTACAAAGTCAAACTATGGAAGCAACCTTTTGCAAAATGTAATGTATAATCCGGAGATTCCAAGCTACCCTTTCTATAAATGCACAAATCCCAAAGAAGGCTTGAGAAATAATGACACTTACTCGAGACTTCCTAATTCCAAGGAAACAAATGATAGTTCAACAACAACAACAAACACAGTGAAATCCCACTGGAGTGTACCCAAACCTTACCCTACCTTGTGGAGTTAGATATGTTGTTTCTAAAAAACCCTCCGGGCCTAAATATCATATATTCGAGCATTAAGAAAAAGAACAAACACAAAACAAGTGATAGTTCCTACTTCAAGAAGAACATGTTTATAGAACATCAAAGTTAGTGTTTGTTATCTTAGACATTTAAATTACTCAAAAACTAAAAGCCACAGCTAGTACATACAAATAAATCAATATAAAAAAATCATTCAGACACTCGAATAAATTATCCATAATAGCTGTAAAGGTCTCTTCTTTTTCTGAAAATAAGCTGTAAAGTTTCTTCACCAAAATCCCACCATGAATAAAAGTCACAGAAATCCTGCAATCGAGTATTAATTTAAACAAAAATATATATCAATGAACAAAAAAATCATTTTTTTTTTCAAAATTAATGGTAGACAAAGGGGAAATGGAAATTGAACCTTGTTCAGATAACTAACAAATTAAGCTATTGGTATCGTCAATCAAATCAACCCTTCTGTTAATCCCCGTAATTGAACAGAAGGGTTGTACAATATCACATCAAATGGCCAATCTTGAATCATATTATCTCAAAAAACCAACAAAACAAAGAAGACCCAAAATCAAGAAACATGAAAACAATATAAATATGATATCTTTATAAAAAATATATCAAAAAAGTTGAAATTTTTACCTTTAATACAGATTTTAACACAAAAGGGAGAGAAGAAGAAGCCCTTGTAGCTGTAGAAAATAAAGATTTTTTTTTTTTTTGGCTTTCCTAATTTGAGAAAGACACAGGAAAATACACACACAAGTGGCAACGTTGTATGTGATTTTAGGACGCTGTTAATACGGCAGGAGAGACATGTTTCAGTGTGAGATGGGCCCATCTCAAACACCTTTGTTTCTCTTATTTATTTATTTTCAAGTTCGTTGTTAAAAAGGAAAAAAAATCTGAAAAATATTTTAATTTTGGGCGAAATTATTATTATAATATCAAATTTTATGAAGGACATTTTATCATCTAAGCTATTTAATAATGTATTTTAAAGGTACATATATATCACGTGGACACACAATTACTTATAATTATGTAATATTTATGATGTCCACGTAGACACATATATACCTTTAAAATATATTATTAAATAATGTAAGAATAAAAGGTTCTTTTCAAAATTTGGTATTGTTACAATAAATTCAGTCAAAATTCAGATATATTTCAAACATTTTTTCCTTGTTAAAATGGCCATATCTTTTAAAATTTCAATTTTTATGTATTTACAATTATGAAATTAAATAATATTTATATTTAACGTATTTTTTAATTTAAGCATTATAAAATTTGTGTAAATTTTAAAAAGATAAATAAATTAAACGAAGAGAATTATATACTTTTTCGATCATAACAGTAATTAGAAGTTCCGGGAAAAAACTAGACAATGCCACGTGTTAACATGATAGTTCTTTTTAGTATGTTTATTTTTTTTTTGGGGGACTAACCATATGCAATTTACACGTTTACTCTATTTCACGTTTAATCCATGACCAAAAAGAAAGAAACCAAAAAAATATATTTAAAATAATAGAGAAAAACGATGACAAGATAAAAAAAATTTCTATCACTTATATTAAAGCACAACAATTTTATTGATTGAATGAATTAAATAATACATGAATTTATTTTTTAAAATAATATATAATTTATTTATTTTTATGTATACAATGTGATTTTAAAAAAAAATGAAGTGTTTAGCTCCGTCCTAATTGGCTACATGACAAATATTAAATTGCTGACATATTTGTGTGGGACAAGTTTATCACAAAATGATGACGAATGTGATGGCATTGTGATACAAATCAATAATGTAGATGTGATATATATATATGTGTGTGTGGGTTGAAGTGATTTTAAAAAAATTAATGCGGGGCGGGACGGATACAGGGTGGGATGGGTTTAAGAATTAAGACTATATGGGGCAGGAAGGAATGTGGGGTGGGTTGAAGTGATTTTAAAAAAAATTAATGGGGTTGCAGGTCTATGCGATTTTATATGGATTCGAACTTAATTTTAACTATTTACGTGTTATAAAAGTGATAGAACAATATTTATATAATTTTGAACGAAATGTGTTTAATCAAGTTCGTGTAATTTCAAAGTATCTTAACTTGTACGTGCATGATGCAACACACCAAGCTTGAGACATATCGAGGTAGAAGAGTGTGGGGATTCATTAAATTTTCTTTGTTGAAAAAATAAACTATTACATAAATAGGGTATTTTTTGGATTTGTATATATATAAACCTAAAACTTTTATTTAAAATGACGGATTAACACTTACGATTATATATCGTGATATCATTATCTCTATTTATTCTAATATCAAATATAACAATAATAACATCCCTTTCCAAATAATTTTGTTAGGAAAATTCATTTTTTTTTCTTATAATGGTGAGACTCGATTCTAGGATCTGTATTGAGTGACCTTCTTCTTTAATTAAGCTTAGCTAAATATATTCAAATGATATCACTCTAAGACATGTCTAATATTAAGTCAACTTTAGTTTAAATATTTAATGAAATTTATTCGGCAAATTTTGAGATTTGAATCACCTCGTCATGTGACCCATGAGGGCAACACGTGAATTCACCCCCAAAATAGGATTCTACGTTTTGAATCACTCACTAGCCTTAATTATTGATGGATGAATTTATATTCATTGATTGACCAAGACTTATAACATAAATGTACTCATCTACGATAATAATTATCCCTAATATAATCTCATAAATGAGATATGTAGAGAATATGACATATACAAACGTTATGTCTATTTTTATAGGATAAAAGTGTTGTTTTCGATAGACCCTTAACTCGAAAAAAAAAATATATCGATAAATTTGGATGAGTTAGCTACCTTTGGAATCAATATTTAAAGTTTAGTCTTCGTTTAAATTTTAAAATGTATTCACTTTTTAGGGTAGTAATATAGTTCAAATAAAAATACTCCTAACTAAAATAGGATAAATTCTAATATAATATGCTAGAACACTATGACTCTTTTCTTGAATTATTATTTGTAGAATCTTGAATTCACATTAATAGAGGAATATGCACCCCAAGTTCTCTTCCTTCAATTCTCTTTAGGTTTAATATTTGTTAGGAGTCTTTGTTTTGGGGAGAGATTTATATGGTCAAATTTTTGTATAGTGACAACATTTATTTGAAAGTTATAGCTATATAATGAATGTCATTTTTGTTATAGAAAAGTAAAATAAAATATGAAAATCGATTTTGAAGAAAATCAGATTGTTATAAATTTATAGTGAAATATTATTATAACGAATGACTATTCTAACGAAGTTAATTTAATTGTATGCCAAAAGAATTTGTGGTAGAATAACTATAGTAATATTTATCTATTAAAATGGAATAAGTCTAGATGTAGTTCTCCTTTTCCTGACACTAGGAAAGGGCACGTGGCTTTTCTAATCTATCAAATTTATTTGTTCAAACACCAAAGTTATTCTTTCGATTCAGTAAAGTGAGAATCTCACTTTAGATGTGTACTTTTTCAAAAGAAATATTTTTTTATTGTAATAGTTGACTTTTTAAACTTAACCCCCTCTCAACTTTCATTGAAAATTTCGTCGATAGAATAATAAAAAAATCGAAACTTCAAAAAAAAAAAAAAAAAAAAAGTTGGAAAAAAAGGAGTGGTTAGATCGTGATGAGTGGTACTTGAATATTTTAAATTTTCTATATCTTGTGATAATCTAACTATATATTATACATATACATACTCATCATATTTGCCCAAATACAACTTTTGTTTTTCTCCAAGAAACTCCTAAATACTTCTTTAGTTATGCATATGATCTTATAAAAGTTTGATACTAGCAAGAAAATGCAAAATCTCAAAACTACAATAGATCTTCCCCATATCAAGCCAATCAAAAAGAAATCAGATGAAAAGTTATATCACGAAATGGAGTTTCAAAATCAAAGTTCTATCTCGAATCTACGAAATGATGATCAATTTATGTCTCGAAAGTCGCTCTCTTCAATGAACAACAAGTTGTCCAATGTTGAAGTGTACTATGGAAATGCACCATTGGCTGTTCCATTTAAGTGGGAATCTCAACCAGGAACACCAAAATTCAAGATTATTGAAACTCCACTTCCTCCTCTTACTCCTCCACCATCATATCTTGAGAAAAAGATGAAAAATGCCATAAAAAAACAAGCAAGGGGCAAATTTTTACAAAGACTTTTTTTCCTTCCCAAATTAACTATCTTGAGAAAAAGTCAACTACAACCATCTCCAACTAGTTCTTCATCATCGTCATCATTGTCATCATCGTCATTTTCTTCACCGCCTAGGTGTTGGTCATATTCTGTTCCTGCATCTCCATGCAAAGTCAAATCTAATTTCTAAAAGTTAGTGAGTTCAAATACGCTCATCTTATTATATGTATACAAATCAAGTTATATGTATACATTGTTTTGATTTGAATTAATGGATCTAGTTGAACCCACAAAATTAACTTTGATCCGTTTTTGTCTCCATACACTCTAAGTCTCAAGTATGTACAAGTTGAATGACCAAGATTAGATGCGAGAACCTAGGTTTTTTTTTTAAAAAAAATATCCCTTTAGGGATTGTACGATTAATATGTAACTTAATTTCACAAAATTGTATGATTATGAAAGGATATTAAGAAGTTGATTGTGCAATTTCGTATGTGATTGCATTTGGTAATGGATTTGTGTCGTTGTAGAGAGAAAAAAATAAAGGAAAAGTTTATCTGACATCCGATATTTACATCAGATCATTCTATTTTTTCACGATTACATAAAAAATTTATATTAGCATATGTTTTAACTATTGTTTAACGTCAATAAGAGTGTAAGATAAGACATGCTATATATTCATTAGGTAAGTATAATAGAGTATGGATAACAAGATTGATATAAAGGGTTACGCGCTACTGTAAGTCAACTTAATTTGATTGTATAAAATAAAGTATACAGTTAGTTAGTGTATAGAAGTATAAAGTCAAAAAAGTGAAAATATATTGCAAGTTATTAAAAATGGAAAAATCTTTTTAGCTAGAATTTGGTTAGAATGATATTTTATCTATGTTATTTTACCTTTTAAAACATTTTTACCATTTTAACTTTAATATCTTTTAACTAAAAAATGAAAAAAAGATCAGTTTGTTTTAAAATAAAAAAAATATTATAATTTTTTTAATTTTCTGACCAAATTTTCTGATCATTTAGCACTTCTCATTAAAAATGTGATTTTACTAACAAAATATTTTTGAGATTCAACAAGTCACGTGAAATACAACAAATTGACCAAATTCTTCATGTGCTTCTTTCCTATAATTCAGCATTTATGTATGATTAAGGTCACCATTTATATGGAACTTTGAAAATACTTAATAAATTTAAAAGTTGACCGCATAGAATCAAGAAGTTATAAATGAACCTTACAAAAAGAATTTAATTGCGTAAATCGAAAAGTAAAGGAAAGTAAAAGTCCATCTCCAAGTAAGTACTCCAAAAGTATCTTACAAACATTTGATTTCTTTCTTCTTTATGGTGAATCATTTTGAGTAAATATATATCAAAAGACACGACATATTGAGAGGAGCTCATATTTAAAATTTAAAATTGTTCAGAGGATATCTGAGTTAATCGGAATTAGGCAAAAAATCAGATTGTGTGAGGAAGTGAACTATAGAAGTGTATAAACAGCCATGACTATATATATATATATATATACACACACACACGATTATATACTATTTATAGATACATTACATATACATGCAATCATTTTATTGAAAAAACGTTTGGTGAATGATACATCTACATAAGAATTCCTATTTCAAATTCTAGAAAAGACATCTTATTAGATTTTTGACAAATTATTTATCATATTAAGTGAAATTGTAAGTATAAATACAAGATCTAAGCCAAAAATTACTAGGTACTATTAGATACTGACTAAGCTAGATTTTCAGTAAAGAAATTCAAACTATGACGTACACACATGAAAATATCAAATTACAAGAAAAATAATTTTAATCTTATATATACACTACAATATAACTTTTTGCCAAAGAAAATTTTGATGAACATCTTTGCTTCCATGTGACTCCGCCTTCAACCTACTATCTAACCCGTAAACAGACTTGTAGTTCCACCCCACGTGTTGCGTCTGATAACTTAAATGAAGCATGTGAATAAGAAGAAATATTTAGACAAAAAATGTAGTGAGATTCTTCTGATATTTATATATATTATCATAAATTCTAAATTCTAATAGGCAATTCCCATCACATGAAACAACATGCCCTAATGTGCACTCTATCTATTACTTGAATTATTAATTAAAATTGATCAACAATTTAAAATAATAGTGCTTCAATTTTTTTACATATGAGTAATAAATTTGGAGTATCATATTAGACAAGATAATTTCTATAAGGGCATTTAAGTATTAAAAAAAATACCATTAAAGTCATTTTTTAATTTTTTTTTCCTATGTCATAAGAAAAAATTTGACTGTAAGCTGAATGATCTCTTTATAAAACTTGTCGTACACTCAAAACATCGATTTGAGGTGGATTTTTGTCAATTTTGTTTTAGTAGCGTCAACCATAGGCCTTGATGATCAGTGGTGTCCAACCTCAGATTGGGATGAAGTTACAGAATAATGTATTCATATTAATGGATGTATACTCTTTAATTTTGAAAAAAATAATTTGGGAAATAATTAAGTAATTAATGTTGAGGGTAAAATAGATTTTTTTTAATATATTAAAAATGACAAGTAAAAATAAATTTTAATTTTTAAAATAATAAATAAATAAAAATGAACGAGGAGAGTATTTTAGAAGATCAATCAAGTAGTACTTAAAATGATTAGGGGTGGAAAAATCAAACCCAACCTGTCCAATCTGTCAAATCTTTTTAAGTTTGAGCGGATTTTTGACTCACCCATTTATACGTTCAATTCATTTCAACTCATTAAAAGTTAGGTTGATATGTAACCTGAGTTCATGAAAAATCTTATTAATTTTTTTTTATTTTTTTTTTCAATTTGATATGTTATATATAGTCATAATAAAAAATAAATGTTAGGTACTAAATTATTTTAAAAGACCAAGTAAAACAATTAAACTTAGTTAAAAATTGGATTGGATTGAATCTTGACCTATTATATAACTCATTACCTAACTCATTTTGGCCCGATCTTGACCCATACAAATTTGGATTGGATTGGGTCTTGACCCATTTTTTGTCATAACCCTTTATAACCCGCTCAAATTTAGCTCATCCTGCTTTACCACCCATAAAAATGACATTTTTGAGACATCAACTAGAGGACATACACTTATGTAACCACTTTTTAACCTTGCCAACACAATATAGAGGCCTTCTCAATATTATTTCCTTAGTCCATTTTTAAGTACTTCGTAATCGTTATTTTTTCAGTACATTATTTTAAAATATTGTATTTATTATATTTATGGATAATATAGTAAAATTGTTATTCATGCTATTATTTCTTTAAAATGTATTAAGTCAATACTGGACAAATAAAAATATATAGACGGAGAGAGTAATAGGTGACAATTGTGTGTGTGTGTGTGTATATATATATATATATATATATAAAACTGATATACATATGTAATTGTATATCTGACGAGCGAGATTGGAAGAGGGAGGAGAGAGGTCAGTGATATTGGGAGAGACAGGAGAGAGGAGAGCCAGAAAGGGAAGAGAGGCTAATTGTATGTGTATATCTGTCATATAATTGTATATATATGTATATAATTTGTATTTGTATATGTATAAAAGAGGACAAGTAACGTAATTACAGCTAAAATTAAGCTGCGAGCCGTAATTAATTCAAACTATAACTATATTAGCTAATTAACTAGTATATGTTTGCTTTTCCGCATAATTTTCCCAAAATAAAATTACCCTTCACACAAATCCATTTTTTTTGTCATTCAATTTTCTTTTCTTTTCCCTTTTTGCTCCTAAATACATGTTGAAGAAAATTGTACATATAACAAGGGCTGTTTTTTCTATTATTCAACTGCGCGCACACGGAGAGATAAAATAAAAATAATAAAACAAGATAATATACATAAATATGGTTGCCTTGACTTCTATAAATTTATAATCTACGTGTGGAGCAAACCTTAATTGGTGGCTTCAGAACAATTTCATATGATCATTAAATTATTTTATATTATAAAGAAATATAACAAAAATAACATATTCAGTATAATTTATAAGTGAGAACTCAAAAGGATGATATATATTCAATTTTACGATTACTTGCTTAAAGTAAAGAAAAGAATAAGTCATTAGTTTTTTTTATGATAAAAATTATTATATTCTCCATCCAATAATACTTGTCTACTATTAACTTTGCACACTTTTTTAAAAACTATAAATAGAAGGATAATTTTGAATATAGTAATAAATATTAAATACAATGTCTTAAAAATATATAATAGGAAAATGACTATAATTAAGAATAAGGGCAAATTAGGAATTAAATTTAAAATTATCTATTGATTTTATAAAATAAATAGGTATTATTGAACGTTCTGAAATAATATAGTGAACTATTGTTATTATTAAATGAAGAAAATCCCAGTTGGTGGCCTCCAAAAAGTCAATAACTTCAATTAAACACACGTGGGATAGCTGCAATTATTTTTCTTTCTCCATTCTAACAGCCTCTTATGGAAAAAAAATTATCGTGACAGAATTAGAATTTAAACTTTATAATAAATACAAGATGTAATTGGGTTAAACTTTAGTTAATATGTTATCACATGTTAAACGTATACTATACTCATATATAAAAACTTAAAAGAATAAAATACTAATTATTAGAAATAATCGATCAAAAATGATGTCATTTTAAATCTCTTTTATATTATAACTTGTCATTTTTGTTTGGCATAGTTTGGATTTTAAGAGCTTGACAGCTATTTTTGTACGCCTTTAGAATATTTTAAATTTATTATTTATTTTACTTTATAGTTTTTTTTTTTTTTTTTTTTTTTTTTTTTACCTTCCCTAGGAGTTCCTACCCATTTTTGCTTTCTTGGTGACTCGAACTCGCAATCTTTGGGTTGGAAGTGAGGGGTGCTTACCATCTGAGCAACTCCCTCTCGTCTAGTATTTTTTATTTAACCACCAAATATATAAATTTTATTTGCTAAATGCATATTCAAAGTAACAATCGAAATTAAAAAAATTCGACTTTCGAAAATTGAATGACACATAATTGATCCAAAGAAAGTATCAAACTTTGTTGGGAGCATCGTCTCTATAAATATGTTCTATATTGCGTAAATTCAAACATATAGTTGAGCATTAATATGAATATCAAATATTAGATGAAAAATAAATATGTAATGTACAAATTTAAATATATTTAAATCTCTATACAAATATCAAACACCAGAAAACAAGAAACCGTATCAAACTTCTCTTACATAACAATATTCCATCTCTCATTTACATAAGGTGAGCTGTATATTTTGTTGGTATCTTATGAAAGAACTTTGACCTACCTTTGGCCTCTTTCATATAGTCTTTGTCTTACCTATAAAGCACTCGTTTCTCCCCCCTCTCTCCTCTTTTTCTTCTACCAAATCCATCTTTCTTTCTATCAAAAGGCAATACTAGAGTATTATTACATGTCCACAAGAAGGTATGTTTACATGATCAAAATTGCTTTTCTCAGAAATTAGTTATGAACATCATCGCTAATATATTGTCAGATCGCTTGTATCAAACACGATTTTTTTTTATATATTCTATCGCTAACCCATTGCTAAATATATAAGATATTATCGACAGACTTTTTCTATTTAGCTATAAAATTTATCCTCCAGTATTTTAGTTCTAATAGACATACTATACTTTTTTTTCTTTCTTGTTTTTTTGTGGATATAGGGAAAGATTGGATGAGATTATTGGGAAGAAATTAAAGATAGAGAATATTGATGCAAGTTCAAAGTTACATATGCAACAAATTATGGGAAGGAGACACATAATACTGGAGCCTTCATGCACAAAATTGAATACTAGTATACCTTGTGCTGCTTGTAAGCTTTTGAGAAGAAAATGTGCTGAAGAATGTCCATTTTCTCCTTATTTCTCTCCACATGAACCACAAAAATTTGCTGCTGTTCATAAAGTCTTTGGTGCTAGCAATGTTTCTAAGTTGCTCATGGTAAGTACTTTGGTTTAATAATTAGACGTTATGAGTTCTGAATTGAGAAAATAGTTCGATCTTTATGTTTTTTCACACATATATATACATAGACGCGACCTTAAAATATTGAATTATGTTGAACCTAATTAATTCATTGTTGGATCTATCAATACAACACAAATAGTGGAGAAAATAATAACACTATCTAACCTATTGACTTTATCCTTTTATCTTTTGTCTATCCATAGATCAAGAATATAAAAAGTTATAGGTTTTAAAGTCAAATAATTGGATATAAAATGTATTTCTAACTCTTTATATACTTATATTTTTGGTGCATATACACAAGATTATTTTTTGAAATATTAAGATTTGTCAAACTCGTGAACTTATTATTAGATTATCGAATAAGTCGATTAACGGATAATAGAATCTACCAATCTTTTTGACTTTTTTCTTTAAAAATCGTTTTTCTGACATTTTTATATTTGTATATAAGTAGAAAGTATTATAACTATTGTTAAACCTTAGAAATTTAATTATTGGACAATATTATACTTTAAATTGAGGTGTAATTGTTATAGAAATAAAACGAATTCATATGGAGTAGGAAAATATATATTAGATCCTTATACCTAATTTCAATTAACTTAGAACTGAGGCGTAATTATTATTATTATTATTTAGTATTTATGTAGAATAATTTTCTTGTGTGTGGAAAAATGTGTAGGAGGTGCCAGAAAGTCAAAGGGCAGATGCAGCAAATAGTTTGGTATACGAAGCAAATGTGAGGCTAAGGGATCCAGTCTATGGGTGCATGGGTGCAATTTCAACTTTAAATCAACAAATTCAATCATTACAAGTCGAGCTTAATGCAACAAGAGCTGAAATTTTGAGATATAAATATAAAGAAGCAACAAATAGTCTAATCATTGCATCAACGATGGCCGTGGCTGAGCTGCCTCAAGCTCCTTCTACTCCCACCCATCCACCACGGCCACCGCCTCCCCAAGAGTCTTTTGGGGTTGTTGTCCCTTCTTGTTCTTCTCCTCCTTCAACTCAATCTGTGTACGCAACTCCTTCTAGTGGAGCCAACTTTAGTGTTATCCCCAACAATAATATAGTACCCTATTTTGACTAGTATGTTCGATGATCGATTTAGAGTTATTGAGAATTAATAAATTTAAACTTAGTATGTGCTCTTAATATATGTGTTTAATTTGAAAATTGAGTTTAATTGAATTATAGAAATCTCTTAATTTAAATCTATATATAGCTTTGAATTATTATTGTAGTTTTTTATTGCGTAAAGTGATAGAAAATGAATTGTATACTTTAAGTTTAAATTTTGTCCACATAATCACATTTTTTACTTGATGATATACGAGTTCAACAACTTGATGAACCATAAAAAAGTCAACCCTACCTCAATTAGGGTTTGTCCCTAATGTTATTGATTAGAGACGGAGTCGACATTATAACTTGACCAATTCAATATTATTAGCACGTGAGTACATTGTATACCCGAAATTACGAATAATTTAGATTTAGTAATTGAAATTCTTGTAAACTTTTTATGTATAAATCTAAGTTAGAGGAGGAAATTGAAGGGAAGGAAGGGGAATTGAGCTTTAATTTTGATGGTAGTTTTTCGAGTTTAATGTTTATACATTAAATAGTGTAAATATTTTATGCTGTCAGATCAACTACGAAGTAATTATAACTAACATACATAGCAAGTGAAATTAAGAGTTCATAAAGTATTATATGAGAATTATGCAAAAAAAAATTCTGAGAATTAATCATTTTTTTTCTAGGAATAATTATTCATGTCATTTAAAAATTAGTGGTGGTTAAAAATTTCCTAATTCAACTTGGAATTAGATTTAAAATTTGGAAAAGTGCTCCCCATTTTCTTAATTATTTCATCATCATAAATTTCAAATAAAGTATTGTGTATATTCTTTTGTTTTGCATGCAAAGAGTATAATTAACATATTCAATTTTATAAATTTTAAATTAGTGTAAATGCATTTATCACCAAACGCCTATTAAGTAATATCTGTAATATTTTAAATCTCATATAGTGACGGAGTCAGGATTTCATTAAGGGTGTTTGGCAAAATTAATGACTAAGATTTAAACTTGAAACCTCAAGGTGAGTTTTAGACACCTCAACTACTACAATCTCTAATCTCACATTCAAAAGGTTCAAAATCATTATATAAACATAAAAAATTCTCAAAAATATCTTATACAAGGGGGTTCAAACCTACTCGACTACTTGTAAGTCCGGCCCTACACGTATATTATGTAAACATTTCATTGTTGACGATTCCACGAACATAAGTTGAACATTTCAAAAATTTATCAGAAACATTTTTTATATTTTAAACAAAAAAAAAAAAAGGTCTATATGCATTTTATCGTCTTTAAACCTTATTCGTGAAATTATACTAGTGCATTTTTTATTACTCTTGTTGATCCTTGTTTTGCGTATATGCATTTGTGACTTGACATAGAAAAGCACCCATAATTCAAGAAAAATAGGTGACTGCACGTGTGGGTAGCTGGCCCTTTGATTTTGACTGAATTTAATTAATTAAATTAAAGTTTGATTTAGTGATTTTGTGTACATGCAAGTCTGTGCCATTAAATTAAATAATTAAAAACCTAAAATTAAAGTCTTAGTACTCATTTTGTGTACATACAAAATGGACTGTATCATATAAACAAGACAAAAAATAGAATGGTTCTCCAACTTGTCTCTTTATCAGAAATTAATAACCATATGTATTGCATTTAATGCACATTTTTTCGAATTTTTAAGTACTCTCCTATATGATAGTCCTAAATATTTACAGAGCTATAAATTATTATATCAATACAAATTAAGATATAAGGAGAATAATTATATGAAGCAAAATTGAGTCTAGTGAAAAGAGTGAATCATAACACATACGTGGTGAGACCAAATGCGAAGGAAGATATTTGATGACCGGGGTCTATATTTTTGTGGGAAAACTATCTTATTAGACATACGGAGAGAGGTGAGCCAGATAGTCATATATCCTAGATACATAGGAGAGCGGCGAACGAGAATTGTCAATGTATTCCACCAGATACATGCGAATCCACTTTAATATAGCATATCTAGAACAAATTACATTTAATTTTGACCCAATATATCTCGAGATATATATATGTAGACGCACTAAAATCTAATAAGATTCGTGATATTGCAAACTAGATTGTATATATCTTAATAATCAGCTCCTAAACTACCGTAAGTTTCCCTATTTTTTGTTGCTATGATGAAATTAAGCACTTATTTAAGTAGTTGACACATAAATTGAGTAAAGCTTAAATAGATTATAACATAAATATAAATAAGGTTAAAATAATAAAAAATCTATCCTAAGCAATATTTCTTAATTGGTGTGTAAAACAACAACAAAAAAAGGCTAATAACTTAAAACATGTGAGTGTGTATTATTTTTGCTAAATAAGTGGTTGATTTTCTTGCAATGAATTTTGTTATCACTGTGAGGGATGACGTTAGAATTTTTATTTTTGAATTACAATTATTTTTGGTTATTGCAATATATATCAAAGAATTATTCTTTTTACACGAGTATAGAATTTGAATGATCCTTTTTTGTCTAGTCTGGAAAAATACAAAAAAGAAATATTATTTTGAAGTACTGAGATTTTATTCATGTAAAACTAAAACAATTAGTTTAATACGGCTGTAATACAAATATTTTCATGTAAGTCAAATAATTATATATTCCTGGATCATCCAAGAATACCATATATTTTAATTATTAAGATTGATCTTAGTAATTTTTCTATATATTCTTATTGTCGTTTTAGTTTATTTAACGCATATTAAAAGAAAATAATAAATATAAGGTATTATTATCTAAATTATTTCTATTAATTAGATGTTTTTTGAGAATTATTAAAAGGAAATATTTCTTTAATATACGATGATATAGTTGAAAAAAATTACTATTTTTTTTTAATTTTTAAAGTAATAATTATTTCGGAATAACTTTTTTTGTTTTTTTTAACCAAAGCGCACTTGATTATTTTGGGGTGCAGAAGATTCTATTTTTTAAAATCTTGAATTCCTAAATGATAATTATATAACCTTTGATCGTCATAATTTAATGTAGCCAGACGCTGTTCATATTATCAAGTCATCCTCACATGGCTCATTAATTAGTTTAAATGGAATTATTAAAGTAATGTTCCCTCTTCTTCTATTGAAAATAGCTTTTAAAATCTGATTGTTTCAAATTCAATAATATAAATAAAAATATCAATAGAGAATCAACAAAGAGACAATTAAAATGAACCGCCTCAAAGTTACATATTTGATCGATCAATTAAAATAATTATATTATTTGGTAGTTAAATATATAAAAACTAGATATTGTTTTATAGTAAAATGTATGTTTATATATATATATATATATATTCTAATTATTATTTTAGCGGGCAAACCATACTACGTAGTTTTATTAAATATTTTTATGCATTATCCAGCGATACAAAGTTATAGTTTAAATAAACTACAATATATAGCTATAGTTAGGATTTTATAGAAAAAATTTTCTCCTCTCTCCCCTCTATGCCCTCTCTCGTTTCTCGCCTCTCTCTCTACCCTCTATCGCTAGCCTCCTCCTCTCTCTTTGCAATTGACAGAATACAATTGTATACAGATCATGTGGCAATGATACATATTCAAATGGTAACACTTAATGAAATATTTGTTTCAGTGATACAAATACAAATGAGATATTTCTATGATATAGATTCTTGTCTATGATTCAAAAATACAAATGATATATTTCAATGATACAAATACAATTGGTAACTTTTCAAGGAAACAGATGGTAACATATATAAATATAAATACATATACACAAGGTAATAGATGAATACAAATATACATGAACACAAAATACAATTTGTTATGAAATATAACATTGATGTAATTGTATTTGTTAGTACTAATTATATTCATCAATACAATTGATACAATTTATTTGTATAAAAAGTTATTATATGTTTAAATTTGGGTCATTTTCTTCTTTTTTTGATACAATTGTTTTCATTGATATAAAATAATTGTATCAAATGTATTCGTGATACAATTATAAATTAAATATATATAACTATCGATGAAATATACATTTAATATAATTGTATCTCTCCCGCCTCTATCCTCTCTCTAGCTCTCGCTCGTTTTTCTTTTTCCTCTCCAATTTTGCCCGTCTCTCTCCTCCTTTTAATATATAATTATGAATCGTAATTAAATAAACTATAACTATAAATTTCTAATTAAGTTCAGAATATAGTCATTTCTGAAAGTTCTTCTTTTACCATTAGAGTGAAAGAAAAGCAAACCAAATGCTATGTTCTATCGAGTGGTTTTTGTAGGACATAAATTCAAGTAAAATTCATTAATAAGCACTTTCAACTCATATAATTAAAAAAAAAGTATTGTTATGATGTACACTTATAAAAGTTGAAAAATGCTCAACGGAAAATGCATTATTTGAAAAATTCTTGATATAATTTATAGTTTTAGAGTGAAATATGAGAGAATAACATAAATTTATTCACCTTAGCTTCTTCTTCTTCTTCTTCAACTGGTTGTTGTATGTATCTTGAATGATAAACGATTATATAAATCATGTTGTATATATAGATTTGGTTCATTTTCTTCTCCTTTTTTTGGTATGTAATGTCATTGTATTTCGTTGTATGAGAGAGAGAATATCATATATCTTAGACATTATCTTTAATAGCAGACGATTGTATATTGTATGTATATATTTGCATCTTCTTGAGCGTGCGGATATATCTTGTTGTGACTATATCCAACACGACTTTAAGCATTGATACAACGAAATTGAGCGAACACATATATACAATATCTATCTTGATCGTATCCATCGTGACTAGATACATTGATGCAACGAATTGAGCGAACACATTGAGGCCCAAATTGAATGCTTATAATGGGTTTCCAACCCGCAAAAAAAAGCCCAATATATTTCATTTTCAGAATATTCATTTGGCGCCAAAATCAATCTCATTCTGATGCCTTCAATGGCGGCGTTCACACTTAAGCTAAACTTTCTGGGAAATATTCTGGTGCGACTCGTCTCTTTCATAGTTCTCGTCTTCCTCACTCGTTTCGCATACATCTTCACCATCAAAGGCAAATCATGTAACTCCGGCGACTTCTGCTTCTTGCCGGAAACTCTAACTCTCAAAATCGCCGGTTCAAATCCTAACTCCATTGATTTACCGGATTCCGGCACCGATCTCCGGAACTACTACTACTCCATCTTCCAAGATCTCATCACCGACGGATTTCTCTCGCCCAACTCTCACTCTCTGTGTATTGAAACCCTAACTGGCCAAGACGTAGAAGCATTGATCGACGTCGGAGTCATCGATTGCATCGGCATTTTCCACAAATCATCTCCGCCGTTGATTCGACACGGCTACGGTCATCACCAGCCGTTCGATGACAACACTTTCCATTTTGAATTCGCCGGAAATGGAGTACTCGACAGATCACCGAAACCAGCCGGATTCGCTAAAGAAGTTTCTAGAACAATGAAGCCTGGGGGTATTTTCGTCATTCACACTCTATCGAAAGACGATTACAGTCTCAATTCGTTGATTCAATTGTTCAGTTCCTTCAAATTGATCAGTTCAATTGCAATTGACAGTTTCGCAACGTGGCGGCCGCAGATACGCCAAGTAATTTTCAAAAAGGTGACACGATTCGAACCTATGATCACCCATTGTACGAAAAATACATGTGTTGATTTCGAAAAATTGAAAAATTTCTGTTTTATCCCTGAGTATAAAAGGGAATTAATTCGAAAAGCAGAGTCGTTAATCGAAAAAGAGCCATTGAAACCATGGATAAAATTGAGAAATGTGAAGTATTTGTCTTCAATGGTTGATATTAGCTTCAAGAAAAGGTACATATATGTTGATGTTGGAGCAAGGAGTTATAGTTCAAGCATTGGTAGTTGGTTTAACAAACAGTATCCGAAACAGAACAAGACGTTTGAGGTATATGCGATTGAGGGTGATAGGGGATATCACGACGAGTATAGGAGAAAGGGTGTCAATCTTTTGCCATATGCAGCTTGGTTGAGGAACGAGACGTTGTTCTTTGAGATAGCTAAAGTACAAACTAGGAAGAACGTGGAGAAGGGTCGAGGGCTGGGGAGAGTACAATCAGCACAATCGTCGTTGGATTTCTTATGGGATTCGGATAAGATTATGGGGTTTGATTTTGCTGGATGGCTGATGAGTTTGGTTGATGAAAAAAGGGATTATTTGGTTGTGAAAATGGATGTAAAAGGGAGTGAGTTTCATTTGATAGAAAAGTTGATTGAGAATGGTGCAATTTGTTTAATTGATGAGTTGTTTCTTAAATGTCATTATAATAGTAAAAAATATGATAAGACATATACACAATGTTTGGAATTGTATTCTTCTCTTAGAGATATTGGGATTCTAGTACATCAATGGTAGTGATTAGTGAAATTGTAATCTTTGATTCTTTGTGTACATATTTTCATATTGATTCGTATGTCAAAAGTGAAAAAGAGTGTTGTGTAATTACTATCTTTTTCGAACTGCTTTGTCATGCTTTATATAGCGTTTTACCATGACTTGTTGTTACTTCTTTTATGGAGAATTCCACTACGCGACACCTTCTCTCTTGCTTTGATCATGAACTCCAAAGGCATTGTGGAACTTGCTTCCTTGAATGACTTCAAAGAGAACAAAGTAAGTCCCTATACTCTTTTTTTGAGATAGTAATGTTGATAGAATCTATGTTGCTCAGATTCTCTACACCTGTATTGGATCCTCCAACAATGCGCGCACTACTTTTGGAATATCTAACACATATCTGACAATATTTTTTAAGAGTCCGAGCAACATAGGATAGAATTGGCCTTCTGATGCAGGACATATCTGAAGAAAACTATACAATCATGTTGTCGTTAGTAGACATCACGTTGACTCGCCAATTTTGTTACAATTGGCAAAGAGGAACAATGAGGATAGTGAATTAGGTGTTGTAGATAGAGTTCTTGCAGCCTCAGAATTTGAAAGTGAGACTTCAGTTTTGGTAGTGCAGCAGCAAACAAGATTATGGGAACTTCATGATCCTGAACTCTGAAGTCTACACATTTGAGAAGGATCAACTTATAGTTGTATAGACCTATATGTTGCTCGGGCTCTTAAAAAATGACGACATGTGCATGTCGGAGATTCGGAAGAGTCTACACATTTGAGAAGGATTACTTATAGTTGTATAGACCTCTATTTTGCTTGGACTCTTCAAAAATATCGACATGGGCATGTCGAAGATTCTGAAGAGTCTATACATTTGAGAAGGATTAACTTATAGTAGTATAGCCCTCTATGTTGCTTGGACTCTTCAAAAGTGTCGATGGGTGTGCATCGGATCTTGAAGATTTTGCACATTTGAGAAGGATCAACTTATTATAGTTGTATAGACCTATGTTTCTCGAGCTCTTAAAAAATGACGACACGTGTATGTTGGATTCTGAAGAGTCTACACATTTGAGAAGGATTAACTTATAGTTGTATAGACCTTTATGTTGCTTGAACTTTTCAAAAATATTGACGGTGCGTGTTGGATCCTTCAAAAATAGTGCATTTCTTGAGAATCTGACACGGCTAATGTAACATTTTTGATATATAGGTATAGACTATTCCAATATGAATTGTTTTCGTCCCAATTTGTACCACCATTTTCCCTTTTGGGATGTCCAAAATGCCCCATTTCTACTAATTATATTACTTGTTCTTATTTAGTAGATCTTTAAAACACATATACAGGATTCGAGCTAAAGTTTATGAGTTCGTATGTATTCATAAATGCATAAAAATTTTCTTGGTTTACTAGTTTTTTTTGGCTGCTTATCAATATTTAGCCACCATTTGAAATGTAATTGAGAAATAGTTATTTCTTAATGCGTAACTAATATCTAGACAAAAATATACCTAATTAAAACACGAAACAACTATTCGAACCTTTTACAAGTGGTACTACAACAAAATGTGTTGAGTTAGAGATTCTATTGGAGTTTACAAACTATCATAACGTTAGTGTTTATAATTCTATTGTTAGGTGTCATGCTACATATGATACAAATGATTTAATTGATTTCTTTCGTCAGAAAATTATATTATGAATATCCTCGCTATAAGAAAAATGTTTTTAAAAGTAAAATGACATTGCATGCACATTGCATACAATGTCGAATTGTTGATTTGGCAATATTTCCATATCATTTTTGCGATGGCAATTTTTTTTACTTTTCAACGAGTAATTGTATCTTCTGAGAAGTTAATATGAATTCATTTTGTTATATTTTTAACGTATCAAAAGTGAATCTGACTAATTTTTAAAGTTAAATTAAATTCAATAAATTAAAATATTCAAAGTTAGTCGAAAAGTATCATAAATTGCAAATCTTTTCATGTCAATATGATGAAAAAAAAATACATTTTAAAATCTCAAAAAAATAAAAAAATATAGAACATATGAAGCATATAGATTCAGTGACTTTGATGAAACAAAAATAGTTCTCAAGTGTGACATTCTTACATATTTTTTCTCCATTCCATCCCAAATGGATAGTGCTCCCACTTATCCTTCAACATGATTCGTACAAGTCACGCTATTAATTGATGATAGAGGGATTCAACAATTAAAACAAACTTCACTTATCCAACATTCTTATATTTACTTTTGAATCTCTTTATTAAAATTTTCAAATAAATAGTGCTTCCACTTACCCTGAACATACTTTGAACAGTCACACTACTTATTGATGATAAAGGTTTTCAACGACTAAAACAAACTTCACTTATCTGACATTCTTATATTTACTTTTGAATCTCTTTATTAAAATTTTCAAATGAATAGTGCTTCCACTTACCATGAACGATTAAAAGAAACTTCACTTATCTGACATTCTTATATTTACTTTTGAATCTCCTTATTAAAATTTCTGACTTCGCCCCATTCAGACAATCTCCTATGAAAGATATGATACAAGTGTCAAGATTGACAAAATGCATAGAATAGCACTACTAGTTTCTTGAATCTAGAGATGGACATCCCCACATTTATATTATTAAGAGAGTCAATCCAAGTTCTTAATTTCCTTGGGAACTGTGAGGTGAGTTGTGAATTGTGGTGAAGGCCGTGAACTTAGGTTTACAAAATCTTTATGATCCCAACTTATATATTCTTCTTTTTGTTTATTAATAATCACATTGCCAAAGTTGTTGGAATCAATAAAAATATATAACTATACTTCTTGAAGAATACTTACTATGTTAGCTTTTTATTTATTTATTATTTATTTTTAGAGGTAATTAAAATTCAAGGCCTTTGAATAATTTTACGTGATACATCTTTTTTTTAG
Organism: Solanum bulbocastanum; assembly: GCA_037074985.1. NCBI lineage: Eukaryota > Viridiplantae > Streptophyta > Magnoliopsida > Solanales > Solanaceae > Solanum > Solanum bulbocastanum. The sequence goes on from CM073602.1 coordinate 3,300,665, forward strand.
TCAGTTTCGAAAAAAATGATATATTTCAATATAAATCTCACTTTTCCTCTTAAAAAAATGATTTATAGTTATACAAACATATATGATTTATTTTAGACCACTAATTTAAAATATTTCTTTTTTTCTTGAACTCTATATCGAGTCAAACAATATCAAATAAATTGGGACGGAGAGAGTATGAACCTTGACACAATATGTAAATTTACGTATGACGTTCTAAAAAAGAAAAAAGTTCTAATGTTCTAGCAACCCACACACCCACCCAACCAAAAGAAGGAAACTTAGCATTTTTAGTCCCTTAATTATCAACAAATTAATAATTTTGGTCCTTGCAACTTTTGAGGTTGAGCACATGTAATCTCTAATTGATTGATATTCATATTTTGGATTTTTCTATCGATGTATTTCCACAAATTTAACAAATTATTAAGAATTAGATAATTTAGTTATTATGTATTATATGTTAAATTTATATTATTACTCCATAATTGAGGAATATATAGTTATAAAAATAGTCTAATAAATATCACATATTTCTTAAATGGGATCAAATATACATATTTTAATTAATTGAAAGTCAAATATACTTAACTAAATAATACAAGGACCAAAATTAACACTTATCAATCACTGAGGACCAAAAGTGTTATTTATCTAAAAAAAAATTATAACAAACACAATAATATGTTCGTGCGCACTACATATAAATTTGATAATAAGTTCTTTTTAAATTGACTATTTGCTAATTCTTTCTGTTAGATTTTTTCTAGAAATATCTGCAATCGAGTAAATATTTTTCACAAAGAAATGAATCGATTCTTTTCAATTATCAACGACATTATATTTTTTTTTGTTTCAATTTATGTGATGATGAAATTTTAAAATTTTTATTTTTAAATTTTGATCGTGAAATCGGATATAAAAACTTTAACTTTTTTTGTAATAATATTTTTATATTTGAAAATTTTATAAAAAAATATTATAAATCACAATAAATAATTAAAAATTTAAAATATTTTAATAACATATAAATAAATTTTGATCTAAACTTATTTGATTAACTATCAAATTTCAATTATATCACATAAATTAGGATGAAAAAATATCCATAATCTCACGGAAATGGGGGTGGGGAATCATGTGAGATCTGAGACACATTATTTAGTTAATTGGTATTTTGCCAGCTACTTTTGTCATTCTCTAATTATTATTATCATCTTATAATAATAGTAATATTATAATTATTATTTGGTTGTAACATGGACCTAATTTTGGAAGTATACATACATGCATGTATATTAGTGTACGGCTCAATTATTTTGCACCGTTTTTGTCCCCGTCTTCAATTATTTTGTATTTATTCCTACTCCATATATATACTTTATAATAGACTTTTAAAATAAAAATAAAAAAATAATAAGAGATAAGGCTATAAAGTTTGGTACTCAATTCAAGCATGACATATATACAAGTAAAGATATAAATACATACAAGTAAGATATATAATTTATATTTTTTATATGATATTTATTTTTCTATATTTTAAATTCTTTTAGTATAACTTTTGACTCTGGTATCGATAATAAATAACACCCTTTGTTGCAAAAACTTAAAGCAATCCCACACAAGCCATAAAAGGAAGATATCACTTTGAGTAACATTACACATTGTTGTTAATGACAATATAATTGCTAGCTATAGATAAATTAACCTCCTTTTTAAGTAACTAGTGGAGTATTTGATTTACATAAGAAGTAAGAAGGAAATTGTCAACATATTTAAGTAAATTATAACAGATTACTTACCATGTATTATACTCCATTTGTTGTATCATTTTATTTGGCTTCTATTAAGAGAATATTATAATTATTTTTTCTCATACTACCCTTAGTTTTGAATAACGATATACGTAGTATAGTCAAATTTGGAGTTTACTAAATCAAAAAAAAAAAAAATAGCAATAGATTTTTCTTTTAGTGATAATTAAGTTAATTTCATTGCATCCAAAGTTACTAAAATCTTTAACTGTATTTATATTGAGTGTTGCTTATAAATATTAATATTATATTATTATTTCATAATTGGGCTTTTTCTTTCCTATTGGAAATCTATGATTTCCTATCAAGAGTCAGTTGTGAATTCGTAAAGATCAAAGTTTAGGGTTCATAATTTGAATAGATGAAATAAATTAGTCGAAAAATTATAATATCAAAACTATAATCCTAAAATAATTTAATACGCGTACCAAATGATTCAATATTAAATACTTTGTATTAAGATGATATATTAAATATTAACATAATATAAAATCTTTAACATTTATCCATTTATTAAGAGTCTCAATAATCATAGATATAACTCGCAAGCCATCGCAGCTGGTTATCACTTTGACCAACATTACACATGCTTATTAATGACACTATGATTGCTAAAAATTAAATTAATTAACTTCTTCTTTTGTATGTAGCTAATTGTTTATCAACCAGGGTTGTGGTGGCGTGGTAAATATTCTTTCATTCTTAATCAGAAGTCTCAAATTTATCAGTTTGAGTCCCGTGTGGTTACTTTTGTTACAGAGTGTTTCCTAGGATTTTCCAGCCTAAATCCATATTTAGTCAGATTTCAATATGGATATCAAATATCGGATGAGAAACCAAGAAAATAATATAACTAATTGCTTTACATTAAAGGTAAGAAGGAAATTATTTACTAAGCTAACTATCAAAACAATCATTGAAGTTAACCTATTTTATTAATTAAATGACAACTAAATTATTAATTAAGTTTGATAGTATTAAAGAAAAAGAGAACATTGAATAGTTCCATGGTTTTAATTCCCCCATTTGGCCTACATAGGTGCCCGTGACACGACTACATAACTAATTATTTCCAGATCATCCAAATCATAAAATAATGTAACCCCCTAGCTAATTATGATTGATATAATTTGACAATTAGTGATATTAATTAAGTATTTCAAACCATGTTACTAGTTTAATTTCTTCATATCATGAAAACCAACCCCCCACAATGAAAAATGTGAAGGAAAATAGTGTAAAGAATTTTTACACACAATATAGAGTTGCGGATCGACAGTGTGTTCGCTTATGAGTTTTGATAGAAATTCAACGTTTTAGTGTCGCAATCATACATATGTGTGAAAAAAGGTATAAACAAAGTTAAATATACATTCTAGAACTAAATACTCTCTCAATTCAAAATCACAATCTCTAGATTCTAGATTTGCCATTTTACGCAACAAAATTTTACTTTTTATTTCAAATCAGCTTAAAATCGACTTTATGTTTTGCTTGGGACTTAGGATCAAGAAATTAGAACAATCCAAATGTGTTCGCTTTGTTGAACTTGGCAGAAACCTAACATATCAAATCCGAAATTTTGAACCTCACACAACGTCTAAATTTTGAAAGTACCAATGTGCATAAACATCGAAATTATACCTTAGAGAAATTATAGAAGAAATAGCATATCAAACATATAGACATAATACAAGTTGTATATATATATATATATATATTAAAGTTGAATTGATTTCTCAAAAGGAGGAAACTCTTGTTTAACATTATAAAAAGTTCATACTGTGAAGCCCCAAAAATTTACAAGAAAGAGGAAAAAAACAAAAAATACAATACTTTTCTCCCTCTTCTATTTTTGAAGAGAGTTCAAAGTACAATCTCCTCATCTTTGAGTACAACTTCCAAAAGCACTCTCCAATCTCTCCCTCATAAATTTCATTGGGCTTATAATATTCCCTTTCAATCCAAATCTGCTACTATTAAATGCAGATGGAAAATAAATAAACACTAAAAAAAGATTTAAAATATCTACAAATATTAAAAAGTGAAAAAAAAAAAACAAGAAAAAGAAAAATCACCCTTTTCATAAGAGTAAACAAAAAAATTTGACTTTCTGTCGTACCAGAAACAAACTTTAGTCCTCAGAAATACTAGTGAGATGAGGTCTCCACACAACAACCTTCCCGCTCTTACTCCTCCGGTGAGACAACGACTTCTTTAATTTTGGCATTGTACTATCACTCGAAAAATCGCGATCCTCGGGGATGCTGACGTGGCATTTCTTATTATTGGTTGTTTTTGTAGTAGTAAGACTATTTTTTGGTGATTTCTTGATCGAGGAGGATGTGATCCCGGATTTTTTCTTCTCCGGGACAGAAGATGCTGGAATCAAGAAGTATATACTTCCCCTTTTGAGCTCGGATTCCGGCGATAAGATCAGAATCCGGCGAGCCATTGTACCTTGAGAGCATGGTTTACTCAAGACATGATTAGGGTAATTTTTTAGAACTTCATAGGCTGTGATTGGACTTGTAATTTCTTCAACATGACCATTTAAATGTACAATACGAATTAAATCAAGTGCACCACAAGGAAGAACACAAGCCAAACAACACCTTAAACTATTTCCCATAATTTGATGAAATCAATCAAATCAAAGTTTTTTTTTTTAAGAGAAAGAGAGAAAAAATGAATAAATTTTGTGTGAAGTTTTTTGAATGTGATAACATTGAGTTGATTAGATTGGAAAGGGGCATGTTATATAGCAACAATCATACTCATGTGTGGACAAACAATAATGTTTAGTGAAATGACCAAAGTACCCTTGAGAATAATTTAACTTATATTCACTAACTATAGTTTTAGGAACATTTTTCTTACTACTTTCATTTCAAATTTATGTGTTCTAAATTTTATAGAATGACGATTTCAAATATTAAATATCCAGATTCTAAATATAATTTATGTGTATATATTTAGTGAATTTTTAACATAAATATATAATTTGAATAAAAATGGTTGGATTCGATCGAACCCTTAGATGGACGATTATCTATTGTTCTCTTTTAGGTCAGTGGTGAATATAACCTTAGCGTTGTGGATTCAACTGACTTCATAATTTTATTTTGACATGAAAAATAGATATGCATGCATAAAATAATAAAATTTCAATAAATATTAAATTCTGAACCCATAATTTAAAAGTATATGAAATTAGTGTTAAGAATGAATCCATCAATTAAAATTCTGACTTTACCTCTAATTTATTAAAATAATTTTACATTATCAGAATATAGAAATTAAAGTCATTGCCTTACATGAAATTGTCATTAGTGTGAAATAATCTATCAATTATGACATTGCTTGTAAGTATTATTATTTGACCTAGGATGTCTTCATTGGGTGTAATAATTTTGAGAATAAAATGCTATAATTGTGGATTTCTTGTACCATTTCGTGCAGTGTGTAAAAGAGTGAGAGTTCAAGCAACTTCAAGATATTTTATACTTTACTTATTATAACAAGTAATTCAACATTTTTAAGGTTTCAATCGATATTAATTGTAAAAGGATATAAACTCAAAAGGGTGACAACGTTGATTGAGTAGGTGATCTCTCAAAATGGAGGTCACATATTCGAAATCCCTTGAGTATTTTTCTCGATCAAGCTTATCACACATGGCTTATCTAATGCATTTTATCTCTCCTATACACTTTGTGGACTATTATGTTAGAGCAGAATTTACCTTATATGCACCTAAAGGATAACAACTACGAATTCACTCAACTAACAAAATAAAATTTGAAAAAGTTTACAACATAAGTTATATGCAATTGCCTTTCAAGTAACCTAACTAATTTGAAAATAATTTAAGGTACAGATAACTTGGAACTCCATTTAAATTACCAAATTTAGCACCTACCATACCTAATAAACATATCAAAGCGTGTATGCTTATTGACCTACCAAATATGCATGGATTAATTTGTCAAGTACAAGAAAAGAAGAACTTTGGAAGGAATTTGTATCAAAAGTTACAATCTTTAATTTCTGATTGTTTGATATTTTTCTTGTTTTTTAACATCAATATTGACAGGTAATTTAGGACCTACTCTCATTGGCAGACTAAAGGTTAACTTACGAGGTCACGGGAATCAGTGACGGAGCTAAGATTTTTTAATAAGGAGGTTCAAAATCTGAAGAAGTACGCATACGAACTAATCGAAGGGGGTTGTATATACATAAAAAATAATTTTAATCATGTATAATTAATAATATTTTCCGCCGAAAGGATTGACATAGTGCTGGCTCCGCCCCTGACGGGAACACAATAATTTTTACTCATATTTTATACATATATGATTGTCAAACTAGTTCATTCGACATTATGGTAATAACTAATAATACATGAACTTCACATTTTGAATCCGTCTATTCCCTCGTAGGGATATTTATGGAATTCACAATTTTAGGAAGAAAAAAATTAGTTTAATAAGTTAAATTAATCCAAGTGTTAATGACATTCAATGGATCCCAACTGCAAGTCACCGTGAATATAGGCATTACAACTCTGCAGTCAGTCATTAGGTACGGCAACAGGAAAAATAATAAATATCTTCTTTTTAAAAATAAATAAATATCTTCTTTTTTAAAAATAAATAAAATAAAATCTGCAACTATTCTCTGACCTATACTCGTTTTCTTTTAAATTAAAAAATAAAACTAAAGACGATTTGTAATACATAATACTTTAAAAAATGTATTATTCCAAAGGGTTTAATTCTAATTAAAGATTGAAAAAAATAATCTGATTAAAGATGCGATCAGTTCGAGTACAATGGTGAGATTCTTTTTTCTTATTTGGGGGTTCGATTAATCTAGATTTGTACGTGTAAGGACCATTAAGGGACAAATTCTATCCAATCGATAGGAAGAAAAATAAGTGTGTTTGTTATTTATTTACTTTTATTCGATTTGTAAGCAAAATTCCCAAAATATTATACTGAAAAATCAGTTGTATATTACGTAGTTAAATATCATTGTAGAATGCCACTAGTAGAACGTGTTTTTCTCTACTTTCACTGAAACTTGTTTTTCTAAATAATTATTTTTTGTAAAAAATTAACCAATAAAATATGAGAAAATTAAATTCCTTCATACCGAGCACACTTTAAGAGTAAATAAAAATTTACACGCAAAACTTGAACGTTAACCCTGATTAAAAATAAAAAAATCATATTTATTCCGCCACACTCCTTATTAAATTAGGAAGGGTGAGATACTTCTAATTGTGCAGGTTCTAACAAGATAGAGAGATCTTTATCCATGATTTATTTATCTTATAAAGCAGTTAAATAGTGTGCTAAAAAAAGGGCATATTGACAAAACCAAAATTACTGGTCAAAGATTTTTTTTAAAAAAATTAGAATAATATTCAAGTCAATTTACACACACTTTAATTAATTCATTGAGTATTTTTCTTTAATATAGCTCTTAAATATATTGGTCTACTAAATCTTAGACTGATTTGCCAAAACAAATCACTTAAGTTTTCTTGCATCTCTATTCTCTAATGAGATTTGAACCTTAATTTCCCATGATATACTATATTTTTGTTCGATCGGCCATGAAATCATAATATTGTATGTTAGTGGCCGATATGTTCTTTTATCATCAAAAGATTTGATTGGATGAATCAAATCTGATTCCTCCATTCTTAATCAAAACTTTTAAATTTGAATTTTGAGAATGTATAAATTTTTAGTAAAGAATATTTTCTTTTTAAATAAGCTCTATAATATGTGAATTTGAAATAGTCGAACAGTTCATTTTCAATATCAAATGATGTTTAAAAAAAAGTGTAGCATTAATTTTTACTTCAAACCATAGTTAAATATCATACATGATTTAGAATTGCACCTTCAATTACAAGTGAAAGTGTCCACTTTTTTTTACATTGGTTCTCAAAATAGGGGGAAAAACAACAAATGTTGCTCCTCCTTTATCCAGCATAACATCTTTTTTTATGGCTGAATTCTATATTAATGTTGTAGAAAAATCATACAAAATCCCATGTTTTCACCTAGCTATAGTTACCACTATATTTCATTGAATTTTAAATTATATGTGCTATGTATAGTGTAAAAAGATTAAAAAAAAATTATATTACTATTATAGTTTAATAGACACTTATGATCTGACTCTTTCTCAAAGTCGTGCATAACGAAAGTTTAATGCGTTAAACTCGCCTAATATAGTTTAATATTTTAACATGTTAGTATTATTTTAGCATAGTTGGTATTTATCATTAAAATTTACTTATAATTATCTCTTATAAATGATCTTATTATATGAATGTTTCTTATACCATCACGGCGTACAATTTTAAATTTATTTTCATTTATTCAATTAGTAAAATTGATGTTAATATACACCAAACAAGGATTATGATAGAGTTATAAATATTCCTTCATTTTCAGAGGTTGAGCACTACTTGGTGCAAGATCGCCTTTATTAGCTAGGGACTGGACCGCTTTAGCTCTAATATATATAAGACTTTCCAACATGAATTCAAACTGCCGACACATAACACACAGCCTCACCCCCAACCCACCACACCTTTTTTTTAAAAGCAAAAAAAAATCTCAAATGTTGTGGTGAGTGGTGACTTGTGTTTTAAACTAAAGTACATCAAGTACTACATGAAAGTTGCACAAATTGTGACAATTTGAACCATTATTAATTAAAAACATAAAAACTAGTCCTTCAATTAGTCCAAGAGTCATCTAATTACTTTGTTCAATAAAGTTAATCATTGGATTTGTTGTCAAACCGAAAAATTAGCAAAAATAATCGTTAGTTTTTAAGGAGTTTATATGGGCATAGTGCTACGAGCCCATCTCCAATAAAAAAAATTATATATATATATAAAATTAGATTGCTTGTAGAGAGATTACAAATATATCTCTATATTATAAGAAGAATTAATTGATTGGCAACCTATAGTAAAAATTGTATAATCTGCTATCACATATTAAATTATCATTATAATTTAAAAAATTATTTATATTATTATGTATATAAATGAAATCAATTAAAAATTTGCTGTTCACCTTGAATAGTTTGTGCACATCAATGAACTAGCTAGTGGCGGAGTTAAAGTGTCACGACTCAATTCATCAGCCATGTGGATAGCTATTATAACATCTAGATAGGAGAATCCTTACCATTCAAATCGAAGTAAATAAGCGGAAGAATAAATCTTTCACTACAAAGCTTATAAACTTTGAGAAGAACAAAACTTTAAATAAACTTTTTTTTTCAAAATATTGAGAAACAACCCCCAAAGAACTAGTCTAAACAGGAACAAAGCGACTAAGAAAGTACAGTTTATACGATAAAATAGAACACAAGTCCCATCATAAAGAAATGAAACATGGAAGTAGTTGGAGATCATCGTCATCTGCACCTATGAAACTGACCCTGTAGCTAGACTATGCCAAGTGGCATAGCAAGAGTAGTATCAGTACAAACAACACGTACTTATAGGCATCATCGATCAATCCGAACCTACCACATAATACATAATATAGAGTAGACATTCACAATATGAAAGGTACACCACCCCAAGTCTCATCCACGAGCTTTCATTATCTCAAGTCTAATACCATATATAAACTATACACTATGATCCCAGCCTCGTACCGCTGCCAACTCTTATGCTTCCTAAGCTTGCCTTTTTTTGTCACTCTTAGGCTTCCCAAGCCTATCTGTGCTGTCACTTTAAGACTTACCAAACCAACCTGTGATGTTACCCTAAGGCTAGCTATAGCCCAACAATTTCATAAATCACCCCCAATAAGCTAACGTAAAATTAACAATCAAGAACTAGGGAACTACCCCTAGTCATTATCCTTTGCCCTAACAATAATAAACACATTAAAACATCCAAGCTTCGTGCCTGAAAGCCTAGGCATGAAACCTTCCGTCAATCTACAAAATATCATGCAGTAAAAAACATATCTTACTATACAATTAAAAAAACTTAGACTACCAGGACGTCAAGCAGTTGTTGATGAACCTTGTCCCAGAATTCGACTCTACAAAGACACTCTTTGAGGATAGGCATGAAAAATCTATAGACTTTCTCCTTCCTAGCGTGGAAATTCTCCCTCCTTCATTGCTTCCTCGCACCGGGTGCTTTCAAAGGGTTTTTGGAGCAGTCCTCGTCTATTCTCTCCTTCCTAAAATGAGAAAAAAAATAAAAACCGACGCACTAATTAGGTTGCTGAATTTCAAAGTCTCGTTATAGTGAGACTCAGACCGCTATAGTGGTATTGCCATAGCGAGGAACCTCCCACTATGGCGAGCTAACGTTAGCCCAACCCAAAAAATTAAATAAGTCAAAATTCGTCGTGCTAAATTTTTAGAAAATCCTGCACTGCACTACCAAACTCTTGGGACTGCGCATGAAATGCCCTTTAGAAACGATAGATCAGATCGTTACATAAAGGGAGGTAAAAAATTAAATAAGTCAAAATTCGTCGTGCTAAATTTTTAGAAAATCTTGCACTGCACTACCAAACTCTTGGGATTGCACACGAAATGTCCTTTAGAAACGACAGATCAGATCGTTACATAAAGGGAGGTAAGGAGGTTCAATTAAATTCCTTTGTCAAAAAATATAATACACAAACATTATAAATAAATAAATACTCAAGAATAAGCTATGAAATTTATCACTAATATATGAGCAAAAATACCTCATTATTAACTTTTTTTTTTTTTTTATAATTCATCAGTACTCCATCGTTAAATTGATTTAGTAATGAAAATATGATGTTTATAGTGAAATAGGGCATAAAAAAAGGTTCAAAAATTGCTTTAGGTGATTTGTTGAAATTTTAGGTGTGACATCTAATATTAATTTTTTAATTTTTTTGTATGAATTTTGGAATTGTGATTCTAACCAAATATGCATATCTAAATATGATTAACCTAAATCTGTCTAGTTTATCCCCACCTAGATTTAGATTTTAGTTCGTGTGGATAATTAATTATGCCTCTTAATATTAATTAGCACGTAGCTTCGTAGTACTTACATTTTTGGTACCAAACACTATTGAAGATGATTAGGGAGTTATGAAGGTGATTAGGGCATCATGCGAAAACTTACAATTTCAAATCATATGACGATAAATCAGATGACAAATAAAAGTATACTAAAAACATATTATTAATATAGTTTGGTCAAACGACCTACATATTATAAAATTAATATACTATTGAAAAAAAACATAAATATGTTTAGGAGAAAATCTCCCCCTAAACAACTTTCTAAACGACTACATTGTGGATTCTATCGTGTTTGCTATGAGAATAGAGATCTTCAATTTATAGATCTCCAAACTTTCCTCTAAGGAAAGAATAAACTAAATATGGAAGAAAATTATTTTTTCCTTTAAAAAAAGTAAAAACATTTATGGTAATATTTTGTCTTTTCATTTGGGAAAAACAAATAAACTTCAAATAAAGTTAGAAAATCAGGGCAAAACCTAACAAACACAGCTAAAATGAGCTGATTAATTAAGGTTTTATGAGGTCGTTGAGTTCATTATAATTAGGTGTAGTATTAATGATTAAGTATTAAACTTATATTTCATCTGTTTTCTATTACTTAACCTGACAGATACCCTCCTAAAAAAGTTTTAATTAGAAGAATAGTTACTAAATCAACCTTATTAATAATGTTGTGAAACACTAAATTTGATATTATTTAAATAGTTATTTATTTCTAAGGGTAGTATGAGAAAGAAAAAATGAATTTTTTTGTCACATTTGGACTTGACACACTTATTAAGAAAACAACGATTGACATGACTATTTTGTCACATTATTGCCGTTAACTGACATTTTGCATTATTTTTTTGAAAAATGATTTGACGAATAAGTAATTAATACTAAGGATAAAGCATGAAGAAATTTTTTTTGTCTTTCCTTATTATATTAAAACTATTTCAGGAATAGTGGACAAGTAAAAATAGATAAAAAGAATAAAATGAAGCATCTATTTTTAATATAGAGGGCAAGTAAAACGGAATGAAGAGAGTACTTTGTTTAATTTGGTTAAAGGTATGATTAATTCAAAGATAAAATTTTACCTCAAATTTGGTGTTATTTATTTCAGTTGAAAGGTGGGATAAATTAAATCAAGTATATAATTCCAACACTATAATTTCGAGATAATTTTATTCGTGAACCAAATTACCTAAGTGCTTCCTTTTCTTTTTTTAAGAATGATTAGTAACCAACAATAATGTGCATTATGTTTTCCATGCAAAAGATTATAAATTAAATAGATAGATTGACTCTTAAATGATGTATAGAGTTCATGTAGAATTAAATTGATGTGCTTAAGCCTTAATTAGACTTATTAAGTACTATAACATGTGATTAGTCTGTCTTGACACCAAAACCAAGTTGGAAACTTTATTAATATAACCATTTTAAGTTCATAGATTTATACAATTTTCGGCGTAATTATTGCTACTTTCTATATAGATTTCAAACTTTAAACTTCAATCGATCTTTTTAGGGACAACATCCGATAAAACTGAAGTCATATAAAAAAAAATAGACATAATCCTTACGTACGAAAGAATAAAAAGTACAAGTGGTCCCAAACTAATACAAGTTGAGATGTGGTCTAAACTTTAATTTTACCTCTGTACTTCTATTAAAATCCTCTTAAATAATTAAACTTAAGAGAAAAAAGTTTTGTGTAAAAACACCTTTAGTATATTATAAATGGTACAATTATCTCTAGATGCAGTTCGTAAACAATATTTATTCCAAATTGACGAATGAAAAATACATATTTTGCATTAGACATATTTCACAATTAATTAATTAATATAGTTAAGCAATATATGTTCTTACTTTAATTTTCATTACATTTGATCCACACATCAAAATGCTCATACAAATTATTTTATGTGAATTTGGGACAATTTAACAAAACTTTTTGGTCAAATATTTGAAATTTATGTTCAAAATATTGTAAACTATTTTCATAATTTTCTAATTGCAAAACTAGGTTAAAATCCAGCAATAAAGTCTCATAAATATACTGATTCTCTAATTAATTAAGTATTAGCTACAACTAGTTGTTAAAGGCATCTTGATCAGTTATTAATTAATTACCTAGAGATAATCAAACCATTTTAACAAACTAATTTTATTTCATGATAAGATTAAGAATATGGTGATACAGTACGTACGATAGGTTGATTATAGTTTCTATACTTTTATTCAGTTAATTATTCTTTTAATTATCATATGTGCAGTAATTAGAGTTTGGACCACTTCATAATTAATTTATATATATATAGTAATATTTTCTTACATATGATAATATAAATACGTACGATATGATTAAAAATTAGTGCCACATTTTGTTGTATATATATTCCACCGCTAAGGGTAACGTCATGAGGGAGACATATTCTATGTTGTTGATTCAGTTTAGTATACTAAAAGAAATCCTTATTTGAATCAAAATTTCAACTTTTAAGCTGAACTTACGTATTCAACAGAATTCAATAACATTTGATTTAAACTTTTTATTTATATTGAAAAATCAATTTTATATGTATTATATTTTTATTAGAAACTCAATAAATGAAAAGGATTATATATAATTTTGAATGTAATTCATAAATTTAAAATTCTCAAATTTGCATGTAACTTAGAATTAGAATGCTTATATTAATTAGTGCGCATGTTAGACTTCATAAATTTTATTAATTAAATTAATTTTCAACTTAACTCTTATCATTAATTAAGACTCAATCTAACAATTTTAGAATCTTTTACACAGCAAACCTCATGTGTTCTTAAGAACAAATTAAGGAAGTAATACTTTATATAAAACCTTATAATATAATTCAACTCATTTTTGTTGTGGTCGGTGCCAGAAACCTAAGTGCTGCGAAGCTTCGTAATAATGATAATAATAACTCTCGTTTAATTTATGTGACGTAATTATTTAGCTTGGCACGAATTTTATAAAAGAAAGAAACAATTTTGAAATTTATGGTTTAAAACAAGATACATATCCGTGTGGCTATAAATTATTTATTAAGGATAAAATGAGCATTTTAAAAGTTAAATTACTAAATACAGAAATGTATTATACTTTTTTTGAAAAAAAAATATATATATCATATAAATTTGAATGGATTGAGTAATAATATTGCTACTATTCATTGAAACTAAAGGCAAATCATCACGGATATGATAGGTGATAATTTATTTTTCTTTCTTTTTTTTTCTTGATAGGAATTTATTTATGTTTTAAAAAAATAATAAAGGGCAAAGAGGATTGATTACTGATTTTGACGCCACCATCTAACTTGTGTTCCTTTTTTAAAAAAAATAAAGACATACGATATCAAAAGTTAATTTTAACAAAGTTTAACTTTAGATATTGTATTTGAAGCTTCATGTAGCTACGATTTAGGTACATGTGTCTGAAGTTAGTTATTATTGCTTGAATTTTAGCTATACGTACATGAATTTTGAAAAGAAATGACTGAAGACAGACAAAAATCATGACATGAAGTTCGGTCTACTATTTTTCTCTAAGCTTCAAAAAAAAAAAAAAAGGCTAGTTTAGATAAAAATGATTGAACTTCAGCTATATATAACTTCATATATTATGTCCAAAGTTTGGTTCTGTCAAATATCATATCTAACTTCAGACACTATACATTCAAAATAATGCTTGTACAAAAAAGATATAAATTAAATGATGATATCAAAAAAGACTCTGCCTAAAATTATAGAATCATAAGCTAATAATTGTAAAATATGCATAATGCCATAAGATTCTACACTAACGTTAAATTATAAGGACCATCAATAGTTTGGTGCCCTAAAAATTATCAAAAACTTCCAAATGTCAGTGTGACCCATAGAAATTGATATACTCACCAAACAATGGTTCAAATTATTTTTGGACCCCTGGAAATTAAAGATAATTGGTGTTTGCTAGTTAGAGATATGTACAACAAGATATTTTTTAAAACTTTGTTTCGTTAATTTGAATGATACTTGGGTAAAGTTATAAAAAAAAATTATGAGACTCATACATTTCAAGATAATATCAAAATAGACATAACTGGTAGCTAGGTTTGAGTCTCACCATTACCATTAAAAAAAAAAAAATCATGTATTTGACATATAAAAAGAATCAGGTCTATGCATGAGTAGGCGTGTCGAAGACAAAATCATGTAAAATAAAGGGTGATGAATATTCTATCTTGTATATTAAATTGATATTGTTATACGAAATCATAACCTTCAAATTTTAAATTCTCTCTTCTAAATGAAATTTTATACCCCATTCTTTTCACTTTACGTATCTTAACTTGACTAAGCACAAAATTTAAAAATTAAAGTATGTGTAACATACTAAAAATACTATTTTCTTTATTTATTTTTAATGTTAAACATGATATATCATTTTTATATATGATAATTGAATTACAATTGAAAGTGTCCACTTTTTACATAAAATGTTGCTCCTCCTTATACTAGCACAACTACTTATTTCCTGGCTAAAAACCATATTAATGTTTGTTGGAACACCATACAAAATTTCATGTTTTCTCCTAGGTATTACAATTTTTTGTGTGGCATGAATTTGTGCAAAAAGTGAAGTTAATTTTTGAAGAAATTAGAGAATCCACCAAGACAATGATAGGATAAAAGAATTATTGAAAATAAAATTTGTAAATAGAATTGAATGGTATCTTTTTAAAAAACAACATAATAAGTAACTACAAGTCATACAAAATCATACTTGTTTTTTGTTTTAATTTTCTTCAACAAAGAAAGTGACTTTCTGAATTGAGTGACCAACAGAGAAATCAGCTTTCATATATATATATATATATATATAGTCACTAAAAACTATTTAAATTATGTTTTTTTTTTTTTTTTTTTGAGAAAGCAAACCTCTAACAACTTAGGAAATTTTAGAGTTATGCATATTTGAATCATGAAAAACCAAAATCAAATGTTTATTGGCTTATGAAAAAAATGAGAAATATATGACAACACACAATACAATATATTTAATGCATAAAATATGCATAATTCATGATTTTCTACTTTTAAAAAGATAAAGTTATTAGGTACAAATCATCAAAAAGGTCCAAATATTTCTATGACCCATTTATGATATTTATTAGGCTGGCAACTCAACACGCTATGGTTTATATCAGTTTTGGACCCTTGAAAAGTAGTGGCAAAGAACCTTCTAAAAAAGATGTAGCACTATATTTATTTATTTTTGAAAAAAAAAAACTTTATATATATTTATATCGTATTAAACACGAGGAGAGTGAATGCACTATTACAAAAATTATTATTTCTGAATCCATTAAACTTTTGATTCAAATAAAAAAGAAAACAAAATAATAAAATTTCATTTTTGCTGGTATACTTTCCTACACGTATATTGGGGCGAGAGCAAAAGCTAGTTTAGGTGCAGATAAATTATATGTTTTTCTAAAAGGATACATACCATAGGCTTGAAAATAATTATATAAAGTAAATATTAATATCGAGCAAGAAGAAAATCCTTAAAAACAAAACTTTTGCTGGATAAAGCAAATTGACAAAAGTTCTTGACAATTTGATATTACATAATTTATATTGAAAAAAATATATATTATCTATACTTTTTTTGACTTGTGAAATTAAATCATAATTAGATATACTTTAGCTCATAAATTTTTTTGGGTAACCAACATAAATTCCACTAGATTAGGATCTAATTATGTGTCTTTCCATGAGTTTGTGAAATTACTATTCGTGTTAAGTTTTGGTTCCGATATACATGCATCTGACACATTCAAATACAAGTATCTCGGATCCATGTGGATCAAAATTAGGTGTAATTTGTTTAAGATATACTGTATCCAAATTGATTCACATGTATATGAGATACACAAACTCTTTCGCTCGCCTCTATCCTCTCTTGCTCGCTTCTCTTCTTGTGTATCTATATTTCAAAATATATATCTAGTGTGATTTGCATCTTTCTGGAGGCACAATGACTCTTTCACTTGCCTCCCTTCTATCTCTCTCTCGCTCTCCTCTCTCCTTATGCATGTATTTGTATTTCATTGTGTATCTGATAGCAAATATATATGTATCTAAGTGTATTTGACTTGAAATTTGATACGAAATTATTAATTAATCAAATAATGTGTAATTGTTTTAATTATTAAAAAATAGGAAACATAATAGAAATATTTGTATAATTAGATAGTTTTCCAAAATTTGATCAAGTGAATTAACCATAAAAATTTAAGGAAAAATTACTTAACTACACACCATTTATTATCATATTTTCTTATTTTCCCTACCATTTCAAAAAATATCAAATATCCCTTCTTTTCCTCCCATCATCCCCTTTTCCGGATATATTAATTCGAAATCTCATACCCATGATTTTCCTTCCTTTTTTCACGCCACAAATATCTTCATAATTACTTCAATTAATCTATTTTTGCATTTCAAATCTTTTCTATTTCCAATTAATGATTTCAAATTATTTAAGAGGTAGATTTCTTTCCATCACTTCATTTTCCGATTTCCTTTATTATTATTTTTTAATTTTTTCATCTTAAAATTAAAAATAAAATTACCTCCGCCCCCTGCCCCATTGAAATCTTATTGAACCTTTGCAATTTTAGTTAATCATATCATTGTTGAAAATTTTTCTTGAAAAATATATATTTTTTTTAATGTATCTACGTCCAAAAAAAAAAGAAAATAGTTGGATCTGCCATTGCACGGTCATCACTATCAAAGATATAAATTTTTAATGTATCTCGTTTATTTTGAGTCTTAAATTATCTTTGTTAGTGTTATTAAATTATCTTTGTTAGTGTTATCATTGATCTGATACATCACTGCTACAATAACCTTTATTTTATGCAATGTATCATGTTCATATTTAAGGTATTGATACATAACTCTAACGTTGTTGAATCTTCGATTAGAGTTTATCATGTTCAATATAAATGTACTTGATACATAAACTTTGTGTTATGTATCACATACACAAAAATAGAAGCTAATTTGAAACAATTACATGTATAATGTAAATTTTAATTTTAAATTATAGTATTTCTCAAACAAAATAAAATACATAAATAATAATGTGTACTAATTTTTTAGTTATGATACGTAAATTCGAATTTATACTAAATGTATTCGATACATAAGAATTACCAAACAATAATGTATCAATCGGAAACCTAAAATCTTATGGGCAACACTTTCTTATTTAATGTATCTAGTATAAATACAAAACTTATTAATTTAAATTGAAAGGATCTTCATGATGTATCTTCTCAAAATTTTCGATAGTTTTGAATCAAAATTGAAAGGATCTTCAATGAACTAGGAGAATAATTTTGAAACTCAAAATTTTCAATAATTTGGAAACTCAAAATTTTCAACAATTTTGAATCAAAATTGAAAGGATCTTCAATGAACTGGGAGAAGAATTTTGAATCTCAAAATTTCGACAATCTTGAATCAAAATTGAAATTATATTCGATGAACTTGAAGATTCACAAAAGAAATCGTTTGTCAAACAACAATTCCATCACTTTTGTATCCTTCATAACTCACCTTGCTTATCCAAAATTTCGACAAAGATTTTTATGAACAGAGAGAACGATGAACAAGAAGAATAAATTTAGTTTTTGAATTTGTTTGGTTAGTTACACTATATGATTGAATTCTTGACAATAATTTGGAATGAAATAGAGTAATTTATGGGATCTTAATTTTATTTTTAGTTTTTTTTCCCCTTAATTAGTGCAACAGATGGATAATATGAGATCTTAATTTGATTTTCCTGCTTTTGTTTTTCTTAATAAGTGCAACAGATTGATACATAATGTATCAACAATAATGTATCCAGATCCTTAATTATGTATCTGAAATGCATAAAAAACATGGGATTTGTATAATTAAAAAAATAATAAAGATAAAAGGTAATTTAGGTTTTACACTACGAGATTTATGTAAGTTATACAAAATTTAAAGGCCCCCATTTTATTGGCAAACCACAATACAGGAGTGATTATATTGAGGTAAGATCTTTAAAAGCCTTTCAAAGGTTGGGCCAGACTGAACATTATACAGCCCATTTAAGAATGGCAAAATTAATCCATAAAAAATATAAAATTTTAATTTAATTTTTCAAGTTTGGCTGTTTAATGATACGACTATTTATTAGCTCATCTTATTAGTTCACTCTATTTAGACCATTTAAAAGTTGGGTTCTTATGTAACTAAGTTGATTGATGATAAATTTTATTAATTATTTTTATTTGATATGTTATATATATATATATATAGAGGTACTTAAAAATCATAAAAGAACAAACAAAGAAATTAAAATTTAGTAAAAATTAGGTAGGTTTGGATATGACTCGCATTTTAGGCTTTTAGCTCAACATAATCTAAATACTTTGAAGCTAGTCAACAATCCACCTATTTATTAATTCAGTCTATTTACCTGTCCAAATTCAATTCAATTCATCTATTTGACACCTTTTCACCAAGAACATTTTAACAACTCTACTTTTGAGTAGTTGCTTTGAAGGGTTGTTCATTGAGAGAGAGATATGCAAATATTAATACAAAAAAAAAAAAAAAGAAAAAAAAAAGAGGAATTATGAATATATGTCAACTTCATATATCAAACAAATACAATCAACAATATGACATTTGGTATGTACAAGATGTAGCTTCTACTCTTATTAGTTCCCTTTTGAAAATAATAGATCGTGATCCATAACACTTATCATTTTTTTAATCAAACACTAAGAATTTTGTCGATGCAAGTGTATGATAATTATATCGTGAATACAACAATAAAGACCAACAACAACAATATAACAATAACTACTATTACTACAACAATATCTCAATCCCAGACAAGTTGGGATTGGCTAAATTTTGTTTAAAATACACAAATTATATAGTGATTATGTTGGTTAAATTTGACAAAAATAAAGATTAGGTTATTTACAAAAAAATAAAAAGAAAATGTTGCCCACTATAGGTTGTTATATGGTGTAATAATCCCATTCATATAGAAGTATTATATTTGAAAAATAGTTATGGATTTGATTATGGGCCAAATGTGTACAAGAAGCCCAATCTTACTACGTGCTTTTCTATGTATTCTTGAACAAGTTGTTAATTCATTGATGTTCAATCTAAATTTCATAGTATTATGATTCTATAATATATGGAGTATAAATTTAGTAATAAGTCACCAGGCATATATGAAAGTGAAGACTGATACTTAAGTCTGCCCCCAATAGCAGAAGTTTCAAGTATCTCAGATCAATAGACAATATATAATACAAGGAACTAGGGAGATCAATGAGGATATTGCCTATTGTATTGGAACAAAGTGGATGAAATGGAGCCTCACACATGGGGACCTATGCGACAAAAATGTGCCATTACCAATTCAGAAAGGTACGTTTTACATTTGTTAGATCAGTTATAATGTACGCATGAGACGGAGCGTTGGACAGTCAAAAACTCACTTATCCAGAAAATAAAATTAATAGCTGAAATGAGGACGATGCGATAGATGTGTGGTCTATTAAGAGAGAGATAATTAGGAAGAAAAATATTTTAGACAAGGTGGGAGTGGTCTTCGTGATGATCAAAATGAGGAAAGAGAGGTTGAAATGGTTCAGACGCACATGGGAAAAGAAGATAAATAAATGCCAAGGGAGGAAGTGTGAGAGGAAAGTTGTGATGGGTCTAAGGAGAGGTAGGCCGAAGAAATATCTTGAAGACTAGGTGATTTGACCAGACATGACACACTTGCAATTTATCAAGAACATGATAAATTATACATGATATATTATTGTCCTCATTGTTTGGTGTAACGACTCAATTTGTTCCCCCCCCCCCCCCCCCCCCAAAACCCCCCCTACTGTTCTAGTGGTGTATATAAGATAACACATTTAAAAACTTGAAAATTCTTATTTTATCATTAATGAAATAATGATTCATAAGAAAAAAAACTCTTTCTTTCTTAAACTCGGTTACTCGGTAAATCATGTCCATAAAAATTGGGAGTAATGGAGTAATGATCACTAATTTTGAACTCAAAGATGTGATAAGAATAAAAAAAAAATTTTACTAGTTAGGTAGCCCTAGGAAGTGGTGCAAACTTTTGTTCAAGCACATTCCATACCTAACATGAAACTATATAAGATAAATAAAATGTTGTTTATTTTAATAGTATATAAGTACTAAAAACAGTAAAATCACAAGATTGAATATAATGTAAACAGGTGAAGAGGTTTCATTGTCTCCATACAGTAAAACACCTAATGTGCCCTAAAGTAAGATCAACTTCTCATAATCCAATTATAATATGCAAAGCACTTCCCTCAACCCCCTCACATATTTAAAAGATATTAATCATTAGGGTTGTTAAATCGGCTCATGAAAATATCACTTGTTTAATTTGTTATGATCATTGATTATTCACTATCAGAAAATATGAAATTAGTGATGGAGATGAACTAACTAAAATCTCATGCTAATCTTATGTAGCGTACAAATTATTTTAAAAAAATCAATTAGTTATGAGTGTTTCAGCGATTGATTAACCGGAGATTACAGATAAATTTTGTAGCTAATTTCATATTTTCATATAGTGATTGACCTGCTAATTTATTGGTTTAGTCTATCTCAGCTCATAAAAAATTTGGACTGATATATAGCTACAAACGTTCCGATAACTCTTCCGTCTTAATAGCATAGGAAAGTAAAGAATTTTACTAAAAAGTTCAAAAAAATAGAAAAATCATGAACACACGAAAAATAAAAACACAATATCTATAATATATTCATAAAAAAAAAAACTTATATATAATATAATTTTCGACTAAAAGATTCATCTGAACACTAAATAAAATACTATAAAAAAAGTTTACACTATATATCAATATCAACATACGTACGTATGATACACTTAAATGCATATCTTTTATATGTAGATCTTATCTTTAAAATAGTTTAATAAAGCATTAAAGAAAGTAAGGGAAAACGTGACTTAAACGCTATGGAGTCAACATCTAAATTAAAAGGCCTGCAATAATATTTACGTCAATAGGCAAGTGGCTGCTAAGCTAGTAAAAGCATATACTCATTGTGTTTCTTTATTAGTTGGCGTTTTAGCTTAAAATAATTGTTACTCTAAAAATTTGATCAAAATCAAAATTAAATATCGTTTTTAACGATGATACTCTTAATATTAAAGAAATATGCAAAATATTTAAAAGGAAAATTTAGTCTTCCTTTATTCTACAAGGATATCGCTTAGTGTAAAACTATAGTTTGTATTGATCATTTTTAAAAAAATGAAAAATAAAAAGAATTATAGTGACAGCTATGATAATAATTGAGTTCTAAATTTAATGTTTGTACATATTAAATAAATTATTAACACTAGGGCAAAATCTATTAAGTTTGACCGAACTCGTATGGAGGCTTCTGGCAGCGCCATCAATATATGTTTAATTTCATGAGGTTTAAGCATTATTGAAAAAAAATAGTTATTTAGCACAAAAATATAATTGAAAATTGTTAATAATTATTGTGTCTTGAATTTTTGAAGTGATAATTATATTGAAATATTTTTTTTATTAAAACAATATTTATTTTAAGATAGAGGACTTATGTCAAAACCCTAGCCACAACTACTTCATCTTTATTGTTCTGCATAATAATAATACTTCATACAATTAAACCTCTCACAGACTCTCAGAGTACTGTATATATAATTAATAATAATAATGATATTAGTAAATAAATAAATAAACAGCTATGCATGAAAAAGAAATTAAACATTTAAGAAGTTACCAGAGACACAGACTGAAAAGTCATATTTTTAGGCTAAAAATAAGAACCTATTATGGAAAAGAGTTTAAATGTTAAGCATGAGCTAACTCAATAGTATTTTTCATTTAATTATATTCTCAACGTATGAATCTGATTTTTTTTTCATGGATCAATTAGCTCATCAAAGTTGTTTTTGATAATGGGTGTAAGGAGAGTCAATCTCAAAAATTTTATTCGTTCTACACGATCATATGATCATATTAAAGTGTGTAACTATTTTATGTAGTTAATTCTATTTTTCTAACAGATAATAACTTAAATATTCTTAGCTAACATAGAAATTGCTTAGTAAAGTATGATATGAAAAAACAAAAAATAGAATTTGCATAAAATGAAGTAATCACTCAAATTTGATCATCAAGAACCCTAGCATGAAAGCACAATTGATGGACAAATTTCAATCTCCGGATCGATTAATGCAAGAACTATATATATATAAAAAAAAATGTATTACATACCTGAAAATTGTGAGTGATTTTTTGTGAATGTTAACTACTTGTGTTTTATAGCAAAAAGTATGAAGGAGCTATAGAACTCAGGATGGATAGCGCCAAATATAATTGATGAATTTATTGTACCAAAAAACATAATTAAAAAGATGAATTTATTGTACCAAAAAAAAAAAAATTAAAAAGAAAAATTCTGAAAATCAAAAAGAAAACATCATATCATTTTCCATGGCGCTATCCCTCCTGAGCTTTACAGATCCCTCCATACTCTTTTTTTCAAGTTAACATCACTTGTATAACTACTACGATACAAAATATACAAGTGTGTGTATATATATATATATATACATACAGACACAAAAAAAAGAAAGTCTTTTTTGTTTGGTGTTGAAAGAAAGTAGATAGTCCAAAAGTGTTTATATAGGAGGGAGGAGAACTAACGGGGTGTTTAGTTTTTTTTTTTTTTTTGGTGGGGAGGTTGGGGGGGGGAGGGTATTAAGGGTGGGGGATGTGGTTAAGAACATACCATAAATAATTAGTATAGTACTACCTTTGTTTATTTTTATTTGTCATGTTTTGCTTTTCGAGAGTTAAATTACTTGAACTTTGATTAATATTTTAAAATGTATTTTTTTCATCGTATCAATGTGTGAAAGATTGCAATTTCTAGTATTTTTCGTACAGTTTTCGAACATTTGAATTTAGAGCTTGAAAATTGAATAAATCTAATTTAATTGATCTCCGAAAATTAATTGAATTAATTCTTGTAAAGTGAAATATAACAACTAAAAAGTAAACGGAGGGAGTACTATTCGTTTTGGGGTTTAGTAATCAAGAGTATGTTCGAATTAGTTTATAATTTATAGCTTATAAGTAAAAAGTTAAAGAATATTATTTTTAACCTATAATTTTGACTTATTTTTATTATTTAATTTTTAAAATAAGTGTTTAGATTTTATTTATTTTACTCAAATATTATAAAATTATTTTAAAATATTTTGCTTAAAAAGCACCTAAAAATAAGCCAGTTCAGACCTGTTCTAAAAGGCTAAAATTAGATCAAGTTTAAAGTGGTTTGAGTTTTGGAGGGACAGGGGATTTTTATTTTTTTTATTCTTGCGAAAAAAATTCCTTTAAATATTAAAAAAATAATCGTTGACACGATCATTCAAATCTACATCATAAAAGCATAGTAGGAAGCACTGTTTCAAAATACGATGATATGAAATGAAGCATTTTACTTAATAAGGGGTAAGGCTGTAAGCCTTGAAACATCAAACTTAAATTTCAAGGATTTTAAAAAATTTAAATTAATAAAATAACATAAAAACGCAAAAAAAAAAAAAAAAAAAAAAAACATCTCCTTAAATTGCTATCAAACTACACATTTTATTTCCCTGGTAAATAATTGATAAAAAACTATCTATATTATAATTTAAAGTATTGTTCTTCATAAATAAATCTTGAATTGTTTTAAAATAGGACAATGATATAAGTTAAGATCAATAATACATGAAGATATAACTTTTAGCTTTTATCCTCACAATATTCACAATTAGGAAATATGCAATGTATGGCTCATTATATGAGTTACTCTAAATTTTTCTATATTTCAGATAAATTAAACTTTATTACCATTATTTAGATTGAAAATGAAAATAATTAATAATTAAGTTAATTAAGTGTGAAATTTGTGAGAAAAATAATAGGTCAAATATGTCTGACCATTATCTCTTTTTTTAAGGATAAATATAAGTAAATAATTATTTTTTTAAATCCTTCAAATATGATGCAAATAACTTAACCTTATTTACTTTTTTCTTAATAAAGTTGTCAACAAAATTAGTATAGGAATATGAGTTCTGACGTAAAGTCTCCCAACCACAAAATATGTAATTAATGTATTTGAATTTATTTTTATCTTAATAAGATATAATAATTACAAAGAAACTAAAAATATATAAAAATCAATCAAATATAGTATCATCAACAATAACGACAATAACAATAATAATAAAAAAAGGTACCATTAACAAGAGATAATAAATATGAGTGTAGCTTTATTTGAGTTACTCGATGTTTATGAGTTATAATTTTATAAAATCATATTATACTATCAAATAATTATAAGGTCAAACTTAAAATAACATGTTAAGAAATGTGAATTAAGAAAAAGTTTAAGAAGTATTTACAAATTATATTATAATTATAATAACTAATAAGTATTTTAAAATATAAAAAGTTAAGAAGAAAAAACAACATCCTTTTTAAAATAGATTTTTTTTTTTTTTAAAAGAAAGATAAATCATTTGAAAAGAAGGATTTTTTAATTATTTTATACATTATGTTTTCTTCCATTATACGTTGCCGACTACGTTACCTAGGCTCTCCTCGAGACACGCCGTATTGTTGAATGCCACTTTGTACAATATAATACAATCTAATTATCACTTATATGAGTTGTGCTGCAGTGACGAGACTGTTTCATTTTTAATCAAGAGGTCTCGAGTTCGAGTCCTGAGTATGGAAAAAAATTTTGTTTGGAGCGTCACCCTCAAATGGGCCCTGCAATGCATGATTTGAATTTAGTCGAAGCTTCAATATGTGCTCTAATTATCAACAAAACTTTGAAAACACAATCAATATAAAAAAAATGTAATATTATTTTATAATTTAGTGATAATATTATATGTGAAGGTATGCTTTTCAGAAAGTAAAATGTAATTTAGTATGTATTCATTGAGTTAGTATATATTATTGAATGTCAATATATTGTAATTTTAGCTACATTTTTCACATAACTTTATACATCCCATCAAGATTATTTTGGATTCAAATGAACCTTACCATTATTTACAATTATGGTCTTTATTTGAGATATTGTCAGAGAAAATGTTAAGTTGATTTCTGTATGCCTAAGAAGCTAAGACAATCTTAATTAAAGTCATTTAATAATTTTTTCGATATTAAAAGTTATTTGATGAATCGATATCGATCGAAAAACTATCAATATAATAGTAGGGTAGGGTAATACATATTACATAGTATAGTGAGTCGTACATGGTATAAAATTTTGGGTCAAAGATCACCAAATCATGGCATTGATTGTTGTCTTTCACCATCCCAACATAACTAGTGATTTATACTTTAGATGCCCCCATTTTCTTCAAAGTAATCATAATTATTTTATTATTTTATCATATTATAAGGTCGGCAAAACACAAGTTCCATGGCTTTTCGTTTGAGTTATTTGTTTATAGTCATAAATATAGCTGCCATACGATAGTTTGATTAAATCTGAATAGAATGAAATGATGTGAGTTAAAAATTGAATAGGTTATTAATTTACTCTAAAATTATTTGGACTAAAATGGAATAAAAAGAAATGGATTAAAATTCAATCTCCACAATTAGAACTATGTTTTTAATCTTTTTTATATTAATACCCAATAAAAAATCTTTATTATCGCTATATAACGTATCAAAGAAAGAAAAAATTAAAAATATTTTTGACTATATAAATATTTAAGTTTATGTTAGTGAGAAATTTTATTATGTAATAGCTAATTAATAGTGTATATACTCTTTTCTAACAAGCAAAAATATACTTCTATTCTCTTAGTAACCAATCATCATGCAAGACAAAAATTATTTAGTCCAAACTTTTCAGGTGAAAAATAAAAATAAAAATTCCTGATTATGATTATTCGTCACATTACCAACCATTGCTTGAGATTTATTTATAACTATTTGATAATGAATGACTTATTTGTATAAATAATAATTCGTACACTATCAATATATACGATTTAAATTCTTCTAAACAATTAAAAATATGATTCGAAAGTAGCAATGCGCGTGTAGTAGATATTATGATAGGTCCAATGGCGTAGCCATATTTAGCTCAAAGTGCCCAATCAAATACATTTTGTCAAAAACTTAAATTACATATATAGATAATGGTACGAAACATATCGTTAAGAAAATATTTTCATACATATATTTTAAATTTTCAACACCCTTAATAAAAAAATCTGACTTCACCTGTGTCAGTCAAATTATTATAATTATTTTATAAATATTTTTGTGATAATATTCTTAAAACTCAAAAAAAAAAAAAAAAAAATTAGTCAAACGAGGGGTTTGGAATCTTGAACTTGAAACTATCCAGCTAGAATTAAATCATTAATCATCAAATACCAACACACCATTCAAAGACACAAAGATTAACATCATTGCAAATTCACCATAATTCATAAGCAAAACACAATTTTTAAAGGAAATTTATACACAAACTTAAATGAGATATGCAACATTATCATAATTAATTCTTGTAATAGCTACGACAATACCAAATAAAATACTGCAAATGTATTTTTTGTTTCTTCAAAGCTGTTTGTATTGTCTTTTTTAAGTAATTATGATGTTATATTTTTATGTGTCATAATTAATGTGGGGTTCTAATTTATCATTTGTTTATCTAATAATAATAATAAGTGGATAAAGTCACGAGTCTTCGAAATTCCATTAAAAGAAAGGTTCCGGAAGTTTCTATTATAAATTTTAAATATTGAAGATAAATGATATTCCAAATTACCTACTACTACTACTAATAATAATAATATATTTAATAAATTTTATTAGTAAAATGTGGGAAGAGAAAAGTGTATGCATGCTTTATATCTATCTTGTGCTGCAGCAATAGAAAATTAAAAATAATAAAAATATCAAAAATAATAATAATACTATTGGTAAGGAAAAGCAAAATGCAAAATTATTTACTATTAGTTAGCCTTCTATTCTAATTCTAAACTTCCAGACCCTCTTATCAAGGGTCATTTTAGACTGAAGATTTGTCATGTCTAGCTTGATCGCCTCTCTCAGATATCATTTATCTTTAATATCTACTCCTCTGTTTGGAATATCATTCATTTTCGACATATCATTATCTCTCTTCAAGTCCTCTCGTGTCAGTGTCTACCATCTTAGTAATAACTACTCATATGTTTCAATTTATAATATATAATTCAGATTTAAAGAGTCAAATTTCTTTATTTTGATCATACATTCGAACATAAGATCGGTTTGATTTTTGAAAAATAATTAACATATTTAAAAACTACACAAAAAGTACTATAAATTATAAAAATTAACAATTTAAAGAGAAAATACATAAAGTCCCAATTGACCTTAGACCTTATTATGAAGTAGACACTTAAAGTTTGCGGAGGTCCTATTACCCCACTAAACCATTTTCAACCAAACTAAATACGTCCTATTTAGCCATTTCTGCTCCAATTCTCCATGTGTGTCTCTCACACCCTAATAAAACAATATAATTATTTTATAGTTTTCAACCTGTTTTATAAAGGCCGGGTTTTTACCTTGACCCGCTCACATTTTAACATTTCCTCCTAATCAATTTTTTCAATTATCTTTTCTTCCCCAAAATTGTGATATTGAGTGATCTGAAGTAAGATTGATGCAATTTTCATTCGGGTTGTTTCAATTCATACATAAAATTTATATTAATGAGTTTTAATTTATTTGTATCGGTTAATGAGAGTGTTTTGAGAGAATCTAGTGGAGTATGA
Source organism: Solanum bulbocastanum (assembly GCA_037074985.1). Lineage (NCBI taxonomy): Eukaryota > Viridiplantae > Streptophyta > Magnoliopsida > Solanales > Solanaceae > Solanum > Solanum bulbocastanum. The sequence continues at coordinate 3,329,555 of CM073602.1, forward strand.
ACAATAAATATTTTTGAGGTCAATCTTATTTCTGTTTTCTTTTTTCTTTTTCTTTTTTTTTTTTTGCTTTTTGTGTGTTTAGTCTGAGTTTTTCTTCAATTTTTGAATAATATATCAAGTACGAATGAAGATCAGTGGACTAAGGGGAAGTTAGCATCTGCGTGTGGAATCCTCTTTTTGAAATTGAGTTTTATAGAAAAGTCAGAAATTTTAGGATTGTTGATGACTTAATGTAGTAATCATCTTGTGAAAGTGAATCGAAGTTTGAGAGGTATTGCAGTGCTGACTCGTCATGGCAATGTAGCAAGTTTCAATGGCTATCAATGGTGTTTAAATTAATTTGGGAAAGATGGGTCTTTTTTTAAAAATAAAGAATTTAATTTACAATGCCACATGGCTGTTTTGTATTGGTTTGGGGTAGTTTTTTAAGACATTCACGCGCCCTGAAAACATGAAAACACAACAGGTACGGAAGCGGGTCAAAATGGCATATTTAGTTTGATCGAAAATAGTTTAGTGGGGTAATAGGACTTCCGCAAACTTTAAGTGTCTACTTCAAAATAAGGTCATAATTCAATGGGGACTTTATGTATTTTCTCCAATTTAAAAATATTTGAAATACATATAAATAAAACACAATAAAAAGTCTTCTTATTCATTGCTTGAAATTCAAACTATGTCATATAAACAAGGGATAAGGGTTTGAAAATATGTTAACTTTGGTCGAATTTGCTATTACGATACCAAACTTTCATGAGGACCTATTACCCCCTAGATTATTTAATATCGTATTTTAAACAGATATATTGCCCATACTCAGTCTATGTTAGTTGAGTGTGTCACACGTGCGTTTTAATGCATTAAATTTATTAAATTAGTCATTTTGTTCCCTTTAATAAACATATTTCGTGTCCAAGACGTTCTTCCTCCTCTTCCTTTTTCACTGCGTCCAAATAGCAGCTGAAATAGCCATCAAACAGTAGCTGAAACAGCCAACAAATCGACCAACTACACAGCTAAAAGCTTCAGCGAAACCCGATCCAACCCCCCCCCCCCCAAAACCAAACTCGCTTGAAAACAACTACCAAACTCACCTAAAAACAGCAACCAAATGCCTCATCCAATGCTGCTAACAGATCATGAAATAGCCACCATCACCACCAATAACCGGCCTCCGCCAGACACCATACAAGCTGCCAACAACAGCTTCCGTCGCTGCTCCGGCAAGGAGCTTGTAGCTCCGATAAACTGGAGCTCGATCGGTTTCAAACCACCACAACTAGCCAGCGCCGAACCAATGCCCTTTCCCCTCTCCCATTTACGATTTTGTGTTGCTTTATAGGTGTTTTGTCTCAACCTTGACCACTCCGAAGCGGCGAGCTCCAAGTTTAATGGCTTCACCCATCAGCAAACCAGACGTCGGAATCACTCACCTGGCCCTTCAATGGTGGTCTTCCGCATTTAATTATTGGCCTAAAAAATATTATTTGGTGCCTATGCGTCGTGTTTTTACGAACTTGACTAGTTAGGCAAAGGTATATGTTTAAAATACGATATTAAATAGTCTGGGGGTAATAGGTCCTCATTAAAGTTTGGTATCGTAATAGCAAATTCGGCCAAAGTTAAGGTATTTTTCAGACCCTTATCCCTTGAAATAATACATAATAAATCAAATACTATATTTTTTATCAAAGCAAAAAATAAGTGCATATTCATTTTCTTACACTGCACATTGCATAAAAATGCGTATGCATTTATTATTCTATATATACAGATATATACAACAGTAAAACGTATCAGCCGTCTTAGCTCAGTGGTAGAGCGCGTGGCTTTTAACCACGTGGTCGTGGGTTCGATCCCCACAGACGGCGATTACTTTTTTTTAAAAAAAATTTATTGGTCCAAAACTAGTAAACAATACACAAGTTTTAGTTTAGTTTTTTTTTTTTTTTGCAAACTTTATAATTATTTAGACATTTCTTAGTCAACCTAGGGTGGTGTGTTTGGTACGAATGAAACTATTTTTTGAGAAAATATTTGTCTTTTACTTATTTGCTTGTGTTTGGTACATAAACAACAAATATTATTCTAAAAGCATTTGTATATAAATCTAGAGAAACACTACGAAAGGTGAGAGTATTTAGATATTTCTTAGTCAACCTGGGTGGTGTGTTTGGTATGAATAAAAATATTTTTTGCGAAAATAAGTTCGTCTTTTACTTATTTTCTTGTGTTTGGTACGTAAACAACAAATACTATTCTAAAAGCATTTGTATATAATCTAGAGAGACACTACGAAAGGTGAGGGTATTTAGATATTTCTTAGTCAACCTGGGTGGTGTGTTTGGTAGGAATAAAAATATTTTTCACGAAAATAAATGTCTTTTACTTATTGTCTTGTGTTTGGTACATAAATAGCAAATATTATTCTAAAAGCATTTGTATATAATCTAGAGAAACACTACGAAAGGTAAGGGGTGGGATGGGGGACTACGGGAGTAGGGGGTGAAATTTGAAAATGAGGTGAGTCGGAGAGGGGGAATACACAATCAATGTGGAATGCTACTTACGAAATTTATTTTCTCTACTTTCACTTTATTTTTTAAATAACTTGTTTGCATTTTAAATAAGTACTGAACGCACCCTTAGACCGATAAATAACGGGTGATGAACAAAGTAACCTTATTATTCTGAGACGCAAATAAGTTAAATTTGAAATGCGAAAACTATATAAGAAATTTAACTTAAAATTATGAATTTTCAAGCCGCCATGAAAAATCCAAAATCACATCAAGTTACATTATAGATGTAATATATTCCCAGCTCAAGTGATAATTACCAATACTATTTCCATTCTGATTTATTTTGTTGATTTTGACATAAAATTTAAGAAAATAAATAATAATTTTGAATCTCGCACTCTTAGCAAAGATATGTAAAATGTACTAAAATATCCTTTAATTTAATTTTAAAAAATCTTTTTAAAACAAACTAAAAAGGTAGTCATTCGGGAAGGCTCAGTTTGTTCGGAGGGTGGTCATCAACATAAATGATCCGGAATCGATCCCCCCTCAATGCATTATGAGTCGAGTTTGTCGCATAGGGCTTGTCTAGTGTGGAGGGTTTACGCAAAGTGCTCATCAAAGTACTCACCTGAAGAACAGAGATTGTAACGATGGCAGTTTATCATAGAGTTTCCAAAAAAAAAAAAAACCTAAAAAGATAAAAGAAACAAATTGAACGGAGGATTCTGAATTTGCGATTTATTTAATCCTAGTACTAGAAAGTTCTAATGTATAATAACAGTATAAAATTGAAAGAGCTCCATCAAAGACCATATTATTATTTTTGCAAGTTATTAATGTCAAAGATTGTATTATATATATATATATATATTCATAAAGCTAGAGACTACGTACACGTCCATCCATACTAATAATCTAAAATTTTTAAATTTAATCTGCTGATAACTGATAGTCATTTGAAGAAGGAAAAAAGGATAAAATACCCCGAACTATCGTAAATGATATGCAGATACCCTCCGTCATACTTTTGGGACATTGGTGCCCCTGCCGTCCAAAAACTAGAGTATATATGCCCTTCACTTTAACGGAAGACTAAATAGGGACACGTGGCACAATCTTATCCGTCAATAAATGTCGGATCGGTGGATAAGATTATGACACATGTATGTTCGTTGGTATAAAGGGTATATATGCTCTAGTTTTTGGACGGCAGGGACACCAATGTCCCATAAATATGACGGAGGGTATTTGCATACCATTTACTATAGTTCATGGGTATATTTGTCTTTTTTCCATTTAAAGAATGTCCTTAAATCTGGACAAACAAAAAGTTCCAAAATTAACTTGATTTTGTTTATGTTTTTCACTTCCAATTGGTCCAAAATTAACAACAAACATCATGTCTAATGAAATCTCATGTTTCTGAAAGATCCTCCGCTCAATTAACACATGCATAACAAAGCGGTATAGAAAAGCACATACAAAAGTTTAGCAGACAACTGTTTCCCAAAATATAGAAGCACTAAACTAAAACATAAAATCTGAGTTGACTTAAGCTTCCTTGAGTTCTAAGCAATTTGGACACCTCGGTGATGTGAAGCGTCGATCCCAACACCAATTCCTATAGCTTTTACTTGGTGTTTGCTAGCTATGCTATTTATACTATTCCTTATGATGGATTTAATTGAAGTAACATGATGTATTCATATAATCGCGCCAATTATTTAAGATTGCGGCATAATTGAAGTTATATTATATGTACAGAAAAGCAATATACACGAATGTAAAGTATGATTCCGACATAACCGTAACTTTATTTACTTGTTAGTTGATCAAAACTTTTAATAGACAGCTTTGGATTTAAAAGAAAAAAAAATGCACCAGCCGGGAATCGAACCCGGGTCTGTACCGTGGCAGGGTACTATTCTACCACTAGACCACTGGTGCTTAGTTGTTAAAATTTGCATGCCAGAGAAATTTTGTTTTATGAAAAGAGAATATGAAAAAATAAAAATTAAAAAAAGTCAACATGATTTAGAAGTTGTGAAAAATACAATTTTGGACGAAATATTAGACTATTGTTTAATATCTATAATAGTTTAAATTGTGATCTCATTTTCTGATAATATTTTTGTTTTAAATCAAAATGAATCTTTAGATCGTAGTTTATTCATAAATAAATAAATAAGAGGGTCATTTACTGAATCAATCAAATTTTTTATTTTGATTTCTAATTCAATGTCAGTTATTCTTACCAACGAATTTGTATTCTATTGTATAAATTTCATTAAAGAAAGAAAGTGTTCACTATTCTATTTTGAGGTCTCAAATTCTAACTTTTTATTAAAAAAAGAAAAAAGTTAATTCTTTCTACCACAATCTTTGATGGTAATTTGAATTCTATCGAGTGAACTTTTAGATCCCAGTTGATGGGCGTCAAACCACATATTCCAAAAGTTTACTTTCATTTTAAAATTCATGTTCAGTCAAATACTTTTACATAAATTAAGAATGCAAAAACGTAAAATCTATTTATTCTTAAACGGAGATTTAAAGTCAGATTGTTGATATGTAATCACTCTAAATAGTTCCCTCATTATATTTAAGTGAAATTTTGAATATAAATTCAAATTAATATGACCTTAAAAAAATGGAATAGAAAATTCTAAGGCAAATTAAACAAAAAGTCTATTGAATTAAAAAAAAATTGTGTTTCTCTCCTTTCTTACTTGCCCCCCCCCCCCCCCCCCCGGCCTCTCCCCTCCAGCGCAAACATCTGCACCTAAATGTAATTATATTCCATATTAACTGTATTTTGTATAATGTATCAATCATATACATATTTTGTATCAATTATATTATGATATTTTCTATTTTTTTAATTGTATTCGTCAATACAATTTGTGTTCGTTAATTTAATTATATTCGGTAGATACAAATCAATTGTATCAATTATTTTCAAATAATTACATTTGTATTTTGTATCAATTGTATGTGTATTCTATATCAATTGTATTCGTGATACAATGAATATAACATGTATTGATTCTCTCTTAGTCTCCCTCGCCTCTCTCCTTCTAATATGTAGCTAAATACAATGATTTTTGATACAAACTAATTGTATTCATGATACAACGAATACAACAAGTAATCAACCTCTATCACCTCTCCTCCCATAGCATTCAATATCGCATGGTCAAATGAGCCCTTAGTATCAATTGAGTGAAAATATCAATCTTATATTGATTTGATATCAATTAAACAAAATTAGTTTGGAGGTATATAATATCTTTATTAATTATTTAAATAAACGGGGTTGTTGTAAATGCAAAATCCAAAGAAACTAAACGTGGCCAAATGACGTACCCACGTCCTCCGAAGAAATCCCATTTTTACACTGTTTGCCGATAGTGTAGAAAGAGGTTTTGAGGAAACGGAAAAAATGGCAATTTCCATTTTCAGGCCTTCGGTTTCTCTTCCTCAACACTTTCTCTATTCAATTAATCCCCAAAAATTTAGCTCAATTTCAGTCATAAGAAAGAAACAGAGTTTTCTTCATTGCGTTGCATCGGATTCTGCTCCTCCTCCGACTAGGTAAAGCAGAAAAATAGTTTCAATTTTTTTGCTTAGTTAACAAGTAATCATATCATTTATTTGAAAAATTATTGTATTTTTTTTTATCTTAGTTTGTTGATCCATTGTTCCGAAAGAATTAATGGTTATTGTGTATCCACATTTGTTTATTTGCAGGCAAGAGATGTCATTAAGTGTTGGAATGTACCTAATTCCTCATCCCAACAAGGCAAGTAGTAATTCATACTCCCATCCGTTTATTTTTATTTGTCCAGTATTGACTTGACGAAAACTCTTTGCTATGCGGCCCTTCGAATATAATGAAATTCAATGTTTTGAAAAAGTATTATAGTGATAAATTATCTTTTGATTTTTTAAATTGGAGAAATAAAAGAAATATTTATTCTTCGTATAGTGGACAACCAAAAGTGATGGAGGGAGTATTGTTAATATTTTATAATGGCTCTTCTAATTATGTAAATTTCTCTCAGTTTGGACCAATAAGAGTAGCACTATTCCCTCTTGTTTATTTCATATGAGCCCTGGTAGTTTCTTGTCTATGATTTATGTTTTCCGTGCTTCGGTTATTGCACTCTTTTGTTGTTGTTACTATTCCTTGTCATGCAATGCTTTTTCCCTATTATTTACTATGTCCTCTCTACTTTTAATATTTTCTTTTCATATTGCTTTGATATGTGTTGCTTGAGCTGAGGGTTTTTCGGAAACAACCTCTCTACCATCATAAGGTAGAGGTAAGGTCTGCGTACGCTCTACTCCAGTGGTGGAGTTAGAATTTTCAATAAGGGGGTTTAAAAGTATAAAGAAGTAAACACGCGAAGAAGTGAAAGGGGGTTAAACATCTATTATGTAATTTTCCGTTGGAGGTTGATCGGCCCTATGTGGCTCTACCCCTGCTCTACCATCTCAGGCCTTACTTGTGGGATTACACTGGGTATATTGTTGTTGTTATTGTATGTTTGACTGAGCATGGAGTTCTCCGTAAAAAAGACTTGTGGAGCATACCAATAGTGACCTTAAAAGATTTTGTCTCATGTGCTATTAACTGTGTTTTGAATTGATATTTGTACATGTTTAGTGGTTTTTAGATGCATATACAAGGTTTGGCCAAAGCTACTCATCGAACTCATACACTCAAGCCTACATCCGCCCCTGGTCTACGTGCCATAACACATAACATTTCCATGATTATAAGGGGATGTAATTAAGTGTAAAATGAGAAGTTTTAAGTTGAAGTGTTTTCAAATACAAAGTTGTGTTATTTGTTTATGGAACAGACTATAAATGAAAGAGTGATACAGAATGGAACAAAGGGAGTGTTGGACTAACTCTGTATCCACCATTGGCGGTGTTGTACGTTTATGTTTTGAAGGTTGAGAAAGGTGGAGAAGATGCATTCTTTGTGAGCAGTGATAATGGGGAAGTGATTGTTGTTGCTGATGGTGTTTCCGGGTGAGATGCTTTATCATGGTTTCTTTTAAAGATACTTCCTCAGTTTGCAAAAGCATGTCATTTTGTTTATCAATAACTCTTTGGCGTAATTTTCGTGAACATAAGTTATATGTTAAACTATCTTTAACTATGAAGACTTGTGGTTCCTATTAACTTCATGCAATTTCTAAATGTGTAGAACTTTAAGGAATCAATTTTCAGTATTATACAAAAAAAATAATTCCATGACTTTCTTTCTATGATCACGTATTTGTGTTGGGGATAAAGAAAATATGAACTTTGTAGACGATGCTAGTCTGGCCTTCAACCTCACAATAAAGTCGGACATGAGACAGCTACAGCCTACATGTATTGTTTCTGGTGTTCTCAACTCCTCTCTACCTGTGATTTTTGAGGTTTAGAACTCACTGAGATCCCATTTGGAGCTGTCTATAATCTCATGCTTGCACCACAATAAATCAATATATGAGTGCAACTTCCAAGTCGTATTCGCCAAGTAGAAACTCTCATCTCAGGCGAGGCAAGAAAATTGAGCATGATATTTGATTTACTGTCCCGTAGTAATCAATCAACTATGCCTCAAATCTAGACTAGTTAGAAACAAGCTTATATCTGCTTTAAGGCAGAATCAATTGCAGGACCTTCTTTTGAGTTCTTTTCTTCTGTACTTTCTTTACTTTCTGGAGGGGAAAATTTTGGGAAAGGTCCATACTAATAGCTCAATCACATTAAGAAAAATTATCTCTCGACTCTTTGCAAGTTCCAAAATGTTATCTTTTTCTGGAAGGTACCGGAATAAGAAAAATTGTCACTCGGTTGCACTTGTTCGGTAACTTATTTGATATATATAAGGTGCACCTTGTATTAGCGCCGTATATAAGGATGAACATTACAATACTGTATTACTTAAGTTGAATCTTCTAAATGATACCATCAGAATTCTGTTTATTTTCGTATCGAGACTGAAACTATTACTCAACTGGAGTAACAATGCCAGAGCAACCTGCTGCATGAATTTTTTTTTAAGTTGAACCTCTCTACCTGGTATATGACTATAAGCCATCAGAATCCTGCTGCATAAAAAATCTTTATTTCAACTTCTGAGTGGTATATTTGTGGGGATTGAAATTTCTTCTTTTAATTTAAAATTACATACATATATACAAAACTAGTGCACGAGGACCTCTAGAGAGGATTTTGCAATGAAAGGATAGTAACTATCTCTCAGGACTAACCTTATCAGCTAATAAGGAACTATTATGATTCCGACTGTTATGACTCAGCAATCAACAAATTGAAGCTCTTAGATCAGTTAAAGTGCAGAACTAAAATAGCCACCAAGTCCACTGGCATTATCTCCAAATGACAATTTTTTTAACCTAAATGTTTGTGTCTCAGAGTTGCATAAATATCTAACTTATATTTTATTCCCTCAACTGTTCTTTGCAGTTGGGCTGAAAAAAATGTGGATCCTGCACTGTTCTCCAGAGAATTGGTGGCTAACGTTTCTTCTTTGGTGGGGAATGTGGAGGTACCAACATTGTGAAGACAAACCATCCTGATTTTAAAATTAGTTTCATGCGTCGCGTCACATTAAACAACAGGGACCTGTGTTTCCGTTTAAGTAATCACCTAGATTTAATCAATTGTTATGGATTCTCCGTTGAGACATTCTGGTTTACTAAATTTTCCAGGTCAATGATGATCCTCGGATTCTCATAAAGGGAGCCCATGCTGCTACATCATCTATTGGTTCAGCTACAGTGTAGGTTCCTTTTATCTTCAGTGCTATTGTTCTTGAGCATTCATAGTCATCCAGATTGAGGAACTTGATTATTATCATTGAATGTGGCTTTGTATGTGGAAGATAGAATTGTTTCTATATTCAAGAACGGAATTTTGAAGATAGCCAGTGTTGGAGATTGTGGACTACGGGTTATTCGTAAAGGTGCAAACTCATATTTTTGTTTTGTGTGACTTTAAGGTTCAAGTTCATCTGATGTCATTATTGCCTATTTGGGTGCAGGTCAGATGATTTTCTCCACATTTCCACTCGAACACTATTTTGACTGCCCATACCAGTTGAGCTCAGAGGCTGTTACTCAGACATACCTTGATGCCATAGTATGGAAAGTTATATACGGTGAATCATATTACACTTTCCCTTTTGAGTAAAATGAACTTGGTTCTATTTTTCTTCCTTGTCATTATTGGTATTTGGTTAGGTAGAGAGGATAAACTTTATTATCTTTTCTCAGCTCTCAAAATTTTACACAAAAAGCTTTCAGGGACCTCCTTGCTTTCTAGTACTTGCAGAATCCAGACTAATTTGGATGCCAAGCAATTAAAATTTACTCTTTTCCTGATCACCTGATGGAGACAATCAGTTTTCTCTAATGTGCACTTTGGTATCGTTAGAGATCTTGTTAGGGAGACTTTTCTGTCACCTCACCACATAAATTTTGTGATATTATATTTAACTGCTAGAGTAAATGCGCTCTTTGTCTCGTCTCTGTGTATGTTCTTTTCACAGGTTAGCACGGTGAACTTGCAAGTAGGAGATACAATGATAATGGGCTCAGATGGCCTCTTTGATAATATTTTCGATCAAGAGATTGTTTCAGTTGTGACCACAAATAATGATGTCTCTAATGCTGGTATTGTTTTCTACTTAATCTTATTTCTGCTTTGAAACAGTTGACTCATTTCTGTGGTATTCTTAGTTATTTGGTATCAATGTTAGCAAAGGCATTAGCTGATTTGGCGCGCAACCATTCTGTGGATACCAAATTCGACTCCCCCTTTTCACTGGAGGCTAGAGCAAGGGTAAATTTTCAGTCTGATTCAATATATATATATATATATATATATACATATATATAAATTGTCCTCAAATGCATTGTCTGTCACGGTATAAGATGATACTTATTTTTAGCATTGCTTTGACTAACAGGGATTTGATGTTCCTTGGTGGAAGAAAGTATTTGGAATGAAGTTTACAGGTATGACTAGAAGGAATCATTTTTCGAGCCTTTTCTTACCATATTCTTGATGACATGTTTGACAAGGTTTCCATGTAACCTTGAACAGGAGGAAAGCTTGATGACATTACAGTCATTGTTGGAAAGGTGACAACTACGTGAGCAAGCTGGCCTGAACACCACTGATATTTTCAACAACAAAAAAAGGTCGTGAACAAGTCATATATCTTTGGTGCCAAGACATTGGCAGGGTCCCCTCTCCTGAATTATTGGGCAATCGAATGGTGTTTTAAACTACGAGTAGAAGGATGAGGTAAGACGAGAACAACTCAAACTACACTCTTATCATTGTCTGTGTATTGTGTGTTATTTCAAGATGTCTGTTGTAAGACAATAATCGACACTAAAATCTGTTTGACATTTGGGACCATTTAAATTCTTCATTGTTCAAAAATACAACCATGAAAAGCTTGCTAACTTGTTTAACACCTGCAGTCTCCATAGAACTGGCTAACCTTCATTGATACTCCCTCTGTCCATCTTTACTTGTTCACTATGCTAAATAAAGTTGTTCAACAATATTTGTCCAGTTTGAAAATTCAAGAAATAATTTATTCTTTTGTGTCTATTTTACCCTTGCTGTCAGTATGAGTAATATTTAATACATTTTTCAAAGCATTAAATATATATTCAAAGAGTAATATAGAAATATTACCTCTATTATTTATTGTTTGTGGTAATGCTAAATGGCCAGAAAATTTGGCCAGAAATTTAAAAAGTGTATAATATTTTTTTTATTTTAAAATAAACTAATATTTTTTTCATTTTTTAATTAAAAGGTATTAAAGTTAAAAAGGTAAAATAACATAGGTAAAATATCATTCTGGCCAAATTCTGACTAAATTTTCTGGTTAAAAAGATTTTTCGTATTGTTTATTTATGTATATACTAAGTCAATAAAGACCATCGTTGAACTGAGGGAGTACTAGTTGATAATAGAACACGAAGCCTTGGGAACCCAATAATGCTTCCTAATTAAACAATATACTTTTAGGTAAGTCACCTTATCAAACTCCAAGAATAGAAGCTATGTTGTCAAATATTTTAGACTGTTTTGAATCTTCACTAATCATATTGGAATTTAAATAAGAAAAAAAGAGACAAAACATCCATTTTCCCAATGTAATCGAATCTTCCATATCACAAGGCTCATTTAAGATTGTGGATCTTTCGAAAATAGTTGAGCTTTCATCTAATCTGAATTAGTTACAGTTTGGTGTCTTGTTCAAAATGCTTTTAGAATTAGATCGATTACCTTGCTGATACGATATCGATCTTGACTATTTCAAATTTGAATCTTCTACAAATACAATTTCTTCTCTAGATTATATTTAAGAAAAATATTTGATGTTTACTCTTGATAGGACACATTGTATTTGTCCTATTTATCACATATCGCTTCATAAGTTATTTATATATCTAATATCTCATCCAATTTTCACCCCACACAACCTCTTCAAACTCCAAGAATAGAAGCTATGTTGTCAAAGATTAGACTGTTTAAATCTTCACTACTCATATTGAAATATAAATATATAAAAGTTAATAAAAAGACAAAACATCCATTTTCCCAATATAATCGAATCTTCCATACAGTGTTAGGACTTGCCTCGGGACTCGCCTTGGGGCGGGGCTCTAGCAAAACGCCCGAGATTCAAGTGTGGGACTTAGTTTTATAAGATTTACATCTCAAGTGCCCGATTGCACGCCCAACGCTCGGGGCTCACCTAACAGCTCTTGCACAATTATGTCTTAAAATCTTTAGTTAACATTGTTGACCCTCATAATTCTTGAATAAATGAATGAAACTTAATAAATTTTTAATCTATAGAGATAAAAAAAATTGAGAGTAACTCAAATAACAAGTTTAGAATCACACCTTAACTATTTCGTAACACTATGATTATATATTACGTAACATTTTCTTTTAAAAATAGATAGCGAAATTATATTTTTTCACTTATGATTGGTCTTCATGGTTTTGTCATATGTCTCAAAATTATCATATTTTATTTAGCTATTTGAAAGTAATTTTTTTATATTCATGATGGGGTGATGTTTTTATTATAATACTAATAAGTTTTATTGATTATTTTCTTTTAGGGGGGTAAATTGTATAGTATGATATAAACATTTTTTTTTAGAAATAATGATTTTTTTTATTATTAGAAAGTTAAGATGTTAGATTATTTATACTTGTATAATCATGTTAGAAGTTTTATTTTCTATGAGTTTCTTTAATCATGTTTGTAATAATTTCAAACTATTGATGTATTTTTATAATTTTGTATTATTATATTATTCTACTATATTATAAATTAAAAATATAAAGATCCATAAGGCTTACACCCCATGTCTCAAGGCTTACGCCTCGCCTTATACTAAATAAAATGCCCCGCCTCACGCCCTCACCTTTTAAAACACTGCTTCCATATAACAAGGCTCATTAAATGTTTTGGATTGGAGCTTGCATGTTTTTTTTGTTTTCTCTATGACGGTGAAGACGTTTGTTTTTTACGCAAACTTTAATACTTATATTAATTAGTTTAAACAAAACACATTAATTAATTAATTAATATTGGTATAACAATACATTTACAAGGTTCTGATCCTGTCGACCACCCTATCTTCTTCCTATGACCGTAGGGTTTGAAAAAATTGTAATTGTTCATTTTTATTTGTTCGATTTGAATTTTATACGCTCTTTTAGATTAGATTTATAAATTGTTTTTACGATATAATTAGTTATTTGTAGTGGCCTTTATTTAATTTTCTAGGGTATCAATTTAAAGTTGTTATGAATAGTTATATCTTTTGTTATATATGTCTCTTTAATGTAAAACATTTTATGTTATCGAATCCTGGAAGTCCTACATTATGGCGGGTAAAGTGCACCAAACAAAGACAATTGATCTTATGTTTAAAAATTAAAATAAAAAATCTCTTATTAAATTAATTGATCTTATGCTTAAAAATCAAACTCGAAATCTTTTATTAAGAATAAAGAGTTACTTATTATTCTAATATAAGAAATTCTTGTTGGTCTAATGCACAAAAGTGAAACATAAGATTGGATCAATCTTATACAATTAACCGTATATATATTTTTTTTAAATTATCTAGTCTTAAATCACATATGAATGTGTAGTGATAGGAAGATTTTCTTATTATTATTTTTATTTTTTTATCATCTGAAAGTTATGATATTACTAATTTACATTTGTGCCGCGTAAAATCTAAACCTCAATTAATATAAATTTACATACGTGTATCTCGTAAAGTCATATTCTCGATCCTTCCCTAATAATATTTTTTTTTTCATTTTCATAGCTCAAATTCATCATATCTAACTTAAAAAAACAATTTCATTATTTATTAGTCCAAGGGGAACTTTGACTTGGTTTTTTAGAATTTTAATACTACTAGCATATATTACGATATAATATAATAATATTAGAGTCTACTAGGGAAACAGAGCTTCTTTTCTTGGAAGGGCAGATTACAAGTTTGGAATCATGTGGAAAGCATTTAATGCACATCTTAAGAAACATTTGTTAATTTGATGGACTTTTTTACTGCAAGAATCTCTTAATTAGGTTTCATGTCAACTTATTCTGAACGTAGATTGAAAATATAATTAAGGAATAATCCTTTTCGACAAGAAAATTTAATCAGAATGGTATTTTACCTGTGTTTTTTATCATTTTGAATATTTTTACCTTTTTAACTTTAATACCTTTTAACTAAAAATTAGAAAAGGATTAATTTATTTTAAAATAAAAAAGATATTATAATTTTTTTAAATTTTTGATCAAATTCTGACTAAATTTTTTGGCTATTTATCATTAATATACAATATATAATACATATCCCTTTTTGTGACCCTTGTTCTATGGTAAAATCAACTTGACTTTTCTTCTCTATTTGTTTTACAATCTTTTGGGTGAGGGAAAATAAAGAATAATTAGTCTGGGAATATATAGATCGGATCACATAAAAATATATTGTACATATATTGCCTTGTTTTATATTTTTGTAATTATATATATTCTACTACTTTTTACCAGCTTATAACTCTTGACCATTCAACCCTTCATCGCGATTGCTCGAATTAGAATTTTCAGCCATTCTCACTATTTTAAGTTTCCAACATGTCCAATACTATCTATTTTGGTACAGTTATATACATGTGTATCGGAATACATGAAGGATTAAAATTAGGTATAATTTGTTCTAGATACATTGTATCCAAGTGGATTCTCATGTATATGAAATAAACAACAAAGCTTGTCTCACTTCTCTCCCATATGGCTCGCCACTCTCATATGTATCTAATATCACAAATACATGTGAATCACACCAGATACATATATTTAGTGTGATCGTCTCCCTCCCCATCTCGCTTGCTTTATTTTAGTGTATCTTGTAACAAAAATGCATGTATCTAAGTGTATCTTCCTTAATATATGATAGAAATCTTTTGATTAATGGTAAGATACCTAATATGATAGAGAAGTATGGATAATTATGTAGTTTGTGAGAAATTAAAGACATGGTTATTAACCTAAGTTTTTGTGTTTAATTCCATGTGAATGTCTGCCAACAAACATTCACGTTGAGTCCATTTATGTATTTTTCTCACTTGGGACTAGGGTTTTTGCATAGTTAATCTTCAATTAATATTTTGCTAGAACCTAACCCTAGTTGTTTTATGTAACATTTATTGCCCATTGTCTTATCTACTACTGGTATTTAAATAATGGATATTATTATAACATTTTAATTATATATATATATATATATCTACAATTTTTTAAAAAAAAAAAAAATTACTATCAATGTTATGTAAATTATCACCGTATTTTCCGGGTTACTCAC
This sequence comes from Solanum bulbocastanum, assembly GCA_037074985.1. Classification (NCBI taxonomy): domain Eukaryota; kingdom Viridiplantae; phylum Streptophyta; class Magnoliopsida; order Solanales; family Solanaceae; genus Solanum; species Solanum bulbocastanum. The sequence continues at coordinate 3,345,042 of CM073602.1, forward strand.
TTCACTTATTATATGCAATTAAATATTATAGTTTTCTGATTAGGAATTTTTTTCCTACACTTATTATATACTCCTATTATATAAGTTAAACTGAAAAATAATCATGTGCCATCAACCTAATACATTTAGATATTTCAAGACTAGAGTTTTGTGCTTTGTTAAAAAATATTTAAAATGATCCCATAGTTTTTATTTAGTTGTTTGATTTTGACTATTTGGCATGAGGTTTAAAAAAATAAAAGAAATATTTGTATTTTTATGATTTTAAATTAAAAATATGTAGAATGTATCAAAATATTTAATATTGTGATTTTAAATATGTCATGTGGAAAATTAAAGCGTTATCAAAAAATAAGTTATATTTGTCCTTCTTCGTACATTTTATACATATATTTGTCTTTATACTCTAAAAAATATCATATTTATCCCTACAATATACGTATTCACAAATCACTTTAAATTTTTTAACTCAGATCCACTAAAAAAATAAAACACAAAAAGTCCATTTATCTATAGTGGATACGATTTCACCATTCAAATATTATCCGAATTGAAACACAAAAACTTCATTGGTTATCAAGAGTTGACACCTTTTTAGAAATTTATTGTATAACTCAATCAATCAATAGTTATTTAATTCTTTTTAATTGAATAAATACACACGCAAAACGTGAACATTAAAATTATTTTTCCATGAAATATATACGTCACATCTTCAATTTATAAGACCAAAATAATGTGTAAATATATAGATCAATTACTACTAAAATAATTATTTGTAAACTTATAAGTATGAGTCAAAGGAGCCAACACACCACACGTTATAACTTATATGTACGCCATGGCGGTGGTCAACCACTTTCGATTTGATTTTTCTATGATTTATTCTATCATGTCCATAATTAAATCATCTGAAAATAATGATAAATTTAAAATTTGATTTTTATGAATTAATATATATATATATATTTCAAAATATACACATAGGTCAAGTTTAATGCATTGAATTCTATTAAATTTATTGTGTTTAATCTTAGTAACATCGTTGTCTAAAAATACTTGTATGTAACTAGTTATAAAAGTTTCATTAAAAATTCACACAACGATTATCCAATCTTTGTAATTGAAAAATGACCAATGTCAAGGAGTTTTAGATGAAAATGACCAATGTCAAGGAGTTTTAGATTTCACATGTGAAATTTGAGATAATGTCATAAATTTTCACATGTGGAATTTGAAAAATTGGAACTCCTAGTGCTATTTTTCAAATATGTATAAGTCTGAAGAATGACTAGTGAATGGGGATGGGGTGGGAGTGGGGGTGGAGGGGTTAATTTCTACTAATGATGTTAATAACACTTAAAATAAGTCAAAGTTATCTATTATAATAACATGTTAAAATATGATACTGATTCAATTTGGTCAAGTGGTATTCCTTATGTTTTAATTTGTTTATCTTATTTTTCTTTCTAATCCATTCAAGAAAATTTCTTTTTTGACAATTTCTTAAATTGAAATTTTCATATAGCATCTTTAAAATCATATGATTAAATAACGTACATTCTATATATCTTTAATTTGACACCACAAAATACAAGTCTTCATTAGTTTTTAAAATTTTACATCAAATTAAAATCAGACAAATAAATTAAAATTGACGGGGAGGGAGGGTGAGAGTATTTGATTTTGTCAATCAATTGTACACACAACTAACTCCTCCTTGTATAAATCATTATAAATAGGGTGTTTCCCAACTCATTTCTCTTCCAAATTAAACTACACTTTATCCTATACTATTATTATTTCTTTATAGAGAAGTTATAATTAATTTCTCTTTTTTTAAAGATTACTATACTTGACCAAATTTAATGGGAGGAAGTTCATCTCCTTGTGCTTCATGCAAATTATTAAGGCGTAGATGTACAAAAGATTGTATATTTGCTCCATATTTTCCACCAAATGAACTTCACAAATTTGCCATTGTTCACAAAGTCTTTGGTGCTAGCAATATTAGCAAGATGTTGCAGGTAATTTCTTCTTTTTCCTTCCTCTAATTATCATAATTTATATCGCTAAATTTTTTATCAAACTCATTTGTATTGATTACGCTATATAGAGATATTGTTGTGTACTACTAGGGATAAGATAACTTGTGGTCTTATTCTTCTGTCAAAAGTAGGAAATTAAAGAGTAAAAGTCTGATCAAATTGAGAATCGAGGGTTAGCTCCCACCTCTAACCTCAAAAAAAAAAAAATACTTAATCAAAATGGTGAACGGAGTTTATTCAAACTCATTTCATTGGAATATTATATTGTATATACAAGATTAATTTTTGTTTAAAGGTATATAATAGATATTGATTTTTTTATATAAAAAAGCATATATAGTGCCATTTTGAGCTCTCTTACATTAGCATTGTATGTAGTGATTGTATAATGAGCTTTTATAAGTATTAGTTGGTATGGTAGCATGTTTGTTACCACTTTTTAAAAAAAAAAATATCAATTAATGTTTATCATAAAGATTTTCCCATAATATATTTATATTAGCTAAACTCTAAATTTATTACCTTATAAATGATTGATTTGAGGGTGTAGAAATATTGTTTACACTCATACTTGAATTTATAATTTATTTGTTCAACCTTCTAAAATTGGTCTAATTTTGAAGAATGTTTTTCAAAAGAAAATTATTCTGATGAAAACTAATTGTGTTTGATCAATAAATTTTTTAACAGTAATTAACTAAGTTTGGTCAATTTTCTTAAAAGTGCTTCTAGATGTATTTTTCTCAAAAGTAGAAAAATACTTTTAGTGAAAAACTATCTTTTTAGCTTCTTAATACTCTCTTCGTTAACTTTTAATTGTCATAGTTTCCTTTTTTAGAGTCAAACTATAAGAACTTTGACTAACATTTTATAATGTATTTTTTCATCATATTGATATGCAAAAAATTGCAATTTATAATACTTTTCGTATAGTTTTTGAATATCTAAAATGTTTGTTTAAAACATCAAATTAATATAATTTAATGTAACTTTGAAAATTAATTAAATTGACTTTCGAAAAACGCAACATGATAATTAAAAGTGGACGGAGGAAGTAACAACTTTTGCTACTCTCAAGAAGCATGTATTTTCTCTTAAAAACTGGACCAAACACTTAAAAATTTTAACTTTTAACCTTCCAAAAATTTGGTCAAACAGACTATTAATATCGTCATATTATATGCAACATGTGTATAAGATTAATTATTTTATTTTTGGTCTTAAATCTTAATGTAATATTTTTTCAGGAATTACCTATACAACAGAGAGCAGATGCAGTAAACAGTTTAGTATATGAAGCAAATGCAAGAATGAGAGATCCTGTTTATGGTTGTGTTGGTGCTATTTCTTTTTTACAAAATCAAATTTCACAATTAGAAATGCAAATTGCTATCGCCCAAGCAGAAATATTATGCATCCAAATGCAGGATGATAATAATAATAATTATAATTTGTCTGAAATTCAAATTGGTAATAATGATAATAATTTGCAACATGAGTACATAAGCTTGTTGCAAATTATTAATAATACAAATTAATTAACTTGTTTTGTTCATTTTCTTGTAACTTAATACACAATGTTTTGGACTTCTAGCAAATTGATGAAATGTATTGTAGCCTTTTTGTGTACTAGTTAATGAGATTGAATAATGAATGGAATGAAAGTTGATTTAAGTTTTATGTATTGACAGTGTAAAATTAACGTTATTGATCCTATAGTTAATTTTCAAAGAATTTTTGTTGTACGTTGAATCTTCCTTTTTATCAATATTATTAGCTTTATTTTGTTCTTCAATTTCGACTATCATCGATATTTTTGGTGTTTCGATTATTATATAATTGTATTGTTATTATTGTTCATTTTTCTGTCTGTTGTGTAATGCTATGCATTTCGTATTATTTCAGTTTTGTTATTGCTTCCACATATGTTTCTCCTTTTTAAAATTGTTTGGCATGCTTTAGGTTAGTCGGGGATCTATTGGAGCAATCTCTATATGTCCATGAGGTAGATGTAAAGTCTACGTATATTTTAATTTTTTTACACCTTATTTATGACATTACACTGAATATGTTATTTTCTTAAAAGGATATATATATAACATGAATAAATAATATTTATGGAGGATAAATAAGAAACTCAATAATTTTTTTAAAAAAAATATTGTTTTATGAAATCACTTTGTTCAAACACGTCATATATATTGGCAACTAGACCTAGCTAATTGTAGAGAAAGTGTATATTTGCATATATCTACTTGTATATTTATATATACCATTTATATACATCATATATAATTGAGGGTGTGTGAAAATTAGGGGAAATGGCTTTTTAAGTCGATGTATATATATCCTCTTGTTTATATTTTTTATGTGAGTGTATATCAATGAAAATTTAAGGAAAAGGGATCTGAAATATATCTGAACTTTGATCGAAATTGTTGTTATGATACCAAACTTTACGGAGGACCTTTTACCCCCCCTTCTCTATTTAAAAGTGTATTTTAAAGGTATGTAGGTGTATATGAACTTTGATCGAAATTGTTGTTATGATACCAAACTTTATGGAGGACCTTTTACCCCCCCCCCCCCCCTTCTATATTTAAAAGTGTATTTTAAAGGTATATATGTGTCCACGTGGACATCATAAATATTGCATCATTATAAATAGTAATGTGTCCACATGGACACATATATACCTTTAAAATGCACTATTAAATAGTGCAGGGGTAAAAGGTTTTCCATAAAGTTTGATTTCGTAACAGCAATTAAGATCAAAGTTCAGGTATATTTCAAACCTTTTTCCCAAAATTTAATATCATATACAACACTACAGACAATATAATGTTTTTTTGACTTAATTCGTATATGAATTTAACCTTAAATCAATTCAAATCACCATTAATATTTCTCATTTTTGTATATAATTTCGTCCAAGTATTTTTAATAAAATTGAATCCAAAAATATTATTAAAAAATTCAATCCAAATTTAAATGTGATTTTGGGATTTTGATAATTTTTTCTACAAATGAATCAAGAGAATTTTTGTGGTAGTAGTGAAATAAATTGCAGCAATATACCACTAAAGGATATGGAAGGATATGGTGGTGTGGATAGAGTTGTTCTTTTAACCAAAGGTCCAAGAATTCGAACCCAATGCAATGGTGGTGGTCAGGGTAGCTACGGAACCCAATACAGTGGTGGTCAGGGTGGTTCACGGAAAACAATGCGGTGGTGGTCAGGGTGGCTCACGAGGAGGATATGATGAGCAAAATCCAATGAACTGTTGAAGTGAAACTTAGTATTTTAACCTGCAGCTGCATCCACCCCACACCCCACAATGCAATACTTAACCCAGCCCACTGCTATTGCTACTTTTATCGATTTCTGTAGCATTTGTGCATATGATGCAGGATCAATACGGGTACCAAACACTCGAAACAGTTCACTGGAGGGACGAGGTGTCACCCAACTGTAATAAAGTGAGTTGGGTGAGTGCTTGTGGAAGATAGCAACTACCTGTGAGAATGATCAAAGGTTCAAAGACTCAAATGATCAAATGGATCTATCTTAGTGATGTGGAAGAAGACCTGAGTGATCAAAGGTTCAAATCCTAACAAACAAGAACATCAACTGAGTTCTTTCCGTTGGTGAGTGCTGGTGGGAAGATAGCAACTACCTGGTGAATTAGTCGAATAGTAGATGCTACCATAATAGTTTTGAGCAGACTGTTCTAAGACAAGATAGCAAATTGGTACCAGTACAATCCTAAACTCACAAGACCTGGTCAGCACTAGAAGGAAATAAAGCGTAGAAGCCCAGTTGACCAGAATCTTGACATGATATACTCAATGCAGCAAATACAACCCTCGGCACTCGGCAGTAACATAGCATCTTAACTACTACTCTATGGCTTAATAGAAAATGGGAAAGAGAGACACTTTCTCAAATCTGGAACAAAATGAACGAGGATTGATCCATAAAGGAGTCTAATCATCTTCTCATTAAAAAGCAAGGCATGCTAAAACCATGAATACAAATATTCAAAAGACTGCAGAATAAAATATGTATTACTAAACAAAGCAAAACATAGAGTTCAAACTACAAAACTTAACTTTATCACGCTGTAAAGCGTGAAATTGACTTGAACAGTGGATGAAGCAACCTGGACAGTTTAAGCAGGGGTGGCAGATTGAGCAGCCAGCCTCTTCCTTGCCTCCTCGATGATGGTCAACTTAATTCCTTTACCTTTGGGTAGTGAAACCCACGGCTTAGTACCCTTACCAAGAGTGAACACATTTCCCAAACGTGTAGCAAATTCATGACCCTGTGAATCCTGAATGTGGAGGGTCTCAAAGCTACCCTTATGCTTCTCCCTGTTCTTAATAACACCAACTCGTCCCCTGTTTCTACCTCCAGTCACCATCACAACATTCCCAACGTCAAACTTGATGAAATCAACAATCTTATTGGATTCCAAGTCCAGCTTTATGGTATCGTTGGCCTTGATGAGAGGATCAGGATAGCGGATTGTTCTTCCATCGTAAGTGTTCAGGTATGGGATCCCCTTCTGACCAAACTGCACAGAGCGGACCTTGCAAAGCTTAAACTGCAAATCGGAAGAACATCATTCAAATAAGAGCAGTATACCACCAATAAACTATACAAGGTCAGAAAATGACTCTAACAAAGACATTCGTCACAAATGCAAAAGTTGAAATATTAATCTACCTTGGATTCCTCGTCCCTGAGCGAGTGAAGACGGAATCGGCCCTTAGTGTCATAAAGGAGACGGAAGTTCTCATTAGTCTTCGGAATTGAAACGACATCTGTATATAGAACTCGCATTAGTCATTTTCAAGGGTGAAACAAGCAAGACAGCCAAAAGAAAGAGAATGTCATATGAAAATTTAATGAAAACTTCTATTGACAAACAGACCACCTATCCATAGTACTCAAGAAGTGCCAATTAATGTGACTCTCCCTACTTTAGAATGTTCCGCGAAATATTTAACACAATTCTCTTTCTACACAATGTTAGTAAGTCAAATTTCATTAAACTGTTTAAAGAATTAAACTTTAATGTGATGTTTTATCTATCAAACTAACTTATCAACCAGTATTTGAGTAGTCTTTTCAAGTATTTACTTGTAAGAAAAGACAGGTGTTTGGACTCTGTAAACATCAAATACCATTAATACAACATGAATTGACGGTGCATTAGAAAAGCTACCAACAACGGAAAAGGTAAAAAAAGAGCATTTACCCATGAAACCAGCAGGATATGTCTTATCTGTCCTAACTTTCCCATCAACCATAACTTGTCGTTGCATCAAAATTGAGATCACCTCTCGGTATGTGAGAGCATACTTCAACCTGTTTCGAATGATAATGACCAATGGCAAGCACTCCCTTGACTTGTGTGGCCCAGAGGATGGCTTGGGAGCCTATATAGCAAAAGACGGAATTTTTTTAGCTAAAGCAGCTCCAAATCATCTCGAGTTACTTGGACAATACCCAAAGATAATTCACTTACAAATGCTCCTCCAAGTTTATCAAGCATCCAATGCTTTGGGGCATTGAGCCTCTTCAGATGCTTCTTCAAACCTCTAGCCTGTAAATAAATGAAAGCGCAAGTTTAAATTTTCCTCGATATATCTTCAACATGCGTTTTGTTCCCAAAATTCAAAAGCAACGCCAAGTATGCAATATGATGCATAACACAAAACCAATCAACCACTTTATGATCTAAGGATCAATAGACATAAGGGATGGCAAAATTGTCTTAAGAAAGAAAACGACTCTTCCATATACAGGTTCACAGAAGTCATGACTCATACTCATCTTCCGGAAATTAAGCCATTAGATCATGTAAAGGGCCAACATTCATCATACAACTATAAATTAAGCCATATAGATCATGTAAAGGGCATAGATCAACCCCGAATAAACACTCCATCTTCTATAAATGTCACAAAACTGAGTAACACGCCAAGACAACATAATCGACTGATAAAAGTAATCAAACAGAAAAAAAATTGATGACACGAAAATTAATTTACGAGCATAAAAAGAAATGTATACAACCAGTACTCAATCCACAACTACAAGTAGAAACAGTGTACTTATTTGAACCGATCTGGGATCCTATTAGTTTTCAGGTCGCATCTCTATAGCAAAACTACAACACATAGTCTAAAGTTTCATCGCATAATATCAAAACAAGTATATTTTAACTTCAAAACTCCAGAATCTCTTCATCAACTGATCCTTAAATCTCAAAAGAAAAAGCATAACATGAATGACCAAAGTAAAAAATTGGAACAAACCCAATGTTTCCTTCATAAAGTTTTGATTTTTCCACCGACCCAGCAATTAAAAAATGTTTATACATATATTTTAGGTCTAGTAGAGAATTTTCCATTCTGATTCAACGATATTAATCCATGAAAAAAGTTGTAGCAACAAAACTCAGCAAAGCGTAAAAGATTGATAAATCGATGCATCATAGTACATATAAACTTAATGAGTGAAGAAATGGAGGATAGAAGATCGAACCATTTTGTTGGTCTAAGAATTTCTCTGTATTTTTTGCAGCTTCGATGAAGAAGACGAGAGAAAACCTAAAACCCTAGTTTTTTTGTTATAACCTTGCAAGCCCTCTGGGCTTTGGATAAGTTGGGCTGACCTTTTAGTGTGTTACTAATTTGGGCCTCCAATTACTTTCTCACGTAATTAAACAAACATGCGATATGTAATTATAATATATCATTATAGTCGGAAAGAATTACCACTTGTAACTATAGTTAAGATTTTATTGTTATTTTCTCTTTCCTCTCTTTTTCTCTCTCTTGTCTCTCTATGTCTTCTCTCTCTCAAATATAAATGATAACAAGCAATTATACAAATATAAATGATAAGTGTCAATTATACATATCTTTTAGTGATACAAAATACAAATACACATGTATTTAGTGAAACATATTAAGACAAATGATAACAATCAATAATACAAATACAAATGTTGAATTTGATAAAACATAGTTACAATTTATTCATTGATACGAATTGTATTCGTTAATATTATTGGTACAACATTGATACGAATGATAACAATCGACTACTTGAACTTGATATAACATTGATACAATTGTATTCATTGATACACATTGAAATAGGATACAAATTGTATTCGTTAATACAGTTGTATTGATTGATACATATACATACTAATTATATATATATACAATTATCTATCAAATATACAAATACAGTTGTTGATATATATTTTAGTTACTTATAGACAATGTCCAACAATTATACAAATATAATTTGTCTCTCTCCTTTTTCAGGTCTGTCTTGCTCGTCTCTCTTCTCCCTCTCACAGTCTCCCTAGCCTTTCTCCACTTCTAACATGTAGTTATGAATCATAATTAAGTAAACTATAGCTATTTATTTTTGCCTCATAATGTTCTCAAAAAATTGGCACAACAAATCAAGTATCAACTAAGACGTCAAGTTAATATTCATTAGCCATGTTTTAAGAAATTGACATGTATATACAATAATAACGTATTTTATTGATATACTTCTAATAAATTTCTCTCAGATTATTGTATTTCATGATTCTCTCATTTGATGAACCAGTTGTTGTTGTTCCAATAATTTTCTCTCAGATTATTGCATTTCACGATTCTCTCATTTGATGAACCAGTTACTGTTTATGCAAAATATATAAAGTTTGTGCTAAACATACGCAACCGATACTTTTGTACTTCATTATATTCGATCAACATACATTCAAGAAAATCAATTTTGATTCTTTTTTTACTATAAAAAGTTTTCTTAATTACATATCGTGTTATTCGAGTTTTTTGATAATAAATTATAGTATCTTTCGTTAACTTGGTTCTCTCTATTGTTCAGTCAACCCCCGTTAAGAAGTCATTGATATTTCATGGAATTGTCCACAAATTTATTTTGAAAGAAACAATTACTCTCTTTTTCGATATGACAGATGACGCCATTCATTCAATCTTTAATTTATCATTCTAAAAGATGAAACTTAATAAATATTTGTAAATTTAAACGTTATATACAATATGAACAACTTGTATATCAATGTAGTATGTGACATCATGAACACGATGAAATAAATATAAATCTTTGAACATTGCTTAAATTAGTGCAAGAAATTAGATATCAATTGTGTATCAAATTTGAATAGGTGTTGTTCTATAAAAGTTGTATGTGAACTAAGATGTCTGAAAAATATGAATGAATTATGTTACATCTCGACAATTTGGAGGGATCTTGGTTTCACTTCTTTTATTCATCTTGTTGCTCACTTTTTTCTTGTTGAGACAATTTGGCTACTTAGGCTTCTTTGCCATGAAATGAATCGTGATAATATGTTATTCCTAGTGCTCATGTTTACTCTTTTTGGCATGTTTGAATAAGTAGGAACAAACATATCTTTGAGGGGGCACAACTTTTCTTCTATATGCGTAGGCGGGAACAAGGGAAGGGATTAGATTTATCCTGTCAATAAGAGTAACAATGTAGTTAATTTATAATGTTACATCAACAGGTTTAGTAAGCAAAATCATACGAAAAGAGAGGTGAAAATGATGGGGATATATGCAAATAATCGAGGGGGAAGAGGTGATAACTCCAGAATATATATCTCAAATTTGCCTCCTAATTATGTCACTATGCTTATAAAAATATCACTCTCCAACAAAATATCACTTTGTATTCTTTCTGTTACTTTATTATTTTTTAAAGGATAATACACAAGTACTCCTAGACTATGACCGAAATTGCAGAGACATATCTTAACTAAACTAAGATCCTAAAATCCCTTTTTTTGTAATTTAATATACATTTTTGACTTACGTGACACTCTCTCTAATGGGGATTATTTATGCCGACTTCTTTGATTGATTGTAGGGATGGTGGTCGAGGCAGCTATGGTGGTGACCAGCGCAGAGATAACTATGGTTATCCATCTATGATATACTCCCGTAGCTGGAGACTAAACACCTTGTTTGGACGGTTATTACCCATTGTATTGTATGTTTGTTTTAGTTGGTACTTAAATTCTATTGAATCATATTTTTTAAAATCATCATTAGGTAACAATGAAAATATTAATTTTATGTAACAACCGATTTGGTGTGATCGCACCATTACCCTGATATTTTCTTCTCATTTTATATCTACTTATTATTTAATAATCTACCCTGACATTTCAAATTCTAACCAACAAGAACATCAAGTGAGTTCTTTCCATTGGCAATTGCTGGTGGAAGATAGCAGCTAAATGGTGAATTAGTCAAATTGCCAGACCAACCAAGACAACAAAGTTAATTGGTATGGAACCATAGCTACAACCATAATAGCTTTGAGCAGACTGTTCAAAGACAAGATAGAAAATTGGTACCAGTGATATCCTAAACTCTTAAGATCTGTTCAGCACTAAAAGGAAATAATGGGCAGAAGCCAAGTTGACCAGAATCTTGAAATGATATACTCACTGCAGCAAATCTTAACTACTACTCAATAGCTTATAAGAAAATCGGAAAGAGAAACACTTTTTCAAATCTGGAACAAAATGAACGAGGATTGATCCATAAAGGAGTCTAATCATCTTCTCATTAAAAAGCTAGGCATGCTAAAACCATGAATACAAATATTCAAAAGGCTGCAGAATAAAATATGTATTACTAAACAAAGCAAAACATAGAGTTCAAACTACAAAACTTAACTTTATCACGCTGTAAAGCGTGAAACTGACTTGAACAGTGGATGAAGCAATCTGGACAGTTTAAGCAGGGGTGGCAGATTGAGCAGCCAGCCTCTTCCTTGCCTCCTCGATGATGGTCAACTTAATTCCTTTACCTTTGGGTAGTGAAACCCATGGCTTAGTACCCTTACCAAGAGTGAACACATTTCCCAAACGTGTAGCAAATTCATGACCCTGTGAATCCTGAATGTGGAGGGTCTCAAAGCTACCCTTATGCTTCTCCCTGTTCTTAATAACACCAACTCGTCCCCTGTTTCTACCTCCAGTCACCATCACAACATTCCCAACGTCAAACTTGATGAAATCAACAATCTTATTGGATTCCAAGTCCAGCTTTATGGTATCGTTGGCCTTGATGAGAGGATCAGGATAGCGGATTGTTCTTCCATCGTAAGTGTTCAGGTATGGGATCCCCTTCTGACCAAACTGCACAGAGCGGACCTTGCAAAGCTTAAACTGCAAATCGGAAAAACATCATTCAAATAAGAGCAGTATACCACCAATAAACTATACAAGGTCAGAAAATGACTCTAACAAAGACATTCGTCACAAATGCGAAAGTTAAAATATTAATCTACCTTGGATTCCTCGTCCCTGAGTGAGTGAAGACGGAATCGGCCCTTAGTGTCATAAAGGAGACGGAAGTTCTCATTAGTCTTCGGAATTGAAACGACATCTGTATATAGAACTCGCATTAGTCATTTTCAAGGGTGAAACAAGTAAGACGGCCAAAAGAAAGAGAATGTCATATGAAAATTTAATAAAAACTTCTATTGACAAACAGACAACCTATCCATAGTACTCAAGAAGTGCCAATTAATGTGACTCTCCCTACTTTAGAATGTTCCGCGAAATATTTAACACAATTCTCTTTCTACACAATGTTAGTAAGTCAAATTTCATTAAACTGTTCAAAGAATTAAACTTTAATGTGATGTTTTATCTATCAAACTAACTTATCAACCAGTATTTGAGTAGTCTTTTCAAGTATTTACTTGTAAGAAAAGACAGGTGTTTGGACTCTGTAAACATCAAATACCATTAATACAACATGAATTGACGGTGCATTAGAAAAGATACCAACAACGGAAAAGGTAGAAAAAGAGCATTTACCCATGAAACCAGCAGGATATGTCTTATCTGTCCTAACTTTACCATCAACCATAACTTGTCGTTGCATCAGAATTGAGATCACCTCTCGGTATGTGAGAGCATACTTCAACCTGTTTCGCATGATAATGACCAATGGCAAGCACTCCCTTGACTTGTGTGGCCCAGAGGATGGCTTGGGAGCCTATATAGCAAAAGACGGAATTTTTTTAGCTAAAGCAGCTCCAAATCATCTCGAGTTACTTGGAAAATACCCAAAGATAATTCACTTACAAATGCTCCACCAAGTTTATCAAGCATCCAATGCTTTGGGGCATTGAGCCTCTTCAGATGCTTCTTCAAACCTCTAGCCTGTAAATAAATGAAAGCGCAAGTTCAAATTTTCCTCGATATATCTTCAACATGCGTTTTGTTCCCAAAATTGAAAAGCAACGCCAACTATGCAATATGATGCATAACACAAAACCAATCAACCACTTTATGATCTAAGGATCAATAGACATAAGGGATGGCAAAATTGTCTTAAGAAAGAAAACGACTCTTCCATAAACAAGGTTCACAGAAGTCATGACTCAAACTCATCTTCCGGAAATTAAGCCATTAGATCTTGTAAAGGGCCAACATTCATCATACAATAAATTAAGCCATATAGATCATGTAAAGGGCATAGATCAACCCCGAATAAACACTCCATCTTCTATAAATGTCACAAAACTGAGTAACACACCAAGACAACATAATCGACTGATAAAAGTAATCAAACAGAAAAAAAATTGATGACACAAAAATTAATTTACGAACATAAAAAGAAATGTATACAATCAGTACTCAATCCACAACTACAAGTAGAAACAGTGCACTTATTTGAACCGATCTGGGATCATATCAGTTTTCAGGTCGCATCTCTATAGCAAAACTACAACACATAGTCTAAAGTTTCATCGCATAATATCAAAACAAGTATATTTTAACTTCAAAACTCCAGAATCTCTTCATCAACTGATCCTTAAATCTCAAAAGAAAAAACATAACATGAATGACCAAAGTAAAAAATTGGAACAAACCCAATGTTTCCTTCATAAAGTTTTGATTTTTCCACCGACCCAGTAATTAATAAATGTTTATACATATATTTTAGGTCTAGTAGAGAATTTTCCATTCTGATTCAACGATATTAATCCATGAAAAAAGTTGTAGCAACAAAACTCAGCAAAGCGTAAAAGATTGATAAATAGATGCATCATAGTACATATAAACTTAATGAGTGAAGAAATGGAGGATAGAAGATCGAACCATTTTGTTGGTCTAAGAATTTCTCTGTATTTTTTGCAGCTTCGATGAAGAAGACGAGAGAAAACCTAAAACCCTAGTTTTTTTGTTATAACCTTGCAAGCCCTCTGGGCTTTGGATAAGTTGGGCTGACCTTTTAGTGTGTTACTAATTTGGGCCTCCAATTACTTTTCTTATGAAAAGAGATTGGTTCAACATATTTATTTTTAGGAAAAATTGTATAAAATAACAAACTATTAATTTAAATTAAATGTTATAACCACAGTCTCATTTAATTGTAACCCGTAGCAAACAGTTGTCATTCGCCTCTCTCCCCAGCGAATATCACTCGCCATTCTCTTGATTTCGCTCAGCAATCTCTCTTTTGCCACTCTCCTGATTTCGCTCGGCAATCTCTCTTTCACCCCTCTCACTTTATACAAACACAAATGTATAAATTATATTTGTGTTTGTATAAAGAGAGAGAAAACAGTATATATGCATATCTTTTTGTTCGCCTCTCTCCCAGAGACTCTTGCTCGCGACTCTCCCAACTCTCGCTCGCCTCTCTCGCTTTTTATACAAACACAAATGTATAAATTTCGTTTGCGTTTGTATAAAGCAAGAGAAAATTGTATATACAAATACATATATTTTTGTTCTATACACTTATAATTATACAAATAGAGAACTTCTCCTGCCCAGATTTCTTTTGTCTTTCTCTCTTTCTTGCTTTATACAAACACAGATATACAATTGATTCGTATATGTATACCGAAATAGACACATTAATTGCCATATTCATATATGTATACCGAAATAGACACATTAATTGCCATATTCATATATGTATACCGAAATATATATATATTAATAGCCATTCGTATATGTATACCGAAATATACATATTAATAGTCATTCGTATATGTATACCGAAATATACATATTAATAGCCATAACAAACATAAAGTTTGTTATGGAGCGCAATTATACAAACTATAACTACAACATACAAATATGATTTTTAATATACTCTACAATATATTACTACCCACTAATAAGATATCAAATTAGCATTCATTAGTCATGTTTTAAGAAATTGGCATGCATGTGCAATAACGTATTTTGTAGATATACTTCTAATAAATTAATATCGGACTATCGTAGTTCATGATTCTCTTATTTGGCGAAGTAGTTATTGTTTCGGCTAAACATATGCAGTTTGTGTTAAATATATACGGTCAAATTAAATTTTACTCTGCAAAGGTATCTTAATTACATATCGTGTTATTCAAGTTTATTTTAGAGGTAAAATATCATATCTTTCGTCAATTTTGGTTCTCTTTATTGTTCAGTCAACCTCTATTAAGATTGTTATTGATATTTAGAGGAATTGTCCACAAATTTGTTTTGAAATAAGTAGTTATTCTTTTCTTTTTTTTTTAATATAACAGATGATGTTATTCATTCAATATTTGATTTAACATTGTAAACTTATCAAATAAATATTTGTGAATTTAAATGTCATAAACAATACGAATAACTTGTGTATCAATGTAATATGTGACATCTCGAACACAATGAAATAATTATAAAATTTTGGACATAGCTAAAATTAGTGTATGAAATTAGATATGAATTGTCTATCAAATTTGAACAGGTGTTGTGATGTAAAAGTTGTATACAACACGTATTGTGAACTAAAATGTCTGAAATATATGAATTAATTATGTATAACGCATGTATAAAAATTAGTATGTTAAAAGTTGAACGTTTATATATTTCAAATACATATGAATTACTACATTTTGTTGGAGTCCACTTTGCAATGAAAAACGTGGTTCGTGATTCAGAGGCTCCTACGTCGAGTTATAAATTTTCTACCACATACAAAAAAGTTTTCACTCCAAGTATTGAGCCGCAAGTATTTCATCAAATCAAGAACAATCGCGAGAGAAAAAGATTTCAATAAAGATTTTAAATTTTGCATAAATTCAAATACAAATACTATTGTTTGCTTGCTATTTTCCTTTTTTTGTTTGTTGTATTTCAAGATTGAAACTTTAGGCACATACAGTGTGATCACGTCATTATCTTAATATTTTCTTCTCATTTTATCTTTTTTTTTAATATCATTTTGTCTTTATTCATTATTTAATAATTATATATATTTCATTTTTTTACTCTACCATTTCATAGTTGTTTTATTTCATGTTTTTTTTCTTTTTTACAATATATCATCCAAATTATAAATGTGTGATTATATAATAACAAAGAACTATATAATCGATCACAATACTATATTCGTTAAAACAAGATAATATAATATTTATAAAATAATACGATATATTATGGAACTTATGAAACAATACCTAAAAACCATTATTGAGTTATGTTTCCTCATCATTCACCAGTCTCCTTGTGTCTCCTCTCTTTTCATTCCACGTGTTTCTCATTCTGCCCTGGAATTTCAAGAACCAGTTTTTTTATTTTCTTTACTTAATCCCCAAATTCAATCTTGTAGAAACCTCAAACCCCATAAAATAGAAGTTTTTGCCAGAAAATGGAATTTTCTTTCCAAAAAAATGTCATCTCATATTTCCTAGTTTGCTTTCTATGTTTCACCCAATTTTCTTCAATTTCTTGTGAGAAAAAAGTTTCCTTGGCCTTGTATTATGAAAGTCTCTGTCCTTACTGTTCCAATTTCATTGTTAATTACTTACCTAAGATTTTCAAGAATGGGATGATTGATATTGTTGATTTAAAGCTTGTTCCATGGGGCAATACTAAGCTTCAACCAGACAATACCTTCAAATGCCAGGTAATCCAAAATTCCCCCTTTTGAAGCTTATGGATTCGGGATTATAGTTCTTTAATTTGTATATATTTATCAAAGTACTAGATTCGAATGAACCTGTAAGCGATACTCTAGCTCCACCCCTCAGCTGGGGGCGGATCCAAAATTTAGCTAGGGTTTGACCATAGATTTTGGGTTTCTGGGACTTCCACTAACGAAAGTTCAATTTTTCCCACAGTTATATGCATGTTCAAACACAATTTCAAGTTAAAATTTGATAACTTTTCACATTCCAGAATACTACTAGTTCATTTGAACCAAGTAAACTATGCCACCTCTGAGGTAAGAGCGTGATATTTATACATTATGTAATATTTTTGTGTATGTATAATGGTTGAACAAATAAAGAGTGAGTGGAGTTGAACCCATTGAAAAGGACTAGATCTGTATCCGGGGTATAGTTTGGTTTGTTAAGTTTTAAGTTATTTTGTGGTTCTTACATATACATATACTCTGGAAGTAGTCTCTCTAACTCCCAAGATAGGGATTAAGTCTGTGTGCACTCTATCTAGAGCCGGACCCACATGATTTGGAAAAGATAGGGGTTAAGTCTGCGTGCACTGTATCCAGAGCCGGACCCACATGATTTGGAACGGGTGCACGAACTTCAAAAAAAATCACATGTATATCTATCTTGAGAAACTAGCATAAAGTAGGATATAATAAATAATGCACCCATGAGAAGCATGGGAGTTCCCTTGTGCCGCTGGTACAAGCTAGAGGAACCAGCGGGTTCAAATCCAGCTACTTTGTTGTTACATATATAATTATATAATGCATAGCATCAGGCAAAACTAGAGATTTATGAATTCTCTTTGTAATGGTTGCAGCATGGAAAAGCTGAATGCTTTCTGGATATTGTAGAGGCATGTGCAATTGATGCCTGGCCAGATTTGGTAAGCTTCTAATTGAAGTTATTGAGCATGCTTTCGATAAGTTGTGGTTTGCTAGTTGAAAAGCTTAAAAACACCACAGTTCATTTCATCTAGAGCACGTTTCAGTTTGATGTATAGGAAGGAATAATCCACGCGTTACTAATATTTGTATTACTAATCCTTGCATAACTTGTGTTGAAACGTATGTTGCTCGAACTGTCCAAAAATGTCATCTTACTGGTGTTGGATTCTCCAAAAATGCACTACTTTTGGAGTATCCTACACACAACTGTCAAAAAAACTTTTTGGAGAGTCTGAGCAACATAGCTTGAAACAAACAACCCCTTAAAAGATAATGTATAGCACCACATTCGTGAGTTACTTGATGAATGATAGGTAGCATGTTACTTTTACATCTCTCTAAGGAGGCTATTCTAAATTCTGGTTGCATTTTTATTGGATTTTCAATGCAGAATGAACACTTTCCTTTCATTTACTGTGCGGAAAGTCTGGTCTACCACAAGAATTATACCCAATGGGAAACATGTTTTGAAAAACTGAATTTGAAGAAAAAACTTGTTACTGATTGTGTCCTCAGTGGGCGAGGGAAAGAGGTTAGTTCTCTTGATTGATTTACAGCTAATCAAATCATGTCCTTTCTATTTCTCTCTCTGGTTTTTGTTTTTGGGGTGTTATTGAGCATTTCGTGGTAAGTTGGTTTTATTTCTGAATTACTTTGCTGTAAAGATGTATTTGAATTTATAATTTCACATCATAATGTGCAAAAAAAAAAGAACTTTTGTTTTCCATTGTTGTGCTATATCCTTAATCAATAGATGTTGAACATATGAATATAAAGAAGATGATTTTTTTCAAGTCGACTATTGTTAGCTCGCAGATATACATTCTTAAGCATACTAGCTCACATTATGCATCTATATATATAGAAGTAACTGAATTTGAACGTATTCTTCACGAAATTAAGTTTTAGTGGATAGTGGTAAAAAATGAAAAGAAAGCTAAGTATTCTCTGTTATGTCTTGCTTCATAATCTTATAGTTATAGTTCCACCTTTTTAGATATACCTCCTCTCTCTTCCTCTTGGATATACCCTTCAATGTGTTGGTAAAAATAGCACATAAAAATACTATTCAGGGTATATTACAAGAATAAAAATGGACGTGACAGCGAGAATAAAAAAGAGAAAACAACAATACCAAGATTCAAATGTGGAAAATCATTCTCACTAAAGAAAAAATCACAGCTTGAACGGATCAGATCTTTCAAAACACAAGCAGTCCCTTGAGATATCTCTCCGGTATATGGAATATCCAGTTGAGAGATCCCAGTGTTCTGTTCTGGGATTTTCAAGAAACCTGTTGACAGCACCACTTGCGTGAGCAATGTTGCAAACTGTTGCGTAATTAAATTCCCGATGGCAAAGGAATAGGGAACTTTTCCTATGCTATCTTTCTCTTCCTTTGTTGTAAGACGCATCTTCTTGCTCAACTTTGTACGGCAAGCAAGTGGTGTGCAGATTGACTTAGCATTCTTCATGTTAAAGCAGTCAAGCACACATTCGATGTCCTTCGCTTGTGACAACCACACCTTTCTACAAATGACTTGGACAAGTCTCCCGTCAACTTGATCAACTTCTTGTCTTGTCATATAATAATCATGTCATCCATGTACAACAAAATGATAAAAAGTTATAAAAAATTTACAAATGATACTATTTTTCTTGTAGAGATTCCATCTCTTTTTGCATGACTTTCATCCAATACCTTCTTAAAACTTCTTGGTTCCTCTCATCACTAATGAGGACATACTTGAGGAAGCATACTTGGATGATTAATGATTTTACCCTTTGCCTTTTTTGATTTCCTTAGAGGTTGTTCTACTTCTTGAGTAGGATCATCAAGTGGCGCCCCTTCCTCAACACCTTCATCAGGGTACTCTTTCTCTCAGCAACCTTCTCTACTCTTTCTGTAGTGCTTTCTCCGCCTACAAGATGGTTGGAAGTAGAATTAATGTAACAAGATTATGGGCTATTTTTTTTCTTGGCAACGCTGACTGATTATTAGCAATTCCACATTATTTTCTCGGAACCCATATTTCTGCTTCTGTAAACTTCTTTTCGGGATCCCACAATATGTAACCGATGAATATGCAGGGATTTTCCAACTTCATTCGTTGCTCCTATAGTTCATGTTTTGACGCTCTCACATGAACACCTTTAGCTTGGGAGTAGGACACCTCTTCATTCGTCTAAACTTTCTCCGGGATATCTTAACCAAGTGAAATTAATAGGCTTCTTTTGATCAAGTAATAAGTTTACTGAAGTCTGAACTGCTTCATATGAAAATGACTTGGTACTTTAGCCATTCTGAGCATGCTTCTCACCTTCTCAACCATGAGGCAATTCATCCTTTTAGTTACACCATCGTGTTGTGGTGGGGTTTCGGGAACTGTCTTTTCATGTATGATCCAATGACTTGAAAAATACTCATCAAATTCCGTTGAAATGTAGTCACCTCTGTTGTCAGGTCTGAGACGCGTTAGCGTTCAAGTTTGCCTCCCTTTCCACTAGAACAAGGAAATTCTGAAAATCTTGAACCACCTAATTTTTGGTTCTCAAGAAATAAACCACCAGTTCTCGGCAAACAAGTGGCGGCTTGGCTAACGAAATTGTAATTTTAACCTTATTCTCATGATTTATGAGAGTAGCTTATAGAGGAGAAGTGAGTCCAATTAGTTAAGAAATTGAAAACAAAATTGCTAACATAGTGGTAGAAGTACTTCAGAAATTTGTAGTGGTGCAGGCCAGCAAATGATGTCTTCCTCGTTTCTTGCTATGATGAGACCGGAGAGGATTTAAGTTACTCACATGCGCTGTTTGAGATTGATGAAATTGTGTAGAATAACTCAACAAGCTAGTCCTAGCATCCATTTGGTTGCTTGAATTCCAACAACAGAAAATCATTATTATCGAGCTTATCGGAAGCAAATTTGATTCATTAAGAGCTTTGACGGTACAATGTTTTGTTTCTTATAGTAACATCTTATGTTCTGTGAATTAATGCTACTTGATCTTATGTGCAGCTCGAACTACAGTATGCGGCTGAGACGAATGCCCTTCAACCTCCACATAAATATGTACCGTGGGTTGTTGTTGATGGTCAACCACTTTATGATGTTAGTTCTTCTTTCTCTACATTTCAGAACTTGCACTGTTTATTATCTAGTGTTATAGTCCTTTTTTCATTGTTTGTCGAAATATATTTTCGAGTTCTTTTCCTGCATGCACGCCGAGAATAAACTCCTTCTCCCCTCTTTCCTCTCCCCCCCTCCCCCTCACATACACACACGCACCCAGCATTTCCCCTGAAAACTATTTCACAATAATATGAAAGTTGCCAGCATTACACTTTGAGGAGCGGACTTCAACCTTCTGGGCTGATATAGAGCTTTTTATCTTTGAAATTGCCTTGGCTCTCAACAGTTCCTCGAAGTCTTTTCTATATCTATCTGCTATCGAAGTTTTTGTTTTGTACAATTTTTACAATAACATACCTAGTGTAATTCCACAAGTGGGGTCTTTGGGAGGGTGGTGTGTACGCCGCCTTACCCTCTTACCTTGTGAAGGTAGAGAGATTGTTTTATGATTTGCTGTATGAAAATTCTTTACTCTTGACAATATATTTCATTGTTGCAGGACTACATGGACTTCATTAGCTTCATCTGCAAAGCGTACAAAGGAACTGCCCCGGTCCCTAGTTGCAGCTCATCCATCAATGTCATTAAAATTGGAAGGAAATTTAATCCTTTCTGTTTAAAGCAGACAGCCATGTCAAAGTTATCAACTGTAAGTTCGGCTATCACATCATGGTTGAACCACGCTAAGCTCACTGCATCTGCATAATACTATAGAGCTCGTTGGTGCAGACACACGTTTTTCGTTTTATGAAGTGATGAGATACTGTAGTTGGTTTATGCACCTGTTATGATGGATTGTAATGAAGAAGGTGCTCAATTCTCTCTAATCAGCTGTTGATGGGAATTGTTGTAATATGAGAATTCAGAAACAACCTCTCTACCTTCGTGAGGTAGTAGTAAGGTCTGTCTGCGTATGTACATTCTATCCACCTCAGTTGTGAGATTTCACTGGAAATGTAGTTGTTGGTTGAATTGTGATGTGGATATAGAAAGTGTGGGTTTTTATAAGTTGTCTACATCTAAGTAGCCATGACTTGATTTAGAGTGAATATGATCTTATTTTATGTTTTGATCTTTTTTAGCACCATTGCACACGGTTCAGGGTGAAAATAATGGATTCAGTTGGGTTTTAAATTCGACTATGGATTATTAGCTTGTTTTGGCCAACCTTCTAATATTAGCTGATTTAAAAAACTACTCCTTTTGTTTCTAATTACTTGTCCATTTTATTTTTTTAAGTTATCTCTAATTAATTGTCCATTTTTTTTTTTTTAGTTATTTCTAATTTCTTGTTCATTTGACAAATCAAGAAAAGATTAATTTTTTTAATCTATTATATCTTAATTAATTATTTTGAAAAAAGTAGAACTTCTTGAAAATCTTAAGTTTTTAATTAATTCGTTTCATAATTAATAGGGATAAAATGATAAACTCACTATGTCAATCATTGTTTACTTAACATGTGTGTTAGTTCAAAAGTGGACAAGTAATTATGGATAGACGGAGTACTTTTGATGAGAAGTGGTTCATGCTTGATCAATAAATTTTAAAAACAATTTTGAGAAACAATTTAATGTTTTGTCAAGTTTTTAAAAATGTTTTGAAATGTATTTTTTTCTTAAAAAAGTTTTTTGAGGAAAGATAATCTTTTTTTTAGCTTCTCAAAAACAATTTATTTTATTTTTTAAATCACATATTTTCTCTCTAAAATTTGATCCACCTCATTTTTTTTTTTAAAAAAAAAACTCTTTTTTGACGTAAATAAGAACTTTTATCTCTCTCTTTTTTTTTTTTTTTTAGAAAGTGGCACTTGACTACGGGTGATATCGATGAGATCTGGAGTACTTTTAAATAAAATATAATTCACGTGGAATTTTTTTTATTCATATACAAGACAGCTAATAAAATCACATTATTTTATTCCAATAGAAAAAGTATATATAAAATATAATCGAAATTTATGAATAGTCATGTGAAATCGCGTGCACATAATATTATTTTAGAATTTCTTGTTTCCTATGGCGTTCGCATTATGTTTTAAGTGATACCGGTATTTATTTTAATTAAAAAGTAAAAAAAATGAACAATTTATTATATAATAATAGTATAGACTGTTTTCACTGATCGGCAATTTTAAGATTGATTTCAGCTTTATCTATGGTAATGATTTGATCAGTCAAACTCTATAAAAGTCAAAGACACAAAAAAATATCCCATATTCCATCATCTCAAAATGGGATTTTTTCTCCAAAAAAATTTATCATCATTTTTCCTATTTTCCTTGCTATGTTTCATCCAATTTTCTTCCATTTCTTGTGAGAAAAAAGTTTCATTAGCTTTGTATTATGAAAGCCTTTGTCCTGGCTGTTCTAATTTTATTGTTAATTATTTACCTAAGATTTTCAAGAATGGAATGATTGATTTTGTTGATCTTAAACTTGTTCCATGGGGAAATACTAAAATTCAACCCAATAACACCTTCAAATGCCAGGTAATCCAACAATCTCTTTTTTCTTTAACATATCATGTGTTAGTGTTGAGTTTTAAATTAATTTTTGTACATAAAAATCCCACTTAGTGGCTATTCGAGAGATATTTTGATTTTGATTGAATCATTGAGAAAATAACAAATAGTAGTGTTTTCATACAGAAAAATTAAGAAGTTTTCCTATATTTTAATGAGAATTTCTTTTCCACCATGCGTTTTTCTAGTGAGCTGGTCCGGTAGAGATTTTTTCCTTTCGACCATAATTGGATTGTTACTACGATATATAACGACCGCTACTACAAAGAGTATCACACCCTTGATCGTGAAATGTTGTAGTTCTTATATAAGAATAGTATCAAGCACACTTATCTGGTACCTGTTGGTGGTGGGAGGTGTCAAGTATCCGTGAAATTAACTGAGGTGTGCGTAAGCTGGCTCGAAACCACGGTTATAAAAAAGAAGAAGAAGGGCCTTAATGATGTTCTCTTTGTTGTAATGGTTGCAGCATGGTCCAGCTGAATGTTTTCTGGACACTGTAGAGGCTTGTGCTCTAGATGTGTGGCCAGATTTGGTAAGTTATCGGTATTTTCTGAGCAATTTACTTGCACATGAAAATTGATTCTGCGACTATTCTAAAGTCTGGTTACATTTGATGCAGAATGAACACTTTCCTTATATTCACTGTGTGGAAAGTTTGATCTACCATAAGAATTATACCCAATGGGAAACATGTTTCGAAAAACTGAATTTGAAGAAAAAACTCGTTACTGATTGTGTTGGCAGTGACCGAGGCAAAGAGGTTAGTTCTCTTGATTGATTTACCTCTAATCCCGTTCTGTTGGAAGAAAAAACTCGTTTCTTGTACTTCTGTTTCTATTATCGGAAACAATGATTGACATAGTTTGGTCTATCGGAATTAACGTCACTTAAATCTTATGTGCAGCTTGAACTACGTCACGCAGCTGAGACACCTCCGCATAAATTTGTGCCATGGGTTGTTGTTGATGGACAACCGCTTTACACTGTTAGTTTCTAATTTCTTCCTCTATAATCTTGAATTTTGCAATATTATATACCTGCTAGAGTTCCTGTCGGAAACAACCACTCTAACTCCCAAAGTAGAGATAATGCCTGCGTACACTCTACCTTTCCAGACTCCTCTTGTGGAATTACGTACACTGAATATGTTGTTGTTGCTTTGATACTGACTTTTTCTTTCAACAGTTCTTCATAAGTCTTTTCTATATCTATCTGCTTCCGAAAGTCTTGTTTTGTATGATTTGTGACTAATGTTAATGACCTCTATGTGTCGGGAGAGGGAGGGGAATCGGAAGTTTTGTAGATGATGGTTGTGATCATGAAGTACATAGAGCTCAGAAAATCACTGGTTATGGTGTAGTGTGAAAATTCTCCTCTGAGCACGACTTGGTTTGCTAATCACGTTAAACCATCCAAACGCTATGTTGCTCTATGGTCAATCTTCAAAAATGCCACCAGGTGTCTATCGGATCCTTCAAAAGTAGCATTGTTACGTTGGAGGTTCTGGCACGGGTGCGACTAGCATTGAGTGTTTGAACAACATAGTCCAAAGGAATACCGTTAGCCCTCAAAAGTACTTCCCTTCTAATGCGATGACAATGAATTTTCGGCATTGCAGGACTACAGGGAATTCATAAGCTACATTTGCAAAGCTTACAAAGGAACCGCGCCAATCCCCGGTTGCAGCTCATCTAATTCCTTAAGTTTCAGTTCCAAGTTATCAACTATAAGTTCAACAATTACATCATTTGTTGAACAGAGAGTTAAGCTTGCTGCATCTGCATAATCCACAGGCTGCTCTCTATCGTGCGGTGCGCGTAAACTATATAATAGAGTTCCTTGATGCTGGTTATGTTTTATGAAATGATGAATTGGTGACTGCATTTGTAAAACATTTATCATAGTTTGAACGATAATGAAGGTGTTCAGTTCTCTAATAAGTTGTTTATAGAAATTGTTTACTTTTGTTATACAATTTATAACACAATTTATAATACCTTATCAGCACGTGACTCCATTATCTCAAGCAAATACTCTAAAAGACATTGAAGGTACGGACATTCTTTTGCATAAATAATGACAAATTGAATTTGGTGGTGGATATATCGGGCAAAAGTTATTTTATCTTTGGATGTTTGATGCTAAAATTTAATTTGATGTGATGAGTCTGACAAACAACATAAAAAATAAAAATTCACGTACATAGATCATAAAATTCAAAATAATTACATGTTTATACCCAAATTCAAAATAATCCAAGAAATATTCATTCTCTTATAATAATTACAGCCCATACTCCCCCCTCGCTCCCTCCCTCCAATTTTCGCTTAATTGATACTAAATCAATATCATATATTGTATTGATATTATTAAGGCTGAAAATTTTACTTACTTGATTGGTATCATTAAGGTTTTTTATTCAGAAATTACTCATTAGTCTCACTAGTCAATAATACTATAAGATTATAGATATGTGCAGCGGACCCAAAATTGTCATTAAGGGGTGTCAATGGTTATAGTAAAAAATATAATTATGAGGCTAGTAGGACTAGAACAAGCGACCTCGCTTCAACCACTAGACTAAACATTATTTAAATACTTGTGTCAAGATGTGTCAATACTTATATATACGTCTATTAAACCAAAATTTGACCTCTATATATAATGTAATTTTCTGACGATGGGATGTCGCTTAACACCCCTTTGGTAAGCGTGGGTCTGCCCCTGAAGACGGTAATAATTTATTACTTTATCCCTACATAAATATTAAATATTAATATCAGTACTTTACCGGTTACTACTTTTATCATTTAGCCTGCAATTCACATTATTATCCTAATTCTTTTATTGTGTTACACTTGTGTAGTTTTTTTCATGTTAAGGTATTATTGTTTCTATTTTATTTACATTTTGTAAAGTTTTGTTATTGTCCGTCACCAAAATTATTAGAGATGTCATATATTTATTTTATGAGTATTTTTATTACTTAAATTGAAACCAAACTGTTAAGTACCAAACTCGATAAATCGAAAATCGATAAATATATCTTATTGATTTAGCATATTTTGAAAATCAAAAACCAATAAACCAAATTGAAAATGCATAACCGAATCGAACCGACCAAAGACACCTCTACTATAAACCGATAGATTAACAAACTAATATATTTTGCGCTTTTACGTTTACACCTTCTCAAAATTATTAAAAGAAAAACTCCAAAGAATCATAGAATATGATCTTTAAATTTGTTTTATAGTTTTCTTTTACTTGTTATAATTGAAAAAATGATTAGATTGGAGATTCGGTTTAACATTGATTTCTCTATTAAAAGTAGAAAAAACAAATTTCATAAGTAATATTCTAAATGATATTCATGGATTCACGACAAAAAATCATCACAATGAAAGATCCGAACAAACAACAATGTTATAAAAAAACATAATTGTAGAACAAACAACAATGTTATAAAAAAAACATAATTGTAGAACAAACAACAATGTTATAAAAAGACATAATTATTACACTGACATGAAATTATTCTATAAATTTATTACTTTACCTTAAAATATCAATCGAATGTAAAAAAAAAAAAACGTTAATAATTGGGCCAACCATTATCAACTTGATGAAAGTGTTCTATTCATCAATTAATGTTTCTTTCTTTTTTTCACTACAAAAATAATAATAAACGGAATTAACTACAAAATAAATGACTAATCTATCATTAAATTATTCATTGCTAATATATCAATAATATCCATCGCTACGGATTTTGTTAGCTAGTTAGGAAATCACGACGGCAAATGGGGAAAGAATGACTATTCTCTAACCATCTTATAATGCAATCTCTACGAAACATATACGAGTGAGGCGTGTATAACAACTCCCTTTCCATTCCAAGTTCTTCTAAACAAATCACACAATCATTCTTCACAAGATCTTCATCATCTTCTATTCTATTTACCGATTGCAATATAGATGATTCATCCTTTATCATCCGGTCAACGACTATAGTCACACCAACATAAACATTCAAATTCATACTATCATCATCGATCATAATTTCACGTATCTTACCTAACATATCACGGATGACAACGTGACGATAATTCTGATCGAATTCTTCATCCAAATTTATGAGTTTTTCATAAAGGCTGAGGCTTACAGCGATGCAGTTCTAACTGACATCATTCGAATCTATTATGATCAAAATCTCTCTAGTGTAGAGATGAATATCTCTAATGATCAGATAGCTCGCCTGAGCCGAGGGTGAGAACAAGAATCGAATCGATTGAATCACAAAGATCTATTCACTTATATAGAAGAAGAATCGAAAAAGGAGCGGATGGTTCATGTAGCAGTGGAAGAGTCAATCGCCTTTTATGAAGTCTGGGCTTTCAAATACTTCAAGGAACGAACTTGCAGGCCTTACCTTATACCTTACCTCAACGAAAAAAGCTAAGGAGAATTACGATTCCATGCCTTAAGGCTGACTGAAGCTTCCCTCTTTCCGGGTCTCCATTACCCCGAAAATCCTTTTTCATCGCTCTCAGCGCATCAAGTCGAATAGTGAAGTTTAACAATCTTAAGTAGCTTTATGGTAAAGATGACATTCAGGCTCATAAGAAGCTCTTGTCGCCAACTACCCAGTCCTGATTGATTGTTTTGAAGTGAAGGGCTTTTTCCTACTAATGAGTACAGATATGCGGCCTTAGTATTGTATTAGAAAAAGAATTAGTAGGGGTACATGTGAGGATGAAAAAAAGCATAAGCTACCTCGTTCGTGCTCCCGTCTTTCCCGCTGCCATCTTCGGTGGATGCGCCCCTTCACTTAAAGGCGGCCAAACCAACCCACTGAGCCAACCTTTTAGAATTCCTCCTGGAAGCGAAGGCAGGAGCAAAGCCTATTGATTCACCAGTTTGCTCTATGTCATCACACGACGTGTATAATAAAGGGTGAAGGTTCAAAGAAAGGGATTTGGTATGAATTTCCTCATGGTGGGGTTTAGAGTTTTTAGAAATATATTGTTCAATAGTTTGAATACAGAATTGAATGACTAAAGATCCAAGGAAAAAAAAATTATTAGTATTAATATCAAAATCATCTATTTGTTGAACTATGAGGGATGGATCTGTTGAAGAATTGTGGTATTCAAAATTAGCAGCCATAATATGTTAATGTTAAAAGATTGAAATATTGGAATTAAGTAAAGTAATGTCAAACCAATATTATATACTAGTTAAGAAGCAAATTAATCCTAAACCAACTCAAATTAGGACAATAAAAATTAGTCCTACAATTCAAATTAGGAAACTAAATTAATCCTAGACCAACTCAAATTAGGACAATAAAAACAGTAATTCAAATTAGGAAACTAAATTAATTAATCCTAGACCAATACAACTTAGGAAACTAAATTAAACTAATTTTAACAATTACAATTATTATTATTGTATGGAATATATTTTGTTGGCTAAATTACCTTGCGACTAATATAAATAAATATCCTATAGTATTATTATTGAATTTTTAGTGGTATCGCTATTCGTATCAATTGATATATTAGTTAGTGTATTTGATTAGGAAATTTTTATTGTTTTTAATAGTTTTAAGAATGTCGGTGTGCAAATATTTGAGTATTTTTAATTGTTTAAGCTTGAAATGGAAAAAAATATTGGGACCTTCTATAAGCTAGGGGTGTGCAAAAAGAGAATCGATCAATAAATAAATTGAAAAAATGTTATTAAATTATTAGTTTATCTGATTTTTATGGTTCTACAATAATAGTCAGAATTTTTGTTTGATTTTTATTTTTTAATATTAAATTATGACAAGTGAAAAGAAATGACTTAATATTTTTTTTTTTTATCTCTCTATTAAATTTAAACGTTTGTTTTGTATTTTATTATGAGTTTACTATATGTGTATCCTTTGAATGTAATCACTTACGAATATTACTACAATATGTTATCGGATAAAGTAATGAAAGCAATTTATATATACCTAAAGATACAGTCTATTAGCATATACATATAACTAACTTACCGTTACCATTATATATGTTTCAAGTAAGCAATCTTACTATCGGATTAAGAATTTATATTTAATACGTTATACTTCTAAAATTCTTTGCATATAAATTATAATACATGATTATATGTTAGGGGTGTGGTGGATGATAAATACTTCTTCATCTTTAATCAGAGGTTTCAAGTATGAGTTTCTCTGAGTATGAAGTCTTTGTTAGGGAACAAGTTATCTTCAAAGTGGAACTTATCATGCTTTCAAATTTAGTCGATATTCAATGCGGATATCGAACATCGGATAAGAAATCAAAGGAGTCTTTGTTAGGGAACAATTTATCTTCAAAGTGGAACTTTCCATGATATCAAATTTAGTCGAACACGGGTAAGAAATAAAAAAATAGTGTCGAAATGAAATACGTGAGCGGCAGGATTCGAACCTGCGCGGGCAGAGCCCACATGATTTCTAGTCATGCCCGATAACCACTCCGGCACGCTCACTGGATGAACTTTAAAGCTTCATTAACTGTTACTTTAATTATTTGCTTAGCTAATTAGTATGTTGAACAAAAGTTAGAAATGTGCAAAATAGTAAGAGTATGCAAGAAATTACACTCAAATATTTGTCTCAATTGGTGTTGAGTTGTTTATGTTAATTGCAACGGTGTTAAATTTTGAGACCATCACTTGGTGTTGAGTTGTTGCAAAGAGAAGGAAATTAATGAAAAATGGTAATAGTAGGAAATAAACATAGCAAAGGGTAAGAATCAATAAAATATATTTAGCTTTCGGAATAAAATAGCTTAATCTCCCACTTGAAAATTTTAAAAAAAATCTCAATCGCGTCAGGTAGGGGTCGAACCTACGACCTTCTGCTTAGGAAACAGACGCTCTATCCACTGAGCTACAGACGCCAGATGTTAGTCTAAGTCAACTTTTAGTTTATATTCTAACGTACTAATTCATTTTGGGAATAATCCAAGTTGGCGACAAGAAGTCCCACTTTGGCCGGAGAGACTCTAGAAAAGGTAATTCTACTCTCAAGACTCGAATCCATGAAGAAAGTGATATATGTATTGTATTTTATCATTTTCATCACATTTCACAATATGCTATTTTACATACCTAGTACATAGTTGGACATATATACTCCTACATAAGCGAATGAAGATGTGTTTATTGTGTTAATCGAGCTACATACTCTTTTCATTCCATTTTATATGTGATAGTGTCCTTTTTGAAAGTCAAAACTATTTGAATTTTGATAATATTTTAAGATATATTTTTTCATCATATTTATGTGTAAAAAAATTGCAATTTATAATAGTATTTACGTATAATTTTGAATATTTAAAATTTTATTTTAAAATATCGAATAAATGTACTCAAATTTAACCTTGAAAAATGGTTAAATTGACTCTTAAAAAAATAAACATGACAACTGAAAACAAAAGGAGTAATAATTTGAAGAAAAAAAAATCAAGTTTTCAAACAACATCTGAAAGAAGAACAATCAATTTATTAGTAGTATTTAATAGTAATTCAAAAAAAGCGAGCGATGACCGCGAAAAGCTTTTAGGAAATATGAAGAGTATTTTATAATATAATGGAAAAATGACAGTTGACCTACATTTTATTTTGAAAGCATTAATATATCCTCTCAGTTTCATTTTACTTTTTCCTCAAGAGAATATTTATTAGGAATTTAATTTTTATTAATTATGATTTAAAATTCTAAATTTAATAATGAATTTTTGATATAATTACTTAATTATAATAATAATAATAATACTGAAAGAAAATAATTTTTAAAATAGATAAATTTAAAAAAATATCCCTTTCATCTCATTTTATATGACATTCTTTCCTTTTTAATTCGTCTAAAAAGGAATGTTATTTTTATTATAATTAGATACAATTTAAATTAAAAATTCTCTTTTTACTCTTAGTGAAATAATTTATGAACCCGCAAATATTTAAAGATTAGATAAGACTACAATTTTTAATAATTTTTTTAAAATACCGTATCTAATCAAACACGCTACATAAAATAAAATGGAGGAGTAATATACTTTTTTTCGTATAAAACGGGGAATTTATATACTACTTATATACTCCCTCTCTTTAAGAAAGAATGACCCAATTTTCTTTTTATTTTTTTTTTAAAAAATGATCTCTTTAAGACAACAAATGACATTTTGATATTATTGATATAACTTTAATTTAGAATTATAAGATCAAAAAGTTATGTTTTTTCTTAAATTTTGTTTCAAATCAAATTAGATCATTTTTGTTTAAATTGATGGAGTGACATAATTCACTGTTTCAACTTTATTGAATGGCCATTATGTTAGTATTACTTCTCGCCCAAGTTTTTGAAAAGCGTCTTGCCAGTTGGCACACCGCACTATGCAGGCAATGGCGTTGATCATTATGCAAATTATCGGCCCATTTTCATAGTATTTCTAAATAGGATTGTTTTTTTTTAATCTCAAGAAATCCGCGGTCGTCTGTTTCAGCCTTTGTTTTTTGGATGAGCACTTTGTGTTAAATATTTATGTGTTCAGTAAATTTTTTACTGTGTAATAGTTTGTAAATCATACTGAAAATGTAAAATTTACTAAACAGGCTTTATACTACATGTTTGACTCAAAAGACATTGAGGGGGATTAGTCCCGGATCATTTCACCCTTCAAATCAACTGAGTCATCTCGAATGACAAAAAGTATATGACATCGCTCGGATAAATAGCACTAGGCAAACCCAAAATAGGAATGTTGATAACTATATTTTCATATATTCATATTGTGGCATCTGTAGAGAGCATAATCGATTTGCTAACTTGGCATCACCTCACATTTAAGATATGTTTTAATGTAATAGGAATTATATTTTTGATTTTAGATAGGTAATTGTAATAATTTAAGTTATTTTTCACAATTATGTTTATAACTCTTTGTGTCACAATTTATATAATTTACTTTTTTTTAGTCAATCTACAAAATAAATAAATTATAGAGAGAAGGCACAAGTATCTATAGACTATGACCGAAATTTCAGAGACACGTCTTAATTAAACTAAGGTCATATTACTTTCTGAACTTATTTTATATATAATATTGTACATCTTTTGGTTTGTGTGACACACCCCGCGACTCCACGCAGTTGAGGCGCGTGAGAGATATTTGGATGTCACGTAAGCCAAAAAGGTGTACAAAATTACAAAAAAAATGAGTTAAGGACGTAATAGAACCTTAGTTTAGTTAAGATGTGTCTCTGAGATTTGAGTCATAATCTAAGGAGGTACTTCGACCTTTTCCCTAAATTATATTTAGCAACAAGTTAATTTTATAATCTTCATTTTATCTTTATTAGAATGATTTATAACTACATAAATGACAAATATTTGTTACTTATTTTAAATCACAACTTTCATAAATCCTTTTTCTTAGCTTTTACTCTTCCGCCAATAATAGTTATCTATTATACTTTCCTTATCCCTAATTACTTATTCAATTTTCCCTTTTTACTTGTTCATTCTTCCAGAAAACACCGTCTAATGATATGATCTGCACACTCTCGAAACAAGTATGGTTCATCCCTAAAGTACTTTTTGACATCTAACATGAACCTCTTGTGTTGGTAAAAGTTCAGCTCATTCGGCAATAATCCATTCATCATATTAAGAATGTGGGGACTCACCTCTTGTTCAATTCTAAGGAGTATGGGAATTACCTCATATCCTTGCATATTTGACAATTCAAGAAAGAACAATTTTATTTTATTTTACGTATTATACCTTCAATTAATTAATTCCAAAAGAGGTAAAATATAGGGGTAAAATGAGAAACTCACTGTATAAATCATTGTTTTCTTAATAGGTGTGTCAATTCAAAAGTGAACAAATAATTAAGGATATAGGAGGGAGTACTATTTTGGAATGTCCAATAATACTTGTCCACTTTATGAAAATAATTAATCATTTTACATTTAGTTCCTAATTTATCCTTTATCATTAATTATACTAATTCTTCTTTTAATTTTTTTAAGACATTATATTTATTATATTCAAATGATTGTTGTTTGCAACAAATTTTAAATATACGGAAAACAAATCAACCGCACAAATAAAATATGAAAAAACATAATTTTATTTATCAAGATTGCGGGTACAATTCTGTTGATTCCTTGATTCTACTCTCTTAAGATTTATCCACGAGTCAAGTGCCGTTTGTGACGTATTTCTCAACCTAGGATGATTGAACAAGGACCGTTAGTGACATATTTCTCAAATTAAGATGATTTGCGTTTGATCTCTTTATGAATATTTCATGAGTTTGTGGAATATTTGAGATATTCTAAATGCTTTTTGAAGGGAATATAGTTAGGCATGAATTAGGATTTATGATTAACTAGCCTCCAAGAATTCTAATTACAATTGAACACATAAAATCCCAACTCAAATTAAACACGTCTTATAAAATCCTATAAAATATCAATGTTTACGATTATATAATAACATTATGATTCTATTTATAATTTCCTAAAATAAAAAATATATATAAAAAAGAAGAAATATATTAAATTAAACTAAATCACATAAATTTAAGACCAACAAAGTATACAGTAGAGATAGCTTAGTTTTGAGTTTTTAAGATTTGGTAATAAACTTGTATAAGCGGTGAATGGTGATGCCTTAAATCATCACCATTTTAGTACTTTCTAGAACCAGTAAACACACACAAAATAAAAATTAAAAACAGTCAACCTTTTCTCTTTCCCCGTTGCAAAGAGAGATGCACGTAATGGAAACGCTACCCATTTTTTCTCTGTAAATCCCCCTAAATCTCTAAACGGAGAAATTTTTTCTCTCTCACACAAAATCCATAAATACCCCCTCACCTCTTCACTATCGAGACTTCTTCTTCACTCTACACATGAAAGTTCTTCTCCATAACTTCTCCATCCTTCCGATCACTCATCTTCACTCGTATCTTCTCATTCAATCGGTAATTTTCTCTATCTCTGCTCTAAATTTTGCTATCACGATCTACTCAGATATTGAATTTTGCTGTGGCTATTCACTGATATGTTGAATTTTTCTGTGGCGATTCACTGATATGTTGAATTTATGGCGATTCACTGTTGTTATCACGATTTAATGAGATTTAGTTGTCGTCGTCGTCGTTCTATGTAGTCATACTTTTTTTTTGGTTTTTTGCTTGTGCGAGCTGCCTTGATTGATATATGTATTTGGAATTAGTTGCAAACTGCGGTGTTTTATCTCTCACGATCCATTGAGATGTTGAATTTTGCTGTGAGGAATTGCTGAGATTTAGTCGTGATTTTTGTTTTGCTTGTTTGAGAGCTGCCTTGGCTGATATATGTATTTGGAATTAGTTGCAAACTATGATATTTTCTCTCTTACGATCTACTTAGATTTAGTCGTCGTCGTACTATGTAATCATACTTTCTTTTTTTTGGATTGTGCGAGCTGCCTTGGTTGATATATGTATTCGGAACTAGTTGCAAACTACTTTATGTAGTCTCTCACGATCCACTCAGATTAAGTTGTTCTATATAATCATACTTTTTTTTTGCTTGTGGAATTATTTGCAAACTGATATATTTTTTCTCTTAGGATCCGCTGAGATTAAGTCCACGTTGTCCTGTGTAATCATATCGTAGTTGCGAACTTGATATTTTATTGGTCAGGATCCATTGGATTTGTGTGAGGAAAAACTTAAATAAGTCATGATTTTGTGTGTTCGGTACAAGCGACTTTGCTTGATATATGG
The DNA here is from genome assembly GCA_037074985.1 of Solanum bulbocastanum. Classification (NCBI taxonomy): domain Eukaryota; kingdom Viridiplantae; phylum Streptophyta; class Magnoliopsida; order Solanales; family Solanaceae; genus Solanum; species Solanum bulbocastanum. The sequence continues at coordinate 3,380,572 of CM073602.1, forward strand.
TGTTTGGAATTTGGAATCAATTGCAACTGATAGTTTTATATATATTTGTTGTTGTCACGATCAACTGAGTTGTAAGAATATGCCTTTGTCTTTCAGTGCAAGCTTCTTTGCTTGATATATTGTATTTGGAATAAATTACAAATGACATAAAGTAAATGGTAGTTTTAGGTATTATATTGTTATGATATATGGAATTATTGTGCTTTGAGTTTTTGCATTTCTTCTTTGCTTGATATACTGTACTTGGAATAAATTACAGATGGCACAAAGTAAATACTAGTGTTAGGTATTTATGATGTTATGATATATTGGATTATCGTGCTTTTTAACGTTTCTTCTTTGCTTGATATACTGTATTTGGAATAAGTTAGGACACAAATTTATATACTATTGGTATAGTATTTATGTTGTTCTGATATTTCGGGTTATCCTGCATTGGATATATGCATTTTGTGTCTTTTGATTTTGCGTTTTTGAGTTTTTTTCTGATTTTGGCTGTTTCAATGGGTGTTCGACGAGCTTTTAGCAGTTTGTTGCACTATATGCTTCCTAGAAAGAGACCGGCAGAAGGAGTGGTAGTTGAAGGTAACAGTAGCAGTTGTGATCCAGAAAGTGCTCTTAAAAAGCATAGAATTAGTTGTGTGATTTCTTCCGGTACCAAAGAGAATATCAGTAGTTGCAGTAGTAACAAGGTCATAAGTAATAATACAAACGGTAACGCTAGCAGCAGTAGTGTTGGTGAACGGTCAGTGACTGAAATGGCTTTTGATGATGGCAATCCACATGATATTGATGAGGATCTCCACAGCAGACAGCTCGCCGTGTATGGCCGTGAAACTATGCGGCGGCTCTTTGCTTCTAACGTTCTTGTCTCGGGAATCCAAGGGCTTGGTGCTGAAATAGGTATTTGTTACTGTCTCTTAAAAAGGTGTAATGCAATATAAAGTTTTACATAAGTTACGTGTACTTGCACTTGTTAACTGGTGTTGCAATAGCAACCACTCTAGATTATATAAGATTGAATACTGGACCTTTTCTGATGGGATCATGTCAATCAGGCTATTTTTGGTATTTTAGTGTTTCTTTGCATTTGTGTGATATATGTATTTCCATGTGATTGCAGCAAAGAATCTTATACTTGCTGGTGTGAAGTCTGTGACTCTGCATGATGAGGGAGAAGTGCAGTTGTGGGATTTGTCGAGCAATTTTATTTTCTCAGAGAGTGATGTTGGTAAGAACAGAGCACTTGCTTCTGTTCAAAAGCTACAAGAGCTCAACAATGCTGTAGTTGTCTCAAGTTTGACGACAAAATTGACCAAAGAAAAGCTTTCTGATTTCCAGGTAAGGTGCCATCTTTGAGTTAAGCTTTTTTCATGGAACAAGTTTGGTTGTTCAATGAAAACTATATGTTCCCACTGATGCATGGTAACTCCTAAGAGATGTGATAGACCTTTGGAAGTTCTTTGGTGCAAATTAATAATATTGTCTTTGATTTATCAACCAAAAGTTCAAAAGAAGTCCGAGATATGTATGCTGTTTTCGTGCAAAAGGTGGATGCTACTTGTCAAAAAAAAGGTGTCTGCTGTCGTATATATTTAAGATGCTAGAAGATAAAAGGTAGACTTATGTGTTGGTACTCCCTATATTACAATCACCCTGTCAACTACTAATCCATATTCTTATTGACTATATTTCTATTTCCGCCTGCCCCCAATGAATGACCCTACTCTTCCTCCATTTCAAAGTAATTGGTATTTTTTAAATCCTTATTTTTTTTTAAAATAAGTTGTGTTTCACATAACCAAGAAGACATTATGATGTTCTTCCAATTCTACCTAGTTTTACATAACCAAGAAACTATTAGAGAGCTACTTCTTTTTCAAGGTATTTATTACTGGTAAGTAAGTAAAAATACATCTTACCTTTAGGAATGAGTAGTTTTCTTGAAGGGATGTGCCCTAGCTAAAAACAACTTGTTTTGGAACGAAGGGAGTAGTTAAAAACTATTGGTACTAGCACATATGGATTTATTTAACTTGACATGTATTATCTTGTAACAACTATTTTCGCATATACTTATTGGATAATATGAATACCATATTCATTGTTCAAACTGCCATCTTGGTCTCCTCATGAAAGTCATTCATCCAAGTGAAGCTAGTTGGGATGGGAGGTATGTTTATCTAGTGAGTTATCAGGTCAAATTGTCCGACTAGACTATTATTCGCCTCTTACTCTCTTTGAATTAATAGAAATAGTTGTCTGAATTATGTTCATCATTTCTCTTGGTGAGAAGCCTCGAATTTTATGGATGTCAGTTATTGATCAAAACCAGGCTGATTCTTCTAACTTTTCTGAGAGGTGGAAATCATACATGATTGATGTCTGTAGACCCAATGTTTCAAATACAATATGGGAACAATTCAGGAGAGTATTTTATCCTTATGCTGGCCTGAGATGAATTTTAATTGAAGAAACATGATCAGGGATGATTCATATTAGCTGACCCCTACTTGTTTGGGGTTGACTATTAGTTTGTAATTGTAATTGTAGAAGTGGATATGCTCACATCTTTCGATGTTGTGTTGATTTGCATATGTTTGTATTGATCTGTACTTTAACTGGTGCTGCCTGACCATCCAAATAGACTCATGGATTTTGTGGTATATTTCTATAGAAGGAGATATGACTTAGTCGGTAGAAACGAGTTCCTTCAACCAGAGAAATCTACATCTGTTGAGACTTTTGGGAATGTAGTGTGCATTTACTGTCTTAACTCTTAATCATGCTAAATTCTTGCAATTTGTTCTTGTTGAGGAATATCAATTTGCTAAGATTTATAAGCATTTGGACTTTTGGGAATGTAGTGTGCATTTATTCACTACCTTAATTATGCCAAATTCTTGCAATTTTTCCTGTTGAAGAATATCAATTTGCTTAGTGTTTAATCTCCTGTTGCCAACTCATTTGACCTTTGGACTGCCAAGAAATTCCAATCTGTCTGACTAGATAGTTTCCTGCCAATCACTGAACGATATGTTGTTTTAATGCAGGCTGTGGTATTTACTAGCACCAGCTTAGAGGACGCACTGGAATTCAATGACTACTGCCACAGCCATCAACCTCCTATTGCATTTATCAGAACTGAAGTGAGGGGTCTATTTGGTTATGTCTTCTGTGATTTTGGCCCTGAGTTCACAGTTTTTGATGTAGATGGTGAAGAGCCTCATACGGGTATTATTGCATCAATTAGTAATGATAACCCTGCCCTAATTTCGTGTGTGGATGATGAAAGGCTTGAGTTTCAGGATGGGGACTTAATTGTCTTTTCAGAAGTACAGGGCATGACAGAACTTAATGATGGCAAGCCAAGAAAAATTAGCAGTGCAAGACCTTATTCCTTTACCCTCGATGAAGACACAACGAACTTTGGTCCCTATGAGAGAGGTGGTATTGTTACTCAGGTGAAGCCACCCAAAATTTTGAACTTCAAGACACTGAGGGAAGCTATCATGGATCCTGGCGATTTTCTTCTTAGTGATTTTTCAAAGTTTGACCGCCCACCTCTGCTACATTTGGCATTCCAAGCATTAGACAAGTTTAGATCAGATTTGGCACGGTTTCCTCTTGCTGGTTCAGAAGATGATGCTCAGAGGCTGATATCTATTGCCACCAATTTAAATGAAAGTAATGGGAATGTCAAACTGGACGATATAAACCCCAAACTTCTACAGCAGTTCTCTCATGGTGCACGTGCCGAACTTAATCCCATGGCTGCTATGTTTGGTGGTATTGTCGGGCAGGAGGTTGTGAAGGCTTGCTCTGGGAAATTTCATCCACTTTATCAGGTTACAAATGCTGCTACTGTCTTCTGTCGATTTCATTTCTATTTAGTTCTTTTTTTCCAGAGGTCCTTCCCCATTCCCCCCCTTCCCCACACCAAAGATGGGGGTGGGGTGGGGGAGGCATTACAGTGCAATTAATTTGGTTGCTTGATCATTTTTTTTATTTTATGTATGAGGGTCTAAAGGACACTGACTTTCTTTAGTCGTCATTTTTTTGTTATATTTGTTTACAGTTCTTTTACTTTGACTCCCTGGAATCACTTCCAACTGAACCACTGGATCCTAGTGATTTAAAGCCATTAAATACTCGGTATGATGCCCAAATCTCAGTCTTTGGGCAGAAATTCCAGAAGAAACTAGAAGATGCCAAGGTGTTTTTAGTGGGATCTGGTGCCCTGGGTTGTGAGTTCCTGAAGAACTTGGCTTTAATGGGAGTTGCATGCACCGAGCAAGGGAAATTAACAGTGACTGATGATGATGTTATTGAGAAGAGTAATCTTAGTAGACAATTTCTCTTCCGTGATTGGAACATCGGCCAGGCAAAATCTACTGTTGCTGCTGCTGCTGCAACATCAATAAATCCCCAGCTCCGAGTTGAAGCTTTGCAGAACCGTGTGGGTCCTGAAACTGAAAATGTGTTTGATGACACTTTCTGGGAGAATCTTAGTGTGGTTATTAACGCACTTGACAATGTCAATGCAAGACTTTATGTCGATCAAAGATGCTTGTACTTTCAGAAGCCACTGCTTGAATCAGGGACCCTTGGTGCCAAATGTAACACTCAGATGGTGATTCCCCATCTGACTGAGAATTATGGTGCATCAAGAGATCCTCCAGAGAAACAAGCACCAATGTGCACTTTGCACTCCTTCCCACATAATATAGATCATTGTTTGACATGGGCACGATCCGAATTTGAGGGTTTGCTTGAGAAAACACCAGCCGAAGTCAACGCTTATCTTTCTAATCCAAGTGAATATACATCTGCACAAACAAATGCTGGGGATGCTCAAGCCAGAGACAATTTGGAGCGTATTCTCGAGTGTCTAGATAGAGAAAGCTGTGAAACTTTTGAAGATTGCATTGCATGGGCACGTCTCAAGTAAATACACTACCATTTTGCATTTGTCCTTTTGCATATAATATCATAGCGGTGTCTTTATTTCTGCTGTTTCTGACCTTTGTTCTTTTCCAGGTTTGAAGAATATTTTGCAAACCGAGTAAAACAATTGATATTCACTTTCCCCGAGGATGCTGTGACCAGCTCTGGAGCCCCTTTTTGGTCAGCCCCCAAGCGCTTCCCTCGCCCCTTGCAGTTCTCTTCTACCGACCCAAGTCATCTCCATTTTATCATGGCTGCATCCATATTACGTGCTGAAACATTTGGTATACCTATTCCTGATTGGGTTAAGCACCCAAAGAAATTGAGTGAAGCGGTGCACAAGGTTATGGTCCCATGTTTTCAACCTAGAAAAGATGCGAAAATTGTGACTGATGAGAAGGCAATCAGTCTCTCTTCATCAGCTTCTATAGATGATGCCGCTGTCATCGATGAACTTATATCAAAGCTGGAGTGCAGTAGGAAGAATTTACCACCAGGCTTCAGGATGAAACCTATTCAATTTGAGAAGGTCCCAATTTTGTGATGTTCCCCTTAATACTCTAGTTAAAAATTTGCATCATGCTTGGATGAATTGTCTCGGTTACTGATGCTTCATCTAATTGCAGGACGATGACACTAATTACCATATGGATCTTATAGCTGCGCTTGCCAACATGAGAGCAAGGAACTACTGTATCCCTGAAGTTGACAAACTGAAAGCCAAGTTTATCGCGGGAAGGATCATTCCAGCAATCGCGACTACGACTGCAATGGCTACGGGTTTGGTTTGCCTTGAGCTGTATAAGGTTCTAGATGGCGGTCACAAACTGGAGGACTACCGGAACACGTTTGCCAACCTTGCTCTACCTCTTTTTTCCATTGCTGAGCCAGTACCACCCAAGGTCATCAAACATAATGACCTGAGCTGGACTGTTTGGGATAGGTGGGTCATCAAGGACAATCCTACACTGAGAGAACTAATCCAATGGCTTGCAGACAAAGGACTGAATGCGTACAGCATTTCATGTGGAAGCTGCCTGCTCTTTAACAGCATGTTCCCCCGGCACAAGGAACGGATGGACCAGAAAGTAGTAGATTTGGCGAGGGATGTGGCAAAGATTGAGATACCACCATACCGCCGTCACTTGGATGTTGTTGTTGCCTGTGATGACGACAACGACGAAGACGTTGATATTCCGCTGGTGTCTGTATACTTCCGTTGAATTTTCTTGGTAATCGATTCCAGTATTTGTTTCGAAGTTCAGGATCATACATCTTGTATGCACTATCCTCCAGTCCTCTATGTTCTAATAATTTAAGATACACGGCAAGATTCTTTTCCATAGCAACTTTGATCCTTACTATGTCAATTGATGGTGCCTCGCTATATTTTGAACCTGCTTTCGTGTTGTATGTATATTCTGCATTATGTCTATTCTGTTGCTTGTCAAGATACGGGGTGAGTGTTCTTAAATGTCATCACGAGAATGGCCTGAGAGGTGAGTGTTCTTAAATTTCAATGTTGATGTGACTGAGAAGTAATGTTAAATGACTCGGTCAATTGAAATTCAAAATAACGGATCAAAAAGAAATGTTAACTCTAGTTATATGGCCAATAATGACATGATAGAATCTATATTTTCAACTTGAATTGTAGTGAGTGCGTAGATATAACTATCTTTGAATTTTTATGAATAATTTAAACTTTAAAATGAAAATTGTTGTTTTGAAACTTTTTAGAATTAATTCGATTCTATATTCAAACAATTTTATGAAATATTATTCGGCAAACGAGCACACCTAGTTTTGTTAGAAAAATAGCTCACGACTCCTTTGTTTGTGAATTTTGGACTAAATCTGTCCACTTTTAAAAAAATAAGGGATGCTTTCCATTTAGTACTATATATAAGGGAAAAAACTGCTACTATACCCATGCATAAGGGACTATCTCAGTCTCTTTTTCTCAAATTTCACAAAGCCAAAGGCTTGTTTAGAACTAATTTCTTCAGACGAAGACATCTTCAGCTGCCATGGCGACTGTACGAATGATCGGTAAAATCTTACTGCCTTCTGTTTTCCGGGTCAATTTCGGGTCAATTTATCGTAATCACAAGTAATTTTGATGTTCTATCTAATTATATTTTTTTATTTGTGCAGATATAGCCGTCAATTTCACTGGTAAGTAAGCAGCAAAATGCAATAAGTAATTTTTTTGTGTTCATTCTAAGTTTTGAAGAAACCCCAACAATTCAGATAGCATGTTCAAAGGGATATACAATGGAAAACAATCTCATATGGGTGACATTCAAGCTGTGTTGAAAAGGGCGTGGAGTGCTGGTGTTGAAAGAATAATAGTAAAAACCCTTCAAACTTACTCTTTTATTTGTTATTTACTGGATTTGTTTGAATGGGGTTCGAGTCGTGCAGCCACTAATGTTTGCTTGCATTAGGGTAGGTAGACGGTCTATATCACACTCTTCAGGGTGCAACCCTTTCCCAAACCCCTCTAATGCGGAATGCTTAGTGTACCAAACTGCTCTTTTTTGTTTGAATTCTGTTGCGGTTAAGAAGATGATACAATGTGGAGCTTTTTGAAGGATCTTACAATGCTTTTTACCAAGTTTTAGTTTTCTTCTATCTTGTTGTAAAGTTCCACATTTTATATCAAATCTGACTTACAATTCTGATGTGTTAAAAATCTAGATGATTCACCTCTTAAAGTACTAAAAGATGGACTACTCCATTGTAAAATCACGGTTCTTAAATTATGACAATAAGGTCGTGGGTTTGAGCCGTGGAACAGTTTTTTTTTTTTGTAGAAATGGAAGATAAGGCTGCGTAGAATAGACTTTTGTGGTTCGGCTTTTCACTAGACCCCATGCATAGCGGGAGCTTAGTGCACTGGGTTGCCCCTTAAGGAAAAGGGAAAAGAGGAGAATGTTTAACGTAATACATGATTGTTGGTATTTATGTTGTCGACCCTCGTTCTCTGTGTTTCTGTTAGTTTTGTTTCTTCAATCTTGACGTTGCACTGATATAGTTAGAAGAAATATATCTGTCAGTTTAACTGTTTATCCAAATGACTAATACCAAGTCCAAATAAACCTAATTGCTGTTTTATAGTGATTTGGGTGATAAAGAATTTGTTCAATTAGCTTATACTAGTACCAAAAAGATCTCTTTTTTATTAATTACCGGACTTGTTCTACAGCAAGAACTAGAACTACTACTCAATAGTTGGAATCAATCAAATACTTGAAGATTAGGTTCTCTAGCAATAAGAGTTCTCTACATATCTTACTAGCACACAAACCAAGACACATCTATATCTTCCACTTGTAACTGAAAAATTACCCTTGGAATAACCCTTCCAACTGATAGTGTCCCTTTTGTAGTGATCCAAAACAATGTTGCTTAGCATTTGAAAGAGACCTAACCTTTCCATTTCCCAATCATATATATCCCTTTTCAAACTCAAAGTCCAGCTTGTGATATACAGAATTCTGCAATTGTCCCATTGTGACGTGTTGATAGATAATAAAAAACCAATAAGTGGTCTTTTAGTTGGATATGGCCCAACCATGCATCTTCCCATAATCTGATTTTCCTTCCATTTACAAGAGTAAACCCCATACTTGTCTCGAACTTGTTCCAAAGCCCTTTAATATGTTCCCATACCCTGGTGCCATGAGGCATTATAGACTCTTTGGCGCGCCATGGATTGTCCAGAGAGAACTTTTTCAGTAAAATTCTCCTCCAAAGTGCATTATCCTCCATGTTAAATCTCCAATGCCACTTACTGCTTTCATTATTACATTTTTAATTCCTAGATTCCCCTTCCTTTTATCTTTGGTCACTGTTTTCCAGCTTAGAAGACAAATAGGTTTCTCTAGTTCATTAGCTTGCCAAAAAAAAAGTCTCTCCTTAATTTGTCCATGCGCTTCAACACTGAAGAAGGAGCTGAAAAAAGAGAAACGGTATAGGTGGGTAGTGCGCCAAGAACACTGTTAATTATATTTTGATTCTATGTTAGCACCCTTTTAGTCTACCAATGGTCTACACATGGAAGATTTAAGGAAATTCGAAAGTAGATTTCTGTCCAGCAGTGTTTGTAGTAGAGTATTACAACTTTTTAGTTATTTATTTTTCCTATTTCTAGGTAGCAGTTGTTGCTGTAAGGAGGTTATTCCTCCACTTTCTCATTTCAGTTGTTATAGGAAGTTACTTCCTTGTTTTTAGATGGGTGGTTAATTCACTAGTGTTGTATTTAGTGTTATTTGCATTCAATGAAATGATAAGCAGAAAATTAGTCAAGTTTTTGAGTACTTTAAACTCAAGAGATTGCAGGTTCTCTCTTAACGAACCAGCACCATAGGTAGAAAAAAGAAAACTTCAGATTTATATTGCAACGTCCCGTAACTAGATCCTTAACAAGGACCATAACATTCTACCACCCAAGGAGAGATATTGTCTCATCCAATTTGCCCACCTCTTTTCCATCTTATCAAGGACGTCATTCCAAATTGTCACTGATTGTGTTTGTCTCCCAATGGTAAACCCAAATATTTTTTATGCTAAGTCTGCATGCTTCCAACAGATTGTAGCTCTTTTTATATAATTACCTTCATGTGATTCTAGGCCTACCTTTTCCTCCTTCAATCACCATGGTCTCACATCTATGCATTGCTCTGTAGGTTGACGTAGGACATGACTAAACTATGTCAAGTGACCTTCCGTCATTTTATCCTCTATATGTGCTACATATACCTTCTACATGATGTGATCATTCTTATCTTGTCGAATCTGGTATGATCGCACATCCATATCAACATTTTCATTTTTGCAACACTCACGTTATGGATATGTTGGACCTTGGAGGTTCAACATTCACTCCCATTAACAATTCTTAAAAAAAAAAAAAAAATCATTCAACTCCCATATTTTACATTTATGGTCTTACAGCCATTCTATGAACTTGCCTTTCACTTGTTCTACTGAAGATCATAATTTGGTTAGGTTTTCCTTCCAGGTAACTGGTGGCTCTCTTGAAGAATCAAAGGAAGCTCTTGCCATTGCTGAAACAGATGGTTGTCCATATGTCTTTATTTAGCTGATTTACTCTGACTAATGTTATTTGTTTGCAGCTAGTTGGCTTCTCAAATATATTGGCATGTCTGACCTTGAGAACTAACTCTTTTTTGCAGCAAGACTTTTCTGTACTGTGGGAGTGCACCCGACAAGATGCAAAGTGGGTTTCACTCTTGTTGTTCTGTAATGTCCTACAGAAAAAAACCTACCCGTTCATATATGTTGGATGCTTTGTCATTTTCTTCTTTCTCAATCAGGAATTTGAAGACAGTGGGGATCCAGAAAAGCATTTGCAGGATCTTTTGACATTGGCTAAAGAGGGAAAAGAAAAAGGAAAAGTATGTTCATTTTTCTGTATATAAGGTTATGGATTTATTGAACCTACACCTTCTTAATAAATGCCCTGTTCAAATTAGCACCTTTTGAAAAACTTTAATACTATACTTCTTAATGTGTGAACTACTAGTAGTTTAAGCTCCTGGGTTAACTGATCTTATGTTTCAATTGCTCCAAACTTTTTCGAAAAGGATTTGTTCCTATAATGACATTAGTATATCCAAAAGAATACTGAATCGTTTGCACACTTTTAAGATGTGATATTTTTAGCAACTTAAGCTCGTCCTTTAACTGCTTTGAGGTTTCAGTGCCTCCAAATCAAGGAAGAAAAAAAATTTCCCCAAAAAGAGCTTAGAAGATTTTAAGAATTTTACAAGCTCTAACATTTGGAGATCTACTTTTTGGGCTAACTTCCTACATTGTGCTAGGAAGATGGCAAACAAACATTGGACGCTGTAAGTAGTTTATAATTGTTAGAACATGAATAGGTTTATACAATCCTATTAGAATATGAATAAGTTTATACAATCTTATTAGAATAGGAATTGGTTTATACAATCCTATTTAGAATAGGAATAGGAATACAAATAGAAATAAGAATAGTAAATAGTATCCTACTTGGTAAAGGATTGTATTCTAGTGTCTATAGATAGGGTCTCAATGTAATAATGCAAACACAACAACAATTCAATAATATTCTTTTTAATATTTCTCACATGGTATCAGAACCTTTGCAATCTTGGTAAACAATCAAAGAGTTTCCGCTGCCGATGGGTGGCTATTATCCACATATGCCGCCCGTCCGGCCAATGATTATGTTAGCAAAAGTTGGGTCACCGTGTATCTTTCTGGTGACTATTTTTTCATATCTAATTTGTGTAGCACTGTGCCATCATTCCGGTGACTACTTTCTTATATCTAATTTGTGTAGCACCGTGCCATCATTCCGGTGACTACTTTTCATATTTAATTTGTGTAGCACCGTGCCATTCTTCCGGTGACTACTTTTTCATAATTAATTTGTGTAGCACCGTGCCATCATTCTGGTGACTACTTTTTCATATTTAATTTGTGTAGCACTGTGCCATCATTCCGGTGACTACTTTTTCATATTTAATTTGTGTAGCACCGTGCGATCTTTCCGGTGACTATTTTTTTCATATTTGGTTTGCGTAGCACCGCGCCATCTTTCTGGTGACTACTTTTCATATTTATTTTGTGTAGCACCTTGCCATCCTTCTAGTGACTATCTTTTTTTTGCATATCTGATTTGCGTAGCACTGTGCATCTCTCCGGACTACTTTTCATATTTAATTTGTGTAGTACCATGGATTTTTCCGAAGTATTTCCTCATATCTGAGTTGCATAGCATTATGTGTCTTTTCAGTGACTCCTCAGATTTGATTTGCATAGTTCCATTCGTCTTTCCGATGACTCCTCAAATCTGATTTGCGTAGGGTTGTGCAATCATTCCAACCCTACCCGTATAGTTTTTTCTTTTTCAGTAGGGTTGTGCCATCATTCCGACGTAACCCATAGTATTTCTCTTTTTCAATGGGGTTGTTCCATCAATTCGAACTATCCTATATAATTTTTATTTTCTAGTTGGGTCGTGACATCATTCCGATCCTACCCATATTATTTTATTTCTTAGATTTTGATCACTTTCAACTATCAATTCTAGTACTCCGGCGTATGAGCATGTTCCGGCCAATTTTTCGGTGACTTTCTTGTTTAATATCGACTCATCTATTGATTCCAACATGATCCATATACTTTATACTAGATTTCAAGCACTTTGTTGCTCAGGGGGAGTTTAGTTGCCTTGCATGTCGATTATGTGAGTCACTCTATGATCTGAAACAGTCTTTGCAAGTTTGGTTTGAAAAGTTCAACACTGTAATTTTATCACTCTGTGTTTTATCAGCATTATGCATCAAATCCAGTATTTAATGAGAAGACAAGCACATTGAGATTGACTGTCAATTTTGTGAAGTCGATTGATCAACTTGCAAATATCTCACCAAGCCCCTCGGTCCTCGTATTAATTACATTTGTAACAAGCTAGGTACATGAATTGTATGCTCTAGCTTGAGGGGGAGTTTTAGAACATGAATAGGTTTATACAATCCTATTATAATATGAATAAGTTTATACAATCTTATTAGAATAGGAATAGGTTTATACAATCCTATTTAGAATAGGAATAGGAATACAAATAGAAATAGGAATAGTAAATAGTATCCTACTTGGTAAAGGATTGTATTCTAGTGTCTATAGATAGTGTCTCAATGTAATAATGCAAACACAACAACAATTCAATAATATTCTTTTTAATATTTCTCACAATAATGACAAAAGATTTGTTCATAAGATGCACATTTGTAATGCATTCTAATGATATAGCAAGTCGCCCATCACGTGATTCATTCCTTTTCTCCGTGAATATACACTTCTGCATAAATCTTTTCTTTATTGGCTAGCAAGTTTTTTGGAGCTATTTTAATTGTGACTATATATCCTTGGTGCCTAAAAAATAACTATAGTTTATCTTTATTTACTTGCTTTGCTAATGACAAAATTCATTTCAAACAAGGTGGTTGCGATTGGCGAATGTGGGTTGGACTATGATAGACTTCACTTTTGTCCATCTGATATTCAGAAGAAGTATGTATCTGCTTCAAATCACCCACCCCTATGAGTTCTTCCTTCACTCTCACAACCCCCAAGCAAAAGCAAGTGGCGAAGCTGTGTTGCTCAATCCCCACACCACTCCCCCCCCCCCCCCCCCCAAAAAAAAAAAAAAAACCCTGTTTTTGGTGACATTTTCTCCGAAGGAGTCACTTCTTACTCAACTTGTAGCCTAGGTGCACCTTTTGGTGACTATTGTTTTGTAGGCTCACCTTGTTTCCACTTTGCTTATGTGCTCTTGCTTTCTATTTTGAAATATAGGTACTTTGAAAAACAGTTTGAGTTGGCATATGCAATGAAGCTGCCAATGTTTCTTCACATGCGAGCAGCTTCTCAGGATTTCTGTGACATTCTTCAACGAAATAAGGATCGGTAATTTTTTGTACTTGTTGGAGATGACGCAAAATGGCCCACCTTTAATTTTCACCTTGTAATCCACAGAAGAATTGCAGAAAGATCAGGTTAATTAATCTAAAACCTTGTAGTCTTTAGGTTTTCCATAAGCCAGCTTAAAGGGAGGAAGAATTAATAAAGTAATGAACCTTCAGTATCTCATGATTTCACAACTGTATGTCTGACTTCTATACCTCACTGCTTTTGGGATGAAGCCGGACCCCCATTACTAGAAGGCTACCACCTATGTGGGTTCAGGGAAAAGCGAATGTAGACAGCGTAATCTCCTCATGTCAAAGTTTGTTATGGGGCCAGCTTATGCCGAGATTTGCTATTGCAAGAACACTGATGTAAAACTTCAAATGCTGTTTGACTAGAGTGGAGATAGTACCCTAGTCTTGTTTTGTTTGATTAAGTGCTATTAAACAACATTATCATGGTTCAAGTTTATTTGATTCATTGTTGCAGCTTTATATAAATCAGTGCTATCAAAAGCTCTAAGGTCTGTTGGGGCTTTAAGTGTAAACCGCAAATAAAGTGTGGGCTTTGATTATAAAAAGGCGCAAAGGGAGACTATATGTGTGTGTGTGTGTGTGTGTGTGTGTGTGTGTATATATATATATATATATATATAGTTCAAGACTAATAATTATAAGCATGAATGACAAATATATAAATAAAGAAATTGAAAAATATTTATGATAAAGTGAAATTCAATTGTTTAGTGTGACCTCTTCAGAAGAGACTCATTGGCAAGGAAAAGTATGCCTTATAACCTCGATAATGACACTGAAGCGCACATTAAGCGATGTGAAGCGGTCAATATGTTTTGGCCCTGCTTCAGGGCTTAAGCATGCCTTTGACAACACTGGTATAAATGGCATTCTGATAAACCAGTTGTGTTGAACAGGTTTGTTGCTGGCGTTGCACACTCTTTCACTGGAAGTGCTGAAGATTGTGATAAACTTCTTTCATTTAGTAATGTTTTTATAGGTGAAATCTCCGGTTCATTGTGTTCTATCTTTTTAATTTAGAAGCTGTCATGCTCATGTGTTTTCCATGAGATACTTAAATTGCTCGACCCTGATTTACTTAAATCTGTTTATGTCTCTCTGTTTGAATAACTTATATTAGGAATAAATGGTTGCTCTCTCAAGACAGCTGAGAACCTTGAAGTTGTAAAGGGCATACCTGTTGAGCGAATGATGATTGAAACAGACTCACCATACTGTGATATCAAGAATACACATGCTGGGATAAGGTATGTGAAATCCTCATGGCCTTCAAAGAAGAAGGATAAGCATGATCAAGAATGCCTTGTCAAAGGTCGCAATGAGCCTTGCTTAGTTCGGTGAGTGTCATAGCATTCTTATTACTAGTTATATGATTCTTTTTCCATTACTAATAGACATCAATTCGAACTGCTGAGATTGAAGTTGATTGAACATGAAAGCTACAACTTGTCAACTTCCATGTATTCCTAAATTTGATATTCTTTGTAGGATACCAGTGTTTTTTATTAGTTTTCCTTCTTTTATCCCTTAAATACACTTCTATATATTAAAGATTTACTTTCAATACTTATTTAATCAAAGAAGTAATTTTAGAGTTGGGAAAGGATACAAACTTGGACAAACTCATTCTAAGTAGAGCTGGAAAAGGAGAATATCTGAGATGTGGATGGAAGCAGAGAAGGGGTAGAAGAACTATCCTTACAACACATTCCCACTGAACTTCAAATTGGCAAGTGCCACAGTCCAAAAAAATAATAAACTAAAAACCAAAAGAATAAAATAAAAAAGTATAGAAAAGAGAAACTCAAAGATAATGTGTGAAAAGTGTTAACTATTCAATCTGAGATACTTGAGCTTTCTTGAAATTTGTCTTTCTATTTATGATCTGTCAACACAAACGCTTCCAATATTGTCGGGCCTATTTCGAGCTTCCTAGTCTTACTAGTTACTAGAATAAGTGGTTGTTTGCTTCGACAATAAGGTGTGGTTTGGGGTTGTAGGGTTTGAATTTGAACTTAGAGTTAAGTTTGATGCATTCTTTGGTAATTCCTTTATCATCCCATGAATAAAAGCAAAGTACCAGCTTATCCCCCTTTTACTTTGTTCCGGATGCTTTTAGTTCTCTCTCTATTGTGTCTGTTGTGAGATATTTTCCCATTACTTGTGCCTTGGCAATATAGCAGTACTACTAGTTGCATATGATTCTCTGTATCTCGAGTTTGATCTTGATTTTTTGAAAAATATCAACTCCTTTCTTTCCAGGCAAGTGCTTGAAGTTGTTGCAGGCACTAAAGGTATCGCTGACATAGACCAACTGAGCCAGACACTGTACCATAATACGTGCAGGTGATTATAACGTCTCCTCTTTTTCACATCTCTATTGTATGGCAAGAAAATATATGGTTTTCTTATACTAAAGACATGCTAAACAATTTAATTTTCATTTCCTAAGACAAAACTTGGACGCCTTTCAAGGTATTCCCATTCTTCTTACTTTTGGGGCCAAGAACGCTTTCTTATGGTAGGATTTGAAAAGTTTGGTTCTTTTTAGCCAAGGGATTATCTCAGTAACCCAAATTTTTGGTTCTTTTTGGGCATCTCAGAAATTATTGATTCCTGGGGAGAGTGCCTCGCAGTTTTCTGCTTGCACTTCCATGTCTAAGCAATTTCTTTTACATAATGTTCTTGAGTCAAAAAAGTATTGGGATGAAGTGCTTAGGTGGGATATGGTGCAATTTAGCTATATGAGGATATGATCCTTGATAGGAGGGTGTGGAGGTCGAGAATTAGGGTAGAGCGTTAGTAA
Organism: Solanum bulbocastanum; assembly: GCA_037074985.1. Lineage (NCBI taxonomy): Eukaryota > Viridiplantae > Streptophyta > Magnoliopsida > Solanales > Solanaceae > Solanum > Solanum bulbocastanum. The sequence continues at coordinate 3,396,847 of CM073602.1, forward strand.
GGTAGTCGGACGTATTTCTTTTCCTTTCACTTGAGTAGTATTATTCTTATTTCTTGTTATTTTTAGATTTCTATTACTGCATGTTCCTTTAGACTTGGTTATCTTATTACTTTTCTTTTTTAACATTCTTTGAGTCGAGGGTCTATCAAAAACAACCTCTCTACCTTCTCAAGGTAGGGGTAAAGTCTGAGTGCACTCTACTCCCCCCTAACCCCACATACTAGGTTTGTTGTTGTTGTAATGTTCTTGAGTCACTCATGAAGATTTGAGCTCATTCACGTGACCGTGAACGTTTTCAGGGTTTTCTTTCCACATGATTTGGATTCGGCAGCAGAAGCCCTTCTTGCTAGTGGTAGGGAAGATCTATGAAGTTGCTGCACTCTGCTAGTCTTTCATAGTGTATGAGAAACAAACAAAACACAACTTTTTAGGATGAGAATTATGTTGGTTTTAATTTTTTAAGATAAATGCATTCTGTTCGATGAAGAAAACACAGATTCAAAGTTGAGCAAAAGTTATTGGATTTGGTTGAACTTATGTCAGGACTTCTAGGTCCACTCTTGAGAACAACAACAATGCATTATTTTCTTCTAGTTATTTATAATGAAGCTAATGATGAACTCGAACATGTTTCTTTATATATTATATTGTTAGAAGTTTCATGTAAGAACCTCTAATTTGCTATTTTGCAAAATTGTGTTAGCAAGAGATTGATTTTTCAGCATACTACTTGTAAATATATGGCAACCGTTGCTATAAGTAGGTGTTTTGAACATGAATTTGAAATTATGCTTTTGTAGGTGTTTGAACATGAATTTGAAAATTATTTGTTTTGAAAAAGTAAAATATATTTTTACGAATCTATCTATAACAAATACCTTGAAAAAGATATAGTTCTTTATTACTCTTTTCGTTTCAAATTAAGTGGTGTTTTTAGTTTTAAAGCTTAGATACAATCCTTACCAAAATTGTTTCGTTTCAAATTAAGTGGTGTTTTAAGTTTTGAACACACCCCTTATTTAAGGCATCTTCATTCTTATTTTCTTATTTCTTTATATAAATTCTTTCTCTCCTTTTATTTTCCAAATAATCAATTTATATAATTTTAATGTAATATAATTTATTTTTAATTCTCTATTTAATAAAAAATTATACATTATTCTAAATTTCCAATTAACATAAATTGCAAGCAAATATTATATAAAATTCATTTATTTAATTAAAGACAAAACACCACTTTTTAATTTGAAATAAAATGGAAAGACATAATGCATAAAATGTTTTTTAACTTGATTTTGACTAACATTTATGCTTTTTGATTTTGAATGTACTTAAGTAAACATTTTAACTTGTATAAAATTAAACAAATAAACACACATATTTTACGTGATATAATACACATAAAATTTCATGTAGCATTACTAATTCATGTAGGAGCGTTTATATATCAAGCATATAACCTGCAATATTCAAATGTGTATTTATTCAGGTTTTAAATAGTTAGAATTTCTCCTGGGCATTGACAAAGTTAAATATCATATTTACCAACTAAAATCAAATAAATATCATATTTATTACTTCGTCCATTTTTGAAAGATCAATTTAACTAATTTTCAAAGTTAAATTATATTATTAATTTGATATTTTAAACAAAATATTTAAATATTTAAAAATTATACGAAAATTACTATAAATTGTAATTTTTTTTACGAAAACTATGATAATTAAAAGTGGACGACTTAGTATATATTAGGTCATTTTTCTAATATCCTTCGCCCACACACACCACATAGGCCATCGAAGAAGATGAGGAGAATTTCTCTACGAAATGGCAATCTCTTTCTTTGCTGAGTCAGCAATTACTGTAAGAACTTGTTCTTCACGCCATTACAGTAATAAATCTATTCCAGTAAACGATAAAATTGGTGTAAATAGTAGCAATTTAGATGATGCTGTTACTCTCTTCCATCAAATGGTTTCAGTGAAGCCTCTTCCTTCAGTTGTCCATTTCTCTAAATTGTTTAAGACTATGATAAAGATGAAACATTACTCTGCTGCCCTTTCTCTTTTTCAACAAATGCTGAAATTGGGCATCCCAATTAGTGATTTCATCTTAAATATCATGATTAATAGTTATTGCCTGATGCATCGTGTTGATTGTGCATTTTCGGTGTTACCCATTTACTTGAAGATTGGCATTCCATTTGATGTTGTCACCTTTAACACCTTATTAAGGGGACTCTTTAGTGAAAATAAGGTCAAAGATGCTGTTGAATTGTTCAAAAAATTGGTGAGAGACAAGATTTGTGAACCTGATGTAGTCACGTATGCAACGGTCATGAATGGGCTAAGCAAAAGGGGTCATACTCAGAAGACTTGAAGTTTGCTCCAGTTAATGGAACAAGGTAATCCTGAGCCCACCATATGTATCTGCAACATTGTTATAGATGCTCTTTGCAAATATGGAAACTTAGATGCTGCTATCAACATTCTGAACGAGATGAAGCAGAAAGACATTCATCCAGACATATTAACATATAATTCATTGATTGATGGTTTGTGTAAGCTCGGTCAGTGGGAAAAGGTTACGACTTTGTTCTCTGAGATGGTGAACCTTAATATTTATCCAGATGTGCACATCTTCACTATACTAATAGATGGACTATGCAAAGAAGGGAAAGTTGAAGATGCCGAGGAAGTAATGAAACACATGGTCAGAAAACCATTTCATAATAGTGCACACATCCTCTTGAAAGCCTGGATACGCCTCTGCGTTGTACAAGGATACTCTAGGTAAGTTCAACTATCTTCAACAACTCCTTGTATGCAGCCAAACTGTTAATGAATTTAAAAGGCCTTCTACACCCTGAACAGAGGAACCATATAATCCGCCCCGCCCCACACCCTCATAAAGCCAAACCCTCCCCACCCCACATAGGGCAAAACCCACCCCGTCCTGGTTCCATCCCTACCCCAGATGATACATATTCTTCCTCTATTACCAGAGTTATTACACCATCTCAGTCCAGCAACCTTCTTTATAATTCTGACAGCATGCTGTTCCGTTACTCTATGCTCAATAATAGATTACAGGCTAAAGTTTCTCCCTAAGAAACACCTTTAATGACTTGTGCTTACTCACTTTATTAGCCTGGGGGTGTTAAAATCAACCCAATCCACCCGATGTTTCTCGTAGCTACGAGTTGGGTCATGCTCTATTTGTTGAGTTGACTCAGCAGGTTGAACCCAAAATGATCCATCAAACAATCGGGACAGATCGTGTAACCCGCAGTGGGTCAAAATGTAATCCAACCCAAACAAGCACAGAATATTAAGAAAAAAAAATCTAATTTTTTTTATGACTTCCTATTTGGATAGAAATTCCATCAAAACTTAAGTCTATTACAAGAAAATAAGGTTGAGGAATGGTCACCAAGCTGGATTCATCAATTATGGGGCAACAGATGGGTTGAATGGGCTGAGCTGAAATCCAATGGCAGCAGTGGTGGCATTCTAATACTTTGGGGAAAAAAACAATTGACAGTCAGAGAAATTCATAGGGGCAGTTGCACCATTTCATGTTTGATGGAGAGTACAAGAGGAGTTCAGATGGGGTTTCATAGGTGTCTACGGACCTCACAACAATCGAGAAAGAGAGCTATTGTGGTATGAACATGCAGCAGTAAGCAGAGGCGAATCCAGGATTTCAAGAAAACGGATGCACCATTGCTTTAAAGATAAGATCAAAAAATTTATAATAACAATAACTAAGCGAGCAATACATAAAAATTACATTACCACAAAAAATATCATCAATTTACAATTGTACTCGACGAGACTTCATATTTTGAAAACGATCTATAATAGCATCATTACTTACATTTTCAAATATCTTCCGCTCTATCTTACAAACTAAACAGCCATTCAAAAATTCTTCACCAATGCTATTACGTAGATCATTTTTGATGAGCTTCATTGAGGAGAATGCTCTTTCCACACTTGCCGTAGCAACAGGCAAAATCAAAGCCAACTTTACAAGCAAATAAACAAGAGACCAAGTTTGATCCAATTTTGTTTGTGCCATCATCGTAGCAAGATCATTAATCCCCTTCAAGTTGAGAAACTTGCTATCACACTCCCAAGCATAGACAATGAAACTATCAAGCTGATAACTGAGATCTCGAAGTTCATTATCACCAAACTCACTTTTATAATAGTCGGCCAACTTCATTATTCTGCTCTTACTAAAATTAGCAAATGAATCAACCGGATTCAAACTAGCCATGCCAAGGAGTAAGTCACTAGTCACAACATCAAAACGATTATTGAGCTCCTGAAGTTGCAAATCAATAACTGCATAAAACACTTCCACACGAAAGTGATGTAAATATGAAATTTCGGACTTCTTACGCTTCGATCTTGGATAGTCTTCAGTCATTTCGGGAACCAAAATATCATGTTTACCACAAAATGAAGAAACCTCGTCTATCAAAGACTCCAAACCACTCTCTCTCATTGTTTGTAATCTTCTCTTTGAAAGATTAAGCAATCCCATAGCATTGACAATATCTTGATCTTTCTTTTGTAAAGCTTTGTTCAATTCATTTGTAAGAAGCAACATCTTGAACATCAAATGTAACACAAAGATAAATTCAAATTCTTGAATTTTATCTAAAAGGTTACCTACCGCAAGTTTATCAAGATCATGTGGAGAATTTTCTTTCATATCTTTAAGCACATTAGCAATTGAAGAAAATATAATCATGAAATTTTCCAAGGTCTTGAAATGGGATCCCCAACGAGTATCACCCGGTCGTTGGAGGCCACGTTCTTGATTTAATCCTTGTCCGGTAAGAATTTCTCCAGATTTAAGCAATTAACTTCTCAACTTGGTGTTGTCGAAGTAAGTCCCTGCGTTTAAAAGATGTCCCAATAATATTCAAAACATTAGTGACAACATAAAAGAAATTTTTCACATCCGGATGTTTTTTAGAAAGAGCCACAAGTGTCAATTGCAATTGGTGAGCAAAACAATGAATATAATATGTTGACGGAGCATCTTGCAAAATCAAAGACTTTAGGCCATTTTTTTCTCCTTGCATATTACTAGCTCGATCATAACCTTGTCCACGGAGTCTTGATAGGCATAACGAGTGATCCAAAAGTAAAGAGTAAATTACTTTTTGCAATGATATTGCGGATGTATCACCCCCATGAACAATACCCAAAAAGCTTTCTATCAACTCTCTGTTTTTGTTAACATATCGTAAAACTAGTGTCATTTGCTCTTTATGTGAAATGTCCTTTGACTCATCAACTAGTATTCCAAAATAATCACCATTCAAGTCTTTGATGATAGCTTTAATTGTTTCTTTAGTACAAGCATCCACAATCTCCTTTTGAATTGTTGAACAAATCATCATATCATTTTTTGGAGCATGTTGTAATATGACCTTTTCCACATCCGGACGATTAACCCCATGAAATTTCAAAAGTTCAAGAAAAAGACCTTTGTAATCGGAATCTTCACTCTCGTCATGACCACGAAATGGCAATCCATTTCTTAGGAGAAACCTTACCACATCGATTGAGGCATTTAAATGAATTCGATAATCACTTTTTGTTTTTTCACTTTGCTTGTGAAGAGAAGATTGAATAGATTGACGTTGATTTGCAAAATCAAGCATCCTATTCAAACATTTGTTATGAATACTATTCACCTCACCAACATGCAATCGAATTCTTTCCGGACCATGGTTCCAAGTCTTAAAACCATCTTGTGTAAATGATTTTCTCGCATTACCACGACTTTCAAATTCATTCTTGAAGAGATAACAACACAAACAAAATATAGCATCATCATTTATGCTATATTCCAACCAAGCAGAATTTGGAGCATTAAACCACTCAGGATTAAATTGCCGATTACTAGTCCAAAATGTTGTTTTAGGATATACACGAAGTTTTGGTTGATAAGGCCCCATCAAAATATAATGTCTCCTCACAACATCTCGAATATTAGAATCATATTCAAAGATGGGTTTTCTTTCTCCGGGATCCCGTTTGAGAGATCCAACTCCAAGAATACAATCAACATTTGAAGAAGAAGGTGTAATTGTCTCTCTTTGAGCTTCTGGAGCTACATGTGAACAAACAAATGGACCGTTACTATAACGTGGTTGCTTAATCAAAAATTTATCCATTAAGATATTTAAGGATAAATGTTCCTACATATTCAAATAACTATTCAACTTAGTCACAAATTTAACTAGCAAATTTAAAATAAAATAAGAGAATCGCATATCTTTCACAATAAAAAATAAGGGAATCACACCCTTGCAAGTTCAAATAAAATAGAGGAATCACAATCCTTGCAAATCTAACTAAAATAGAGGAATCACACCCCTTTCACATTTAACAATAAGAACATCACACATTCATAATAAAAAGAGGACTTATGCCTCTTTTGCATTCGAAATCACATATTCATAGAAAGAAGAGGAATCACACCCCTTTCACATTTGAAAAATAAGGGAATCACACTCCTTTCACATTAAAAAAAATAAGGGAATCACACCCCTTTCACATTAAAAAAATAGGGGAATCACACCCCTTTCACATTAAAAAAAAAAAAGGAATCACACCCTTCAAAATTGATAATATAATATGAAACACATTCCTTACAAGTTATATCCACAAAATATGTAAGTTTGAGAAAATCAATTCTTTAGCTATTGATGGTTTCTTATTAGAAGTAATGACAAGATTTTTTTATATGGAAACCCTAAAATTAAAGTGATAATATATATATATATATATATATATATATATTTTTTTTTTATCTTGTTAGTTTGTTTATTAAAAAGAGAAATCATAAATTAAAATTACCTTAAACTTTGACAATGATGATTTCTCTAGATTCTTGACTTGAAGTTGGAGATTTGAAGCTTCTTCTTTGTGTGGAAAATAGAAAACAAATTTGAGGAGAGAAGAAATATATTGTTGGAATTTGGAACTTGAAAAGTGGGTGGGTGGAAAGGAAACTTTTGAAGTTTTGACTTTTAGAACTTTTAGAATTTAATTTAATTTTTTTTTAATGAAAAACATGTTTTTAGTTAATAAAAATAAATTAAAGCGTATTGGGGCTGCATGGGATTGAACCTGCGATCTTTGTGTTGAAATCTTGCAGTCGTACCAGTGAGCCATCCAGCCATCTTGAGAACGGGTTCAACAAGTTTTAATTTAATATTCTTTAATAATTATAGAAGTAATATATCGAGTTTAGTCAAATGAGTACGGGTTCGGATGACCCAAAATTAGAGCATAAATTCGCCCCTGGCAGTAAGGGATTTATGGAATGATCAGGGGGTAGATGTAGACGACTTTAATGTATGCAGATACAAGAAAGAAAAATACAACGGTAGTAGAAGATCCAGCAGAATGAACAACTTCAGTGAATTCATTCTTAATCTGGGAATTATTGATTTACCTTTACTAATGGGAAACTTCTCTTGGTTCAGGGGTGAAGACTCTCTGCAAGCCTCTAGAATAGACAGATTTCTAATCTCCCCGGAGTGGAATGATACTTTCGACTTAATGAAGTTACCAAAAACAAGTATTACATTCAATACTTATGCATTTTAATATTTGAATACTTTCCTGAAATATCAATTATAAAAATAAAAATAGTGAAATAAGGTAATGAGAAGTTGTCTTGCTTTCTACAGCAAATATTAATCAATGTATTACGTTAATTGCCAAAACTGTGATTTGTTTAAAAAGAGGGTAGAGGTTGGAATATGTTGGGTGAGTTGGGTTATAACCCATTGTTTGACCCAATAAAATATAGAAAGTGGTTTACCTTTTCAATAAGCCTGCCTGCAAAGCCCAAGCGACATTCTAATTGACTTTTCTGCTTCCACAACTGCATTAGAAAGCATTTCTTTTGCAGTGCTAAAAGAAAATTGTATCACAATGATAGTGTAGCCGAATAAATCAGGCGAAAGAAATATTCACTTCATAATTTTTGAGTGAAGCCCTAGTATCCTGTCAAGGACGGATGGACTCTCCCTTAGAACGTTTACCAATAACTCAGTTGTAGTTGCATCAAATGAGAAACCCCTACCCATCATTTCCTTCATAAAAGTTGTCATTTCAGTAATTTTGCTACATCGGAGAAATCCCTGCACAAGGACATTGTAAGTGAAGACGTTTGCTAGATAACCGTTCTCCTCCATTATTCTTAGCGTATCATTAGCTTCATCTAACAACCCTTCAAGACAAAATCCATGTATCATCTTCTTGTATGTTCTCGCATTCGGAAGCAATCCAATTAAAGAAAGCTTCTCAAAAATAGCACGAGCTTCATCGAGTTTACCATTATTGCACAATCCATTGATGACAACATTGTAAAGTTCAATATCAGTATTTTCTCTCTTTCCTTCCAACTTATTAAAGAGCGACAAAGCTTCTTCAACAAGTCCATACTTAAAATAACCATTGAGCACAATGCCATGAGTGTAAAAATCAGGTATAAACCCTGCAGATAGCATCTCAGCAAAGAATTTTTTTGCATGGCCTATTCTTCCAACTTTAAAAAGACCTTGCAAGATAGTATTGTAGGTAACGACATTAGGTTTTGATCCCTTTTGAGAAATTTCACAAAACAACTGCATAGCATCATCCACTTTCTTTTTCTTATAGTATCCGTTTATTAGTATGTTATAGCTAATAATGTTAGGCTCAATGCCCTTATCAATCATGATATCGAAAATTCTCCTCGCTCTATCGACTTGACCATGCAAACAATATCCATCCATTATCGCATTGTATGTGTATATATTAGGCTCTACACCTTTTTCAACCATGTGTTTCATTATTTCCTCGGCATCTTCAACTTTCCCTTCCTTGCATAGTCCATCGATCATTGTGGTGAAGGTGCACACATCTGGATACATATTAAGGTTCACCATCTCTGAGAACAAAGTTTTAACCTTTTCCCACTGACCGAGCTTACACAAACCATCAATTATTGAATTATATGTGACTATATCGGGATGAATGTCTTTCTGCTTCATCTCGTTCAGAATGTTGATTGCAACATCTAAGTTTCCATCTTTGAAAAGAGCATCTATAACAATGTTGTAGATATATATGTCGGGCTCAGTGTTTCCCTGTTCCATTAACCGGAGAAAACTTAAAGTTTTTTGAGTATGACCCCTTTTGCTGAGCCCATTCATTACAGTTGCATACATGAAGTCATTGGGCTCACAGATATCCTCTCTCACCAATTTTTTGAACAATTCAACTGCATCTTTGACCTTATTTTCACTAAAGAGTCCCCTTATTAGAGTGGTAAAGGTGACAACATCAAATGGAATGCCATTCTTCAAGTAAATGGGTAACACCGAAAATGCACAATCAACACAATGCATCAGGCAATAACTATTAATCATGATATTTAAGATGAAATCACTAATTGGGATGCCCAATTTCTGCATTTGTCGAAAAAGGTAAAGGACAGTTGAGTAATGCTTCATACTTATCATAGTCTTAAACAATTTAGAGAAATGGACAACTGAAGGAAGAGGCTTCATTGTAACCATTTGATGGAAGAGAGTAACAGCATCATCTAAATTGCTACTATTTACACCAATTTTATCCTTTACTGGAATAGATTTATTGCTGTAATGGCATGAAGAACAAGTTCTTACAGTAATTGCTGACTCAGCAAAGAAAGAGACGAAGGGAATACCATTGCCATTTCGTAGAGAAATTCTCCTCATCTTCTTCGATGGCTATAGCTCTGTGTGACCTAATTATTATTTTTTGTAATGACTTCCATTTGGCATGATGTATGTGGGTGTGTGTGGTGAAGTGTATTAGGAAAAGGGAAAAGACCTACGATTTCCCTCAAACTTGTTCCGAAAAATCAGTTGCACGATTAAATTATTATAATAATTTATTACACACCTTTCTTAATTAAAAGTTAATTTGTTCGCTTAAACTATTATGATGATTTATTACACATTTTTACTAATTAAAAGTTAATTTGTTCACTCTAAGACTTACACCACACTCACAATATGTGATGTATTGCAGTTGATGTCATATCACTGTCATGCGTCATGTGAGAAATTAAAAAAAAATATTTTCTCTTTTATTTTAATTAACTTTTCTTTTTTAATTATATTTTACACTCTCCAATTAATTATTAAAATTCTCTGATAATTATATTTTCTTCATAGCAAAATTATAATAAGATGAAAATTTTAACAATGGCTGCCAAGAACACTAAGCAAAACATGCAGCTGATTTATGAAATGGAAAGTTCTCCCGTTCTCTCATAAAAGCCCGCCATAGCTGCAGCGACTAAGAAACCCCCAATATTTTATCCCGCCGATGACATTAAGAAATCTTTTGTTAATAACACAAATCAAAATCCACAAAACTTAGATTGATGATAAGCAATTTGCTAAGCAAGCTCAGAAGAATGAGAGATTTCTGCTTTAAAAAAAGAGGAGAAAAATGTGCTTCCTCAAGAGGGTGGGGTTGAAGAAGAAGAGGAGGGTGGGTTGTAAAGAAGAGGAGATGTGGAGAGCGGGTGGAGTCTAATTGAATTTTGATTTTTTTCTATTCTAATAAATCTGACGCGCCTATTTTTAGTTTTTTTAAAATTAATTTGCAACATCAATTTTAGGGGGTAAATAAATTCATTTTTTAGTAGTAAAGGTGTGTAATAGGTTGTCATAATAGTTTAAGTGTGTAACTGACTTTCGGAACACGTTTAAGGGGGAATCTATGCCTTTTTCCAAAGAAAAATGGCCTAATATATACTATCTCCGTTTACTTTTATCTAGTAACCGCGCTTCGCGCATGAATTTGATATCACAGAATTTATAAAATAATACTTAAAATATCTCGATCATTAAAACTAAAACACTATATTGTCTTACATACAAGATTACGTAGTAACAAATAATAATAATGTAAAGGAAAATGACAATTATAACATGTTATCATTTATCCTTCAATTAATTATCTTTAATTTGATTTTATAATTTATCCCTTTGCCTCCAGAAAGTTTTACTGTTTGATATTTTTGGGAAATTAGATTAACATCAACATGAAATATTAAATTTTCTAATAAATAAATAATTTTTATCTGTACTAGCAAATATTTATAACAAAAACTTTTCATAAACATAAACAACAAAGTTTAAAACATGTACTCAAAAACAACAATTAATATCATAAGCATAAATTAATGACTGTAAAAAAATATACCAAGATCTATAACAATAGAATGAAACAGAAAGAGGAAAAAATTGAGCCCAATGAATACACAATATCCCCTTAACGAAATTATTCCGTTTTAGTACCCGAGGTTTAAAGGAATAGATTCTTTTAGGATGGCATGATTCTATTCACAAGTATATTGATACAAAAACAATGGTGTCAATGAGCCACTCAGACAGGACCAAAGTACACGAATATTTAATTGTGTAGAAGAAGAAGTTCAGAATTTTCATTGTTTTAAAATGAGAGGAAATTCCTTTATTTATAGACAACAAAGAGTAGTGTAAACAAATGCTTATTGTGCCTTATCGAAAATGTCACAACTCTTAGGAAAAGTTATAACACTTCGAAAAGGTCACAACTTTTCAAAAAAGTCACAATTTTTCATAAAAGTCGTAACTCTTCATAAAAGTCACAATTTTTCATAAAAGTCACATCTTTTTCATGAAAGGGTAAGGCTATTTTTGAAAATAAATAAATTTAAAAGAAAAATTCTAGCTTGTGGTGGCGCCACGTAGGCGGGCCTAGGGTTCTCTTTTATATAAATACTAGGTAATATGCCCACGCTTCGCGCGGTCATAAATAATAATTGCACTGAACTTGTAAATAATCCTTTACTAATATCCATACATTTAAAATAATAGAAAAAATATGTTCTCAAAAGAATGTTAGCAATATTTCAACATGAATTTAAGTATTTGTCATTATCACATAACTCAAGAACCTCTAATGAATGAATTATTCAGGGAATAATAAATCATTAGTTCTTTAATCAACATTAAAAAAAAATAAAGAAGAAAATAAGAATATATATGCAAAGGCATTTAGTAAGAAAAAGAACACATTTAAGTTGCATAGATTATACAATTGTGATATATGTCACAGGGAGAAATTCAAAAAATTGTTAATAGATTCAAAAAGAAATTATGCTTGAACATGAAAACAATTATGACTTTTGAACTTGCATAATGAATGTCTTCAATTGATAAGTGAGAAACTTCATATAAGCTTATATATAATACTTTCAAGTTATAGAATTTTATATAGAATATCAAAATATGAATTCTTGGAACTAAGTACAATAATTATTTTTTGCACAATGAATATACCTATTATATGTGTATATGTTCAATATAACTGGAGACAATAACTTTGCAGAATAAACAACAAAGTTTAAAACATGTACTCAAAAACAATAATTAACATCATAAGCATAAATTAATGACTATAAAAAAAATACCAAGATATGTAGAAATAGAATGAAATAGAAAGGAAAAAAATCGAGTCCACTGAATGCACAGTGTCCCCATAAGAAAATTATTCTCCTCTAATAAATGAGGTTTAAAGAATTAAATCCTCTTAGGATAGAACGATTTCATTCACCAACGTATTAATACAAAAATAGTAGTATCAGTAAGCCACTCAACAGGAACAAGTACACGAATATATAATTGTGCAGAAGATGAAGAATAATAAGTTCAGAATTTTCGTTGTTTTAAAATGAGAGAAATCCCTCAATTTATAGACAACAAAGGGTCATGTGCACAAATGCTTATTGTGCCTTATCGGAAAGGTCACAACTCTTTGCAAAAGTCAACCCTTCGGAAATGTCACAACTTCTCATAAATATTACAATCTTTCATAAAAGTCGCAACTCTTCATAAAAGTCACAATTTTTTTTATAAAAGTCATAATTTTTCATGAAAGGGGACGACTAGTTTTGAAAATAAAGAAATTAAAAAGGAATCCTAGTCTGTAGTGGCATCACGTATGCGGGCATAAGGTTCTCTTATATATATACTATTAAAATTATCCACGCTACGCGCGCGAATTTGATGTCACAAAATTTATAAAATAATGTAAAGAAAAATGATAATTATAACATCTTATCATTGATCCTTCAATCAAACATCTTTAATTTGATTTTATAATTTATCCTTTTGCCTCTAGGAAGTGTTACTATTTGATATTTTTGGGAAATTAGATGAACATCAGCATGAAATATTAAATTTTCTAATAAATAAATAATCTTTATCTGTACTGATAAATACTTATAATAATAACTTTACAAAAACATAAACAACAAAGTTTAAAACATGTACTCAAAGACAATAATTAATATCATAAGCATAAATTAATGATTGTAAAAAAATATAGTAGGATCTATAACAATAGAATGAAACAGAAAGGAAAAAATTGAGCACACTTAATGCACAGTGTCCCCTTAAGGAAATTATTCCCCTATAGTATCCGAAATTTAAAGGAATAGATTCTCTCAGGATGGAACAATTATATTCACAAGTGTATTGATACAAAAACAATGATGTCAATGAGCCACTCAATAGGAGCAAAGTACACGAATATTTAATTGTGCAGAAGAAGTAGTTCAGAATTTTCGTTGTTTTAAAATGAGAGGAAATCTCTCTATTTATAGACAACAAAGGATAGTGTGAACAAATGTTTATTGTGTCTTATTGGAAATGTCACAACTATTTGAAAAAGTTACAATCCTTCGGAAAGGTCACAACCTTTCATAAAAGTCACAAATTTTCATAAAAGTCGCAACTCTTCAAAAAGTTGCAATTCTTCACAAAAGTCACAACTTTTCATAAAATTCTCATCTTTTCGTGAAAGGGGAAGGCTATTTTTGGAAATAAATTCTAACTTGTGGTGGCGCCACGTAGGCGGGGCTAATGTTCTCTTTTATATAAATATATGAGATATACGATATGATTAAAATAGTTTTCTTTTTTTAGAGTCAAATTATAAAAACTTTTACTAACATTTTACTATGTATATTTTCATCATATTGATATGCAAAAAAATGTAATTTATAGTACTTTTCGTATAGCTTTTAAATATCTATTTTTATTGTTTAAATTATCAAATTAATATAATCTAATTTAACTTTAAAAATTAATCAAATTGCTAAAATGAGTTATCACGTGAATAATTGTGAGCATATTTTGAGCATTGTGATTTTAAGGGAAGTCCCTAGGTGTTGTGGCTTCTTTTTAAAGGGACCTTAGTTCTAATCGGAGTATTTCAGAAAAAACTCAAAATATTTCCCAAGTATGCCTTCTTTTAAAAAAAATATTAAGCTTTTGATACTAAAACTCAAAAGGCAATTAATAGGAAATACAATCCAATCCAACTCCCCCTTACGAACTTACCCCCAATGATCTTAAAGGGGAAAAGGGTAAAATATGCCCATAAACTAGTCAAAAATATTTACATATACCGTTGAAGTTTGACTCACTCATGCCCTCACCGTCCAACTTTTCGCATAGATATGCCCTTGTAGATGTTAGATGTTTTGCTAGAATTAACCAGCTCATATTCCCTTTCTTTAAATGACAAATGGAATTGTCACATCCCTTTTCATTACCACATGACATTTATAATAAAAAATAAATACTCTTTTGGATAACCTATCCGATCCATAAATTAGCCCTTTTAACTAGCTCTTACATCATATCCGACCTAAAAATCATTCATTTTAACCCATTATCAAAGCCCTAACGTTTACTTAAGTTAATGATTACAAAATACACATGACAAAGGTTAGAAATTCCAATTTCATCACCCAAAATGTGATGAATGCTGCAAAACAACACCACAACATAGCTATCACAATCCACATTTTACAAACTTTTTTCTTAGATTTTTGAATCCCATCATTATTATCCACCAAAGACTTATCGACAACAACCTCCTCACTCTTGGAAAGACTAATTTCATCTAGACATTCACAATTTTCTTTTCAAAATCAATCATCCTCATCTCCAAAGCTTTCTTTTCACGATGAAGATTATCGTTTTCCTTCTTTAAATTGTGGATGAGATTTGCAATTCTAGGATGGAGCAGATCATCAACCCATTTTCAATAATCACATTAACAACCCTACACAATTATGAACTTGAAATCAACAATGGCCAAAAATTTGAATATTGATGAAATTGTATGATAAATTTACATTAGGCTTACAACAATTATAAAAGTGTAGTACATGATATACGGGTCAATTAAAAGGGATGATTTACGGGTTGGATAGGTTATTTAAAATAGGTGTATTAATTTTTTTTAGTATAAATGCCATGTGGTAATTAAATGGGGATGTGGCAATTCCATTTATCATTTAAAGAAAGGGTAAATGAGCTGGTTAGTTCCAGCAAAGCAACTAACATCTACAAGGGCATATCTATGCGAAAGTTGGATGGCGAGGGCACGGGCGAGCCAAACTTCAAACGGGAGGTATATCTAGACATTTTCGAATAGTTTAGGGGCATATTTGACGCCTTTGAAAGAGGGTGAGGAATTAGATAGACCATACAGAAAGCTAAAAGCAAGAGGAAAATTCACAGTAGTGTCTGCATTCCAGGCAGTGAGACAAAGACGGGAAGTCAACGAAATATATAAGCTGATGAGGGTAAAGATTACCTATCAAGATCTCTTTTTCCATGGGGAATTCAATTTCCATCAAGATGCCATTGTTGTATGTTTCAAGCAGTGCCATCTATTATATTGTGGGAGCTATGGAAAAGGAGTAAGTCTTTGAGGCATGGAGGAAAAATATCCAATACCAAACTAATATATCAAATGATGCGCACTTTGATTCGGTTCATAAAGGCAAGGAAGAAAAATCTCAAATATGCTCCATACAAATGGAGCACAATGGTGGAAGCCGCATATAGGTACTCTCACACCGTGAAGATCATCAAAGTTATTTGGAAGCCACCAGACACAGGTTGGGTGAAGGTGAACACAGATGGGGCTTCAAGAGGAAATCCTGGGAGGAGCTCTTGGGGATTCTGCGTAAGAGATACCAATGGAGATGTCATACAAGCACAGGCTAAGGAGATTGAAGAACCTTTCAGTACCAACATACAAGCTGAAGCTTTGGCAATTCAATACGCTTTGAAGTACAAAAAGACTACACAAATTGAGAGAATACTCATTGAGACAGGTTCTCTAGTACTGAAAAACGTAAAAGAGGGTTTGGGAAGTTCCCTGGAATATAGTGACCATTATAGAAGAAATATGGAGACTCATGAGAGAAAGGACAGTGGTAATCACTCAAATACTCAGGGAAGGAAATAAATTGTCTGATCATCTAGCTAATATGGCTCTGGATGAAGGGCCATTGGCACCTAATACCTTCCAGGAGCTAGACACACAGCGTAGAAGGATAATAAACAGTGACAAGTTGAATGAGCCGTATCTGAGAGTTGGACCATGCAGAAAATGAGACACATAACACAAAAAGGAGGAGAAAGCTCTCTATTTCAAATCCTCTGAGAGGAGAACAGGGAAAATGTTTTTTTATGCCAACAGTTTGCTCACTTTTGCAGGGCAAGACAGTTAAAGATACGGACACCGCATATACAAACACATAAAGCTCATCGGAGAAAGAACAACAAAAACAACAAGGAAAAGCTAATGCAGGACAATAAACCCAGAAATGGGGACATTCACAGACATGTACAACAAACACATAACAGGAATCATATTTTTGAGAAAATACTAAGTCGGTGGGTGATTGTACAATGTATGGTATTGGCATCAGCATCATGCTCATTCTATTGTGTACAAAAATTCACAGAGTTCAGTAGAAGCTCAAATCAAAGTACACACAAATCATCAGATACACCAACTCATACATCTTACTTGAACATACGGAAAAATGCAAAAATGGAACAAATCAGCTCATACCTTAGACAACCAGAACAGAGAAGACACATCAAGGGAGAAGCCGACACAGAGAAATAACAAGATAAATCCATATGTTACCAAGCAGTGGCTAACTAGATCTGAAAAAAATTGAGTCAAGCATCAATCAAAGGGCCACAAAAACAGTAAAAAATCTCATCCGCTCATACGTGGAAGCAGAAATCCATTAAAGCAGCTCATAGGTCTAAATTACTTTTGGTAAATAAATAAAATAGTCATTGGGAAATACACTTAGTGACGTTGCTTAAAAAAAAAAGAAAAGAAAGAGAATTAGATTACCAAAAGATCAGATCTGACAATTCACATCCAAATGATTCCAGACTCCAGAGACGAGGTTAATTTTGTGACGAAACAAGATCACACTGAAAAACGGAAACATAGAAGAAATTAGATATGTATTACTCTTATCTAATAGTGCCCACATGATTCAATATTCCATAGACAACTAAAAATCTTTTAACGACAACTATGATGAAGCTTAAGGTGGAGACATGATCATGAAAAGCTCTACTCATCATCACTCTAACTTAAGTTACCAGCACTATAACACAACAACAACAACAATAACATACCCAGTGAAATCTCACAAAGTGAGGTCTGGGGAGGGTAGAATGTACGCAAACCTTATCACTACCCCGTGAAGTTAGAGAGACTGTTTCCGAAAAGACACTCGCCTCAAGTGTACTTTATTACATTAATGAAGGAGAAACAAGAAAATCACAGATGGCATTCAAATGATTCAAGAGGCAAGGTTAGCTTTGTGATGGATCATCTTTTTTATGATCGTGGTGTCCGGGCCAGGTTTCTTTCACCTCGACTAATTCCACGGAATACTTGCCACCAACAAGTACAAAGTAACTCTGTCTACCAAGGCTAGGAAAAATGGGAAGAATCACCTAGTGTATTTTGTCTCCGTTGAGTTTTGAACCGGTAACGTCACGATTCTCAACCACTTCATTGACCACTAGGTCACACCCTTGGATGCGATTTCTAACAGATTATGATCACACTGATAAACCCTAATTCAGAAGAAATTAGATATATATTACTTCTATCTCATGGTGTCCATAGGATTTAATATTCCATAGGGGGTAAGAGGTACTCAGTAGAATAGTCAAGGTGCGAAAAGATGGCCCGAATACCACCGCCATAAGAAAAATGTTTAAAGAGAGCTTGATAAATCTACATGCAGAGACCAGTGATGGAAGTGGGATTTTTGCCAAGGTGGTTAAAAAAAAAAATTTAAGAGCGCCTAAAGTTAAAAAGATTAGAAACTATAGTTATCGGGAATTGAACTTGTGTTCTCTAAGAGAATTCGAACCCCCTTGTGCCAAGGGGATCCAACATTTAATTTTAATATATATATATATATATAAAAGAAAAATTTGACCCTATATACACTTCATTTTTCCAATGGAGGAATCCCCTTCCTTCAACCGAGATCCGCCCATGGTGGAGACATGATCATGGAAAAGTTTCAAAGTTCACCAACTTTAAAAGGTGATAAGGAAGACACAATTTCTTTTAAAAGTGGTTGATACCTCTTCCTGTAGTGGTTGACTTATTTTCTCTTTGGACTGATTTTTTTTGTTGAGTCGAGGGTCTAAACAGCCTCTCTATCTCTGAAGTAGGGGTAAGGTCTACATATACTCTACCCTTCCCAGAAACTATTTTGTGGGACTACACCAGGTATTTGTTGTTATTTTCCCAAAGTTTCACAACGACAAAAGCTTGCTCCCACTTTATGTTATGCCATCTGCAAGAACAACCAAAGTTCTCATTACTGAACCAACATTACACCCCTAGACTCATAAGTGGATTAGAAACATATCAATTACCAGACCTAAAGAATTAATAAGGAGAATTTAAGTACAAAAAAAAAAAAACTGAGCCTTAACAAGCTTGGAGCCTGGGATTGACTAGATGATCATGTCACTTAAAAAATTTCATCTTGGATAATAACATACAAAATAAAAAGTACTAAACTATAATTTTTACTCGTATATAAATCTCTAACATGACTAAAAGAATCCTAGAGAACATAGGACCTAAAGTAAGCATACTAATGACTAAAAAATAATCTCAATTTTTAATAGGGAAAAAAACAATTTGGCCATAATGGCTATACAGATATATTTCTCCATCATGCCTTATTTTTCTCTAGTTCTATTGTGGATTCTAAGAGATTGTAGGTCTATCAAAGCAACTTCCTTCGGTGTGATATTAAGTCTATCGAGTCCCCTTTTCAACACATTCACTCACCATGATTTTACACCTATTGACCGGTGCATCTAGAGGTGACGATGCAAGACATGACCAAACCATTTTCTCATAATTGCGTGCTAACTTGCACTTTCTGCCAAATGTGGTTACTTTTAATATTGTCTATATGTGAACTTACTAAGTGTGCAATGTCAACAGTGATATGCAAATATACTAGTTGATTGCACAACATTATACAAGTATCATATGTAGTGTACCAGAGCCGAGAACCATTAACGCCTTTACCCTTGTCTCTCAAAATGTCAGATATTGTAGTGTTTTTAAAACCATGTTCTTCCATATGAGCACAATTCATGGTATGAAAACATAAGTGGCTGCATTACTGGATTCACTACGCAGACAGGTTGTAGAACAACATTCTTGAGTACATTTCAATGAACATGATTGCTTGAATTTCTCCTTGCACTTTGCCTATGAACACCATATTTTGGATTTACAAAGATTACAGTTCAAATTTGGCTACAATAGCTAAGGTCTTGCTCTAAAGACAAAAAGTACATATATCGCATAATCAATTTGTCTTCTCTCCAATAGGAGCTTAGATCACGGAAATTGACAGTCGTAGATGAACTTATGTTTAAAGAGGGTCTCAACAACATAAAGCACCTTTATTTCAAGTATCCCACAAAAGATCTACCAAATTCCGAAGATATATCCCATGAAAGATCTACCTAATTTTGAATCAAAGTAGTGGACTAAAGATAACATCTGGGAAAATATTCAACAAAAAGATACAAGATCTAAGATTTTGCCTTTCAATCCAATAATGAAAAAAGAACTATTATCTTATAGAGAAACCTTTTTTGTAGAAATGGTCTCCATCTGAATGATGTGATTAACCCAAGAATACTTGTCTTCCATCTTTAAAGTCCTTGGTTTTGTAGAAATTTTCCTTTTTTTAATCTCCTCCTTTTGTAGCAAACCATGAGAAAATAAAAAGGTCATAGGGAGCCTTAAGGAATCTTCCATAGTGGTAGTTCACTCCTGAAACTCATGGATCTCACTCAGCGTTCTTTATTTTCTTTAAACAATCAAATACTACACCAACAATTATTACAATTCAAGCCTATTCCGCTCTATCAGTAAACATTTTCATTCTTTAGCAATCAAGCCTAGCTAACATCCTTGGTTATGTAGAGAAACAGTTCCAAAGTGTAGCAAAGGAAAAAACAGAGCTCACTCTCAACAGTGAAAAAACATTTCTTTAATTCCTATACAAAAGAAAGCATTTGCATTTTTATAGTTACCATTGAAAAAAAAAAATAACATTTTTATACCCAATTCCCATATAAGAAGTTGCAACAAGCCAGCTGGCCAAAGAGAATCAACTAGTTTAATTAGCCTGGACAAGATTTTTCCCGTACCATAGGTACAAATATATTTAACCTGCTCTATGTTATTTATCTTGTCATTGAGACATCTACCATTCCTCTCAATTGAAATAGATAACAATTACTCCCTTTATTTATAAATGTTTATCCTATTCTAACTTGGCATAGAGGTAAAGAAAGTAAAGAAGACTTCTGAATCATGTGGTCTAAAATTAAAGATATGTCAAATGTACCAAAATGCCCTTTAATCTTCTGGAAAGATGGAATTAAAGAGTTGCTAAGTAGAAAAGAGGCATTCTTTTTTAAACGGACTAAGAAGGAAAGTAGGACAAACAAATTGAAATGGAGGAATTTTCGTCTCTTCTTTGTGCTTCCATCAAAAAAATACCTGAAGATAACTAAGTAGTACTAAAAATATTGATATTACTAGACTTATAACGCGTACGCATAAAGAAATTCACCATTATATTATTATTTTATAAATTGGTATGGTCACCATTGTTCTCATATTAAGAGTGCAAGCACATTTGATTTCTACGAAAAAGAAGAGCAGATAAATAACTCAAAATATCAAATTGAAGTACCTCCTCAGTAGGTCTGCCTAGAAAACTCAAGCGGCATTCTAATTGCCATCAGCTTCTGCAATTGCATTGGGTGCCATTTCTTTTGCAGGGATAAAAAGGAAATTGTATTACAGCCAAAGTGTAGCTGACTAAACCAAGCGATCACTTCTTGTTTCTTAAGTGAAGCTCTGGTATGATGTCAAGGATGGAAGGATTCTCCCTTATGACGTTTATCAAAAACCCAGTTGTAGTTGCATCAAATGAGAAGCTCTTTCCCGCTATTTCCTTCATAAATGTTGCCATTTCACAAATTTTGTTGCACCTGAGATATCCTTGCACAACAACATTGTAAGTGACATTGTTGGGAAAGCAACCATTCTCCTCCATTTTTCTTAGCATATCATTAGCTTCATCCAAAAACCCTTCAAGACATAATCCATTTATCATTGTAGTGAATGTTCTCACATTCGGTAGCACTCCAATTAAAGGAAGATTCTCAAAAATGGCACGAGCTTTGTCGAGTTTACCATTTTTGCACAATCCATTGATGACAATATTGTAAAGTTCAATATCAGTATTTTCTCTCTTTCCTTCCAACTTATTAAAGAGCGACAAAGCTTCTTCAACAAGTCCATACTTAAAATAACCATTGAGCAAAGTGCCATGAATGTAAAAATTAGGTATGGGCCCTGCAGATAGCATCTCAGCAAAGAATTTTTTTGCATGGCCTATTCTTCCAACTTTAAAAAGACCTTGCAAGATAGTATTGTAGGTAACGACATCAGGTTTTGATCCCTTTTGAGAAATTTCACAAAACAACTGCATAGCATCATCCACTTTCTTTTTCTTACAGTATCTGTTTATTAGTATGTTATAGCTAATAATGTTAGGCTCAATGCCCTTATCAATCATGATATCGAAAATTCTCCTCGCTCTATCCACTTGACCATGGAAACAATATCCATCCATTATCCCATTGAATGTGATTATATCAGGCTCTACACCTTTTCTGACCATGTGTTTCATTACTTCCTCGGCATCTTCAACTTTCCCTTCTTTGCATAGTCCATCTATTAGTATAGTGAAGATGTGCACATCTGGATAAATATTAAGGTTCACTATCTCAGAGAACAAAGTCATAACCTTTTCCCACTGACCGAGCTTACACAAACCATCAATCTATGAATTATATGTTAATATGTCTGGATGAATGTTTTTCTGCTTCATCTCGTTCAGAATGTTGATAGCAGCATCTAAGTTTCCATCTTTGCAAAGAGCATCTATAACAACGTTGTAGATATATATGGTGGGCTCAGGATTACCTTGTTCCATTAACCGGAGCAAACTTAAAGTCTTCTGAGTATGACCCCTTTTGCTTAGCCCATTCATGACCGTTGCATACGTGACTGCATCAGGCTCACAAATCTTGTCTCTCACCAATTTTTTGAACAATTCAACAGCATCTTTGACCTTATTTTCACTAAAGAGTCCCCTTAATAAGGTGTTAAAGGCGACAACATCAAATGGAATGCCATTCTTCAAGTAAATGGGTAACACCGAAAATGCACAATCAACACGATGAATCAGGCGATAACTATTAATCATGATAGTTAAGATGAAATCACATATTGGAATGCCCAATTTCAGCATTTGTCGAAAAAGAGAAATGGCAGCAGAGTAATGTTTCATCTTTATCATAGTCTTAAACAATTTAGAGAAATGGGCAATTGAAGGAAGAGGCTTCATTGTAACCATTTGATGGAAGAGAGTAACAGCATCATCTAAATTGCTACTATTTACACCAATTTTATCCTTTACTGGAATAGATTTATTACTGTAATGGCATGAAGAACAAGTTCTTACAGTAATTGCTGACTCAGCAAAGAAAGAGACGAAGGGAATACCATTGCCATTTCGTAGAGAAATTCTCCTCATCTTCTTCGATGGCTATAGCTCTGTGTGCACTAATCTTTTTGTGTAATGACTTTTTCATTTGTCATTTAATTTTATATAAATTTATTTATACATTATAATTTATATAATAAAATCTATATTTATATAATTATAAATGTATAGAACGAAAATATATATATTTTTATTTGTATATACATGTTTCTCTCACTTTATACTAACACAAACACATTTTATATATTTTATATCGAAATATATAAAATGACTAATTGTATATCAAATCAGATGACAACAAAAGGGGATGTTTGTTGCGAATTACAATTAAAATAAACTTGGTTATAACATTTAATTTAAATTAATAGTTTGTTATTTTATACAATTTTTCTTTAAAAAGATGACCTAATATATACCACCTCCGTTTACATAATTTTCTTTTTTAGAGTTAAATTATAAAAACCTTGACTATCTTTTTTAGAGTCAAATTATAAAAATTTTGACTAACATTTTACAAGGTATATTTTCATTATATTAATATGCAAAATATTACAATTTATAGTAATTTTTGTATAGTTTTTAAATATCTAACTTTTTTTTTAAAAAAATATCAAATTAATATAATTTAATTTAACTTTGAAAATTAGTCAAATTGCTAAAAGAGTTACCACGTGAATTATAGTGAGCATATTTTGAGCATTGTGATTTTAAGAGCGAATTGTTTTTACGAGACATTTTTTAATAGGCCATAGGCTTTCTTACCTCCAATATATCCATAAAAATAAATAAATATTCTTATGGTTATAATTTCTACTATTCACATAATTATATATGTTGTAAAACTAAATGAACGCCATGTGGGGTCGCCCTTTGATTATTTTCACTTGCCATACTAAATGAATGTCATGTGGGGCTACCACAGTCTATAAATAGACATTACTTGATTCACAAAGATATAAGAAAGTTTGGAATAGATTATGCTCTCTCTTTCTTTCTTATTAATTTGGTTTATTAATATAACTTTGTTAAGCTAGTTATTTTATAATACGTTATTCCCTAGGTATGCCTTCTTTTAAAAAACTACTAAGCTTTTCATACTGAAACTCAAAAGGCAATTAATAGGAAATACAATCCAATCTAACTCCCCTTACAAACTAGAATTACTACAATCCTTCTTAGAAAAAGGTGGCTTAACTAACGAAAGGAACTTACACCCAATGATCTTGAAGGGGAAAAAGGGTCAAATAGCTCATTAACTATTCAAAAATGTTTAGATATTACCCATTTGAAGTTTGACTTACCCATGCCCTCACGTCCAACTTTTCGCATAGATATGACCTTGTAGACGTTAGTTGCTTTGTTGGAAATAAACAACACATGTTCCCTTTCTTTATATGACAAATGAAATTTCCACATCCCTTTTTAATTACCACATGACATTTATGTTAAAAAATAAATTAATTAATACAACTCTTTTAGATAACCTATCTAATCCATAAATTAGGCCTTTTAACCGACCCGTATATCATATCCGACCTAAAAATCATCCCTTTTAACCCATTATCAAAGCCCTAACGTTTTCTAAGTTAAAGATTACAAAATACACATGACAAAGGTTAGAAATTCCTATTTCATCACCCAAAATGTGATGAATGTTGTAAAACAACACCACGACATAGCTATCGCAATCTACATTTTACAAACTTTTTTCTTAGATTTTTGAATCCCATCAAAATTATCCACCAAAGACTTATCGACAATAGCCTCTTCATAATGGACAACAACTTCCTCACTCTTGAAAACACTAATTTCATCCAGACATTCACAAATTTTCTTCAATATCAGAAAGATCAACTATCCTCGTCTCCAAAGCTTTATTTTCACAATGAAGATTATCATTTTCCTTCTTTAAATTGTGGATGAGATTTGCAACTCTAGGATGGAGCGGATAATCAACCCATTTTCAATAATCCCATTTATAACCCTGCACAATTACGAACTTGAAATCAACAATGGCCAAAAATTTGAAAATTAATGAAATTGTATGATAAATTTACATAAGGCTTAGAACAATTATAAAAGCATAGGATATGATATACAAGTCAATCAAAAGGGATGAATACGGGTTGGATAGATTATTTAAAAGAGGTGTATTAATTTTTTTTTAAATATAAATGTCATGTGGTAATTAAAAGGGGATGTGGACATTCCATTTGTCATTTAAAGAAAGGGAAAATGAGTTGGTTATTTCCAGCAAAGCAACTAACGTATACAAGGGCATATCTATGCGAAAAGTTGGATGGCGAGAGCATGGGTGAACCAAACTTTAAACGGGGGTATGTCTAGACATTTTCGAATAGTTTAAGGGCATATTTGGCCCCTTTCCCATCTTAAAATTACGTGGTCTTGAACTTTTAATCCCCGCTTGCTCCATGGACAAACCTTCCTAGCCAAAAGGCAAAACTTGTTGAACTTGAAGTTTTGCTCGCGGGACAAATGAGGTCAAAAGTTCAAGACGATTCTTGTAAATCACCCACGGACATTTGACCAGTAGCTATTGCCTAGACCCTGTATTTGTGTCAAGTATTTTATTAAATATATATGATTATTTAAGTTTGAACCCACGAACTAAGAAGAACTACCAGGTTTGGTGACAAATTCAAAACCCATAAACTTCAAATCCAACCAACTGAACTTCGCCGAATGAAATTCAAACTTGGAAGAAGCAGAATATGAGTCATCCCTCCTCCAAGCAGTAAAAGGAAGAATAATCGTGTAATTCTATAATCTTAATAAATCATGGAGTCAAGTACTGAGGATTCAAACCGACTCAAAACTACAGATACATTATGAAGAAAAGCAGTAGCCTCTGTTTACAGTATAATGTGGCACAAACAAAAAGGTGAAGACCATATATAATTCGCCAGAAACTTGAGGAGCAAATTCCCAAAGCACATTCAAATTAAACTGGGAGGTGGTAGAAAAATCCTATTCGGGTAAAGACAGAAGGATATGGAACAAGCCATTTCAAGGAGCAATTTCCCAGGATTTTCAGCTTTGCAACAGTAGAAGTGTATTAGTCTCTGCAGAGATAGATCATAACCTTTGGAAAGGTGTAGTGATTGTGAAAAGGAGGAATGAGCCAGGAAGCTGATAGACTATGTTGCAAAGTCTTTAATAAGCTTATCTTCACTAGAAAAAGGCTAGAGGTTTGAGAAATTAAGCAAAAACTAACAACTCTCACCAATTGCATCATTTTCTTAGTTCAGTTTCTGGTGCGACTGTGATGAGCTTGTTCTACCACCCACACAAACACATTTGACATCATTGTTAAAGAATCTCTTGCAATCAAACTACAGATCTAGCTTTTGGCAGGAAGCACATTCCAATACTGCACATTTCTTTTATATGAGAAGAGCCATCAAATTTACCTCTTCTGTCATAAAGTGCCCAACTTCTATTGCTTGGATAATCTTTCCCAGTTCCATAAGACTTTCCTGACGTAATTTTCAAGAGAGTTGATGAGAGAGAGGAGGGGACAAAAGAAAGCACAAAGAGTATTTGGTTGTAATAAATTACACATGACCTACTATTTGTACGGAATCTAGTAAATCATCTCGAAGAACTAGACAGTAGAAAATGGAGATTTAAAACTTTTAAACCTACCACTAGTCTGTATTAATGTCAGCTTGAATATTCATAAACATTAAATGTACTATATTATGTTGATGAAAGTGGGCAACTCATACTTCTGGTTAGACAATTGGACAAGACTGTGCGCTTTATGTCAAATCATTACACCAAATTTTGAGTGTGATACAATTATACTAGTCAAAGAGACAGATAAAGGGGGGCAATGGCAATAAAATACACTGAGAAGAATTCTTCCTCAAGGGTTGGCAGAACATATTCTAGAAAAGGTGGACCCACCTAAAGAGGGGGAAGAATTAGATAGACCATACTGGAAGCTAGAAGCAAGAGGAAAATTCACAGTTGTGTCTGCATTCCAGGTAATGAGACAAAGATGGGAAGTCAACGAAATGTATAAGCTGATGTGGTTAAAGATTTGCCTATCCAGATCTCTTTTTTCATGTAGACTGTGGAAAGCTAAATTGCCACTGGATGATACTTTGAACTAATGGGGAATTCAATTTCCATCAAGATGTCATTGTTGTGAATATCCTAGAGTGGAAGCTATAAATCATGTATTCCTACATTCTCCAGCAGCTCAGCATGTTTGGAAATATTTTTGTAGATTCGGACATGTTCCTTAACCACTGTGCTTGTATTTTCTTCTATTATTCGCCAAATGTTCATATCAAATTCTATTTATTGCAATGTTTATCAACATCTACACCTTACTCAATTGATAAGCATGTGGTGGGGGATGCATGCACATCTGCAAGTGAGTTATATGTTTCAACTTTCAAGCAGTGCCATCTAGTATATTGTGGGAGCTATGGAAAAGGAGGAAGACTTTGAGGCATGGAGGAAAAATATCCAATACCAAACTAATATATCAGGTGATGCGCACTTTGATTCAGTTCATGAAGGCAAGGAAGAAAAATCTCAAATATGCTCCATACAAATGGAGCACAATGGTGGAAGCCATATATAGGTACTCTCACACCGTGAAGATCATCAAAGTTATTTGGAAGCCACCAGACACAGGTTGGGTGAAGGTGAACACACACAGGGCCTTGAGTAAATCCTGGGAGGGGCTCTTGGGGATTCTGCATAAGAGATACCAATGGAGATGTCATATAAGCACAGGCAAAGGAGATTGAAGAACCTTTCAGTACCAACATACAAGCTGAAGCTTTGGCAATCCAATACGCTTTGAAGTACAGAAAGACTACACAAATTGAGAGAATATTAATTGAGACAGGTTCTCTAGTACTGAAAAACATAATACAGGGTTTGGGAAGTTCCCTGGAAGATAGTGACCATTATAGAAGAAACATGGGGCCTCATCAGAGGAAGGACAGTGGTAATCACTCAAATACTCAGGGAAGGAAATAAATTGTCTGATCATCTAGCTAATATGGCTCTGGATGAAGGGCCATTGGCACCTAATACCTTCCAGGAGCTAGATACAGAGAGTAGAAGGATAATAAACAGTGACAAGTGGAATGAGCCGTATCTGAGAGTTGGACCATGCAGGAAATGAGACACATAACACAAAAAGGAGGAGAAAGCTCTCTATTTCAAATCCTATGAGAGGAGAACAGGGAAAATGTTTTTTTATGCCAACAGTTTGCTCACTTTTGCAGGGCAAGACAGTTAAAGATACGGACACCGCATATACAAACACATAAAGCTCATCGGAGAAAGAACAACAAAAACAACAAGGAAAAGCTAATGCAGGACAATAACCCCAGATATAGGGACATTCACAGACATGTACAACAAACACATAACAGGAATCATGTTTTTGAGAAAATACTAAGTCGGTGGGTGATTGTACAATGTACGGTATTGTCATCAGCATCATGCTCATTCTATTGTGTACAAAAATTCACTGAATTCAGTAGAAGCTCAAATCAAAGTACACACAAATCATCAGATACACCAACTCATACATCTTACTTGAACATAAGGAAAAATGCAAAAAAGGAACAAATCAGCTCATACCTTAGACGACCAGAACAGAGAAGATGACATCAAGGGAGAAGCCGACACAGAGAAATAACAAGATAAATCCATATGTAACCAACCAAGCAGTGGCTAACCAGATCTGAAAAAAATCGAGTCAAGCATCAATCAAAGGGCCTCAAAAACAGCAAAAAATCTCATCCGCTCATATGTGGAAGCAGAAATCCATTGAAGCAGCTCATAGGTGAAGATTACTTTTGATAAATAAATAAAATAGTCATTGGGAAATACACTCAGTGACCTTGCTTAAGAAAAAGAAAAGAAAGAGAATTAGATTACCAAAAGATCAAATCTGACAATTCACATCCAAATGATTCCAGACTCGAAAGACGAGGTTAATTTTGTGACGTAACATGATCACACTGAAAAACGGAAACATAGAAGAAATTAGATATATATTACTCTTATCTAATAGTGCTCACATGATTCAATATTCCATAGACAACTAAAAATATTTACCGACAACTATGATGAAGCTATAGGTGGAGACATGATCATGAAAAGCTCTACTCGTCATCACTCTAACTTAAGTTACCAGCACTATAACACAACAACAACAATAACATACCCAGTGAAATCTCACAAGTGAGGTTTGGGGAGGATAGAATGTATGCAGACCTTATCGCTACCCCATAAAGGTAGAGAGACTGTTTCTGAAAAGACCCTCGCCACAAGTGTAATAAAGGAGAAACAAGAAAATCACAGATGACATTCAAATGATTCAAGAGGCAAGGTTAGATTTGTGATAGATCATTTTTTTTATGATCGTGGTGTCCGGACCAGCTTTCACGCACCTCGACTAATTCCACGGGATACTTGCCACCAACAAGTACCAAGTAACTCTGTCCACCAACGCTAGGAAAAATGGGAAGAATCACCTAGTGTATTTTGTCTCCGCTGAGTTTAGAACTAGAGACCTCAGGATTCTCAACCATTTCATTGACCACTAGGTCACACCCTTGGATGTGATTTGTGACAGATTATGATCACACCGATAAACCATAATTCAGAAGAAATTAGATATATATTACTTCTATCTCATAGTGTCCATAGGATTCAATATTCCATAGAAAACTTAATGTGTTAAAAAACAACTAGACATATTTGGTAGTCAGAGTTACCCGGTAACTCTGTTGGTGGGAGGTAAGAGGTACTCAGCAGAATAGTAGAATAGTCAAGGTGCAAAAAGATGGCCCGAATACCACCGCCATAAGAAAAATGTTTAAAGACAGCTTGATAAATCTACATGCAGAGAGACCAATGACGAAAGTGGGATTTTTGCCTAGGTGGTTTAAAAAAAAATTTAAGAGCACCTAAAGTTAAAAACATTAGAAACTATAGTTAGCAGGAATTGAACCTGTGTTCTCTAAGAGAATTTGAACCCCCGTCACTAATGAGTTGAGCTTTTGGCTTGTGCCAAGGGGATTCAACACTTAATTTTAATATATATACATAAACAACAATTTGACCCTATATACGCTTCATTTTTCCAATGGAGGAATCCCCTTCCTTCAACCGAGATTCGCCCATGGTGGAGACATGATCATGGAAAAGTTTCAAAGTTCAAAACTACTAAAGATAAGCAGAGAGGTAGCATCACCAACTTTAAAAGATGATAAGGAAGACAATTTCTTTTAAAAGTAGTTGATACCTCTTCCTGTAGTGGTTGACTTATTTTCTCAGGAATGCTTTGGAGTGATTTTTTCTTGAGTGAGGGTCTAAACAGCTTCTCTATCTGAAGTAGGGGTAAGGTCTACACATACTCTACCCTTCCCAGAAACTATTTTGTGGGACTACACTAGGTATTTGTTGTTGTTGACTTATTTTCCCAAGTTTCACAACGACAAAAGCTCCCACATTATGTTATGCCATCTGCAAGAACAACCAAAGTTCTCATTACTGAACCAACACTACACCCCTAGACTCGTAAGTGGATTAGAAACATATCAGTTACCATACCTAAAGAATTAATAAGGAGAATTTCAGTACAAAAAAAATAAAAATTAAGCCTTAACAAGTTGGGAGCTTGGGATTCACTATATGATCATGTCACTTAATAAAATTTCATCTTGGATAATAACACACAAAATAAAAAGTACTAAACTATAATTTTTACTCATATATTAATCTCTAACATGATAAAAGAATCTTAGAGAACATATGACCTAAAGTAAGATACTATTACATTAACTGCTCCAATACCAATAAACAAATATATGAGCCTGCAACATAACAAATAGGTCGATTAATTTTTTGGAGAATTGGGGCAGAGGGACAGTATTAGCTATGGGTTCGGACAAACCCAGTCACCCTGTACTTGTGCCAGGAATTTCATTGAATATGTATGAATATTTAAGTGTGAAGCCAATAACTAAGACGAACTAATGGGTTCAGTGACAAATTCAAAACCCATAAATTTCAAATCCTGGCTCTGCCTCTTGAGGAGAACATGTTCAAATCGAGCCAACTGAACATTGGCACATGAAACTCAAACTTGTAGAAGCAGCAGAACCAAATATGAGGCGTCCCTCATCCAAGTAGTAAAAGGAAAAATAATCTTGTCATTCTATAATCTTTATAAATCATGTTGTCAAGTTATGAGGATTCAGACAAACTCAAAACCAAAGATATGTTATGAAGAGAAGGCAGCAGTGTCTGTTTACATTACAAATGGCACAAACAAACAGGTAAAGACCATATATAATTTGTCAGAAACTAATGGAGCAAACTCCTAATGCACATTCAAATTAAACTAGGAAGTGGTAGAAAATTGCTATTCGGGTAAGAAGAATGGATATGGAACAGGCCATTCAAGGAGAAATTTCCCAGGATTTTCATCTTTGCAATAGTATAAGTGTATCAGTCTCAAAAGGATAGAACATAACCTTTGGAAAGAAAGTGTAGTGACTGTGAAAGGGAGGAATGTGCCAGGAAGCTGATAGACTATGTTGCAAAGTAGTTAAGCTTATCTTCACTAAAAAAGGCTAGAGGTCTGAGAAATGAAGCAAAAACTAACACCTGTCACCAATTACTTTCTTACTTCAGTTTCTAATGCGACCATGATGAGCTTGTTCTACAACCCACACAAACAAATTTGACATCATTTTAAAAGAATGTCTTGCAATCTAACTAGAATAGCATTTGGCAGGAAACACATTTCAATACTACACTTTTCTTTTATATGAGAAGAGCCATCAAATTTAGCTCCTCTGTCATAAAGTTCCCAACTTCTATTGCTTGGATAATCTTCCCAGTTCTATGACTTTCCTGACGTAATCTGGTTCACCGTTCAAGAGAGTTAATGAGAGAGAAAGAGTAGGAGAAAAAAGAAAGTACAAAGAGCATTTGGTTGAAATAAATTACATATGACCGACTATTTGTGTCAGCATCCAGTAAATCACCTTGCAAAACTAGACAATAGAAAATGGAGAATTAAAACTTTTATCTCCAATTTTTAAGTGAAGCTCTTGTATAATGTCAAGGACGGAAGGATTCTCCCTTATAACGTTTATCCAAAACCCAGTTGTAGTTGCATCAAATGAGAAGCCCCTTCAATCTATTTCCTTCATGAAAGATGCCATTTCACAAATTTTGTTGCACCTGAGAAATCCTCGCACAACGACATTGTAAGTGACAATGTTGGGAAAACAACCATTGTCTTCCATCTTCCATGGAATATCTTTAGATTCATCCAAAAATCCTTCAAGACCATTTTACTCCGCACCCTTTGAATATAATAAATACAATGTCTTGAAAAATATAATAGGGAAATGACTATGACTATGATTAATGGTAAGGGTAAATTAGGAACTAAAGAGTGATTTGGTGTGATGGATAAGAGAATTTAATCCAAGGATAATTTTTAAGTGGTCATTAATTTGTTGTTTGGTTGCAAAGGGTGGGATAACTTATCCCAGGATTAACCATTAGTCCAGGGATAAGTTATCACCTCCATGGGGGTGGAATAATAATCCCAGGATAAATTAGGTAATCCAACCCAAACAAGAAAGGAATATTAGAAAAAAAAAACTGAAAAATACTTATGATTTCCTATTTGGATAGAAATTCTATCCAAACTTAAGTCTATTACAAGGAAATAAGGTTGAGAAATGGTCACCAAGCTGGATTTATCAATTATGGGGCAACAGATGAGTTGAATGGGCTGAGCTGAAATCCAATGGCAGAAGTGGTGGCATTCTAATACTTTGGGAAAAAAGACAATGGACAGTCAGAGAAATTCATAGGGGCAGTTACACCATTTCATGTTTGATGGAGAGTACAAGAGGAGTTCAGAAAGAGCTATTGTGGTATGAATTTGCAGCAGTACGGGATTTATGGAATGATTGGTGGGTAGTTGGAGAGGACTTTAATGTTTGCAGATACAAGAGTGAAAAAAACAACAGTAGTAGAAGATCCAGTGCAATAAACAACTTCAGTGAATTCATTCTTAATCTGGGAATTATTGATTTACCTTTACTAAGGGGAAACTTCTCTTGGTTCAAGGGTGAAGACTCTCTGCAAGCCTCTAGAATAGACATATTTCTAATCTCCCCTGGTGGAATGATACTTTCGACTTAATGAAGTTACCAAAAACAAGTATTACATTCAATACTTATGCATTTTAATATTTGAATACTTTCCTGAAATATCAATTATAAAAATAAAAATAGTGAAATAAGGTAATGAGAAGTTGTTTTGCTTTCTACAGCAAATGTTAATCAATGTATTACGTTAATTGCCAAAACTGTGATTTGTTTAATAAGAGGGGAGAGGTTGGGTTATAACCCATTGTTTGACCCAGTAAAAATATAGGAAGTGGTTTACCTTTCAATAAGCCTGCCTACAAAGCACCAAGCGACGTTCTAATTGGCTTTTCTGCTTCCACAACTGCATTAGAAAGCATTTCTTTTGCAGTGCTAAAAGGAAATTGTATCACAATGATAGTGTAGCCGAATAAATTAGGCGAAAGAAATATTCACTTCATAATTTTTGAGTGAAGCTCTAGTATCATGTCAAGGACAGACGGACTCTCCCTTAGAGCGTTTACCAATAACTCAGTTGTAGTTGCATCAAATGAGAAACCCCTGCCCGTCATTTCCTTCATAAAAGTTGTCATTTCAGCAATTTTGCTACACCTGAGAAATCCCCGCACAAGGACATTGTAAGTGAAGACATTTGGCAGATAACCATTCTCCTCCATTTTTCTTAGCATATCATTAGCTTCATCTAACAACCCTTCAAGACATAATCCATTAATCATTATATTGTATGTTCTCACATTTGGTAGCACTCCAATTAAAGGAAGATTCTCAAAAATGGCACGAGCTTCGTCGAGTTTACCATTTTTGCACAAGCCACCAATGACAATATTGTATAAAATAATATCAGCATCTTCTCTCTTTCCTTCCAACTTATTAAAGAGTGACAAAGCTTCTTCAACAAGTCCATACTTAAAATAACCATTGAGCACAGTGCCATGAATGTAAAAATTAGGTATGGGCCCTGCAGATAGCATCTCAGCAAAGAATTTTTTTGCATGGCCTATTCTTCCAACTTTAAAAAGACCTTGCAAGATAGTATTGTAGGTAACGACATCAGGTTTTGATCCCTTTTGACAAATTTCAAAAAACAACTGCATGGCCTCATCCAGTTTCTTTTCTTACAGTATCCATTTATTAGTATGGTATAGCTAATATTGTTAGGCTCAATGCCCTTATCGATCATGATTTTGAAAATTCTCCTCGCTCTATCGACTTGACCATGCAAAGAATATCCATCCATTATCGCATTGTATGTGATTATATCAGGCTCTACACCTTTTCTGACCATGTGTTTCATTACTTCCTCGGCATCTTCAACTTTTCCTTCTTTGCATAGTCCATCTGTTAGTATAGTGAAGGTGTGCACGTCTGGATAAATATTAAGATTCACCATCTCCAAGAACAAAGTTTTAACCTTTTCCCACTGACCGAGCTTACACAAACCATCAATTATTGAATTATATGTGACTATGTTTGGAGGAATGTCTTTCTGCTTCATCTCGTTCAGAATGTTGATAGCAGCATCTAAGTTTCCATCTTTGTAAAGAGCATCTATAACAATGTTGTAGATACATATGTCGGGCTGAGTGTTACCTTGTTCCATTAACCGGAGCAAACCTAAAGTTTTTTTAGTATGACCTCTTTTGCTGAGCCCATTCATTACAGTTGCATCCATAAAGTCATTGGGCTCACAAATATCCTCTCTCACCAATTTTTTGAACAATTCAACAGCATCTTTGACCTTATTTTCACTAAAGAGTCCCCTTAGTAAAGTGGTAAAGGTGACAACGTTAAACGGAATGCCATTCTTCAAGTAAATGGGTAACACCGAAAATGCACAATCAGCAGAGTAATGCATAAGGCAATAACTGTTAATCACACTAGTCAAGATGAAGCCATCAATTGGGATACCCAATTTCTGCATTTCTCGAAAAAGAAAAAGGACAGCAGAATAATGTTTCATACTAATCATATTCTTAAATAATTTAGAGAAGTTGACAACTGAAGGAAGAGGCTTCATTGTAACCATTTGATGGAAGAGAGTAACAGCATCATCTAAATTGCTACTATTTACACCAATTTTATCCTTTACTGGAATAGATTTATTATTGTAATGGCATGAAGAACAAGTTCTTACAGTAATTGCTGAATCAGCAAAGAAAGAGACAAAGGGAATACTATTGCCATTGCCATTTCGCAGAGAAATTCTCCTCATCTTCAATGGCTATATTTCTATGTGCCCTAATTTTATTTTATTTTATTTTGTAATAACTTTTCATTTGGCATGATATAAGTGGGTGTGTGTGGCGAAGTGTATTAGAAAAATGGCCTAATATAATATATACTACATCCGTTTTCTTGTAAGTGTAGCTAGGTAAATTATTCTTACTTTGCACGGGATTGAACTCTTTTATTAAGCTTACATATGATTATTCAATAATATCCATATTTTTGATACATACTCTACATTGTCGACAACATTTTAAGGCAAAATATTCCTCCGAAATCTTAAAGTGTTATTTTGATAACATAAGCATAAACTAATGACTATAAAAAAAACATATCAGGATTTGTAACAATAGAATAAAATAGAAAGGAAAAAATTGAGCCTACTGATTGCACAGTGTCCCTTAAGGAAATAATTTGCATCTAGTACCCAAGGTTTAAAGGAATAAATTCTCTCAAGATAGAACGATTTTATTCATCAATGTATTGATACAAATACAATGGTGTAGTAAGTCACTCAACAGGAGAAAAGTACACGAATATTTATTTGTGCAGAAGAAGAAGAGGAGGTTCAGAATTTTCGTTGTTTTAAAATGAGAGAAAATCCCTCAATTTATAGACAACAAAGAGTAGTGTCAATAAATGTATATTGTGCTTTATCGAAAATGTCACAACTCTTTAGAAAAGTTACAACCCTTTGGAAAGGTAACAACCTTTCATAAAAGTCACAACTTTTCATTAAAGTCGCAACTTTTTATAAAAGTTACAATTTTTCATAAAAATCACAACGTTTCATGAAAGGGGAAGGCTAATTTTGAAAATAAATAAATTTAAAAAGGAATCATGATTTGTGGTGGCGCCACATAGGCGGGCCTAGGATTCTCTTTTATATATATATATATATATACTAGTTTTACAGCACGTGTGTATTGTATATATAATTTATGATGTTATAAAATAGAATTAATATTACTAAATTAAAGTTTTTTAGTAAATAATTATAATTGAACAAACATATGACAAGTGTTTTTAAAATATTAATACATATTGTCATAGAGTTACTTATATTTTAAGATCAAAATAACCAGATATCATTAAAATATTTTAAAATACATTCAAAGTTTAAATTGGAGAGGAAGTGACATTTCTTTAATAATATTATTTCTTACTTCACTCAATTTTATAAACAAATCTAACCAACGAAATAGAAAAAAAAATATCCATTAAAAAAATGTCACCAATAACCTTTCCTCTTGAGTTTATGAACATAAATGATGTACACTGTTTAAGTACAAATTTTATCTTAAATATTCATACTTGAAATTTAGTACGCGCATGACACTAATAAGGATTACCATAAGTATTTCAATATTTTTATTTTTATATGTAACATATCTTTTACTAAATATTATTACTCTATTAATATTTGAGTAAGACTATCATAGAAAAGTAATTTTACCAAAATGTGTACTTGGTTGTTATCATGAATGATGGTTATATATAGTTCAGTAGAATAATTTAATTTTAATATAAGAATAACATCCCATTTTGTGAAAAATATATCATTTTATTAAGTTTCTACCTTATTTTTGTGGAATTGTAATCTTCTCTTTTTTTCTGCCGCATACATGTCATATAGTTGTTGTCTAATGAAAGTATCTAGTATCTTATAGAAGTTGTATCATGATATAAAATATTTAAATTTTTCAATAATAAAAATTAATAGATTAATAAAATGTAAAGTGTTATT
The DNA here is from genome assembly GCA_037074985.1 of Solanum bulbocastanum. Classification (NCBI taxonomy): domain Eukaryota; kingdom Viridiplantae; phylum Streptophyta; class Magnoliopsida; order Solanales; family Solanaceae; genus Solanum; species Solanum bulbocastanum. The sequence goes on from CM073602.1 coordinate 3,434,129, forward strand.
TATAGAATCATTAATTTGATTTAAGATCATTTTATGATCAATCACTATTGTCATATCTACTTTTATATAGCTAGTAAGGAGTGTGTCTTGTGACATAAAGAAAAATTATATGAAACAATACATAGAGACGAAAATATATGTTCATGTTATATTCACTCTAGTGTCCATTTGATTTAAATCTCTTGTCACCAACACTTTACTTTCTCTGTTCATTTTTACGTACATATCTATTAAAAGTAATTATAATTATGGCTATGTTATTATATTATAAGTAAAAGTAAAAATCTATTTTTGAAATAGTGAAACATCAAAACTAATAATTCAATGGACTACGTTGATACCTATGTTTTAGAGAAATTAGGAAGAAATTCCTTCGTTTGAGGGAAAAGAATAAAAAATAAAAACACAAAGAAGAAATATCTTATCTAAATCATATGCCTTTTTTCATATCTGTTTAATATTATTGTCTCTCCCACAACTTTTCGTCACTGTGAACTCATGAAAATGGTAAGAAAAAATATGAGTGTGAATTGATGAATAATTTGCTACAATTTTTTCACCAACTTTTTCTTATGAGGTACCTCGAATTTCGTTAAATTTCGAACTTAATCAGTTTTTGCAAATAGCACTTGAGATTTTTTAAGAAGAAAAAGAGCAGAGAACTTAAAGAAATTGTTGTTTAAAAGTATGAGGAAACCCCTCTTTTTATAGCCACCAAATAGTAGTATTAATAGGTGTTAATTGTGCCTTATCCGAAAAGTCACAACCATTCGAAAAAGTCACTACTTATTGAAAAAGTCATAACCCTTTGAAAAAGGCACAACTCATCAGAAAAGGCACACCCCTTTGAAAAAGTTACAACCCTTCGAAAAAATCACAACTCTTCGTAAAAGTCACAACTCATTGAAAAAGTCACAACTCATTGAAAAGTCAAAACCCATCAAAAAAAAATTCACAACCCTTTGGAAAAGTCATAACTCATTGAAAAAGTCACAATCCTTTAATTTGAAAAGATATCTACTTTCAATATAATAAAATTAATAAATAAAATAAATTGAGTATTTTTAATTGAGGGTATTATAGTAATTCAACATTCAAGTTTGGAAGTTCATGCTTTTAAGGTAGTATATATATATATATATATATATATATATATATATATATATTATAGGGAAGTGCTAAATGGCTAGAAAATTTGGCCAGATTAAAAAAACTATAATATTTTTTTTATTTTAAAATAAACTGATATTTTTTCTATTTTTTAGTTAAAAGGTATTAAAGTTAAAAGGGTAAAAATATTTAAAAAGGTAAAATAATATAAATAGAATATCATTCTGGTCAAATTTTCTTACCAAAAAGATTTTTCCATATACATAATAGTTCTCTTTTTTAGAGTCAAATTATAAAAACTTTGACTAACATTTTACTATGTATATTTTCATAATATTGATATGCCAAATATTGCAATTTATAGTACATTTCGTATAGTTTTTAAATATTTATTTTTTTAAATTATCAATTTAATATAATCTAATTTAACTTTGAAAATTAATCAAATTGCTAAAAGAGCTATCACGTGAATAATTGTGAGCATATTTTGAGCATTGTGATTTTAAGAGCGAATTATTTGCCGAGACATTTTTTTATAGGCCACAGGCTTTCTCACGTCCAATATATCGATAAAAACAAATAAATATTCTTATGATTATAATTTCTACTATTCACATAATTAGAAATAAAGATTTTATATATATATTATCTTTACAAATATTATTGATTTGACTTTCACGGGTGTATTACTAATTTCATTTTCTTTTATTATATGTATCTCTACAATGTAATTGCTACTTAATATAAATTAATAAATGATCACATCATAACTTTGATGATTTTTTAAGGATACATCGAATAAAATGTGTCAAGTTCGAAGGGAAAGTCCCTAGGTGTTGTGGCTTCTTTTTAGAGGGACCTTAGTTCGAATCGGAGGATTTCAGAAAAGCTCGAAATATTCCTTAGATATACCTTCTTTTAAAAAAATACTAATCTTTTGATACTAAAACTCAAAAGGCAATTAATAGAAAATACAATCTAATCTAACCGTTACATGCAAGAACTTTTTTTTTTTTTTTACATGCAAGAACTTACACCCAATGATCTTAAAGGGGAAAAAGGATAAAATATGCCCATAAACTATTTGAAAATGTTTAGAAATACCCCTGTTTGAAATTTGACTCACCCATGCTTTCGCCATCCAACTTTTCACATAGATATGTCCTTGTAGACGTTAGTTGCTTTGCTAGAAATACCAGCTCATATTCCTTTCTTTAAATGACAAATGGAATTGTCACATCTCCTTTTAATTACCACATGACATCTATATTAAAAAATAAATAAATTAATACACCTCGATAACCTATCCGATCCGTAAATCAGCCCTTTTAACTGACCCGTATGTCATATCCGACCTAAAAATCATCACTTTTAACCTATTATCAAAGCCCTAACGTTTTCTAAGTTAAAGATTACCAAATACATATGACAAAGGTTAGAAATTTCTGTTTCCTCACCCAAAATGTGACAAATGCTGCAAAACAACACCACGAAATAGCTACCACAATCCACATTTTACAAACTTTTTTCTTAGATTTTTGAATTCCATCATTGTTATCTTATTGACAACAACCTCTTCATTATCGACAACAACCTCCTCGCTCTTGGAAACACTAATCTCATCTAGACATTCACAATTTTCTTCATTATCCGATGTAAAATACTTTTCAAAAACAACTATCCTCGTCTCCAAAACTTTCTTTTCACGATGAAGATTATTGCTTTCCTTCTTTAAATTGTGGATGAGATTTGCAACTCTAGAATGGAGCGGATCATCAACCCATTTCAATAATCATATTTATAACCCTGACAATGACCAAAAAATTAAAAATTAATGAAATTGTATGATAAATTTACATTAGGCTTAGAACAATTATAAAACCGTAAGATATGATATACAGGTCAATTAAAAGGGATGATTTACAAATTGGATAGGTTATTTAAAAGAGGTATATTAATTTTTTAAAAAAATATAAATGCCATGTGGTAATTAAAAGTGAATGTGGCAATTCCATTTGTCATTTAAAGTTTGAAAATGAGTTGGTTATTTCCAGCAACGCAGCTAACGTCTACAAGGACATATCTATGCGAAAAGTTGGATGGCGAGGGCACGGGTGAGCCAAACTTCAAACGGGAGGTATATCTAGATATTTTCAAATAGTTTAGGGCATATTTGACCCCTTTCCCATCTTAAAATTACGTGGTCTTGAACTTTTAATCCCCGCTTGCTCCATGGTCAAACCTCCGAGCCAAAAGTAAAAAGTTGTTGAAATGGAAGTTTTGCTCGCGGGACAAATGAGATCAAAAGTTCAAGACGATTCTTGTGAATCACCACGGATATATGACCAAGTCTAAATTAAGCCCAAAATCGTCAAAAACTCATCCAAGTTAATTCGAAAGAGAAGCTATGCAAGTAAGATCTCAAAATCTAACTAGAAATGTTCCACCAAAACATAATAAATCATCAATGTAAACCACTCATGCAGATGCAACAACCAATCCTTGTCGCTGCTACAATGCAACCACAGCAAGATACTATTACGAGAACTGGTCCGATACAGATTTTATGAGCCTGCAGCATAACAAATAGGTCAATTAGTTTTCCGGAGAATAGGGGCTGAGGGAGAGTATTAGTTACAGGTTCGGGCGAACCCAATAGCTATTGCTTAGACCTTGTATTTGTGTCAGGAATTTTATTAAATATATATTATTGTTTAAGTGCGAGCCCACTAACTAAGACGAACTATCAGGTTTGGTGACAAATTCAAAACTCATAAACTTCAAATTCTGGCTCCACCGCTTGAGGAGAACATGTTCAAATCCAACCAACTGTACATTGCCGCATGAAATTCAAACTTGGAGAAGAAGTAGAACATCAAATATGAGTCATCCCTCTTCCAAGCAGTAAAAGGAAGAATAATCTTGTCATTCTATAATCTTAATAAATCATGGAGTCAAGTTCTGAGGATTCAAACAGACTCAAAACTACATATATGTTATGAAGAAAAGCAGTAGCGTCTGTTAACAGTATAACGTGGCACAAACAAAAAGGTGAAGACCATACATAATTCGTCAGAAACTTATGGAGCAAATTCCCAAAGCACATTCAAATTAAACTGGGAGGTGGTAGAAAAATCCTATTTGGGTAAAGACAGATGGATATGGAGCAAGCCATTTCAAGGAGCAATTTCCCAGGATTTTCAGCTTTGCAACAGTAGAAACGTATTAGTCTCCACAAGGATAGAACATAACCTTTGGAAAGGCGTAGTGACTGTGAAAGGGAGGAATGAGCCAGGAAGCGGATAGACTATGTTGCAAAGTATTTAATAAGCTGAGTCAGGAACCAAAAGGACAACAAAATTTTTTGAAAATTTCAAAAGGGCAACTAAATTATTTATCAAATCAAAAGGGCAACAATGGGTGTCCACTACAAGGCACAGAAACCCATTAGCTTTACAAGGCGCAACAACTTTTAGCCTTGTAAGACTTAGCCGCCCTGAGCCTTACAAGGTGCAGGACTGTCTGCGCTTTACAGACTATTTTTTTTTTTTAAAAAAAATTGGTTTTATTTTCTTGAGTTGTTATTAATTTCTTCATTAGTTTTATTCTTATTTTAAATTAAACTACTGTCCCTAGTTATTTTCATTCACTTGCAAGCATAAGTGGAAAAATATTGAATGTAAGTTGTGTTCTACTTTTTAGAATTTTGTTAAGTTAGAAACTTCTTGCTAGATACATGAGAACAAACAAGAGAATTAACAAGAAAAAGAAAAATAAGTGGTTGAATCTTTTCCTAGTGTTTAAACAAGTTGATGTAATTAGTGGTTAAATCTTTTCTGTGAATAAACAAAAAATGTGTTGTTTAATGTGTTAAGTTCAGGCAACTTTTAGGCTTTTAGTGTGCTGTTTGAGGAAGAAATTGTAATGAGAAGCTGGAAATGTGGCAACCATTGGAGCTTTAATGTGCACTAAGAAGTATAGGCAACCTGTGAGTGAGTCGTAGATTTTCTGACTTATAATCCACTATTTTAAAAAGTAATTATTATATTTTAAAGACGTTTTAGTAAAGATTTTTGGGTAAAACTAAGTTTGAGATACTCATCAAAAGTCATATATTTTGGTAGATTGCTCATACAAAAACTTACCACCAAAATAAAAGGACAATCATTCCATTATGCATAATTGAAAAGCCTTTTGAAAAATCCTGTATTTCAAAATTTCAATAGCTCTTTATGCATATTGGAAGAAAAAAGTTGTCCTTTTGGCTCCGGAGTCGTTTATTATGCAAGTCAATAGATAGTGATCCTTATTCTCAAATATATTCTCTCTTCAAGACCATGACAAACCCCATGAATACATGTTGAATCCTTCAAAAATATATCTTTTTTCACAACAATTATTTTAGATAATTTGATAATATTTAGTACAACATATAAGGGAACATGATAGAACATATAAAAGACCACACTTCTAGAGATTTCAAATAGAAAATATAAAGGACAACATTTCTATGATTTTCAGTTGCTTGTTGTTCATAATTAACTAAGCTAAATCTTCAATGAAATGACTTCAAATTTCATCAGCAAATCACTTTAGATATCTCATAAAAATCAAATCTGAAATTAAAACTCTCTTTTTCAAATTTGAAATCCTTTAACTTGATTGTTATCTCCAAGAACATGACATTACACATGATGTTGTAGAATTAACTAACACTCAAGCTCTTCAGCCGGTGAATGTAAGCAAAGTAAACTTACATTCTAGCTTCACCGCCTTGTAAAAAAAAGACATAACATGATTCTTTCCATCCAAATTAATTTGGTGGAATCTTATTTCAAGAAGGTACTTTCCATTCTTATTATTTCTACAAAAATTTGGATAGCATCTAACATATTTTTTTTTTTTTGATGTAGATTTCAAAAATGATGTGTTAGCAAAACAATTGTGAATATATGATAACTCTACAAGAGTTTGTATATATAGAGAAATAATAGGCTTACCACTTTATTAGTTTATGACTTTTGTAAATTTTTGAGAAATATAAAATTACTCAAATAAGTTAGGAAGTGTTTTCGATGGAGGAACCCCCTTCCTTCAACTGAGATCTTCCCATGGTGGAATCATGATCAAGGAAAAATTTCAAAGTTCAAAACTACTACCGATAAGCAGAGAGGTAGCATCACCAACTTTAAAAGGTGATAAAGAAGACACCAATTTCTTTTAAAATTGGTTGATACCTCTTTCTGTAGTGGTTGACTTATTTTCTCAGGAATGCTTTGGACTGATTTTTTCTTGAGTCGAGGGTCTAAACAACCTCTCTATCTCTGAAGTAAGGGAAAGGCGGCCTACGTGTACTCTACCCTTCCTAGAAACTTTTTGTGGGACTACATTGGGTATGTTGTTGTTGTTGACTTATTTTCCTAAGTTTCACAACGACAAAAGCTCCGACATTATGTTATGCCATCTAAATTTGTGCAACCAAAGTTCTCATAACAGAACCAACATTACATCCCTAGACTCGTAAGTGGATTAGAAACATATCAGTTACCATACCTAAAGAATTAATAAGGAAAATTAAAGTACTAAAAAAAAAAAAAAAAAAACTAAGCCTTAACAAGCTGGGAGCCTGAGATCGACTATATGATCATGTCACTTAATTAAATTTCATCTTGGATAATAACATACAAAATAAAGAGTACTAAAGTTTAATTTTTACTCGTAGATAAATCTCTAACATGACTAATAGAATCCTAGAGAACATAGACCTAAAGTAAGCATACTAATGACTAAAAAATAATCTCAATTTTCCATGTGATATTAAGTCTATCTAGTTGCCTTTTCAAACACATTCACTCACCATGATTATACACCTATTTATTGACTGGTGTATCTAGAGGAGACTATGCAAGACATGACCAAACCATTTTCTCATAATTGTGTGCTAACTTGCACTTCCTGCCAAATGTGGTTACTTTTAATATTGTCTATATGTGAACTTACTAAGTGTGCAATGTCAACGGTGAGATGCAAAGTCAGTTTAGACAAAACATGAAGATACTAGTTGATTGCACAACATCATACAGAGTATATGTAGTGTCCAGAGCCAAGAATCATTAGTGCCTTTACCCTTGTCTCTCAAAATGTCAAATATTGTAGTGCTTTCAAAACCATATTCTTCCATATTAGCTGAAAACATAAGTGGCTGCATTGCTGGATTCACTAAGCAGACAGTTTGTACAACGACATTCTTGAGTACATTTCAATGAAAATGATTGCTTGGATTTCCCCTTGCACTTTGCCTATGAACTCCATATTTTGGATTTACAAAGATTACAGTTCAAATTTGGCTACAACAGCTAAGGTCTTGCTTTAAAGACTAAAGGTACATATACCGTATAATCAATTTGTCATCAATCCAATAGGAGCTTAGATCACGGAAATCAATAGTCGTAGATGGACTTACATTTTAAAAGGATCTCAACAACATAAAGCACCTTTATTTCAAGTATCACACAAAAGATCTACCAAATTGCGAAGATATATCCCTCGAAAGATCTACTTCAATCCAATAATGAAAAAAGAACTATTATCTTATAGAGAAATCTTTTTTGTAAAAATGGTCTCCTTCTGAATGATGTGATCAACTCAAGAATACTTGTAAAGTATTTGGCTTTGTAGAAATTTTCCTTTTTTTAATCTCCTCCTTTTGTAGAAACCATGAGAAAATAAAAAGGTCATAGGGAGCCTTAACGAATCTTCCATAGTGGTAGTTCACTCATGAAACCCATGGATCTCACTCCGTGTTCTTTATTTTCTTTTAACAAGCAAATACTACACCATCAATTATTATAATTCAAGCCTATTCCACACTATCAGTAAATATTTTCATTCTTCAGAAATCAAGCCTAGCTAACATCCTTGGATATGTAGAGAAACAGTTCCAAAGTGTAGTAAAGGAAGAAAAGAGCTCACTCTCAACAATGAAAACCCATTTCTTTAATTCCTATACACAAAAGAAAGCATTTATATAGTTACCATTGAAATCAAAACAGTTTTATACCCAATTTATAACAGGTTGCAACAAGCCAGCTGGCCAAAGAGAACCAACTAGTTTAACTAGCCTGGAAAAGATTCTTCCTGCACCATAGGTACAGATATATTTAATCTGCTCTATGTTGTTTATCTTGTCATTGAGACGTCTATCATTCCTCTCAATCGAAATAAATAACAATTACTCCCTCTATTTATAATTGTTTGTCCTATTCTGACTTGGCATGGAGTTAGAAAGTAAAGAAGACTTTTGAATCTTGTGGGCTAAAATTAAAGGTATGTCAAATGTACCAAATGCCCTTTAATGTTCTGGAAAGTTGGAATTAAAGAATTGCTAAGTAGAAAAGAGGCATTCTTTTTTAAACGGACTAAGAAGGAAAGTAGGACAAACAAATTGAAACAACGGGATTTTTGTCTCTTCTTTGTGCTTCTATCAAAAAAATACCTGAAGTTAACTAAGTAGTACTAAAAATAGTGATATTACTAGACTTAAAACGTGTACACATAAAGACACTCACCATTATATTATTATTATTATTATTATTATTATTATTTTAGAAATTGGTATGGTCACCATAGTTCTCATATTAAGAGTGCAAGCACATTTGATTTCGTAAAAGAAGAGCTGATAAATAACTCAACATATCAAAATTGAAGTACCTCCTCAATAGGTCTGCCTAGAAAACTCAAGCAACATTCTAATTGCCATCAGCTTTTGCAATGCATTGGATGCACTTGTTTTGCAGGGATAAAAAGGAAATTGTATTACAGCCATAGCCTAGCTGAATAAACCAAGCAATCACTTCTTGTTTCTTAAGTGAAGCTTTGGTATGATGTCAAGGACAGAAGGATTCTCCCTTATGACGTTTATCAATAACTCAGTTGTAGTTGCATCATGTGAGAATCCCCTTCCCGCTATTTTCTTCATAAATGTTGCCATTTCACTAATTTTGCTGCACCTGAGATATCCTTGCACAACAACATTGTAAGTGACATTGTTGGGAAAACAACCATTGTCTTCCATATTTCGTAGAATATCGTTAGCTTCATCCAAAAACCCCTCAAGACATAATCCATTTATCATTATATTGAATGTTCTCAGATTTGGTAGCACTCCAATTAAAGGGAGATTCTCAAAAATGGCACGAGCTTTGTCAAGTTTACCATTTTTGCACAAGCCACCAATGACAATACTGTAAAATATAATATCAGTATTTTCTCTCTTTCGTTCCAACTTACTAAAGAGCAACAAAGCTTCTTCAACAAGTCCATAATTAAAATAGCCATTGAGCACAATGCCATGAGTGTAAAAATAAGGTATGGGCCCTGCAGATAGCATCTCAGCAAAGAATTTTTTTGCATCGCCTACTCTTCCAACTTCAAACAGACCTTGCAAGATAGTATTGTAGGTAACAATATCTGGTTCTAATCCCTTTTGAGAAATTTCACAAAACAACTGCATGGCCTCATCCACTTTCTTTTTCTTACAGTATCCGTTTATTAGTATGTTATAGCTAATAATGCTAGGCTCAATGCCCTTATCAATCATGATATCGAATATTCTCCTCACTCTATCCACTTGACCACGCAAACAATATCCATCTATTATCGCATTGTATGTGATTGTATTAGGCTCTACACCTTTTTCAACCATGTGTTTCATTATTTCCTCGGCATCTTTGACTTTCCCTTCTTTGCATAGTCCATCGATCATTGTGTTGAAGGTGCACACATCTGGATACATATTAAGGTTCACCATCTCTGAGAACAAAGTTTTAACCTTTTCCCACTGACCGAGCTTACACAAACCATCAATTATTGAATTATATGTGACTATATCGGGATGAATGCCTTTCTGCTTCATCTCGTTCAGAATGTTGATTGCCGCATCTATGTTTTCATCTTTGCAAAGAGCATCTATAACAATGCTGTAGATATATATGTCGGGCTCAGTGTTACCTTGTTCCATTAACCGGAGCAAACTTAAAGTTTTCTGAGTATGACCCCTTTTGCTTAGCCCATTCATGACGATTGCATACATGAATTCATCGGGCTCACAAATCTTGTCTCTGACCAATTTTTTGAACAATTGAACAGCATCTTTAACCTTATTTTCAGCAAAGATTCCTCTTAATAGGGTGTTAAAGGTAACAATATTAAATGGAATGCCATTCTTCAAGTAAATAGGTAACACCGAAAATCCAAAATGAGCATGATGCATCAGGCAATAACTATTAATCACACTAGTCAAGATGACCCATCAATTGGAATACCCAATATCTGCATTTCGCAAAAAAGAGAAACAACAGTTGAGTAATGCTTCATACTTATCATATTGTTAAACAATTTAGAGAAGTCGACAAGAGAAGGAAGAGGCTTCATTCTAACCATTTGATGAAAAAGAGTAACAGCATCATCTAAGCACTTGACTTCTTTCTCAAAATTGATGATTACCCCATGCTTACAAATGGATTTATTAGCACTGCCATAAATTCTTCTCATCTTCAGCTGAATGAGAGAGAATTACACACCGCAACGATTCCCGTCATTACCAGCGGTATGCCCTAATTTTGCCAGTCACTGTTATTGGAGCATCATTTCGAATTAAATGTAAATTTTAATTTTGTTTGTTTCTATTTTTCTATTCTTATTTTTACGATTATGTTGCTTTGATGGTGAGAATTTTGAAAAGAAAATTTTAAATTTTTTGGAGTTATTTTGCAAAATTTAACAATTAGTTAAATTACTGCAACAAATTTAAGATATTTGTGGCACTACTTAGCCCAATTTTTAAAGTCATTGCAATAACTTTAGCATAGTTATTACAACAACTTTAATAGTTATTTAATTTTTTGGCAAAAAGTGAAGCAAAAGAGAAAGAGAAGCAGCCAAAAAAAGTGAAAATGTGTAGCGGAGGAGGAGGTGGTAAGTTCCAATGATAGTAGTGATGGAGGAGAAAGTATAAGTGGTGGTTGGTATTTTCGGCAATGGTAATTGTGGAGGAGAAAGAAGAGGAGACGGTGGAGGAGGAGGAAGAAGTGGTGTGGCGGAGGGGGTGGGGAGGGAAAGGTTGAGTCTTTGCATAAATGATAAAACTTGGAATTTTAAGATTAAAGTCATAAAATTGTCACTCCTAGTCAATAATTAAGACTTATGTGACTTTTCTTAATTTTGAAACTGTTTTATCACCCTTAATTATTTTTCCCATATACAAATCATATACAATATTAAAAGAACATAGAGAAAAAAAAAAGATATTTTTATCAAAATGGGCATGATTGGAAATTTGGAATATAGATGTGGTAACATACGAAATTTGGAGAAAAAAAAAATAGAGATAATTTAGACAGATTCGGAATCAAAATTAACAGTTAGAATTGAGTTAACGAGAGCCCATAGTGAACCATTAATTTTTGTACCCATCAGATATGCATATACCCTGCAAAAGTTTTACGGTTACTCAGTTGCAACCTATTTACAAGTCTGAAAAACAACAGGATACGACTGAGTTACTGTTGCACAGTTTTGAACTTATAAAAATATATGTTGGCCTCGGTGTTACCTTACCGGAGCAAACCTAAAGTTTTTTGAGTATGACCCCTTTTGCTGAGCCCATTCATTACAGTCAAGTCATCCGGCTCACAGCTATCCTCTCTCACCAACTTCTTGAACAATTCAACTGCATCGATGACAACATTAAACGGAATGCCATTCTTCAAGTAAATGGGTAACACAGAATGCACAATCAGCAGAGTAATGCATAAGGCAATAACTGTTGATCACACTAGTCAAGATGTACCCATTAAATTGGGACACCCAATTTCTGTATTTCTCGAAAAGAGAAAGGACAGTAGAGTAATGTTTCATACTTATCATAGTCGATAACAGAAGGAAGAGGCTTCATTCTAACCATTTGATGGAAGAGAGTAACAGCATCATCTAAATTGCTACTATTTACAACACCAATGGATTGATTATTGTAATGGCATGAAGGAAAACTTCTTACTGTAATTGCTGAAGCAGAATTAGAAGAGATAAAGGGAATACCATTCCATTTCACCTCACCCCAATACTTTTTTGACTCCAGAACATTATGTAAAAGAAATTGCTTAGACATGGAACTGCAAGCAGAAAACTGCCAAGCTCTCTCCCCATGAATCAATAATTTATGAGATTCCTAAGGTTTGGGTTATTGAGATAATCTCTTGGCTATAAAGAACCAAAACTTTCAAATCCTACTATAGGAAAGCATTACAAGGCCCCAAAAGTAAGAAGAATGGTAATACCTTGAAAGGCATCCAAGTTTTGTCTTAGGAATTGAAAACTAACCCAATTGTTTAGCATGTCCTTCTGTATAAGTAAACCATCTACTTTCTTGTAGTACAAGAATAGAGATGTGAAAAAGAGGAGACGTTATAATCACCTGCACGTATTGTAGTACATTGTCTTTCTCAGTTGGTCTATGTCAGTGATACCTTTAGTGCCTGCAACAACTTCCAGCTCTTGCCTGGGAAGAAGGGAGTTGATATTTTCAAGAAATAAAGATCAAACTCTAGATACAGAGAATCATATGCAGCTAGAAGTACTACTATGTTGGCAAGTCATAAATAGTGGAAAATATCCCACAACAGAAAGAATATTATATACTCCCGTCATTTCAATTTGTTTGTCTTACTTTCCTTTTTAGTCCATTTCAAAAATATTTCTTTTGTTTATTAGCAACTCTTTAATTCTAACCTTCTATCGAGCATGTTTAAGACCACAAGATTAAAGGGCATTTTGGTACATACAAAATATATTTAATTTAAGACCACAAGATTCAAAAGTCTTCTTTACTTTCATAAACTCCATGCCAAGTCAAAACCAACCAAACAAATTGAAACAATGGGAGTAATTCCTTTAGACCTTCACTCAGAAGCATATAGAGAGAACTGAAAATATCCAGAACAAAGGAAAAGGGTAAGCTGGTATTTTGCTTTTGTTCATGGGATGAAAAAGGGAAAGGGAAAAAATTAGCAAAGAATACATCAGACTCAACTCTAAATTTAAACTCAAACCCTGCAACCCCAAACCACACCTTATTCTTGAAGCAAACAACCACTTATTCTAATATCTAGTAGGACTAGAAAGTTCAAAATAGGCCCAACAATATTAGAAGCATTTGTGTTGACGGATAATATATAGAAAGACAAATTTCAAGAAAGCTCAAGTATCCCCGATGAATAGATAGCTTCTTTCACAAGATTAACACTTTCCACACATAATCTTTGGATTTTAAATTTATTTATTTATTTGGACAGTGGCACTTGCCAATTTAAACTTCAGCGGGAATGTGTTCTAAGGATAGTTCTTCTAGCTTCTCTGCTTCCATCCACATTTCAGATATTCTCCTTTTACAGCTCTACTTAGATCTGTATCTTTTCCCAACTCTAAATTACTTTTTTGATTACACAAGTATTAAAAGTAATTCTTTAACATATAAAAGTGTATTTAATGGATAAAAGAAGGGGAAAGTAATACAGAACACTAATATTCTATAAAGAATATCAAATTTAGAAATGTATGGAAGTTGTAGCTTTCACTTTCAATCAACTACAATCTCAGTAACACAGTTTGAATTGACGTCTGTAAAAATGGAAAAGGAATCATTTAATTAGCAATAAGAATGCATCGACGATTTGAGGAAAAAAATGCATTCAGCCCATCACACTTGTTATCATCTATGCCTTTGATAGCCATGGTTTTTTTCTTTTAAACTAGTACTGTTAATGCCTTTCATAGCCAAGTGCACTTCCTCTCTAGTGATTGGAGTAATTAGAGCTAGTTGTTGACTTCTATTAAGAGTAAATCCTTCTGACATCACCCTTGGATCAATATCAGGTAGTGCATTAGCAGCAGATCCCACTAGCTTCTTCCTGACAACAATGATTTTCCTATCAACATCAGAAACCTCCTGCATTTAGCTTCTTCAATTCATTCTTTGATATTCTTAAGCTTCCACCAGGTCATGTGCATAGAGTGACCTTGTACACGGGGATGTATCTAGGGAGGTTCCTGGGTTCACGTGAACCCATGCTCCCCTCTGCATATCATATACAGTAGTGTTATATTTTTTTTAAAAATACTTAAAACATCAAACCGGTCAAATTTATACCATAGATCCACCATTTCATAATAGTGCACACATCCTCTTGAAAGCCTGGATACACCTCTGCGTTGTACAAGGATACTCTAGGTAAGTTCAACTATCTTCAACAACTCCTTGTATGCAGCCAAACTGTTAATGAATTTAAAAGGCCTTCTACAACCTGAACAGAGGAACCATATAATCCGCCCCGCCCCACACCCTCATAAAGCCAAACCCTCCCCACCCCACATAGGGCAAAACCAACCCCGTCCCGGTTCCATCCCTACCCCAGATGATACATATTCTTCCTCTATTACCAGAGTTTACACCATCTCAGTCCAGCAACCTTCTTTATAATTCTGACAGCATGCTGTTCCGTTACTCTATGCTCAATAATAGCTTACAGGCTAAATTTTCTCCCTAAGAAACACCTTTAATGACTTGTGCTTACTCACTTTATTAGCCTGGGGGTGTTAAAATCAACCCAATCCACCTGATGTTTCTCGTAGCTACAAGTTGGGTCATGATCTATTTGTTGAGTTGACTCAGCAGGTTGAACCCAAAATGATCCATCAAACAATCGGGACAGATCGTGTAACCCGCGGTGGGACAAAATGTAATCCAACCCAAACAAGCAAGGAATATTAAGAAAAAAAAATAGATTTTTTTTTTATGATTTCCTATTTGGATAGAAATTCCATCAAAACTTAAGTCTATTACAAGAAAATAAGGTTGAGGAATGGTCACCAAGCTGGATTTATCAATTACAGGGCAACAGATGGGTTGAATGGGCTAAGCTGAAATCCAATGGCAGAAGTGGTGGCATTCTAATACTTTGGGGGAAAAAACAATTGACAGTAAAAGAAATTCATAGGGGCAGTTGCACCATTTCATGTTTGATGGAGAGTACAAGAGGAGTTCAGATATGGTTTCATAGGTGTCTACGGACCTCACAACAATCCAGAAAGAGAGCTATTGTGGTATGAACTTGCAGCAGTAAGGAATTTATGGAATGATCGGGGGGTAGATGTAGACGACTTTAATGTTTGCAGATACAAGAAAGAAAAATACAACGGTAGTAGAAGATCCAGCGCAATAAACAACTTCAGTGAATTCATTCTTAATCTGGGAATTATTGATTTACCTTTACTAAGGGGAAACTTCTCTTGGTTCATGCCTGAAGACTCTCTGCAAGCCTCTAGAATAGACATATTTCCAATCTCCCCGGGTGGAATGATACTTTCAACTTAATGAAGTTACCAAAAACAACTATTACATTCAATACTTATGCATTTTAATATTTGAATGCTTTCCTGAAATATCAATTATAAAATAAATATAGTGAAATAAGGTAATGAGAAGTTGTTTTGCTTTCTACAGCAAATGTTAATCAATGTATTACATTAATTGCCAAAACTGTGATTTGTTTAAAAAGAGGGGAGAGGTTGGGTTATGTTGGGTGAGTTGGGTTACAACCCATTGTTTGACCCAGTAAAAATATAGGAAGTGGTTTACCTTTTCAATAAGCCTGCCTGCAAAGCACCAAGCGACGTTCTAATTGGCTTTTCTGCTTCCACAACTGCATTAGAAGGCATTTCTT
This sequence comes from Solanum bulbocastanum, assembly GCA_037074985.1. NCBI lineage: Eukaryota > Viridiplantae > Streptophyta > Magnoliopsida > Solanales > Solanaceae > Solanum > Solanum bulbocastanum. Next base: position 3,450,016 of record CM073602.1, read on the forward strand.
TTGCAGTGCTAAAAGGAAATTGTATCACAATGATAGTGTAGCCGAATAAATCAGGCGAAAGAAATATTCACTTCATAATTTTTGAGTGAAGCCCTAGTATCATGTCAAGGACGGATGGACTCTCCCTTAGAACGTTTACCAATAACTCAGTTGTAGTTGCATCAAATGAGAAACCCCTACCCGTCATTTCCTTCATAAAAGCTGTCATTTTAGTAATTTTTCTACATCGGAGAAATCCCTGCACAAGGACATTGTAAGTGAAGACGTTTGCCAGATAACCATTCTCCTCCATTTTTCTTAGCATATCATTAGCTTCATCTAACAACCCTTCAATACAAAATCCATGTATCATCTTCTTGTATGTTCTCGCATTCGGAAGCAATCCAATTAAAGAAAGCTTCTCAAAAATAGCACGAGCTTCATCGAGTTTACCATTATTGCACAATCCATTGATGACAACATTGTAAAGTTCAATATCATTATTTTCTCTCTTTCCATCCAACTTATTAAAGAGCGACAAAGCTTCTTCAACAAGTCCATACTTAAAATAACCATTGAGCACAATGCCATGAGTGTAAAAATCAGGTATGAACCCTGCAGATAGCATCTCAGCAAAGAATTTTTTTGCATGGCCTATTCTTCCAACTTTAAAAAGACCTTGCAAGATAGTATTGTAGGTAACGACATTAGGTTTTGATCCCTTTTGAGAAATTTCACAAAACAACTGCATAGCATCATCCACTTTCTTTTTCTTACAGTATCCGTTTATTAGTATGTTATAGTTAATAATGTTAGGCTCAATGCCCTTATCAATCATGATATCGAAAATTCTCCTCGCTTTATCGACTTGACCACGCAAACAATATCCATCCATTATCGCACTGTATGTGATTATATTAGGCTCTACACCTTTTTTGACCATGTGTTTCATTACTTCCTCGGCATCTTCAACTTTCCCTTCTTTGCAAAGTCCATCTGTTAGTATGTTGAAGGTGCGCACATCTGGATACATAGTAAGGTTCACCATCTCTGAGAACAAAGTTTTAACCTTTTCCCACTGACCGAGCTTACAAAAACCATCAATTATTGAATTATATGTGACTATGTTTGGAGGAATGTCTTTCTGCTTCATCTCGTTCAGAATGTTGATAGCAGCATCTAAGTATCCATCTTTGCAATGAGCATCTATAACAATGTTGTAGATATATATGTTGGGCTCAGTGTTTCCCTGTTCCATTAACCGGAGCAAACTTAAAGTTTTTTGAGTATGACCCCTTTTGCTGAGCCCATTCATTACAGTTGCATACATGAAGTCATTGGGCTCACAGATATCCTCTCTCACCAATTTTTTGAACAATTCAACAGCATCTTTAAACTTATTTTCACTAAAGAGTCCCCTTATTAGAGTGGTAAAGGTGACAACATCAAATGGAATGCCATTCTTCAAGTAAATGGGTAACACCGAAAATGCACAATCAACACGATGCACCAGGCAATAACTATTAATCATGATATTTAAGATGAAATCACTAATTGGGATGCCCAATTTCAGCATTTGTCGAAAAAGAGAAAGGGCAGCAGAGTAATGTTTCATCTTTATCATAGTCTTAAACAATTTAGAGAAATGGACAACTGAAGGAAGAGGCTTCATTGAAACCATTTGATGGAAGAGAGTAACAGCATCATCTAAATTGCTACTATTTACACCAATTTTATCCTTTACTGGAATAGATTTATTACTGTAATGGCATGAAGAACAAGTTCTTACAGTAATTGCTGAATCAGCAAAGAAAGAGATAAAGGGAATACCATTGCCATTGCCATTTCGTAGAGAAATTCTCCTCATCTTCTTCAGCGGCTATATCTCTGTGTGCCCTAATTATTATTTTTTGTAATGACTTCCATTTGGCATGATATTTTCTCTTTTATTTTAATAAACTTTTCTTTTTTAACTATATTTTACACTCTCCAATTAATTATTAAAATTCTCTAATAATTATATTTTCTTCACAGCAAAATTATAATAAGATGAAAATTTTAACAATGGCTGCCAAGAACACTAATTGAAACATGAAGCTGATTTATGGAGTGGAAAGTTCTCCCGTTCTCTCAAAAAAGTCCGCCATAGCTGCAGCGACTAAGAAACCCCCAATATTTTAGCCCACCGATGACATTAAGAAATCTTTTGTTAACAACACAAATCAAAATCCACAAAACTTAGATTGATGATAAGCAATTTGCTAAGCAAGCTCAGAAGAATGAGAGATTTTTGCTTTAAAAAAAGAGGAGAAAAATGTGCTTCCTCAAGAGGGTGGGGTTGAAGAAGAAGAAGAGGGTGGGTTGTAAAGAAGAGGAGATGTGGAGAGTGGGTGGGGTCTAATTGAATTTTGATTTTTTTCCCATTTTAATAAATTTGACGCGCCTATTTTTAGTTTTTTAAAAATTAATTTGCAACATCAATTTTAGGGGGTAAATAAATTTACTTTTAAGTAGTAAAGGTGTGTAATAGGTCGTCATAATAGTTTAAGCGTGTAACTGACTTTTCGGAACAAGTTTAAGGGGGAATCTATGCCTTTTTCCTTAGAAAAATGGCCTAATATATACTATCTACGTTTACTTTTATCTAGTAACCGCGCTTCACGCGTGAATTTGATATCACAGAATTTATAAAATAATACTTAAAATCTCTCGATCATTAAAACTAAAACACTATATTGTCTTACATACAAGATTACGTAGTAACGAACAATAATAATGTAAAGGAAAATGACAATTATAACATGTTATCATTTATCCTTCAATTAATTATCTTTAATTTAATTTTATAATTTATCCCTTTGCCTCTAGAAAGTTTTACTATTTGATATTTTTGGGAAATTAGATGAACATCAACATGAAATATTAAATTTTCTAATAAATAAATAATTTTTATCTGTACTAGCAAATATTTATAACAAAAACTTTTCATAAACATAAACAACAAAGTTTAAAACATGTACTCAAAAGCAACAACTAATATCATAAGCATAAATTAATGACTGTAAAAAAATATATCAGGATCTATAACAATAGAATGAAACAGAAAGAGAAAAATATTGAGCCCACTGAATGTACAGTATCCCCTTAAGGAAATTATTCCGTTTTAGTATCCGAGGTTTAAAAGAATAGATTCTCTCAGGATGGAACGATTCTATTCACAAGTGTATTGATACAAAAATAATGGTGTCAGTGAGCCACTCAGACAGGACCAAAGTACACGAATATTTAATGGTGTAGAAGAAGAAGTTCAGAATTTTCGTTGTTTTAAAATGAGAGGAAATCCCTCTATTTATAGACAACAAAGAGTAGTGTGAACAAATGATTATTGTGCCTTATCGGAAATGTCACAACTCTTTGGAAAAGTTACAACACTTCGAAAAGGTCACAACTTTTCAAAAAAGTCACAATTTTTCATAAAAGTCGCATCTTTTTCATGAAAGGGTAAGGCTATTTTTGAAAATAAATAAATTTAAAAGAAAAATTCTAGCTTGTGGTGGCGCCACGTAGGCGGGCCTAGGATTCTCTTTTATATAAATACTAGGTAATATGCCTGCGCTTCGCGCGGTCATAAATAATAATTGCACTGAACTTGTAAATAATCCTTTACTAATATCCATACATTTAAAATAATAGAAAAAATATGTTCTCAAAAGAATATTAACAATATTTCAACATGAATTTAACTATTTGTCATTATCACATAACTCAAGAACTTCTAATGAATGAATTATTCAGGAAATAATAAATCATTAGTTCTTTAATCAACATTAAAAAAAAATAAAGAAGAAAATAAAAATATATATACAAAGGCATTTAGTAAGAAAAATAACACATTTAAGTTGCATAGATTATACAATTGTGATATATGTCACTGGGAGAAATTCAAAAAATTGTTAATAGATTCAAAAAGAAATTACGCTTAAACATGAAAACAATTATAACTTTTGAACTTGCATAATGAATGTCTTCAATTGATAAGTGAGAAACTTCATATAAGCTTATATATAATACTTTTAAGGTATAGAATTTTATATAGAATATCAAAATATGAATTCTTGGAACTGAGTACAATAATTATTTTTTGCACAATGAATATACCTACTATATGTGTATATGTTCAATATATCTGGAGACAATAACTTTGCAGAATAAACAACAAAGTTTAAAACATGTACTCAAAAACAAAAATTAACATCATAAGCATAAATTAATGATTGTAAAAAAAAATACCAAGATATTTAGAAATAGAAAGGAAAAAAATCGAGTCCACTGAATGCACAGTGTCCCATTAAGAAAATTATTCCCCTCTAATACATGAGGTTTAAAGAATTAAATCATCTTAGGATAGAACGATTTCATTTACCAACGTATTAATACAAAAATAGTAGTGTCAGTAAGCCACTCAACAGGAGCAAAGTACACGAATATATAATTGTGCAGAAGATGAAGAAGAATAAGTTTAGAATTTTCGTTGTTTTAAAATGAGAGAAAATCCCTCTATTTATAGACAACAAAGGGTAGTGTGCACAAATGCTTATTGTGTCTTATCGGAAAGGTCACAACTCTTTGCAAAAGTCACAACCCTTCGGAAAGGTCACAACTTTTCATAAACATCACAACCTTTCATAAAAGTCGCAACTCTTCATAAAAGTCACAATTTTTCATAAAAGTCACAATTTTTTATAAAAGTCGTAATTTTTCATGAAAGGGGAAGACTAGTTTTGAAAATAAAAAAATTAAAAAGGAATCTTGGTCTGTAGTGGCACCACGTATGCGGGCATAAGATTCTCTTATATATATACTAGTAAAATTACCCGCGCTTCGCGTGCGAATTTGATGTCACAAAATTTATAAAATAATACTAAAAACCTATCGATCATTAAAACTAAAATATTATATTGTCTTACATACAAAATTACGTAGTAACGAACATTAATAATGTAAAGAAAATTGATAATTATAATATCTTATCATTGATCCTTCAATCAAACATCTTTAATTTGATTTTATAATTTATCCTTTTGCCTCTAGGAAGTGTTACTATTTGATATTTTTGGGAAATTAGATGAACATCAGCATGAAATATTAAATTTTCTAATAAATAAATAATCTTTATCTGTACTAATAAGTACTTATAATAATAACTTTACAAAAACATAAACAACAAAGTTTAAACATGTACTCAAAAACAACAATTAATATCATAAGCATAAATTAATGATTGTAAAAAAATATAGCAAGATCTATAACAATAGAATGAAATAGAAAGGAAAAAATTGAGCACATTTAATGCACAGTGTTCCCTTAAGAAAATTATTCCCCTCTAGTATCCAAAATTTAAAGGAATAGATTCTCTCAGGATGGAACAATTCTATTCACAAGTGTATTTATACAAAAACAATGATGTCAATGAGTCACTCAAAAGGAGCAAAGTATATGATTATTTAATTGTGCAGAAGAAGAAGTAGTTCAGAATTTTCGTTGTTTTAAAATGAGAGGAAATTCCTCTATTTATAGACAACAAAGGATAATGTGAACAAATATTTATTGTGCCTTATTGAAAATGTCACAACTATTTGAAAAAGTTACAATCCTTCGAAAAGGTCACAACCTTTCATAAAAGTCACAAATTTTCATAAAAGTCACAAATTTTCATAAAAGTCGCAACTCTTCAAAAAGTCGCAATTCTTCACAAAAGTCACAACTTTTCATAAAAGTCTCATCTTTTCGTGAAAGGGGAAGGCTATTTTTGGAAATAAATAAATTTAAAAGAAAATTCTAACTTGTGGTGGCGCCACGTAGGCGAGCCTAATGTTCTCTTTTATATAAATATATGAGATATACGATATGATTAAAATAGTTTTCTTTTTTTAGAGTCAAATTATAAAAACTTTTACTAACATTTTACTATGTATATTTTCATCATATTGATATGCAAAAAAATGTAATTTATAGTACTTTTCGTATAGCTTTTAAATATCTATTTTTATTGTTTAAATTATCAAAGTAATATAATCTAATTTAACTTTTAAAATTAATCAAATTGCTAAAATGAGTTATCACGTGAATAATTGTGAGCTTATTTTGAGCATTGTGATTTTAAGAGTGATTTATTACGAGACATTTTTTAATAGGCCACAAGCTTTCTCACGTCCAATAGATCGATAAAAAAAAAAAAAAAATTTATGATTATAATTTCTACTATTCACATAATTAGAAATGAAGATTATATATATATATATATATATATATATATATATATATATATATATATATATATATATATTATCTTAAAAAAATATTATTGATGTGACTTTCACATTATGGGTATATTACTGATTTTATTTTCTTCTCTTTTATTATATGTATCTCTACAAGGTAATTGCTGCTTAATATAAATTAAGAAATGATCACATCATAACTTTGATGATCTTAAGGATACATCAAATAGAATGTGTCAACTTTGAAGGGGAAGTCCCTAGGTGTTGTGGCTTCTTTTTAAAGGGACCTTAGTTCTAATCAGAGGATTTCAGAAAAAACACAAAATATTTCCCAAGTATGCCTTCTTTTAAAAAAAATATTAAGCTTTTGATACTAAAACTCAAAAGGCAATTAATAGGAAATACAATCCAATCTAACTCCCCCTTATGAACTTACCCCCAATGATCTTAAAGGGGAAAAGGGTCAAATATGCCCATAAACTAGTCAAAAATATTTACATATACCCTTGAAGTTTGACTCACTCATGCCCTCATCGTCCAACTTTTCGCATAGATATGTCCTTGTAGACGTTAAATGTTTTGCTAGAATTAACCAGCTCATGTTCCCTTTCTTTAAATGACAAATGGAATTGTCACATCCCTTTTCATTACCACATGACATTTATATTAAAAAATAAATAAATTAATACACCTCTTTTGGATAACCTATCCGATCCATAAATTAGCCCTTTTAACTAACTCTTACATCATATCCGACCTAAAAATCATCCATTTTAACCCATTATCAAGCCCTAACGTTTACTAAGTTAATGATTACAAAATACACATGACAAAGGTTAGAAATTCCTATTTCATCACCCAAAATGTGATGAATGCTGCAAAACAACACCACAACATAGCTATCACAATCCACATATTACAAACTTTTTTCTTAGATTTTTGAGTCCCATCATTATTATCCACCAAAGATTTATCGACAACAACCTCCTCACTCTTGGAAAGACTAATTTCATCTAGACATTCACAATTTTCTTCAATATCAGATGTCAAATACTTTTCCAAATCAATCATCCTCGTCTCCAAAGCTTTCTTTTCACGATGAAGATTATCGTTTTCCTTCTTTAAATTGTGGATGAGATTTGCAACTCTAGGATGGAGCAGATCATCAACCCATTTTCAGTAATCACGTTAATAACCCTGCACAATTATGAACTTGAAATCAACAATGGCCAAAAATTTGACTATTAATGAAATTGTATGATAAATTTACATTAAGCTTACAACAATTATAAAAGTGTAGTACATGATATACGGGTCAATTAAAAGGGATGATTTACGGGTTGGATAGGTTATTTAAAAGAGGTGTATTAATTTTTTTTTAGTATAAATGTCATGTGGTAATTAAAAGGGGATGTGGCAATTCCATTTGTCATTTAAAGAAAGGGTAAATGAGCTGGTTAGTTCCAGCAAAGCAACTAACATCTACAAGGGCATATCTATGCGAAAAGTTGGATGGCGAGGGCACGGGCAAGCCAAACTTCAAACGGGAGGTATATCTAGACATTTTCAAATAGTTTATGGGCATATTTGACGCCTTTGAAAGAGGGTGAGGAATTAGATAGACCATACTGAAAGCTAGAAGCAAGAGGAAAATTCACAGTAGTGTCTGCATTCCAGGCAGTGAGACAAAGACGGGAAGTCAACGAAATATATAAGCTGATGTGGGTATAGATTTACCTATCAAGATCTCTTTTTCCATGGGGAATTCAATTTCCATCAAGATGCCATTGTTGTATGTTTCAAGCAGTGCCATCTATTATATTGTGGGAGCTATGGAAAAGGAGCAAGTCTTTGAGGCATGGAGGAAAAATATCCAATACCAAACTAATATATCAGGTGATGCGCACTTTGATTCGGTTCATAAAGGCAAGGAAGAAAAATCTCAAATATGCTCCATACAAATGGAGCACAATGGTGGAAGCCGTATATAGGTACTCTCAACCGTGAAGATCATCAAAGTTATTTGGAAGCCACCAGACACAGGTTGGTGAAGGTGAACACAGATGGGGCCTCAAGAGGAAATCCTGGGAGGAGCTCTTGGGGATTCTCCGTAAGAGATACCAATGGAGATGTCATACAAGCACAGGCTAAGGAGATTGAAGAACCTTTCAGTACCAACATACAAGCTGAAGCTTTGGCAATCCAATACGCTTTGAAGTACAAAAAGACTACACAAATTGAGAGAATATTCATTGAGACAGGTTCTCTAGTACTGGAAAACGTAAAAGAGGGTTTGGGAAGTTCCCTGGAATATAGTGACCATTATAGAAGAAATATGGAGACTCATGAGAGAAAGGACAGTGGTAATCACTCAAATACTCAGGGAAGGAAATAAATTGTTTGATCATCCAGCTAATATGGCTCTGGATGAAGGGCCATTGGCACCTAATACTTTCCAGGAGCTAGAATCACAGAGTAGAAGGATAATAAACAGTGACAAGTTGAACGAGCCGTATCTGCGAGTTAGACCATGCAGGAAATGAGACAGATAGCACAAAAAGGAGGAGAAATCTCTCTAGTTCAACCCTATGAGAGGAGAACAGGGAAAATGTTTTTTTTATGCTAACAGTTTGCTCACTCTTGCATGGCAAGACAGTTAAAGATACAAACACCGCATATACAAACGCATAAAGCTCATCGGAGAAAGAACAACAAAAACAACAAGGAAAAGCTAATGCAGAACAATAAACCCAGAAATGGGGACATTCACAGACATGTACAACAAACACATGACAGGAATCATATTTTTGAGAAAATACTAAGTCGGTGGGTGATTGTACAATGTATGGTATTGGCATCAGCATCATGCTCATTCTATTGTGTACAAAAATTCACAGAGTTCAGTAGAAGCTCAAATCAAAGTACACACAAATCATCAGATACACCAACTCATACATCCTACTTGAACATACGGAAAAATGCAAAAAAGGAACAAATCAGCTCATACCTTAGACAACCAGAACAGATAAGACACATCAAGGGAGAAGCCAACACAGAGAAATAACAAGATAGATCCATATGTTACCAAGCAGTGGCTAACTAGATCTGAAAAAAATCGAGTCAAGCATCAATCAAAGGGCCTCAAAAAAAGTAAAAAATCTCATCTGCTCATACGTGGAAGCAGAAATCCATTGAAGCAGCTCATAGGTGTAAATTACTTTTGATAAATAAATAAAATAGTCATTGGGAAATACACTCAGTGACCTTGCTTAAAAAAAAAGAAAAGAAAGAGAATTAGATTACCAAAAGATCAGATCTGACAATTCACATCCAAATGATTCCAGACTCCAGAGACGAGGTTAATTTTGTGACGAAACAAGATCACACTGAAAAACGGAAACATAGAAGAAATTAGATATATATTACTCTTATCTAATAGTGCCCACGTGATTCAATATTCCATAGACAACTAAAAATCTTTAAACGACAACTATGATGAAGCTACAGGTGGAGACATGATCATGAAAAGCTCTACTCATCATCACTCTAACTTAAGTTACCAGCACTATAACACAACAACAACAACAATAACATACCCAGTGAAATCTCACAAGTGAGGTCTGGGGAGGGTAGAATGTACGCAAACCTTATTGCTACCCCGTGAAGTTAGAGAAACTGTTTCCGAAAAGACACTCGCCTCAAGTGTACTTTATTACATTAATGAAGGAGAAACAAGAAAATCACATATGGCATTCAAATGATTCAAGAGGCAAGGTTAGATTTGTGATAGATCATCTTTTTTATGATCGTGGTGTCCGGGCCAGGTTTCTTTCACCTCGACTAATTCCACGGGATACTTGCCACCAAGTACAAAGTAACACTGTCCACCAAGGCTAGGAAAAATGGGAAGAATCACCTAGTGTATTTTGTCTCCGCTTAGTTTTGAACCGGAAACGTCACGATTCTCAACCACTTCATTGACCACTAGGTCACACCCTTGGATGCGATTTCTAACAGATTATGATCACACAGATAAACCCTAATTCAGAAGAAATTAGATATATATTACTTCTATCTCATGGTGTCCATAGGAGTCAATATTCCATAGGGGGTAAGAGGTACTCAGTAGAATAGTCAAGGTGCAAAAAGATGGCCCGAATACCACCGCCATAAGAAAAATGTTTAAAGATAGCTTGATAAATCTACATGCAGAGACCAGTGATGTAAGTGGGATTTTTGCCAAGGTGGTTAAAAAAAAAATTTAAGAGCGCCTAAAGTTAAAAAGATTAGAAACTATAGGTATAGGGAATTGAACTTGTGTTCTCTAAGAGAATTTGAACCCCCTTGTGCCAAGGGGATCCAACATTTAATTTCAATATATATATATATATATATATATATATATATATATATAAAAGAAAAATTTGACCCTATATACACTTCATTTTTCCAATGGAGGAATCCCCTTCCTTCAACCGAGATCCGCCCATGGTGGAGACATGATCATGGAAAAGTTTCAAAGTTCACCAACTTTAAAAGGTGATAAGGAAGACACAATTTCTTTTAAAAGTGGTTGATACCTCTTCCTGTAGTGGTTGACTTATTTTCTCTTTGGACTGATTTTTTTGTTGAGTCGAGGGTCTAAACAGCCTCTCTATCTCTGAAGTAGGGGTAAGGTCTACATATACTCTACCTTTCCCAGAAACTATTTTGTGGGACTACACTGGGTATGTTGTTGTTGTTGACTTATTTTCCCAAGTTTCACAATGACAAAAGCTCCGACATTATGTTATGCCATCTGCATTTGTGCAACCAAAGTTCTCATAACAGAACCAACATTACATCCCTAGACTCGTAAGTGGCTTAGAAACATATCAGTTACCATACCTAAAGAATTAACAAGGAAAATTAAAGTACAAAAAAAAAAAAAAAAAAAAAAAAAAAGACTAAGCCTTAACAAGCTAGGAGCCTGGGATCGACTATATGATCATGTCACTTAATTAAATTTCATCTTGGATAATAACATACAAAATAAAAAGTACTAAACTTTAATTTTTACTCGTATATAAATCTCTAACATGACTAATAGAATCCTAGAGAACATAGACCTAAAGTAAGCATACTAATGACTAAAAAATAATCTCAATTTTCAAATAGGGAAAAAAACAGTTTGGCATAGACTATATAGATATTTTTCTCCATCATGCCTTATTTTTCTCTAGTTCTACTGTGGATTCTAAGAGATTGTAGGTCTATCAAAGCAACTTCCTTCCATGTGATATTAAGTCTATCTAGTCGCCTTTTCAACACATTCACTCACCATGATTATACACCTATTGACTGGTGTATCTAGAGGTGACTATGCAAGACATGACCAAACCATTTTCTCATAATTGTGTGCTAACTTGCACTTCCTGCCAATTGTGGTTACTTTTAATATTGTCTATATGTGAACTTACTAAGTGTGCAATGTCAACGGTGAGATGCAAAGTCAGTTTAGACAAAACATGAAGATACTAGTTGATTGCAGAACATCATACAGAGTATTATATGCAATGTACCAGAGCCAAGAATCATTAGTGCCTTTGCCCTTGTCTCTCAAAATGTCAAATATTGAAGTGCTTTCAAAACCATGTTCTTCCATATGAGCTGAAAACATAAGTGGCTGCATTACTGGATTCACTAAGCAGACAGGTTGTACAATGACATTATTGAGTACATTTCAATGAAAATGATTGCTTGGATTTCCCCTTGCACTTTGCCTATGAACACCATATTTTGGATTTCCAAGGATTATAGTTCAAATTTGGCCACAATAGCTAAGGTCTTGCTTTAAAGACTAAAGGTACATATACCGCATAATCAATTTGTCATCAATCCAATAGGAGCTTAGATCACGGAAATCAATAATCGTAGATGGACTTCCATTTTAAAAGGATCTCAACAACATAAAGCACCTTTATTTCAAGCATCGCACAAAAGATCTACCAAATTGCGAAGATATATCCCTCGAAAGATCTACTTCAATCCAATAATGAAAAAAGAACTATTATCTTATAGAGAAATCTTTTTTGTAAAAATGGTCTCCTTCTGAATGATGTGAACAACTCAGGAATACTAGTCTTCCATCTTTAAAGTATTTGGTTTTGTAGAAATTTTCCTTTTTTTAGTCTCCTCCTTTTGTAGAAACCATGAGAAAATAAAAAGGTCATAGAGAGCTTTAAGGAATCTTCCATAGTGGTAGTTCACTCATGAAATCCATGGATCTCACTCCGTGTTCTTTATTTTCTTTTAACAATCAAATACTACACCAACAATTATTATAATTCAAGTATATTCCACACTATCAGTAAACATTTTCATTCTTCAGAAATCAAGCCTAGCTAACATCCATGGATATGTAGAGAAACAGTTCCAAAGTGTAGTAAAGGAAGAAAAGAGCTCACTCTCAACAATGAAAACCCATTTCTTTAATTCCTATACACAAAAGAAAGCATTTATATAGTTACCATTGAAAAAAAAAAAAAACAATTTTATACCCAATTTATAACAGGTTGCAACAAGCAGGCTGGCCAAAGAGAATCAGCTAGTTTAACTAGCCTGGAAAAGATTCTTCCTGCACCATAGGTACAGATATATTTAATCTGCTCTATGTTGTTTATCTTGTCATTGAGACGTCTATCATTCCTCTCAATCGAAATAGATAACAATTACTCCCTCTATTTATAATTGTTTGTCCAATTCTGACTTGGCACGGAGTTAGAAAGTGAAGTAGACTTTTGAATCTTGTGGGCTAAAATTAAAGGTATGTCAAATGTACCAATGCCCTTTAATGTTTTGGAAAGTTGTAATTAAAGAATTGCTAAGTAGAAAAGAGGCATTCTTTTTTAAACGGACTAAGAAGGAAAATTGGACAAACAAATTGAAACTATGGGATTTTTGCCTCTTCTTTGTGCTTCTATCAAAAAAAATACCTGAAGTTAACCAAGTAGTACTAAAATATTGATATTACTAGACTTATAACGTGTACACATAAAAGACACTCACCATTATATTATTATTATTATTATTATTATTATTATTTTAGAAATTGGTATGGTCACCATAGTTCTCATATTAAGAGTGCAAGCACATTTGATTTCTACGAAAAAGAAGAGCTGATAAATAACTCAACATATCAAAATTGAAGTACCTCCTCAATAGGTCTGCCTAGAAAACTCAAGCAACATTCTAATTGCCATCAGCTTCTGCAATGCATTGGATGCCACTTGTTTTGCAGGGATAAAAAGGAAATTGTATTACAGCCATAGCCTAGCTGAATAAACCAAGCGATCACTTCTTGCTTCTTAAGTGAAGCTCTAGTATGATGTCAAGGACGGAAGGATTCTCCCTTATGACGTTTATCAAAAACCCAGTTGTAGTTGCATCAAATGAGAAGCCTTTTCCCGCTATTTCCTTCATAAATGTTGCCATTTCACAAATTTTGTTGCACCTGAGATATCCTTGTACAACAACATTGTAAGTGACATTGTCGGGAAAGCAACCATTGTCTTCCATCTTTCTTAGAATATCTTTAGCTTCATCCAAAAACCCCTCAAGACATAATCCATTTATCATTATAGTGAATGTTCTCACATTTGGTAGCACTCCAATTAAAGGAAGATTCTCAAAAATGGCACGAGCTTTGTCGAGTTTACCATTTTTGCACAAGCCACCAATGACAATATTGTAAAATATAATATTAGTATTTTCTCTCTTTCGTTCCAACTTACTAAAGAGCAACAAAGCTTCTGCAACAAGTCCATACTTAAAATAACCATTGAGCACAATGCCATGAGTGTAAAAATTAGGTATGGGCCCTGCAGATAGCATCTCAGCAAAGAATTTTTTTGCATGGCCTATTCTTCCAACTTTAAAAAGACCTTGCAAGATAGTATTGTAGGTAACGACATCAGGTTTTGATCCCTTTTGAGAAATTTCACAAAACAACTGCATGGCCTCATCCACTTTCTTTTTCTTACAGTATCCATTTATTAGTATGGTATAGCTAATAATGTTAGGCTCAATGCCCTTATCGATCATGATTTTGAAAATTCTCCTTGCTCTATCGACTTGACCATGCAAACAATATCCATCCATTATCGCATATAAAAAAATATAACACTACTGTATATGATATGCGGAGGGGAGCATTGGTTCACGTGAACCCAGGAACCTCCCTAGATACACCCCCATGTACAAGGTCACTCTATGCACATGACCTGGTGGAAGCTTAAGAATATCAAAGAATGAATTGAAGAAGCTAAATGCAGGAGTTTTCTGATGTTGATAGGAAAATCATTGTTGTCAGGAAGAAGCTATTGGGATCTGCTGCTAATTTGCTACCTGATATTGATCCAAGGGTGATGTCAGAAGGATTTACTCTTAATAGAAGTCAACAACTAGCTCTAATTACTCCAAACACTAGAGAGGAAGTGCACTTGGCTATGAAAGGCATTAACATTACCAGTTTAAAAGAAAAAAACCATGGCTATCAAAGGCATAGATGATAACAAGTGTGATGGGCTGAATGCATTTTTTTCCTCAAATCGTTGAAGCATTCTTATTGCTAATTAAATGATTCCTTTCCCATTTTTATAGACATCAATTCAAACTGTGTTACTGAGATTGTAGTTGATTGAAAATGAAAGCTACAACTTCCATACATTTCTAAATTTGATATTCTTTATAGAATATTAGTGTTCTGTATTTCTTTCCCCTTCTTTTATCCATTAAATACACTTTTATATGTTAAAGAATTACTTTTAATTCTTGTGTAATCAAAAAAGTAATTTTAGAGTTGGGAAAAGATAGACTTGGAAAACTCATTCTAAGTAGAGCTGTAAAAGGAGAATATCTGAAATGTGGATGGAAGCAGAGAAGCTAGAAGAACTATCCTTAGAACACATTCCCGCTGAAGTTTAAATTGGCAAGTGCCACTGTCCAAATAAATAAATAAATTTAAAATCCAAAGATTATGTGTGGAAAGTGTTAATCTTGTGAAAGAAGCTATCTATTCATCGGGGATACTTGAGCTTTCTTGAAATTTGTCTTTCTATATATTATCCGTCAACACAAATGCTTCTAATATTGTTGGGCCTATTTTGAACTTTCTAGTCCTACTAGATATTAGAATAAGTGGTTGTTTGCTTCAAGAATAAGGTGTGGTTTGGGGTTGCAGGGTTTGAGTTTAAATTTAGAGTTGAGTCTGATGTATTCTTTGCTAATTTTTTCCCTTTCCCTTTTTCATCCCATGAACAAAAGCAAAATACCAGCTTACCCTTTTCCTTTGTTCTGGATATTTTCAGTTCTCTCTATATGCTTCTGAGTGAAGGTCTAAAGGAATTACTCCCATTGTTTCAATTTGTTTGGTTGGTTTTGACTTGGCATGGAGTTTATGAAAGTAAAGAAGACTTTTGAATCTTGTGGTCTTAAATTAAATATATTTTGTATGTACCAAAATGCCCTTTAATCTTGTGGTCTTAAACATGCTCGATAGAAGGTTAGAATTAAAGAGTTGCTAATAAATAAAAGAAATATTTTGGAAATGGAAAAAGAAAAGTAAGACAAACAAATTGAAATGACGGGAGTATATAATATTCTTTCTGTTGTGGGATATTTTCCACTATTTATGCCTTGCCAATATAGTAGTACTTCTAGCTGCACATGATTCTCTGTATCTAGAGTTTGATCTTTATTTCTTGAAAATATCAACTCCTTTCTTCCCAGGCAAGTGCTGGAAGTTGTTGCAGGCACTAAAGGTATCACAATACGTGTACTACAATACGTGCAGGTGATTATAACGTCTCCTCTTTTTCACATCTCTGTTCTTGTACTACAAGAAAGTAGATGGTTTACTTATACAGAAGGACATGCAAAACAATTGGGTTAATTTTCAATTCCTAAGACAAAACTTGGATGCCTTTCAAGGTATTACCATTCTTCTTACTTTTGGGGCCATGTAATGCTTTCCTATAGTAGGATTTGAGAGTTTTGGTTCTTTATAGCCAAGAGATTATCTCAATAACCCAAACCTTATGAATCGCATAAATTATTGATTCATGGGGAGAGAGCTTGGCAGTTTTCTGCTTGCAGTTCCATGTCTAAGCAATTTCTTTTACATAATGTTCTGGAGTAAAAAAAGTATTGGGGTGAGGTGAAATGGAACGGTATTCCCTTTATCTCTTCTAATTCTGCTTCAGCAATTACAGTAAGAAGTTTTCCTTCATGCCATTACAATAATCAATCCATTGGTGTTGTAAATAGTAGCAATTTAGATGATGCTGTTACTCACTTCCATCAAATGGTTAGAATGAAGCCTCTTCCTTCTGTTGTCGACTATGATAAGTATGAAACATTACTCTACTGTCCTTTCTCTTTTCAAGAAATACAGAAATTGGGTGTCCCAATTTAATGGGTTCATCTCGACTAGTGTGATCAACAGTTATTGCCTTATGCATTACTCTGCTGATTGTGCATTCAGTGTTACCCATTTACTTGAAGAATGGCATTCCATTTAATGTTGTCATCAATGCAGTTGAATTGTTCAAGAAGTTGGTGAGAGAGGATATCTGTGAGCCGGATGACTTGACTGTAATGAATGGGCTCAGCAAAAGGGGTCATACTCAAAAAACTTTAGGTTTGCTCCGGTAAGGTAACACCGAGGCCAACATATATTTTTATAAGTTCAAAACTGTGCAACAGTAACTCAGTCGTATCCTATTGTTTTTCAGACCTGTAAATAGGTTGCAACTGAGTAACCGTAAAACTTTTGCAGGGTATGCATATCTGATGGGTACAAAAATTAATGGTTCACTATGTGCTCCCTTAACTCAACACAAAGAAATCATCCTAACTTGACATACGATGCTAACATAGTAATGAAATATGTGTTATTTGAACTCATATTTTGTTTTGGTGCTAAATAATTCTTCAAAACTGTGTGTGCTCATATTATATATCATCGAAGATATTCTAAAATACTTGGGTGAAACGGTGCTCACAAAACTATTCTGCAGTCTGAAGTTTGGTGATAGGTGCGCACCTCAAATGTATAGTCTCTTTAGAGCGATGCACATAAAATGTGTATCTGGAAATTTTAAAGACATTTGCAATGATTTTAAAGGGCACGACTTTATTCTTAAGCTGAAAACGGCACAACAGACTATGTAAGCATGAATTTTATTTTTTTTTAAAAATGCTATATTGGATACATTTGAAGGAGTTTGAATCTCAATCTTGGGACATAAATTGGATTCTGAGTCAAATTCAAAATAGAAGATTAGCATAGAAGAACATGAGATGTGTGTATTCTTTGTGAATCTCATATGTATCAAATGTGTGTAACTATGAATATGTGTGTTTGACATATATGTGAGAAATAAATACATATATCACTAAGAGAAATTTCGTTAACTCAATTTTAACTGTTAATTTTGATTCCAAATCCGTCTAAATTATCTCTATTTTTTCTCCTCCAAATTTCGTATGTTACCACATCTATATTCCAAATTTCCAATCATGCCCATTTTGATAAAAATATCTTTTTTTTTTCTCTAGGTTCTTTTAATATTGTATATAATTTGTATATGGGAAAAATAATTAAGGGTGACAAAAAAGTTTCAAAATTAAGAAAAGTGACATGAGTCTTAATTATTGACTAGAAGTGACAATTTTATGACTTTAATCTTAAAATTCTCAAATTTTATCATTTATGCAAAGGCTCTACCTTTCCCTCCCCACCCCTTCCGCCACACCACTTCTTCCTCCTCCTCTTCTTTCTCCTCCACAATTACCATTGCTGAAAATACCAACCACCACTTATACTTTCTCCTCCATCACTACTATCATTGGAACTTACCACCACCACCTTCTCCTCCGCTACACATTTTCACTTTTTTTGGCTTCTTCTCTTTCTCTTTTGCTTCACTTTTTGCCAAAAAATTAAATAACTATTAAAGTTGTTGTAATAACTATGCTAAAGTTATTGCAATGACTTTAAAAATTGTGCTAAGTATTGCGATAAATATCTTAAATTTTTTGCAATAATATAACTAATTGTTAAAATTTGCAAAATAACTCCAAAAAATTTAAAATTTTCTTTTCAAAATTCTCACCATCAAAGCAACACAATCGTAAAAATAAGAATAGAAAAATAGAAGATAAAAAGAATAAACAAAATTAAAATTTACATTTAATTCGAAATGATGACTCCAAAACAGTAACTGGCAAAATTAGGGCATACCGCTGGTAATGGGGGGAATCGTTGCGGTGTGCAATTCTCTCTCATTCAGCTGAAGATGAGAAGAATTTATGGCATTGCTAATAAATCCATTTGTAAACATGGGGTAAGCATCAATTTTGATAATGCTGTTACTCTTTTTCATCAAATGGTTAGAATGAAGCCTCTTCCTTCTCTTGTCGACTTCTCTAAATTGTTTAACAATATGGCAAGTATGAAGCATTACTCGACTGTTGTTTCTCTTTTACGCGAAATGCAGATATTAGGTATTCCATTTTGGATTTTCGGTGTTACCTATTTACTTGAAGAATGACATTCAATTTAATACTATTACCTTTAACACCCTATTAAGAGGAATCTTTGCTGAAAATAAGGTTAAAGATGCTGTTCAATTGTTCAAAAAATTGGTCAGAGACAAGATTTGTGAGCCCGATGAATTCATGTATGCAATCGTCATGAATGGGCTAAGCAAAAGGGGTCATACTCAGAAAACTTTAAGTTTGCTCCGGTTAATGGAACAAGGTAACACTGAGCCCAACATATATATCTACAGCATTGTTATAGATGCTCTTTGCAAAGATGAAAACATAGATGCGGCAATCAACATTCTGAACGAGATGAAGCAGAAAGGCATTCATCCCGATATAGTCACATATGGTTCATTAATTGATGGTTTGTGTAAGCTTGGTCTGTGGGAAAAGGTTAAGACTTTGTTCTCTGAGATGGTGAACCTTAGCATTTATCCAGATGTGTACACCTTCACCACAATGATCGATGGACTATGCAAAGAAGGGAAAGTCAAAGATGCCGAGGAAATAATGAAACACATGGTTGAAAAAGGTGTAGAGCCTAATACAATCACATACAGCGCGATAGTAGATGGATATTGTTTGCGTGGTCAAGTCGATAGAGCGAGGAGAATTTTCGATATCATGATTGATAAGGGCATTGAGCCTAACATTATTAGCTATAACATACTAATAAACGGATACTGGAAGAAAAAGAAAGTGGATGAGGCCATGCAGTTGTTTTGTGAAATTTCTCAAAAGGGATCAGAACCAAATATTGTTACCTACAATACTATCTTGCAAGGTCTGTTTGAAGTTGAAAGAGTAGGCGATGCAAAAAAATTCTTTGCTGAGATGCTATCTGCAGGGCCATACCTGATTTTTACACTCATGGCATTGTGCTCAATGGTTATTTTAAGTATGGACTTGTTGAAGAAGCTTTGTTGCTCTTTAGTAAGTTGGAATGAAAGAGAGAAAATACTGATATTATATTTTACAATATTGTCATTGGTGGCTTGTGCAAAAATGGTAAACTCGACAAAGCTCGTGCCATTTTTGAGAATCTTCCTTTAATTGGAGTGCTACCAAATGTGAGAACATTCACTATAATGATAAATGGATTATGTCTTGAGGGGTTTTTGGATGAAGCTAACGATATTCTACGAAATATGGAAGACAATGGTTGTTTTCCCAACAATGTCACTTACAATGTTGTTGTGCAAGGATATCTCAGGTGCAACGAAATTAGTGAAATGGCAACATTTATGAAGAAAATAGCGGGAAGGGGCATCTCACTTGATGCAACTACAACTGAGTTATTGATAAATGTCATAAGGGAGAATCCTTCCGTCCTTGACATCATACCAGAGCTTCACTTAAGAAACAAGAAGTGATCGCTTGGTTTATTCAGCTAGGCTATGGCTGTAATACAATTTCCTTTTTATCCCTGCAAAACAAGTGGCATCCAATGCATTGCAGAAGCTGATGGCAATTAGAATGTTGCTTGAGTTTTCTAGGCAGACCCATTGAGGAGGTACTTCAATTTTGATATGTTGAATTATTTATCAGCTCTTCTTTTTCGTAGAAATCTAATATGCTTGCACTCTTAATATGAGAACTATGGTGACCATACCAATTTCTAAAATAATAATAATAATAATAATATAATGGTGAATGTCTTTATGTGTACACGTTATAAGCAGTGGCGGAGGCAGAAATTCTATCAAGGGGTTCAAAAAAAAATTAAACACGCTAATATTATTCATAAATAAATGGGTCGGGTCATAGATGAACGGATTGATTAACAAACGGGTTGACAAAAAAAAATCCTTAGTTCAAATAATTTCTTACAATTACAACTTTTCTTAGAAACAAATTTAAAGTACATATCTATAAAATGATAATAAAGTAGCACAACTCATTCAAAAAGTTCTACAAGTTCTTCAATTCCTTTAAAATTCTCTTCGGCTCCTGAAAGTGCAATGGAGAGCAAGCACAAATTTAACATTTGAAAGACTAACAAAAAACACAAATCAAAATGAAAATACTATTTATTCACAAAAATTTTTTTTTGGCATAAAATGACTTCATTACACCACAAAACAACACAACCTTGAAGGGAGGTTAAGAAACCAAACATGCGGATAAACCTATCAAAACACAGTTTTACATTTGAAAATACAACTACATTGAAGCCTGCAAAATAGCTAAAAATTACAACAAAAAAATATGTTGTTGCCTGGAATCGATCCCGCGACCCAAAACTCACTTAAGCAAAATCTTGAACCCCTCAACAGTTGGGCCACTCCTTTGATCTATATTCAGGTGGTTCAATTTTAAATATATACATGTACATAAAAAAAATCGATCTTATATATATAGTGTAATTTTTTTATTGAGGGGGGTCAGATGACCCCCTTGGGAGCACTGTACATCCGCCACTAGTTATAAGTCTAGTAATATCAATATTTTTAGTACTACTTAGTTAACTTCAGGTATCAACAAAGAAGAGACAAAAATCCCATCGTTTCAATTTGTTTGTCCTACTTTCCTTCTTAGTCCGTTTAAAAAAGAGTGCCTCTTTTCTACTTAGCAATTCTTTAATTCCAACTTTCCAGAACATTAGAGGGCATTTGGTACATTTGACATACCTTTAATTTTAGCCACAAGATTCAAAAGTCTTCTTTACTTTCTAACTCCGTGCCAAGTCAAAATAGGACAAACAATTATAAATAGAGAGAGTAATTGTTATCTATTTCGATTGAGAGGAATGATAGACGTCTCAATGACAAGATAAACAACATAGAGCAGATGAAATATATCTGTAGCTATGGTGCAGGAAGATCTTTTCTAGGCTAGTTAAACTAGTTGATTCTCTTTGGCCAGCTGGCTTGTTGCAACCTGTTATAAATTGGGTATAAAACTGTTTTGTTTTCAATGGTAACTATATAAATGCTTTCTTTTGTGTATAGGAATTAAAGAAATGGGTTTTCATTGTTGAGAGTGAGCTCTTTTCTTCCTTCACTACACTTTGGAACTGTTTCTCTACATATCCAAGGATGTTAGCTAGGCTTGATTTCTGAAGAATGAAAATATTTACTGATAGTGTGGAATAGGCTTGAATTATAATAATTGTTGGTGTAGTATTTGCTTGTTAAAAGAAAATAAAGAACACGGAGTGAGATCCATGGGTTTCATGAATGAACTACCACTATGGAAGATTCCTTAAGGCTCCCTATGACCTTTTTATTTTCTCATGGTTTCTACAAAAGGAGGAGATTAAAAAAAGGAAAATTTCTACAAAACCAAATACTTTACAAGTATTCTTGAGTTGATCACATCATTCAGAAGGAGACCATTTTTACAAAAAAGATTTCTCTATAAGATAATAGTTCTTTTTTCATTATTGGATTGAAGTAGATCTTTCGAGGGATATATCTTCGCAATTTGGTAGATCTTTTGTGCGATACTTGAAATAAAGGTGCTTTATGTTGTTGAGATCCTTTTAAAATGTAAGTCCATCTACGACTATTGATTTCCGTGATCTAAGCTCCTATTGGATTGATGACAAATTGATTATACGGTATATGTACCTTTAGTCTTTAAAGCAAGACCTTAGCTGTTGTAGCCAAATTTGAACTGTAATCTTTGTAAATCCAAAATATGGAGTTCATAGGCAAAGTGCAAGGGGAAGTACAAGCAATCATTTTCATTGAAATGTACTCAAGAATGTCGTTGTACAACCTGTCTGCTTAGTGAATCCAGCAATGCAGCCACTTATGTTTTCAGCTCATCTGGAAGAATATGGTTTTGAAAGCACTACAATATTTGACATTTTGAGAGACAAGGGTAAAGGCACTAATGATTCTTGGCTCTGGTACACTACATATACTCTGTATGATGTTGTGCAATCAGCTATTATCTTCATGTTTTGTCTAAACTGACTTTGCATCTCACCGTTGACATTGCACACTTAGTAAGTTCACATATAGACAATATTAAAAGTAACCACATTTGGCAGGAAGTGCAAGTTAGCACACAATTATGAGAAAATGGTTTGGTCATGTCTTGCATAGTCTCCTCTAGATACACCAGTCAATAGGTGTATAATCATGGTGAGTGAATGTGTTTGAAAAGGCAACTAGATAGACTTAATATCACATGGAAAATTGAGATTATTTTTTAGTCATTAGTATGCTTACTTTAGGTCTATGTTCTCTAGGATTCTATTAGTCATGTTAGAGATTTATATATGAGTAAAAATTAAAGTTTAGTACTCTTTATTTTGTATGTTATTATCCAAGATGAAATTTAATTAAGTGACATGATCATATAGTCGATCCCAGGCTCCCAGCTTGTTAAGGCTTAGTTTTTTTATTTTTTTATTTTTTTTTTGTACTTTAATTTTCCTTATTAATTCTTTAGGTATGGTAACTGATATGTTTCTAATCCACTTACGAGTCTAGGGATGTAATGTTGGTTCTATTATGAGAACTTTGGTTGCACAAATTTAGATGGCATAACATAATGTCGGAGCTTTTGTCGTTGTGAAACTTAGGAAAATAAGTCAACAACAACAACATACCCAGTGTAGTCCCACAAAAAGTTTCTAGGAAGGGTAGAGTATACGTAGACCGCCTTTCCCTTACTTCAAAGATAGAGAGGTTGTTTAGACCCTCGACTCAAGAAAAAATCAGTCCAAAGCATTCCTGAGAAAATAAGTCAACCACTACAGAAAGAGGTATCAACCAATTTTAAAAGAAATTGGTGTCTTCTTTATCACCTTTTAAAGTTGGTGATGCTACCTCTTTGCTTATCGGTAGTAGTTTTGAACGTTGAAATTTTTCCTTGATCATGATTCCACCATGGGAAGATCTCAGTTGAAGGAAGGGGGTTCCTCCATCGGAAAACACTTCCTAACTTATTTGAGTAATTTTATATTTCTCAAAAATTTACAAAAGTCATAAACTAATAAAGTGGTAAGCCTATTATTTCTCTATATATACAAACTCTTGTAGAGTTATCATATATTCACAATTGTTTTGCTAACACATCATTTTTGAAATCTACATCAAAAAAAAAAATATGTTAGATGCTATCCAAATTTTTGTAGAAATAATAAGAATGGAAAGTACCTTCTTGAAATAAGATTCCACCAAATTAATTTGGATGGAAAGAATCATGTTATGTCTTTTTTTAACAAGGCGGTGAAGCTAGAATGTAAGTTTACTTTGCTTACATTCACAGGCTGAAGAGCTTGAGTGTTAGTTAATTCTACAACATCATGTGTAATGTCATGTTCTTGGAGATAACAATCAAGTTAAAGGATTTCAAATTTGAAAAAGAGAGTTTTAATTTCAGATTTGATTTTTATGAGATATCTAAAGTGATTTGCTGATGAAATGTGAAGTCATTTCATTGAAGATTTAGCTTAGTTAATTATGAACAACAAGCAATTGAAAATCATAGAAATGTTGTCCTTTATATTTTCTATTTGAAATCTCTAGAAGTGTTGTCTTTTATATTTTCTATCATGTTCCCTTATATGTTGTACTAAATATTATCAAATTATCTAAAATAATTGTTGTGAAAAAAGATATATTTTTGAAGGATTCAACACGTATTAATGGGGTTTGGCATGGTCTTGAAGAGAGAATATATTTGAGAATAAGGATCACTATCTATTGACTTGCATAATAAACGACTCCGGAGCCAAAAGGACAACTTTTTTCTTCCAATATTTATAAAGAGCTATTGAAATTTTGAAATACAGGATTTTTCAAAAGACTTTTCAATTATGCATAATGGAATGATTGTCCTTCTATTTTGGTGGTAAGTATTTGTATGAGCAATCTGCCAAAATATATGACTTTTGATGAGTATCTCAAACTTAGTTTTACCCAAAAATCTTTACTAAAACGTCTTTAAAATATAATAATTACTTTTTAAAACAGTGGATTACAAGTCAGAAAATATACGACTCACTCACATGTTGCCACATTTCCAGCTTCTCATTACAATTTCTTCCTCAAACAACACATTAAAAGCCTAAAAGTTGCCTGAACTTAACACATTAAACAACACATTTTTTGTTTATTCACATATTAGAAAAGATTCAACCACTAATTACAGCAACTTGTTTAAACACTAGGAAAAGATTCAACCACTTATTTTTCTTTTTCTTGTTAATTCTCTTGTTTGTTCTCATGTATCTAGCAAGAAGTTTCTAACTTAACAAAATTCTAAAAAGTAGAATACAACTTACATTAAATATTTTTCCACTTATGCTTGCAAGTGAATGAAAATAACTAGGAACAGTAGTTTAATTTAAAATAACAATAAAAATAATGAAGAAATTAATAACAACTCAAGAAAATAAAACCAATTTTTTTAAAAAAAAAAGTAGTCTGCAAAGCGCAGACAGTCTTGTGCCTTGTAAGGCTCATGGTGGTTGAGTCTTACAAGGCTAAAAGTTGTTGCGCCTTGTAAGGCTAATGGGCTTCTGCGCCTTGTAGTAAAAACCCTGATTTAGACCCCGTTACAAATTGTTGCCCTTTTGATTTGATAAATAACTTAGTTGCCCTTTTGAAATTTTTGAAAAATTTTATTGCCCTTTTGGTTCCGGACTCACTTATTAAATACTTTGCAACATAGTCTATCTGCTTCCTAGCTCATTCCTCCCTTTCACAGTCACTACACCTTTCCAAAGGTTATGTTCTATCCTTGTGGAGACTAATACGTTTCTACTGTTGCAAAGCTGAAAATCCTGGGAAATTGCTCCTTGAAATGGCTTGTTCCATATTCATCTGTCTTTACCCGAATAGGATTTTTCTACCACCTGCTAGTTTAATTTGAATGTGCTTTGGGAATTTGCTCCATAAGTTTCTGATGAATTATATATGGTCTTCACCTTTTTGTTTGTGCCACATTATACTGTTAACAGACGCTACAGTTTTTCTTCATAACATATCTGTAGTTTTGAGTGTGTTTGAATCCTCAGAACTTGACTCCATGATTTATTAAGATTATAGAATGACAAGATTATTCTTCCTTTTACTGCTTGGAAGAGGGATGACTCATATTTGATGTTCTACTTCTTCTCCAAGTTTGAATTTCATGCGGCAATGTACAGTTGGTTGGATTTGAACATGTTCTCCTCAAGCGGTGGAGCCAGGATTTGAAGTTTATGGGTTTTGAATTTGTCACCAAACCTGATAGGCCGTCTTAGTTAGTGGGCTCGCACTTAAACAATAATATATATTTAATAAAATTCCTGACACAAATACAGTTCAACAAGTTTTGACTTTTGGCTCGGAGGTTTGTCCATGGAGCAAGCGGGGATTAAAAGTTCAAGACCATGTAATTTTAAGATGGGAAAGGGGTCAAATATGCCCCTAAACTATTTGAAAATGTCTAGATATACCTCCCGTTTGAAGTTTGGCTCACCCGTGCCCTCGCCATCCAATTTTTCGCATAGATATGTCCTTGTAGACGTTAGCTGCGTTGCAAGAAATAACCAACTCATTTTCAAGCTTTAAATGACAAATGAAATTGCCACATTTCCTTTTAATTACCACATGACATTTATATTATTTTTTTTAAATTAATATACCCTTTTTAAATAACCTATCCAATTTGTAAATCATCCCTTTTAATTGACCTGTATATCATATCTTATGGTTTTATAATTGTTCTAAGCCTAATGTAAATGTATCATACAATTTCATTTATTTTTAATTTTTTGGTCATTGTCAGGGTTATAAATGTGATTATTGAAAATGGGTTGATGATCCGCTCCATCCTAGATTTGCAAATCTCATCCACAATTTAAAGAAGAAAAACAATAATCTTCATCGTGAAAAGAAAGTTTTGGAAACGAGGATAGTTGTTTTTGAAAAGTATTTTACATCTGATAGTGAAGAAAATCGTGAATGTCTAGATGAGATAAGTGTCTCCAAGAGTGAGGAGGTTGTTGTCGATAAGGAAGAGGTTGTTGTCGATAAGATAATAATGATGGGATTCAAAAATCTAAGAAAAAAGTTTGTAAAATGTGGATTGTGATAGCTATATCGTGGTGTTGTTTTGCAGCATTCATCACATTTTGGGTGATGAAACAGAAATTTCTAACCTTTGTCATATGTATTTGGTAATCTTTAACTTAGAAAACGCTAGGGCTTTGATAATAGGTTAAAAGTGATGATTTTTAGGTCGGATATGACATACGGGTCGGTTAAAAGGGCTAATTTACAGATCGGATAGATTATCGAGGTGTATTAATTTATTTATTTTTTAATATAAATGTCATGTGGTAATTAAAAGGGGATGTGACAATTCCATTTGTCATTTAAAGAAAGGAATATGAGTTGGTATTTCTAGCCAAGCAACTAATGTCTACAAGGACACATCTATGCGAAAAGTTAGACGGTGAAAACATGGGTGAGTCAAACTTCAAACAGGGGTATTTCTAAACATTTTCAAATAGTTTATGGGCATATTTGACCCTTTTTCCCCTTTGAGATCATTGGGTGTAAGTTCTTGCATGTAAAAGAAAAAAAGGTTTCTTGCATGTAAGGGGGAGTTAGATTGGATTGTATTTTCTATTAATTGCCTTTTGAGTTTTAGTATCAAAAGCTTAGTATTTTTTTAAAAGAACGTATATCTAAGGAATATTTCGAGCTTTTTCTGGAATCCTCTAATTCGAACTAAGGTCTCTCTAAAAAGAAGCCACAACACCTAGGGACTTTCCCTTCGATGTATCCTTAAAAAATCATCAAAGTTATGATGTGATCATTTATTAATTTATATTAAGTAGCAATTACCTTGTACATATACATATAATAAAAGAAAATGAAATTAGTAATACACCCGTGAAAGTCAAATCAAAAATATTTGTAAAGATAATATATATATATATATATATATATATATATATATATATATATATATATATATATATATATATAAAATCTTCATTTCTAATTATGTGAATAGTAGAAATTATAATCATAAGAATATTTATTTGTTTTTATCGACATATTGGACGTGGGAAAGCCTGTGGCCTATTAAAAAATGTCTCGTAAAATAATTCGCTCTTAAAATCACAATGCTCAAAATATGCTCACAATTATTCACGTGATAGCTAGCAATTTGATTAATTTTCAAAGTTAAATTAGATTATATTAAATTGATAATTTTAAAAAATAGATATTTAAAAACTATATGAAATGTATTATAAATTGCAATATTTTGCATATCAATATGATGAAAATATACATAGTAAAATGTTAGTCAAAGTTTTTATAATTTGACTCTAAAAAGAGAACTATTATATATATGGAAAAATCTTTTGGCCAGAAAATTTTGCTAGAATGATATTTTATTTATATTATTGTACCTTTTTAAATATTTTTATCCTTTTAACTTAATTTAACTAATAAATGGACAAAATATCAGTTTTTTTTAAAATAAAATTTTTTTAAAAAATATTATAGTTTTTTTAATTTTCTGGCCAAACTTATATATATATATATATATATATATATATATATATATATATATATATACACTACCTTAAAAGCATGAACTCCCAAACTTGAATGTTGAATTACTATAATACCCTCAATTAAAAATACTCAATTTATTTTATTTATTAATTTTATTATATTGAAAGTAGATATCTTTTTAAATTAAAGGATTATGACTTTTTCAATGAGTTGTGACTTTTCCAAAGGGTTGTGAATTTTTTTTGATGGGTTTTGACTTTTTCAATGAGTTGTGATTTTTACGAAAGGTTATAATTTTTTCGAAGGGTTGTAACTTTTTCAAAGGGGTGTGCCTTTTCTGATGAGTTGTGCCTTTTTCAAAGGGTTGTAACTTTCCCAATAAGTAGTGACTTTTTTGAAAAGTTGTGACTTTTCGGATAAGGCACAATTAACACATATTCATAGTACTATTTGGTGGCTATAAAAAGAGGGGTTTCCTCATACTTTTAAACAACAATTTCTTTAAGTTCTCTACTCTTTTTCTTCTTAAAAAATCTCAAGTGTTATTTGCAAAAATTGATTAAGTTCGAAATTCAACTAAATTCGAGGTACCTCATAAGAAAAAATTGGTGAAAAAATTGTAGCAAATCATTCATCAATTCACACTCATATTTTTTCTTACTACACAGTGACGAAAAGTTGTGGGAGAGACAATAATATTAAACAGATATGAAAAAAGACATATGATTTGGATAAGATATTTCTTCTTTGTGTTTTTATTTTTTATTCTTTTCCCTCAAACGAAGGAATTTCTTCCTAATTTCTCTAAAACAATAGGTATCAACATATTCCATTGAATTATTAATTTTGATGTTTCAATATTTCAAAAATAAGTTTTCACTTTTACTTATAATATAATAACATAGCCATAATTACTTTTAATAGATATGTACGTAAAAATGAACGGAGAAAGTAAAGTGTTGGTGGCAAGAGATTTAAATCAAATGGACACTAGAGTGAATATAGCATGAACATATATTTTCGTCTCTATGTATTGTTTCATATAATTTTTCTTTATGTCACAAGACACACTCCTTACTAGCTATATAAAAATAGATAAGAAAATAGTGATTGATCATAAAATGATCTTAAATCAAATTAATGATTCTATAAATAATACTTTACATTTTATTAATCTATTAATTTTTATTATTGAAAAATTTAAATATTTTATATCATGATACAACTTCTATAAGATACTAGATACTTTCATTAGACAACAACTATATGGCATGTATGCGTCAGAAAAAAAAAGAAGACTACAATTCCAAAAAAATAAGGTAGAAACTTAATAAAGTGAAATATTTTTCACAATAGGGGATGTTATTCATATATTAAAATTAAATTATTCTACTGAAGTATATATAACCATCATTCATGATAACAACCAAGTACACATTTTGGTAAAATTACCTCTCTATGATAGTCTTACTCAAATATTAATAGAGTAATAATATTTAGTAAAAGATGTGTTACATATAAAGATAAAAATATTGAAATACTTATGGTAATCCTTATTAGTGTCATGCGCATACTAAATTTCAAGTATGAATATTTAAGATAAAATTTGTACTTAAACATTGTACATCATTTATGTTCATAAACTCAAGAGGAAAGGCTATTGGTGACATTTTTTTAATGGATATTTTTTTTTTCTATTTCGTTGGTTAGATTTGTTTATAAAATTGAGTGAAGTAAGAAATAATATTATTAAAAAAATGTCACTTTCTCTCCTATTTAAACTTTGAATATATTTTAAAATGTTTTAATGATATTTGGTTATTTTGATCTTAAAATACAAGTAACTCTATGACAATATGTATCAATACTTTAAAAACACTTGTACTATGTTTGTTCAATTATAATTATTTACTAAAAAACTTTAATTTAGTAAAATTAATTCTATTGTATAACATCATATATTATATATACAATACACACGTGCCGTACGACTAGTATATATATAAGAGAACCCTAGGCCCGCCTACGTGGCGCCACCACAAATCATGATTTCTTTTTAAATTTATTTACTTTCAAAACTAGTCTTCCCCTTTCATGAAACGTTGGGACTTTTATGAAAAATTGTGACTTTTATAAAGGGTTGTGACTTTAATGAAAAATTGCGACTTTTATGAAAAGTTGTGACTTATCTAAAGAGTTGTGACCTTTCCGATAAAGCACAATATACATTTATTGAAATATCCTTTGTTGTCTATAAATTGAGGTATTTTCTCTCATTTTAAAACAACGAAAATTCTGAACCTCCTCTTCTTCTTCTGTACAAATAAATATTCGTGTACTTTGCTCCTATTGAGTGACTTACTACACCATTGTATTTGTATCAATACACTGATGAATAGAATCGTTCTATCCTGAGAGGATTTATTCCTTTAAAACCTTGGGTACTAGATGAGAATTATTTCCTTAAGGGACACTGTGCAATCAGTGGGCTCAATTTTTTCCATTCTATTTCATTCTATTGTAATAAATCCTGGTATATTTTTTTACCGTCATTAGTTTATGCTTATATTATTAATATAACACTTTAAGATTTCGGAGGAATGTTTTGCCTTAAAATGTTGTTGACAATGTAGAGTATGTATCGCAAATATGGATATTATTGAATAATCATATATAAGCTTAACAAAAGAGTTTAATCCCGTGCAAAGTACGAATAATTTACCTAGTTACAATTAAAAGTAAACGGATGTAGTATATATTAGGCCATTTTTCTTATACACTTCGCCACACACACACCCCTATATCATGCCAAATGAAAACTTATTACAAAATAAAATAAAATTAGGGCACATAGAGATATAGCCATCGAAGAAGATGAGGAGAATTTCTCTGCGAAATGGCAATGGCAATGGTATTTCCTTTGTCTCTTTCTTTGCTGATTCAGCAATTACTGTGAGAACTTGTTCTTCGTGCCATTACAGTAATAAATCTATTCCAGTAAAGGATAAAATTGGTGTAAATAGTAGCAATTTAGATGATGCTGTTACTCTCTTCCATCAAATGGTTACAATGAAGCCTCTTCCTTCAGTTGTCAACTTCTCTAAATTATTTAAGAATATGATTAGTATGAAACATTACTCTGTTGCCCTTTTTCTTTTCCGAGAAATGCAGAAATTGGGTATCCCAATTGATGGCTTCATCTTGACTAGTGTGATTAACAGTTATTGCCTTATGCATTACTCTGCTGATTGTGCATTTTCTGTGTTACCCATTTACTTGAAGAATGGCATTCCGTTTAATGTTGTCACGTTTACAATTTTAGTAAGGGGACTCTTTAGTGAAAATAAGGTCAAAGATGCTGTTGAATTGTTCAAAAAATTGGTGAGAGAGGATATATGTGAGCCCAATGACTTCATGTATGCAACTGTAATGAATGGGCTCAGCAAAAGAGGTCATACTAAAAAAACTTTAGGTTTGCTCCGGTTAATGGAACAAGGTAACCCTCAGCCTGACATATATATCTACAACATTGTTATAGATGCTCTTTGCAAAGATGGAAACTTAGATGCTGCTATCAACATTCTGAATGAGATGAAGCAGAAAGACATTCCTCCAAACATAGTCACATACAATTCAACAATTGATGGTTTGTGTAAGCTCGGTCAGTGGGAAAAGGTTAAAACTTTGTTCTCGGAGATGGTGAACCTTACTATGTATCCAGATGTGCACACCTTCAACATACTAACAGATGGACTATGCAAAGAAGGGAAAGTTGAAGATGCCGAGGAAGTAATGAAACACATGGTCAGAAAAGGTGTAGAGCCTGATATAATCACATACAATGCGATAATGGATGGATATTGTTTGCATGGTCAAGTCGATAGAGCGAGGAGAATTTTCAAAATCATGATCGATAAGGGCATTGAGCCTAACATTATTAGCTCTACCATACTAATAAATGGGTACTGTAAGAAAAAGAAAGTGGATGAGGCCATGCAGTTGTTTTGTGAAATTTCTCAAAAGGGATCAAAACCTGATGTCGTTACCTACAATACTATCTTGCAAGGTCTTTTTAAAGTTGGAAGAATAGGCCATGCAAAAAAATTCTTTGCTGAGATGCTATCTGCAGGGCCCATACCTAATTTTTACATTCATGGCACTTTGCTCAATGGTTATTTTAAGTATGGACTTGTTGAAGAAGCTTTGTCGCTCTTTAATAAGTTGGAAGGAAAGAGAGAAGATACTGATATTATTTTATACAATATTGTCATTGGTGGCTTGTGCAAAAATGGTAAACTCGACGAAGCTCGTGCCATTTTTGAGAATCTTCCTTTAATTGGAGTGCTACCGAATGTGAGAACATACAATATAATGATTAATGGATTATGTCTTGAAGGGTTGTTAGATGAAGCTAATGATATGCTAAGAAAAATGGAGGAGAATGGTTATCTGCCAAATGTCTTCACTTACAATGTCCTTGTGCGGGGATTTCTCAGGTGTAGCAAAATTACTGAAATGACAACTTTTATGAAGGAAATGACGGGTAGGGGTTTCTCATTTGATGCAACTACAACTGATTTATTGGTAAACGCTCTAAGGGAGAGTCCGTCCGTCCTTGACATGATACTAGAGCTTCACTCAAAAATTATGAAGTGAATATTTCTTTCGCCTGATTTATTCGGCTATACTATCATTGTGATACAATTTCCTTTTAGCACTGCAAAAGAAATGCTTTCTGATGCAGTTGTGGAAGCAGAAAAGCCAATTAGAATGTCGCTTGGTGCTTTGCAGGCAGGCTTATTGAAAAGGTAAACCACTTCCTATATTTTTATTGGGTCAAACAATGGGTTATAACCCAACTCACCCAACATAACCCAACCTCTCCCCTCTTTTTAAACAAATCACAGTTTTGGCAATTAACGTAATACATTGATTAACATTTGCTTTAGAAAGCAAAACAACTTCTCATTACCTTATTTCACTATTTTTATTTTTATAATTGATATTTCAGGAAAGTATTCAATTATTAAAATGCATAAGTATTGAATGTAATACTTGTTTTTGGTAACTTCATTAAGTCGAAAGTATCATTCCACCCGGGGAGATTAGAAATATGTCCATTCTAGAGGCTTGCAGAGAGTCTTCACCCATGAACCAAGAGAAGTTTCCCCTTAGTAAAGGTAAATCAATAATTCCCAGATTAAGAATGAATTCACTGAAGTTGTTTATTGCGCTGAATCTTCTACTACCGTTGGTTTTTTCACTCTTGTATCTGTAAACATTGAAGTCCTCTCCAACTACCCACAAATCATTCCATAAATCCCGTACTGCTGCAAGTTCATAGCACAATAGCTCTCTTTCTGGATTGTTGTGAGGTCCGTAGACAACACCTGTGAAACCCCATCTGAACTCCTCTTGTACTCTCCATCAAACATGAAATGGTGTAACTGCCCCTATGAATTTCTCTGACTGTCCATTGTCTTTTTTCCCAAAGTACTAGAATGCCACCACTTCTGCCATTGGATTTCAGCTCAGCCCATTCAACCCATCTATTGCCCCATAATTGATAAATCCAGCTTGGTGACCATTTCTCAACCTCATTTCCTTGTAATAGACTTAAGTTTGGATAGAATTTCTTTCCAAATAGGAAATCATAAGTATTTTTCAGTTTTTTTCCTTCTAATATTCCTTTCTTGTATGAGTTGGATTACCTAATTTATCCTGGGATTATTATTCCACCCCAGTGGCGAATTTAGGTACAAATTTTGGGTCATCCGAACCCGTACTCATCCAACTAAACTCGATATATTACTTTATAATTATTAAAAAATATATTAAATTAAAACTTGTTGAACCCATTCTCAAGATGGCTTATCTTTAAAGCAATGGTGCACCCGTTTTCTTGAAATCCTGAATTCGCCTCTGACCCCCATGGAGGGATAACTTATCCCTGGACTAATGGTTAATCCTGGGATAAGTTATCCCACCCTTTGCAACCAAACAACAAATTAATGACCACTTAAAAATTATCCCTGGATTAAATTCTCTTATCCATCACACCAAATCACTCTTTAGTTCCTAATTTACCCTTACCATTAATCATAGTCATTTCCTTATATTTTTCAAGACATTGTATTTATTATATTCAAAGGGTGACATAGTAAAATAGTCTTGAAGGGTTTTTGAATGAAGCTAAAGATATTCCATGGAAGATGGAAGACAATGGTTGTTTTCCCAACAATGTCACTTACAATGTTGTTGTGCGAGGATTTCTCAGGTGCAACAAAATTAGTGAAATGGCATCTTTCATGAAGGAAATAGCTTGAAGGGGCTTCTCATTTGATGCAACTACAACTGGGTTTTTGATAAACGTTATAAAGGAGAATCCTTCCGTCCTTGACATCATACAAGAGCTTCACTTAAAAATTGGAGATAAAAGTTTTAATTCTCCATTTTCTATTGTCTAGTTTTGCAAGGTGATTTACTAGATGCCGACACAAATAGTCGGTCATATGTAATTTATTTCAACCAAATGCTCTTTGTACTTTCTTTTTTCTCCTACTCTCTCTCTCATTAACTCTCTTGAACGGTGAACTAGATTACGTCAGGAAAGTCATAGAACTGGGAAGATTATCCAAGCAACAGAAGTTGGGAACTTTATGACAGAAGAGGTAAATTTGATGGCTCTTCTCATATAAAAGAAATGTGCAGTATTGAAATGTGTTTCCTGCCAAATGCTATTCTAGTTAGATCTGTAGTTAGATTGCAAGACATTCTTTTAAAATGATGTCAAATTTGTTTGTGTGGGTTGTAGAACAAGCTCATCATGGTCGCATTAGAAACTGAAGTAAGAAAGTGATGCAATTGGTGACACGTGTTAGTTTTTGCTTCATTTCTCAGACCTATAGCCTTTTTTAGTGAAGATAAGCTTAAATACTTTGCAACATAGTCTATCAGCTTCCTGGCTCATTCCTCCCTTTCACAGTCACTACACCTTCTTTCCAAAGGTTATGTTCTATCCTTTTTGAGACTGATACACTTCTACTGTTGCAAAGATGAAAATCCTGGGAAATTGCTCCTTGAATGGCCTGTTCCATATCCATTCGTCTTACCCGAATAGCAATTTTCTACCACTTCCTAGTTTAATTTGAATGTGCTTTAGGAGTTTGCTCCCTAAGTTTCTGACAAATTATATATGGTCTTTACCTGTTTGTTTGTGCCATTTGTACTGTAAACAGACACTGCTGCCTTCTCTTCATAACATATCTTTGGTTTTGAGTTTGATTGAATCCTCATAACTTGACAACATGATTTATAAAGATTATAGAATGACAAAATTATTTTTCCTTTTACTACTTGGATGAGGGACGCCTCATATTTGGTTCTGCTGCTCCTACAAGTTTGAGTTTCATGTGCCAATGTTCAGTTGGTTCGATTTGAACATGTTCTCCTCAAGAGGCGGAGCCAGGATTTGAAATTTATGGGTTTTGAATTTGTCACCGAACCCACTAGTTCATCTTAGTTATTGGCTTCGAACTTAAATATTCATAAATATTCAATGAAATTCCAAAATATTAATCGACCTATTTGTTATGTTGTAGGCTCATATATTTGTTTATTGGTATTGGAGCAGTTAATGTAATAGTATCTTACTTTAGGTCATATGTTCTCTAATATTCTTTTAATCATGTTAGAGATTAATATATGAGTAAAAATTATAGTTTAGTACTTTTTATTTTGTGTGTTATTATCCAAGATGAAATTTTATTAAGTGACATGATCATATAGTGAATCCCAAGCTCCCAACTTGTTAAGGCTTAATTTTTATTTTTTTTGTACTTAAATTCTCCTTATTAATTCTTTAGGTATGGTAACTAATATGTTTCTAGTCCACTTACGAGTCTAGGGGTGTCATGTTGGTTCAGTAATGAGAACTTTTGTTGTTCTTGTAGATGGCATAACATAATGTGGGAGCTTTTGTCGTTGTGAAACTTGGGAAAATAAGTCAACAACAACAAATACCTAATGTAGTCCCACAAAATAGTTTCTGGGAAGGGTAGAGTATGTGTAGACCTTACCCCTACTTCAGAGATAGAGAGGCTGTTTAGACCCTCACTCAAGAAAAAATCACTCCAAAGCATTCCTGAGAAAATAAGTCAACCACTACAGGAAGAGGTATCAACCACTTTTAAAAGAAATTGTCTTCCTTATCATCTTTTAAAGTTGGTGATGCTACCTCTCTGCTTATCTGTAGTAGTTTTGAACTTTGAAACTTTTCCATGATCATGTCTCCACCATGGGCGGATCTCGGTTGAAGGAAGGGGATTCCTCCATTGGAAAAATGAAGTGTATATAGGGTCAAATTTTTGTTTTATGTATATATATTAAAATTAAATGTTGAATCCCCTTGGCACAAGCCAAAAGTTCAACTCATTAGTAACGGGGGTTCAAATTCTCTTAGAGAACACAGGTTCAATTCCCGCTAACTATAGTTTCTAATCTTTTTAACTTCAGGTGCTCTTAATTTTTATTTTTTTTTAAACCACCTAGGCAAAAATCCCACTTTCGTCACTGGTCTCTCTGCATGTAGATTTATCAAGTTGTCTTTAAACATTTTTCTTATGGCGGTGGTATTCGGGCCATCTTTTCACACCTTGACTATTCTACTATTCTACTGAGTACCTCTTACCTCCCACCAACAAAGTTATCGGGTAACTCTGACTACCAAATATGTCTAGTTACTTTTTTAACACATTAAGTTTTCTATGGAATATTGAATCCTATGGACACTATGAGATAGAAGTAATATATATCTAATTTCTTCTGAATTATGGTTTATCGGTGTGATCATAATCTGTCACAAATCACATCCAAGGGTTTGACCTAGTGGTCAATGAAGTGGTTGAGAATCCTGAGGTCTCAGGTTCTAAACTCAGCGGAGGCAAAATACACTAGGTGATTCTTTTCATTTTTCCTAGCCTTGAAGGACAGAGTTACTTGGTACTTGTTGGTGGCAAGTATCCCGTGGAATTAGTCGAGGTGCGTGAAAGCTAGCCCGGACACCACGATCATAAAAAAATGATCTATCACAAATCTAACCTTGCCTCTTGAATCATTTGAATGTCGTCAGTGATTTTCTTGTTTCTCCTTTATTACACTTGAGGCGAGGTTCTTTTCATAAACAGTCTATCTAACTTCACGGGGTAGCGATAAGGTCTGCATACATTCTACCCTCCCCAGACCTCACTTGTGAGATTTCATTGGGTATGTTGTTGTTGTTGTTGTGTTATAGTGCTGGTAACTTAAGTTAGAGTGATGACGAGTAGAGCTTTTCATGATCATGTCTCCACCAGTAGCTTCATCATAGTTGTCGGTAAATATTTCTAGTTGTGTATGGAATATTGAATCATGTGAGCACTATTAGATAAGAGTAATATATATCTAATTTCTTCTATGTTTCCATTTTTCAGTGTGATCATGTTTCGTCACAAAATTAACCTCGTCTCTGGAGTCTGGAATCATTTGGATGTGAATTGTCAGATCTGATCTTTTGGTAATCTAATTCTCTTTCTTTTCTTTTTCTTAAGCAAGGTCACTGACTGTATTTCCCAATGACTATTTTATTTATTTATCAAAAGTAATTTTCACCTATGAGCTGCTTCAATGGATTTCTGCTTCCACATATGAGCAGATGAGATTTTTTGCTGTTTTTGAGGCCCTTTGATTGATGCTTGACTCGATTTTTTTCAGATCTAGTTAGCCACTGCTTGGTTACATTTGGATTTATCTTGTTATTTCTCTGTGTCGGCTTCTCCCTTGATGTCGTCTTCTCTGTTCTGGTCGTCTAAGGTATGAGCTGATTTGTTCCTTTTTTGCATTTTTCCGTATGTTCAAGTAAGATGTATGAGTTGGTGTATCTGACGATTTGTGTGTACTTTGATTTGAGCTTCTACTGAATTCAATGAATTTTTTACACAATAGAATGAGCATGATGCTGATGCCAATACCGTACATTGTACAATCACCCACCAACTTAGTATTTTCTCAAAACTATGATTCCTGTTATGTGTTTGTTGTACATGTCTGTGAATGTCCCCATTTCTGGGGTTATTGTCCTGCATTAGCTTTTCCTTGTTGTTTTTGTTGTTCTTTCTCCGATGAGCTTTATGTGTTTGTATATGCGGTGTTCGTATCTTTAACTGTCTTGCCCTGCAAAAGTGAGCAAACTGTTGGCATAAAAAAACATTTTCCCTGTTCTCCTCTCATAGGATTTGAAATAGAGAGCTTTCTCCTCCTTTTTGTGTTATGTGTCTCATTTCCTGCATGGTCCAACTCTCAGATACGGCTCATTCAACTTGTCACTGTTTATTATCCTTCTACTCTGTGTGTCTAGCTCCTGGAAGGTATTAGGTGCCAATGGCCCTTCATCCAGAGCCATATTAGCTAGATGATCATACAATTTATTTCCTTCCCTGAGTATTTGAGTGATTACCACTGTCCTTCCTTTGATGAGTCCCCATATTTCTTCTGTAATGGTCACTATCTTCCAGGGAACTTCCCAAACCTTCTATTATATTTTTTCAGTACTAGAGAACCTGTCTCAATTAATATTCTCTCAATTTGTGTAGTCTTTTTGTACTTCAAACCATATCGGATTGCCAAAGCTTCAGCTTGTATGTTGGTACTGAAAGGTTCTTCAATCTCCTTAGCCTGTGCTTGTATGACATCTCCATTGGTATCTCTTACGCAGAATCCCCAAGAGGTCCTCCCAGGATTTACTCAAAGCCCCGTGTGTTTTCACCTTCACACAACCTGTGTCTGGTGGCTTCCAAATAACTTTGATGATCTTCACGGTGTGAGAGTACCTATATATGGCTTCCACCATTGTGCTCCATTTGTATGGAGCATATTTGAGAATTTTCTTCCTTGCCTTCATGAACTGAATCAAAGTGTGCATCACTTGATATTTTAGTTTGGTATTGGCTATTTTTCCTCCATGCCTCAAAGTCTTCCTCCTTTTCCATAGCTCCCACAATATACTAGATGGCACTGCTTTAAAGTTGAAACATATAACTCACTTGCAGATGTGCATTCATCCCCCACCACATGTTTATCAATCGAGTAAGGTGTAGATTTTGATAAACATTGCAATAAATAGAATTTGTTATGAACATTTGGCGAATAATAGAAGAAAATACAAGCGCAGTGGTTAAGGAACATGTCCGAATCTACAAAAATATTTCCAAACATGCTGAGCTGCTGGAGAATGTAGGAATACATGATTTATATCTTCCACTCTAGGATATTCACAACAATGACATCTTGATGGAAATTGAATTCCCCATTAGTTCAAAGTATCATCCAGTGGCAATTTAGTTTTCCACAGTCTCTACATGAAAAAAGAGATCTGGATAGGCAAATCTTTAACCACATCAGCTTATACATTTCGTTGACTTCCCGTCTTTGTCTCATTGCCTGGAATGCAGACACAACTGTGAATTTTCCTCTTGCGTCTAGCTTCCAGTATGGTCTATCTAATTCCTCTTCCTCTTTAGGTGGGTCTACCTTTTCTAGAATATGTTCTGCCAACCCATGAGGAAGAATTCTTCTCAGTGTATTTTATTGCCATTGCCCCCCTTCATCTGTCTCTTTGACTAGTATAATTGTATCACACTCAAAATTTGGTGTAATGATTTGACATAAAGCGCACAGTCTTGTCCAATTGTCTAACCAGAAGTATGAGTTGCCCTCTTTCATCAACATAATATAGTACATTTAATGTTTATGAATATTCAGCTGACATTAATACAGACAAGTGCTAGGTTTAAAAGTTTTAAATCTCCATTTTCTACTGTCTAGTTCTACGAGATGATTTACTAGATTCCGCACAAATAGTTGGTCATGTGTAATTTATTACATCCAAATACTCTTTGTGCCTTCTTTTGTCCCCTCCTCTCTCTCATTAACTCTCTTGAAAATTACGTCAGGAAAGTCTATGGAACTGGGAAAGGTTATCCAAGCAACAGAAGCTGGGCATTTTATGATAGAAGAGGTAAATTTGATGGCTCTTCTCATATAAAAGAAATGTGCAGTATTGAAATGTGCTTCCTGCCAAAAGCTAGATCTGTAGTTAGATTACAAGAGATTCTTTTACAATGATGTCAAATATGTTTGTGTGGGTGGTAGAACAAGATCATCACAGTCGCACCAGAAACTGAGCTAAGAAAATTATGCAATTGGTGAGAGGTGTTAGTTTTTGCTTCATTTCTCAAACCTTTAGCCTTTTTCTAGTGAAGATAAGCTTATTAAAGACTTTGCAACATAGTCTATCAGCTTCCTGGCTCATTCCTCCCTTTAACTGTCACTACACCTTTCCAAACGTCATGTTCTATCCTTGTGGAGACAAATACACTTCTACTGTTGCAAAGTTGAAAATCCTGGGAAATTGCTGCTTGAAATGGCTTGTTCCATATCCATCTGTCTTACCCGAATAGGATTTTTCTTCCACCTTCCAGTTTAATTTGAATGTGCTTTGGGAATTTGCTCCATAAGTTTCTGACGAATTATATATGGTCTCCACCTTTTTGTTTGTGCCACATTATACTGTAAACAGACGCCACTGCTTTGTTCATAACATGTCTGTAGTGTTGAGTCAGTTTGAATCCTCAGAACTTGACTCCATGATTTATTAAAATTATAGAATGACAAGATTATTTGTTTTACTGCTTGGAGGAGGGATGACTCATATCTGATGTTCTGTTTCTTCTCCAAGTTTGAATTTCATGCGGCAATGTTCAGTTGGTCGGATTTGAACATGCTCTCCTCAAGCGGTTAAGCCAGGATTTGAAGTTTATTGGTTTTGAATTTTTCCCGAACCCGCTAGTTCGGGTTAGTTAGTGGGCTCGCACTTTAATATTCATAC
The DNA here is from genome assembly GCA_037074985.1 of Solanum bulbocastanum. Lineage (NCBI taxonomy): Eukaryota > Viridiplantae > Streptophyta > Magnoliopsida > Solanales > Solanaceae > Solanum > Solanum bulbocastanum. The sequence goes on from CM073602.1 coordinate 3,491,268, forward strand.
ATATTTAATAAAATTCCTGACACAAGTATAGGGTAGCCTAAGCAATAGCTACTGGGTTCGTCCGAAACTGTAGCTAATACTCTCCCTCCGCCCCTATTCTCCAGAAAACTAATTGACCTATTTGTTGTGCTGCAGGCTCATAATATTTGTATCGGAGCAATTCTTGTAATAGTATCTTGCTGTGGTTGCATTGGAGCGGCGACAAGGAATGGTTGCTGCATCTGCATGAGTGGTTTACCTTCATGATTTATTATGTATTTGTGGAACATTTCTAGTTAGATTTTGAGATCTTTCTTGCATAGCTTCTATTTCGAATCAATTTGGATGAGTTTTTGACCATTTTGGGCTTAATCTAGACTTGGTCACATGTCAGTTAAACTATTGTTTTTTCCTAATTACCTTGCAATTTGATCTCTAAGGGCTTGTTTGGAAAGCCATCTTGGTTGGTGGATTTGGTGTAACTACTTGTATGACATGTTTGGTTGGTCATGCAATTACTTGGTCGGTGGGTAATTTGGTGTAATGAATTGCTGCTAATTACATGGTGCTAATCCCTTCTTAATTTTCTTTCTTTTCGTTTTAATTTATTTTTTACTTCTATTATTTTAAATTCTTTTTAATTTTTATTATTCTACTGGTATCTAAAAATATATTTTTTAATTTTATATTATATTTATATTTCATTTCCTTCTCATTCTCAACCTTTATTTCATTTGATTCCATGTAATTTTTCGTAGTATAATTTTATTAGTATTCAAAATTTTAAATTAAAGTAGAATTCATCATTGAATAAGGTTATGGATTTACATTTTCCTTTTCTTTTAAATCATATTTATGTATGTTATATTGAAATTTGACATAAGAGTATCATGTTAAATGTTTTGTTTTGAATTTAGAACTTATGTTATATTTTTAATTTCATTTGTTTTAGGAGCATTGACTTGTATTTTATATTGCAAACTATTTTTTTATATTGCGTAGAAATGTTGAACTTTTTGCCCTTCATTAAAAGACTCTACAATAGACAAAATTGTCATTTACTATTTTCTTGATATTTAGAACTTTGAAATCAACTAAAATTTTAATTATTAAATGTTTGAGGTATTGTGAGTAAAAAAAAATCATCATATTATTAGTGAATTATTTTTGCTGTGTGATTGAATTCCTATGTAGAGCTCTCTTATATAAATCATGATGCTCGCACGTCACACAAACTATCTATTTGTCTAAATTATGTGTGTTGTTAACCTGATAGTGATTTGAATCTAATCTATCATGAGTGAAGTGAGAGATGTTGAATGTTGGATCTAGGTCATGAGTCACTATGTGAGCAAATCCATTCGTTACGATAAGAATTCGATTACCCGCCTTATAATTTGAATATGAGAAATCCCTCTTTTAAGTGCTGAAGAGAAAAGTGCGTACAAAGTTTCATTGGCATTTAGCCAACCTTTCAATAAGACAAACTGATCCAATGGCTTGCAGACGGAGCACTGAATACATGCAAATTTAAAGACAAAAAAATTCAAATAAAAGAAAAACTTAATTTTGACTCTCGAAATTTCAATTGTGCCACAAAAATTGAGACGGGAGGCAAGGACTGATGTAGCTCTTTGGTATCGACTTTATCTGAACCCAGTACTTTTGACGCGATGTATAATTTATGAGTAAAACATAATAAACAATAGATACAACGATTCAAGGATAAAAAACTTCAAATGTTGAACCCGCAAAATATAAATTCTGGATCCATCTCTGATGGAGAGAGTATGTAACTTTCAACTGGCAAGTCAAATAATTCTATTCTTTAGGGGTTCAGCAATTTGTAATATGTATCCTTAAAAAGGGAATTTTCATTCAACTATATATGTAACAATTTGAGAAGATGCAGAAAGCTTTATAGTAAGCCTTCAGAAAATTTAATCATCTTTAGGGAGTGTGCACAGAGGAGCAGTATGCTCATTATAATTTCTTGATGTATCTTAACAGGTGCTACAAGATTCTTCTGTAAAGTTTGCTAGGGATCACTATGCAAATGTATGTCAGGATGTATATAAAACCGAGTTACTGAGAGCAATTTGTATCAGGCCTTACCAGCTTTGATCAGCTCCTTCGTCAAATTTGCCAGAGCTGCTCACTCTGAAGTCCAGTTGTTTCTGATGCTTTGAGCGTCTTCTCTCATCAAAATTCTCCCATCCTTCAATCTGTGATCGTTTGAAAATCGTAAGAGGCAGACTAGATAGGGCATGTTACTGTTATTACTTTATAGTAGTAAATAATTTACTACCTGGCAGATAACATCTATAGTTATTTCAGTTCCATGGAGATCTAGTGTAGAGAGTTGACAGCACTGTTTAAAAATGCTGCTAGGAAGGGATTTGAGCCCGTTGTACCTAAGATAAAGTGCCTGCACCAGTAATCGGAACATGAACCACGCAAATAATTGGGGCAAAAGCATACTGTCAGGTAAACGAGGCCATCACATGATGTTAGATGTTTCAGAAAACATTGTTGACTAAAGAAACTTGTGTCGTGTCTTGCAAAGAAAACAACTTTTTTCCCCTTTTGATAACTGAGAGATCCCTGGGAGTTGGTTGGCACATAGTTCGACACTATGTGATAATGGGCTACCATCTATCCTTCTCCACTTAAATATTTTTGTGGCAACATTTAGACTCGTGACATGCCCCTATAATGTGCAGTATAAACTTACTAGCGCCGATTGATAAAACCAAGTTTTTCACTTAACCATGATTAAATTTTACCTATCATGTGCTGTGCTTTTAGCCAAGCAAATGGTGTCGGTCCAGCAGATTATGGCAGTAAATCCTCTAGTTTGGTTTAAAATGCCATAGCTGAATGTTCTAGAGCTGATACATAAATGTCCATCCAGGCTATGCTCTATCTTAGAAAACTATGTTACATTCTTTACCAATGTCTAACAACCAGTACTTGAGCATATATAGCTAATTTCGTAAAACGTTTGCAAGTTCTTTTCTGTACGGCATTTATTAAGAAAAAACAAGATTTTTTTTTTTTTTATATTGCATAAAAAAAGCTGTAAACTGAAGTGGTATTTCGAAGAATGACTTCAAAAGAGAAAACGAAAAATGTATAGATGAAGACAGACCTTTAAGTCCTTTAGTTTGCTAATTGTTTCTGGCAGCTCTACCAAAAGATTAGATGAAAGATCAACCTACACCATATAGAATCACGTTATCTGTATAGGTAATAACATCACAAGAAACAATAAACGCTGGAACTTATTGCAGGTTTCAGCCTATATTTTGGATTTCATGATTCCAGTTAATGAAAGAGAAGAGAAGACAAGTGGGTAGAGGAAAATATGCCCTTTTTTACCTCAATAAGAGAAACACAACCCCCTATACTTTCCGGAATAGAGCGTATCCTGCAATTAAAAGGTTAAGCTTACAAACCTAACTCAGGTCCTTATCACTTCAAAGAAAAATAAAAGATAAAAAGAAAATCAACAGACTCCAAAACATCCATGACCTCCAGAAAAGGAGGAGAGGGAACAATAATGTAAAACACTAAGGGGTCGTTTGGTTTGAATATGAGTTATGATGGGATAAGTTATGATGAGATTAGTTATGATGGGATAAGTTGTCCTGGGATTATTTCTTATTGAGTGTTTGGTTTGTTGTATTCAAAATAATATATATTGATAAATTTTAAGAACAAGTTGTTTGTCTACAAAATTACCCTTTACTTTGTTTAAACTTTTTAAATTTTTCTTTGCGAGCTTTAGTTATTCACTTTTTAAAATAAAACTTTTATTTTATTTAACTTAAATATTTTTGTTTATGTATCCCCGTGATAAGTACCATGTGTATTTAATAATATAACTTTTTTCTTATTTAGCTTTAAAATAGAACTTCCCTCTTAACTTTTTTAAAGAGAAGAAAATTTATGAGAAATCAAAATAAAATAAACATAAGAATTAGTCAAATAAATTCATAAATAAAATTATATTTATATAGTGTAATTTTTTAATAGAAAAATATGTATAATTATCATAAAATAAGGAGTAGTAAATATTATTATACATGGTATTAAAAATAATGTACATATACATAGATGTGAAAAATGATGTATAAAAAGGATTTAATGGGATATATTTGTCATTTACCTATTTTAACGCGGGATAAGTTATCCCGGGATTACTATACCACCCAATGTGAGGGATAACTTATCCCAGTACTAATTCATAATCCTGGGATGAGTTATCCCAAGCTTTGCAACCAAACAACGAAATAAAGGGTACTTAAAATTTATCCTGGGATTAACTCCCCTAATCCATCACACCCAGAGGCGAATCCAGGATTTCAAGAAAACGGGTGCACCATTGCTTTAAAGATAAGTCATCTTGAGAATGGGTTCAACAAGTTTTAATTTAATATATTCTTTAATAATTATAGAAGTAATATATTGAGTTTAGTCAGATGAGTACGGGTTCGGGTGACCCAAAATTAACACATACATTCGCCACTAATCACACCAAATGACCCCTAAATATCATGATAACCATACATTGAAACATCTTTTTTTGTTTCAGTACTTCAAATTACCTGTTGTTGTTAACTTTCAGAACCTCAAGGCTGGTCAGCAGACCTATCTCAGATGGGAGACCTGTTAACTCGTTATGTGCAATATGAAGTTGTCTCAGACTGGTCAAAGTGCCGACCTCAGGAGGCAGTGTTGCTATGCTGCATACCAAAGAAGACTACTTGACACAATCATACAAGAAACCTTTATACGAAATAATGGCATATGATAAATGATTGAGGTCGGTAAACAGAGTAAGATGTATCAGAAAATAAAATTGTAACACAAAATGACATCTGGATGTCACTGACCAAAAAATTAATACCATGAATTTCGTGAATGAAAGATAGACAGCTTTATTTTTAGTTTCATGCATGTTTGAGAGGGTCAGTCAATAAATAATGCTGTTTTATGATTAGACTGGTACAATTTACAAGCCACCATACACTACAGGCATGAAGAATTGGTCTCTCCCCTCAGACAAAAGCAGTATTTGGGTTTATATCCATTGTCCAACTGTCTTAAGTTATATGTGAATCTTATACAATGGAACGGTTTTTATACTTTAGCAAATGGGGTGTCTGAAAACCAATTTGGCACTTACAAGTTAAAACTGAGTAACTAAAGAGCTGATTAAAAGCTTTATAATATTTCTGTGAGAACAAATTGAGTTAACATAGAAATTGCCAATACCCAATCACTAGTTCAAATAAACTATAAACTGATACGTAAAAGCCAACCTATTCAAACATTTGAGAGACCATGACAATTGACAATTTTTCAATTATGTTTTCGCAAGTATTCGACTATTCTGAAAGTAACTTTTTATAAATAAATACCAATAAAAGTGCAAGGAGGTTTGTATGCTCCGAATAGCAAAGTGGAGAGGAGGTTTGTATGGGAAGAACTGGCTGATGTAAGAGGCTTGATGGTCGGTCCATGGGCTGTTTGTGGTGACTTTAATGTCTGTAGATTTCCTTCTGAAAAAAATGAGTGCAACAGGTTAAACTCAGCAATGAGAGAGTTCTCAGAGTGCATTGAAGACATGGACCTCATTGATCTGCAATTAAGTGGTGGAAGGTATACCTGGTACAAGGGCGATAACCACATCACAGCATCCAGGATAGACAGGATTATGGTCTCCACAGAATGGAATAATCTCTTCACCAACATAAAGCAAACCACTATGCAAAGAGTGACTTCTGATCATGTTCCTATAGCCTTGTTGTGTGGACATTGGGAACAAACTAAATCCTATTTTAAGTTCGAAAATTGGTGGCTGAACCAAGAAGGATTTGTTGAAAGAATCAAGGTCTGGTGGGATGATTTTGAGTTCTATGGGAAGCCAGACTACATCTTAGCATGCAAACTCAAAGCCCTCAAAGGGAAACTGAAAGAATGGAGCAGAAATGAACAAGGTAATCTGAAATTGCACAAGAACAACCTTCTCATTCAGATGGCTGAGTTAGAATCACATCAGAGCAACAGAGTTTTAACTGAGGAGGAGATAGGAAAAAAAGCCACACTTTTCATGGAGTATGAGAGGTGTTTGAAGAATGAGGAAGTGGCCTGGAGACAGAGATCAAGGGCTTTGTGGCTTAAGGAAGGGGATAGGAATACAAAGTTTTTCCACCAAACAGCAAATGCCCACAAGAGATACAACCATATTGATCAATTGGAAGTACAGGGAGACATTATAACAGAGCCAAACAGAATTAAGGAAGAAATTATTTCTTTCTACAAAAAGATGTATATAGAACCTGAAGGTTGGAGACCCTCTGTAAATATCAGCAACCATCCTACCATTACAGAGGGTGAAAATGAAGCATTGCAGGCAGAGTTTGAGGAAGAAGAAATACTTGAGTGTTTAAAAATGTGTGCTATAGACAAAGCCCCAGGTCCTGATGGATACACAATGGGGTTCTATCTAAAATGTTGGGAGATCATCAAACATGACATTATGGGGGCTTTCCACAATTTTCACTCAACAGGGAAGTTTGAAAAGAGCTATAATGCAACTTACATAGCACTGATTCCTAAGAAGACAGGAGCAAAGGAACTCAAGGACTTCAGACCCATCAGCCTAATTGGTAGCTTCTATAAGCTAATGGCCAAAGTTTTGACCGAAAGATTGAAGAGAGTTGTGGATAAGTTGGTAGACAAACAACAGATGGCTTTCATCAGAGGCAGACAGATAACGGATGCAGTGCTTATAGCTAATGAAGCAATTGATTCTAGAGTGTCCCAGAAGAAACCTGGTATACTATGCAAACTTGATGTTGAGAAAGCATATGACCATGTGAATTGGGATTTCATTCTAAGTATGTTGAAACAAATGGGATTTGGCAGCAGATGGATCAGCTGGATCAAGTTTTGTATTTCAACTGTTAAGCTATCAGTACTCATCAATGGGTCTCCTGAAGGCTTTTTCAGTGCACACAGAGGAATCAGGCAAGGGGATCCTTTATCACCCTTTCTGTTTATCATAGCTATGGAGGGGCTTAACAATATGTTGAAGATAGCCAAGACAACAAGAAGAATACAGGGATTTGAAGTCAGTAGGGTTGCTGGGAATAGTATGGAGATCACACACTTACAGTATGCTGATGATACACTAATTTTTTGTGGGGCTGAGGAGGAGCAATTGCTGACTTTGAGACTTATACTAGTCTACTTTGAAGCCATATCTGGACTACATATAAACTGGAACAAAAGCCATTTGTATCCAATTAATGTGGTTCCGAATATGGAACACCTTTCACAAACCTTGGGAGGAGTGACAGGTACTCTGCCATCAGTATACTTGGGCATGCCTTTGGGGGCAAAGTCAGGAGCCATAGACATCTGGAACCCAATATTGGAGAAATGTGAAAAGAAACTAGCTAGATGGAGATCACAGTACCTCTCCTTGGGAGGTAGATTAACTCTGATAAACTCTGTTCTGGATGCTCTCCCTACATATATGCTATCTATCTTCCATATTCCCCAGTCAGTAGTTCAGAGTTTGGACAAAATTAGAAGAAACTTCTTGTGGCAAGGAAATAAGGAAAGAAAAGGTTTTCACTTAGTCAAGTGGAAGAACATCATCAGAAGTAAGATGCAAGGTGGATTAGGTATCAAGAATCTCAAAGACCACAGCAAAGCTCTGAAGGTGAAATGGTTATGGAGGTACCATCAGGAGGACCAAGCACTATGGTATAGGGTGATCAACAACAAGTACGAGGAGCTAAATAAATGGGTAACCAAAGAGGTAAATACCCCTTATGGGACTAGCCTTTGGAAATCCATCAGAATATTTTGGCCTTTTCTCAGTAATCAGTCAACTGTCAAGGTACAAAATGGCAGAAAAACAAGTTTTTGGTTTGATAAATGGTTGGGTGGTATGAGCCTCAAAGATCGCTTTCCTGACATCTTTACATTGGCTCAACAGCAGCAGAAGACTGTCGCTGAAATGAGGACACAACAAGGCTGGGATCTGATCCTCAGAAGAAATCTGAATGACTGGGAAATTCCCAGAGTACTGGATTTGCTTAAGGTTCTGGAGAATTTTCAAGGTATACAAACAGGTGAGGATTATTTATGGTGGCAGGGGCACAACAAAGGTAGTTACAAGGTGAAAGAAGGATACAAACAGATAAGTCCTGGTGGCATTCAAGACTACAAATGGCCTTGGAAGCAAATCTGGAGGATCAAAGTGCCACACAAAGTGGCATGCTTTACATGGCTACTAGCCAAGGAAGCAGTTTTGACATTGGATAATGTGGCCAAGAGAGGAATCTCTCTATGCAATAGATGTGCCTTATGTGGTAAGGCTAACGAGACAGTGAGACATCTCTTCCTACATTGCAACTTTACTGAGCAACTGTGGCAGATTTTCCTTAATCTCAGAGGCATATCTTGGTGTATGCCTAGCAAGATTAACGACACTCTATTCAGTTGGGAGATGGCAGGAGTTGGGGCTACAAATAGAGAAAGATGGAGGATGATCCCTGCTAGTATTTGGTGGACTATATGGAGGGAGAGAAACGAGAGATGTTTTGAGAATAGGAACAACAACTTGCAGGAAGTAAAGCTGAAGTGCATTCTGTTGTTCTGCTTTTGGTGTACAAATGTCTACTCCAATGAAACCGAGTCAATCATAGATGTTTTAGGATCCATTTAGATTTGGTTCAGTTTTTGGATAGATTATACTTCCTTTCTGCTTTTGTAAATATGGTTTCTCGGTACTACCTAAGTACTAAATGAAATACAAATGTTACTAGTTCAAAAAAAAATAAAAGTGCAAGGAATACAAGTATATAAGACAGAAAACTGTGGGCGAATTTTACAATTTAGTTTCAAGCTGTATGTCAAAGGAAAACTTGGTATGACTAACATTCCAATGATGCAACTTAACATTTGAATACTAGAAATTCAACAACTTATATTACTCATTGATATACTTCAGTTTTCATATTTTAATTTTATGAAAACAATAAATGAGAACTATGACATTGCAATTATTGTCCCTCACACTCAAATGTACATACATGTTTGGTGTAGCCATCATTTAATGGTGCAGAAAAGAACAAGTTTGTATTTAAATTAAATAGAGACGATGCAATATATTGGTGAATCTCATTCAGCTTGGAGAGTAATATGCTGATGAAGGGGGACTTACTGGTTTTGGTTCAGTGAAATAACCATAAGACTCTTTAGAGAAGCTAGCTCTTCCCAGCTTAAGGAAGTATCCATAATTTCATTCCCATTGAGGATCAATTTCTGGGAAGCAGAAACAATACCAAAATAAATTTCTGCCTCAAACAAGTTCGCAATTTCAAAGAAATATAAAGAAGTCAGCTCTACTGACCTGAAGAGAACTCAAGCTATTAATCGCCGCTGGAAGATGCTGTATGGCGTTGTGGCTGATATCAAGGACTCTAGCGGAAGGTCCGCAGGTCAACACTTCATCAGGCAGGACCTATCAAGTTCCAATATGTAATGAGAGCAACATCTTCAAGAGGAGGAAAAAGCAAAAAGGAATCGGCTGGGAACGTAGTTTCAGGACGTACATAATGCTATTTACGATTAAACACAAGTAGATAAATAACTCTTGGGCTATAGAAGGAATCAAACTTGGTCCTACTACTTGGCTAAGATAAATTTACCATTTGACCCTAGTATACTCTCATACAGGATACACAATATGTACATGCACAAATGATATATAGAGGGATTTTATCTGATTAATGCAGGCTAAATGTGCTCTCAGACTAACCCAACATTCATTCAATAAGTTTGAACTGCACGGTAGTATTTTTTTTCTTTTTTCTTTTCTCTACATGACTGCATCTTTTTGGGTCTTAAATTTAAATTTAGTCTTGCAAACGAGGAAATCTTGGGTGGTCATTTTGGTTTTGGTGATGCAATAAATAAGTTCAAAAGATGAACAAAATGGAGATACAACATATTGTCACTAGCTATGGCCTATGAGGAAGGTCATGGCACTTAGTCCACCAATTTCCCAAAAATGAACAATATTCAGCCCATCTATCAGCCAAAGTTTTTAATTGGAATAAAACGTTGTCAGGGAAGGATTTTGTTTTATTCCAAATGTACTGAATCTATATGACACTACTCCTCCTCTCTTTTGGCAGTTTTATTCATAGTGGAGGGGAAATAGAATTTTGTTTTTTGTTTAGACTGCAAAACTGGTGGAGTTACAACTCACACCTAAGATCTTTCTAAAGATACTGGAGATCTACTCCAAAGGCCATGTTCTATTTGGAGTAATACTGAAAAATTAGTCTCCATACAGATGGATGAGTTGTTAACAGCTCCATTACTGAAACTGATATTATAGCCAGAATGAAGAACAATCAAAGGTTCAAATCCCTCAGTCCACTTTTATAAATTTATGGATTCTTTTCTTTTGTGGTTTTGCCTATATTGGTATACGAAAGAGAAGGAAATAGCTTGGCTATCTCACCTACTCGAGCCAGAAAATGCATTAGATATAAAATTAGAAAAATGAATTGGAAGGAAAAAGGAAAAGACCAAACAATTCTATTTTTAGGTCAACTCCAATATGTATATGATTGGGATCAAAGTGAGTTCTAGTTCAACAATTGTATCTCTTGTCCCGTCAATAGCGATTGTTCACGGTAAGAACAAGTTTGAAATCATTGGTTAAAGCAAAGTCAGTTACTTCTCGTCTTACCTTCAGATTGCATTCTGATAGTGCAACAACCCCAGTGGCTTTCCACCGTTCAAGTTGGCTCTTCACAACAGGAACTTGAGGAACATCCCTTTTAGGTCTCATAGCTTCAGGCATCCTCCTCGATGTGGGAAAGTTGGAAGCTTCCTTTCTTATTGGTCCATCCTATCCAATATACACAAATAAGCTTTAAGCCTTAAGCTTTAAGAAAGCAGAAGTTCAGGACCTAACTAGGATAAATTTAGTGGAATTTCTGGTTTTCAAATTTTTATACAAATTCGGAAGTCACAAGTACAGGTCAATCAATTAAACCTCAATCCAAATCAGTTGTAGTCTCCTATATCTAAATAATACGTTCTACTACGCGTAGCCTTAATTCATTCTAGTAATCAATACGTTATCCTTTAACACAAGTGAGAAGCTTATCAATGCTAGAGGTTCTCTCCATTTTCTAATTATGTACAAATCCGTAAACAAACTAAGTATAGTAACACATCTAAGTATTAGTCCCAAATAGTTATGCTCAATAGAGTATTATGTATAGGAAAACAAAGAATTACCCCTTGATGTAAGCCCTGGGAAGCCATAAGCATGATCTTCGCACCATTTCCAACCTCCGATGACTTCAATGTCATTTCATCCACCAAAACTTTCCCTATTCATGAAAAAAAAAATTATGTCAACTATCAAATTCACTGATATTCAGTTCTTTGGAGCTCCGATTGTATACGAAATAATGCTGATAGGTTAGAATTGAAAGAAAAAAATACCTTTGAAGATGAGTTTTTGGCCGCGAGAGAGGACATTTGTGAGTGGTTGAAGGAGAGACTTGAGGTGTTTGACAGTGGACTCGTTGGAGATTTCCACCGGTATCGATCGACCGCTGAACTTAACATTCACTGTGATTGTACTCCGGTTATCGGCGTCGCTTTTTCCCTCTTTCTCCATTTCTCTGTACTCGCAGCCGATCTCTGAACTCAAACAACAATTATTCCTATTGGCGAAATTATTTATCATTCCTAGGTAAAATGTAAATACCAGCAAATTTTTTTTTATTTTATTTTTTTAATGACAAGGAAAATTTGCACTCGCTATTATTTGGGTGTGCACAGGATAAAACCTTCGCTTCTATGTAATAGCTCGCAAATCACATAGGAGAGGTAACCCGCACTAGGCAAGTCTGATGCAACGAGCCCGAAATATAATTTAATTTGGTCTAACGAATATTCATGTAATTTGGTGAGATAAATAAAGACTTAAGTTTGAACAATTAGAGAAACGGAAAAGGGCCTAAAATGCCCTTCAACTATCCGAATTGGAACAAATTTACCCTTCTTCTACCTTTCGGGCCTAAAATGCCCTTAACATCAACATTTAGGCTCTATTTTGCCCTTTTTTTTAACTGCCTAAATAATAACATCAATTAACAAATTCATTTATGACGTGTCGCTATCCTATTGGCTATCCTAATAATTAATTAAACTAATTAAAAAAAAATCAAACCCACCCAAAAGACCCACCCATAACCCAAATCTTTTAACCCATTATTACCCAAACCTTTCAACCCAATATCCAGCCCCAAAACTTTTAACCTAAAAAGAATTTTACGCTCATCATCTTCAAATTTCATCTCTTCTTCCTCAATCGCAGCTCACCGAAATTCAATCGTTCTTGCCAACAATTTGAAGTTTCTGTTCTTTGTGTTGTTGCGGATTAATATCCTCACCCACTCAGGTAAGAATTTCTCTATTTTTAGCATTTTCAGTTACAACTTCGAACTCTAATGTTGTCTAATGTTGTTATAATTTGATGTATATTTACATTTTTATGTTGTTACATGTGGTGTATGCTTGTTGTAGTTGTTTTTAGATGATACATGTATTTTATATTTTCATTATTATCTCGATTTATTATCTTTTAATAATGTTGTCTCAAGCTGAAAGTTTTATCTTTTTCGGCATATATTTCATGTATTTTTCTCTGTTTTCGATGCTTTCTTGGCTGTTAGGTATGTCATACTTAAATGGATTTACTTATTTTTGGTGTTGCATTCTCTATCTAATTAATAGACATAACATGTGATCTCTATCCCCTTTGTCTTCTCATAAAATATTGGTAGATTCCTTGTTTGTTGTTTTCTTTATTGTTTCTGATAAGTCACTTTCTTTTTTTTTATATCTGTCATGTGACTTTCTTCAAAGAATGGGTGAAAAGGTTGATGTGGTCTTTAACTATGGGGGCAAGTGGGCCCTGACTCTTCAAGTTAATTACATTAAAAAATTGACTCATATATGGAAGAAGTATGATCCAAATTTGCTATCATAAATAGACCTTTATTCAGAATACACTGAACAATTGTGTTCTAGTAAGGTGAAACAATTGCTATGCTTGGGGCCTTCTAATAAGTATTATCCAGTAGAGGGTGATTCATGAATTAGGACACTGCAGAATGCATTGTCTACTCAATCTAATGTGCTTCAACTTCAACTGTTTGTTGTTGAGGAGGGTGAAGATTATGTCCCAGCTCTTGACATCAGTCAACTTAATGAACCTTTTCCTATCACAGTAGATGCAGTAACTGATTGTGACAGCAGCCAACTAAATGAATCTCTCTTTATTACAGTAGATACAGTAATTAATGATGTTATCAATCAACTTAATGAAGCTTGTCTTGTGACAATACATGCAGTAACTGATGGTGAATCAAGCGAGGAAGAGAAGGGTGAAAATGAACCTTTTGCTAGTGATCATGATAGTGATGAGTTGGAATTTTAGGAGGGAAAAAAGAAGAGAAGTAACTGAGAAACTAGATAATTTTTTTGAAGTTAGAAAAGGGTATGAGCTTCAAGAATCTTGATGAAGCTAAAAGAATTGTGAGTTATTATTCAATTGTTAGGAAGAGTGGTCTTAGAGTTGTGAAGAGTGATTCTACCAGACTTAGATATAAGTGTGCTATTGGTTGTCCCTTTTTGTGTCTAATATCAGAAGTTAAGAAAGGCCAAGGATTTGAAATTAAGACCTTAGAAACAAAAGATACATGTCAAGAAGCCTTTAAGAATAGAAGAGCTACTCAACAAGCTTTAGCACACTACTTCAAGAATAAGGTTCAGAATAACCCCAAGTACAAAGTGAAAGACATGAGGCAGGATGTAGATGATCATTTTTCCTTCAATATCAGTTATTAAAAAATGAAGAGGGTTAAAAGACTTATCTTGGAGAAACTTGAGGGTAGTTTTATTGATAATTTCAACAAATTGGAGGCTTATGCACAAGAATTGAGGGATAGCAATCCTGGTTATGATGTGGTGATAAACATATCTAAAGATGTTTTAGAACAAGGGAAAAGAAGATTTTCAAGAATGTATGTTTGCTTTCAAGCTTTGAAAAATGGATGAAGAGCTGGTCCTAGGCCATTTATAGGACTAGATGGAACATTTTTAAAAGGGAAGTGTAAGGGAATATTGTTGGTTGCCCTTGGACAAGATTCAGTAAAGCATTTTTATCCACTTGCTTGGACAGTGGTGGATAGAGAAACAACCAGAACATGGAAATAGTTCTTTGAGTTGTTAGAAATTCATTAGATCTAAAAAATGGTGAATGATTCACATTTATGTCTGATATGCAAAAGGTAATAATTTGTTAATTTCTTTTTCACTTTCTAATTTTTCTTTTGTATACAGTTGAACTACTTACTTGTTTTAGGGGTTGATTGGTGTTGTTGGCCAATTGCTTCCAAAAGCACATCATAGATGGTGTGTAAGGCACATAGAAGCCAATTGGGCCATTAGATCTAACGACTACACCACACTACTAGATTTCTAACATTACATCAAAATACTAACGACTACACCACACTACTAGAATAGAGCTACACCAAATTTGTAGCCTATAGATTGCTAACATTACATCAAAATACTAACGACTACACCACACTACTAGAACAGAGCTACACCAAACTACTAACGACTACACTACTAGAACAGAGCTACACCAAACTACTAAGGACTACACATTACAAACGATCCAAGAAAAGAAGTTCAAACATAGCTACAACACACTACATCAACTTGGCAGCTACAAAACCAACAATAATACCCCAAGAGATCAGAAGCAAGCTTATCAATTGAAGCCCTTTCAACTCCCACTTTGGTTTATTATCATCCAAGTTCTTCAAATTAGAACATTCAATTCAATCCTCCAAATTTGAATTTTCAAAAAAGCGATATCATTCAAGTTAGAATCAATGTTTGGTTTATGAATTTCAATGCCACCCATTTCCTTTAGGATCTTCTTCAATCAGTTTCTTTCCTTCCGAATTGAATCTAATTCAATCTTTTGATTGCGAATCATCAATGACACATGACTTGAAAGTTTACTATCGATCCAATCCAATAACCACAAGATCATGAGCCAGGACGACAACATTTGAATAATCGACGTCCACCATTCTCACGGGTCATAGCAGTAAAATATTTTGCTATCAATCCACACTTACATGTACGAGACTCAACTTGTTGAGGAGAAGAAACATAAGAAGATGTCGACATTGAAACAACACAAAATTTAACAAACTGATGAAGAAGATGATTTCCAAAAGAGCTCCAAGAATTGATGAAGTTGGGTGGAAATGTTTAGGGTTTTGTTTAAAGAAATGGGTAATGGGTGATTTATTTGTATGGGTTGGATATTTTGAAAGATGGGTCGGGTGGATCCGGGTGGATAGGGTGGTTTGGGTCAAACAAATTATGATTTAATTAATTAAATTTTCAACCAATTACAGCATGCCACGTAATAAATGAAATAATTAAATATATGAACTAAGTAGTCCGTTAGTCTAAAGGGCAAAATAGGTCCCTAAAGGTTAATCCCAAGGGTATTTTGAGGCCAAAAGATAAACGAAGGATATTTTTGTACCAATTCCAATACTATAAGGGTATTTTAGACCCTTCTCCATTAGAGAAATGTTTTATAAGGCAATTCAAGTTCTATATAGTATTTTAGGTGCATTATCCCACATAAAATTTATGTGTCTGTTTAACTTTATATAAATTTAAATATTTATTGAAAGGTAACTTACAAGTATGTTTATGTATTACAACTTAATTATATTAAACATAAAATAACATGACATGGATAATGTTACAACTTGTTTGAAAAAAAAAAAAACATTTTTAGTGTACATATTAAAGAGTCGATGGAGCTTTGGATTTTGAACTTTTTTAACACCTAGCTGTATTAATACCAAATATTTTGAGACTTATCCCCTTTTAATATATTTTATTTATCATGTCTATATTGTTTTAACTGTTTTTTTTTTTATATATTCTATTTTGAATGTATGCTATTTGCATTTTCTGATGAAGTGATTAGTTATAATTATATCTAATTTATTTTGATCGCACGTTCATTTTAGCATCCACGTCTCTATAATAGCCATTTTGTAGATATATTAAAACTTTAGTGATCAACAATCTATCATTTGTTATCAACATAAATGCATAACTAATTTTGTAATTGTTTTATAGAACTAATGTATGTATGACCACATATATACATAATACATAATTTTTACTTTCAACTGAAAACTTATTTGGATGAATAATTGTTTCAATCTTAAAATATTCAAAAATAGCTCCGATAAAATAAAAAAAATTCAATTATTAGCATTAAATAAGTGAATAGAAATTACACCATATTGCCATTACCATTTACCAGTACATTTTGGGGCATGTACCAAAAGAAAATGAACTTGAGAAAAATATTTTTTTAATAAAATGTTCCGTTGCCGGGACTTGAACCCGGGTCTCTCGGGTGAGAGCCGAGTATCCTAACCAACTAGACTACAACGGATTGTTTGTTTTTTAACTGTCTCTCATTTAATTTGATTAAACTTGATACGAAGTTAAAGAAAATGAAAAAGACTTTTGAATTTTGTGGTCTTATATTAAAGTTATATCAAATGTACCAAAATGTCCTTTAACCTTGTACTATTAAACATGTCATATGAAAAGTTGAAATTAAAGAGTTATTTTAAAAAATGAAGAGAAAAGTATTGAAAACATCCTTAAACTCAGCGCGAGTTATTAGTTTCATTTCCAAACATCCTTTAAAAACACTTTTACTTGAATAATTGAACTTAAATATACCCCAATCTTGCAACATGAGTGAAATGCATCCCTAAGTTCTTGCCAAGTTTAGGGGTGTTTACAACATTTCTCTCGGCTTTTTATTAAGAGTCTCATGCTTCTACAAGAGTTTAAAACCACTTGTTATGTCATGTGGCAGATCGAATATGTATCTAAGTTTGTTTGTCAAGTAGAATGGTGTTTTTAAAGTTGAAATAGTTCGGAAACAAAACTAATAAAAGAGTTGCTCTTTTTAAAATGACTAAAAAAAAGTAGATGATCAAACAAATTCAAACAGGGAGTATATTTTATGTAGTGTTTAGATTGTATCAACATATTATCTTAGCTCAGTGAAAACATAGTCCTCTTCTCATGATCATACTAAATAGAAACAAAGAACAAAATAACTAAAAAGGTTGTTAGAATCCATCTTTTATAGAAAACTCACTTACAAAGCTATTCGTTTTATTCGTATTTAAATTAAAATCTTCGATTCTCTGAGAGAGATTTAGGACCCGTTTGGCCATAGATTTTCCAAGTAAAATTTGGGGAGAAATTTGGTAAATAGTGTTTGTTCATACAATTTGTCATTATTTGGCAAATATTTTTGACAAATAACCCAAATTCCCAAATACTAGAAAAAAACTAGTATTTTGGTCAAATCTCATTATTTGGGATCTTTAAAAAATTCAAATTCTAAACCAAACTTTTATCTTTTACAAAATCACCCTCTATAGTAGTTGTTTATGTTGTATTACACAATTTTTTACATGAACATCAAAGTAGTGATGAACTATTCAGTAAATATGAAAATGATGATATTGTTGTTGATGAAAATGATGAACAATCGACTCATGGTAACAAAGTCATGTGTTCGTCTGCTTCACGTTATATGGAATGATACTTGTTGCACTCACTCCAAACTACCACATTGTTTCATTGTCATAGATACTACTTGTTATTTGTTGTAACGAAGATTCAATTGACTTGTAATACAAACTTATGGTTAGTTTTGTTAGTTTTTAAAACTTATAGGTATAAATCATATTTTTTCTAAAAGAATGAAATATGTTTCTCAAATATTATGGCCAAACACATAGTGAAATTTCATCCAAATAATATTTAACAAACATATTTGATAATCTATGGCCAAACGCTACCTTAAGAATTCTCAACATTTTTTTAGATTTATAAAGGCAGTTCAATTCAATGAGATCCTTCATTAACTTTTTTTCCCATTAAGAATTCATCAAACCCCAAAACAGATCAGACATCAAGATGATTTAAACCTTAATTAAGTTGAGTGCATTTCTTAACCATACAAGTGCACCAAAAAATTCTACACAAGCAATGAGAATGATTTTAAAAGAACAATACATAGTTGATATTATCACTAACAACACTAGAAACTCATAACTCAAAATCAATCAGTCAAAAACTTCCCACTGCTGTGTGATTTTTGTGGATTGATTTGGTGCATTGAGGCTTCCAATTCCTGAATCAAACATTTCCCATTTGGTATTCACCATTGAAGTTGTACCAATACAATTCCTAGCAATGCTAGAGCTTCTTGCTTTAAAATTGTCAATCATATCAACAAAACTCTGAATGCGATGAACCTGTTGGGAGACGAAAAACTTGTCGTTAGAGACATGTGTCATTTCAGGATTCACTTTTGCGACTCAGAGCATTTAGTGTTTAAATTCTGAATCTGTCATGACCTACTCAAGAAGGACATTACATTTTACTTTTATTTGAAACTAAAGTTTGATGCATCCTTTAAACCATCATTTACAGCTTGTTTGGATGGTTGTTACCTATTATATTGTGTTATTAGTTTTAATAACAATATTTGTTTTGATTATGTATTAAATTTTATTGTACAGTATCGTTAAATTCATTGTTAGGTAGCATTGAAAAGTCCTATTTTGTGTAACAACTGATTTGGTAGGATCGAGTTGTTATCCTTATTTTTTTTATTCTCATTTTGTCATTATAAATATATGGTTAGACGTTAGCTTAGTACTAACTTTTGTGAGCTATGCACCTACTAACCTCCTTTCTCCTTTGAGTTTTTGCTTCTCCTTCAGCTTCAATGCTATCAAGTGTAAGAAGTTGAATCATGAACAACTCTGTTAGGACAACAAATTCTCTGTCCTCAACTTTGGTACCTCTTTGCACAGCTTCCTCTATGGCCACAACCTACAATAAAAGCAATAGACTTATATAACCAAGTTCGGGAAATCTTTTTTAAGTCTTTTTCCATGAAAAAATTAACGAGTGAGTAAGGTGTCAGTCTTGTTTGGTAAAATAGAATTGGACAAAGAATAGAGAGTGCTCGATCAGACCTAGCCTAGTAGAGCCATTGTGTCTTAATAAGTCTAACCCTCCACCAAATAAAGAGCTACCCTTCAACAACTCATCTTACCTAAATATGACGTGGCACCACTTGTAATTTTCTTTAAAAAATCATAATTTGCCACATGGCGAAAAATATCAGTTATTAAATGACTTTTTTAAAAAAATTCATGACACGTGGATAGTATGTACATATACATAGTTGAGTACTCATATTTCTTCATTACCAAATTAATTATGACTTTGATACAATAAACTAAAAGTTGAATGACCATCAGTAAAATTTGCGTACCCTATGTGAGAGTTTATCAATCTCAACTCTCACTCGGGCG
Organism: Solanum bulbocastanum; assembly: GCA_037074985.1. Lineage (NCBI taxonomy): Eukaryota > Viridiplantae > Streptophyta > Magnoliopsida > Solanales > Solanaceae > Solanum > Solanum bulbocastanum. Next base: position 3,510,845 of record CM073602.1, read on the forward strand.
ATGGCTTCAGAAGAGATAGAGGTATCCTGAATTTTCTTCAACTCTTTGCTGGCTGGATCTTCCATTAGGATCACCTTTGACATGTCTTTTACACCAGAAATGTGTAAGCATTCATTCTCATCCTTTTCTTTTCCTTGGAACAATAATCTCTGAACATTAGGATGTAAGCCAGTTGTGTCACAAAGAATTTTCTTCAAGTTCCCTTTATTTCATTAACATAAAAAAATAATTAGGACACAAATTAGGAAGAAAAAAATAATTGACAGGTGACAAGTTTGTTTTGAGTTTAACTTCTATATATGAATAATACAAAAAGAAAAAGCCTTTCAATATTAGGTTATTTAAAAAATAACTACAAGAGTTGAGGTAGCTCATTAATTTTCGTGTGTTAGTACATGAATTTTTATGAATATGACTGTAAATGTGCCTTCTATGCTCAAGTGAAATTGGTGTTTTACTTAAAATGACTATGTTGGTGGCGGTTGGTCCTTTTGTGGGAATCTACTATCTAACAAAAAAAAAAGAATATAATAAATAAACATCACTTTTAACTTGGCATCAGCTAGTAACTATGACTTTTAATTTTGGGTATACATAAGTAGGCATTTAAACTTGTATAAAATTGAACAAATAGACACATTTGTCCTACATTACAATGTTGTGTCTTATGTGGCATCCTATGTGTATTATGTCATGTAGGACACTTGTGTCTACTTGTTCAATTTTATAGAGGTTTAAGTGTCTACTTATGCACACTCAAAGTTGGAGGACGTAGTTGTACGCTGAAGTCAAGTTAAGGGTCATATTTATGTATTATGCCAAACAAAAAAAACTGAACTTTGAATTGTCATCATAAATTAGCTAGTTTTATGCTAGTCATTGACCTACTATAACACTCCTTTATCCAAAGTTGAAATCGGCAATATGAGCAAATTCACATAGGAGGAGCAATTAGTTATAAATGAGTTGTTTGATGCAGAAACATTCTGATCCGTATTTATGCAGGATCCGAAAAAGGAACACATTCAAGGGTGTGTGATGTAGTATTGAGGCAATCTATCCTGACACAAACATCAATAGCTAATTCTACAATTCGAACCCGTGATCTGAAGGTCATATGCGGACAACTTTAACATTGCTCCAAGCAATGATTAAAAAGAAAAGCATTCTAGTGCAATAAGCTCCTACTATGAACGAAGTCAGAGAAAGGACCGGACCATAGTCCACAAGGGTCTCTGTCTAGTCTTACCTTGCATTTCTGCAAGAGACTATTTTCACGGGTCGAAACTCATGACCTATTGATAACATGATAATAACTTTACTAGTTACGCCAAAGCGATCTTTTAACTAGGATCAACAATATCAAAAGTACAAAAAATTAGTGGTTTACCAAATGTTGATTCAGCAGGAACAACAACATCATGGTAACAAGAATCATAAGAGACTTTGATCTTAATCATAGGAACAGCAACAGAATTTTCCTCAGCAGAAATTCCAACTCTTTTCTGAACTAATAAACCTCCAGGCCTAACTTCCCAATCAATAATACAACTCTTTTTTACTTCTTCAAACTCAGTGTATTTATAATTCTCATCTTTAATTACCTCATTCTTACTTTTTGAAGAAGTTGATGATTTTTTTCTCATGGTTTTTCCACAAAAAATAAAGTAAAATGAGAAAATATTAAAAAGGTGAGAAGTTGATTGAGAAATTAAAGTTTGGTGGTGAGTGTAATTAATGAGTTTGGAGGATGAATTGAGTGAAGACCATAAATGAATGAGACTTGAAAAATGATAAAAAGGCCTTTGTACCACTTTGATGGGGACTAGTGGAAGGTGACTTGTCAACTGACTATGTTAACATGGAATAAATAAACATATACTCAAATTTAATCTCGATAAGTGAGCAATTTAATTTTAAAAGTGCATATTTAGATATTTTTATTTGATCTCAACTAACAATTAAATACTTCGACTCATCTTCAATATATCTAGTAGACACTCTATGTTGACACACACATAAATTTTGGAGGTATGCCATAAGGTTATCCGAGTTCACATGTGTTCTTGTTCTTGCCCCTTTCTTCATTAAAATAGAATTGGTGTTCAGTGTATCCACCTACACATAGATGATTATTTTGTAAGCTAGAATATTCAACTGATACAAAGTGAGATCATGAGTAGAAATGTCTAGGTGTGTATACTCACCGTTAGAGTGTTTAGTTATTAGTTGAGATCTGCAAGTTATAAGTATTTATTTATGTATTAATACATCTTTTTTTTTCTTTATTTAAAAGAAACTTTAAGTATTCTTAATTAAAGATTTCGAATTTAAGTTGAGTATAATATTCTTTTTGTGGAGAACAAGTGTTTTCTTTTTAAACGAGCTTTGCAAAGTAAATTCAAATTAATTGGAATCTCACTATGAATATCAATAAAGGGGGAAAAAAACCATAAAACAAATAATGTAGATACTATTCTTGATTAAATTAGTGAATTTTGTAGGGGTGCCTCTCAAATTTTGCCACGCAGCACATATTAAAGTATGTAGGCCCTTTATGATTAACTAAGGTGGGTCAATGAGGTAGAAATAGGTCCTGTTGGTCAATTTTTGATCTTGTATTTGAAAAATAATCTCGATACTAAAATTATGCTTATGAATTTCAGAATAATACGATGAAATGATTGAAATTTCTTAGTATGAAACTAGAGCTTTGGGAAAAGAGAAGTTCCTCTTATTGAAAAATCCTTGCAAATTTTCCTTGTTTCTTTTTCTTTTTGAAAATAATATTCAGAGGACATCTTATTTATTGAACTCAAAATACCAAATGGGCCAACACAAAGATTTTTCGTTTGGTTTGAGATATTGAAAACTAATAAAATAATTTTGCATAAAATATTACTAATTCATATCTGTTTAGAGATTTTAAGAAAAAATAATTTATGCATAATGTTCTTTAGTAGCTAACAGATTTTTTGTTGAATTGAAGTTGACTGTAATTAGCTGCGAACTTTGTTGTCAATATGTCGTTAAAGTACTTGTAGCTAATAATTTTTTTAATAATATGTCTTTAATTCGTTAGCAGACCAAAAAAAGTATAACTTACATAAATCCATAGTTTTAATATGAAATTACAATCTATCCCTCATTAGTTTGTAATTACATTAATTCTTTAAAAAAGTAACACAAATCGGATATATAATGTGTAGCTCAAATACATTATAACATAAATCGGATACATAATATGTAGCTCGGATACATTAAAAATACTGACTTGGATACATTAAAGAAATAAGGGATTTTAGAAGTTTTTAGAAATAGAAGGGGATATTGGAAATAAGGAAAACATAAAATGTGTATTTCAGTCATTTTTTCAAAATAAAATTAGACACAGATTTTATTGTTCAGAGGCCTTCCTTAATCCTTATTGGCATCTTAGGTCTACGAATTTGTACTTAGAGTCTGTTTGGACTGACTTAAAAATTGGTTAAATTTACTTTTTAAGTTATTTTTAATTTTTGGGAGTGTTTGACAAAGTTAGAAATAACTTAAAATAAGTTTAAAATGATTTTTAAAAATTTAAAAACTAAAAAGGACTCCTCTTACTTATTATTTTTTTGATTTAAAAATTATTTAAGATTGACTTTTTATTTTCTGAGTTAAAAATTATTATTTTTAATATAATTCAAACGGACTCTTAATCTGCCAAGTATACAACAATAGTCCTTATAAATTTATTATTAATTCTAAGTGTTTTTTTATATTAAAAAAATACACCCCAAAAACTTTGCAACATTCTTTTCTTTTATTCAAATAATAATAATAATAATAATAATAATAATAATAATAATAATAATAATAATAATAATAACAATAATAATAATAATAGTAGTAGTAGTAGTAGTACTAGTAATAGGGAGTTCAATTAACTCATTTCCATCGTAGGTAGCTCTTTGAAATATCTTAAATATAAAAAAATTATTTAGTATAGTTGAATCCACAAGCTAGTTCTTGACCTGAGGATTCAAGGTAAACAATATACTCCCTATATAACACAAAATAATTTGAAACGTAAAATCACTCAACTCAAGATCGATCATGTTGGAACCGATAAAGCCTATGACAAATATATACAAGACAATTTGCTAATACTAAGAATATGAATGACCAAAGTATATATAATGAAAACAAAATTAAGATATAATTTAGTAAAGAAATAATTTGAAGTTCTTCCCGTATGTATTAAATTTCATACCATATATAACAAGATCAGACTCATTCTGATTCGACTAATTTATCCTAAATTTTGGATTCGTCTTTGTCTGTCACGATAGGAGATCGACAAATTGGACATGTAGAATGTGAATGCAACCACATATCAATACACTCCACATGAAATGCATGGCTACACTTGGGTAATTTTCTACAAACATCTTCATCTTCCAATAAACTCAAACAAATTATACATTCCAACCCCTCATTACTTTCTTCTTTGTATACAAACAAAGGAATTGAAGAAATCATCGATCTTTCGAGACCCTTTATCGGAAAATTACTAGCAAAATTAGTATTATCAACAATATTGAAGGAATGAAAATTATGAAAAGGGGAAGAGAGTGAATTTCGAGTACTCCTTCGTCGAGTTTGAACCAAGAACCATTTGGCATAAATGTGTAGAAGTAAAATGAAGAGAATTACTAAAAGAAGTGATATTATTGCTGCTAGCATAATGTTGCTATTATAAGATAAGATATTATGGATGAAGTTCTTTAGTGAGTTGAAAGTAATTTGTGGAAATGGAGGAGGAGGAGGAGAAGAAGAAGTGAACATTTTGGTTGAGTTAAGTGATGAGAGGTGAAACCAAAGAGGGGTTTTTTTTTTTGTAGTATAAGCTTAAAAAAAGAGAGATGCTAGAATATGGTAAAGATTTATGAATAAAAACATGTGGATTTAATAATATTTTGTATGGTTTGTTCTATGTGTCTTAATTTAATAAGATATAAAATTTAAGAATGTAAAAAAAATATATTATTTTATTGTTTAAATTAAAAGTACGTATAATAGGCGTGTTCAGTCTGGAGCCAGTCTTTTTTATAAATGGTTGATAAAAAGAGATTGAAAATATTTTTTTTAGGAAAACAAGTTTCTTAAAAACGAGGTAAATGACTTTTTTAATGAAAATAGGAAAAAACAAGTTCAATAAGTATCATTTTACATTGATTGTGTCTTTGCCACCTTCTAACACAGTTTATTTTCACACCTCATAGCCCCTATCATCACCGCCATCGTCCATAGTACGTATTTATGTAATTATATATAAATGCATTTAGGATAATATTTTTTTTACATACTGAACATAAGTAAATAATTAAGAAACAACTCATTTATTTTTCTAAAAAATATTTACCTTCGACCAAACACACCCAACATATACTTACTTTTGTTTTTAATCCGTTTCTAATAGAATATCTCTTTTTATATTTGGTAATTCTCTTATTTCATATTTTTTACATGTTTTTTTAAAAGATCACAACTTAGAAGATTCATAAGGTACTTTGGTACGTACAATAAAAGGATTTTCTTTCGCTTAAAACACAAACTTCAAAAAAAATCATTCTTTTTTTAAAAAAAAAATATTATTTTTTTAAAACTAAGACGCGTAAATTAAAACAAACTTAAAATTATTCATTTCATTCACAAGGTCAAAGGAGAATCCCTTGGTTCAAGGAACTTAGAAATAGATGCATGAGAAAGAGTTGAAAGCACAGTAAAAAGGGAGCCAGAAATAAAGGTCTCGTGAAGGGAACGGCAGTTTACTGTGGGAATGATTATATTATTGGATCCAATATATATGTATATAGTTTATTTTGTACTATTTAATTATTTATTTTAGTGCCAATAGAAGATCCCAATATATGTCACATGTATCCCAAGAACATCTTTTAATTTTATTAATTTGCTTGTATGTAAGTTTGAAGATGCAACAAAAATAAAAATAAATTTTAAAGTATAGTAGTTATATGTTATGGATGAATATTTAAGTGTACATGGTCGTACTATTAATTACTATATATGTCTTGAAATATACAAATATAAACAACGAAAATTCTCGATAGTTATTGCTATTAGAGTGAGTTGTAGAGAATCTTGTATCAGTTTTGAGTCAAATCAAAGTGTGATTTCATTGTTATAACGGACTAATAAAAATGAGTGCATCGCAAGACTCAACAAGTTTGTTCGTTTGCCTCATAACAATGCATACCTTGAAATATAGAATTTGAAATTTAAGAAACAGTTTTTTCAAGTTTTATAAAATTTCATCAATTGTATTTTCATGTCTGAACACAATTTCAACCTATTTATTTATTTATTTACAAATTTCAACCAATTCATATCCAAAGCATACTAAAATTCAATTACATCCTTATCTATAAATATGTTTGTTGGGTTATAGTAGGTCAATATAGGTATATCCAATGATCTAAAGAGTTGGGAGTGTAGTATAGCTTATTATTAGCTTCATAGATCCCACGTGAATATGTGGTAAAGAAGACAGATATGCTATTAATTAAGTTTACATCTATGATCTTTATTTTTTAAAAGTATCTAGTCCACTGTCGAATATTTACGTTAGAATCTGACTAAATTAGAATTCGAATGTTGTAGATCCGTTTCTGGATAAAAACAAAATCATTCACGTGATTTAAACTTTAATTAAAAACGGAGGAATCATAATCATCTCACCACAATTCAGATAGGTTAGATTCTATATATGAACCACTACTTATTTAGCCCTTATTTTGAGGGTAACTATATATATGTATGTTCCACCTTTTCTTGCATGTTTTAAGTAAAGCTCAATCTAGTTTCCACTAGCTATGGCTTGTGAACCCCTCACCAAATCCATAGGCAAAGTCTATATTGGGTTAAAAGTGGAATATTTATTCAAAGCTTCCTTAGATTGGGTCAAGGCCTATAAACATTTTTGTTTTTAACTGTCTTAGCATGGACTAGATATAAAGAACACAATTACTATGAAGAATTTAACTTTATGGGTGTGTTATGTACAAAGGAATTCTTAATCATTTTTTATTTCTTTTGTGTTTGATATATGCAAGTAATTAAAAAATGTTATTTTAAAAGTGTATATATATAGTATTGAGTGACACTTTTAAAATTTAAAGTTTATATTATGATTTCTATAATGACCTAAAGTTAATACTGCATATATTATTGAATGTAACTAAATTCATAATCAAATATTTATGGATCTCCATATATAGCTATTAGCACATCAAACTTTTGTTGTTAGATTTTAAATCTCTAATGCCTCGATCGCCTTTGCAGAGCTAGAGAGGCGGTAGGGGATTCATATGCACCTCTTTTATACAAAAATCACACGATATATATAAAAGAATAAAATACTTCGTATGTATATATAGTAAATGATGCACGTGTTGGTGAAAACGTTGTATCCACTCCTTCTATGAAAATAATTACTAATTTCTTAATTATTTATTTTCTTGTATTCAGTATGCAAGTAAAAAAATATTTGTGTATATCCAAAAGAAATATTATCAGTATGGGATGAGGTGGGGGTTCAGGGGTGGGAATGGGGTGAGTTTGAAATAGCTCTATGATTGCTGAAAACCTCTTTGTCTTCGACAGAGTACATATATGTTTTTAAGGGGGTGGAGGAGTGGGATTGGGGTTTAGGGGTAGGGGTTCGGGTTCGGGTTTGGGTTAGGGTTAGGGGTTGGGGTAGCTAAGGGTGGGTGTGGGTAGTGGAATTGGGGTCGGGGGTTGAGCAGGAGAAACGCGACTTGTCTTTTCTATTTTCAATATGGGAGACATTTTCTTATTTTTTTCAATTAACTTGTTTTTCTAAATAAAATATTTTATAAATTTTTTACCAATCAAACAGAAAAAAAATATGAAAATATCTCTCTACTCTAAGATGTCATAAATCTGAAAATACATATGAAAATTAGATATATATATTGTAATATTTAGATGTCTGAATCTGAAACTCCTAAATACACGTCTAATTAAATGATTTTCAATTGTGTGCATTTGACAAGAAAATAAACACTACACAGGAGCTTAGTTCTCAAACCCATTTCAATACAATCATATGCCTTTTTTTAACACATGATTCAGAAATGTCACCTGATAATATTATGAATATTATGTACAAATGCAAGAAGATTATGATATAGTGATAATGATGATGAAATAGAATTAGGTAATAATGAAACACCACCTACACTTAGAGGGTGGTTTCTTCAGTCTTTTACCAGTAACATAGTGACACTATTGTCACGGACTTAGAGTGTTGGCTAAAGATCCGTGTGGCACTTGACAACTTACTCACTACTCTTTCAAGATCTTGTAAGCTCAAGTAAGCCTTTGAAGCTAAGATCACTAAGAGAACTCAAAGAAAGACTTAGAAAGGAACAAGAGAGCTTTTTGGAAGAAGGCTTTGTATTTGCTTTGTAGAAGGTTATTTACAACTTGCTTGCTTGCTTGGTTGCTTGGTGCCTTGCAAATGAATGACACCTCTATTTATACTAACAACTAGGAGCCTAAGTGTAAATAATATTTACTTACAAGTCTCTAAGATATTTACACTTTAGTCCCTTATTTACTTACAAGTCTCTAAGATATTTATACTTTAGTCCCTTTATAGAATTCTCTACATATTCTAGGGAATTCTAAGGTTTTCTTGGAAACTATCTAGGGGGTTTTAGAGTGTTCTACTAACCACTTTAGAAATCTAGATTTTTCTACCTTCTTCCCGTGCAAAATTTTTTAAGGGCAAAGTGGCGGGTCATGACACTCTCCCCCACCTATTGATGCGACGATCGCGTCGCATCGTCGCTGCGTTGCCAACCGGGTCTTGTCTTCTCATACACGTTGCCAATAGTCCATTGACTTGATCAAGGCCCTTGTGTAACTCCTTTAACTGCTTTCTGATCTCCTCTAACTCGGCCTTATGATCTACCTGTTTTCTAAGAGGCGCGCGCCATGACGGCTTCTTTGGCATCACGCATTGTTTCTTTCTGGAACATTCTTCGTGTATGGTGGCAAGGACCTTGTTGCACCATTGTCTTCTTTTAAACTTGCAATGGTGTCTGTCAATGTCGACTCCTTCTTCTTAAGGGTTTTCTCGAGCTGTATGGCTGTTAGACGAACCTGTCCTTCTGCCGTTGGTACCTTAACCAAGGGCACCATGCATGATCCTCCTTGCTCCATGACCATGAGTTGTTGGAGGTAAGGATCGATCACCGCGTGGCACTGCTGGAAGAACTCTTGCCCAAGAATTATGTCAAAGAGATCTAAAGGAGCGATAGTGAAATTGGTCTTACCTTTCCACTGGCCCAGCGTGATGCTTACTCCATGCGCGACTCAACACACGGGAGTCGGTGGTGCATTGACCGTCCTGAGTTAGGCGTTACTTGGACTGTAACTCAGCCCCAACCTTGTCGCCGCCGCCTTAGTCATGATATTAGCCTCGGCACCCGTGTCGACCATAGCACAAGTCGGTCTTCCATTGATCGAGAGGTTGACATATTACGCTTCGTATCCTTTTGGCTTTCCTGGCTGCTTGGGGATAGCTCCGCATAGTCCTATCAAGCCCAACTACGTCGTCTCTACTCCTTGTCCTTGCTCATGTGCATCCTTCTCCTTCCACTCTCATAGGATAGCATCAAGGCTCTTCATTTCAGGGCACTTTGCATAGCCATGCGGCCCACCGCATATATAACAACCACCTCTTTTGGCAGTCTCTGCCTTTCTCTTCGTGTCGCCATGATATGCAGACTTCTTTCCATCGGACTTATAGGTATCATGCTTCTTGGGATGTGGCCACTGCTCCTCGACTTTGCCACGATCTCCCCCACCATGGTCATGACTACCTCTCATCTCCTCTCCTCTGGCTCTGTCGGGCTTCTCATGCCTGAAGTCTGTTAAAGCTTCGGCCTGCGTGATGGCTTCATCTATAGTCCTGACCTGCCGACGTTCCAACTCCATCCTGGCCCAATTTTGCAGCCCATCCATGAAGTGGAACAACATATCATCATCCGTGGGGTTAGGAATTTGAAGCGTGAGGGTGGTGAACTCTTGCACATATACGCGTATGTTGCCCATTTGCTTCAGCTCCCTAAACTTACGCTTCGCCTCATAGATAACGTTGCTAGGGAAGAAGGCTTTCTTGAACTCCTCGCGGAATTGCTCCCACGTGTTGATAGTGCACGTCCCCTTCTCTATCTCGGCCTCCTTGCGCCTCCACCATAGCATGGCCATCTCTGAAAGATACAACACAGCGGTGTTGATCTTACTCTCGTCGCTCTTCAACTTGTTCCACTTGAAATAGTTCTCCAAATGCCATAAGAAGTTTTCCACCTCTTGCGCGTCGCGGACGCCTTTGAACATAGGTGGCTTGGGAGCCTCGACCTTGGCCTCCTTATCTCAATCAAGCGACGATGATCCTCCAACTTCCATACCCTCATTGAGTGCTTTCATCTCGGCCTTCATGGTCTCAATCGTGCTTAGCGCCTCCATGAGCCGATACTCCAAGGAAGTGATAGCATCCTTCATCTCGAACTCAGCCCGCTAACGTCCCTCCAACTCCTTACGGATGGCTTCGATCTCCTCAAGGGTGAAGTCTTCAAGAGTCTTGAACTTGCTGTCGACCACGTTCATGCATCGGCCTAATATCTCCACGGCTTGCCTTCCCACTTCAATCTTTGAGACCCATTCTTCTCCCGCAGTGACGTCAATGGCCTCCTCACCACGCTCATCGTCACTTGGTTCTGTGGTCGAGGGTGGATGAGATATTAGCGCCTCGCTTGGTGTAGGATCTGGTAGCATTTCTTCATTACTCTTTTGATGTTTCTTTCCCTTGCGGCTTTTCTTTCCAACATCCATACGGACATTGGTGGTGCTAGCGGCGTTCACGTCCCCTTCGGTTGCCATTTTCTTAGTATCAAACCTTTTCTCTGATACCACTTGTCACGGACTTAGAGTGTTGGCTAAAGATCCGTGTGGCACCTGGCAACTTAGTCACTACTCTTTCAAGATCTTGTAAGCTCAAGTAAGCCTTTGAAGCTAAGATCACTAAGAGAACTCAAAGAAAGACTTAGAAAGGAACAAGAGAGCTTTTTGGAAGAAGGCTTTGTATTTGCTTTGTAGAAGGTTATTTACAACTTGCTTGGTTGGTTGGTTGCTTGGTGCCTTGCAAATGAATGACACCTCTATTTATACTAACATCTAGGGGCCTAAGTGTAAATAATATTTACTTACAAGTCCCTAAGATATTTACACTTTAATTCCTCTCTAGAATTCTCTACATATTCTAGGGAATTCTAAGGTTTTCTTGGAAACTATCTAGGGGGTTCTAGAGTGTTCTACTAACCTCTCTAGAAATCTAGATTTTTCTACCTTCTTCCGGTGCAAAATTTTAAGGGCAAAGTGGCGGGTCATGACACTATGCTCTTGATGAGTACTGTACAATTAATTATATCGTAATTTTTATCAGTTTCTCAAGATAGATATATATATATATATACATAATTTTTTTCCTAGCGGATATACATACCCCTATCTATAGGGATGGGTCCGCCTATGCCTACACTTACTAGTGGAGCTGGATAGTTAATTTAGTTGGGATAAACCATCTTTTATCTGATTAATTTGACAAATCATAGAAGAGGTAGGGTGTGGATGTTATTTTACTCAAATTGAGAGGACTGATGGTTAAATGTAATCTTTTATGTCCTACCTTTTAAGCATGCCTTAAACGGAGTTAAAAGATATATATTCTTCATACAAAATACGGTGTCATTTGATAAAACGTATAAAAATAATGTTTTATAGAATATATTAGCAATGGTTGTATTAGTTATGCTTATATTAGTAATACATAGATTATTTTTTTTGCATTGTTTGGTTTGATGTATTAAAAATACCACGTATTATACAAAAATATTTATTTATAAAAATATCCTCCACAATTATGGTGAAAAAGATATAAAAGAGATTTTGAGGGTTAATTGTATCTTTAAAATTCTAATGAATGCATTAAATCCCTTTGCATTACTAATACCTAGAAATCCATAGTATTAGTAATACACTCCTCAATACATAATAAAGTATATAACTAATGCAAATATTACATTAGTTATATATAACATGAAAAAATCACCAAACAAGATACTTCTAATAAATAAAGCAAAAGCATGCATTTAAGTTTATAAAGTGTTACTCAAGCAAAATACACTAGGACTAACACTTAACAAAGTGTCAAAGAAAATCTCAACTTGTCTTAAAAGGAGTTCAAAGACAAATTATGACTGCTCTTTCTTAAAGCCTCCAACAAATCTTTATTTGATCAAATATGTAAGTTAGATAAAGAGAAAAGACATAAAGTTACACTGAATTAAGTTTGTTTCGAATTTTCAAAAAGATACTTAAATTTTGTGGGAGTTCTATTACCCCATTATTCTTATTTATAATAAATTTATTGTCTCATTATGAGCTTAGGTGGCAGGTAGAGTGTAGTTCAATCTCCATTTGGAGTGTGAATTGAGCCAAAAAAAAGATTTTTTTTTTATTTTAACTTTCTCAATTCATTTTTTTTACATTATCTTCTTCACCCAAATTAAAAAACCCAATAACCTTTTCTTTTATCTTCTTCAACTTAGAAGATCCATTTACTTCATCCATTTTTATCATCGTTTTTTTTCTTGTCTCTTGCTTTTCTTTGTTTCTTTTTCTTCATTTATCCTCTTTTTTTAAAAAACAAATGTGAACTCCATTATTCGATTGATTAGACAGTACTATGAAACTCCATTTTTATTTTTATTTTTGATTTGAATATAGAACTTCATTACCTTGCTTTAGTAACTTGAGAGCTGAATTGATTTGGTTGTATTTATTTACTTGTAATTTTTCACTGATGTGTAATGTTAAAAAAGAAATCTATTGTAATGGAGTTTCGCTACATCACTATTGTAATATTGCTGAAAAGAAGATGGTAGATTGGAGTGATTATTAATGTTTAATTAATAGTGTTTTTATCGATTTTAATCTAATTTTAGTGATGATTTAAGGGTGGAAATAGTGCAATAACAGGAAAGCATCATGGAGTACGTCGAAGGCGGCAATGACTGCTACTTTAGAGGAACGAAGGTTGAAGAAGAAAGAGAGTTTAAAATTGAAAAAGAAAAATGGAGATTTTTTGGCTACTACTTTAGTTTCATTTTCAATTGAAAATGAAAGAGGATTGAAAATTTTGCAGGCCTCCTCTCTTCATTTGGGGCGTGTAAAGGAATGAAGGTTGAAGAAGAAAAAGTGAAAATGAAAATGAAATTAAAAATTTAAAATTTTAAAATTTAATACGTGGCAACAACAATTGGTGCGTGATTGCACTTCTTTTCTTACAGTTGAGGTTGGGTGAAAAATAGATATTTATAACACTCTTAAATTGTTCAATTGGGATAATAGAACATCCACAAAGTTAAAACGTCTTTTTGAAAATTCGAAACAACTTCAATGATGACTTTATGTTTTTTCTCTTTAGATAAATACAAAGTGTACTTTTTTTTAATAGTTTGTAGGGAAAATAGTTCAAAACACACTTCAACTATGGCCGAAATTGTTATTACACACTCCAACTTTATAGGTCCTATGATACCTCTGAACTAATTTAAAATGGAATATATACCTATTTAATATGTCATACCCACATACTCCCTCCTCCTATTTTATGTGAGGCAGTTTAACTAGGCATGGTGTTTAAAAAAAAAAGAAAGACTTTTAAAACTTTTGATCCAAAATGAATGATAAAAATTTGTTTGGCTGTAAATCATTTCATTAAGGATAAAATAAACATTTTATAGTGAAATTGTTACTTAATATAGAAATATGTCATTCTTTTTTGAATTGATTAAAAAGAAAAATAAGTCACATAAATTGGAACAGAGGAAACATATAAAGGGGTGATATACACGCGTTGCCACATGTAGTTAATGTTTTTAAATTATTTTTTTAATCTTGATCTTTTGTTTTATATACAATTTTTTTTGTACTTTACTTGAATTTTGAAAATAGCGGTCCTTATTATGTCTTTCTTCCAAGATTTTTTTCCTTTTTTTTTTTTTTTTGTAATGCCAATTCAAATGAGTTTTTATTTTGTTTAGTCCCTTTACAATATCTTTTTTTTTTTTTTTTTAATCTTATCTTGATCTATTCCTGCAGTTTTTGTTCAAATTCATCTAAAAAATTTAATAGTTCCCCAAAAAAAGAAATGGGTCTTCCTTTTAGCGATTTATGAATTTCTTTTGACAATAAATTTTTATTATCTTTCTTACAGATCTAAAATTTTGTGGTCTTCTTTGTCATCTTGATAGTTATGGAGAAATTTTTTTGACAAAAAATTGTGTAATGGTGATGATTAACATTTTCACCATCAAAATTTGATAGTAGTGGAGCTTGCGATTCTGGTGGTAATGGTAGTTGTTGCGCCTAAAGGAGATATGTGGTATCGTTGTGATGATTCTACTGCCAAGAGTTCTTGCGACTGATTCATTGCCGCCGTGGCACAAGTCTTCCGCCATGGCTGAATCTCAACGAAGAAGTAAACAAAAACTAAAATTAAAAAAAAAATGTTGGCATTTAAGTTATAATGATAATTAATAATTAAGTTTACCTTATTAAGAAATATCCAATTAAAAATTGACATGTATATATGTCTTATAAAAAAATGAAATTGATATTTAAAACTAGGGTATTTAATGAAAAAATAAAATAAAAAGTACTGTGGACTGCCATTTGGAAAAAAGAGATGGGTCCATTTTGCTTTAATTTAATCCTGACGCGCTCACTATACGTATAGTCACTTGCTTGTTCATCCAAGCCGATAATATCTTTAATAATACACTAAAATATAGTCTGGGGGTTATAGAACCCCCGCAAAGTTAGAATATTAATAACAATTTTGACAATAATTGAGGTGTGTTTTGAACCATCTTCCCTAGTTTGTACATCATAGTATTCGGTACCTTCTTAAAGCAAATTAATACATAAATGAATAACTATACATTAATTAATGTACTATTGTTTGAAAATGGGCCTTCTAATGGCCCAAGGTCAAGGCAATAGCGGCCTCCCCTCACAACCAATCCTGATTAAAAGATGGAAAAACTACATAATTAGCCATGTTTACTGTTATATATATTATTGTTATCTATACTTTCAAAATGTTACATATTTTATCATAGATATGAAGAAAATACATTTAGATACATGTGTTTTTGTTATCAGATACACAAAAATAGGGAGAAAAGTGAGCCAAATTCATATCTATCCTAGATACATGTGTCTATCCTAGAAACATATGAATCACACTAGATACATGTATCTGGAGAGATTCACATGTATCTAGAATACTAAATAAATGAGAGAGTGGCGAGCAAGATGAGAGAGAAGCGAGGGAGGTTAGCGAAATTTGCTATGTATCCCAGATACATGCAAATCCATTTGGATACATTGTATAACACATACAGAAATCCATTGTATTAGTATTGCAAAAGGTTTTAATACACGCATTAGTAAAGATTAAAAACACAATTGTCCCTCAAAACCTTTTCTACACCCTTTCTATCATATTTGTGAAGGGTGTTTTTGTAAATAAATATGTTATCATTTTTTATGCTATAAAAATACTCTGAATTTGCTATCTCATAAGTAAAATTAATTTTATTTTCACAGCTTACGCCAAATGAGCAACATAGTTCATTCACTCTTTAATGATTCTTTTAGCAACAACCATAACATATCTAGCGTAATCTTATATGTAGGATATGAGGATAGAGAGTGCATACATCTTATCATTATGTTGTGGAGGTAGAAAGACTATTTTCGGAGAACCTCTAAGTACAAAGAAGGAGAAAAGGGACTAAAATTTCAAGCACCCCTTATTGGGGGTCATTCTTGCACATCATCTGTTTAGAGACACAAGATTGGGCCTAAAGACTGGACCCAAGTCGAACTAACATTTTAGGCCCATCAGTTGATCCACATATCTCACATCTCTAGGGTTTGCTATATACTTGATGTAAACCCTAATTTCATCAACTTTCATCACTGCCGCATTTGAAATATTCTCTCTGTGAAGTGAAGAGAACTCTCCGATCATCACCAATTCAGAATGAGAGCTAAGGTAACATCAATTCTGTAGCATGAAATTTCTCCATTTTCACTCATTCCGTAAGTTTTTATGCTCAATTTTGTCAATTTTTATTTTGTTTTTGTCTTTTTTCAGTGGAAGAAGAAGCGTATGAGGAGGTTGAAGAGGAAGCGCCGAAAGATGAGACAGAGATCGAAGTAGAACCACATTCCGCAGTTCTCAACGGTCTATCTATGCTTATCGTCTTCTTTAGGCTTATGCTGTTTAAGTTTTAGTTTGAAATTTCAGCAACATTTTGAGTTGTGATTTTGTTCTAATTACACCGAATTCAAATTTTTGGTATCCGATTTTGGCTATGGAGTTATGCTTCTTATTATTCGTGTCTTTTCGCTCTATTTTATTTACGTCGTTCCTTGTTCTTTGTTTTGAATTGTCTGCATTTATATATTTGTGAAAATATGCTTTATTTGCCCCCTCCGCGAGGTATGATTACTATTTGCACACTCTTATCTTTGTCAGACTCCATATATGAGATTACACTAGGTATGTTGTTTATATAATTGAGAAATCCGCTCACGAATTGTTTATATCGTGCAATAATCTTTGCCTCTTTGGACAAAGATTGTTTGTCTAATTAAAAGCTAAATTGATGTTGGATCACTATGGAATGCACACATTGCTTAGGTTTTTTCATCCAAAAAAAGTAGTGCATCTGCATGCTTTATGCTGATACCATACGGTCCATTTTAGATAGCAATTTAAATTTGGTTCCATGCTGTAGTGAAAACTCATTTGAGATTCATATTGGAGATGATACAAAACTTGGAGATTGTTTGAAGTTTGAACTGAAATTTTAGTAAAGTTCAGTTTTTGATTAAAGGCATTTTCATGCTAAGTGAATTTGAAATGTGTTTTTGTAGTTTCGGTAGCAATTGAATTCCTAAACCTGTTCTGATGTGGTTTAACTTGTATGTTCAAGTAGCAGACATGTTTAAATGGAGCAATATGGGCAGTAGTAGTTGAATTATTAACTTGTTTGTGAGCAGATTGAGGTGTAGTAGTAGTAGTTGAATTATTAGTTCAAGATATATTTGGAAACTGGACCTTAGTTTTCTTTATTAGGATGGGAAAATGAGATCTACTCTTCTAGTATTAGCCTAGTAGGTGCACCTGTGATGCACTTTTTGGCCATGAATTTAAGTGTTGTGTATGTGATATCATCTTGTATGACATGACATTGTTGTTCTAGACCAACATGTAGATGCGTGTTATTTGACGGCTTAGAGCTAGATGGATATTATACCCTTGCCTATGGTACGGTAACGTGAGGGCGTAGAAAGTTCACTTGTCCTTAAGTTTTACTGCAAGAGAGCTATTTTTTATGGTCCCAGGTAATCATTTTATTTACAGAGTAGTTAAAGGTCGTGTTTTGTGGGTCTTCCATTTGAAGTGGTTGTTGCATTGCATTATGTGTGTATTCCCCAAGCAGACAAATCAAGTTTGTCCTGTTTTTGTTAGTTAATTCTTTGTTTCTATTTTTATTGGCATTTAATATCCCAAAGTTGCCCGTAGCATCTTTGGTGTGGTTGCAAAAGAGCGCAACATATGTGATGTGTGAGTGATGTGCGAGTTAAGTGCGCATCATGGGTTTAGAATTGTAAACAAAAGCTTGGTATTTAAGTGGAGGGACTCATTATTGATAGAGTTTTGAATCTTACTCCATTGTTAGTCCTCTTCTACATGTTAGTTAAGATTGTGTTTCTCCACCTTATATTCCTTGTTTGCAAGTGTAAGCGTTTCATGACATTTCCCGAGTAGCAAACACCAATTCAACCAACATCTAGTTATGTTGGAGTGATAAGTACCTTAACCACTCAAAGATGGGTAAGCCTCAAATGTATATATCAGACATCAAGTGGAAAAATAATACTGAAAAATCATATATTACGTTTAATAAATTATTCTAGTATAGTCTTGAGTAAGTTTGAATAAAGCTATAGTTGCCGTCGCCTTCACAAGACCTTTCTTTGAACCAAGGGATTCTCCTTTGATCTTACTATAAGTTCCGTTATTATACGCAAGCTTCTTAGAAATATGTTTTTTTTTTTTTTTTTGCAATATTTCAATTCTGTCTGTAAAACAAATGAATTTTTAAGTAGAATAATATACCTTTTGTGCACTTTATGTCAAGGGATAATATGGGTAAAATTTCGACAGTAATATTTAATATTTTATAAGAAATGTATTTTTTTTTTTCGAATGATTAATAAGGAAAATGAGTCATAAAGTTTACAATTTTACTCTTATATCTCTAGTAATAATATAAAAAAAATATTAAGAAGATAAAATCATGGTTAGATATTTTAATCTTTTAGTTGTTTCAGCTTGAGAAAAATGATACTCTTATACTCACTTAACATTTGATAAGAAGAAAATGACCGTACAAATAGTAGCGGATACAAAAAATGTTCTAAGAATTCATAAATTTCGATCCATCTGAACCTTTAACTCCAAAATTTAATTTTATGAGGGAAAGATTGTTCAGGTCTATTTAAGTAAATTGTCAGTTTTATTTTTTAATTAATTTGAGAGTTTAATCTATTATAATACCCTTTTTATGTGCTGACTCTATTGGAGCGTGTACTGTAAGTCCAAACAGGGATTACTTGACTATGATATCATGTAAAAATATGACATTTGAGTCTAACTCAATTTTAAAAGTTAGTTCATGAGAAGATCTTATGAATTACAAAACCAAATCTCTAGGTCATCTCCGAATGTCTTGACTTGCGTTTGATCATATATTTTGAATCAGATTGTGAAAATTATCTATATATATATATATATATATATTTTATCCTCAAATATTTTCAAGTTTCCACAACATAATGTAGATCAACTTCTGAAAATTGCACAATTCCACTAATAAAAGTAAAATAAATAATAATCAAATAAAATATATGTACAAACACAATTTCAAAAAATCAAATTTTCAACTATCAAATTACGATGATTAACTATGTATGCATGTGAAATTATACTCTTACCATTGAATGACCTCAGAAACTCTTGTTTTCTTTTCTTTTCCTTTAATTGCCCTGGTGAAGGTATTAGTTAGTCATTTAAAATTCATGACAACATAGACCTTAAACTCGTATTCCAAAGTTGAGAAATGTCATCTTGATCAATCATTAACTCAACAAGTATTTAATTATACCCAATATCGGTTCACCTATTTTTGTAGTGTCATGGATATTGATATCAAAATACAATAAATAACTTGTTAATTATTATGATATCGAAGAAAAAACTTGCGTCACATTCTTCAAGATAATATTTCAATATGCATCATCTATATGTGTGTGATTTTAATGCGATCAACTACACTTTATTTAATAAAGACTACCTTATACATATTGGTGGGACTCAAGTGCATCAAATTCAATTACGAAGAAAAAACCTGTGGGACTAAAATTTCAAAGACCCGATTCATCCATTGTGAACCGCAAGAGTGGGCCTAATAACTGGACCCAAGTTGAATTACATTTTAGGCCCATCAATGATCCACATATCTCACGTCTTTAGGGTTTGCTATATAATTGATCTAAACCCTAGTTTCACTTTCTTTCATCACTGCCGCATTTGATACATTATCTCTGAGAAGTGAATAAAACTCTCCGATCATCACCAATAAAGAATGAGAGCTAAGGTAAAAATGAATTCTGTAACATGAAATTTCTCCATTTTCACTAATTCCGTAAGTTTTTTATGCTTGATTTTGTCATTTTTTTTTTGTTTTATTCAGTGGAAGAAGAAGCGTATGAGGAGGTTGAAGAGGAAGCGTCGAAAGATGAGACAGAGATCGAAGTAGAACTACATTCTGCAGTTCTCAACGGTCTATCTATGCTTATCGTCTTCTCTAGGTTTATGCTGTTTAAGTTTTAGTTTGAAATTTTCAGTAACATTTGAGTTGTGATTTTGTTCTAATTACACCTAATTCAAATTTTAGTATCCGATTTTGGCTATGGCTGTGGATTTATGCTTCGTTCCTCTTTATATACTACTTCGTTTTGAATTGTCTGCATTTATATATTTGTGAAAATATGCTTTAATTGAGCTGAACGTCACACACTCTTATCTTCCTTAGACTCCACTTATGAGATTACACTCGGTATGCTGTTTATCTACTTGTGAAATTTCGCTCATGAGTTATTTAAATTATAGCGTTATTTAGGTTATTCATTTTAGTGTTCATATCATGGGACAAGCATTTGCCGCTTAGATAAAAGCTAAATGGATGTTGGATTATTATGGAACGCACACATTGCTTAGGGTGTTTGATCCCAAGTGAAAACTTGTTTCAAGTTCCTATTGGAGATGATACAAAACTTAGATGATAGTATTTGAAGTTTGAATTGAAGGTTTAGTGTAGAGTTTTTCACTAAAGTCATTTTCATGCTGTGTGAGTTTGAATCGTGTTTTTGTTGTTTGATGCTTAGCAGCTGAATCCCTAGACCTGTTCTGATGTGATTGTTAAGTTCAAGCAGCAGACGTGCTTAAATGGAGCAATATGGGCAGTGAGAAATAATGTAGTTGACTTCAAATATGCTTGCGAGCTGATTGGGGTGTAGTAGTAGTTGAAGCATAAATTCAAGAAATGTTTTGAAACTAGACTTTAGTTTTTTTCCAGGTTGGAAAATGAGATTTACTCCTCAAGGTTAACCTAGTAGGCACTCTTGTGATGCACTTATTGGCAATCAATGGACATATAGTTGAGTGTCGTTAATGTAATGTCTTGTATAGATGACATGATATTGTTCTAGAATCTAGACTAACACGCAATTGAGTGCTGTGAGATGATGTTGAGCTAGAAGAGGTAAAAGTTTGATCATTTCCCTTGTGCAGACATGGACGCTATACCCTTTGCTTTTGTATGGTAGTTGGTGGGGTTTGAAAGTTCACTTTGCCCTTCAATTTTACTGCACACCTATGATGCACTTTTTGGCTATGAATGTACGTATAGTTGAGTGTTATGAATGTGATGATGTCTTGTATGGATGGCATGTTCTAGACCAACGTGCTACGTGATGGCCTAGATCATCTAGAAGGGTGAAAGCTTGATTGTATCCCTGGTGTAAACATGGATGTTATACCCTTTACCTTTGGTATGGTAATGAGAGGGCATAGAAAATTCACTTTGTACTTCAGCTGTGCTGCATGAGAGCTATTTTTGATGTCCTCGGGTGACCATTTTATTATCAGAGTTGAGTAAAAGGTTGTATTCTCCGGATCTTGCATTTGAAGTTGTTGCATGGCATTATGTTTGTGTATTCCCAAGCAGACAAATCAAGTTATTCCTTTTTGCTACTAAGTTAGTTCTTTGTTTCTATTTTCATTGGCACAATTAATGTCTCAATTTAGGAGTTTAGCACTTTGGTTTAATTGTAAATTAGTGCAACATGTGATGTTGAGTAAGGTTGTTATCTAATGGGTCCCACTCATTATTGATTAGAGTTTTGAACCTTACACCATTGGCTTCTAGTTAGATAGTATTTCTCATATTTTATCCTCGATCGAGTTTTGAACCTTACACCATTGGCTTCTAGTTAGGTATTATTTCTCATATTTCTATCCTTGATCTCGTGAACTTATGTGGACATGTGAGTTAATCCTTGTGTTATTTGACATGGTATATTTAATCTTCAAGTAAACAAATTGTGCAAATTTAGTCCTTTTAAATAACCAAAACTTAACAGAAGAATTAAATGAGAACCCCATTTAATAAAGCTAATAATTGTTTGTTGTATTTGAATTGTTCTTCCAAGCAATATTCTTAATATTTATGGAGTAATATTTTATTGGTATTTTCTCATCAAAAATGGAATTGTATTACTTAGATTTCTTAATATTCCACATAAGAAGTATAGACGGCGAAGAAGAAGTCAATGTAGACATGCAAGTTAAAATGATTTCTAGTTTATCTCTCATTTCTTAAATGTTTAAATTAGATTTTGTTAAGTTCCAGTCGTCTATTATATTGAATTTACCCGATAGTCCCCATTTTGGGAACATCCAGTGCCAAAGTTACTGAATTTGTAAGTTGTCAATTCCTGGACTATGTAATGTACTTTTATGCTTCGCTTAATTATTGGATTAGTTTATGCATGGCAAAAGGGGGCATTGGAATGGTCTTTAACTCCTGAATATTCAGACAATCAAAAGAAAAACGAAAAAAATAAGATTGACACATGTTTTTTTTGGTTGGCTTTCGTAACCTTCAGGAATAAAAATGTATTTTAGTATTACAATTTTAGTATCTGATTTTGGCTATGGATTTATGCTTCGTATCTTTTTGCTCTATTTTATTTATACATTGTTCCTCTTTATATAGTACTTTGTTTGAATTGTCTGCATTTATATATTTGCGAAAATATGCTTTAATTGAGCTGAACGTTTCACGCTCTATCTTCCTTAGACTCCATCTATGACATTACACTCGGTATGTTGTTTATCTAATTGTGAAATTCGCTCATGAGTTATTTCAATTATAGTGTTGTTTACGTTATTCATTTTAGTGTTTATATCATGTGGCAATCTTTTGCCGCTTTGGTCTAATATTGTTTGTTTAATTAAAAGCTAAATTGATGTTGGATTTGGATTGCACACATTGCTTAGTCTGTTTGATACAAAAAAAAATAGTGCATCAGCATACTTTATGCTGATACCATACAGACCGTTTTTGTTGGCATTTTGAATTTTCTTCCATGCCATAGTGAAAACTTGTTTGAAGTTCCTATTGGAGATGATACAAAGGTTGGATGATATTAATTGAAGTTTGAACTGAAATTTTAGTATTTTAGTTTTTTACCAAAGGCATTTTCATGCTAAGTGAGTTTGAAGTGTGTTTTTTGTGGTTTGGATGCTTAGCAACTGAATTATAAACCTGTTCTGATGTGGTTGTAAGTTCAAGCAGCACAGTAGCAGACATGCTTCAATGGAGCAATATGTGCAGTGAGTATTTATGTAATGACCTCAAACTTGCTTGTGAGCTGATTGGGGTGTAGTAGTAGTTGAAGTAAAAATTTAAGAAATGTTTTGAAACTAGACTTTAGTTTTTTACCAGCTTGGAAATGAGATTTACTCCTCCAGTGTTAGCCTAGTAGGCACACTTGTGATGCATTTTTTGGCAATCAATGGATATATAGTTGAGTGTCATGAATGTATTGATTTGTATAGACAACATGACGTTGTTCTAGACTAACACGTAACTGGGTTTAGAAAGTTTACTTCGCCCTTTAATTTTACCACACACCTATGATGAACTTTTTGGCAATGAATGGACATACAGTTGAGTGTCGAGAATGTGATCAGGTCTTGTATAGATGGCATGACATTGTTGTTCTAGACCAACATGTAGCTGTGTGCTATTTGACGGCCTAGATCTAGACGGGTGAAAGTTTGATTATTTCCCTTTCGCAAACATGGATATTATACCCTTTCCCTTTGGTATGGTAATGGGAGGGCTTAGAAAATTCATTCTGTATTTCAGCTGTGCTGCATGAGAGCTATTTTTGATGTCCTCGGGTGACCATTTTATTAACAGAGTAGAGTAAAAGGTTGTATTCTCCGGGTCTTGCATTTAAAGTTGTTGCATAGCAATATGTTTGTGTATTTCCAAGCAGACAAATCAAGTTACTCCTGTTTGCTACTAAGTTAGTTCTTTGTTTCTATTTTTATTGGTACAATTATTGTCTCATTTTAGGAGTTTAGCACTTTGGTGTAGTTGTAAATGAGTGCAACATGTGATGTTGAGTAAAGGTTGTTATCTAAAGGGGTCTCACTCATTATTGATAGAGATTTGAACCTTACACCTTTGGCATCTAGGAGACCCATTATTGATAGAGATTTGAACCTTACACCTTTGGCATCTAGTTAGATATTATTTCTCATATTTGATCCTCGATCAAGTTTTGAACCTTACACCATTGGTTTCTAGTTAGATATTATTTCCCATATTTTATCCTCGATCTTGCGATCTTATGTGGACATGTGAGTTAATCCTTAGACGTGTGAATTATGATACGTTTCTCTGCCTTATATTCTTGTTTGCAAGTGCAAACGTTTCATGACATTAGGAAAGCTTGGAAAATTATGGCGAAAATTTTGACTATATCATTAATTATTTACAGGAAATGTATCATTATATTTTGTGAAGGGAAAATAGTGATTTTGGTCTTTTGAGTTACTGCTTAATTTCATTTTTAGTTCTTTGTGTTATTTGACTTAGTATATTGTATCTTCAATTACAAATTGTGCAAATTTAGTCCTTTGAAATAACCAAACTTAACAGAATTGAATGAGAACCCTGTTTAATAAAGCTAATAATTGTTTGTTGTATTTGAATGCTTATTCCAAACAATCTTCTTAATATTTATAGAATAATATTTTATTGGTATTTTCTCATTAAAAATGGAGTTGTATTATTTAGATTCCTTTAATGTTCCCCCATAAGAAGTATAGACGACGACGAAGAAGTTAATTTAGACATGCAAGTTAAAATGATTTCTAGTTTATCTCTCATTTCTTAAATGTATTTTAAAATAAGATTTTGTTAAGTTTCATTCGTCTATTATATTGAATTTACTCGATAGTTTCATTACGGGAATGTCCAATGCAAAAGTCATTGAATTTGCAAGTCGTCGATCCCTGGACGATGTAATGTACTTTATCTGTTGCCAAGTTTGTCACGCTCCGAGTCTATACCCTGGGCGAGATTGACGCTTGAGAACTATTGTTGGCCTCAAAGCGAACCCTTGGCCTAACTTACTTACTCAGCGGAAGATTTAAACATAAGAAACATAACTCGTGCAATAACTCAATAAATAATAACTTAGTCAAAATGACAACTCAAGTCTTAAACGTATACAAAGAGGGATATCGGGACAAGACTCCTAGTCATTCTAACAATGAAATGCTGAAAGCAAAGTAAAAGGAATTCTCCTAAATGCAAGGAGATTCACCAACTGACTCTGAGTGTTCAACTGGATCAACGAGGTGCTGAGTGCTGATTCTGGTTACCTGTGTCTGCATCATAAGACGATGCAGGCCAACTGGCATAAGTACATTGAATGTACAAGTATGCGAGTTGGAATGCTAAATACAACTTAAGCTTGAAAAGAATCTGGAAGGATCACTTACCTTGGCTTTACTGAACAACTTAATTCAATATAAAGCAATAAAACACATGCAATATATATAAAACTTGTAAAACAGTGAAAAACAACTTAGTTCGTTAAAGAAAATGCAATAACAAACTTAACTTTACTCATATAATAAATTAATATAGTTTCTGTGGGAGTTTCTCTAACCGACAACCACCACTATGAGCCTAAGTGGTGATACAGCGTCTTGTCCACGCTGCCAGAACTATCATATACTTTGCCGTCATATAGAATGCCTTAACTAAGTGGATCCACTAGTATATGCTAAAAGCATCTTAAGGAGTCATCTAAAAAGTATGATCCTTTACTATCCATGATGACTACATGGTTTATGAAGACGTGAGTTATCTGAACTCAAACTTGTCCCCATATTGGTACTCAATACTACTCCCAAAATATACTTAGCTCATATGTTTGTAACAATAAAATTCTTTCTTTGGTTTAAGATAATTACTCTAAAACTTAGCTTAAAAGTTCTCTTGGAAATCTCAGTTTCCTTTCTTGTTTAAATGTGAAAACATTTACTCTTTGAGAATACATAGTCTCGATATACTGTTTTGAAGAAATGAATTTCAAACTTTACTCTTTAATCAACTCAAAACTCAAGTCTTAAAACAAAGTTAAAGCATTTGTAAAAGACTTTTGGAAGACTCTATGAACTTTTCTTGACTTGACTCTTAACTTTCCTTGAATTGAATTATGGATTCAAGGATTGTAATTTGTGACATGAAAGATCTCATGATGTTTAGGAGTGTATTTAGATAGTTAAATATGAGAAAAGATCAAGAAACCACTGTCTGGAAATAAGTCCGTGACGCGGAGATGCATTTAAATATTTGACCGCAAAATTTAATTTTGAGAGAGAAGTCCGCGACGCGGAGCTGATTTTGTTCACTGGGAGAGCTAGTCCGCGATGCGGACTTGCGTGCCAAAACCTGCTCGATTTTTTCCTTCTTCGTTTTCTAGCCCCAATTCACCTAAACTCGATTATTTTTCTCAAATTCTTTTTAGATTCAGATACCCAGCATATGTACCTAAGAACCTAACTCAAAACAACTCTAAAACTTGACATAAAGATTTTAGAAACTTCTCATATCAGCCCAATTCAAGAACGAAAACAATTTCAAGATATAGCACATCAAACTTTCAACCTTTTTAGAACGAGCTGAACTAAACATATTTGGCGCGTGTGTGAACGAACCCAACGCTATGAGAGTCTCACATACCTTGTAGGATTGAATCCTTGGCGAATTCCACAATCAAAATTGCAAGAACTTGACTAATCTTGTGCTTCTCTTCTCCTTTCTCCTCTTTTCTCATTTGAAATCTTATTGTTTAATATTCTTATCCATTTTGAGAAGATTTTTGTTGTTTGATAGCTCTGTTGTGTTGTATGTGTTCGAAGTTCATCTCGAGATAATATCTATCGTGGTGCTGTCTTTGTTGTTTACTTTTGTTTAGATCATGAGTTCCGTCGTCTAAATCGAATTTGAAATATGTTAATAAATCGACAGACCTAAGCTTTATTGTTTATCTTTAAGTTACTCCCTCTGTTTCACAAAGAATGATTTGGTTTGACTTGACACGAAGTTTAAGAAAATAAAGAAGACTTTTGAATCTTGTGGTCCTAAATTAAAGTTATGGCAAATGTATAAAATTGCCCTTTAATCCTGTGGCCTTAAACATGCCACGTGGAAAGCTGAAATTAAAATGTTACCAAAAAAAGAAAGAGGTTATTCTTTTTGAAACAGACTAAAAAGAAAAGGAGGTCATTGTTTTTGAAACGGAGGGAGTATTTAAGATTATCTTTGCATCCTTATCACCTCTCATTCTGCATTAATTTCACCTACTTGTTGCTGAATCGGTTTACTTTTATTTGCATTTTGCTCCATCTTTAAGTATCGATCTCTGCTGGTTTGTTGCTGTTAATATTGTTGTATATGTAAAGGTAGAATCTCGACTAGCTTCCTACCGCCTAACATGATCCATTTTTTGATCAAGTCTATGGCTCTTTCTGCCCAATTCCTTAGTTTTGTTAAAGTTTCAGCTTTGCCTTACGATTTTTGGAGCGAATTTACTGGAGTTGGTTCTTTTTATGTGTATAGCATGCTAATTTTTTTTAAAAGTATGAACACAATTGCTAGTAGTTTGCCTACATGTTATATGATCTTCGTATTAGTTCACTAAAATGAGTGAATGAGTTTATGTCCTAGTTTGTTTCAATTAGTGTGCAATTGAGACTTCGCAGAGCATGTGAGTTGATTTTGTCATTTTATATCTAATTAAAATTTCTTTCTTTATGTTTTTGAACCTGCCGAGTAGTGATTTTAATCTTGTGATAGGTAATAGTCTTTATTAAAAGCTTATTAGTTTACATCTCATATGACCTTTGTTCTAATGCTTAATACTTATCACTGCTCCTCATTCATGATACACAAAAATTAACAAGTTTTCATCAGTTTTCCCTTCAAATTATTGTTTAAGTTTTGTGTTGTTAAAAACCTAATTGTCATGTGTTATTTCATTTATTATTTATTTTACCTTTATCACTTCATTTATTTCCCAAAAATACTAATTCTATAACTTGTTTATCGTTTTGCATGTAAATCTATCCAAGTCCATTTTGGACTCCTCCTTACATATCCTTGAGTTGTCTCGAGTCAGCCTCATCACTCATCCGAACGAAAGGGAAGCTAATATACAGGTTGAAAGCAAAATGCAAGTACTTGGAAGCTGAATTAGGCTGTGTACACATGATATACAGTCTAATATACAAGGAAAAAGCCAAAATATGGCCCATATACTGCGGTATACACTGAACGTATACACAGATTTTTCAAAGGCAAAATTGGCCCAAAAGCCTTAACATAATTGCAGTAGCTCCTTGAATTAAATTGGGCCAAAGTCTAGTATAACTGTAGCAGGTCCAACAAAGAAGAAGAGGGATGATTTGGCCCAAGTTTGCATCAGACCCATCTTTATTTGTTAGATTCAGGACATGACATAGGTCAAAAGCCCATCAGATTTGGAATTTGGGCACAATGCCCAAATTTAATATTTCTTCTTTTACTCTTGTTTATTTGTTATTGTATAGATTAACCTTTTATTTGAATTGATTTTATTTAATTAAATTCCTCAAAAGAAAGTCATTTCTTTTTTTCCTTTTTTTTTTCTTTTTTATGCTTATTTTAAATATATTTTTATTTTCATTTATTACTTAGTTTTACTTTTATTCTATTAGTTTGTCTTGCAACATATGAGTTATTTTCCTTGAAAATTCCTTAGGTTTATTTCCTTCCAAAAAGTAAAAATGGATTTTATTTACTTAATTAATTTTTTAAAAATTATTCAAATGTTTTAGTCAAGTCGTTGGTCAACCGCATGTTAGCGGACAATTTGAGGGCCTAACACCTTCTCGGAATGTAAATTGAACTCCGAACTCCTTTAGATTTCAAATGATTTTATTCTATTTAAATCTTTTGAAAAATTATAAGTTTTCTTAATTTCTTTCAAAAATTAAGTGGCGACTCTCTTTTGAAAATCTATTTTTTAAAAAAACTTAAGTCAAGTCGATTTTTCGAAAACTTCAGTCTTTTATTTCTTTTTCGAGTAAAACAGCCAAAATGGCTACTCAAGTCTTAAACGTATACAACTGAAATGAATAAGACTAAAGAACTATAACTATCTGTCTATGAAGCCTCTAAAACAAAGAAAGATGTCGGGACAAGACCTCCGATCATCCTAACAATGAAA
This sequence comes from Solanum bulbocastanum, assembly GCA_037074985.1. Lineage (NCBI taxonomy): Eukaryota > Viridiplantae > Streptophyta > Magnoliopsida > Solanales > Solanaceae > Solanum > Solanum bulbocastanum. The sequence continues at coordinate 3,540,008 of CM073602.1, forward strand.
TATTGAAAGCAAAGTAAAAGGAGTCATCCGAAATGCAAAGAGGCTCACCAACTGACTCTGAGTGCTCAACTGGATCAACGAGGCACTGAGTGCTGATCCTGGTTACCTGCGTCTGCATCATTAGACGATGCAGGCCAACTGACATCAGTACATTGAATGTATGAGTATGCGAGTTGGAATACTAAATACAACTTAAGCTTGAAAAGAATTTGGAAGGAACACTTACCTTGGCTTTACTCAACTCCTGAACAACTTAACTCAATATAAAGCAATAAAACACATACAATATATATAAAGCTTGTAAAACAGTGGAAAACAATTTAGTTCGTTAAAGAAAATGCAATTGCAAACTCAATTTTACTCATATAATAAAGTAATATAGTTTCTGTGGGAGTTTCTCTAACCGACAACCACCACTATGAGCCTAAGTGGTGATACATCGTCTTGCCCACGCTACCAGAACTATCATAAACTTTGCCGTCATATAGAACGCCTTAACTAAGTGGATCCACTAGTCTATGCTAAAAGCATCTTAAGGAGTCATCTAAAAAGTATTATCCTTTACTAGCCATGATGGCTACATGGTTTATAGAGACGTGAGTTATCTGAACTCAAACTCGTCCCCATATTGGTGCTCAATACTATTCCCAAAATATACTTAGCTCATATGTTTGTAAAAACAAAACTCTTTCTTTGGTTTGAGATAATTACTCAAAAACTTAGCTTAAAAGCTCTCTTGAAAATCTCAGTTTCCTTTCTTGTTTAAATGTGAAAACATTTACTCTTTGGGAATACATAGTCCCGATATACTATTTTGAAGAAATGAACTTCAAACTTTACTCTTTACTCAACTCAAAACTCAAGTCTTAAAACAAAGTTAAAACATTTGTAGAAGACTTTTGGAAGACTCTATGAACTTTTCTTGACTTGACTCTAAACTTGTCTTGACTTGACTCTTAACTTTCCTTGAATTGAATTATGGATTCAAGGATTGTGATTTGTGACAGGAAATATCTCATGATGTTTAGGAGTGTTTTTAGATAGTTTAACATGAGGAAAGATTAAGAAATCATTGTTTGGAAACAAGTCTGCAATGCGGAGATGCAGTAAGTATTTGATCGTGAAATTTAATTTTGAGACAGAGGAGTCCGCGTCCTAACCACGACGCGGAGCTGATTTTTGTTCACTGGGGAGCAAGTCCGCATCGCGGACTTGCGTGCCAAAATCTGCTCGACATTTTCCTTCTTCGTTTTCCAGCCCCAATTCGCCTAAACTCAACTATTTTTCTCAAATTCTTTTTAGATTCAGATACCCAATATATGTACCCAAGAACCTAACTCAAAACAAGTCTACAAATCTCTACGTAAAGATCTCATAAATTTCTCATTTCAACCCAATTCAAGAACGAAACAATTTCAAGATATACGTATCAAGAACATCAAACTTTCAACCTTTTTAGAACGAATCTCGTTGAACTAAACATGTTTGGCGCGTGGGTGAACGAACCCAACGCTATGAGAGTCTCACATACCTTGTAGGATTGAATTCTTGGAAAATTCCACAACCAAAATCGCAAGAACTTGACGAATCTTGTGCTTCTATTATCCTTTCTCCTCTTTTCTCTTCTCTCAATGCCCTAGCGTATTTCTTAATTTCATAAACTGAACGAACTTAGTTTAGACCCCTAGTAATTTACTGAAAACGGATTTAATCAATTGGGTAAGGAAAAGACTAAACTACCCTTTCAAAATCCGGCTTAGACTTTCCTTAATTGAACAATCCAACTTCAAATGGGCATATCTCACTCATATGAACTCGGAATCGCTCAAACTCGGTGGCATTGGAAAGATTATTCCAAGATCTTTCCTACGATATCTGGAAACACGCCTAACTCATTCTGAGCTAGGAGTTATGGTCGTTTGAAATTGACCAAAACTCATCCTTAACGTAAAACAAATTACCAGATTTTCATTATTTCCTAAAATCACTATTTCAACTTGAGCAAAATGATACTCTTATACTCGCTTAACATTTGATAAGAAGAAAATGGCCGCACAAATAGTTGCGGATATAAAAGATGTTCTAAGAATTCATAAATTTCGATCCGTTTGAACCTCAACTCCAAAATTTAGTTTATGATGGAAAGATTGCTCAAGCCTATATAAGTAAATTGTCAGTTCATTTTTCAATTTATGTGGGAGTTTAGTCTACTCTAATATCCTTTTCATGGGCTGGACCAATTGGAGCGTGTGCCATAAGTCCTAATGGAAATGAACTTGACTACGATATAATGTAAAGATATAACAATTGAGTTTAATACATATCCCAAAAGTTAGTTCATGAAGGGTAGATTGCTCAAATTCATATAAGCAGACTGTCAATCAATTTCCAAGCCAATGTGAGACTTTAACTCACTTTAACATCTTATGAAATTGTCGCATGACTAAAATAATATTTGGATTGCAAAACTAAATCTCTAAGTTATCTCCTTATGACTTGACTTACGTTTGACCATATGTTTTGGATTCAATTTTAAAAATTATCTTTATATATATTTGATCCTCAAATATTTTCAAGTTTCTAAAATCTGATTTAGATCATCTTTTGAGACTTCCACTTATAAAAGTAAAAATAAAGTAATCAAATAAAATGTTTGTGTAAACACAATTTTAAAAAATCAAATTACAATAGATGATCATTGATGTATGCATCTCAAATTATACTCTACCATTGAATTGCCTAAGAAACTCTTTTTTTTCTTTCTTTTAGTTGCCCTGGCGAAGGTATTCATTACTCCCCCGGTTCAATAGGTTGGTTCATTATATTACTTTGGGTTGTTCAACAGGTACCTGTTCATTTTATAAAATCTATGGATAGTTTTATACTTAGTTCCTAATTTATCCTTATCATTAATTATAGTCATTTGCCTGTGATATTTTTTAAGATACTGTATTTATTATATTCAAAGGATGATATAGTAAAATTACCCTTCTATTTATAGTTTTTAAGAAATGTACAAAGTCAATAGTGAACAACTAGAGAGTAGTCATTTAAAATTCATGACGACACAGACCTTAAACTCGTTACTAATCCAAGAGTTAGATAGATTTCATCTTGATCAATCATTAATTTAACATGCATTTAATCATACCCAATATCCTTTCATCTATTTCCATAGGCTCATGTATATTGATATCAATGTACAACAAATAACTTGTTAATTATTATGATGGTCTTATATATATATATATATATATATATATAAAAGACTTACGTCACATTCTTCAAGATAACATCTCAATGACAAATTATGATAATTTTAAGCAATAGAAATTATAATTACTCTTTATTCAGTAAAGACCACCTAATATATTGGTCATCAACCATTTTATTAATGTCCTAATTAATGATCCTACAATAAAAGATAAAAAAAAATTAGATAAAGTTATAAGAGATTTGATCCTCTCTTTACCATAATTTTGTCACGAAGCCAAAACTTAATTAAAGATTTAATCATATTATCCAACAATCGATACATAGAAATGAATACGAAGCTAAAGGAGTCATTTTTTTCTTCCAAAATACGTAAGGGACACTGATTTTTTTTAGTATCAAATCGGACAAATCGCTGCCCCATCAACGATATCCGCGCTCATTTTTAACCCCAATTAATGCCGTAAAAAAATATTGCTCTTAAAAATTAAAATCGCTGCCCGAATAAAGATTATATCAAGATTTTTTAAAAAAATTATAATCGCTGTAAGGGCAGCGATTTCAATAAAAAGAATTTTTTTTGAAGAAAAAAAATCGCTGCTGAGGCAGCGATTTCATCATAATTCTTTTTTAATAATAATCGGTGCTCACTAAAAAAAAACATTTTTTTAAAATTGTAATTGTGGCCTACACTTCAAATTCACATGCCATATAAAAAAAAAAAACTTACAAGTCACCTGCATTGCCTCTTTAAAAAAGAAAGAGTTCACATGTTGAATATAAACTCCTTATTTATATTCAACATTGTTGAAGTATCTCACTTCAAATTTTTTTCAATACTAATTTTTTTTCAAAGTCTTCAATTCGTGAGGTAAAGTTTGATTTATTTTATAATTTAAAGTTTAAAGTTAGTTATTAATTATTATTGCATTGTGAAAATATTCTTTTTGAAATAATTATATTAATATTAACAATAATTTTGATATTTTATTATAGATATGCATCCTTCAAATATGTACGTACATCCTGGTATAGTGGAGTATGATATGTTAAACATTCAAGTTGATCATCGTTCAGAAGGAATTTGAAATGGTAGCTTAAGAGGAGAGAAAAGTTACTTATATATGTGTCGCGGTAACGTTGAATTTTGGCAACATATAAAATATTGTCCATTACATCATAGCATTCATAAGTATTTTGAAAATTAGGGTTTAAATAAATTATTGATTAGGATAAGTGTTGTATGACTCCGGACTAATTTCTGTTTTAATTGAAAGTTGGTGTTCAGAAACGCATACCTTTCACATGCGAACTGGTGAGACTACCATAACTTTGCAAGATGTAGAAATTTTGTTCAGAATGGTGATAGATGGTAATCCTATAATTTTAATTGCGTTAATACTCTAGGAGTTTTGGGCAGACAAGAACTGATGTATGAATTAACAGGATGGTTACCTGTTAATGATTATTTTTCTGGTGTTAGTAGACTATTAATATCTAAACTAATCGAGAATATCGAGGGTTTAAATGATATTACTGATCATTGAACTGAGCATAAGGTGCAACAGAGGTTTATATTATATCTATTATGGTTTTGTGATGGGTCAATATTTTCAGATAAATCTAATAATAAGCTTAATTTGGACTTTTTGATTGACATGAGAAATTTAAATGTAGTATCAACACAGGTATGGGGAACAACCACATTATTATATTTGTATAATTGTTTATGTCGTGCATCATTGAAAAAATCAAACGGAGTTATTGTGATGAAGTAACTGAAGTTATTGTAGGTCTTGGTGTGGTAGGGTCCCAATAGATTGGATTGCCTAGCCATGGGACAGATTGGACAAAAAAAAAGGTTGTTTGGTTGAGAACTTTACTGGTTTTGAAGTTAACCCTCTCATTTTTACAAAGGGGACATGACCAAGTCTACATTGCCATAACAAGTTTGCAGCATTTGCATGAGACATAAAGGAAGTATGAGCGAAACATAAATCACTATTTTTATTAGCAACAATTGTATTTCTTATTATAGGATGATTAAAATATGAATCACTGACTTTAGTAGTAACAACAGAATTTTCTATATCAGAACTCGGAGAACAGGAATGGGAACTACATGGATATTGTGCTTTGTTTATATTAAGTACATGAGAGAAAAGACAAGGAAATGTATGGTTCTGTGGAGGAATGAAGTCGTTCTTCTGTAGGCACTTTGAGCAGATAAAGTATAATCTATCATGTATCTTACCAATCTCCAGAGGCCTCTTCAGTGAAGGGGCCTACAATAGACAAAGTGAGTTAGTAAAGGTAGTGACATAGTGAAGATGTTTGTTCAAGGAACTGATGGAAATTAGATTATACTTTAAGGTAGGTATTAAAAGAACATTAGACAATGTGATCCCAGGGGTTAGGTAATCTAACAAGCATTGGATATGGTATGGTGATGATTTTGGTTAAATTGGTTTTATCAAAGGTTATGTGATGAGTAGCCCCTGAGTCTAGGATTCAAGAATCAGTTTATGCTTTGAAACATCCACATGAAAGTTTATCAAAATCAACAGAAGAATTGCAAGCAATTATACCTGCAATGTTAACAGATCCATTGTTGGATTGTGGCTCAGTAAATGCAGATCCATCCCCATGTTTCCCCCTTGAAATTGCTACAACATGCTGACTAAATGGTGATATTGTTCCTGAGACAAAGCACCTGCAGGACCACTCTGAATGATAGATTCACCCTTCTCTAGCAGATCTCCATGAATATTTGATGCAGTTCTCTTACCTTTATGCCCTTTATACTGAGAATTGGAGGAGTTAAAGTTTTGGTTCTGATTGTATTGATTTTCGGGTGGATAGTTATTGTAAGGCTGGTTATTAGGTCCTGAATTAACATTTGACTTGCTAGGATACCATGGAGTTTGTAGCACTTGTCCTTTGTGTGTCCAACCCTCTTACAATTCTCATAGTAGGGCATTTCCTTTTCATTGTTGTTTGCATAGTTAGTTTGGAAACCTCGCACATTTGAAGGACCTCCAGAACTTCGTGAATAACTAGAACTGACATTTATGGAAGAAGAAAATTCTGCAAAGGAGTGGTTGTTTGGCTTGAATTCTCTTTGTTTTTCTTCCTGGACCAAAAGAGCAAAAACATGTCCCATAAAGGGTAATGGATTCATCATCAGCATGCTTCATCGGATGATGGTATGAATCTCATTGAGACCCATTAAATGAGTCGCCAATCCTGCTCGGCCTTGTGCATTGTGTCTTTAGCACCACATGTACAAGTGTAGCTACAAATACTCTTAGCACTTAGTGTGATGAGTTCTTCCTAAAGCTTCTTCATCCTTGTGTAGTAGGAGGTGATGTCCAAAGTGTTTCGATTGAGGTCGTTAATTTCCTTTTGAATCTAATACAGCTTAGTCCCATAGGTTTGATTATACCGATCTTGTAACTCACTCCACAGCTTTAATGAATCAAACACATACTCTACACTGTCTGCAATATCCTTACTTAGAAAATTCAGTATCCAGGAGGTAACCATGGCATCACATCTCTCCCATTGACGATAATTTAGGAGATTGTGGGCTTGATTTCATACACTCTCCATTGATAAACTCTAATTTGTTCTTCACTGAGAGTGAACGCAGCACACCCCTTTTCCATGATCGAAAACCAACACCATCGAATGGTACAAGAACCAACACTGAACTTGCACTGTTAGAGGGGTGGATGTATAATGGGCTTCCAATATCAAAAGTGATGTAGTTGGAACAGAGGATGAGGACCCAACAACTTGATATTCTGTCGTTGTTTTCCTATCTATAGAAAAAATTACTTTTTTTTGAAATGTTCTAAGTATAAAACAATTTGAGAAAAATACTTAGAAAAGAGTTGCCACTTAATTTTTTAAAGAAATTAAGAAAACTTGTAATTTTCAAAGATTTAAACAGAAAAAATCATTTGAAAGCACCAAAGAGGGTTTGGGGTTCAATTTACACTTCGAGAAGGGTTTAGACATTCGAAGTGCCCGCTAATACGCGGTTGACCTGCGACTTGACTAAAATATATTTGACTAAATAAAAAATAATAATTTATAATGTTTGATTATCTTTGAGAAAATAATTAAATAAATGACACTGTCATTCCATTCTATTTTTTAGAAAAAATGAGACCTTAATTGAATCATTTGAATTAAGGACAAGTATTTAGAATATTAACAAAACTAGATTAATCGGTTTTTATTTGAAACATTTTTTTTTAAAAAAAATATGAAAATTATTTTAAACTAGTAAGAGTTTTGACTAAGATTATAAATGAAACTACGAGAGTTGACGAGATTTGTTAAAGAAAACCAAAACAACATAGATAAACAGTCCGTCTTTTGGGGAATTTAATTAAGTTAATAACCATTCTAAAGTTAGAGTTAAACAACAACAATAAATAATCACAATAAAATAATTAAAGAGTAAGGAAGAAATTGAATTTGGGCCTCCTTTTGGTCCAATTTCGTTGGAATTTTTGAGTTTTAATCGAATCTCGTTTTCATATACGTTTTCTGTATATTAGTGTATATCAGCATGTATATCAGCGTTTTTCATGTAAATCCTGCTTCCAAACACCTGTGTTTCGCCTTAGCCCAATATTTTTACATTTTTTGAATCGTATATCAGTGTATAATGCTGTATACAGCACGTATACAGCCCCTTTTCGACTTTTCGGGACATGTAATTCCAGTTTCCAGCCTTATTTGTTGCCTTCGACCTGTTCGTCTGCTTTTCTATTTGGCAATGAGGCTGACTCGAAAGAGAAACAAGTGGATGTGGGTCTTTACGGCCCATCCGAAATATGGGGAACACGATAGGAGTCCAAGAGGACCCGGATAGTATCACATGAAACAATATAAAAATAAAAGATAAGGATTAGTACTCAAAAATAGCATCTCAAAACCGTAGCTCCAAATTGCATAAAAAAGAGTATCTAATTTTTCAGTCAAAGTATGAATCATGAACACTTGAAAGGAGAAAATCAATCCAAAAGCACACATGAAGAAAACTGTGTGAAATTCCACTCAACTCTAACCAATGGTAGCTCAAATCTGTCCTTTTTTTATTTATATACATGTACATATTTTTTTTTTAAAGTCGAGCGATAATCTACTAAAGCATCATATCAACAAGAGAATTCATGATTCCATTTTTAAAGAAAAGCATTCATCAAATAAAACTACACATAGTTTTAAATCTTGACTTTATCACCAACATTTGAACAAGAATCTCACCAATAATGCTAATTTAGAAATGGATATTGACCTTAGTGACTTATCAACAAGGAATGGAGCAGACATAATATCATCTATAAATTATTACCGGATACGCGAAAGTTGATGAAATATTACTATTATGTAAATTATGGCAACTATGAGCAACAAACATATTATAATAAGCATCTATAAACAGAACCTTTCTTACACCATAATAGATAGGAAAATCAAACTAGACATGAAACGATAGATATATAAAGTGTTAATATAGAGCTAGGCGTCACAAAATCGCTACATAGTGAGTCATAGTGACCAAACAAGGAGACTTGGACCAAGGAGAAACGAACGAAATAATTAAGATTTCAAAGGAAACAAAGACCCAGCAAACAACATGAATATCAAATAAATCATACCACTGACTTGACATCAACAGTCTCAAAGTTCTAACATTTGAATGACTTACAATGATCAAGAAATTAATAGTTGTCACATCAGTTGAGCAATAAGATCACAACATCAAGCCATAAACTAAGTGATTCTTGACTCACGACAAAGAAAACTAAAATCGGAGAAGGGCGGTTACCTTTTCGGGGCCAGCGATACTAGGACGATGAGCTTGAGAAGGTCAACCACTTCTCACACCGATATATACTTGAATAGCAAGCTAGGCAATTTGAAACCACTTTCAACGAAACCTTTCTCGGAACTTAGAAATTGGAAAATCGGCTTGAAATTTCTCAAGTATAAACCACTAATTGTTCAATGGAAATTCAAACTTCAAAATTCTTTTTATAAGCTATTTTTCGTATTTGACCTCAAAATCCAATTATTCTTTCCCCCTTCTCCTTTGAGTGTAAATCGCTATTTATAGGAAAGATTGAGGTAGATTTGGGGGGAGGGTAAAATCCATTTGAATTTTGAATCTACCCGTTCCTTTTGGAGGCAACAGTGGAAGGAATGGGAAATTTCTGAAAAAAGGGGGAAGAAAGGGATGGGAAGCGGCTGCTGCAGATGTTGACGTTGTCGGGTTCTCTGCGATTTGGTGGGATTTTTCGAATTTGCTGGGATTTTTGCGTGAAGGAGACGATATTGGGGTAGTGGGGTCGTGTTTGGTGCTGCTCTGTGCTGTTGCAATTTCTTGATTTGCAGCGCCTTGAGGAAGAAGGAGAGAAAGGGTCGGATAGAATTAGCTGCTGGATTTATTTTGGTGTTGTACGTATGGTATTGCTGTGCATTGTTGGTGGGTCATTTGGTATTATATTGGTGGGCTACTGATTTATTGTTATTGGGCTGAGAATTGAAAGGAAATAGGAGTGGGCTGCTGGAAATGTGATTGAAAGGACCTAAATTTGGTCTTAGAGAATGGGTAAGGATTTGCAATTATAGCAAATAAAAAAAATTAGCCAAATTGAATTTAACGGGTGAATTCAGCTAAATTTCAATAAGGCAAATTCATATAATTAATCAATGAACTTCGTAATCTTAACAAAATAAAATAATTAATCCAATTATAACATAATTAATTTAATTACAAACTAATTAACAAAATATTTGACAAAGATGTAAAAACTTTTGTGATAATTTATAAAAATATTTTATAAAATATACTAATTGTATATGACTATAAAACATATTTATTATTATTATTATTATTATTATTATTATTATTATTATTATTATTATTATTATCATTTTTATTATTATTTTTAAATTATCTATTTATCCAAGAAGTGACAAAACTAATTAAAAGAACTTGCAAATTATTTTTTTTTCTTTTTCTTTTTTATTTTATAAAACTAATTATTTTAAATCATTCTAAATTGAAGAAGCTCGATGATTAATTTATATTGTGGAGGGTCAAAATTGGATGTCAACAGCTGTCCCTCGTTTTACTCGGATTGATGCGAGAAATTCGAGGAAAATGAAATTGACCAATCCAATTTTGACCGACCACATCTTCATCATTTTGAAAAAGGATTTGAGTACAGACTTTAGGAGTTATGGCCGAACCCCAAAAGTGGGTTGCCTACATATCTCAAGCTATACAAGAATTTAGGCCACTTGTAGGTCGAGTCATGATTTAGCGTACGATTTTAAAGAATTCAAAAGCTATCCCGATTTCGAATTATGAGAATACCAAAACAATTGGGAATTATGTAGAGACCAGAACGCTGTTTGTAGTTCGACTCGATCGGTTGAAAAGAAAATCTATTATCCAAGATAACCTTTGGTTCTGGAGGAGTGACAAAATAAGTCGAGTATGGAAAGGAGGCTTGCAACATCTTAGCCATGAATGTGGTGCACCTCACACCCATAGGTAAGAACTTACATGGACATAATTTACAAAGCTCTTGCTACATTGTCACTTAGATTGGAAGGCTGCTTTCGGTAGAGACTAAAAAATTTTTGGATGCGAAATTGAAACCGACAAACCCAAAGATAAGCCCACAGGCCTTCTAATAGAGGTGTGGTTTGATTGTGGTGGAAGTCGTCCTCTGCTCGCGTTCTAAGAGTTTGACACTCCTCTTTGGACTATGTCCCAGTTCGCTGCTAAGAAAAAGTTTCACGTTGTGTTGCACCCCTTTTGATGTCGTCCGCACCTGTGGTTTGCTTGAGAATCCATCCTCTTAGATGCTCTCGACAAAGACTGAGATAAACTCACTAGCATAAAAAATGTAATCCCAAATGAGGAGATAGTGTCTTTTACAGTGTTGACACTTAAGTGCTTTACTTGGACATTTGACGTCAAATTTCTCTATTCTGACGTAAAGCAAATAAAGCTTATATCTCATATTTTCAATATAATTCTTCAATGTACTCTTCTTTTGATATGAAGTAATAAGAAATTGACTGATATAATATGTTGATAGTTCTCTTGATATCGTTCTTGCAAATGAAAATAATAATGATGATTCTTCATTAGTAACATGACGATAATTCATTGGTAGGATGATACTGATCCATTGGTAGGATAATGATATTATGATGATGATGTTTCATCGATAGAATGATGATGTTAATGCTCCATTGATAGGATAATGATTATTCGTTAATAAGATGATAATGCAGCTCTATCGATAGGATGATGATGATACTCCATCGATAGGATAATAATGTTGATGATAATGATTCTTCGGTAGGATAATGTTGATTTATTGGTAGGATAATGTTTATGATCCATTGATAGAATAATGTTAATCCAATTGTAGGATAATAATAATGAAAATCCGTCGATAGGATGATGTTGATCCATTGATAGGATGATGTTAATGATCCATTGGTAGGATAATTATAATGCAGATCCGTCGGTAGGATAATGTTGATCCATTGGTAGGATAATTTTGATGATCCATTGGTTGAATAGTGTTAATTCATTGGTAGGATAATGCTAATCCATCAGTAAGATAATGTTTATGATCCATTGATAGGATAATGTTAATCCATTGGTAGGATAATGCTAATCCATCGGTAGGATAATGTTTATGATCCATTGATAGGATAATGTTAATCCATTGGTAGAATAATAAAAATAAAGATGCGTTGGTAGGATGATGTTGATCCATTGATAGGATAATGTTGATCCATTTGTAGGATAATGTTAATGAAGATCCGTCGGTAGGATGATGTTGATCCATTGATAGGATAATGTTGATGATCCATTGGTAGGATAATGCTAATCCACCGATAGGATAATGTTTATGATCCATTGATAGGATAATGTTAATTTATTGGTAGGATAATAATAATGAAGATCCGTCGGTAGGATGATATTGATCCATTGATAGGTAGGATAATTATAATGAAGATCCGTCGATAGGATAATGTTAATCTATTGGTAGGATAATGTTGATGATCCATTGGTAGGATAATATTAATCCATTGGTAGAATAATGTTAATCCATCGATAGGATAATGATAATGAAGATCCGTCGGTAGGATAATGTTGATCCATTGATAGGATGATGTTGATGATCCATTGACAAGATGATGTTGATGATCCATTGGTAGGATTATGAAGATATATCCCTCATTTTACCTTCGAACATTTGTATGTTCACTTACCTTGTTGGGGATTTGAACGAAGACAATGTTACTCATATCAATTACTTCTTTTGGAATCAAAAGCATCAAACCATTTTCTGCCTCTAAAGAAAATTTGTTAGTTTTAAGTGAACTGATCTGTGTTGATTTCTTCGATTGTTTGCTCCTTGTCTTATTATCTCTGGTTGATTGCTCTTTGTCTTACTATCTCTGGTTGATTGCTCTTTGTCTTGCTATCTCTGGTTGATTGCTCTGATCTCCCGCTTCTTGATAGATAAGACAAAATATTTTTATGCAAAATAATCGAAACATGAAAGAAAAACTTTTAAGAAAAATAGATTTTCAGAAGTATTATTTGGAAAAGGTCACTTTCAAGTGTCATGTCACGTCAAGCTTAATGAACGTCTTTGATGCCTCAAAATCTATCTGATTACTTGTTAAGAAGCGTTCAAAGTTGTTCTAAGCTGCCGATGAACATTATTGAAATTTTTGAGGTCATTCTAAAAAATTTCTGTCCCAGTTAACTGTCTTGGCCTACGTTTAATTGTTGGTGAGCAAATCATAGAATTTTTGAGATCCTCCCAAAAATTTTATCCCAGTTACAAATATCAAAGTAACTTCAGTTTTGATTTTTTTGGGAAGCTCTTCTTCTTGAGAATTCTTGAGTCCCTTTCGAAAATTCGATCCTAGTTTCTATCGTAAAGAAAAATAGAAATCTTACGGGAGATATGACCGAACCGTTGTGGCGCCTACATATCCCGTTGAGGAAGGAATCAGGTCAAACATAGTTTCCCATCTCGAGGATTAACAAAAGTAAGAAAATTACAAAGAAACCGACCGAGGCCGAGATAGGCCACCTACCTAACTCATTCTTGAGAATTCAGGTCGAATGTCGTTCAAATACAATGAAAAACATTAAAAGGGAGTAAAGGGGTGATCAAGACCGACATAAGCCGCCAACGTATCTCATTCTTAAGAATTTAGGTCAGACGTAGTTCATTACAAGAGGAATAAAATTTTAAACAAAGCGATTACAAGAAAATAGCATGATTAAATGGAAATGACAGAAATCGAGTCTTCAAATATGGTATCTTTTGACATATTTAAGTAGATTAATGACTAGTGAGACCCAATTTTCATGCTAACCCCTATAATGTCATCAAACAGATGTATCGATGTGTTCTTTGAGCGAATTGATGAGCTCTCTCTCCTATGCTTTTGTCACATAAACACCAATTTTGATTTATTTGATACGTTCATCATTTTCTTGGTTCGCTATTCTGATTTCTTCTAAATTTGGCTTATCGTGACTTTTGAACTGTCTTAACTCTTCAACCAGGTGTTTGGGTACCGTGGTCTTCTCATTATAGACCCCAAATTCGTATTCATCTATCCCATTTCGTTCGATTAACTTGTGACATGACATGATACTGACAGAATTGAAAATATTTTCACTGAAATCATAGACAGATATTGTTAGATAGCGAATATGAAGAAAGTAAAAGTAAATTTTCGCAATAAATAAGTCTTCATTTGAAAATAGAAAATAAGAACTTTGGCCATAACGATAAATCATTTTGCCTTTTTCATAATATTAGGAGGGAGATTAAAATATAGTAAGGCAAAAATAGAGCAAAGCCTGGGTCTCGAGCCTCATTCGAAATACCACCAATGTTTAGAAATAACTTATAAAATTATTTATATCTACCAAGACGAACGAGGAATCAAGAGCGAAGTGGATGTCTAATTAGGTATTTTCTCCTTTGACTCGCTGTCTAGTATGACTGGTGCTTTGATCATTTCTTCAAGCACAATATCACTTTTTTTTAACCAATTTTCAATTCCTTGCCCTAGACCATTTTGCATTGGAAAAGACTGATATAAGTGAGGCAATGATTTTGAAAAAGCTTGATCAATTTTATGCCCATTCTAACCCTCTTTCGGTACTAAAGCAAAAGTTTGATGAGGTGTCATGTTCACAAATTTGGATTTCTCTCCTTTGGTTGGTGAGGCTGGAACTTTCTCAAACTTTTCAAGGTTGGCTGAGATTATAAATTTCTTCACATTCAAATCTTCTTTGATTTCAACCATTTTAATAGTTACCCCTCTATGATTCGGCATGTGGTTACTATTGACATTAAGAGTGGCAATATAAAGGGTGACGACCTTTTGATCTATCAATTTTTGAATTTTATGCTTCAAGTTGATACAATCCTCAGCAATATGCCTAGCACCTCCTGAATGGTAAGCACAGAAAAGATCGGGTCTATAAAGCTTGGAGTTGACATTGATATTTTCTGGATCAATTGTCTATATCAGGCAAGTTGATTTCAATCTCTCAAAAATTTGTGTTCGATTCTCAGCCAAAGGTGTAAAGACTCTAGAAGGTTTCTTCTCAAGATTTGGGCGAGGAGGATAGTAATTATTCCCGGGATGTAAAGGTACTTGACGGTAATTTAGAGAATTTCGGTGATTTGGCACTTACATTTGGAAGATTGGGTATTGTGGGGCTCGATAGCTAGGAGGGGTGTTTTGGTAGTGCGGAGGTGGAATTTGGTAACTCGATTGGATATTTGAACAATTAACTAATGGTTCTTGGTAATTTGGAGGTGGAATTTGGTAACTCGATGGTGGAGTTTGATAACCTGATTGGGTATAATAAGCCGGATATGAATTTTGTGAAGCTCGAGGGTAACCTTTGTAAGGTAAAGTTTTTCTAAAGTGTTTTTTTCCATCGTATGCATAGGAAATGGAAGACACGTCCTTTCTTTTCTTCTTCAACAATCTGGAAGATTCAGTTAGGGCGGCAAAACGAGAAATCTTTCCAGTTTTAATCCCCTATTCGATAGTCTTACCTACCTGACTATCTCCAAAAATTTTGATCCAATGAGCAACATTATCTTGTCATAATACTCTAGCTATTGAATGCATATGAACACTTCAATGATCTCCTTCTCAGTCATCGGAGGTCGAACCCGGGCGGCCTTTTTCCTCCACCTATATGCATATTCACAATAGCTTTCAGTGGATTTTCGCTTAATTCTCTCCAAAGAATAGAAATCAGGAACGATCTCCACATTGTAGGCGAACCGTTCGACGAAATCCTTAGCTAGTGCATTCTAGCTAGACCATTATTTTATCTCATGAGAGGTAAACCATTCCAGCGCTTCTCCACTTAAACTTCTACTAAAGAGCCGCACTAATAAGGCTTCATTCCTGCCAACTCTTACGAGTTGGTCACAATAAGCTCTCAGATGAGCTAACAGATTTTCGGTTCCTTCAAAAGTGTCAAATTTTGGCACTTTAAACCCTTCTGGTAGGTCTAGATTTGGGTGGATACACAGATCCTCATAACTCAAACCATTAACCTCAGGAATGCAGTGCAACTCCTTTATGGCTTTCCTGATATCTTCTTTCATGTTCATCTTGGCTGGCTGTTCCTTTGACCTCCATTCTCTCTCCTGTTCCTTATAGTGATCAAGCTCGGAACAATTGACATAGGGTTCATTTGGAATTGGAATTTGAAAAGTAGTCCTTTGAGGTAGAGGTGGAGTAATGGAGGGATTCTGGGCTTGGTAATTTTGGGGGAAAGTCTGAGGGTTGGTATGTTGATTTTGGTGACGGGTGAAGGTTTGCGAACTGCTAGCCTTTTGATTTTAAGGGGGAGGGCAAACTTATGGGTTGACATTTAGATGAGGAGGGAAGGTTTGAGGGTTGATACCTTGAGGAGGAGGTGACGCTTGGTAAGAGACGGAGGTATGATGGGGATTTAGGCCAGTTATATCGATGATTAGGGAATTTTGAGTGGGGTTAGAGGGTAGATTTTGAACCTGTTCCGTGTTTGGATGAGGAAAGTGGAGCGGAGGTCTTTCATCTCCTGGAGGATTGATAACGAAAATTGAATTAGGCAAATCTTGTCTTCTTTGCATTTCAACCCTCATTTTGACAATTTGTTGCAGTACTTGCATAATTAATTCATTTTGATCAACGACAGTGGGTTGAGCCACAACAACATCATTCAGACCTATCTCTTCATTGTTATCACCCATTACTGTCTTTCTTTTTTTCGAATTTTAATTAGGGAAGGATTCTTTGTGAGCCTTAGATCTTGTAAAATAAGGTTGTTCAGCCTGCTTATCAACACATACCAGTTTTAAGTACCTTTCAAAAAATAACTTAAAATATAAACGTGCTAGCTTATGTAGATGATAAATAATACAAAATATCAGACATATGACCACAAACACACAAGAGTTGCTCCAATTGAAGATAAACTAGTCCACGTATTTAGATAAATGACTAAATAGATAGGAATTTGTCTATTTGATTTTGATCTTAGTGAATCAGAAAAGTCGAGACAAAGTCGATTGATTCTTTTATTGACATACTTCTGACTTTCGATTGAGATGAAATTCCAAACGCATAGTAAGAGTTGGATAAGATAGGATTTATCAAAAATGGGGACCGAGCCTTGAAGGGCTGCGTACGTATCTCTGAAGGAGAATTTAGGTCCTGCGTAGTTCGACCCTTGAATCTCTTTTGAGATGATGAATCTTTTTCTGGTATGAGAGAGTAGGAAAAAGAATCAAATTTATTGGGAAACTAAAGACTAGAAGAGTATTTAGACATACTTTCGATAATGACTTGATATTTGTGCTTAGGGGTTCTAAAATAATTCGAAAAGGATTGAGCTATAATATCTCCAAATGAAGCAGCATATTCACACAAGCAGTTATAACACAAACAAATATTGCGTGCTCTAAACAGATACGTGACCCTTTTTATGTCAAGGATAGACCTAGAGATTTGAAGGATGTATAACATCATTTGAAACATTTCATTGCTCCCAAACGCAAATTTATACAAATTATATGACTAAACTAAATGGGAATACATAATAGGGGAAATGGGATACAAAATATCAGTCTTGCGCAGGGGCACAATCCTAATATATGATTCCAAGGAAAGATCCTCTGTTCTTGATTTCTTGTCATCTTCGAATGTCCACACTTTTTGGATGCTATGATAACTTGATCCTTCTTTGACTCGAATAAACGATTAAAATTCTACCCCAAGAGACAATGGTCTGCTAAATGGCGTATACATCCTTCAAATTTAAACACATAAGTATGATCGTCCATTTAGGTCGTAGGCCATTGTGGACTCAAGGTGGTCTTTCTAATAGGCCCAACACGCCTTGGGTGTTGGGTTACCTTAGGCCAATGCGCTAAATTTCAGAATTGAGTTTGGCTTTACTCTAGTCTTGACTAAGAGTAGTCTTTGTTTATAGTGGATAGGTGACCCAAGCGGACTACTTGGACTGTGTGAAATTCCACTCAACTCTAACCAATGGTAGCTCAAATCTGTCCCTTTTTTATTTATATACATGTACATATTTATTTTTTTAAAAGAAGAGCGATAATCTACTGGAGCGTCATATCAACAAGAGAATTCATGATTCCATTTTTAAAGAAAAGCATTCATCAAACAAAACTACACATAGCTTTAAATCTTGACATAATCACCAACATTTAAACAAGAATCTCACCAATAATGCTAATTTAGAAATGGATATTGACCTTAGTGACTTATCAACAAGGAATGGAGCAGGCATAATATCATCTATAAATTATTACCGGATACGCTAAAGTTGATGAAATATTACTATTATGTAAATTATAGCAACTATGAGCAACAAACATATTATAATAAGCATCTATAAATAGAACCTTTCTCACACCATAATAGATAGGAAAATCAAACTAGATATGAAACGATAGATATATGAAGTGTTGATATCGAGCTAGGCGTCACAAAATCGCTACATAGTGAGTCATAGTGACCAAACAAGGAGACTTTGACCAAGGAGAAACGAACGAAATAATTAAGATTTCAAAGGAAATAAAGACCTAGCAAACAACATGAATATCAAACAAATCATACCACCGACTTGTCGTCAACAGTCTCAAAGTTCTAACATCTGAATGACTTACAATGATCAAGAAATTAATAGTCGTCACATCAGTTGAGCAACAAGATCACAACATCAAGCCATAAACTAAGTGATTCTTGACTCACGACAAAGAAAACTAAAATCAGAGAAGGGGTGTTACCTTTTCGGGGCCAGCGATACTAGGACGACGAGCTTGAGAGGGTTAACCACTTCTCACACCGATTTATACTTGAGCAGCAGGCTAGGCAATTTGAAACCACTTTTAACGGAACCTTTCTCGAAACTTAGAAATTGGAAAATCGGCTTGAAATTTCTTAAGTATAAACGACTAATTGTTCAATGGAAATTCAAACTTCAAAATCCTTTTTATAAGTTATTTTTCGTATTTGACCTCAAAATCCAATCGTTCTTCCCCCCTCCTCCTTTGAGTGTAAATCGTTATTTATAGGAAAGATTAAGGCAGATTTGGGGGGAGGGTAAAATCCATTTGAATTTTGAATCTATCCATTCCTTTTGGAGGCAATAGTGGAAGGGATGGGAAATTTCTGAAAAAAAAAGGGAAGAAGGGGATGGGAAGCGGCTGCTGCAGGTGTTGATGTTGTCGGGTTCTCTGCGATTTGGTGGGATTTTCCGGATTTGCTGGGATTTCGCATGAAGGAGAAGATATTGGGGCAGTTGGGCGCGTTTGGTGCTGCTCTGTGCTGCTGCAATTTCTTGATTTGCAGCGCCTTAAGGAAGAAGGAGAAAAAGGGTCGGATCGAATTAGCTACTGGATTGATTTTGGTGTTGTACGTATGGTATTGCTGTGTATTGTTGGTGGGTCATTTGGTATTATATTGGTGGGCTACTGATGTATTGTTATTGGGCTGAGAATTGAAAGGAAATGGGAGTGGGCTGCTGGAAATGTGATTGAAAGGGCCCAAATTTGGCTTAGAGAATGGGTAAGGATTTGCAATTGTAGCAAATAAAAAAAATTAGCCAAATTGAATTTAACGGGTGAATTCGGCTAACTTTAAATAAGGCGAATTAATATAATTAATCAATGAACTTCGTAATCTTAACAAAATAAAATAATTAATCCAATTATAACATAATTAATTTAATTACAAACTAATTAACTCGAAACTATAGCCATAACTAAAGCTAAAGTAAATTAACAAAATATTTGACAAAGATGTAAAAACTTTTGTGATAATTTATAAAAATATTTTATAAAATATACTAATTATATATGACTATAAAACATATTTATTATTATTATTATTTTTAAATTATTTATATATATATATCCAAGAAGTGACGAAACTAATTAAAAGAACTTGCAAATTATTATTTTTTTTTCTTTTTTTTATTTTATAAAACTAATTATTTTAAATCGTTCTAAATTGAAGAAGCTCGATGATTAATTTATATTGTGGAGGGTCAAAATTTAGTGTCAACACTTGATCCACAACTTCAACCATAGTGAGAATCAAAACAATTGTTGAATTGAAAACGAAATTGGAGATGAACAGGATGAGTGAAGATGAAAACGAGCAGATATGAAATTGAGCAAAGAAAGAAAAATCTCTAGAGCTTTGATACCATGTTAAATCTAACTCGTTAAGCTTGGATTGATCTTCTCTAATGGCGAACACATGATGCCATTGATGATCAACACAGAAGGGAAGAGGAGGAACTGCTTTTGTATTGCATGAACTGAGCTAATTTGATTACAATGAAACAGTACAAGTTATCTATTTATACAAATAAAGAGAAAGTTCTAGAATAACTAATTACTGCTACAGCTGGCACTAATAACAAACTCTCTAACTGACTCTAATGGATAACTTAAAGGTGAATAACTAATATTTGAGCAACTGAAGTTCTCAATAAAACTATTAATTCAAATTAAATGTTATAACCACAGTTTCATTTAATTGTAATCTGTAGCAAACACTTGTCATTCGCCTCTCTCCCCAGGGAATCTCGCTGCCACTCTCCCAGATCTCGCTCACCACTCTGTCTCACTTCTCTGACTTTATACAAACACAAATGTATAAAATGAGTGTGTTTCTGTTTATATAAAGCGAGAGAAAACTGTATATACAAATACAAATACATATATTTTCGTTATAAACACTTATAATTATACAAATATAGATCTTCCACTACCATTTCTCTTTTGCCTTTCTCTCTTTCTCGCTTTATACAAACACAAATTACAATGTATAATTTGTGTTGTATAAAGCGAGAGAGAGATTTGATATACAAATATTTTATTTCAATTCAATTGTATACAAATTCAAAGTTTATGCAGATATACAAACACAATCACTAATGCATATACATTGTAGTTACATATATACAATTATCTAACTAGTATATATATATATATATATATATATATATATATATATATATATATATATATATATATATATATATACATACAATCGTTGTGCTTTTATACAAATGAGAGGTCTGCCAGCGATTTATACAAATCTGGTGTTCTTGCCAGTGATTTATACAAATCTGATGCTCAATAGCAAATATAAAGTTTGCTATGGAGCGCAATTATGCAAACTATAGCTATATCATACAAATATAATTTTTATGTTTGCTAAACCTAAAATTTACTCAATTTTAGTATTACAAGTTGTAACAAGAGATAGTAGTTTTCAATACATAAAAATAGATTTTGGTAACAAAAATATAAAAGTAAATATAACTGAAAGATTTTCTTCCGTAAAATCAAAGTTTGAAATTGACAGGAGATATCGATCTCTCTATTTCTCTATATATTCATGCTTTTTATTAATTTATCATCGTATTTTTCTCTCTATTTTATTTATATGTCATTCCGTGTTTTGAATTGCCTGCATTTATATATTTG